>CM035141.1:8332797-9660360 GCA_020205605.1 Panax ginseng | reverse complement strand
TCCAACATGTGATGGAGAATTTTTAAAGCAAAAACAAAAAGAAGGAAAAGAAAAACTGACCTTTTCAAAATAAGTTGCAGGGGGTGGTATCACACCTCCTGCCCCCATGACTGGCTCTGCAATGAATGCAGCAATCTGGAATCAAGTATACTACATTAGAAAAATCAACTGTTATGTTGTAATATGATTTGTAAAAGAGTTAGAAAAAAATTAAATTACCGTCTCTGGCCCCTCTTTCAGGATAAGCTCTTCCAAATTATTGGCTAACCTTGTTGAGAATTCTTCTTCTGTCTCACCTACATGCATATTTATATCGCAAATATAATTTTAGAATCACAAATCCTCTCAGCAAAGCTCAGGAATTGATTTGGGTATTATCAAACCTGGAAGATGATACCGCCAATAATGAGGGCAATCAGTGTGCAGTACAAATGGAGCTGGCAGATCAAATTTTTGATGCAGTGCAGGAAGGCTGTCAAAAGAAAAGGTGTCTCTCAGTGGAATGAAAAGTTTGTATGAACAACAATGACTGCTCCAAGAACCCTACCCAGAAAGACTAGCTGCTATGAGAGTAGATCCATGGTATCTGTCCAAAATAAAGAGAACACATAAGAACAGAAATCATAGAGGAGTTCAATTGAGGGAACACCATCAGCTGAGCAATCAACTTACGATTTTGCACGAGCAATAAACTTTTTCTTGTTTGGCCTTCCAAGTGCATTGTTATAATACCAAACTAGCTTCACCTACATCCAAATATTACAAAGAAAGTTTATTTTGAAGTTGTCCCTTTGAGGTTTAGCTTCAACAACTAAACATGGTTTAACTTTACAATCAAACTCATTTCTCTTACAGCCTTATCTTCTTCCATCCCCTTTTTTATATGTCAGTTCAGTCACCTTCCCCTTATCATTATGTTTTCTTCTATGTAATCGTCTCAAATGATGTTCTAAGGAGCTCGGTAATTCTTAACCTAGCAATTTATATTTGTCTTCAACATATGTTGGTGTCAAATTAATTAACGCTTCTACTCCTTTAGTGTAACCAGAATGCCATCCATGTTTGACATTCAAATCCACCCTTTATATTAAATAAGTTCTTTAAATACATATGATGATGAAATTAGGAAACCTTTAAGATCGAAAAATATATCACTTTCTGAAGGTAGTAATAGCCAAACCTGGGTATCATTAGCTTCTGAACCACTATTTGTGAAGAAGACTTTTGCCATTTTAGTAGATGTGAACATTTCTAGAAGCTCCTTTGCAAGATCCTGTATTATTTGAAAAGAAATTCACCTAATTACCTATGTATTAATTAATGGTAAAACATGTACAAGTGAAAAATCAACAATACCAAAGAGGGCTTCGTAGTACGGTTCCAAAAGGAGTGGTAAAATGGCAGGGTACTAAGTTGTTTAACTGCAGCATCAACGAGACGGGGTTCATTACCCCCTGCAAAATATTGAGAAGTGCACAATCAAAAACATAAATATTTCCCTGCACGGAAAGTAGGTAGAGATGTGGCTAACATCACTAAAACATGTAAATATGACATACGAACAGCTCAGTGTACAACTGTAGGTCTATAATGGTTGTACACCATAGCATGTGCGAAATGAATATTTCACCTTTAAGAATGTCCGTCTAATAAAAATTTAATTAAACAAATGAATAATAATAAATCAGGAATGCTTGATTGGGTACTTTACAGTCATCGCAATTTTTCCAATTCTTTGATCTTTTGTGAGTATAAAGGTGAAAATTTATGTAAAAATTAAAGGAGAAAATGCAAAAGGGAAATTAATTATGGATGATCAATGATGGTTACACAATATAGCATTGTTCATACTGTGAAGGGACAAAAAAATTGGCTGTAAAACTCATACAAATAGACTAGTTGGGCTGAGAAAGAAAACATTGGATACCTAAGGCTGTGCACCATAGACCGGCAAGAGAATCAAGATACCTTTTTCCATTTGTGTCATAGACATAGGAACCCTTCAAAAATCAAATATGAAAAAGTAAGTGCACTTAATATGGAAGAAAAGAACAACCCTTGATACTAATATATAAACGAGGATGATGCAACGTTCATGAAGACACAGGTATGCATATATCCATGTGCGTCATAACAGGTGCGTGTGTGTTTGTGTCAGAACACATATATGCTTAATTTGACTGATAAGTGATAACTAGGTTTCTTAAGGCAATAAAAATTGTGTATCAATAAAAGGAAATATGCCTACAAAGTTTACCTCAGACTTCACTATCACTAGAGGATTTGAATCGGTAGTTTGCCACCCAGCAGTAAAAGGTGCCAACATATCATGTCCTCTAAATCTGAAAATTATTGGAGGTTCAGTAAATGATATACAAACTTATCAATTGTGCAAACGGATATAAAAGCTAAGATGAATAAGCACTCTTATCAACCACCCATCTGTTTATAATGCAACTTAGTATCTAATGAACTAACAGAACGGGAAAAAAACCAAACACTTTCACCATAGAGAAAGAGAGATTACATACCCATCATCAAAATCCTTCTGCAAAGATGCATCTGAAGTATTCTGTCTTGAAAGTAAAGAATAGTCAATAATATGTTCCGGTAAAGTCCTTGAAGCTGCAATATGTGTACCGGCCTGTAAAATTAGAAGTATGTTAATTGTGTTTCCCTCAACATCAACCAGGAAACACAAAAGGATACAAGTATCCAGAATTTCAAGAGTGCACATGTAACAACCCGGTTCAAATCCCGAGTCCGGAACAAATCTAGGGTCAAATCCCAAGTTCGAATTGAATCCATCCAAAATAAGGCCTTAAACCACTGGCCCAATAGTCTTCTTGGGTCATTTTAGCCCACCATATACTCACCCAAAAGATCATTACTTGAAGGTATTATTGGTAGTAACTTATTTCCTTATATGCAGATAAATTTTTCCCCTATCTTTCGATATGGGACTGGGGTGTTATAAACTCCCCCACTTAAATTTCTGACGTCCCCGTCAGAACCGATCACACACACGGCCCAAAGATCTTTGCCTCTCTAGTCATTATGGGATAATACCGGCTGGCTTCGTGTCCCCACCTCCGGCAACCTGATCGGATGATCCGACCAGAGCTTTCGAGAGTCAGTTTTGATACCATATGTAACAACTCGGGTCAAATCTCGAGTCCGGAACAAATCTCGGGTCAAATCCCAAGTCCGAATCGAATCCATCCAAAATAAGGCCTTAAACCACTGACCCAATAGTATCTTCTGACCCAATAGTATCTTCTTGGGTCATCTTAGCCCACCACAGGCTCACCCAAAAGGTCATGACTTGAAAGCACTATTGGTAGTAACTTATTTCCTTATATGCAGACAAATTTTTTCCCTATCTTTCGATGTGGGACTGGGGTGTTACAACACACCAATTCCAAAGTCGCATGAAAATTTCAAGTGATTCATGCTCCATAGCAATCACATCATGTAAATATACAAATTTGTGAATTAAGCATGTGAGAACGACTTTTAAACATCTGGGGTCATGTGTTAGAACCAGTAAATATAACTGGGGACATAACATTAAATAATATTAGTTGTAGTGGCAAGTAGTTTATAGAGCGTAGCTTATTCCATGTGATTCTAGAAAGGAGGTAGTTGAGAGAGAAAACTAGTCTTTTGTTTACTTGTATTGCTTTATAAATAGTAGCTGGTGTAATAGATGAAAAGGAGATTATTATAATGAATGAATTTCTGAGAACGAACTCAATTTTGAGTCACAGTTATGCTTCTTCCTCCCATTCTTTTCCAACCTCAGCTCTATCTTCTTCTTCTACCTTTATTCTATCCCTATTTTCTATGGCCTCTCTCTCCTAAATCTGTGTAATATCCTCTCCGTGCTCAGGACTAACACTAGGGTCCTGACACATTGGTATCAGTGCAATCGAACCTGCTACCTTCTTCCTCTGCAATCTACTAATCTCTGATCTTCTTCTTCTCCTTAATCTTCTGGTCTTCTTCTATTCTTCAAGCTATCTCAAATTCTTACTTGTACCTTAATCTATCAACTGCACACCAAGTTTTTGTTGAATTGTTTCAGTCAAAACACTCTTTTATTCTTCTCAAAAAACTCAATCTCAATCTCCTCCTCTTAATCTCCAATTCATTCTCATCTTCTCAAGATTATTCTACTCAATTTCTGTCTCTTATACAATTCTAATACTTCCACAAAATTCAGTAACAACAAAAATATGAACCAAGCAGCAGCAGAAAATCAATGGAACAAGCAGCTCTGATGCTTTGTTTTCTGGAGCTCCTGCTATTGAAGGAAATCAGCTCACAGCTGAGTTGAATATGGTCTGGTAATTTTCTGTGTTTATGAAATCAAATCAACTTATACAACTTCTATGACATTATTCCTGAATTAAATAATATTATCAAACACATACACTGCATAATCATTCATTCAGCTCTCATTTAATACATTGTTCTGCTATTAACAGTTGATAAACTAGTTTAATTCATTGTTGAACTTGTTTGTACAACTGATATTTGATCAGTTTGAGTCTAAGCTTCATTTTACTACTCATTTACTCCTTTAAGTTTCTCTAAGCTCAAGCTGGGAAGACTCAACAATTGTTTGAAATATGATCCTTATATTATTCACAAGAGATCCAGTTCCCTATTGTCCTACCATATTGTGCTCATTCAAGCTCATTTAATCTATAACTGAGTAGTGTCGCCATTACTCAGAAAATTCTTCAAACGCCATAAGTTTGACTTATCCCTTAAACTAAGATATCATTCCTATTCCTTCACATCTGAGTATGTTGGGACCAACTCACAGAGGTCAGAACATGTTGTTGCAACAAGACTTGTTAAGTTTTAGGGACAATACTAATGAGAACTTTCAGAAAATGGAAGAGAAAATGGACTCCTCACGGAATACATGACTGATTTGATGAGGCAAATCATCAAATCATGGACCATAGTTTTACTGATTTGATGAGGCAAATCATCAAATCATAGTTTTACTGATTCTAATGCTGGACCATAGTTGTCATGGCGTCGCCATGGCGTCGTCTAGGCGTCCTGGCGTTGGAGAAGGGTAAAGCAACGCCTTGGACGCCTAGCCGCCAAGGCTCAGACATTGGTAGCGGGTCCGAGTTAAGTGATTAAGTCCTTTTTTACCATGACACATAATTACCCAAGTGACTCAACCCATGACCTTAACCCAACATACTCCTTTGAATGAGAGTAATGCTCACGAGGGAGACTTAAATGACTTCATAGTTGATGACTTTGCTTGAGCTATGACTAGAAACAGAGTAGAGACTGTGTTAATTATTATGTTTTGGGTTTTAGTATATATAAAATTTTATTATGTAATATACTTTTGAAATAAAATAAATAATGTATAAATTGCACATTGTTAACGACTTTTCGCCATACGGACGCCATAGCGGATGCCTTATCGCATAGGCATCTTGGCGGTCATCTACCGCCGCATCCCGCCTTGGCGCCGTGGCAACTATGTGCTAGACCAGTGTTTATAAATTTCTTTGGTAATGTGGACCAGGGCAAGAATTCAGTCCATGTGAGCCAAAAAAATATTAAGCAAATTTTAAGAAATCCTACACAACTTGAGAAGGAAAGTAGAAGGAACCTTGATTATGATGAGGTCCATTGGAATCAAAACTCAGTTCTAAGGAAGGGGATGACAAGGATCTTAAGCCTCTCGCACTCTCATTTCCCATCTTCTTTGTGAATAATTGTGAAGAATCATATTATGAAGGTCCTCCAATATATGACGAAGAATTGCAGCAAAGTGACTCGATAGCAGAAAGGGAACTGCACATCCTGTGAATCAACATTTTGAAAAGATTCAACCAACAAAAAGATTGGTACCAAATAAGAGTCAATGAACTGGGGAAGTCCAAACTCTCTTCCCCTCAATTCTTTAAACGAAATACCATTTATGGCAAGATAAAAATTATTTGTTTGATGTTGAAACTCAAGGAAATGACCATGTACAACAAGTGAAATGTGCTGCAGAACCACACTCTAATCAAGGGCTATTGGAAACCCAAAGCCAAAAAGTTGATAATCAAGATGCAAGGCAAATGTGGCTTCCTTCATTACAATTTGAAAAGTCAAATTACTATGGTCCTCTGAAAGTTGGTAGAAATCCAGAGTATATTGGTACCCTACAGAATGATGAAGACTTATGGTATAGTGTCCCACCAATATTTGACGAGGAGCCTAAGGTGGATACCTATCAGGATAGACAACTTTTATGTCCAGTCAATGTTAAGGGGCAGCAGCCCTTAATAATGAAACCCAGCCGAGATTCAGTATCACACAAGGGTTCCCTTCAAACTGGGACCCTTAGAGCATTCACAACAGTTTCCCCAATAAACTCTATATCCCCAACTTTGAAAAATACATTCACAACTGTTTCCTTATCCTTATTTAACTCTCTATTTTAATCTCTATATTTTACTCCTCAGGATGAGGGAGTCAAAAACCGTTCTCTATGTATACAAAATAACATTTCACACCCTCACTTAAGTGGACAACTCATCAATCATTATCCAACTCATCTTCATTTTCAAATTATAAAATTAATATTGACTTATTTTTAAAAAATTAATTTCAAACATATTCAAATTTAAAATTGATATAAATTTATTTAATTCATGTCAATATAATTATAAATATTATAAAAGTACTATTAATTATAAAATTTATTATTTTCAAATTTTAAATGAACCATATTAATTTTAAATTTAAAAATATCATATATTAACTTTTTAAAAGTTAATATTGATTTTATGTTCATTTGTAGCTACAATTCATTCAATACTCACTCCATAAATTACTTAAAATTTAAAATAAAATAAAAGTTATTTTACAATGGAATACAATTGATAAATTATACTCTCCTTTATAAATTATAAGATTATTATTAATTTTATAAGTCAATTTTATGCATTCTCAAACTTAATAATTTTGCTAAGAATTGTAAAAATAATAGATTTTATAAGTAGTAGTATTTTTTTCTAAATAAGTTACAATATGTATTGATTAATTTTATATTAAATTTAAATTTAAAAATATCACATACTTACTTCAAAAAAGATTAATAAATTAATAGTGATTTTATAATTAAAAACAAGAGGTTGTAATATATTACATCTATCATAAGCTCTAACGCATGAAGCCAATACAAATGTCAAATAGTTATAACGGTCAAAACATGTTTTGACTGTTGAAACTTTTAAATTTTAAATTTCATTATTTAAAGAATATATATATCCTGCAGAATGACCCAATAGCACTACAGAGTAAAGATAAAGATAAAAACAACTATTGTGAATGCTTTTAATAACCCATTCAAGGAAAGCATGAGCTCTCCTAGTAATGAATTTATGCAATCCAGAAATATATGGTCTGCTACTCCATGGAAAGACAAGTGTGTTGTGGAACAAGAAACAACATTGGAGACTCAAGATGTGAAACAAGGTCCTGAAGCAGCAGAAAACTTACAACAAATTATTCAGGTGATTCCTACACAAAGTACAAGGCAATGAAAAGAAACTATCCATCTAGAGCATGCCAATTTCATTATTGAGATAGGCAGACCCCTGCCCTTTGAAACAATTGATGCTGAATGCAAGAATACTTTGACCCAAAAGGGGTGGTATCCAACACCTACTCCGTGGAGGGACAAAATAGAATCAGCATTTGAAATCCTACACTCTGAAAATGGGGTTAAGGCAAGCTTTCAGTGCAATGCTTACTATGGGAATATTGTTGAAAATCCCTAGTGACATCTCTAAAGGCAAAAACACTCTAGCCTCCTTAAAGGGTGAGAAGAATGTTTTGATTTTTGATCTTTATGATAAGAGAATGGTTAAGCATTTGAGTAAGGAATTCATGAGGAATACCAAGAAAGACATAAGTGGCCACCCAATGGTTCCCTGGAGGTTGAGGGCTCCTCATGAGAAAGCAACTCTCTCATCCATTACTCAAACTACTATTGAGATTGATTCTTCCTTTGAGGGTGTTAATTCCTATTCCACCATTACCCGTGCCAATTTTTTGGAGACAATTGGAGGTATAATTGTTCAAACTCCAAGGAACACCACAATAGTAACCAAAAAGGACCAGATATTACTATCACAGGAAGAGATTGATAAGATTGAACAAAAAGCAGAGAAGTACCAGGCTGAAATTAAGCTTCTTAACATGTTATGGTAAAATTAAACTAAGTTCTTGACCTTCTGTTTTGACCCGGGTGGAAATGGATACTTGAAGCTACAGAATGTTGACAAGAATCATCGACGAATGAAGGTCTTTGAATTTCAACAATCCATGAGGACATGGATACTTTTGAAGGAGGGAGAAATGTAAGATCCAGTAAATATAACTCGGGACATAACAACAAATAATATTAGTTGTAGTGGCAAGTAGTTTATAGACTGTAGCTTATTCCATGTGATTCTAGAAAGGAGGTAGTTGAGTGGGAAAACTAGTCTTTTGCTTAGTTGTATTGCTTTATAAATAGTAGCTGGTGTAATAGAAGAAAAGGAGATTATTATGATCAATGAAATTCTGAGAACGTGAACTCAATTTTAAGTCACAATTATGGTTCTTCCTCCCATTCTTTTCCAACCTCAGCTCTCTCTTCTTCTTCTACCTTTATTCTAACCCTATTTTCTATGGCTTCTCTCTCTTATATCTGTGTAATATCCTCTCTGTGCTCAGGACTAACACTAGGGTCCTGACATCATGCCTCATGATGTTGCCCATGCATTAATAGCTCATTCCCAATGAACAACTATGATCCCACGAATACTTTCTGATATATTAACTTCTAAAAACATAGGCAAAACAATAAAACTCAATAGGGGAGGATGCAGTTCAAGGTGTCAAGGCTACAATGAAGATTAAATAAATTAGAATGAACAACTCATAAAGTCCATGGAGGAGATGCAAGCTTTCACTGTGTAAACGGTCCGTCATTGCTTTGCACCAAATTTGGGCCCTTTCCATGGACAAAATTCACACTCTGAAAGTTTCAACTTAATTTAGAAATAAGCTCAACCAAGCACCCATTCTCAATGTTAATATTTGAAAGAAACATACAAATTGGGTCTGATTCATCCAAATATGCCCTGGTGCTTTTCTTTCTAAGCCAAAAGAGATGTCTATTTGCTTTCTTCTTGGTCATACTTAAATTAGATATAAAGAGTTTATTATATTATCAGACAGAAAAGCTCAACAATTTCTCAATTGAACAGAAACAAACATATATCAATCATATTAAATGATTTCCCCCCTACACTGGAAAAACTTTTGACTACACTACGGAGTTGTGGTGACTTGCAGAAGGGTAACCAAATTGAATATAAATCATATCAATCTGTATTCAAAATTTCATACAGATCAAAGAATCATGAAAGACCGAACCTGTACACGAGATTTTCTACCAGTGGCTGCAACAAAACGGCAGAGTCGGTTCATATTGTGATAACTGGCGAGTCAATGGAGCAGGTGATTAGACCAGAGTCGATATAAAAAGGACTTTGGAGAAAAGGTCTCAAAGGGCGAGATATTTTAGGAATTTCGTTCAACAATTCCGATCCGTTTTGATTGGAAAGAGAAATTATTGAGATTCGAGAATCACATTACTCAAATCACAATTAAAAGTCCCGCAATATGTTACGGAACATTTTTATAGGAGTACGATTGTGACTTATATCATTATAGATACGATTATAAAATTAAAAATGATATATATGACAATAAATAAAATAAAAAATAATATATATGATAATATATTTGATAAAATTGTATTACAATTAATATAGAAGTATATGTCATAAGATAAAATAAATTAAAGTGACTCTTCTTAATTCTTACATATCTCATGTATGCATCTAATTATAATTTGGATGAAAACTTTTATAATATATAACATAATTCTTATAAAATTGATGTATTGTATCAAATATATTAAAAAAAATATTACTAATTGTTGGGACATGATTGCTTGGGCCCGAATTATATGGTGGGCTAAGGTCCACGTGTAGTTATTTAACATGTGTGGGATTCTATTTGGGTAGTGGAGGATTGTAAGTAATCAAGGATTCCTAATTATATTTGGTTTCTAATCCTTAAGGAAAGTATGAGGTTTTAAATCGATTTCCTTTCCTTAAAGAATTATATTTGTTCCCATTAAGGTATTTTACCTATTGAGGAATCCTAATCCAATACGGAGAAAGACTCTATAGAGGTGGTGGAATCACTATAAATATAAGATTTTATCTTGATTATAAGGTACACACTCATAATTATTCTTTTACAGCACTAGAGTTTTAAGCCTTCATTGTTAACCTTATTCAGCATGTACTTATTCTCACACCGGAGCTATCCCCCCCCCCCCGCCAAGCCGCCAAGCTTTTCGGTTATTATCCGATTTCAGGTGATTGGACGCGCTTTGGTGATTGGAGCGTGTGGACGGATATTGGCGTTAACATTTGCGCTAGAAGGAGGGCTTTCTAGTGTTGCTATTTTTCAATCACATCAGTAGTTGGTGGGTGTCATCATGGTGAATAGTAAAACAGTTTCTGACATAAGGAAGTCCACGGCAGACGGCTCAGCCCAGCCCAGAGGTTCGGTTAAAGACAGATTGGGCCCATATAGAAGCATCCAGGAGAGGCTCGGGCCCAACAGTCATTCAGTTGGACAAGGAGGTAATGATAGGGCAAAGGGCCCTCGGCGAAGATTATTCTTAACTACGAGACAGAACGCCGGTCATGGGGCTCATGTGACGCCCCCAAAATAGGTATACATCACTCATCTTGGGTCACCAAATACATGGTACAGAATATAAATACAAACTTAATTATACAACATGAGCTGAGAGTTTAACACGAATATTGTCTTCTAGACAATATCCAAACTCAATTGGAGTCCTCATTACAATTAGTATCACACTATTTTATAAAATAGTGAGGACTACTACAGCCACCATCTCGGACCATCACTCCATTCTCCGACTAGTCCCGGCTATGTTCTCATTTCCTGAAGAGAATAATGAAAGCAAAAGGGTGAGCTTAATTAGCCCAGTAAGAAATATTATGACTAAGATAATGCAGAATAAATTATCATTAGCCTTCAACAGTGTTAAACTGATAGAATACAATAAACAACAAGTTTAACTGTATCGGAACAAGCAATCCTTTAGAAGAATCAAGTAGAGCATGATATCTACTATCTTCTATGGTTTAAAAATTTATCATCAATTTTATCGTTGAGACTCAGCTAAAAAAATAATTCACATCACTGAATTATTCATGCACTACGGGCCAAGGATATTCATTAGTATCACATCCACGAATTATCCATGCACTACGGACCAAGGATATTCGTGTTATCACCAATGTCCATCAATGCACTATGGGCCAATGAGGACTTTTACCACATCATTTATAACATTACATGTCATGATTATACCGAATAATCTCTGGTCATAATCATACCAATCAACAATCCATCTATGCACTACGGGTTAAAGATGACTTTCATCACAATATAAGCATGAGGATGATGATAATGATATAAGAGTTCAATTAAATGAGAACAAGGATAAATTTTAAAGATTTATAATTTAATTTATTCAAAATTCAATATTGTCCAAATTGTCAACATGATACTGCTTTGTGGAGTAAAATTCAAGAATAATATTTTATCAAAAATGATTTGGACCAAAAAGAAATCAATTTTTGTCATGAATAATTACCGGGTGAATAGTACTTAGAGTGAATAGTACCAATGAATAATAACTTTGGGAATAGTACCAGACTTACATAAAAGATTAAAAATTATCAAGAATGCTCATAATAATATTTCCATGAAAAGATATTAGATGAAGCACAAATTTCAAGGAGTATAGAAGCCACATTTTAACAAAATGAGTGTAGAATTCGGAATCTGAAACGAAATAATATTACTTATATACTACAAAGTATGGAAGAAAATATTATTTCTTACGAATATTGAATAAAAATAATATTCCTTACCTTAAAAGCAGAGTATTTCTGACTGGTAGGGCAGAGATATTCTTGAAAAAAACTTTCACTGTTTTCTACACTCAAAACTTCCTTAAACTCTAAAGAAATACGCTCAATATTATAGAAGAAGAATTCTCTGATTCTGGTGTGATTTTTAATTCTAAACTAAGCATCCTATTTATAGGAGAATGGTAGGATACTATTTGGATGCACGATGAGGAAAAAATCACGAATTTGCATAAATGACCATCACGGAATTCTTTGAAATTTCTGAAACACCATGCAGACACTATGCATAATAAACTATAATATATTCTATTTTACATAAAAAACAAAACTTATAATTAATATATATATATATATATATATATATATATATATATATATATATATATATATATACACTTCATAACTTCCTATCGATTATTTTGAAAAATGAGTAAGTGGGGGTCTAAATAATACGCCAAACTTACAACAAATACTTCATAAAAATCCTCTCTATTTATCTCAATTCACTTGGCTTCACAAAACTTATTTTAAACAACAATTATTCATCAATAATATAACTTGAAATATTAACAACCAGATCATTCCCAAGAAAGAGGGGGCTTTCCGATAAGGATTTCTCCTTATTGGCGCGCAATTAGGTGACCAAACCCATTTCCTCGACAGAACTTTTTAGACATTGTCAATAATGCAAATAATAATATGAATAACTTTGTCGTCTCAATTATTGATTTAATAATATAAAATATTGTGACAATAATTGAATCAATAACGTGAGATACTATGTAGCAATTACTGTAACAATAATTGAGTATAACTGAGTGACTTCTCACGTAAGCATCACTAATCAATACCGTGTGCTACTATGCAATCACACATATTATTATACTTTTATCACCGGGTATTTCAACAGTTAAAGGTAAAACTTTCGCCGTTATTTTTATAAAAAAGTTATTTCTATCATTTTCTAAGACAGTAATTCCGTTGCGGGTTCCACTAATGATTGTGTCGTTGTACAAATATTTCCTGTTAAAACGAATATTCCTCGACCAATCGAATATTTATAACAACTTGCTTACTTTGCAAAATTTATAAATATTACCCACAACTATAACATTGTATCAAATTCATACCATAATATTAAAAATATATTTCGAGAAAAATTAATCATTATTCATAAAAGTTGGGGTCTTATAGCTCACGTCGAGGATGAACCATCCCGAACACTACCCTATGACGAAAGGAGGCAGATTTTATCTAAAAAGGCTCAGGAGACGGATGACGCCTTGAAAACCCTGCTCTTGTAGCGTCAGGAGATTGACTAACAAATGGTATTACTGATCGGGGGAAATGAAGAGGGCGCCTCCAACCATAGCCGAAGGCGGGGGTGGTCGCCCGGAGTTCAGTCCATGACACATCATTCGGACGATTTTAGGCGAACCGAGAGCATGTTTTGGAGTCTCTCTCGGGACAAGAACAGATCAGGAAAGCAGTCACTGGGAACCAGTCCAAGACACATCATTCGGGAGGCTCTCGGCACACTAGGAGCAAGAATCGAAGTCGTTCCCGCGCAGGAAGTTCAGAAAGTAGAGGTCGGTCAAATTGCAGGAGACGAGATCCATCTCCCACTAAAAGAAGACAGGGTAGAAGAGATCCTTCCCCCCGAAGAAGTATAACCGAAAAGTTAGCAAAGAAGGTGGTTGAACTGGAGAAACGGTTGGCTGGGCAGAATCAGGATGTAATGACTCCAGTTAAATTATCATCACCGTTCTCCCCAGAGATTGTGCAGGAGAAGGCAAATCCGAATAAGAAACCCCCTCACATGGAGAGTTATGACGGTTCAGGGGATCCTTATGAGCACAGTCAGGCTTATGATCGGCTGATGGACTACTGCGACTATTCAAATACTGTTAAATGTCATATGTTTATGACTATTTTGAGGAAAGGTGCTCTGCAGTGGATAATGACATTGGCCCCAAATTCAATTTCCTCTAGGACAAGGCTCTGTGATAAGTTCCATGCTCGGTTCAGTAGTAATAAAAGGAGAGGAAAGCTAACCGGATCACTGTCCCAGATTAGGCAGTATTCAAATGAAACCTTGGGCCAGTACGTGTAGCGGTTCAGTGAGGCAGTGGGTCAGGTCTCGGATTTGAACGACCTTCAGACAGTGGCTCTCTTTCAGAATGGTTTGGACCTTATAAAGTCCAAGAATTTGGTAAAAGAACTGATGTTCAATCACCCGAGGAGCTTGGCCGAAGCCTTCGACAAAGCCGAGGGGTTTGTCGTGGTAGAGGAAGCGATTGGTAGTCTGAATCCGAACCCAACAGAAAAACCAAAGGATAAAGAAAAGGACAAAGGAAATAATAATGATAAGTCGAGTGGTTATCAGAAGAAGTATGGCAACAACAATGGCAGATCGGGTGGAGGACGTCCACCTTTTCTGAATCAGAGGGTCAACAACGTTTACACTAAGCTGAACACTGATCGGGCTACTATACTGGATCATATAAAGGATAAACCCTACTTTGAATCTTCCATGGACAACATCTAATTTAGTAGAGGGAATATGAAAAAATATTGCGATTATCACGGATGTGCTGGGCATTCTACGGAAACTTGCTGGGGTCTGATGGACCTGATAGAGAAGAATGTTCAGAGTGGGTTATTGGTTCAGTACGTCGCAGGACGGGACACTTCGGGGACACATCAAGCGAACAAGACCTCGGCATCGAATCCGACCACCCAGCCCCAACAATAGGATCAAACCCAGGCAGCACGCCAGGTGGTGGATGCGATCACGGGCGAGTCAGTTGGAAAGGTTATTGGGAAGAAGAGGAGAGGATTCCTGGATGCGGTACTGACAGTATCTAATTAGCCTGTTAAGCTTGAAAGACCATACCCCTGTTTGGTGATCTCTTTTACTGATGAGGATTTCTCTTTGGAGCCTATCGAACCACATGAGGGAGCCTTGGTAATCACTACACAGGTGGGTTCGATGGATATGAAGTGGATGATGATTGATAATGGCTCGTCAGTGGACATATTGTATGGTCACGACTACCAGACGATAGATTTGGGAGGTAGAAAGTTGGAGGTTGGCCAGGAGCCTCCTTTGTATGGATTTAGCAATGACCTGGTAGAGGTTGCAAGGACGATTGAGCTACCGGTGATCTTCGGGAAGGATCCTCAGCAGATGGAGATAGTTTGCAGATTCTTTATAGTACATGTAGATTCTGAATACAATGCTATTCTAAGGAGACCAACTTTGATAGCTCTTTAGGCGGTGACTTTTATTCCTCATTTCAAAATTAAGTTTCCCACACCAAATGGAGTTGGGGAGGTGGCAGGGGATCTCGACTTAGCAAGGAGGTACTACATAAATGCTTTGATCTCTTCGGGGGTAGGAGTCAGTAAGCAGAAACAGACAATGGCAATAAATGTAAGAACCCGAATTTTCAGAAAATATTAAAATAAGAATTTAGTAAATAAAATTCTTAAGGCATGAAAAGGGTTCGAATAAGAATATATATATGCGTTGTGAGGTATGTGGTATGGTGTTGTATGGGGTAATATAAACTATGCAATAAGTGATTTTTGTGTTTAATAAATATATTATTATTATATATTTGTTATTTATTGAAGAGGCAAGTTATTTGAAGTAAAGAAGATGGATAGAAATTTATATATCGATATTAAATAATTTATGTGAAATTATTTTAACATAGTAAGTTGGTGACATTAAATATCTTTGATAATTACCAATTTCTTGAGTATATGTACGAGTAAGTATCAAGTCTAAGGCAGTGCAACCGTACCTTTAATGGTGGATGTATAGGAGTTGGGCTAAATGATTCCTTCAGAGAGCGGAGGTATATACGAATTAGTGACCGATCTAACTCACTGTGAAAACAGTGTAGACGAGACGGAAACTAATTTGTTGATTGTTTGTGAGAAAACACTCAGTGTACTATATTGAATACTATTAAAGACTCGATGTGTGCTAGGTTTAGACGTGTATATATGTATGTTGTTGACGAGAGAAGAAAAATCGATATTCCTTTAAATAAAAATTGGTTAGAGAATTATTAAGTAATTTGATACACGACGAGAAGTGAATATTAAAGAAATGTATGTATGCGTATATATATATATATATATATATATATATATATTTGAGATCTTTATAGTTAACTAACTATTAAGGGAAATAGAGTTTGAACTTGAAGTTAATCTCTAAATCATTGAAGAAGGTTGTGATAGATGTTAGTGAACTGGTATAGCAAGTTAGTAATTTAAAAGCATGAAGTATTTATAAATTGAAGTTAAGGTTCTGCTCAAGCAGAACTTGTCTGCCTCTAAAATTTGAGGTGGCGCAGTTGTGCCACTTCCAAGCTTATGACTAGCGCAGCTGCGCCGGTCTGTAGGAAATTCTGAGTAAGTTTATGGAATTTAAATTTCAAGAAATGAATACTAATAACTCATATGTGTAATAAATTTCTTAGTTGGTGATTAAGTTGTCCATGAATGGATTAAGTTAGCAAAAACATGAATTGGATACGCGTTAGTTTATTAACCTAGAATGAATATCAGTTAATTAAGTTATATTATAGAATATTATATTACCTTGTGTGACAGTAGTGTGGAATGAGAAAGAGTTGATTCACTTAAATAAGACGATGATTTAATATATGTGTATAGCATAAGAGGATGAAAGAAATATGTTGATTAATATTTGATATTTTTAATATATTACATAGTATTGTAATATATAAAAGTATTAATGTTTGAAAGATAAGTGATTAATAAAAGAAATGAATCAATATAATTATAAATGAATATTGGTTAGAGATGGAGGGATTATATTAGCACTTAAGATGTGGCTAAATATAAAGATGGAAGAAGTTGTCTTGAGACAATCGAATAATTATACGTATATTGTATAATTTAAATAATTAATAAAGTAGATATTAATTATTATAAGTGTAAATGTTATACATATTATAAGTGTTCAATTATTTAAAGTAAGTTAAATAATTTAGTATTAAAGTAAAGTGTGTCATACAAACTTTATATTAAATAATTATTAAAATAACATGGAATTGGGGAAAAGCCAAACGTGGCCTAGACCCCTAATACTTTATTGTTGAGATTATGAGCTTGAGTTATATAACTTTAGTAAGTGGGATAACTGAGCCTTGTGTGACATAAGTATTAAAGTTAAACCAGACTAAAGGTTTGACTGGAATTATTAAAAGAGAATTAATGGAAAGAGAATAAATGATTGATGTTGATCATTGTGATATTTATGTGTGATAGGAAATAATGGGTTGAGAATACCCAACTGAATTATAATAGGCCCAATTAAAATATTATTGGGACTAACCCAAATGTACATGAATTGTATGATTATGGGTATATGTACCCCTAATTTATCATATGGTAATAACATTAAGTCATTAGATGTAAGCTTGTAAGTCTAAAAGGAAGTAAACATAGATGTATTAAATACCCATTTTGCTAATGCTGAGAAACCAAATTGGTTGTCCCATTTTGTGAGTCTCATCTCCTTCATCACGTGAATAGGCCATCGGCCTAGCCTACCTCTTCAACTCTCAAACTCAGTGAAATCAAAAGGCTAGAAGATGGCGATGATGGCTATGGAAATGGTGGGGAGGGAGTGGCTAGCCACTACTCCTTCTTGTTAGGATTCTTCTTCCTTCCACTAGTTTGATTTCTAAGGAAAAGACCAAAATTGGACAATGGTTTTGCTATATATAAAGAGCTTGCCTTTAAATTTCTAGTTACTAGTTTTCTGTTAGCTCAATATGTGGAGTGAAATTTCTGGGTAGGGAGAGAGTCAGTGAGTTAAGAAGAATTCTAAGAAAGCTCTTGCAATTTGAGGGAGGAACACTATGTTAATTGAGAAAAAGTATCAAAGGTACTTAATTCTAACTACTCTATATTTCTGAAAACATAAATCAAGTATAGAATGGTGAAAACATGATGATTGTGTGATTATAATATGTTCTTCATTTCAAGATTTTGAATTTCTTAAATATGTCAAGAAAATACTTACTTTTAAGTCAAAAAATTGATGACTAAAACTTGTCGCAATCTGTGAAGTGTTGCAAGATATTGATAATACTGTTAAATACAAAAACAACGAAAGTTAAACGGATCAATTTGGTTTAGAAACGAATCCGTAGTGATGAAATTAGCTAAACTTGTCAAAACATGAAAACTTAGTATGAATATGAGTTTTGGATTAATATTTGGGTTAGTTAATGTTTATGTTAATTATTTGGTATATTGTAGTTTTATGAGTTACGAATTCAAAGAATCGAAAATGGAGTAATTTGGATAATTATAACTCACGTTATGAAAATTCAAAGGAGTATTGGTCTGAAAAATCATGAAGATCGTAACACAGGAAACCATTACGCCTCACTAGGCATAGTCTTACCGCCCCCAAGGCCATTTTGGGCAATTACTTAGAACAAATGTCTGGTAGGACTGCTTTGACTTAATGTAGTAAATTAGGTATAACTTCTTCATATAAAGTCCGATTGAGGCGATTTAAGATGATTCGGAAAGATAACGAGTAGACCTACAACTTTTATTCTTTAAGTGTTTCGATTTGGAGTTTTAAAAGGGGGTACAAATGTCCATCTTTGTGACTGCTACGTATTCGAAGGCAATCGAAGGGCGTCGAACATAAACATACGCAAGTGTAGTGCTCCCGACGATAAAATATGTTATTCTAAGTTATAAAACATAAAAATGTATGATAATAGACATGATATATAACTAAGATTACCTTACTCATAATGGAATGCTTTAGTATGATTTTGAATGAGTTTCCGAATGATGAACTATACTAACTATGATTAAAAGAGTTGATTAAATGCGAGTATACACGTTATAGGGTTTAACATCCTTACATTATGGAATGGTTATTGTAGTTCATTCCTTATGAATGAACCTACTTAGTCTTGTTGGGAATTTTCAAATAAGTCTTTAAAGTGTGAAAATAACTTAAAGTAAACACAAGAGACACCCAACTTGGGCTAAGACCTCTTAACATGTGGATAAATTATGTGTTAATAATCATGCATGCTAAGAACTCAGATGAAACCATAAAATAAATATTCAACTTTAGTGCGGCGAGGACTACAAGCAATTTGCGCTCATCCCAGCCAAATTGCTGCCAAGAATCTATACATGAGGGCATTGATGTCTGATTATTTTAACTTTAATCTAGACCTTAAAGCATATGTGTATAAATGTCTAAAGTTATAATACTTGACATAAATGATGTTTTAAGCATATGAGCATGTAACGATTATATACAACTCAGATTGGATAAGTTTTATTAAGTTTTGCATAACGTAAGAACAATGTGGATCATGCATCTATGAGTTTTAGATGTGTAATAAACACATAACTAGTCAAGTGTGTGATAAAGGTTTATGAATGTTGATATTAAACATGTGTAGCTAAGGTATACAATATATGCATAGCTATTCTAAGAGTTTACTAAGAAAGCAAAGGGAAAGTTTTAAAAACCAAGATAGAGAACAATGTAACATTATTATTACATTGAGAATGTATGGATGTATGACTGATGGATATGAATCCATGATTATATAACTATGTAGGAATACACGAAGTGTAGTTAACTATAAGCAGTTAAGTCATAGTTAATAAACTACGAGCCAGACAAGTCTTTCAGTTTCTATTTGATATATGAATTTGATAACTGTTAGTTGAACTATATTATGCTATGGGAACGTTGATGCATATATATGAAATGCATATGAGATATGTATAAAATTTGAAAGTTGATCTTTGATAGATGATATTCTTGTGTAATAAATCTTTATGCCTGTTATGTGAGAAGTAACATGCGTAGTAAATATTAATTGATTATGAATGCATGAATTGAATATGTTATTATATGCTGTGTGATGCATGAAAACTGTTAGAATTGATGGGTTGTCGAGCTCACCCTTGTAAATAACCACTTTTGCAGGTTAATGACTCACTGTAAAGATTACGTGCTACTTAATTGATAGAGTTCAATAGTATCGAAGAAGATTTATTTATTTATTTAAATATTCTTTTGAACCATGTTTAGGTTCTAGGATATGTACATGATAGTAGTTTACGATGTGTAATACATGTTGAGTTGTAAAGTTGTACTATGTGATGCATAGAGGAATTCGAATCGAGATGTAAAAATTTATACAGTAATTCGAATAGAATGAATCCTAACATAATTTGATTCAAGGATATGTAATTGATTCAAGTTAAGAAATCAATAAAAGATTTTTTTTCTAAGGAGATTAAAAAAGTTTAAATTATTCCGCATATTTTTATAACATCGAATATAATGTAAGACATGAATGGTAAATGACCAAGATTTGAAACTTATAAAAGTTTGGGGTCATTATACAGATCCTGGAAATGGAAAGAATTTATATTCTAAATTGTAATAAGCAAAGTTATATTCATTAAGTTATGAATAAAAGATATAAATAGTTTGACGATAGTAGTATAGTGGCGGACTAGATCCGAGGTTCGAAGGGACCCAGATTTGGGGGCGTCACAATAGAGATCGAACCCTTTATCGAAGGTAGTACAGAGCCTCTGATCATGCCTGCCAAATAGACCGAAGAGGTGGAGTTGATTCCAGGAAACAAGGATAAGACTGTCAGGATCAGGTTGGGGTTGCAGGAACCTTTTCGGATAAGCCTGGTGGAGCTATTGCAGTGTTATGCGAACATTTTTGCATGGGCCCCCAGTGACATGCCTGGTGTTGATCAAAAGGTAGTTGTGCATAGGCTGCATGTGGACCCGACAAAGAAACCGTTTCGGCAGAAGATGAGGATTTTTTCCCCTGAGAGGTAGAAGATAATAGATGAGGAGATAGCCAAGCTTTTGACAACAAATTTTATTTTTAAGATTGACTACCCCGAGTGGATGACAAACATGGTACTGGTTCAAAAATAGAACGGGAAGTGGCGGGTCTGCATCAACTACACATATTTGAACAAAGCCTGTCCGAAGTACTTTTATCCACTTCCGCACATTGACCAACTTATTGATGCCACTTCGGGTTATACTTTTCTCAGTTTTATGGATGCCTTTTCGGGATATCATTAGATTTTGATGCATAAGGAGGATATCTTGAAGACAACATTTATCACTCATCGATCGATTTATGCATACAAGAAGATGACTTTCGGATTGTTGAATGCAAGGGTCCACATATCAGAGGATGATGAACTATGTGTTCTCGAAGCAGTTGAGCCGAAGCATGGAGGTTTATGTTGATGACATGATAGTCAAGAACATGTCAGTTCGAGGTCATTTGGAGGATTGCTTTCAGATTGTTCGGCGCAATAAGCTCAGGTTGAATCCAACAAAGTGTACCTTCGGTTTGGGAGCAGGGAAGTTTCCGGGTTATCTGACCAGCAAAAGGGAAATAGAGGCGAATCCAAAGAAGATAATGTAACGACTGAGAAATTCAGATCTTATTGTAAAATGATTTTATTAAATTAAATAATAATAAAATTCTATTGTATGTGTTATCAAGATGGTTTTCATTGTATAACCTATTGATGTTAGAATGTCGTATTATTTGAGCTACGTGAACGAATTAAAGTGTTTGAATTTCCAAGACGAAAATAAAAATTTTTCGGGAAATTTTCTGAAAAATACTATTCATCGGTATTTGCTCGGGATCTATTTTTGAATTTCCGAGAAATACGTAATGATAGAATTACAAGATAAGATGGATTTTGTAATAAAAATCTATTTATGGAAAATGTAATATTTCTCTTGCGGACTTAATTTATAAACGTTAAGGAAGGCGAAGAGGTAATGAATAAGTAATAATGGTGTAATACTTAGGTATTGTACAAGAGTAATGAAAACGAATATAATACGAAGTATTATACGAGTTGGTATGAAGAATGAAATATCATATATAATTTCTATATGAATTAGAATACGAAAATGATACATAAACTATGTATATATGTATTAAGTAATGTTAATGGACTTGGAAGATTAGTTAACAATTGGTATAAGTCCAAATGAATAAAATGTTAAGGCCCAATTATTAATTAATGAAACAACTAGTGTTTGTTAATGCCAAGCCCAAGGATTTATTTAATCTAAGCCCAAGCTAGAGTCCAATGAATTGATTGGCCCATGGGGCAAACCATGTTAATATGGTTTAACTTGGTAATCAAATTAAATGTGTGGTGACCAAGTGTTAGAAGTAAGGACCAAGACTTAGGAGTAATGGCCAAGCAAAGGATATGTTTTGTGCCTTGCAAGTAATGAATAGTAAGGAGGTGGCTTAAGGAGGTGGGTTGATTTAATGACTAAATTACCCTAACCTTGCAAATTCTATAAATAGAGAAGCCTTGCAAGCCATTTGTTAGTTGTTCAAATAATCTAAACATTACAAAGTGCTTAAGTGTTAGAGAGAATAAGTTACAAATAAGTTACTTCCATAAGTAAGAAGAAGAAGAAGCTACTTACCAAGACTTCAAAAGTAAGACTTCTTCTCCATTATCTTCTATCTCTACCATGATAGTTTGATAAGTAAAGTATGGATTAAGGATCATGGATGTTAAAAAGTAAGAAGAATGAGTAAGCAATGAACTTAAGTCACATAAGTTGGCAATAAGTCATTTGAACTTATAAAAGTTATAAACTTATTATAAGTTAACCTTGAATTTTAGAATGAAAATTATTAACTTGTAATAAGTTTATTAAGAGGGGTAATATGGATTTAAAAGAACTTGTATAATCATATGTATCATGAATACATAAGTAAAGTTATATGTTAAGAACATATAAGGTATGATGATTAAGAAACTATAATTATCATAAGTCATGAACAATGAAATCTTAAGTAGTTTATAATTTGACAAGTTATAAGCTCATGAAGAAATAAGTCTAAAAGCCAACAATTAATATAAGTTGTTGTAATAAGTAGGTTGAGATGTTCACATGATGAATGGAATTCATTTGTAATGTTGAACAAATCATAAGAATAAAGATTTGCCGGAAATTGCACGATTGGACGATAATCGTCGAATTCGTAAAATTCTCGGATTAGAAGTCAAATTTTGTGTTTGAACTCGGAACCATTGTTTTCCGATGGAGTCAAGTCATATTTGGCATTTAAGAGTTGCGGACTCGAAAATGACCGAATTCCGACTTAGAACGAAGAAACGAGCGTTGAACGTTCACGAACGTTTATCGTTTTCGTTAAAAATGAACCAATAGGTGAATTTTTAGCAAACGAAGTCAAATAGATAAAATTCTTGCATGAACGTGTAGATTACGTAATTTGTGAACCGTAGGCTTTTAAACAAGCCAATTTGGAATTATAACGAAGAAGTTATGCGTCCGGGAAGTTCACAAAATTCAAAGACTGAATTTTTTTACGGTGCAGAGTCAGGTGCCATGGCGCCAACCCTAAAGCCAAACCGGTCACGCCACAATGCGTAATGTTGTCGAAAGTACATCAGAAGAGTTCATATTGTAAATACGAATCAGAAAGTACAATTGGTGGCGCCGCAACACCATGTACAGTACAAAAATCTTTTGGAGTGTGGCGCCATGAAGAAGGCAAATTTCACTAAGTAATGACTTCATGCAACAAATACCAAATTTCGTAACAAGAATAGCAATGAATGTTTTTAAGTACAAAGAAAAGAAAGGTAATTAATTTAAAAGTAAACACAACCCAGAATGTAAAGTAACATTGTTTAAACTTTGTTAAACCTTAAGGATGTTGTATAAAGGTTGAGATAACCTAGTCGAATATAAATGCAAGGATGATGATAAACAGAAACAGATAGTAACTGAATCTAATACACAATTAGATTGAGATGAAAGTATGATATAGTCATATACATACTTGATTATATGTGACCTAATGTAAGGCATTATGTGATCACATATTGTAGAGACTTGAAAGACTTGAACATAAAGTTAATATACCGTAGCAGACGCTAAAGGCAAGTATTCTAACTCTTGTCTCAGTTCAATCTGAACAAGTTTTTGAAGTTCATGTATTCTTTCACATGAATTGAGGTATGTTAAAGTTAAAGCCAATTCCTTTGGCTAGACTTGATATATTGATAATCTAGTCATTTATTATCAAATGTTGTTATCTTTTGTCAACTACTTGATATGGTTTTCAAAGGAAGACTGAAATGTTACACAAATGTTTTGTCGGTAAAACGACAGGCACGTGAGGTTGCCAAATGCTTAAACGTGCATACGTTTAATGGATGTAGTGTTGATCAACATAAGTACAATAAAGTCGATCACCTAGAAGTGCTCGTAAGTAATATCGGGCTTACGAACTTAGTTCCGGGTTGTCCTTTTCCAATAAAGAATGAATACTCGAGGTCTTTGACTGGAGTAAATGTTTTACTAAATATTGTTATTATTGTAAAACATTTTAACAGAAAGATGAAGTGCTATTTGGAATTATAAACAATACTTCATAACTATTGTTCAGTTATTAAAGATATACGATTCGTATGTGTCAAGCATGTTGTTATTGAATTGTTATACTTGCTGAACTAGTTATGCTCACTCTTGCTTGAACCATATGAATGAAGCTAAAGGTGAGCGTCCAGAAGGATCGAAAAGGATAAAGGAAAAGCTAAAGCGCATCGTTGTTGTCTTGTAATAGTATAGGTCTATTGTTGTAATGTAAGCGATATTATGACAAAGAACCTTTGTAATGGGTATAGAACACAGGAAATATAAATATTACTTTAAATATATAGAAGTTATGTTCGTTCTTTGAGACTTTTCAATTGAATGAATGTATGAATGTTGTACAAAGATAACACCATCCTTCGGGTTGGAAGATACCCAGTTGGGGGCGCTTACAAGTTGGTATCAAAGCCTAGGTTATAAAACTTAAGGGGGAAAATAGAACCTTAAGTCATAACCTTAAGAAAGAATAAGGAAGTAAAAGATGGAAAGTAACCCTATAAAAATGCATTATATTATGTTATGTATTTCTATTATTTTACTGACGTGTACTAATCAAACTATATTGTTTTATTATAGATGTCAGGAGAAAATGATATGTATAGAGACATACATGTAGTGAGCGAGGATTCGGTTAATCGGGTAGAGATACTACTAAATCCCGTAGCAGTAGAACCAGAGGTGGTGACAATCGAGTCTGGAGACTCGGACGATTTAGACTACATGTCTATATTTGATGGCATGCTAGAGGAGGAGGTGGACGTGATGTCCTTTGACCAGGTTCCACCTACAGAGGAATTGTCTACGGGGGAATCGATGAAGGCATTGTTTATGTCAGTATTGGATAGGAATATCCATTACTGCCAAGAGGTTAAGGAGTTGAAAGAGGAACTCCAAGCTGTCCATGAGGACAAGACTAGCATGGAGGGAATGTGGGAAGAGGAGCACGATGATAGAATTCTAGCTAAGGACAAGGTCCAAGAGCTGAGATGTGAAGTCTTTGAGCTCAAGCAGGAGCTCAAGACTAAACAGCGGAAGTTGGAGAGGATGTCCTATATGCATAGGAGTTCTCATGTGGATTTCGAAGAAGCAGTAGTGGGTACCCAGTAGAAGCGGTGATGGACGGAGCACACTATTAGTAGAGATGTTATTGCTTGGAATCGGCCAAAGAAAGATTTTGAGAATGCCCTACGTCAGATGTAATCTAGCAATAGCTAGAGTAACTTGAATATGTAAATATTATGTATCTAGTAGTGACATAAAACCCTCTTTTGTATAACAAAGGGTAGTCTTTTGTAAATCCCAATTTTTGGAAAGTAATTGCGGGATGGTAATGTAATCAGCTAAGGCTGAGTAATGTAAACAAAGTAGTTTCTACTACAAGTTATGAATCAATATAAGTCTTTTTATGAAATATATTGAGTAATGAGTATGAGTTATTGTTTTATTACAAATAATAACAAACCAACAAGACTAAAGTAATAATGATGTGTTGTTTTCTTAACAGCAAAATGCCGCCAAGAAGGAGACAACGAAATCAGGCACTAATGTTAACCAACCCAGGAGGTGGTCCGATTAATCAATGCGGTGTTCGTTAATCTTTTAATGGTTTGCATTTAATGAAACTGGGGCTAATGTACCCGTGATTAGGAGAGTAATCTGAGCTACTACTTTTAAGGATTTTAAAAGTGTAGGTCATGGGAGTTCAAAGGAACTACGGACCTATATGAAGCCAGGACTTGGGTAAAAAAAATCGAGAAAGCATTTGTAATAGCAAATGTTGAGGAGGTCAAAAGGTTGCCTTTGCAACCTATTTGATGAAAGGAGAGGCCAACAACGGTGGGAGGCAAACCAAGTAGAGCCGATATAGGAAACCTAACGTGGGAGAGGTTTAAGGAGATTTTTTCGAGAACTATTTTTCCCACAGTATGCAAGAGGAGGATGGAAATGAGGTTTCTTGAATTGAAGCAAGGGATATGACGGTTCCTCAAAGATCTTTGCCAAGTTTAATGAAGCCTGCACGATTTGCTCCACATCAAGTGACACCTTTGAAATGAGAAAGGCTAGAAGATTTGAAAGGGGCTTGAAACCACGGCTCTATAGCTTAGAATCTCTGTGTTCCAAAGTACTTCTTTTGGAACCATATTAGAAAAGGCAATAATTAGAAGGTGGGAATGAGGCTCTCACCCGATTACCACACGGATAAGAAAAATAAGGGCAAGGTTGAGGGAGGAATCAAGAGGCCGGGGAGCCCAAGTGAAAGTGGCAACGGCCAAAATAGGAAGGGCTTTAACTCGGGAATATAGGAGTAAAACAAGGGATTCTAAGAGGAGGATGGAGGCTCAGAAACTGCTTGGGAAGACTCACTTAGGAGTCTGTCTCAAAGGAAAGGCAGTATGTTATAATTGTGGACAAGAAGGGCACATTTCGTCTAAACTGTCCAAATCCAAAGAAAAATCACGGATGTTTTGTATGTGGATCAACTGACCACATAGCGAAGAACTGCCCGAAGAAGGGGACAGAAGGAAATAAGGGATCTAATAGCGGTAAGTTAGCTATTAGTGGTCCAGCTCAGCCGGGTAAATCAATGGACCGCACTTTTAATATTACGGTCCAAGACGCGGTGGCATCAGGGGATGTAGTTGCAAGTATTATTCCGATCAATAACATAAATGCATACGTGCTTTGTGATTCGGGTGCTACTTGTTCATTTATAGCATGTGATTTTGCTAGACGACTAGAATTATTTCTCGAAAAATTGCCTATACCTTTGAACATTAAGGTAGAAAATGAAGAGATAATTCCTGTTGAAGATATTCATAGGAGTTGTTGCGCAGATGTGCATGGTTGTAAGTTATCTGTATATTTAATACAGATAAAGTTAGGAGAATTCGACGTAATTTTCGGAATGGATTGGTTGATTAACCATGGAGCAATTATAGATTGCCAAAAGAAATGTGCGAGCATCAGGACGTTGAAACAACCTCCTGTAGTCAGGAGGGGTTCAAATTACAATAGGCGATTCGCTTTAGGTTTAAAATAACCAATAATGAGGCTGAATATGATGCAATCTTAGCAGGTATACGACTGACAAAGAGTCTCGAGGTGTAAACGTTGGTGATCTTTAGTGATTCTTAGCTGTTTGTCAAGCAGATTTCAGGGGAGTATGAGGCTCGGAGGGCAAGAATGGTAAAGTATCTGGCAGAGGTGAAAGATTGACTCTAGTACAGTTCATTTGCTTTTCAGGGAGTGGATAGATCTGACATTTCCATAGCCGATGCTTTGGTGAGGTTGGCGACAACTGATATAAGTACGTTCAGTGGATCAGTTTACTTTGAAGTCTTGAATCAGTCGAGTATTCAACATACAAAGGTCATGTTTGTGGAACGTTTAAATTGTTGGATGACCCCTTATCTTGATTATTTGGCTGATGGCGTCTTATCTTTGGATCGAATGTTGGCAAAGAAAGTCAAGCATAGGACTTCGAATTTTGTGCTTATAGATGGGGATTTGTATCGAAGGGCTTATTCTTCTCCCTTGCTGAAATGTTTGGTTCCATCCAAGGCGGAATATGTTCTTCGGGAGGTTCACGAAGGAATTTGTGGTGATCATATGGCCACGAAGGCATTGGCATAAAGGTGCTTCGGCAGGGATACTATTGGCCTACAATTTTTAAGGAAGCAACGGACTATGTAAAGAAGTGTTCGAAGTGTCTGTGACATCTCAAATGATTAGAAGTATAGTTAATTATGATAGTTAATGATGATTGTGATAAATAATAATCCTTAGAAAAGGGAGTTAATGATTTAAAGAACGGATATTACTCGTAATATAAACGAGTTTAGTAAGGGTAGTGAAATGTAACCTATAATAATTTCTCAAGGAAAGAAATAAAGTAGGTAATATAAAACCTAAATGAGTTAGTAAGAAAAAGAAGAAGGGATGAAGTATAAGTAAGGTAAAGAATAGTGGTACATTAACACTCGCTAAAAATATGTATAAATAAGATAATACCTTTAATGAAGGTTATAAGGATAAGACATCTATGTTTTGATGTAGATTTTTAAGTGGTGATTCCGGGGACATAATCTTTATAAGGAGGGAAAAATGTGATGGCCCGGAAAATTTTTACTTAGTTTAAAATTAAGTATTATTTAATAAAATAAGATTTTATGGTTTTTGCCCTGTTGAGATATGTTAAAATGAAAATTTTTGAGGTGGAATGGAAATATGTGATAGAATTTACGAGTTTTATTTTAATTATTCGAAGAATGTGTCGAGGTTAATATGACGAGGAAAGATGAAATAAAATTTCAAGAACAAAAAACGAAAATTTTTTGACTGTTTAATGGATCCCGGGAAGTGAACGAAAGATAAAACTGGAAGAATAATATAAAAATAAATCTGAAAGAGAGGCATAAATTATATGCACAAGGAGGGGTATAGACACTCAAAATTTTGCATTCCTGTTACTAACCTTGCATGAGGGAAAAATTGTCTTCCAGAGATAACCCTGGAGGTCAAATTAGCTCAATCCCTGAGACAACCCCTGGATACTCAGTTTCCATCTCGGAGACAACCCCAAGATACTCAATTCCAATCTCGAAGACAACCCAGGGAGATACAATTCCAACCTCGGAGACAACCCTGAGGGATGCAGTTGCTGTAAGACCCCAACTTTTTAAATAAAGATTAAATTTTCTCGAAATATATTTTTGAATATTATGGTGTGGATTTGATATAATGTTATAGTTGTGGGTATTATTTACAAGTTTTGCAAAGTACGCAAGTTGTTATATAATATTCGATTGGTCGGGGAATATTCGTTTTAGCAGGGAATATTCGTACAATGGCACAATCATTGGTGGACCCCACAACGGAATTATTGTCGGATTGAGAAAATGACAAAAATACTTTATGAAAATAACGGCGGAAGTTTTACCGTTAACTGTTGAAACACCCGGTGTTAAAAGTACAGTTATACGCGTGGTTGCATAGTAGCACACAGTATTGATTATTGATTCTTATATTAGAAGTCACTCAGTTATACTCAATTATTGCTACAGTAATTGCTGCATCATATCTCTCATATTATTGATTCAATTATTGTTACAGTATCATTTGCATAATATTTTATATTATTAAATCAATAATTGAGACGACTACGTTATTCATATTATTATTTGCAATATTGACAATGTCTAAAAGTTCTGTCAAGGAGAGGTTTGGTCACCTAATTGCGCGCCAATAAGGAGAAATCCTTATCGGAAAGGCCCATCTTTCCTGGGAACGACCTGGTTGTTAAATATTGTGAGTTATAATATTAATGATGAATAAGTTCGTGTTGATTAAAGATGATATTGATAGTTCCATTGTGTTGGGATTATTAGTGTTAGTGGAAATCGATATCTATTCCGATGATAATTGATGTCTGGGGGTTATATTGATAAATCGGGTAATTTATCGGATAAATGAGCAATTAATTGCTACTAATTCACATGCTTATATAAATATTTGTTCACATGTGTGTACTATTGAATCACATTCTTGTACTATTAGGGGAGTTGGTGCAAAATTGATAATACTTTATGCACTAAGTTAAAATGGAGGTATAGATGGAGGTAGTATAATTGTAATTCGTATTTTCACATGATTATACTATTGATTCACATGATTGAACTATTGATTCACATTATTTACTATTAGGGGAGGTGGTGCAAGTTTGATAATACTTGCGGGACTAAATTAAAATGAAAGAAAAGTTGGAGGTATTGTACTGTAATTTTTGAGCCCCAAAAAGTGCAATTATCGAAACTATATTTTCCTATAAATAGAAGCTCATTCTTCCTTCATTTCTCACCAATTCACAAAAGCTTTAGAGCGATTATTATATAGAGAAATTATAGAAAGAAGAAGAGAAGTCTGCTACCTCACTATTCCAGTATCCAGTTTTTCTAAGGTAGGAGTATTATTTCTTTCTTATCCATGAAGAGAACTTCTGTTATTCCATTCTTTATTATTACATTTGAATAACTTTTGTATACGTGAGCTACCCTATACTTGGTGAAATTCTTACATTATTCCATTCTTTATCATTACATTGGAACATCCTCGTCGTGCGTTTCTGTGGGACTGGTTCCATTATTTATCATTCTGTTGGAACATCCTATCATGCGTTATAATTGGACTGGTTCCGTCTTTTATTATTTTGTTGGAATATCCCATGCATGCGCTTTTACGTCGGATTCGATTAAAATCTTTATATATTTTGTTGGAATATCTGTGTGTGTGCATTTTACGCCGGACTGATTACATTATTTATTATTACATTGGAATAACTTTTTGCATTGATCTATCGCATGCACGGTGATTTCTTTTGTTATTCCATTCCTTATTATACTCGGTTGGTTAAAGTTTTAACTTCTATACTCCATGAAATTAGTGGAATATCCTCGATATTTGCGCTTCATCCAAAGATATCTTTTCATGGAAATATTCTTACGAGCATTCTTGAATTTTACTCTACAAGCAAAGTATCATGTGTTGACAATTTGGACGTTATTAGTTCTTGGATAAATTAATTCTTGAACTTGTTTTATTGAATTCTTATATCATTGTCATCATCCTCCTGTTTATATTTTGTTGAAAGTCATCATCTGTGGCCTATAGTGCATAGATGGACTTGGTTTGATTATGACCTGGGATTATTGATTGTAATCATGACCGTAATGTTATAAATGATGTGGAAAAGTCCTCATTTGGCCCGTAGTGCATTGATGGACGATTGTTGGCATGATCATGACCATTAATGAATACACAAATATTCTTGGCGTGTAGTAAAGTATAGATAATTGTGGTCGTGATACTAAAGAATATCCTTGCCGCCATAGTGGGGTGATTCGATGATGTGGATTATTTATTAAGCTGAGTCCCAGCGATAAAAGTGATGAAAAACCTTCTAAGTCATAAAAGATAGTAGATTTTATTCTCTACTTGACTCTTTTAATGGATTGCTTGTTCCGCTGTAGTTAAACTTGATGGTTGTTATATTGTATCAGTTTAACACCGTTGAAGGCTAACGATAATATATTTTGCATTATCTTAGTCATAATATTTCCTACTGGGCTAGTTGAGCTCACCCTTTTACTTTTATTATTCTCTTCAGGAAATGAGAACGTAGCAGGGACTAGTCGGGGAACGGAGTGACGGACCAGATGATAGCATTAGTAGTCCTCACTATTCAGTAAAATAGTGGAAAATAAATGTAATAATATTGAATTTGAGTTTGTATATTGTCTAGACGACAATATTTGTATTAAAACTCACAACATATGTTTTGTCGTACTTTACACGATAGTTGTATAATTAAGTTGTATTTGTATTCTGTACCATATATTTGACGACTCAGAATAGGTGATGTATACCTATTTTGGGGGCGTCACAGTTGCAGTTCCGGAGATAACCCTGGAAAAGATCGTTTTAATCCTCAGAAGTCAGCTTCAACCTCGGAGATAACTCCAAGGCACTCAGTCTCAACCCCAGAGATAACCCCAGGAGGTCAGGCACACCTCAGAGACAACCCTCTGGACATTCAGTACCTACAACAACCCAATCTCAAAGATAACCCTGATCAACGACTAATAAATCAACCCAGAACCGGAGATAACCCCGGTGAGGGACAAAATTATCATTTTCCCACCTCAATCCCATATTCACGCCATCTCAAAAACATCTCAACCCACATTCTACACAGAAGTGTCCTACAAGAACCATAAATCTAATCCCGAGTGACTACTACACAAGACAGTACATGATGATTGGGTAATATACCCATGAATTGAATATAATCAAGGTTAAAGTATTGTATTCTCAAGTCGTTTCGTAGAATTTTTTTATTGAGATTCGTTGTTATTTTGTAGATTCAGGAGACATAGGGGTGATTTGGGGAGTTAAAACTGTTTGATGGCATTTTCATGAATAAAGTGAAGTCCAGCGCCGGGACGCTCTAGCTAGTATTATCTTCAGCGCTGGGGCGCTGAGGCTCGGCTAAGGTTGACCAGGTGGCATGCGTGGATTGAACTTTGACTTGGATTTGAAGATTTAATTGAGATGTTGATTTGAGAAAGGATTGTGGTGAGATGAGGAGAGTATATACAGTTTATTTTGCTGAATTAAAAGGGTATCTACCACAATTGGAGGCCAAGCAAGGAACCACTTGAAGATTGAAGATTTTACTTTAGAGTTTCTTCTTCTCCTTATTTTTAATTTGTGTAATTCCTTAAGGATATTTTGCAAAAGATTGTTGGTTTTAAATTCTGTTATGAACTAATTCTTTAATTAAGATTTCAATTGAACCTTTTATGTCTATAAATTAGTTATTTGATTTATTCCAATTATTTGTGTCAAAGTGAATTATTTATCTTGCTTTATGCTTATTGATTAATTATTTGGCCAATAATTACCTTGTCACTCTAGAAGGAATTGGAAGAGGAGATCTAGGGTTAGAACTTGACATGATAACATGTATGCTTAATTATTTGCATGATGAATAATTAGGGTTGTGAATAGAATGAAAATATCTGTTCACTGCATGTAACACGTTGGGAATTGGAATTTAATGCGTTTAATTTAATTATTTTGCATAGGAATTTAGCAAGATTAATTGGATTAAATAGAAGTTAATTGATCACTTGGAAAAGGGCTTTTGACACTGGGAATTCCCGTTAACAATTCAGTAGGCATAATAATTGGGATAATTGGATAATTGATTTATAGTTCATAATTGGGGATATTGAAGTCTTAATCTTTATTCATCTGAATTCATTCGTTAAAATTTTAGTTTTATTTACTTAATTTATTTTTAGAATATTATCTTTAATTGCTTAATTTAGTTTCCCTATTTAGAAAAATCACACTTTATGGTTGTTTAAATAAAATTGGATTGATATAGTGCTAGTAGTTGGGATTTATGGATTAGAATTCTCTGTGGGATCAACACTTTATCTTATCATTTTATTACTTGTTGACTGTGTACACTTGCATAAATCCATTGATTGCGAAATCGACCAATAGTACACCAGATAAAATTTGAAGACTTGAAGATCTGGTCATGGACCCATCTTCCCGACTTCGTACAAACTCTTATCCCATGTCATTGTGTAGCTCTCGACAACAACATTCTGAAAAGGTATTATACGCCTCAATCGGATGCCCGGATCGAAAGTTATGAAGGTTCGAGCAGACTACGCGTTGCACGAGTGCATGTACTTCTAGAAGGTGGGGACCACAGCTGCGGCTCCCCTTTCTATAAATAGATGACTCGGGGTGTCCATTTTGAAGAGAAAAAAGGCGAGGAAGCCTTGTCCATTTTGTTTGTTCACACTTTAAACTGAGTGCTTTCTCTTTCCAAACACCTCTGAGCTTGTGTTTTGCTATATTTTACCGCTGGAAACCGAGTATTCATTTTTTTAAAGCTATCTGAAGTCTTCTTGGCAGTCCACTGTAAGACACCTTACATTACTTAAGCCTTTCTCCACTTTTGTTCACACACAGTTATTCATGTTGAGAGTCGTGTTGTGTGCGTATGCCCGGACCGTTGGTCCGTGTCTTTTATTGCTTATATATAAATTATCAAGTTATGCCTCGATTGAGCTTGTATTTATATCCAGGTATGCGTATCGCTTATATATATATATATATATATATATATATATATATATATATTCTCTAATTATCGATCGAGCTTTCGGATCGATATATCCTAATGCGTTCTTCGCTTTTATATATATATATATATATATATATATATATATATATATATATATATTCGAATTATCAATTGAGCACGGATCGACATATCCTGTTGCATTTACATTTCTGTTAGGCACGGAGATCATTTTGTAGATATTTATCATTATATATATATATATATATATATAAAAGCGGTTACATTCTGTCGAGCCTGGAGATCATTTCATGGCTATTTACCGCTTTTTTATATATATATATATATATATATATATATATATATTTAAATTTTTCATCATGCATGGAGTTTACTTTGTTGCAGTTGATTGCACACACACACACACACACACACACACATATATATATATATTTTACACACACACACACACACACACACACATATATATATATATATATATATCTTACATTTCAGTCACAATAAGGAGTTTACGTGTTAGCTGATCATTTATATATATACATATATGTATATTTATATTTTCCGTCCTGCCTGGAGTTTACTCGTGGCAGTTGATTGTTCATATTTTATATTTACAACTTTTATATATATAACTGTTTACAGCTTTATACATACTATATCATCATGTGAGCCTAGGAATCATGTGATCACAGATTCAGTTCCTGAATCTAGATTCAGTTCCCGTGATATACATTCTCAACTACAATCAGCTTATAAATTATTTACTATGTTTGGATTTCCTTAGATGACTCTCATTCCCACAAGGAGTTCAACACTTCTATGTATCTTATTTTCTCGAAGTTGCGTCGTATCTCGAAAATAATAAAAAGCAATCAAGCCGAACACATAATAAAACAGAAGTATCAAAGGCCTCAATTACTATTGAGCATAAGGGTTTGAAAAACCTATTTTACAAAACATCACTGCCATATCTCGTTAAAATTGAACTTTTATACAAAATTCAAACCCTTTGTATATAGATGCATACGAGGCCTAACATTACTTCTAAATAACTGCACATTGACCTACACACACACATTCAGATAAAAGTTCAAATTGAAAAGTGGTGGTCACCGTGTTACCACGGATATCGTGGGGTGCCTAACATCTTCCCTCCACATAATTAAGCCCCCGGACCCTAACGAATCTCGGTTTCACAGACCAGTTAAGCAGTGTTACATCACTAGGTCAATGTATAAACCTTTTCTCAGTTGAGTTGGTGAAACCATTTAAAAATACCAACTGGCGACTCTTACAGTCTAATCGTTGACATATATATGTCGGACCTTTTCACAACGTGTTTTTTCAAACAAATCTCACCTAACATGAGAACACCAAAAGACAAGAACAGAAAAGGGACAAATAAAAATCCCGACGTTGATAGGGGGTTAATGTAATTAACCATGCCACCAATTATATGCACAAGGGGACTACGTGTAATTAGCCATGTCACCAATTATATGCACAAGGGGGTTAAGTGTAGTTAGCCATGCCACCAATTATATGCACAAGGGAGGTAAGTGTAATTAGCCCTGTCACCAATTATATGCCGTGGGGGAGGTAAGTGTAATATGTCATGCCATGAATTATATGTGCAGGGGGCTGTTAGAGTTTATGCCCTAGAGGTCAATTATTTGATATAATTGCTTAACATTTTGATATTATATTTGATTGAATAAATGAATTATTTTATTATGGTTTTATTTACTGCGTTATATAAATGTTAACAAAATAAAAGTCCTTAGAATAATGATACAAATTATATAGCTTCAAGTATGTGACTTGAATATGAGATTATATAATTATAATTAGTATCATTGCTCTTAAATGTCCCTAGTCAAGTATCATTGTTAATGGGACAACAATGATTCATTGAGACTAGTATGTGGATTGACTAATTACCAAATCTCATTGGTCATAAATATATGAGATATTGAGACAATGCATATGTACATGTTAGAGAACGATGTACTGGACATACCCACTATGAGAATTCTACGTGGAGCATTATGTAAAATGTCATTAGTGATTCTCATAGTGACAATGATGTAATGATCCTCTGACTCGAAATCACTATATTACTACACGAGAATTTATGTACGTTGATATCATCAAAAGTCACCTTTAATAGGGTGGACAATAAAGGTGATTATTGGGTACATCATGAATCGTGTGAGGAATATGAGTGATCTAGATGAAATTTAACCCTCCTATATATTAGGGGTGATATCCATAGGCCTCTTGATTGAGTAAGACTATGAAATACATGACCATGCTCAAATAGTGATTTATTTCATATAGTCTACTCATTGATCAAGAAAACTCAGATTAAATTATGAAGAGTATGACACATTCCATGACTCGAGTTTAATCTAGGATGTCAAGGTTAAAAGGATTAAACTATATTGAAACAGTGGTCACAAAAAGGTTGCATCGAATCATCGATCTTATTATTACTTAGGTAGCAGTGATGCATTACTAGATGCCGCTCATTGTTTATAATTTTATAATATGAGTATAAGATTATTGCCAACGTAATAATAACCTATAGGGTCACACACTTAGAACGTAATTAAAAACAGAATTAATTTAAATTGTAAGGATTTAAATATGTCAATATGATTGATAGTATTTAAATCACGTATTTAAATTAATAGGATAATTTGTATATATACATATTAATTAAGTAAGACTTAATTAAGATATAATATATATAAATTTGGATTTTAATTTTAATTAGATTAGGTTTTGATTAATTCCTTTTTGATCGCTATATATATATATATATATATATATATATATATATATGATATATCGCCATTTTAGGGATTACATTATTAACCTAAAAACCCTAACTGCTCTTAGAGAGAGAGACTATAGAGAAAAGTTTCAAAAATCATGATCCTTGCTGGCTAGTACTGCGACTCCTTTTACTACTGATCGTGCGACGATTCGCGGGGCGTTCGTGTGGATACCATAAAGACGTAGTTCGGTTGGATTGCGTTGGAGATTCGAAGCCGTTTTAGAGTTTTCTATAATCGGTATAAAATCTAAACCACTGAATTAATATGTTTTCGCATGTATCCTGTTTTAGGGTTTCGGAAATTGCTTTGAAAATTTTTATATTCCACTGCTTTTATGTGCCGAAATCCCTACAAGGGCTAAGTGTAATTTTTCGGCCAAAAGCTATGGAAAAGACTATTTTACCCTCACTCTTAAACCCCTATAAATAGCAAGCTTACATTCTCATTTCTCTTCACCAATTCACTAAGCTTCTAAAGAGAAACACTAGATTTTATATACGAGAGGAAGTGAGAGCTCGAGTTTTGTACGAGGAAAGGCAAAGAAATTCTACTGAAGTCGTCAATTAACTCAGAAAATGAATATTCCAAAGAGCTAATAACGAAATCCAACTCTTTTAAAATTATTTAGAGTTTTGTAGTATAGAAAGGATTAATTAGTAGATTATAAATCACTGTTAATATATAAACGATGAGAAATAGACGTTAAAAATGAAGAACGAATGAAAAAGTATAATCAAGTTATTTGATTTATTGTTCTTAGCTTAGATAATGAAATTTGAAGGGATGATTTAGTGTTCAACTAAAATATATGATTGTTCCAAGTGGAACGGATTAAAAACGAGCTATAACGAAGTTATGGCGAAATTTTGAGTAAAGTACGGTAATATTAAATATATTGTTTAAATCGAGCTTTGAACAAATTGCTAATGATAATTAATGATTTAAAATAATGAATATGATATGGGAGAAAGGTAGACACGATTAAAATAGAGCCGTGGGCTCAAGAATGGACTCATTCTGACTTCGGATGAGGAAGTTATAAAGTTTTAAAAATTTAAACGTAAGGTTGAAAAACTGAGCGGCAAAAGATTTTTGAGCTAATTAAAAGCCTAGTTAGAATGTCCATAAAACATTTCTGTCCAGGGGAATTTGAAGTATACTAGGTGTAACAACCCCAAATTCGGGTCCCAAATCACCACAGATCTGGTATACTATTTCCATAACTATTACAGAAGATATAAACATAAATTGTTTATACATTAAACATTACACACTATCCCCAAGCTCGAGAACCTTCACATATTACCTGAATCAATATCCTATCTAACATACAATATTATTATCATACATTACTATTACATTTTTAGCTGTACATATAATCCCAAGTTGTACTTGTCCTTGACTTTTTTTCCTGTATCCGACGTATTCGTCTTAATCTGCAATGTTTATCATGATATAGCAAGGGTGAGTAATAAGTTTGCCCATCAAGTTTAAGTTCAATAAATTAAGGATATATTATGATTGAAAGAATTTGAATAATAACTAGCTAACATTCAACAATATAATTGTGAACTAGCATGAACAAACTTTCATAGTTGAACGGACATTAAACATAAACAAATATATCTGAACCAGATGGTAATGAAGGTGATCAGCCTTTCATACCTGATGAATACATGCAATATGCACAAAGTGCGAATCAATAATTCATAGACATAGTAATCAGCAATGATTATCCATAAACATATTTAAATGAACAACTCGAGGCCGAGTTAAGAAAACTTGCATGTACCGTTGATTACCGTTACACAATTTATTAAGCTTTGTCTGAAGACCTAATATTAATAATATTGATTTCCAAGTTAGAATAATATTATCACAGTATAAAATAACCTAAACACATTACCACATAACCCTATCAGTCTATACAACACATAAGACCTAGTATCAAGTCAAACTTTTGCAGTTTGAGTTGAATTCGATACTATTTCGACATCCCGTTGGCCTAGTCGGATAATTCACGAGGCTTTTATTCATAAGACTCTATCTAAACGCAACAAAATTATCTTAGATAATTTTATTATCAGTCAAAATAATTTTCAAAGGCTTATAATAATTTTCAAATATTTATCATGATTTTTCAATCATTAATATCATATTTATATGATTTAAATACAACTTAATTCCATTATCATTAATATTTATTTAATATTAAATATTAATGAAATACATGACATAATATTATAAATTATTTATAATATCTTAAAGTATTTTTAATACTTTATTATTACCTTTAAATGATTTTAAAGTAATTAAAACCATTATTAAATAACTGCTATTAATATTAAATATTAATATATTTTATGACAAAATATCAAAAGTTATATTTTATAACTTAAAATATTTTATATTCCTTAAATCATTTTTATATAATTTTAAATCATTAATTCTATTTTTATAATTTATTTAATATATTTATTAAATAAATTAATTACCATTAATATTAATTTGTAAATAAAATTCATCACATAATATTAAAAGTCATTAAAATAACTTAAAATATTTTTTATACCATTATAATTTTAAATGATTTTTCAAATATTAAAACCATTTTAAGTAATTTATTTAATATTATAATTAAATAAATTAAATACTATTAATTTTCCAAAAATATTAAATATTAATGAAATATATTCAAAATTATTAAAAACCCATTTTTAGGCTTTAAAATAATTTTTAGGAATTTAGTATGTATTTTTAATAATTAAAAACTATTTTTATCTAATTATTTAATAAAATAATTCTTTTTATATATTATTACTGTCGCTAAAGGGGCCTATAGTGATAAAAATGTCACTATAGGTGTTTTTGGCCAACGAAGAACATTCAAATTCAGTTTACAGGGTGCTAGTTTTGACCAGCATTTGATCTATGTTCTTAGTGTTTTCTGGGCTGTCTAAAGTGTTAATAATGTAGTATAAGTGTAGTACTACAATCACCATCTGGTTTCATGGCCAAACAACATCAGATCAGTGAGATATAGGCCTCATAAATTCATGTCAGAGCTGTTCTTCATTTCTGGGTTACCCAGAAATGAAGAACTGGTCGTGGGTCTTACTTTGGTCCTTTGAATCTATACGTTCCCGGCTTGCTTAGTGTGTTTTATTGATTCAATCACGTAGTATTGATTTCAAGGAACAACAAGACACCATCAGATCAATATAACAACATCACAAGTAATAGATCTAGGCCGATCAAAGTAGTGGTCAAGAATCTGCCTTTGAAGATTTCTGGGTTACCCAGAATCTTCAACCGACAGTTTCGTTAACCCTACTTTGACCACCAATAATATTGATTCTGTTGTTAATCTAGGTGTTCTAATAGCGTGGATTGGTAGTTCATATACCTATCTACAACATCTAACCAACAAAATGACCTAAAACATAAAACACAGCGAGATCTAGAGCTTGAAAAATCTTGTCAGACGAAATCTGGGTTTCTGGGTTACCCAGAAACTCAGATTTCCTGATCGGTTAACGCACTTTGACCACTCATATCAGGAGTTCTAGACATGATCTGACCTTGATTCAAGTTCCAGATCAAAGTGTAAGACCCCGAATTTTTTTTAAATAAAATGGAATTTCCTTTAATTATTATTTTAAAATAGTAAGGGTGGATTTGATTAATGTGGTTAGTTATGGGTAAAATGCGCAAATATTTTAAATAAGCAAGTGGTGATATAATATTCATTATTGTCGGGGAATATTCATTTTGTCGTGGAATATTAAATGCGTCGAGGAATATCGCATTTACGGTACAAGCGCGACCATGTGTGGGCCCCATAACGAAAGCGATTGGAGGAAAAAAAACAAAAAATAAGTTGTTTAAAAAATAACTGGCAGTAGTTATTACAGATTTACAATTGTTGGAATACCCGGTGGTTAAAACACACGAATGTCTGGCGTTATTGCACAAGTAGTACACAGTATTGCACCAATTATTGATTCTTACGTAAGAAGGCACTACTCAATAATGGTCACGATAATTCTTGTCAAATTATTTTATTTTATTGATTCAATAATTGTTTGCGTTGATATTTTATATTATTTGTTGTTTCAATAATTGTCATTTACGGTATTTTCATTATCGAAGCAATAATTCATATTATCTGAATAATATTATTAGATAACATTATTGGCAATGTCTAGAAAGTTACGCCTAAGGAGAGGTTTGGTCACCTAATTGCGGCCAAGAAGAGGAGAAATTCTTATTGGAAAGCCCCTTCTTTCACAGAGGCTGCACGGTTGTCAATATTGTGATTACGTAATATTATTTGTGAATAATTAATTATTGATTCATATGATGAGGAAAATATTGATTTTATGTGGATATAGATGGAGAAAATTTTTATAGTGACAATTGTTGAAAATTAATATTTTATCTTTTTACGATAAAATAATTCATTTAAATATATTATTTTAATAATATATTAACGATGATATTTTTACGATGAATGTGGGATATATGAGTATATGTGGAGGAGGAGTATTTTTGTTACAAAAATGTTTAAAACATGTTAAACATGTAAATTGGACCCCATTTATTGACTTAAATTTGATTATAGCACCGTAAAAATCGCCCATTTGTGGATTTCGATCAATTTCTGTTTGGAATTTGGAAAAAAATTCTTCTGTAAAGTTGTAGAGAATTGAATTTCCTATAAAAACTCGCGAGATTCGAATTTTCTGGCAAAAGGGCTATTTATTGTGAATTATTGAAGTTCCGAAGCTCCGAAATAATTGATTTTTGGAAGTTTAAATTATTTTAAATTAGAAAAACGTTTTTTAAATGTTTTTGGGCATCTTTAACATGTGTTGATGGCTGAGATCAGATTGTCTAGATGGGCGTAGAGAATTTATTAAATATATTAATATTATATTAAATTTTCTGCTTTGGTGTTCTAAGCAATTTCCTATAAATAGGTGCTTAGGTTAGAATTGAAAATCACACCAGAAACTGAAGTTTTCTCTCTCTATATTATCGAGCGTATTCTTGTGAGTATTTTGAGTATACTTTGGGTATTGCTATACGGTGCAAGTTCAAGTCATAGCCTATATCAGGTGTTCAAACTAAATCTTGTCTTTTCGAGGTAAGGGATGTTATTTTCTTCTCAAATGATATTATTTCTTCAATATCATTATCTTTGAAATATTGGTTGGAACTTTTTATCAAATTTGGAACTTTTTCATATGGGGTTACTATTCATGAGTTCTTATTCACGAGTTACTTATTCACGAGTACTATTCATGAAGCGTGATGATGTTTTTATGAAATTTCTATCTTTTGGTGTGAATTACTATTCACGATATCAAGACTATTCACGATACTCAAGCACTATTCACGAATACGACACTATTCATCGAAAAATGAAAATTTTTCTTTTCGTCCAAAATATCTATTATGGATACTAGCTTTGATTGTATCCATGTTTTGATCATTCTTGAATTTTACACCACTATGATTATTTTTTGAGGTATTTTTGGACGTGGATAAAACAAAGTACGAATCCTTAATCCTTAATCCTTGTCATTTTGTTTCTTTGGATTCGTTTTTTAAAAAAATATTTTCATCATCCTCGGTCTTAAATGATGATATTATGGAATATCTTTGGCTCAGTAGTGCAAAAGATGAATGATTTTTGATGAATATCTTTGGCACGTAGTGCAAAGATGAATGATTTCGATGAATATCTTTGGCCCGTAGTGCAAAGATGAGCAGTGTTTAGATGAACATGACCAATGGTGAATGTCCTTGGCTTCAGTAGTGAGGATGAATATTTGATCTCGAGATATATATTGATTGATGTTACGAGGATAAAAATAGGCGATGAACTTTAAAATTCATACATAGAAGATAGTAGTTTGCATTCTCTACTTAACTCTTCTAATGAATTATTATTTCCGCTGCGAATATTGATTTAAAACTTGTTGTCTATTGTATTCTATTATATTTTTTCCTGTTGAAGACTAACGATAATTTTGTTGTATATTATCTTAGTCATAATATTCTTTACTGGGCTAGTCGAGCTCACCCTTTTCCTTGTTGTTCCATTTTCTTCTCAGGAGGTGAGAACATAGCAGGATCGAGTCGGGGTATGGAATAAAGGTTCTAGAGAGAGTTGTTTAGTAGTCCTCACCATTTTTGTAAAATAATGTATCAATAATTATGATGGGGATTTATTTGCGTGTGGATATTGTCTAGACGGCAATATCTGTATTTAAACTCACAGTATGTATTGTCGTATTTCACACGACATTTGTATTATTGAAGTTGTAGTTATTTCTGTACCATGTATTTGGCGACTCAGAATGGGTTGGGTGGAATGGACCTATTTTGGGGGCGTCACACAAAGCCCTTAACAACATACTACAAGTCTATATAACTTAAAACAAAACAAATCATTAACAGGGAAGGATCTGCAGCCTCTGACATTTTCTTGTCAGACAAAACTTTTAGGGTTCATGATCAGTATTGAAAATTTGATTTTCGTGCATCTAGATGTTATGGATCCTTAATATATCAACCCAGATCACTCAAAAATATCCTTTAACACAACTTTAACTAATAATTAACAACATTAACACAAAATTGTAAGGATTTTGAAAATTTAGGGTTTATACATCTTTGCTTTGATTCTTGATTTCTGATCTTTGTTTTTGATCTTGGCTTGATATGAAATGATCATTGCTTTATTTTTGACTGACTTCCTCTCAAAATTTCGGAGGTTGAAGAGAGAGAAAGGGTCTTGGCTAAAATGAACATAAAAGTAAGATTTTTCTTACTTTAATCTTCCAACTTTTTGATTCCATGACCAAGAATATTGTGATGTGGCCTAATTAGCTGAGTTGTGGTGGAGTTGGACACATGTCAAGCTTCCTTGGTTAATCACCACATATTTTGGCAAAATTTTTAAGTTACATAATAAAGAATGCAATAAGGGTAATTTGGACATTTGGCTAACAAATTTAATGACATACTAGTCATTTAACCTAACCCTTATGGTTTAATCCTTAGGGTTTAACCCTAAGATTTTTAAAAAATAAAATTCTAGGATTTTATAATTAGGGTTTAAAAAAAGAAAATTAGGAATTCTAAATTATAATTAGGGATTCCTAATTATCTTAATATTTACTAATCATATTAAGGTTCACTAATTAGAATTAATGTTTCCAAATTAACATTAAAATTGTTAAATTACCAATTAAGTTTTCCCTAATTATACATTAGGGTTTCTAATTTAGAAATTAAGGTTTTCTAATTAGTCAATTAGGGTTATTCCTAATTAGTTATTATTCAATAACGCTTAATATCCATACTTAAATTTTAAATTCCCAAATTAGGGTTTTAATATTCCTGGAACTAAAATTAGGGTTTCCAGAACCGGTATTAGGCAATCGTTAAAATTTTCTAACTGAACGTCGATGTTCTTAAGATATCCTTAAAGTTTGTCACTGATATAATTTATCTGGTCAACCATTGACCCTTAACCACAAACTATACAATACACAACCATACACACATAACATATACAGTTATATACTTAATCCTGAATAATTCCCCACAAAATTTTTTAAATCCATAAATTTTTTCCCAGAAATGTTAAATCCATACACTTATTTTCTGTCTAGGACTATTATTTAACCTTAATTCAATCTTTTAAGATTTTAATAAATATCCAAATTCTCGGGTTGTCACATTCACCCCTTCTTCTAAAAATTTCGTCCCCGAAATTTACCTTACACCTTTCATACTCATCACCACATGCTGCCCACAATATCACTCACAAGAGTAAGAGTTAAACATTTTGAAATCATGCTGAGGAGTCATATAGACTACGAATTTTCATTTTTGAAAAGGTTTATACAGAAATTCCTCCGCAAACCGTCATAACTTACAGACATATAAGGTAATTAGCCTGTTATGCCCTGTACTTATTAAATACTGCTGGTCGGATCTGTTTCTCATCACTGCCATCAAAAATTGTACCTCAGTCTTATCGGATTCCGCACCAAAACAATTCAATTTGGGAAAATTTTCAAAGAACGCTTAGAATTTTTGAAACGTTGGTCTAGCCGAATCAAATAGCATAGACTTATACCAATAATTCAATTTCAATTGAGATATTAATGTATAGCCAAACCCCGTTGGCAAATTAAAATTTTGAAAATAGTTTGAAAATGACGTCATGATGCCGTACTGTATTAACAGCCCTTTTGAGGATGCCGTCATCGAGTGACTTTGTCATAACACATCATACAATAGTGGAACAACAATTTTTAGATCAAATTCAATACTAAGTATTCCTGTATTTACAACTCCATCAACTTTTTATCATCTCTCGCTTTTTTGAGTTACATGATACAATAATGATAAATAAAATAAATTTTGATGTTTCAAAACATTGTCGTCTAGCCGAAACAAGTAGCATAGACTATTCTTTAAACCGTTCAAAAATCATTGCAAATCAATTCTATAATCTCAACAAGTAACGATGTGTCGGTGTCCCGAAGTCCACACATACACAAGGGTCACCAGGAGTTGAGAATACAAATTCATTTTCAAAAGCACATAATATGTATTTAGCTTGATGTCAAAATTTTTGAATCTAGCATAGCTAGAAGATTTGGAAAACCTATGTCTCCACTAATGATCAATTGCTTAGTAATATATCTATTCCTATAATCCTTAATACTCCACTCACACATAAATATTCCCAGTTCGTCAAACTTACCACACTTATGAGTTCATGAACTTTCCACAATCATATAAGTTTAAGAACTTATCCTAGTTAGACCTTTGACGTCCATTCGCTGAGACCTTCATAAACATTTCATATAATTATGAGTCACAAACTTACCATAAGAATGAGTTTTTAAGAACTCGTAACTTAATCTTATATTCTCTACCTATATCTTATATATCTGTTATACACATGAGAAAAAATCACCTTCTCAACAAGCATATAACAAATAGCGCGACGCATACATTTCAATGATTATCAGTACCGGAAACTAAGTGATTTTTACACCAAGTACAATTCCCCGCCCATAACAAGGAATCATACAACTCAGCTGCTGACATGAGTCCTCAATTGAAATCCCCACCTAATCCTACTCCCTTCTCAATACGAATTTTTTTTAATCCGTATTCATAATCTTTTCCTGAATCTGTACCAATTCATAGTACAACTGACACACAACAATCTTTATTGTAAACTTTTCAAACATTCGCTTGATCCTTCTCCATACTATAAATTTATCAGATCACAGGGTGATCTCTTCGTATATATTATAATTCATTTCTATGTCTTGATCTTTTTATTTTACAATATCCTGTCCCTGTACTTTTAGTCTTTTAAACTCTATCTATTCATCACTATTGTTCAATTTTATTATCAGAGTAGGATACTCCGTATCTTTTATAACTCGCCGAGATTCGCCTTTGAATCTTACCGACACACTAACTCAATTTGAGTTAGTACTTATCCTAATCACTGCGGTTATTAGACTAAGGTAACCCTACCCTAGGTTCATAACCTACAGCTTTGATACTAACTGTAACAATCCCAAATTCGGGTCCCAAATCACCACGGATCTGGTATACAATTTCTATAAATATTGCGGAAGATATAAACATAAATTGTTTATACATTAAACATTACAAACTATCCCCAAGGTCGAGAAACTTCACATATTACCTGAATCAATATCCTATCTAACATACAATATTATTATCATACAATACTGTTACATTTTTAGCTGTACATAAAATCCTAAGATGTACTTGTCCTTGACTTTTTTTCCTATATTCGACGTATTCGTCTTAATCTGCAATGTTTATCATGATATAGCAAGGGTGAGCAATAAGTTTGCCCAACAAGTTTAAGTTTAATAAATTAAGGATATATCATGATTGAAAGAATTTGAATAATAGCTGGCTAATATTCAACAATATATTTGTGAACTAGCATGAACAAACTTTCATAGCTGAACGAACATTGAACATAAACAAATATTTCTGAACCAGATGGTAATGAAGGTGATCAGCCTTACATACCTGATGAATACATGCAATATGCACAGAGTGCGAATCAATAATTCATAGACATATTAATCAGCAATGATTATCCATAAGCATATTTGAATGAACAACTCGAGGTCGAGTTAAGAAAACTTTTCTGTACCGTTGATTACCGTTACACAATTTATTAAGCTTTGTCTGAAGACCTAATATTAATAATATTAATTTCCAAGTTAGAATAATATCATCATAGTATAAAATAACCTAAACACATTACCACATAACCCTATCAGTCTATACAATATATAAGACCTAGTATTAAGTCAAACTTTTGCAGTCTGAGTTGAATTCGATACTATTTCGACATCCCGACGGCCTAGTCGGATAATTCACGAGCCTATTATTCATAAGACTCTGTCTAAACGCAACACAATTATCTTAGATAATTTTATTATCAGTCAAAATAATTTTCAAAGGCTTATAATAATTTTCAAATATTTATCATGATTTTTCAATCATTAATATCATATTTATATGATTTAAATACCACTTAATTAAATTATCATTAATATTTATTTAATATTAAATATTAATGAAATATATGACATAATATTATAAATTATTTATAATATCTTAAAGTATTTTTAATACTTTATTATTACCTTTAAATGATTTTAAAGTAATTAAAACCATTAATAAATAAGCTGCTATTAATATTAAATATTAATATATTTCATGACAAAATATCAAAAGTTATATTTTATAACTTCAAATATTTTTATATTCCTTAAATCATTTTTTTATACTTTTAAATCATTAATTCTATTTTTTTTATAATTTTTTAATATATTTATTAAATAAATTAATTACCATTAATATTAATTTATTAATAAAATTCATCACAAAATATTAAAAGTCATTAAAATAACTTAAAATATTTTCTTATACCATAATATAATTTTAAATGATTTTTTCAAATATTAAAACCATTTTAAGTAATTTATTTAATATTATAATTAAATAAAATAAATACTATTAATATTCCAAAAATATTAAATATTAATGAAATATATTCAAAATTATTAAAAACCCATTTTTAGGCTTTAAAATAATTTTTAAGTATTTATTATGTATTTTTAATAATTAAAAACTATTTTATCTAATTATTTAATAAAATAATTCATTTTATATAATAACTGTCGCTAAAGGGGCCTATAGCGATAAAAATGTCACTATAGGTGTTCTTGGCCAACGAAGAACATTCAAACTCAGTTTACAGGGTGCTAGTTTTGACCAGCATTTGATCTATGTTCTTAGTGTTTTTTGGGCTGTCTAAAGTGTTAATAATGTAGTATAAGTGTAATACTACAATCACCAACTGGTTTCATGGCCAAACAACATCAGATCAGTGAGATATAGGCCTCACAAATTTATGTCAGAGTTGTTCTTCATTTCGGGGTTACCCAGAAATGAAGAACAGTTCGTGGGTCTTACTTTGGTCCTTTGAATCTATACGTTCCCGACTTGCTTAATGTGTTTTATTGATTAAATCATGTAGTATTGATGTCAAGGAACAACAAGACACCATCAGATCAATATAACAACATCACAAGTAATAGATCTAGGCCGATCAAAGTAGTGGTCAAGAATCTGCCTTTGAAGATTTCTGGGTTACCTGGAATCTTCAACCGGCAGTTTCGTCAGCTCTACTTTGACCACAAATAATATCGATTCTGTTTTTAATCTAGGTGTTCTAATAGCATGGATTGGTAGTTCATATACCCGTCTACAACATCTAACCAACAAAATGACCTAAAACATAAAACACAACAAGATCTAGAGCTTGAAAAATCTTGTCAGACGAAATTTGGGTTTCTGGGTTGCCTAGAAACTCAGATTTCCTGATCGGTTAATGCACTATGACCACTCATATCAGGAGTTCTAGACATGATCTGACCTTGATTCAAGTTCCATATCAAAGACCTTAAAACATTCTACAAGTCTATAACTTAAAACAGAACAAATCATTAACAAGGAAGGATCTGTAACCTTTGACATTTTCTTGTTAAACAAAAATTTTAGGGTTCATGATCAGCTTTGAAAATTTGATTTTCGTGCATCTAGATGTTATGGATCCTTAATATATAAACGCAGATCACTCAATAACATCCTTTAACATAACTTTAACTAATAACTAACAACATTAACACAAATTTTAAGGATTTTGAAAATTTAGGGTTTATACCTCTTTGCTTTGATTCTTGATTTCTGATCTTTGTTTTTGATCTTGGCTTGATATGAAATGATCATGGCTTTATTTTTGACTGACTTCCTCTCAAAATTTTGGAGGTTGAAGAGAGAGAAAGGGTCTTGGCTAAAATGATCATAAAAGTAAGATTTTTCTTACTTTAATCTTCCAACTTTTTGATTCCATGGCCAAGAATGTTGTGATGTGGCCTAATTGGCTGAGTTTTGATGGAGTTGGACACATGTCAAGCTTCCTTGGTGAATCACCCCACATTTTTGGCAAAATTTTTAAATTACATAATAAAGAATGCAATAAGGGTAATTTGTACATTTGACTAACAAATTTAATGTCATACTAGTCATTTAACCTAACCCTTAGGGTTTGACCCTTAGGGTTTAAACCTAAGGTTTAAAAAAAATAAAATTCTAGGATTTTATAATTAGGGTTTAAAAATAGAAAATTAGGAATTCTAAATTATAAATAGGGTTTCCTAATTATCTTAAGAATTACTAATCACATTAAGGTTTGCTAATTATGATTAATGTTTTCAAATTAACATTAAAATACCCTAGGTTTTGCTCAGTAAAGAGAATTTTTGTGACACCCCCAAATCCCAGTACTTCATTACCTCAAGATTTGGTGTTCACTTAATCAAAACATTCATATCTAACTACCCAATTATAATAAAAATTGAATAATAAACCTTCCCTTAAGGGATTACAATAATAAAAATCTCCCAGGTTATCTAACCTTTAAATACAATCATTCAAATGAGGAAATTAAATACTTCATTACAATCATTAAAATAAGTCTGTTAAAATATCAACATATTACAAGTCTTCAATACTTGTTCATCTTTTCCTTTCCCTTACTGGTGCTAGGTACATCGACCTTCTCATCCTTAGCTGTAATAATTATATAAGCAAGAGTAAACAAACAAAGCTCACTTGAAATAATAATGGATAAACTTTATAACATTTTCCAAATAATAGGTTCAATAGAACTGAATGATATGCTCTATTAACATTTCTAAATATACAACTGAGGGTCTAATGACCACGAACCATGTCCATAGTTATAAGTACTCTTTCAACTTAAACTTTAACAGTCATAAGACTATAAGGACTCCACGTACTTAGGGGGATCAACCCTTCGTACAATGTATTGTGCACAAACATTTCAACGCTAAGCGTAAACCCCTAATAATAGGGTTGTTCATCTCAGTATTTAGAGTACAAGTCCGCACCAAAGTTAGTTTGGTTTGGATACATTTCAAGGTAATTTGGAATTCACGAACATCAACTAAGGATTAGTTGAATAAAAAGGTAATAACTCTATGTTACGGAATAAACCATAATTGAATCAACATTGTATACTAAGTTCATGCTTTAGGAATAATCTAATAGCATAAAGATTGAATAATATATCATACCTTGCTTTGAACAACATTTAGCTAAGGTTAAATCTTAGAATTGAGTATTAAACATGCATAATAAGTAATGACTTGAACGATAAACTTTTTCATCAGAATAAAGATACTTGCATGCTGAAAATAACAAGTTTAAGTTTAGAAAAACATGCACAACATAATAATAGAACTAGCTCAATGAAAGTGTTGAGTTAGGAAAATTTGAATAATTGTAATCGAACTAGAAATAATAACTTGTTCAACGAAACAAGTTAACAACAATAATAACTTAATCAATATAATCAAGATAATGTAAGTAAACTTGCACAACGAAAATAAACTTGTGCAACGAAGTTTTTAGGGTTAGAAGAACTTACCTTGCGTATAAGCTATACCGAATTAACTTGAATCATAATACCTTATATATATGTCATCATGACATAATTAGTCACTACCACATTATATATATAACTAAGTACATTCATCATGTAATATTTGATTTTTAATCACATAATCAAATTACATTAGTCATAAAACTAGTTAATCGTTAATAACATGTTCATTCTTGGTATAGAAATATTGAAATCATAATTTAACAGTCCTACTATTAACACATAATTTTTTTTTCCAGACTTTTGTGTAAATAAATCACATCGTCTCGACCATTCTCATTAACTCATTCATGACGCATATGATTGCTATAAAGGTTGGGTCTACGTCATACATGCATGAGACACATGCCAACAACATGCACATGTACAAGTGAAACTTACAGGCATTGAATACATCACTTGTTCAACATTGCAGGCGAACTCCAAATTTTACGACCAAAATTTCTAAGAATAACATGAACAAAAGCCAATTTGGCCTACAATACTTTTTAACAACCTAATTAGCATGTAATACTTACAGAGACTTCATATAAACATAATGAAAGACTCTTAAAATGATCCCACCCATAAAACAACATAAACATCGAATTTAAAACACCAAATTTCACTATTTTTTGATAAAACTTAATTTTTTGACATTTTTAATGAAAATCATCACTGTAACTTTGTTTTTCAATCAAGACAATTAATTCCAAGTACCTTGTTTATGTTTATTCATCCTCTTTCAAATTCAATAGTCAATTTATAAATTACACAACTAATAAAATCTAAATTTTATTTTAAACTAAGCCATATTCATATAAACTCACTGTAATATGGTTTTCTTCACAAATTACATACATACATGAATTAGTTTATCTATACTCATATATAAACTTATGAAAACAATCTTATAACCAACAATCTATCATATAAAGCCATATACCACACATAATTTATCCTTCACAAAGTTTTTTACAGAGATTTTGGAAGAAGAAGACAACTAAAACTTTTTAAAAAAATAAAAGAAGCAAGATGATACCTTAATTTTTAAGAAGATGATGGCTATCTTTGATCAACAAACTTTCTTTTTCCCAATTTCTTTCTAAAATTCTAGATCTCTCTCAACTTCTCTCAATTTCTTCTTCTTCTTCTTTTTTTCTTCCCGAGTCTTTCTTCTTCTAACTCTAACTTACGTACTAACATATAACGTATGATAATAATATATATTAATTATATAATATAAATATAGATATAACTGATATTAATTATCTAAGTTTTTAAAAATCAAAAGCCATAAGGCTTGTTTGGCTAACATAATTAAAATTAATCAATTAATCCTTATACCTTGTTTGGTAAAACACAATTAGATTAAAGACTTAATATGCATTAAGCCTTGTTTGACAAAACTAAATTAAACTCTTTTAATTTATTTTAATAACTCCTTTATAGTAAGGTTATTTGTCACACTTTTATTTTATTAAATTTTAATAATTAATTTAATTAATTCTAATAACAATTTATTAAATTACTTTAACACATAAATCAATACAACATAATTATAATTTCCTTTATAATTATAATTTTATTTAACCAATTAACACATTATTTTAATTACAAATTCAACTTAAAATATTATAATTCATTTAATCATTATAAGCTCTCTAACTTAATTATTAAATTAAATTAGAATATTATCACATAACAATTAATTTCCTTAACTCCTTAATTATTTACTTAACAAATAATTAACTAATCAAGTCAAATCAAATTAAATATTTATTCAACAATAAACACATCCATTAAATATTTATATAATTCAATAAATATTTAAAATTATAATTAAAATTTCGGATTGTTACATCCTTCCTCCTTATAAGGATTCTCGCTCCTGTAATCACAACTCAAACAAATCATTCGTTACATTCTTCCCTACTTACAAAGATTCTGTCCCCAGAATCGAAGACACAAATTAAACAAATAACTCAAGGTAATCTTTCATCATTTTATCTTCGAGTTCCCACGTAGCTTCTTCAGCGTTGTGGTTCCTCCATATCACCTTCACAGAAGGTATTACCTTATTCCTGAGCACCTATTCTTTCCTGTCAACTATCTGGATAGGAACCTCTTCATAGGACAAGTCTTTATCGAACTGCAACGGTTCGTACTCGATCACGTGTTTTTAATTGGGTTTATATGGTCGTAACACCGAAATATGAAAAATATTGTGAATGTTTTCCAATTTTTGAGGTAGAGCTACCTCGTAAGCCACTTCTCCAACTCTTCGTAGCACTTCGAAGGGTCTGATAAACCTCGGGCTTAGCTTTCCCTTTTTACCGAAACGAATTTTCCCCTTCCAAGGAGAAACTTTTAGGAATACGTAATTTCCTACGTTGAATGCACGATCTTGTCTGTGTTAATCAGCATACTTTTTCTGTCTGTCTTGGGTTGTCACAAATCTTGTCCTGATGAGTTTGACAACCTCAGCAGTTTGTTGTACCAGTTCTGGTCCTAACAGTTGGCGTTCACCGACTTCATCCCAGCACAGTGGAGTTCTGCACTTTCTGCCGTATAATGCTTCGTAAGGCGGCATACCGATGCTCGCATGGTAACTGTTATTGTAAGTGAATTCCACCAACGGTAAATGTTCTTCCCAGCTTCCTTTGAAATCCATGATGCATGCTCTCATCATATCTTCCAATGTCTGGATTGTTCGTTCGCTTTGGCCATCTGTTTGTGGATGATAAGCCGTACTCATTCGCAACTGTGTTCCCATACATTCTTGTAGTCTCTTCCAAAAGTTTGACATAAATCGCGGATCTCTATCTGACACAATTGACACTGGCACTCCATGTCTCGAAATGGCCTCTTTAACGTACAACCTTGCCAACTGATCAAGATTGAACCTAATCTTTATTGGCAAAAAGTGTGCTGATTTTGTCAGTCTATCCACTATCACCCAAATCGCATCGCATCCTCTCTAAGTAGTTGGAAGACCCACCACAAAATCCATTGTGATGTGTTCCCACTTCCATTCTGGTATTTCTAACGGTTGAAGTAATCTGCTTGGTCTTTGATTCTCGGCGTTAACTCTTTGACATGTCAAGCATTTTGCGACACATTCTGCAACATCTCTTTTCATGTTCGGCCATTAAAAATGTTATCATAAATCCTGATACATCTTCGTACTTCCTAGATGAATCGAATATCTTGTGTTATGTGCTTCAGTCAAGATTTCGTCCTTAATCTATGGCACTGTTGGAACCCAAATTCTTTCCTCGAACCGTAGTAGTCCTTTGGTATCGATTTTGTATTTCACCTCTTTACCTTCGTTCACACCTTCCTTTATTTTTCTGCATTCTTCATCCTGTAGTTGAGCATTCTTCACCTTGTCCACTAAAGTTGGACCAACTTCTATCTGGAATAATCGTTCATCTGATTCTTATGGAAATTTTATTTCCAACTCTAGCTTTGTTATTGCTGAAATAAGCTCCTCCTGAGTGGTTATTAACATCAACTTTTCCCGACCTTTCCTACTTAAAGCATCTGCAAATACATTCGCTTTGCCCGGATGATAAAAGATCTCACAATCATAATCTTTTATTAATTCCATCCATCTTCTTTGACGCATGTTTAGATCCTTTTGAGTGAAAATATACTTTAGACTCTTATGGTCTGTGTAGATTTTATATTTCTCTCCACAGAGATAGTGTCTCCATATCTTCAGAGCAAATACTACTGCAGTCAAATCCAAATCATGAGTCGGATAGCCTTTCTCATAATCCTTCAGTTGCCTTGATGCATACGCAATAACTTTACCGTTCTGCATAAGAACACAACCCAATCCTTTATGTGAGGCATCATTATACACCACAAAGTTTCCCGTATTATCTGGTAATGACAACACAGGTGCCATGCTTAATTTCTTCTTCAAGTTCTGAAAATGTTCTTCACATTTTTCCGTCCAAACAAATTTCACAAATTTCCATGTCATATTTGTTAATGGTGTGGCTATCTTAGAAAAATCTTGAATAAATCTTCTGTAATAACCGGCCAGTCCCAAGAAACTCCTCACTTTCGACGGTGTTCTCGGTTGTTCCCAATTAATTACAGCTTCCACTTTTGATGGATCCACTGAAATCCCATCTTTGTCAATCACATGACCCAAAAATTGTACACAATTGAGCCAAAATTCACACTTAGAGAATTTCGCGTACAACTTCTCCTTTCTTAGTGTCTCCAACGTTAAACGTAAATGTTGTACGTGTTCTTCTTCAGTTTTGGAATACACTAGAATGTTGTCGATAAATACCACTACAAGCTTATCTAAGAATGGTTTGAACACCCTATTCATCAAATCCATGAATGCAGCAGGGGTATTGGTTAAACCAAAAGACATCACCAGAAACTCGTAATGTCCATACCGAGTTCTGAATGTTGTTCGAGGTATATCCTCCTTCCTTACCTTCAATTGGTGATACCCACTCCTCAAATCTATCTTCGAGAAGTATTTAGCACCCTTCAACTGATCAAACAAGTCATCTATTCTTGGCAATGGGTATTTATTCTTAATAGTGACTTTGTTTAATTATCTATAATCAATGCAAAGACGCATTGATCCATCCTTCTTCTTCACGAATAATACTGGCGCTCCCCATGGTGATATGCTTGGTTGAATATACTTCTTGTCCAGCAGCTCTTGCAGTTGTACCATTTGTTCCTTCATCTCTACCTGAGCCATTCTATACGGGGCATTTGATATCGGTGCAGTTCCTGGCGCTAAGTCGATCACGAACTCAATCTCTCTGTCAGACGGAAGTCCTGACAAATCCTGCAGAAACACATCTTCAAACTCCCTCACCACTGGTATCTCTTCCAGTTTCACACCCTTCTTCTGAGTATCTACTATGTAAGCTAAATAGCCCACACAACCCTGACTCAACAACTTCTTGGCCTACATAATGGTAAGACATTTCATTTGTCTAGGCGATTTACTACCATAGAAAACTACCTTTGACGGAGTCATAAGGTTTACACATTTCTTTTGACAATCAATTACCGCTCCATAATTGAACAACCAATCCATTCCCAAAATAACATCAAATTCTCCAAGTCTAATGGGGACTAAATCTACCATCATGATATTGCCCTTAATGTTCACCCTACAGTTCTTGTATACGAATCTAGCAGGGATTACTTCCTTATTCACAATTTCTATGATCAAAGGGAAATTCAATTCTTCTCTAGGCAATTCTAACCTCTTAGAAAATTCATCAGATATAAACGAGCAAGTAGCACCCGAATCGAATAATACATAAACATCAATATCATTGATTGTGATAATACCTGACACCACATCTTTTGATTGCACAACATCTTGCACAGTCATGTTGAAGGTTCTGGCTGTGGGTTTGTTTGATGTCGTTGGTCCAACAATGGCCCATGTACCTCCACTGGTACCTCCATTGCTTCTGGTTGTCTCTCCAGCCTTCTTTTTAGTGCATTCACGAGCAAAGTGATCCTTGGACCCGCATGTGAAGCAAACGTTTTTCTTAGGTTGAGTGCAATTTGGGGCGATGTGATCCTCCTGGCCACAATTGAAGCATACCCATTTCCCCATCAAACACACACCCTTGTGAAACTTTTCGCATGTAACACATGCTTCAAACTTCTTATTTTGCTGGTTACCCTGCTGGTTTCCAGTACCCACATTTCCGTTCCATTTCCTCTTCAAATTATTGTTGCCATTTCCACTACCTCCACTACCATTCTTAACCTCCACCTCATTCTTCTTCTTTTTCTGTTCTTGATTGAACTTTGTCACTACCTCGCCTCCAGTTTCAGCGAGTATTTCCTTCTCCATCACTGCTACGAATGTCTTCAGCTAGAACAGGAGACCTTACTATACAACCAGGGCTTTAGTCCCTGTTCAAACCTCTCCGCCTTGCGTTCGTCTATACTGACTTGATATGGCGCAAATCTCTCCAACTCGTTAAATTTCGCAGCATACTCAGACACCGTCATCGTTCCCTGCTTTAGTTCTAAAAACTGCATTTCTAGCTGACTCTTCTAACTCTTTGAGAAATAGATCTCGAAGAATATCTCTTTAAACCTATCCCAGGTCATCACCCCTGGCCCTTCTCGAGTTTTATTGGTCTGCCACCAATAACTAGCCTCTGCTTTCAACATGAATGTTGCAAAAGCAGTCTTTTGATCATCCCCTACCTTAGCGACATCAAACACCTTTTCTATCTCCATAATCCAGGTCCGTGCCTCGACTGGATTCATGGACCCACGAAATTCAGGTGGTCCAACCGCCTTGAAATCCTTAAACGTTGTACCTTAGTTCTGTGGTTGATTCTGCAACGCTCCTGTCTGTAATGTCACTAGTTGTTGAACGAGGTTAGCATCAACATTGTTGTTATTGTGACACCCCCAAATCCGGGTACTTCGATTCCACGGGATTTGGTGTTCACTGTACAAATATCATCTATTTATCTACCCATAATAAATGCAAACCATGCAATAGATAGAAATAAAATCCTCCCCTTATGGGGTTACAACATCCGAATAATAAATACAATCCCAGGTTAAACTAACCTTAAACATCTGTGCGGAAACATAAACAATTAATAAGTCTTAACAACATCAAGTCTTAACACATAAATACGACATCTCACAATTACAAGTCTTCAACACTTGTTAACCTTACCCTTGCCTTTACTAGTAGAAGGCTCGTCGGTTCTTTCATTCTTAACTGCAATGTTATTATTAAGCAAGAGTGAGCATGATTGCTCACAAGTAAAATAATGAAATAACAATGTATAATAACATGCGAGTGAATCAAAGACTTCTGAAATAAAAGCTCAACTTTTGAATCAAGAATGAATAACAAGAATCAAAAGATTTCTGAGGGTCATAAGACCTTGAACTATGTCCTAGGTTAGCAAGGGTTATACTTGAAACCTTTAACAGTCATAAGACTATTGACCTTTCTACTCGTACTTAGGGGGATCAACCCTTAGTACCATACTGTGCACAATATCTTAACGCTAACGCATAAGTAAATTCCTTTGCAGGGTTGTTCATCCCAGTTTGACATTTGAGTCCGCACCAAAGGAAGTTTGGTTTGGATAATTCATCAAGGGTTCTGAAATTTAGAACACTCATCAACTATGGACTAGTTGAATCAATAAGGATTTACTAGTCTAACAAGGTTCAACAATAAATGATATTTATAATGAATAACAATCTCAATAGGTATACAATAGAACAATTATTGTATAACAGAATCATACTTTGAAAAGATAGTAAATCTTTAACATAACAAATGAACTTGATTTATAAACTCGAATAATGATAACAAGTATGGTTAGGAAACTTGCCTTGTGCGTAGATTACACTTTAATTAAACACGTTCCTTGAATTTAATCCTACATATCATTTCTATTCACAACTATAATTAATTATAACATAACTAATCATCAAACGTTCATTCTTTTTGTTTAACTTTGGTTATGACTATACTTAGTCAAATTATCACATTCATTGTCACATAATAACACTTCATGAATAATAAGCTAACTATGCATTTAATAATTCGGTCCACATGCAATTATTTTATTTGCATGTTAAGAATCTATTTTAACATCTCATTATATTTCTAACATATCTCTATGTTCTTTAAATTAAGTTGCTATCACATTGCTAGACTTGAACATTTAAAAATAATTCATTTATGAACATTCTGGAGAATGGCGCTGCGACGCCACTTTTGTACTTGTACTCGTACATGGCGTTGAACTCTCATGGCGGTGGTATGCATGCTATGAGATGTTATAAGTACGAGATCAAGGCGTCATACATGATTTAACCGTAAACCTATTATGTAATTCGCGAAAAATTGCAGAACACAGCCAAAAACTACTACATGAATTTAATCATACCCAGTCATAATAATACACATATAATCACTACTTAACCCTTCTAGCATGATTTTAACATGTTAAAACACATAATTAACAGGATTAAAACATGAAATTTTCACTGTTCTTTGTGTTCTTGAAGGTTTTGAACAAAAACATAAAATTTAACACTACGGATTCGTTATAACACCGAATCCGTTCATTTAAAGTTTGGTCTCTTCGTATTAACGTGCATAATCAAATAAGAGTGGAAATTTTACAAAAAACATTTATGTTTGACATATTAAAATCACGTATAAGGCCATATGGCCATAACCCATACTCTGTAAGTTTTGAGCAACATATACGACATGTATTTTGATGATATGGACTCATATAATACATAGAGAAACACATTAAAACAACATCTTAACACATATATGTACATAATCCATACTCCTAATTTACAGAGACTTTACAGTAAACTTGAAAGCCATTTTTATAAAATTTAAACAACGTAACTTTAAAATTTGGGAAGGAGAAGATTACCCAGATTGTAGAGTATAGATTAGTAGAGATGATCAAAGATGATCCTTTCACAATTCCTTGTTGATTACACACTCACAATTTCTCTCAATCTCACAATTTCTATCTGACAATTTCTCAAACTCTCTCCCTCTCTGTTTTTCCAGACTTAGAAATAATAAGAAAGAAAAGAATACGTAATATAATAAAGGAAAAATGAACTGATGCACATAATGGTCAGTTAACCCAGTCATGGGTAACTACTAATAACTCCCACTAACACCATGTTTGGCTAGCTTTAAAAACTCATTCTTATTTAAATTAATAAATCTCTTATATTATAGTTTAAATCATGTCACACCCCTTTACGAAATAAATCAAATATCTTATTTAATTTAATTAAATAACATATAATAATTTCCCATTAATACACATAGTCAAATAATTAAATTCTCATTTATTAATAATGTCAAATTATTAAATCTCTAATTAATTATTACATTAATTAAAATAACATTATGCTTATTAAATATTTCATTTAATTCAATAAGCTCACATAAATACAAACTTGAATAATAAATATTTCTACATTAATTTAATAAATGTAACACATATAATTAAATTAACCTATCACAATTGCATCAACTAATTATTTAATCTAATAATTAAATCATCGAAAATATTTATTTATTTCAATAAATATTAAAATTAAATTGCAAAATCTCGTTCGTCACAGTTATTGGTTCCTTAGTGGTTCTCTGTCGTGGTGGTTGACGTCTTGGAGGCATTTTCTATTAAAATATACACTCATTAGATTATTACTCAACTTCTTTAAGTACTTTCTACTTAACTTGCCTCCAAAAAGAAATAATCACATAACACATAACACTTTGAATGAAATAATAACTTTTATTTATTCATAATCTCTTTGAAAATATAAAACGATAACATCACTGCTATTTATATTACTTTCCTGAACTACAAAATTTACAGGACAACATCATCATTATCATATCCCATGGTTACATAACACTAGGGATTTACACATTATTTAACAGTTTATTAATCACATACATTCCCTATGATGTCCTACTAAGATACTCCACAGCCTTTCGACGCTCTTCTTCCATAACCCGGAACATTGTTCGGCGATCTAACACGTACGATGGCAGAGTCTCGAACTGAATTGGATAACCCATGACCCGATCTTGAGTTCGATTAATCACGACGTTGAATACTTTATCCATCTCCTCCATCTTCATCCTCTTTGTTTGTGCGTCTCTTACTGCTATCCCAGTTCGTTGATAAGCTTCCTCGTATGCGTCTTCAGCTCTTTCCTTCTTAGTGGCTTCTTCCTTCAGATTGTTCTTCAGTTTTGCGATCACCTCGATCAATTTATCTTTCTCTCCTTCAGTGTGTACTAGCTTCTCTTTGACATTAGTCAGACGTTCATCTCGATCCTGGATCTCGTCGTCCTTCTGTGCCATCGAAGTCTGTTGTTCTGCTACTATCTCCTGCAACTCCTCGACTGTATCGTGAAGTTCCACGTTGCGATCATAGACTTCATCATATATACAAGCAACTATTGAGGTTAGTGAAATTTCTTCCTCTTCGTCCTCGTCATCCTCATTCTCTTGTGGCAGCTCAACGGGATCCTCTTTATCTGTTTCCACGTCGTCATTCTCATCTTCAACCACTGTGACCAACGGGGCTGACTCCCGTGGTAGTAGTTGTTCCCAAACAACCTGAATGTCGTGAGGCTCCTCCTCTATAGGCATCTGAGGTCCTTCCTCCCTAGCCTGACTGGATTCTCCGACATTAGTCATCCTGACAACAAAATTTTAAGTTTTAATTATTAATCATTACTATTCGACACTCACGAGCACATAAGTTATAAACACATAAGCACATAAGTCTTTTATTAATTCTTCCTTAAAACTCGATAAGAGTTAATCACCACTGTCGACGTTGGGATTTTTAGTTGTCCCTCTCCGTTACTTGTTCTTTGGTGTTCTCATTTTAGGTGAGATTTGTTTGAAAAAATAAGTGAAAAAGGTCCGACATGTATAATGTCGACGATGGACTGTTAAGAGTCGCCAGTTGGTTTTTTAAATGGTTGTACCAACACAACCGAGAAAAGGTTTGCACATTGACCCAGTGATGTGACACTACTAAACGGGTCAGTGAAACTGAGATTCATTAGGGTCCGGGACTTGATTATGCGGAGGGAAGGTGTTAGGAACCCCCCGTCATCCGTGTTACCATGGTGACCGCTTCTTTTCAAGAAATTGTTATATAAATGTGTGTGTGTGTGGGTCAATGTGCTGTTATTTAGAAGTAATGCGAGGCCTCGTTTGCACCTATATACACAGGGTTTGAATTTATGTAAAAATTCAGTTTTTAGCAAGATATGGCAATGATGTTTTATAAAAGAGGTTTTTCAAACCCTGATGCTCGATAGTAATTGAGACCTTTTAATACTTCCATTTTATTCAATATTCGGCTTGATTGATTTTATTTCTGAGATGCGAAGCATCTATAAAATAATGTACAAAATAATGCCGATTTTCTCTTGGGTATGAAAACCATATGAGGAAATTCAGACACCGCAGAATAATTTACAAGTCGCTACACAATTTGAAATAAAGTCCATCACGGAACCAGAATCTAGATCCGATGAGATCAATCTATGATCACATGATTCCTAGGCTCACACGATACTGCAATTTATATGAAAGTAGTAAGTAGGTATATATAAAAGCTGTAAGTATATATATACAAACATGATCACCAACCACGAAGCACCTCCATGGGAGATCAGAAATATAAATAAAGCTGTAAAAGCTATGAACCGCCACGGAGGAAACTCCAGGCGGGACAAAACGTAAATAAAGCTGTACAAAGTGATCAACTGCCACGAAGTGAACTCCAGGCAGGACAAAATGTAAAGAAAGCTGTAAAAGCGATCAACCACCACAAAGTAAACTGTGTGGGATTAAAAACTGTATGTATATATATATATATATATATATATATATATATATATATATGAACAACTAAACAAATTAACTGTAAATAACACAAGTATTACTGTAAATTGGTACTCTAGACCTACTCCTCCGGATCTACAGTTCAAGAGAGAAATATATATATATATATATATATATATATATATATATATATATATATATATATATAGCGAGTAAACGCATTGCAGTATATATATATCTCAGATATATATATAGCGTGTGTCGAACTTTGTTCGATGCCGCATCAAGTCTCAGCTCATCGAACAAAGTTCGACACACGCTTAATATATATAAGTATATATATATATATATATATATATATATATATATATATATATATATATATAAAAGCAAGTAAACGCCTGCATCAAGTTCAGGCTCAATCGAGGCATAACTCGATAATGTTAGTCCATATATATAAATAAATATATATATATATATATATATATATAAATATATATATATACAAACTAAAATAAAAACCATGCATCAAGTCAGGAAAACACAAGCAACACGACTCTCAACGTGAAGAAGGGTGTGTGCAAAGATGAAGAGAAAGACTTTTAAGGTGTGCATGTCCTCCCGGTGTTATCTCCGGGTTGGTACTGGGTGTCTCATTGTGAGTGCCGAGATTAAAGCTGGTTGCATTTAAAATAAATATTTCTAGGGTTATCACCGGAACTGCATTCCTTGGGGTGATCACCAAGGTTGGTAGTTATTCCCATGATTGGGACTGAGACTAGATACCTCGGGGTTATCTCCGAGATTAATCGGTCTTCTCCGGTGTGTGTTCCGGTATTGGATCTGCATGCCTCGGGGTTATCTCCGAGGTTAGAATTGTTACTCCCGGTGTTTGTTCCGGGGTTCATGCTGAACTTCTGGTAGTATTCGGAATGGATATGAACTGTCTTCCCGGGTTCCCTCTTGAAAGACGAATCTGTCCTTCTGCAATATTAGTGATAGGTGTACAAAAAATTTCGAGTGTCTACAGATGCCCCTCTTTATCATACTCATGCAATGCAATGCGTGGGTAGGATAAATAATCCTAGACACTTGAAATGCCATAAGACAAACATGATACTATATGTAGCAACATGATGTAAATGTACGATGCATGTGTGCGGGGTTATTGCCCAACATGATGGGGATGATTGCTGGATCCTTGTAATGTTTACCGAGGATTGGCAACTATGACCTGATCGGATGTGTGATCCGAATCTGTTAGGATGTTGATGTTGGAGTTATCACCAAAGTCCTAAATCCTTGATACAGACTTAATTCCAAATAGGTACCTCTTATGTGTAAGAGATCTGTGGGGATAAAGCTTTATCTGTTTGAGGATATGTATAACATATTCCATCATCAATAATCTTTGATGATGTTGACCTTTCCTGGTTTGTATCGCCAGGATATGTCAAGATTCTGTTGGATTTACTACCAACAACAGATGCTGTCAGGATTGCCTAACCTTCGTTGATGTGTACTTCACTGACGTGTGAATCAATGGATGAACACCCTGTGGGGTAGAATGTCAAGGCTACTTGACCTTCGCTGACGTGTGAATCAATGGAACATTGCATTGTGACCCTCGCCGGGGATCTACTGGGGAATATGAATACCAACGTACACAATCATCGAATAGCGTTCGATGCCTCGATGGGTTTACTTTCCATAAGCTAAAATAACGTCAAGGCTGCTTGACCTTCACTAACACATACATCAATGGATGATAATGCGTGGTGACCCCCACCGGGGAAGGCGTTGGTACCCTCGCTGATGTGTATAGCAGCGGCTGGTCATCGGATGGCTTCCGATGCTCTATTGGATTTACATCCAACTGTTATAATGATGTCAAGGCTGCTTAACCTTCGTTGATGTGTGTGTCAACGGATGAACATGTGTTGTAACCCCCGTCGGGGTTCCACATTGTAACCCCCGTCGAGTATCACGTTGATCTTAGGGTAATGACCCGGAGTTGTTTCAGGTTCCCATAGGATTTGTGGACGGCATGCTGGAGCACTGGGTATCGGAGAGGCATATTTTCCGATTTGGGACCCAGGAGTTGACTCCAACTCTGGAGGAGTATGCACGGTTGACGATGCTGCCACTAGACAGACCTTGCGTGCATATGGCTTTGGGGGACATGAGTCGATGGTTCATGACCCTCACTAGATTGAGGCGTAGGGTGGTACATGATGAGCTTACATCTGGCCACGTTATATCCCAGCATTTTCTATTTGACAGATTTGGCTCTGAGGATAGTTATACACGACATTTTGGGGATTTCACCGCACCAGAGGATCATTGTCGTCTAGCCAGGGTTGATGTACTGCTATTGTACGTATTCTCGTATGCCTATATGCCACGGTACATGGATGAGATAGACATTGGAGTCATCATGGCAGTGAGAGCTCTTAGGGAGGGTCGTACCATTATACCGATGATTATAGCAAAGACTCTGAGGTCAGCTACATACTGCTGCACTTATCCGACAGGAGTGTTCACGGGCAGCTCGGTCATGCTATACGTGTGGTTTATGTCACACTTGAGACCGATTATCACCTTTAGACAACATGGGTATTGTTTCACCCATGATATAGCCATGTTATACTCCTTTCAGCCATCAGATGTTATTGGCGGATATCAGTGATCCGTTTAGCATACTGCCGTGTTCGGGGCTCAGCTCACCTTACAACTTTATTACTCATGCTCCGGGCATGGACTACCTCCCTCTGGCTGGCTTGAGGGGCATGACTACTTACCACCCGCTGGACATGATGTCGCAGTTTGACCAGTTTCAGGACTTTCATCCTTTTGAGGGGGCGTTGGGACAGCATTTAGCTTCTTGCTATCTTTCAGCAGAGGACCGATCCCGTGTGTATGCATGTTGGGATCAGCGTGAGATATCTGCTTTTTCTGTGAGCCATCCGGGTTGTTCTGCAGAGTATTCCGCATGGATGGAGATAGAGACTGCATTTTCTGCGGTAGTATCCACATTGCCAATTAGTGATTCAGATGATGTGGAGCCCATAGAGGACATTGATTCCCACTTTGAGGAGGAGCTAGTTGCTGGATTTCCAGCATTTCCTTTAGATTTTCCCAATACTAGCGCTGTTGTGATTCAGCATTCAACACAATACTTTGAGTAGAGTCTTCATCTGATGACCTTCGAGAGAGACCAGACTAGATCCTTGATGTTGACTGCCCTTGATGGGAGAGACGCAGCTCTATTAGAGAGAGACGAGGCATTAGCTCGTAGAGATGTCACTGACGTTGAGCGGGATGAGGCAAGATCAGCCAGAGATGCAGTGATAGTTGAGCGGGATAGTGCCATATCTGCCCAGGATGTAGCCATCACAGATAGTACTGCAGTGAGGTCCCTTACCACTAGCATGATCATAGAGATGAGCGCTTACATTGATGAGCATATGATCACCATGCAGATGGCTACAGATCTGTTGGGTCGTGTGGATATTCTCGTATAGCAGACCACAGCTTCGCCTCCTTCTTTTGAGAGGGACACCATGTTGGGCTTGTTAGCTCGCATATACCCTGACTTGTAGATGATCGTGTATTTTCCTCCACAGACTAGCTTAGCCATTTTGTCATGTATAGTTTAAATTGTGTATATCAAACATCATTATATATATGGCAGGGAAATATATTTTTGATCACTTCCCTTTTAGATATACTTTGCCACTTGCTTGATATTTTGCCTGCTGCTTTAGGGCTTGCGATCTTGCTCTGAATTCCTCCTGGATGGATGGACATTGAGTTGTCTTTGGACATTTCAGAATGGATCATTGATCTGTGTGTATCCCTACCATCTTTGGTGTCTTGGGACTGGTTTCTGTATGGAAATGTGGAGAGGAGTGTGGCTTTCCTCTCTGAGATTGACCGTACCACAGATGGTCACCAGTACCCCTATTCAGGAGGAGCCTAGTTAATTCCATCTCTTATGGATTTATGTTGTTCTTCAAGGAACAACGACAGCTTAGATGGTCGCCGAATCTCCTATTTGGGAGGAGTTCAGGTACTTCCATCCCTTTGGTCTGAAGCCAATGAAATGTAGTGGATTGACGTTTGATCCCAGTACCAGTTGATAAGTTTTTGTGTTTTGGTAGGGGGTGAGACCGCACCATGAATGGCTGCCTACGTACTCCTATTGAAGTGGAGATCAGGTCTGCGTAGTTCGAACCTGGTGCAAAAGGTTCAATGCTGTATGGTAGAAAAAGTGTAGGAATGTTTGTTTTGTTTTTGTTTTTGTAAGGAGAAAAGGGTAGAAATGTTTTTGTTGTTTTTTGTTTTATTGCGACCAGGCCATATGAAATGGTTGTCTACGTACTACTATTGAAGAGGAGATCAGGTCGACGTAGTTCGCCCCTCAGGGCGAGTGGAAAAGCGTGATCCCATATGCAGGTCAGACTGCGGGGAGGAGAAAGTTTAATCCTAGGTTGAGGATAAACTGCGGGTGAAAAGTTTGATCCTATGTATGGGTAGCCAAACTGCAAACGCGAGTGGTTCAATCCATAATGGGATGACCTAAGTTGTATGAGCGCAGAGAAGCCAGGCTGCTGGCTTGAAAGGTATGTTTCCCTGAGGGGTAAAGCGTGGAAAAGAGTTGTATGTGGTAAGAGGGTTAAAGAACCGGAATGACTGGTGATCTGATGATCTAACACCAGGATGTTTGCTTGATGGTAACTTCAGACATAGTACCATTTCACGGTGTCCGAGTTGATGAGTTGTGGAAATTCATCGCCGACCATTTCCTTCAATCTGAGAGCGCCTCCTGTCAATACTTCCTTGACAACAAACGGGCCTTCCCAGTTAGGAGCGAATTTTCCTTTAGATTGATCTTGGTTGTCAATGAACTTCTTCAAAACCAAGTCATGTTGTTTAAACTGTCGTAGCCGGACTTTTCTGTTGTAGGATCTGGCGATCCTTTGTTGATATAACTGACCATAGAAGATAGCCACGGTTCGCCTTTCGTCTATTAGAGGCAATTGATGATACCTGTCTTGTACCCATTGATCTTCATCTAGCTGAGCGTCTATCAACACTCTTAGGGATTCCATTTCAACTTCTATGGGGAGCACTACTTCCATCCCATAGGTTAATGTGTAGGGGGTTGCCCCAATAGATGTACGCATTGAGGTTCTGTAGGCTAACAGAGTAAGAGGCAATAGGTCAGGCCAATCTTTGTGGTTGACGGACATCTTTTGCATAATTTTCTCGATGTTTTTGTTAGCCGCTTCAACATCACCATTCATCTTTGGACGGTAGATGACGAAATTAAGATGTTTGATGTGGAATTTACTGTATAACTCCCCCATCATCTTGTTGTTGAGGTTCTTAGCATTGTCTGATACAATCACCTCGGGTTGTCCATATCGACAAATGACATTGTTTCTGATGAAAGTAATGATGACTTCTTTGGTAACCCTGGGGAAAGAGGCTGCTTCTACCCACATGGTGAAAATAAATGTCATTTGAATTTGGCCGCATACTGGGGAAATGTCATGTCCCCTTGCTTAAGTTCTAAGAATTCATTCTCTATCCTCCCTTGCACGCTTGTAGGAAAAAAATTCTCGAAGAACATCTTCTTGAATTCTTCCCATATTAACGCATCTGTTCTAGCCTCACCCTGGTGAGCCTCCCACCAAAAGTTGGCTTCACTCTTCCTCATGTAAGTCACGAAAGAAAACTTTTGCATCTCACCTACGCTTGTAATAACAAACGTCTTCTCTATTTCTTTTACCCATGTCTGGGACTCTATCGGGTCCGCCGTTCCTTTGAACTTTGGCAGACCTACGCCTTTTAAACTCTTTAAAGGTAGTCGTTCTAGCTACCCTAAGTGCCGCGGGTACTTTACCCTTGGTTTGGTTAAATACAGCCGTTAATAAATTAACGAACTCTTGCATAGGGTTGTTCAAACCCCCTTTATTATCATTATGTGATTCCGCTTCCTTATTACGTTATCTTCTCCCTGGCGACATTTTTAGATTAAATAAAATTTCATTATTATCTATTTACTTACTTCGTTATTAATCGCCACATACCAAATCGCATCATAACAAATCATTTCCATGAAAACTTCATTATATTCATATGCTTCTTCATAGTTTGAAACTATTTACAATTTGTTTTCATAGACAAAAGCTATTACATTTTTTATCCCGCAATTGAACTTCACAAAAGTTGGGATTTACAAAAGACTACCCTTTTATACAAAAGAGGGCTTTACGTCACTACACACATATTTATAACTCTAACATGCTAATAATGCATAACAGCATCCTCGTGTTTCTCTTTCGCAATCGCCGCTACAATATCCCGACTAATAGTATGTCGATTCTGTCCTGACTCATTGGAATAATAAGCAACTTTCAGCTTGAAATCCTTATGAGCACTCTCATGGATGTAAGACATCCGTGCTATCTTCCTATCCTTCTCCCCCAGTTCTTTACGAAGCTCATCGACCTCCTTCTTAAAATCCCTAACCTTATTTATCATGAGCACCTTCTCATCATGCTCTGACTCAAATTCTACTTCTGTAGACTCCTTCGCTACATAAAGAGCACTAATCTCTTCATTCTGATTCTGCACAACTGCACTCAGTTGCACATTCTTGTCAAGCGCTACCAGATACAATGCTTCCATTGCATTTGGAGGTGATGGCTCAAGTTAAGGTACCACCGTAGTAACCGATGTTACCTCCATTCCTTCCTCCACGTCGTTCATCGTACTAAGGTATGATGCTATATCCATTTCTCCCTCGGAGTAGTCTTCCTCAGAGAAATACTCCTCTGGCTCCGACTACTCTAGAATCACTAATGGTACCTCCGCCACCGGCATAAGTATAGGCTCTACTCGATTCACGAGCTCTTCGCTCACTGCATGTATATCTCTATACATCAAGCTATCGATCGACATCCTACAATATCACATAACACGTTGATTAATACATAACATAATAGTATTAATTCATTGTGAGTTTATGACTTATACAATTTCAATTACTTATATATTCATTTATCATAACTTATGCCTTCTCTTCATATAACTTATTATGGTTAATTAAGTCTTAAGCCTTTTGATTACTCATTCTTATCATTTCTTAGCATGCTAGTTCTACCAATACCCCTTTCTCTATCAATGGAAGAGAGAAAGAAACATGGTTTAAGATCACTTACTTTTGAATAACACTTGGTAAATCTTTAATCTCCTTCTTGATTCTTGAACTTCAAAGGTTAACTTGCTAGCTTATTCTCATTTACTCTCTCTAACCAATAAGCTATAAGTTATTGGTGGAAAAGCTTAACAAGGAAAGTCTAACTTATATTTGCTTATTCTCTCAACCAAATAAGTTGTTTAGCTTGAGAGGAGTTGAATGAAACTTGAACAACCAACAAATGAAATGAAACTTGGTATTTATAGGCATCTCAAAGTGAGGGCATAAGGGTCATTAGGACCTTCCACCTCCTTACTAACCTCTTTACTATTCATTGCTTAAGCATTAAGTAAACTTGCTCCCCACATTATTTTCTTGGCCATCACAACACTTGCTCACCACTCCTCTTAGCCATTAAGTCACATTACTTGATCACCACAACACTTGGTCATCACACTTACTTAATCATTAAGCTACTTGCTTATTACTTAGCTTATCTCTTGCTTAACACTTAAGATTACTTGCTCCATACTTCCTTTACTTGTTTATCACATTAATCACTTTGTGTGCTCACCACACTTACTTAGCCTCATTACCTTATTGACTCATTCAACTTGAGTAAAGCTTGAGTTTACTTCCTTCAGACTTCTCTTCCTTAACGAGGTTATTAGCCTAAGGTTCTTCCCCCCTTAAGTTTTATAACCTAATGCTTTGATACCAACCTGTGACGCCCCCAAATCCGGGTCTCTTCCAACCCGACATATGGTGCTCCACAGTGCTACAGTTCACACAAACATTCAATTGAAATGCCTCAAAAGAACGAATATGTCTTATATATATTCTAAAACAATACTACCATTCCCCAGGTTCTTTATAACCGTTACATTTGTTCTTGTCATAATATCGAATATTATCATTACAAACCTATACGATTACATAGGTAATCTACACGTTCGCTTTAGCCTTCTCGTTATCCTTGTTGAATCCTTCAGTGCATTCGGTCTAAGCTGCATTCATATGGTTCAAGCAAGAATGAGCATAACAAGCTCAACAAGTACAACAATTTCATTTAAAAAGCATGCTTGAAACATAGGAATTGTATATCTTCAGTAACTGGATAATAGTTACTAAGTACTATCAATAACTTAAAATAGCTTTTCTTTTCTTTCAAAACATTTTACAATAATACTATTCAGTAACACATCAATTCTGGTTCGAGACGTGAACGTCTCATAGTTTCTTTGAAAAGGACAACTCGGCACGAAGTCCGTAAGTCCGACGTATCTTACGAGTACATCTAGGTGATCAGCCTATAGTACCCTATGTTGATCAACACTACATCCATTAAACGTGTATACGTTTAAGTTGTGGCAACCTCACGTGCCCATCAAATACTCGATGAAAATACATTTGTTTATTCATATTCAGGCTTACCTTGAATTCGTACCAAATAGTTGGCGTAGGATAGCGTTACCAATTCTATATTGAAAGACTTGTAAACAATTCAATCAATCTATCAAGATTAGTCTAGCCGAGTTAAAACTGGCATTGACTCTTTCTTTACAACCATACATGCATCTCATAACTTGAATCATTTAAAAACTTGACTAACACAAAGGTTAGACAAGCGTTTAAGAAAAACTTTCCTTCTGCGTCTGCTACAGTATAATTACGTTTCCTTTGAGTCTATACGGTCTCTACACACATAATCACATAACATACCACATTAGGTCATGAATGACATACTTGGTTCCTAAAGAATCTTACCCTTCTTCTCAATCTAATCCCGTATTAGATTTGTTATTTATTGGTTCCGGCTTTCCGTCATTCTTTTACATCGTCCTTACCAACTTCGTTCTCTTCTAACACTTAAATGAAATTATTTCATTAATACAACTCGGTTCAAGTTAATTATCCTTCCTCACGGCTTACTAACGTCCTTACGTTATTTAATCGAAACTCGATCGTCATTGATTAAGTACGCTTATTGCATATCGTTCACGTTCATCTTTATTTGACTTACTTTAAATCTAAGTGATAACACTTGAGGTTTAGTTATGACTTAACAATATTTTATTAAGTTCCTTAGTTCATTGCTAAACAATTTCCCTTCATACTCTATTTGTAACCATTCTTGTCTTCATATATTTTTAAATTTGGTATTTGCAGTTACAAATTATTACACTGTCAGCTGCACAAGCGACGCATTGTTAGGGTTTGAAAACCGGACTCGGCGCTGCGGCTTGAGTACCTATGTTATTGGTCGCGCTATGACGTGAGTCTCCAGAAACTGAAGCCCACTTTCAAGCGCTGTGGGCGCCATCATTTAAGCTTGAGTCGCATGCTTCAGCGGACTCTGAGCCACAAATTATTTTGATAGATTTTCAACTTTGCGAGATTCCCGGACTCGTAACTTCTTCGTTATAAGTCCGAATTGGCTCGTTCAAGAGCCTACGGTTAACAAATCATGTACTCTACGTGTTCATGCAAGAATTTTATTTATTCGACTTCGTTTGCTAAAATTTCACATATTAGTCCATTTTTAACGAAAACGATAAACGTTCGTGAACGTTCAACGCTCGTTTCTTCATTCTAAGTCGGAATCCGGCCATTTTTGAGTGCATAACTCTATAATGAAAAATACGACTTGTATCCATTGAAAACTAATGTTTTCAAGCTCAATATCAAAATTCGACTTCCATTCCGAGAATTTCACGAATTCGACGATTGTCGTCTAATCGTGTGAATTCCGGCGAAACTTCGTTACTTAAGATTTTTAAACCATTTCAATTGCATTCAATACGTTATACTATCATCTTGACATATATGCTTCATTTAACTTATAAACATAATAAGTTATTATTAATTCATTGTGAGTTTATGACTTATACAATTTCAATTACTTATATATTCATTTATCATAACTTATGCCTTCTCTTCATATGACTTATTATGGTTAATTAAGTCTTAAGCCTTTTGATTACTCATTCTTATCATTTCTTAGCATGCTAGTTCTACCAATACCCCCTTCTCTATCAATGGAAGAGAGAAAGAAACATGGTTTAAGATCACTTACTTTTGAATAACACTTGGTAAATCTTTAATCTCCTTCTTGATTCTTGAACTTCAAAGGTTAACTTGCTAGCTTATTCTCACTTACTCTCTCTAACCAATAAGCTATAAGTTATTGGTGGAAAAGCTTAACAAGGAAAGTCTAACTTATATGTGCTTATTCTCTCAACAAAATAAGTTGTTTAGCTTGAGAGGAGTTGAATGAAACTTGGTATTTATAGGCATCTCAAAGTGAGGGCATAAGGGTCATTAGGACCTTCCACCTCCTTACTATTTATTGCTTAAGCATTAAGTAAACTTGCTCCCCACATTATTTACTTGGCCATCATAAAACTTGCTCACCACTCCTCTTAGCCATTAAGTCACATTACTTGCTCACCACAACACTTGATCATCACACTTAATCATTAAGCTACTTGCTTATTACTTAGCTTATCTCTTGCTTAACACTTAAGATTACTTGTGACACCCCCAAATCCTGGTACTTCATTTCCTCAAGATTTGGTGTTCACTTAATCAAAACATTCATTGTTAACTACCCAATTATAATAAATTGAATAATAAAACCTGCCCATACAGGATTAAATTTAAATAAAAATCTCCCAGGTTATCTAACCTTTAATTACAAACATTCAAATGCAAAAAATAAAATAAACTTCATTACAATCTTTAAACCAAAGTCTGATAATAAAACTATCAAATCTATTACAAATCTTCAGTACTTGTTCATCTTTCCTTTTCCTTTACTGGTGCTAGGTACGTCACCAGTTTCAAATTTAGCTGTAAGAAATTTGACAGGCAAGAGTGAGCAAACAAGGCCCACTAGAAATAACAATAAGTAAATCTTTAGACTTTTATATCAATTGCCAATATTAGGCTCAATAGAATTGAACAATATATTCTATTCACTTTTTGAAAATTTATAACATTCACTGAGGGTCTAATGACCACGAATCATGTCCACAGTTATAAGTAATCTTTCAACTTTAACTTTAACAGTCATAAGACTATAAGGACTCCACGTACTTAGGGGGATCAACCCTTCGTACAATGTATTGTGCACAACAATTTCAACGCTAAGTGTAAACCTCTATTAAAAGAGTTGTTCATCTCAGTATATTTAGAATACAAGTTCGCACCAAAGTAAGTTTGGTTTGGATAAGCTTTCAAGGAAATTTGGAATTTAACGAACATCAACTAAGGAGTAGTTGAATAAGACCAACAACACTATACTATAGAATAATAGTGATTGAATCAATCATAGTAACTAAAGTCATGCATTAGAAATAATCTAATAGCATACAATTTGAATAACTATAGCATACCTTGGTTTGAACAATATTAAGCCAAGGTTAATTAGAATTGAATACTAAACATACATGGCAATTCAGTTATGCATGTTAATCAATAATTGAAATACAAGAATGACTTGTTCAACATCAAACCAAAGTTTAGACAACTTACATCATTATAAGGTAATCGAATTGAAAACAATAATTAGCTCAATAAGACAAAGGATTAGAAAACTTGCTCGATTATAAAATAGAGTTAGAAAACTTGCACAATGAAGTTTTAAGTTAGAGAACTTGCCATTAGCACAAGCTAAAACCTTACCACTTGAATTAATACCCTATACATATGCCATATCGACATAGTTAGTCATTACCAACATTGTATATTTATATAAACAAATTTATATAAACAAATATATTCATCATATGGGTTAAATTACCCATTCACATAATCAACTATGTTACAAGTAGGTAACACTTAATAACATGATCATTCATAGTTTAATACTACTGAAATTATCATTTAACATTACTATTACTAACACATAACATTTATTTTCAAAGTTTGTGTAATTAAACAAAAGCTGTCGAGAACCTTTCGCTAACTTTCAAGATCATGGTATACATTTTTAAATCATGGTTCGTACATGGCTTATTGAGTGAGTTAGTGATTCATGGACTTAGTCATGAGCCATTGGTTGGCAGCTGACATGGCATGGCGACAATTTATATTGAGTTTTGAGATTTATTTGTACAGTATTACTTGATTGAGTCCAGAAATCCATGACGACCTCTAAGAACAACATGAACAAAAAAGCCAAATTGGCCTAAAAGCTCGAATCTAATAGACTGATTATCATGTAATACACATATAAACTTCATATAATCATATTGTTAAGACTTCTAACATGTTCCTACTCATAAAATAACATAGACATCAAATATACAACACCCAATTTCAATGTTTTTGGCAAAAACTCCATTTTTGATATTTTCAATGGAAATCAACACTGTGATTTTGTTTTTCAATCAAAATAAAAATTTCAAAACATCATAGTTATGGTTATACATACTCTATCAATTTCCATAATCAATTAATCAATTTAACAACTAATAAAACCTTAAATTTCTATTTTAAATTAAGCCATATTTATATATATCTTCATATGAACACTGTGATATATTTTCTTCATAAAATACATACATACATGAACTAGTATATCTATAATCATATATAAACTCATAAAACCTTTTTACAAACAATTATCATACCAAGTATATATATATATATATATATATATATATATATATATATATATCAACAATTCATCCTATAAAATTTTTTACAGAGAACTTTTTGGGAAGAAGAAAAACTAAACTTTTTGAAAAAAAGGTTAAGCCCCTACCTTTGATTAAGAAGATGATGGCTAGAGTTTGATTATCAATTTCTTTTCTCCAATTCCTTTCTCAAACCTGTTAGAGTTTCTCTAAATTTCTCTCTAGTTTTCTTCTTCTCTTGAGTCTTTCTTCTCCCTAACTTTAACATACGTAGAATATTATAACGTATAATAATAATAATATAGATATTAAGTATAGGATTAACTGACATCAGTTATAAACTTTTTGAAAATCAAAAGCCATAAGGCTTGTTTGGCTAAGCTTAATAAAAATAACCCATAACCCTTACACCTTGTTTGGTAAACTAAATTAAAACAAATGGATTAATCCTTATACCTTGTTTGCTAAAACACTATTAGATTAAAGACTTATTATGCAATAAGACATGTTTGACAAAACTAAATTAAACTCTTTTAATTTATTTAATAACTCCTTTATAGCAAAGTTATTTGTCACACTTCTATTTAAATTAAATAATCAATTTAAATCAATTAAAATATTAATCTATTAAATTACTTTAACACATAAATCATTATCACATAATTATAATTTCCTTTATAATTATAATTTTATTCAACCAACTAACACTTTATTTTAATCACCATTCCAATTAAAATATTATAATTCATTTAATCCTTATAAGCTCTCTAGCTTACTTATTAAATTAAATTGGTATATAATCTCATAACAATTAATTTTCTTAGCTCCTTAATTATTTATTCAACAAATAATTAACTACACCACATCAACTCAAATTGTCATTAAATACGTATATAATTCAATAAATATTTAATATTGCAAATAAATATTTAATATTTAATATTTAATTATTTATTTAACAAATAATTAACTAAATCACATCAACTCAAATTGAACAATTATTTATTCAACAATAAACATATCCATTAAATACCTATATAAATCAATAAATATTTAATATAACACTTTAAATTCTGGAATGTTACATCTTTCCCTCCTTACAAGGATTCTGTCCTCAGAATTACAACTCAAACAAATCATTCGTTACATTCTTCCCTACTTACAAAGATTACATCCCGAGAATCGAAGACACTGAATTAAACAAATAACTCGGTATTCTTTCAATATTTTTCTCTTGAGTTCCCCGTAGCTTCTTGACGTTGTGGTTCCTCCATATCACCTTCATAGAAGGTATCATTTTATTCACGAGCACTTGTTCTTTCCATGTCGACTATCCGGATAGGAACCTCTTCATAAGACAAATCTTTCTCGAACCGCAATGGTTCATACTCGATCACATGTTTGTAGTCGGGTTTATATGGTCATAACTGCAGAAATGTGAAAACATTATGAATGTTTTCCAACTCGGAGGTAGAGCTACCTCGTAAGCCACTTCTCCCACTCTTCGCAGCACTTCAAAGGGTCTAATAAACCTCGGGCTTAGCTTTCCCTTTTTACCGAAACAAATTTTCCCCTTACAAGGAGAAACTTTTAAAAATACAAAAGTTCCGATGTCGAATATACGATCTTGTCTATGTTGATCATCATACTTTTTCTGTCTGTCTTGGGCTGCTACTAATCTTGTCCTGATGAGTTTAACAACTTCAGCAGTTTGTTGTACCAGTTCTGGTCCTAACGATTTGGCGTTCAATTGACTTCATCCCGGCCACGGTGGAGTTACGCACTTTCTCGCCGTCACAATACCTCGTAAGGTGGCATGCCGATGCTCGCGTGGTAACTGTTGTTGTAAGCAAATTCCACCAACGGTAATTGTTTTTCCCAACTTCCTTTAAAGTCCATGACACATGCTCTCAGCATATCTTCCAATGTCTGAATTCTTCGTTCGCTTTGGCCATCTGTTTGTGGATGATAAGCCATACTCATTCGCAATTGAGTTCCCATGCATTCCTGTAGTCTTTTCCAGAAATTTGACGTGAATGGCGGATCTCTATCGGACACAATTGATACTGGCACCCCGTGCCTCAAAACGATCTCTTTAATGTACAATCTTACCAACTGATCAAGATTGAATCTAATCTTTATTGGTAGAAAGTGTCGTTGATTTTCGTCGTTCTGTCACTATCACCCAAATCGCATCGCATCCTCTTTGAGTAGTTGGAAGACCCACCACAAAATCCATCATGATGTGTTCCCACTTCCATTCCGATATTTCCAACGGTTGGAGTAATCCATTTGGGTCTTTGATGGTTGGCTTTTTACTCCCTAGCATGTTAAGCATTTATTTCACGCATTCAAAGAACATCCTTTTTCATGTTTGGCCACCAAAATGTCGGCGCAAATCTTGATACATTTTCGTGCTTCCTGGATGAATTGAATATTTTGAGCTATGAGCTTCGGTCAAAATTTCTTCTTTCAGTTCTAGCACTGCTGGAACCCAAATTCTTCCCTCGAACCGTAGTAATCCTTCGGTATCGACCTTGTATTTTACATCACCACCTTCAACCAGATTCTCTTTGATTTTCCCACATTCTTCATCTTGTAGTTGAGCATTCTTCACTTTGTCCACTAAAGTTGGACCAGCTTCTATCTGGAATAATTGTTCGTCAGATTCTTTTGGAAATTTGATTTCCAACTCCAGTTTTGTCATTCTTTGAAATGAGCTCCTCACGAGTTGTTATCGACATCGACTTCTCTCGACCTTTCACGCTTAAAGCATCTCGCAACCACATTCGCTTTTCAGGATGATAAAAGATCTCACAATCGTAATCTTTTATCAATTCCATCCACCTTCTTTGGACGCATGTTCAAATCCTTACGAGTGAAAATATACTTGGACTTTTTTGTGGTGCGTGTAGATCTCACATTTCTCTCCATAAAGATAGTGTCTCCATATCTTGAGCAAATACAAGCTATGCCTAATTCCAAATAATGAGTCGGATACCCTTTCTCATAATCCTTTAGTTGTCTTGATGCATACATAATAACTTTGCGTTTCGCATAAGAACACAACCCAACCCTTTATGTGAGGCATCACTATACACCATAAAATTTTCTCGTATTATCTGGTAATGTCAACACGGTGCCATACTTAACTTCTTCTTCAAATCTTGGAAACTCTCTTTACACATTTCTCTGTCAAACGAATTTCTGACTTTTCCTTGTCAAATTTGTTAGCGGAGTGGCTATCTTAGAAAAATCTTGAATGAATCTTCTATAATAGCAGGCCAGGTCCCAAGAAACTCCTCACTTCGATTGTGTTCTTGGTTGTTCCCAATTTATCACTGACTTTCACTTTTAGCGGATCCAATTGAAATCCCATCTTTGTCAATAACATGACCCAAAAATTGTACTGCGGTCGAGCCAAAATTCGCACTTAGAGAATTTAGGCGTACATCTTTTCCTTCCTTAGTGTTTCCAATGTCAAACATAAATGTTCCACGTGTTCTTCTTGAGTTTTGGAATACACCCAGAATGTCATCAATAAATACCACTACAAACTTGTCTAAGAATGGTTTAAACACCTGTTCATCAAATCCATGAGCGCGGCGAGGGCATTTGTTAAAACAAAAGACATCACCGTAAACTCGTAATAATGTCCGCAGGAGTTACGAATGCCGTTCTAGGTATATCCTCCTTTCTTACATTCAATTGGTGATACCCATTTCTCAAATCTATTTTTAGAAATATTTAGCACCCTTCAGCTGATCAAACAAGTCATCTATTCTAGGCAACGGATACCTATTCTTAATAGTGACCTTCCCTATAATCAATGCTAAGACGCATTGATCCGTCCTTCTTCGTAACGAATAAAACTGGCGCTCCCCACGGTGATACGCTTGGTTAAATATATTTCTTGTCCAATAACTCTTGCAACTGTACCATTAGTTCCTTCATTTCTACCGGAGCCATTCTATATGGGGCCTTCGATATCGGTGCTGTTCCCGGCGCTAAGTCGATCATGAACTCAATTTCTCTGTCAGGCGGAAGTCCTGGCAAATCTTCTGGAAACACGTCTTCGAATTCTCTCACTACCGGTATTTCTTCTAATTTCACACCCTTCTTCTGAGTATCGACTATGTAAGCTAAATAGACCACACAACTTTGACTCAACAACTTTTTGGCCTGCATAGCCGTCAGACATTTCATTTGTCTAGGTGACTTGCTACCATAAAATACTACCTTTGACGGAGTCATAAGGTTTACACACTTCTTGTGATAATCGATTCTCGCTCCATATTTGACAATGACCAATCCATCCCCAAAATTACATCAAATTCCCCGAGTCTAATCGGAATCAAATCTACCAACAAAATATTCTCCTTAATGTTCACCCTATAGTTCTTGTATACGAATCTAACAGGGATTACTTCCTTATTCGCAATTTCTATGTTCAAAGGAAAAAATTGGTTCTTCTCTAGGCAATTCTAACCTCTTAGCAAATTCATCAGATATAAACGAACAAGTAGCACCCGAATCGAATAATACATAAGCATTTATATCATTGATTGGGATAATACCTGACACTACATCTTTTGATTGCACAGCATCTTGCACAGTCATGTTGAAGGTTCTGGCTGTGGGTTTGTTTGATGCTGCAGGTCCTGCAATGGCCCATGTACCTCCATTGTTACCTCCATTGCTTCTGGTTGTCACTCCTTCCCTCTTCTTAGGGCATTCACGAGCAAAGTGATCCTTGGATCCGCATGTGAAGCATACATTCTTCTTTGGTTGAGTGCAATTTGGGGCGATGTGACCCTCCTGGCCACAATTGTAGCATACTCGCTTCCCTATCAAGCACGCACCCTTATGGAATTTCCCGCATGTCGCACATGCTTCAAACTTTTTGTTTTGCTAGTTACCCTGCTGGTTTCCAGCACCCACATTCCCATTCCACTTCCTCTTCATGCCGTTGTTGTTGTTGTTGTTGTTATTATTGTTGTTGTTGTTGTTGTTTCCACTGCTACCACCTCCATTCTTAATCTCATTCTCATTCTTCTTCTTCTTTTGTTCCTGGTTGAACTTTGTCTTTGCCTCATGCCTCAACCTTGGTAGTCTTGCTTTCTCCATCATCACTGTGTAAATGTCTTCATTTGGAGCAGAATACCCTCTTTGTCTGACCAAGGCTTTGGTCCTGTTCAAATCTTTTCACCTTATGCTCGTCTGCGCTGACTTGATATGGCGCAAACCTCGCCAATTCATTGAATTTGGCGGCATACTCGGATACCGTCATTGTCCCTTGTTTTAGTTCCAGAAACTATACTTCTAGCTGACTCTTCGAACTCTCCGGGAAATAGGTCTCGAAGAACAACTCCTTGAACCTATCCCAGGTCATCACTCCTGGTCCTTCACGAGTTTTATTGGCCTGCCACCAATAACTAGCTTCTACTTTCAACATGAACGTTGCGAAAGCACTCTTCTGATTATCCCCTACCCTAGCGACATCGAACACCTTTTCTATCTCCATAATCTAGGTTACATGCTTCATTTGGATTCATAGACCCACCGGAATTCGTGGTCCAACCGCTTTGAAATCCTTAAGCGTTGTACCATGGTTTTATGGTTGATTCACGCAGCGCTCATGTCGATGTAGTGTCACTAGTTGTTGAGCAGGGTTACCGTCAACATTATCGTTATTTAGTAGTTCTCTCATTGTTTCTCTGGCCGAGGGGTGGTTCACGCATGGGAGGCATTTTACGCTAAAACAAAACATCTATTAGACTATTACTCAACTTCTTTAAGTATTTCTAATTAACTTGCCTCCATAAAAGAAATAACCACATAACATATAACACTTTGAATAAAATAATAACTTTTATTTATTCATCATTACTTGAAAAAACATAAAACAATAGCATCAACGCTATTTACATTCCTTTCTGAACTACAAAAATTCTGAGGACAACATCATTATTATCATATCCCATGGTTACTTAACACTGAGGATTTACAAATTATTTAATACTTATTACGTGTTTTACAGGCACATTTTCTACGATGATCTATTAAGATACTTCTTAGCCCTATCACGTTCTTCGACTCGAAACATTGTCCTGCGATCTAATACATATGATGGCAGCGTCTCGAACTGAATCGGATATCCCATGACCCGATCTTGAGCTCGATTAATTGCGGTGTCAAATACTTTATCCATCTCTTCCATCTTCATCCTTTTCGCCTATGAGTTCCTTACTGCTCTTCCAGTTCGTTGATAAGCTTCCTCGTATGCATCTTCAGCTCTTGCCCTCTTAGCAGCTTCTTCTCTCAGCTTGTTCTTCAGTTCAGCAACCATCTCGATCAATTGTTCTTTCTCTCCTTTAGATGCATATTAGTCTCTCCTCGGCGTTTGTCGATTCGTTCCTCACGATCCTGGATCTCGCCGTCTTTTTGTGTCATTGCAGTTTGTTGTTCAGCTACTATCTCCTGAAACTCCTCAACTGTATCCTGAAGTTCTATGTTACGGTCATGCACCTCATCGTATATATGGCCAGCTATCGAGTTAAGTGGAATCCTTTCCTCCTCGTCCTCGTCATCCTCCTGTGGTAACTCAATGCGATCCTCCTCGTCTGTCTCCACATCATCATCCTCATCTTCAACTATTGTGACCAGCAGAGGTCGACTCCGTGGCGATGGTTGTTCCCAAACTACTGAATGTCATGAGGCTCCTCCTCTATAGGCATTTGAGGTCCCTCCTCCCTAACTTTGTTGGATTCTCAGGCATTAGTCATCCCGACAACAAAGTTTTAAAGTTTTAATTATTAATCATTACTACTCGACACTCACGAATACATAAACTATAAACACATAAGCACATAAGTGTTTTATTACTTCTTTCTTAAAACTTGATAAGAGTTATCTCCACAATCTTTTCAAAGGTTACTTCCTAAGGCTTTCCCCCCCACCGAAGGTTCATAACCTAAGGCTTTGATACCAACCTGTGAAACCCCCAAATCCTGGTACTTCATTTCCTCAAGATTTGGTGTTCACTTAATCAAAACATTCATTGCTAACTACCCAATTATAATAAATTGAATAATAAAACACCACCTTACTGAGATTAAATTTAAATAAAAATCTCCCAGGTTATCTAACCTTTAATTACAAACATTCAAATGCGGAAAATAAAATAAACTTCATTACAATCTTTAAACCAAAGTCTGATAATAAAACTATCAAATCTATTACAAGTCTTCAGTACTTATTCATCTTTCCTTTTCCTTTACTGGTGCTAGGTACGTCACCAGCTTCAACTTTAACTGTAAGAAATTTTACAGGCAAGAGTGAGCAAACAAGTCCCACTAGAAATAACAATAAGTAAATCTTTAGACTTTTACATCAATTGCCAATATTAGGCTCAATAGAATTGAACAATATATTCTATTCACTTTTTGAAAATTTATAACATTCACTGAGGGTCTAATGACCACGAATCATGTCCACAGTTATAAGTAATCTTTCAACTTTAACTTTTAACAAATATAAGACTATAAGGACTCCCGCGTCTTGGGGATCAACCCTTCGTACAATGTATTGTGCACAACCGTTTCAACGCTAAGCGTAAACCTCTATTAAAAGAGTTGTTCATCTCAGTATATTTAGAATACAAGTTCGCACCAAAGTAAGTTTGGTTTGGATAAGCTTTCAAGGAAATTTGGAATTTAATGAACATCAACTAAGGAGTAGTTGAATAAGACCAACAACACTATACTATAGAATAATAGTGTTTGAATCAATCATAGTAACTAAAGTCATGTATTAGAAATAATCTAATAGCATACAATTTGAATAACTATAGCATACCTTGCTTTGAACAATATTAAGCCAAGGTTAATTAGAATTGAATACTAAACATACATGGCAATTCAGTTATGCATGTTAATCAATAATTGAAATACAAGAATGACTTGTTTAACATCAAACCAAAGTTTAGACAACTTACATCATTATAAGGTAATCGAATTAAAAACAATAATTAGCTCAATAAGACAAAGGATTAGAAAACTTGCTCGATTATAAAATAGAGTTAGAAAACTTGCACAATGAAGTTTTAAGTTAGAGAACTTGCCTTTAGCACAAGCTAAAACCTTACCACTTGAATTAATACCCTATACATATGCCATATCGACATAGTTAGTCATTACCAACATTGTATATTTATATAAACAAATTTATATAAACAAATATATTCATCATATGGGTTAAATTACCCATTCACATAATCAACTATGTTACAAGTAGGTAACACTTAATAACATGATCATTCATAGTTTAATACTACTGAAATTATCATTTAACATTACTCTTATTAACACATAACATTTATTTTCAAAGTTTGTGTAATTAAACAAAAGCTGTCGAGAACCTTACGCTAACTTTCGTTCTTACGCCACATTTTACATCGTGGTTCATTGTATTGTTATAGAAGCCATGGCTTGACTGGTCACGAGCCATTGGTTGGGTGTTGCTGGCGTGGTATGCTAGGCTTCATATGACATGAGAATTTATCTTCTTTGGGCGCTACATTGCTTACATGATCGTAATCAAAATGACGATGTTCTACGCAACAACATGAACAAAAGGCCAAATTAGCCTAAAAGCTCGAATCTAATAGACTGATTATCATGTAATACACATATAAACTTCATATAATCATATTGTGAAGACTTCTAACATGTTCCTACTCATAAAATAACATAGACATCAAATATACAACACCCAATTTCAATGTTTTTGGCAAAAACTCCATTTTTGATATTTTCAATGGAAATCAACACTGTGATTGTGATAACCCGGGATTTCGAATAATCAAAATTTTACGAATAATTTTTTTTTTTTAATATTAACATTGACTGTTAATATTGTACTGTGTATCTGTGATACGAGTCTCGAGAATTAGTCAATTTGTGTATTGACTGAGAAAATAGAGTAGAGTTGTGCTTAACAACTTTAGAAACCCTAACCCTAATTTTCGGATAGGGATTCGGTAGAAAATATAATTAAAATAATTATATTGCTAATAATGTGTTTGTGCTATATGTTGGTTATGTTGATCAATAGTTGATCGGATAAGGTTTGTATTTAATAAACCTTAATAAGGGATTTAAAACCCTAATCTTAAATTTAGAAAATAAATTGTACAATTAAAACCCTAATTATACGCCGGGAAACCCTAATTTCAAAATTGGGAATTGTAAACCCTAATTAGGCAACCCTAATTTTTATTAGCATGCCTAAAATGTTTGTTAAACATAAATATGATTAGAAATCACTAATTATATTTTTGTAATTTAAATTTCTATTTTAGAAACCCTAATTTTATTTTAGAAAATTTATTTTTCTAATTAAACCCTAAATTTGTAAATTATGGGAATTAGAATTTTTAGACCTAAAGGGTTCAAACCCTAAACCTTATTGTCCAAACCCTAAACCCTAAGGGTTTCATAAAGTTTAAATTCTAGAAAAAATTGGAAATGACCTAAATGCCCTTTATGGGATTTTTTTTTAAGTTAATTTGCAAAATTGTCCAACAACTTTATTAGGTCACCAACTCTCTTGACTTTGCAACATAAAATCCAGCAAATCAGCAGCCAAAATCGTCCAAATGATCAGCCAAAGCAACATATCATATATATATAGGATTCAAGAGAGAGAAAATCACAAAATTTGGTCATTTGTCCAACCTAGCTCTCACCAACTCTCTCTCTATCCTAAACCCACGAAAATCATAAGTGAACCAGTCACAATATTAGTACATAGATCAACCAATAACAGATTTGAGGATTAAGATCAAGAAGTGAAGCTAGAAAGGTATAATCCTATTTTTATTTTTGATCTTTGTTGCTTGAGAAATTTTTGTGTTTATGTATTTAAGATATTGCTAGAAGATATTTTTAGTTGATCTATGTTGATACAACACGGATCCATAACATCAAATGGCTTTAAAATGGTGTTTTTCAAAAACTGTCAAGAACAAAATCTGTGGTCTGACAACCTAATGTCAGGCGCCACAGATCGTTACTCGTTTGTTGTTTTTGTTATTTAAAAGCTTTAAGTTGTAGCTTGGTAGGAGGTCTTTAATCTGTAGTTGGTATTACTGCTAAATGATGGCTGGATCGGGAGTTATTAGCGGTCAAAATCCGTTGACCGGGATTGACCGAGTGACTTTTTGGGCAGCCCAGAACGTTGAAATCAATGTCTGACAAGTTTTTATAATGATCGTATCTGTCAGTCTGTTTAGTATTTGATGTTTTGTATTAGTACATCTTGTATTTGGTTATGTGTACTCTGAGATCGGGTCAATAGAACTCTTATAACTTCTCGGATCAATCGTGAAAGATGGTCAAACCAAACCATCCTAGTCGCTTTTTGGATTTTCGAAATTCGTAAAATGTTTGAACATTTTTTTCTGACCATCTTTGACCATGTGTTTCATGATGATTCGGTTGGTTATAAGGTGTGTTTCTGCTTTAGTAATTGAGGTTGAATATGGCAACTCGAACTGTTTAAGCCCAGAAAGCCCAGATTGTTTTCTGACAAGTTGTGATGTTTTTTTGACCAAAGTATTGGTTGGGTGTTGTAGTGTTACCTTAATACTACAATACCAAAGTTTTAGATAGTCCGTAATATTTATTGATTAAAAATTACAAGTGGTCAAAGTAGCACCTAAGACGATCGTGTCGCCGGTGTTCTTGAGGCCAAGAACACTACAATGACGCTAAAGTGTCACTATAGACCTTTAATGATTTTAATAATTAATTTTATTTTACGAATATTAGGAAATTAATAAAATTAGAAATAAATTCTAAAAATTACCAAAAATGGTTTTAAAAATTATTTTAAATTATGAAAATAATTTCGAATTAATTGGAATATTTTTCTTTAATATTTATATTTATTTAAATATTAAAGGTATTTAATTTATTTAATTAGTATATTAAATAAATTAGAGAAAAATAATTTAATATTATGAAAAATCATTTTAAATAAGAAAATGTATTTAAAAATATTTTGAGTTATAAAATGTAACTTTTAATATTTTTGGAGAATTTTCATTAATAATTTTATATTAATGATAATATATTTATTTGATTATTAAATTAAATAAATAAGATTAAAATGATTCAAATGATTTAAAATCATTTTAATTGAGAATAAAGTGTTAGAAAATATTTTAAATTATCAAATATAATTTTCAATATTTTTGGAGAATTTTCATTAATAAATTAATATTAATGATATTTGATTTATTTAATTATGATATTAAATAAATGAATTAAAAATGATTTTATTGATTTAAAAATCATTTAACAATGAGAAAAATAGTTTAAAAATATTTTTAAGTTACAATTAATGACTTTTAATATTTAGATGATAATTTCATTAATATTTATATATTAATGGTGGTGATTTAAAAATGATTTTAATTACTTTAAAAATCATTTAAGTGGAATATTGTTGATTTAAAAATATTTTAAGTTATTGATAATAACTTTAATATTTTGACAAGTATGTTATTAATATTTTAATATTATTAAATATTAATAATGATAAGATTATTTGAGAATTAAATCATTTAAAAATGATTTCGATGTTTGAAAATTATTATAAATTATAATAATTGCTTAATAATTATTAAAAGCTTCAGAAAAATGTTATAATTGATAATTGACTTATCTAAATTAATATTGAAGCTTAGAGACCAAGTTTAATGGACAATCAATGTGTTAATTGTTCGGATAGGGTGACCAAAACACCGAGAATGGGACCAAGTCCAACGCATGAATTAGTTTGACTTATTAAGTGTTTATATATGTTATAAACACTGTTGTGGCTATGTGGTAATGTGTCTAGGAGAAATTTGACTATGAATTACAGTGTTGTGTGTTATGTGAATTATTGTGCTAATTGTTAGACCGATATTATTGGTTATAGGTCTTTCAAACGCAGATAAGTATATTGTGTAGCTGTAATCAGCGGAAGAGGCAAGTTTCCTAACTCAACCTTGAGTTAAATTTATTCAATTATTATAGTGGTTAATTATTGCTAATTACACCACATCCAGGGAATTTATTGTTGATTATTCGCAGTTAGTGCATGCTTAATAATTCAAATTGAATTATTGATTCGAAATATATTTTAGAAGAATAACTTTGTTGTTGGATATTCATATCTCGTAGAAGTTAGAATTGACAATACTGAGATAATTCATGTTTATTGTCAAATTATCTTTGAGAAATGTCTTAGCTAATTATTCGGCTGAGCGAATATTAGTTAGAACTTGATAAGTTCGAGAAGAGAATTCAATTATTATTGATAGATCGATGCCAATTATTTTGGCTAAGATCGAGAAGTAAATAGAATTTGAAATCACAAGTATTTCGTTGTTAAATCAAAATCTTGATTACGAGACCGAGAAGAACAACCTTTTATAAAAGGAATATCATTAAATCGTATATTCGATCATTCATTATGACTTAAGTATTATGCATAATATAGGGTATAATAAAGTCGATCACTTGTTATACTCATAGAAGGGTATGATTTAATCTTTACGGTTATCTCGATACACTGGGTATATCAAAGTATAACTTTGATAGTTACTCGAGAAGAGAAGTTCAAGATCCAATGGATCGCTTTCAAAGATAAATCTGGAAAACATTCCACTTTGATATTTAAGTAGAATTGATTCTTGATTATTCATTAGAATATCGTAGAAACTTTGAAAGCGTTGTACTCTTTCATTATTGAATTATTATGTTGTATAGAATACGAGAAGACTTGTTATTGAATAACGATTTGTTCAGGTTATTTCAAAGTTCCCCGAACTTTGGTTTCATTCTATCAAAATAGATAGTACGGTGATTTGAATACTTATACATTTATTGTATGTATTAACTTCATGGGCAAATTTGTTGCTCACCCTTGCTAAATAAAACATTTCACTAGGGGACGAAGTGGCGAGGAGGTCTTTGCGAAGAATAAAGGCAAGTAGCGTTGTAATAAACTAGTTATGATTAACATATTTATTATGTTGTATTTGTAAACCCGTTTTGTATATCTAAAGGGTATGTTTGTGAAGTTAAGGTTAGAAAACCTGGGTGATGTATTATAAAACTCGATAAAAACTTATGTAAGATACTATCTATATAGATTATGGGTAGTTAAATGTTATTTATATTGTGGATCGTGAACACCAAACTTGGAGTCGTAACTTGATTTGGGGGTGTCTCGATGATTTTGTTTTTCAATCAAAATAAAAATTTCAAAACATCATAGTTATGGTTATACATACTCTATCAATTTCCATAATCAATTAATCAATTTAACAACTAATAAAACCTTAAATTTCTATTTTAAATTAAGCCATATTCATATATATCTTCATATGAACTTTGTGATATATTTTCTTCATAAAATACATACATACATGAACTAGTATATCTATAATCATATATAAACTCATAAAAACCTTTTACAAACAATTATCATACCAAGTATATATATATATATATATATATATATATATATATATATATATATATCAACAATTCATCCTATAAAAAATTTTCTGAGAGAACTTTTTGGGAAGAAGAAAACTAAACTTTTTGAAAAAAAGGTTAAGCCCTTACCTTTGATTAAGAAGATGATGGCTAGAGTTTGATTATCAATTTCTTTTCTCCAATTCCTTTCTCAAACTCGTTAGAGTTTCTCTAAATTTCTCTCTAGTTTTCTTCTTTCTTCTTTTCTCCCGTAAACTTCAACTGAGTCTTTCTTCTCCCTAACTCTAACATACGTAGAATATTATAACGTATAATAATAATATAGATATTAAGTATAGGATTTAACTGACATCAGTCATAAACTTTTTGAAAATCAAAAGTCATAAGGCTTGTTTGGCTAAGCTTAATAAAAATAACCCATAACCCTTACACCTTGTTTGGTAAACTGAATTAAAACAAATGGATTAATTCTTATACCTTGTTTGCTAAAACACTATTAGATTAAAGACTTATTATGCAATAAGATATGTTTGGCAAAACTAAATTAAACTCTTTTAATTTATTTTAATAACTCCTTTATAGCAAGGTTATTTGTCACACTTCTATTTAAATTAAATAATCAATTTAAATCAATTAAAATATTAATCTATTAAATTACTTTAACACATAAATCATTATCACATAATTATAATTTCCTTTATAATTATAATTTTATTCAACCAACTAACACTTTATTTTAATCACCATTCCAATTAAAATATTATAATTCATTTAATCCTTATAAGCTCTCTAGCTTACTTATTAAATTAAATTGGTATATAATCTCATAACAATTAATTTTCTTAGCTCCTTAATTATTTATTTAACAAATCAAGTTGTTCAAAGTGCAACGATAGTGAGAAAAGTGGACACATAGTGTGAGAAGTTTGTACTGGTGAAGTACTAATCAAGTTGTTCAAAATGATTATAGGATATCTGAAGAAGGTAAAAAGAGTGCGGAGATGCTAGCGGCTGTTGCACCAGTGCTAGTAGCCGGGGTGCCAGCACAAAGCGAATCGATTGAGAAGTTGGGAGAAGATGAACTAATGGTTAATCTTGGGAGTGATCATGACGATTATCCTGAGATGTATCTAAGTGGAGATGAGGAGGCGGAGTCTGAAGAAGCTAAGGTGGAACTAAAGAATAAGATCAAGGTTGGTGAACAAGATCAGCTATCTGTGGAAGTCCAAGAACTCCGAAGCAAAGTATTTCTTCTGGAGGAGTTGTGGAAGACGGGCGGGCATTACGTGAAATGATCAAGAACGGAATGAATTTGAAAGAAAAGCAGTGGAACAAATGAAGGTGAAGGTGGTGGATCGTCCAAGGAACCGGCAAGAAGGAAGAAGAAGAGAAAAAGGGACAATGGCGTAATGATTCTGAAAAGTCAACCCCGAAGAAGAGACAAGCTTGCAGTAAGTGTGGCAAGACTCACGTGGGGGAATGCATGATGTGGAAGAATGTATGCTTCAACTGCAAGCAGGAAGGACATATTTCTCTGCATGTCCTAAGCCAAATTTGAGGAAATGTTTTTCATGTGGGCAAACGGGGCACGGATTCAATAAGTGTCCTAGCAAGAAGAAGACTGGAGAAGGCAGTGGACTTTTGATAACTTAGATATAAGTTATAATATCTTTTGGTAGAAGCTTTTGATATTAAGCATTGTAATATCGAGAACAATGTGTAAACATATGTAAATATATGTTTGTAATGAATAAAATCTTTATTTTCTATATGAATATAAGATTAAGATAAATTTGTGAGTTCTTAAAACTCATACTTATGATAAATTAATGACTCATAATTATATGAAATGTTTTGAACCCTCGTGAATGGACGCCAAAGGTCTGACTAGGATAAGTTCATACACTAATATAATTGTGGCAAGTTAATGAACTCATAAGTGTGGTAAGTTTGATGAATGGAAATAGTAATGTAAAATGGAAAATGTCAACTTTTTGTGTAAAGTTGGAGAATTGCAACTTTTGTAAAGTTGTGAACGTAATCCTAAAATATTTTAACAGGATAATAAAATGTGTTAGGTACTATAAGTACTATGTGCTATTTGAATAAATATGCGATTAAATGAGAACTATGTGTTGAATTCTTATTGTGTTAAGAATTTGTGTATAGAAAGAGAATTAATATAAGATTTTTATTTAAATCAGATCATGCCGCCTAGGCGACAGAATCGCAATCAAAGAGAAGAGCAATCAGTGAATAACGAAGGAGGTCAAGCGGACCCGATGCAAAATTTCGTGGATATGCTGGCCCAAGCTATGGAAAATAGGGCTCCAGCTAGGGGAAGAGTAAGGAATCACCAATCGATGATTGGCTAATTTTAAGATTTTAAAGCGGTAGGACCGGCCGAATTTAAGGGACTACAGATCCAATCGAAGCCCAAACTTGGGTGAAAGAAATGGAGAAAGCGTTTGTGATTCAAGCGTGTGGCAGAAGAGCAAAACACGGCTTTTGTGACTTATCTAATGAAGGGAGAAGCCAATTATTGGTGGGAAACCAATCAAGCAAGAGCGGGTACGGCGGTAGTAACATGGACCAGATTTAAAGAATTGTTCTTTGAGAACTACTTCTCGACGAGTATGCAAGCTCGGATGGAAGTTAAGTTCTTGGAACTTAAGTAGGAGAATTTGTCTGTTTCGGAGTATGCTGCTAAATTCAATGAATTGGCGCGATTTGCACCTCATCGTGGATACTGTAGCAAGAAAAGCGAGAAGGTTTGAGAATGGGTTGAAGCGGGGATTTATAACAAAGTAGGCGTGCTACAAATCAACACTTTTGCGGCTCTATTGGAGAAAGCATTAATTACGGAAGGAGGAAGCGAGGCTGCATCTCGTTTTCATCAGGAGAAGAAGAAGAAGACCAATGAAGGTGGAAGAAGCGGTGGTAGTAACCCAAATAAAAGGAAGTGGAGTGAGATTACCCAATCGGGTAGCAAAGCTAAAGGGAATAGGAAAGGAGGAGGGCCTTGTGCAAATTGTGGGAAGGATCATGCTGGAGTTTGTCTAAAGAAGAAGGGAGTTTGTTACAACTGCGGACAAGAGGGGCATATGTCGCCAAATTGTCCCAGTCCGAAAAAGATACAAGGTTGTTATGCTTGTGGATCAACTGATCATTTGGTAAGGAATTGTCCGAAGAGAAATGCTGAGAAGGAAAGCGCCAATAAGGGACCCGGTAGTGGAACCTTGGCATTAGAGGACTGCATGACCGGGAAGACCAACTACCATTACATTTAGCATAACGGTAGCAAGATGATGCAAATGGCTACTCAGAGAGGTGGCAAAATAGTAACGATTTCGTTTAGAAAATTTAATTACGCGAGTAATATTAGTTTAATATGGCTGAGAATTTATTTTCTTTTATAGATTCAAGTCTCAGGTTAGAAATTAAGACACAATTTAATATTGTGTTGATAAAAATGAATTGATAATACAACTTTAAAAGAGTGTAGAGAATAAGAAAGCGGTGATTCCGAGGATGGAATCCTTTTAAGGAGGGGTGAATGTGATAACCCGGAATTTCGAATAATCAAAATTTTACGAATAATTTTTTTTTTTAATATTGACATCGATTCGTTAATATTCAGATCGTGTATCTGTGATAATGAGTCTAGAATTAGTCAATTTGTGTATCGACCGAGAAAATAGAGTAGAGTTGTGCTTAATAACTTTAGAAACCCTAACCCTAATTTTTGGATAGGATTCGGAGAAAATATAATTAAAATAATTATATTGCTAATAATGTGTTTGTCTTTGTATGTTGGTTATGTTGATCAATAGTTGATGGGATAAGGTTTGTATTTAATAAACCTTAATAAGGGATTTAAACCCTAATCTTAAATTTAGAAAATAAATTGTACAATTAAAACCCTAATCAGACGTCTGAAAAACCCTAATTTCAAAATTGGGAATTGTAAACCCTAATTAGGCAACCCTAATTTTTATTAGCATGCCTAAAGTGTTTGTTAAACATAAATATGATTAGAAATCACTAATTATATTTTTGTAATTTAAATTTCTATTTTAGAAACCCTAATTTTATTTTAGAAAATTTATTTTTCTAATTAAACCCTAAATTTGCAAATTATGGGAATTAGAATTTTTAGACCTAAAGGGTTCAAACCCTAAACCTTATTGTTCAAACCCTAAACCCTAAGGGTTTCATAAAGTTTAAATTCTAGAAAAATTGGAAATGACCTAAATGCCCTTTATGGGATTTTTTTAAGTTAATTTGCAAAATTGTCCAACAACTTTATTAGGTCACCAACTCTCTTGACTTTTGCAACATAAAATCCAAAGCAAATCGTGTACCAAAATCGTCAAATGATCACCAAAGCAACATATCATATATATATAGGATTCAAGAGAGAAAATCACAAAATTTGGTCATTTGTCCAACCTAGCTCTCACCAACTCTCTCTCTCTATCCTAAACCCACGAAAATCATAAGTGAACCGAACCACAATATTAGTACATAGATCAACCAATAACAGATTTGAGGATTAAGATCAAGAAGTGAAGCTAGAAAGGTATAATCCTATTTTTATTTTTGATCTTTGTTGCTTGAGAAATTTTTGTGTTTATGTATTTAAGATATTGCTAGAAGATGTTTTTAGTTGATCTATGTTGATACAACACGGATCCATAACATCAAATGGCTTTAAAATGGTGTTTTTCAAAAACTGTCAAGAACAAAATCTGTGGTCTGACAACCTAATGTCAGGCGCCACAGATTGTTACTCGTTTGTTGTTTTTGTTATTTAAAAGCTTTAAGTTGTAGCCTAGTAGGAGGTCTTTAATCTGTAGTTGGTATTACTGCTAAATGATGTCTGGATCGGGAGTTATTAGCGGTCAAAACTGTTGATCGGATCGACTGAGTGACTTGACGGGCAGGCGACCGTAACGTTGAAATCAATGTCTGACAAGTTTTTATAATGATCGTATCTGTCAGTCTGTTTAGTGTTTGATGTTTTGTATTAGTACATCTTGTAGCTGGTTATGTGTACTATGATGCGGGTCAATAGAACTCTTATAACTTCTTCGGATCAATCGTGAAAGATGGTCAAACCAAACCATCCTAGTCGCTTTTTGGATTTTCGAAATTCGGAAAATGTTTGAACATTTTTTTTCTGACCATCTTTGACCATGTGTTTCATGATGATTCGGTTGGTTATAAGGTGTGTTTCTGCTTTAGTAATGTACCTTGACGCTATAAATACAAGTTTGAGCCATCAAACTACATGAACTATGAACAGAGCATAGATTTAATTGAGGTTGAATATGGCAACTCGAACTGTTTAAGCCCAGAAAGCCCAGATTGTTTTCTGACAGCAACTTTGGAGGCTTTGATCTCCTTGTTGTGATGTTTTTTGACTAAAGTATTGGTTGGGTGTTGTAGTGTTACCTTAATACTACAATACCAAAGTTTTAGATAGTCCGAACATATTTACATGCATTAAAAATTACAAGTGGTCAAAGTAGCACCCTTAAGATCGCTTTATTTGTCGTTGTTCTTGAGGCCAGAACACCTACACAATGACGCTAAGTGTAAGCTATAGACCTTTAGTGATTTTAATAATTAATTTTATTTTCCGAATATTAGGAAATTAATAATAAAATTAGAAATAAATTCTAAAAATTACCAAAATGGTTTTAAAAATTATTTTAAATTATGAAAAATAATTTCTAATTAATGGAATATTTTCTTTAATATTTATATTTATTTAAATATTAAAGGTATTTAATTTATTTAATTAGTGTATTAAATAAATTAGAGAAAAATGATTTAATATTATGAAAAATCATTTTAAATAAGAAAAATGTATTTAAAAATATTTTGAGTTATAAAATGTAACTTTTAATATTTTTGGAGAATTTTCATTAATAATTTTATATTAATGATAATATATTTATTTGATTATTAAATTAAATAAATAAGATTAAAACGATTCAAATGATTTAAAAATCATTTTAATTGAGAATAAAGTGTTAGAAAATATTTTAAATTATAAAATATAATTTTTAATATTTTTGGAGAATTTTCATTAATAAATTAATATTAATGATATTTGATTTATTTAATTATGATATTAAATAAATGAATTAAAAATGATTTTATTGATTTAAAATCATTTAACAATGAGAAAAATAGTTTAAAAATATTTTAAGTTATAATTAATGACTTTTAATATTTAGATGATAATTTCATTAATATTTATATATTAATGGTGGTGATTTAAAAATGATTTTAATTACTTTAAAAATCATTTAAGTGGAATATTGTTGATTTAAAATATTTTAAGTTATTGATAATAACTTTAATATTTTGACAAGTATGTTATTAATATTTTAATATTATTAAATATTAATAATGATAAGATTATTTGAGAATTAAATCATTTAAAAATGATTTCGATGTTTGAAAAATTATTATAAATTATAATAATTGCTTGATAATTATTAAAAGCTTAGAAAAATATTATAATTGATAATTAACTTATCTAAATTAATATTGAAGCTTAGAGACCAAGTTTAATGGACAATCAATGTGTTAATTGTCGGATAGGGTGACCAAAACCGAGAGAATGGATAGAAGTCCAACAACGAATGAATTAGTTTGACTTGTTAAGTGTTTATATATGTTATAAACACTTTGTTGTGGCTATGTGGTAATGTGTCTAGGAGAAATTTGGATTGTGAATTACAAAGTGTTTATCATTATGTGAATTATTGTGCTAATTGTTAGACCGATATTATTGGTTATAGGTCTTTCAAACGCAGATAAGTATATTGTGTAGTCGTAATCGTGGAAGAGGCAAGTTTCTAACTCAACCTTGAGTTAAATTTATTCAATTATTATAGTGGTTAATTATTGCTAATTACACCACATCCAGTGGAATTTATTGTTGATTATTCGCGAGTTAGTGCATGCTTAATAATTCAAATTGAATTATTGATTCGTAAATATATATTTGTAGAATAACTCGTTGTTGGATATTCATATCTGTAGAAGTTAGAATTGACAATACAGATAATTTATGTTTATTGTCAAATTATACTGAGAAATGTTTTAGCTAATTATTCTGGCTAGACGAATATTAGTTAGAACTTGATAAGTTCGAGAAGAGAATTCAATTATTATTGATAGATCGATGCCAATTATTCCGGCTAAGATCGAGAAGTAAATAGAATTTGAAATCACAGTATTTCGTTGTTAAATCAAAATCTTGATTCTGAGACTGAGAAGAACAACCTTTTATAAAAAGGGAATATCATTAAATCGTATATTCGATCATTCATTGGCATGACTTTAAGTATTATGCATAATATAGGGTATAATAAGTGATCACTTGTTATACTTGCGGAAGGGTATGATTTAATCTTTACGGTATATCGATACACTGGGTATATCAAAGTATAACTTTGATAGTTACTCGAGAAGAGAAGTTCAAGATCCAATGGATCGCTTTCAAGATAAATCTGGAAAACATTCCACTTTGATATTTCAGTAGAATTGATTCTTGATTATTCATTAGAATATCGTAGAAACTTTGAAAGCGTTGTACTCTTTCATTATTGAATTATTATGTTGTATAGAATACGAGAAGACTTGTTATTGAATAACGATTTGTTCGATTATTTCAAAGTTCCCCGAACTTTGGTTTCATTCTATCAAAAATAGATAGTCGGTGATTTGAATACTTATACATTTATTGTATGTATTAACTCATGGGCAAATTTGTTGCTCACCCTTGCTAAATAAAACATTTCGACTAGGGAACGAAGTAAGGAGAGTCTTTGCGAAGAATAAAGGCAAGGGCGTTGTAATAAACTAGTTATGATTAACATATTTATTATGTTGTATTTGTAAACCCGTTTTGTATATCTAAAGGGTATGTTTGTGAAGTTAAGGTTAGAAAACCTGGGTGATGTATTATAAAACTCTGATAAAAACTTATGTAAGATACTATCTATATAGATTATGGGTAGTTAAATGTTATTTATATTGTGGATCGTGAACACCAAACTCGGGAGTCAGGTAACCCGGATTTGGGGGTGTCTTAGTGATTTTGTTTTTCAATCAAAATAGAAATTTCAAAACATCATAGTTATGGTTATACATACTCTATCAATTTCCATAATCAATTAATCAATTTAACAACTAATAAAACCTTAAATTTCTATTTTAAATTAAGCCATATTCATATATATCTTCATATGAACACTGTGATATATTTTCTTCATAAAATACATACATACATGAACTAGTATATCTATAATCATATATAAACTCATAAAAACCTTTTACAAACAATTATCATACCAAGTTATATATATATATATATATCAACAATTCATCCTATAAAATTTTTTACAGAGAACTTTTTGGGAAGAAGAAAAACTAAACTTTTTGAAAAAAAGGTTAAGCCCTTACCTTTGATTAAGAAGATGATGGCTAGAGTTTGATTATCAATTTCTTTTCTCCAATTCCTTTCTCAAACCTGTTAGAGTTTCTCTAAATTTCTCTCTAGTTTTCTTCTTCTCTTCTTTTCTCCCTGTAAACTTCAACTGAGTCTTTCTTCTCCCTAACTCTAACATACGTAGAATATTATAACGTATATTAATAATATAGATATTAAGTATAGGATTTAACTGACATCAGTCATAAACTTTTTGAAAATCAAAAGTCATAAGGCTTGTTTGGCTAAGCTTAATAAAAATAACCCATAACCCTTACACCTTGTTTGGTAAACTGAATTAAAACAAATGGATTAATTCTTATACCTTGTTTGCTAAAACACTATTAGATTAAAGACTTATTATGCAATAAGATATGTTTGGCAAAACTAAATTAAATTCTTTTAATTTATTTTAATAACTCCTTTATAGCAAGGTTATTTGTCACACTTCTATTTAAATTAAATAATCAATTTAAATCAATTAAAATATTAATCTATTAAATTACTTTAATACATAAATCATTATCACATAATTATAATTTTCTTTATAATTATAATTTTATTCAACCAACTAACACTTTATTTTAATCACCATTCCAATTAAAATATTATAATTCATTTAATCCTTATAAGCTCTTCTAGCTTACTTATTAAATTAAATTGGTATATAATCTCATAACAATTAATTTTCTTAGCTCCTTAATTATTTATTTAACAAATAATTAACTACACCACATCAACTCAAATTGTCATTAAATACCTATATAATTCAATAAATATTTGACATTGTAAATAAATATTTAATATTTAATATTTAATTATTTATTCAATAAATAATTAACTAAATCACATCAACTCAAATTGAACAATTATTTATTCAACAGTAAACATATCCATTAAATACCTATATAAATCAATAAATATTTAATATAACACTTTAAATTCTGGAATGTTACATTATTCCCTCCTTACAAGGATTCTGTCCTCAGAATCACAACTCAAATAAATCATTCGTTACATTACTTGCTCCTTACTTCCTTTACTTGTTTATCACATTAATCACTTTGTGTGCTCACCACACTTACTTAGCCTCTAGGTTTACTTGTTCATCACCTTGGATCATCCATGGATTGCCCCATGGTTTTAAACCATCCCCTAACCCATTGAATTATAGCTTGGGCTTAGGTTTAATTATCTTAACTTAATCATTTGGGCTTGCACATTAAATTACCCTAGGCTTATAATTAAACAACCATTGGGCTTGCATTACTTCTATTGGACTTAACCATTTCCATACTTAATCCATAAGTCTATTCACATTGGACTTTAATATTTCCTACACAATCTTACAAATTCAATACATTTGGCTTAACGCCTTATAACGTATAATTTACGTATTCATCTTGTATTCCTCTCGTATACTTATTCCTCATGATATATCATCATTCATACATTCTCGTATAAGACTTGTATTCATTACTTCGTATAATACCTACGTATTATATGATCATTATTTTATTCATTAATCAAATTACATTTCCTTCTCATAAATCATTTTCCTTAACGTTAGGTTTTAAGTCCACAGGCAAAATATTATGTTTTCCATAACTGAAATATTATTGGATATTCCATCTCACCTCAATATTCTATCGTTACGTATTTCTCGGAAGTTCAAAAATAATTCCCGAGCAGAAATGCGTGAATAGTATTTTTCGGAAAATTTCTCGAAAAGCTTTTATTTTCGTCTTGGAAATTCAAACACTTTAATTCTACTACGTAGCCAAAATCCTACGATGTTCTGACATTTCTAGGTCATAGAATGACCTTCGATTAGCTTGCTCCATAAATAATCAATTAAATTCATTTAATAAAAATAAAAATTTAATTCTCAAAAATCTGATTTTCTCGGGCGTTACATAGAGCCAATAATGTCCTGTCCTGAGGATCTTCTTGACAAGGAGGGGGCCACTCATGTGTGGGCCACAGACTCCACCATGGATCTCATCCATAAGCCTTTGTGCTTGGTCTTTATCTAAACATCTGAGGAGACCTAATCCTGCATCTATTTTGTAGAGTGCTTCTCCGCTCAGGTAGAATTTCATAGCAAGTCGATGGATCCGCCTTTTCTCAGTCGGGCTCGCCTCAGCGGGTATAGATCTATCTCGTATATTTATTCCTTGATATGCTGATACCAAGGATGTTGGATGGGAGGTAGCTCATCTGATACTTCTCCAACGTAGTTCCCATAGGCTGGTGCCTTGTGCAGGGAAATTGTGACGCGTGACAAGTGTCCTTTGTCAGATATGTGAATCAAGGAGGCCAACGTTGCTAATGCATCTGTAAAGTCATTCCTATTACGAAGAATGTGTAGAAAGGAGATTTCTTCGAACTCCATAACCATCTGTAAAACTTGCCAATGGTAAGGCAGTAAATGTAGCTCTTTGGTTTGATAGATTCCTATGGATTGTCTGACCACTAACTCTGAATCTCCAAAGACAATTAACCGCCTGACGCCCATTGAACGGGCAAGTTCTAGCCCCATGAGACAACCTTCGTACTCAACTGTGTTGTTGGTGCTGACAAACTGTAATTTGATGGCGACGGATATCGCTCCCCGTGCAGATACTAGAAGCGCTCCAGCTCAAAGACCTTCCATATTAATGACTCCATCGAAATACATCTTCCATGCTTGGCGTAGTATAGAATCGATGGTATTCATTGAATCGTCATTACCCCTTCATCGGGAAATATGTTTCAAGGGTTTGAAATCCCCTCAAGGTGCAAATACGACGGTTGATCCGCAATTCCTTGACCTTTGACGGACTTTTGAGTCACATATATGATGTCAAATTGTTGTAGGATCAACTGCCATCTGGACAGCCGACAATTTAACATGGGTTTATTGAAAACGTACTTGAGAGGATCTATGCGGGATATGAGATGGGTTGTGTGACCATGGAGGTAATGTTGTAACCTCATGGACGCCAATGCTAAAGCACAATAAGTCTTCTTAATCAGAGTGTACTTGTGTTCACTGCTGCTAAATCTTTTGCTGAGGTAATAGACAGCTCATTTTGGCCTCTATCGTCTTTCTGTCCTAGCATGCAGCCCATGGCATTGTCACTTATGGACAGGTACATGAACAGGGGAACATCATCCCTGGGTGGTACCAAAATGGGAGCTTTGACTAGCTGTTCTTTAATTGTGAGGAAGACATTTTGGCATAATCATTCCATTTCATGGAGGAGTTTTTCCTTAATAGCTTGAAGATTGGCTCACAGGTTGCTGTGAGTTGAGAGATAAACCTGCTAATGATTCTTCCCAAAATCCCGTATTATTTCTCCGCATTCGAGGAATGGGCATTTTCGTGATGGCTTGGATTTTGGTAGGATCCAGCTCAATCCCTTTGTGGCTGACTAGAAATCCTAGCAACTTGCTCGATTTAACTCCAAAGGCGCATTTGGCTGGATTCAACTTCAAGTTGTACTTACGCAACCGGTCGAATAGCTTCTTGAGATGGTCTAAGTGGTCATCCTCCTTCTGGGACTTGACAATGATGTCATCCACTTAGATTTCTATCTCTTTGTGCATTAAGTCGTGGAAAAGAGCCATCATAGCTTGCTGATAGGTGGCTCCATTATTGATGAGGCCGAATGACAACCGTCTATAGCAAAAGGTTCCCCAAGGCATGATGAAAGCAGTCTTCTCACGATCTTCCTCAGCAACCATGATCTGATGGTACCCCGCAAAGAAATCACCAAAGGAGTACATGCAATATTGAGCAATATTGTCAATGAGAATGTGGATAAATGGCACGGGAAAGCAATCTTTTAAGCAAGCTTTGTTCAAGTCCTGGTAATTTACGCAAACTCGCACCTTCCCTCCGAGTTTAGGCACGGGAACAATGTTGGATATCCACTCAAGATATGTGGACACCATGATGATGCCAACTTGAAACTGTTTCACAATTTCTTCTTTCACTTTTAAACTCCACTTAGGTTTCAATCGCCTGAGCTTTTGCTTGACTGACTTAAATCCCTCTTTAATGGGAAGGTGATGAAGAACAATGTCAGTGGACAAACCCACCATATCTTCATAAGACCATGCAAACACATCCTGGAATTGGGTTAATAACGTAACCATATCATTCCTTTGGTTTGGGGTAAGGTTTGAACCAATCTGGATTAACTTAGGGCTTTCTAAGGTTCCGAGATTGAAGGAAGTGGTTTGATCAAGGTTGGGTTTAGGTTTGTCTTTGACCCATTTTTGAATATCTGGAGGCACCTCAATGTCATTATGTATCTCCATCAAGGCTGAATTCATCTCTACATCAAAGGTACAATCCCCGTGGAGAAGAGGCACTGTATCAGCAAGTACATGAACATCTAAATTCAGGGTCTTGAAACAAAATATGCTTTCACTTAGTATATATGAAACATTTTGATCATACATGCAGTGTTAAGATATATCGACAAAATAAAGCGCTAATCATGTCGTATGTAAAAGTAAGCAGTTATAATATCAACAGGGCAAAAAGAGTTTCTGCCCGTTTTACCCTTTTCAACCAATGCAAGGAGTGCTGCTCCAATTGGCATAGGCAAAGTCCGGGTGGACTACAGTGATGGAGGGGTTGCCATCGTCCTCCTTCTCCCGAATGATGGCCATTACGTCTGGGCAATCATCGTCTGGGGTGTATCTGTTTGTATGTTCATCATGAATGATGATGCGTATGCCTGACATCATCCGGATGACGTCTTGCTTGATTCTTCGTTCCTCCTCTTCCATTGTGGGATCTGGAACATAGAATTCTTTCCCCTTCACCGGTACCGACTTGGGAAATAACATAGCCATAATACTGGCTGACACCTTTACTGGAGGTTGTGCGGACTCAGAGTTTGAAGGCGAAGACAAACGCCGCGTTCTTGAAGCTGAAGGAATCTGCTGATGCTTATGAGGATTCCTATGACAAGAACTGGCAGAATAGCCTAGTCCAGCTGTTCCATTTTGCTTGGTTAATTGAATTGGGTACTTGATACCCTGGCGATCTTTACCCAGCCCTTGTCTCGGCTGATGACCCAATGACATCATTTCTTGAGTAGCCGACATTACCTCGGCAGAAATCTTGGGTTCGGGAAATGGCTTTCCAATAACATTGTATTGGTTATTGTTTACTTCCAAGGCATGAAAACTGACCGATTCTACATCTGCATTAGCATTGATGAATGGCATGTCTCCGTGTTGAGGACACTCTGGTTCAACTTTGACCGTGACTAGGCTATTGTTGATAATGTATTTCAGTTGCTGATGAAGGGTGGAGGGGACTGCCCCTGCCATATGAGTCCACGGTCTTCCCAAGATCAGGTTGTATCCCAAATCTATCTTGAGCACATGGAACGATACGCATAATGTGTGGGGACCAATTTCGATTGGCAATTCAATTACTCCGACCGAATTCTGACGGGCTCCGTCAAAAGCTTTGATGACCGTATGGTTGCTCCGAATTCGGTGGGGATTGATATTCATCTTCACTAAGGTAGCGTATGGACAGATATTTAGAGATGAGCCTCCGTCTATCAAGACTCCAGCTATCATATATCCGGATGAAAAAACTGTAATGTGCAACGTCTTGCAATGACCGGTCCCTTCGGGCGGTATGTCATCATCAGTGAAGGATATCACATTGTTGTTGAAAATGTGATCAACCAAGTGTTAAAATTTTTTCGTATCCACTGATGTCGGTAAGTAGGCTTCTTCCAAAACCTTTATCAAGATTCTCCTGTGATCCTCGGAAGTTAAAACCAAGTCCAGGATTGAAATTTGGTGTGGAGCTTCGCTTAAGCTTAAAACCACATTGGCTTCGTTTTGACCCATAGTGCGGAGGAATTTTTTAATCTTCTCCATGGGTATTTTCCCCTTTGATTTGATGGTGGACTTCATCACCCGTTGGGGAAGATACAGTGGATTTTCCTTCAACACTGCAGCAATTGTATGTGAGGTGGATCCTTCACCTTCTCCATAATTCCACGGAACTTTGCGCAAGCTAACAATAAGACATTGTGCTCTGCATGGTAAGTTGATTGGCTCGGGAGCGACCACTTTCAAAGGATTTTTGCTTCCACTGAGTCGAATTGTTGGTATTGTGATCGGTTTGACAATGTCATCAGCCTTAACAGATATAACTGCTACCAATCCCTTCCACTTTGTAGGACAGGTATTCTCACTCCCACGTAGCACAAAGATCATCGCTCGCTAGTTTGTGGACACCATTTGTCAATGAGATTCTGGATAAGGTGGCGGAGTGCCCAACATTCATCTGTTCTGTGACCGCGAGAATGTGAGTGATATTGACATACTCCATCAGAATTGTACCATCCTGAACGGGGATTGATTGGAGGTAGAAAGGAAGTGATTCTTCCTTCATTGATTAGCATCTGAAGGATTTCCTCCATAGGTTGGCCCAGATATGTGAATTCCCTTCTGTTGGTAAAATCCCGACGGGCTTTGGCATTCGCTCTCTTTGTCACTTTGTCTTCCAGCATTTCATTTTCTGAAAGTTACGAGGGAATATTCATGAAAAGAGGAAGGATACTAGCATGCTCCTGGCTGACTAACTGGCGTGTCACTTGATGCTGATAAGTCGCCAGTTCTGCCAATTGATCAATTTGCTTGCATAGAGATTTCATCTTACGTTCCATTGCGAACTGGAACTTGGCATAATCCCACTTGTCAACACCGTCTTTGGGGGTCTGGGAGGATTCGCAATTGAAATTGGAACTCTGTCCATTGCTCCAATTAATCATGTTGACCTCTTCTTCTTTGTGTTGGGGAAGAGGGTTGTCTTGAACATGAGGCTGATCCGGTTTGGTGACCACGATCTCACCGTTGTCTATCAGGTCTTGGATCTTGTGTTTCAAGGCCCAACAATCCTGAGTATCATTTCCAGGTGCCCCGGCATGATAAGCACATTTCCGAGCAGCATTGAAACCCCGTCCATTAGGGCTGGCTGGTGGAAGAAGATGCGTGATTTTCTTCTGCGTTGTTAGAAGAGTGAGAATATTCTCGAGTGAGTCCCCTAAGGGTGTGAAAACTCGAGGGCTTTTGACTTCTCCACCTTTTGGTATTGGAGGGTTCGAAGACTGTGCTTGAAAGGGAGTGTAGTATCTCCTTTGAATAGGCATGTTCTGATTGCCTTTTTGACCCTGTAGTATCAGGGAAACATCTTCCTCTTTCTTTTTATGGACCCTCCGTGGGTTGTTTCCATAATTTCCTGATTGGATGTGACCAATAACAGCTTTAAGGGCAGCTAGGTCTTGTTTTTTTCCGGACTTCAATCCCATCTCAGCCATCTCCCCATGTTTGACCATTTCAGAAAATGGTTTATCGATTCCGGCTAAAACTCTTTCATAGAAAGGAGCTTCTTGTATGTCTATGAAAGTCATAAACATCTCTGATTCTGTCATGGAAGGAATAACTTGGGCAGCCAGGCGTCTCCACCTTTGAGCATACTCTCTGAAAGACTCGTTAGACCGTTTCTTGACCTTGGTAATTTGATACCGGTCAGGAGCCATTTGAGACTGGAAGATGTATTGAGTGAGGAAGGCGTGGGCTAGCTCTTCCCAACTATGGATCTTTGAATTGTCTAATCTGGTATACCATGAACGGGCTTCTCGGTCAGATTTTTTTCGGAACAAATTTGATTCTCGAGCTTCTCGACCTCTGCATAAGATCCAAGTTCTCCAATAAACACCTTCAAATGTGTGTAAGGATCTCCTAACCCGTCATACTTTTCAAAGTCAGGAGTCTTAAACTTTTTTGGATAATGAACACCAGGGAAAATGCAAAGGTCAGCATATGAAACACTCCTGTGTGTTCCAATTCCTTTGATAGCACGAAGGGTCTCTTCCATTTGGAGGACTTTCTTTTTGATGTCGCCGGTGTCTTGATCTCCTGTGAGATGGGTGGCATCATGAGTTTTGTTGGTCATATCAAACTGCAGTTCAGGTATTGTAATGACCTGGGTTCCCCCTTGTGTAGAGGATTCAGCATGTACGTGTATCTTTGGACCCTGAGTAGACTGGTGAAGTTCTTTGAGTAGAACAACCAAATCTGTAATTTGTTTGCTTAATACGTCGAATTCTTGGCGAGAAACTGGATTAAGGTCAGTCTGGTTAGATGAAGACATGATTGACTGTAGGCCTGCATCCTTTTTGGATTTTGACTGGGTAATAGGTCCGATTGGTTCCCTGGGAAAGACTTGCATAGTTTAGTCTTTAGGGAATGTGTGTATAATAACATGCTATGTGATGTGTCCATTTTAGAAATTTTATCCTGCAAAATGGATGTCAGCTGTTTGCAACATGTTAAATTATGTATGTGTACATATTTCTTCATATTTCTTATTACATGGAGATAGATATGGAATGAAATTACAAGTTATTGTGTTTACAAGTAATGAAAAATGAGAAAGCATGAAGTGACTTTCCTCCGTTTTGGGTTTATCAGAGGCTGACCTATCTTAGGTTACTATCGCGGCTTTTTGGCATGAAGGTTCCCAAATCATCGCAATTTACTCAACGGGAAATTAATCTGGTCTTTCAACTGGAGCGAATTTGGGTGGTGCCTTTCCTGAGCCTCACGGGAATTAGTCTTCCTACGAGTCCAGTAATCAAACACCGACGGGTAACCTCCTGGTGGAGGGACCACACAACATACATTCACATACATCGCGTCTCACCATATGGAAATGATGACATGTGCGAAGAACTAATATCACAAACAGATATGGTGCGAAACGCTAAGTGCAATAAATAAATGCATTCGTACACATTCATCATAAATGTAAATGCAACATCCACACATAAACAGATAACAGTTTTGAATAGATTGTAATAGCGGCTTAAGTCCTCTTACTGGAAGTCCCCAACAGAGTCGCCACCTGTCGACGTCGGGATTTTTAGTTGTCCCTTTTCGTTACTTGTTCTTTGGTGTTCTCATTTTAGGTGAGATTTATTTGAAAAAACAAGTGAAAAAGGTCCGACATGTATAATGTCGATGATGGACTGTTAAGAGTCGCCAGTTGGTTTTTTAAATGGTTGTACCAACACAACCGAGAAAAGGTTTGCACATTGACCCATTGATGTGACATCGCTAAAGCGAATTGTGGTGGCGAAAGAGATTTATTAGGGTCCGGGGACTTGATTATGCGGAGGGAAGGTGTTAGGCACCCCCCGACATCCGTGTTACCACGGTGACTGCCTCTTTTCAAGAAACTGTTATTTAAATGTGTGTGTGTGTGGGTCAATGTGCTGTTATTTGGAAGTAGTGCGAGGCCTCATACACAGGGTTTGAATTTATGTAAAAATTCAATTTTTAGCAAGATATGGCAATGATATTTTATAAAAGAGGTTTTTCAAACCCTGATGCTCAATAGTAATTGAGACCTTTTAATACTTCCATTTTATTCAATATTCGGCTTGATTGATTTTATTTCTGAGATGCGAAGCATCTATAAAATAATGTACAAAAAATGCAGATTTCCTCGTGGGTATGAAAACCATCTGAGGAAATTCAGACACCGCAGAATAATTTACAAGCTGCTTACAGTTGGAAAAAAGTCCATCACGGGATCCGAATCTAGATCCAGTAGACTGAATCTGTGATCACATGATTCCTAGGCTCACACGATACCGCAATTTATATGAAAGCAGTAAGCAGGTATATATAAAAGCTGTAAGTATATAAATACAGACATGATCACCAACCACGAAGCACCTCCATGGGGGATCAGAAATGTAAATAAAGCTGTAAAAGCTATCAACCGCCACAGAAGAAACTTCAGGCGGGACAAAACGTAAATAAAGTTGTACAAATCGATCAACTGCCACGAAGTGAACTCAGGCGTGACGTAAACGTAAAGAAAGTCATAAATATCAACCACCACGTAAGTAAACTCTGTGGGATGAAAATGTGTGTGTATATATATATATATATATATATATATATATATATATATATATATATATATATATATTATTAAAGCAAGAAACGCCTAGACCAAGTTCAGGCTCATCGAACAAAGTTGAAACACGCAGTTAATAATATATATATATATATATATATATATATATATATATATATATATATATATATATATATATATATATATATATATATATATATATATATATAAGCAAATAAACGCTCGGGCATCAAGTCTAGGCTCAACCGAGGCATAACTCGAGAATGTTAGCCCATATATATAAATATATATATAAATATATATGTATATACAAACTGAAATAAAAGTACAGAACGAAGTCCAGGCAAACACATGCAACACGAGTCTCAACGTGAAGAAGGGTGTGTACAAAGATGAAGAGAAATGCTTTAAAGTGTGTGAGAAGGCTTATAGTGGGTTGCCAAAGAAGACTTTTATATCTTAAAGTGGATGAAACTCGGCTCCCTCCGGTACAAGAGTAGCTATATGTGAGCTCAGAAGTGTATAAAATGGGAAAGTACTCAATATATTGCAAGTACGAAACAAATTTGACAGGGCTTCCTTGCTATTCTTTTTTCTTAAAATGGCCACCCCAAGCCCTCTATTTATAGAGGGGGGAGTCGCAGTGTACACGCAACTTGCACTTGCAGTGTGTACGAGGTTGCCTGCTGCCCTGTGTTTCTCAGTCGTGTCGTCTCATGCAAGACGTGCACGTAAGCCTTCGCAATGTCCGCTCGAACTTTCTGAATTGAAATCCGGGCATCCGACTGAGGTATGTAGGACCTATTTCGGACCGCCGTTGTCGTGAGTTATACAATGGCATGAGATTAGAGGTTGTACGAAGTCATGAAGATGGGACGGTGCCCTCCGGTCTTCAAGCTTCAAATTCTATCCGTTACCCTGAACAATATTCACTCGGGATTGGTTATCCTTGATTCTTGTGGGACATCATTGTGTAGAAAGGTGTATATGAAATGTTGAGACGGTGTGATGTGGCTTCAGAGTGGCGAGATGATGCCTTTTCCCCTCACCGGAGTTATCGTCGGTTCAATTTGATAAAAGCAGACGTTTCTCGGGGTTATTCTTTGAGATTGAATTGCTAAGAAATGTTGGAGGTCCTCAGTATCATCTCTGAGGTGTGCCTGTCCTCCCGGTGTTATCTCCGGGTTGGTACTGGGTGTCTCGTTATGAGCGTCGAGATTGAAGCTGGTTTCATTTGAAACAAACATTTCCTGGGTTATCGCCGGAACTGCATTCCTTGGGGTGATCACCAAGGTTGGTAGCTATTTCCCATGATTGGGACTGAGAATGGATACCTCAGGGTTATCTCCGAGATTAATCGGTCTTCTCCGGTGTGTGTTCCGGTATTGGATCTGCATGACTCGAGGTTATCTCCGAGGTTGGAATTGTTACTCTCGGTGTGTGTTCCGGGGTTGATGCTGAACTTTCGGTAGTATCCGAAATGGATATGAACTGTCTTCCCGGGTTCCCTCTTGATAGACGAATCTGTCCTCCTGCAATATTAGTGACAGGTGTGCAGAAAATTTCGAGTGTCTATAACCACTATCTTTTCAAAGGTTACTTCCTAAGGCTTTTCCCCTCCTAAGGTTTATAACCTAAGGCTTTGATACCAACTTGTGACACCCCCAAATTCCGGTACTTCATTACCTCAAGATTTGGTGTTCACTTAATCAAAACATTCATATCTAACTACCCAATCATAATAAAAATTGAATAATAAACATTCCCTTAAGGGATTACATTAATAAAAATCTCCCAAGTTAGCTAACCTTTAAATCCAATCATTCAAATGCGGAAATTAAATACTTCATTACAATCATTAAAATAAGTCTGTTAAAATTTCAACATATTACAAGTCTTCAATACTTGTTCATCTTTCCCTTTCCCTTACTGGTGCTGTGACAACCCGAGAATTTTGAATATTTTTATTAATTTATTTAAGGTTCAAAATTAGAACCTAGACAGAAAATTAGTGTATGCGTTTGATATTTTTAAGAACGAATTTTGAGGATTTCAAAATTCTGTGAAGGATTTAGGTAAATTATTCAGGATTAAGGAATAAGTGAATATGTTCTGTGTATATGTGTACAGTATGTGGTTAAGGGTCAAGGGTTGACCAGATAAACGATATTTGTAACAAACCCTAAGTATATATTAAAAACGTCAACGTTCGGTTAGAAAACCCTAGCGATTAACAAGAAACCCTAGAAACCGATTTTAGAAACCCAAATTTCAGTTCCGGGAATCCGAAACCCTAATTCGGTGTATGAAAACCCTAAATTAGGAATAATTGCGTAAGTGTAAATAATTATAGGGTAAAGCTTAATTATTTAGCAAACCCTAATTTCCAATTTATTAAACCCTAATTTCGGTATTAAAAAAAACCCTAATTTATAATAGGGAAAAAAACCCAAGTGTTAATTTAATACTTGTAAGGTTAATTAGGAAATATTAATCATAATTTTAAAGATAAGTAATTAGAAAACCCTAATCTAATTACGAAAAATCTAATTTTTAAATTAGAAAATTATTTTTCTATTAGAAATCCTAATTAGTGGTTTATAAACCCTAATGACCATTTTGACCTTAATTGCTTAATTAGCAATTTTAATTAAGAAATATTAATCCTAATTAGCAATATTTAAAGTATGGTTAAGAAATTTTAATATAATTAGAAAATTATAATTATAATTTAGAAATATAAATTTTCTATTTTTGGAAACCTAATTTGGAAATTCTAAAATCAAAATTTTCAAACCCTAAACTCTAAGGTTTTCCAAACCCTAAACCCTAAGGGTTTGCAACAAATGGACATTCAAGAAATAAAAGGAAATTACTATTTTGCCCTTTTTATATTTTATTAAGTTGGTGTATAGGTGTTGACTTTAGGAGGAGTGGTTCACCAAAACCTAACCCTAGCCATGTGATAAAATCTCCCAAGATCAGATTTTAAGTGCCAACTTGCAACATTAGATACATTGTATACAGAAAAAATCAAAGATTTAAAAATAAGAAAGCTTACTTTACTTTTTCATTTCTCCAAACCCATTCTCTCTCTTCATTTTCGGAAATTAGAGAGAGAGTGTGAGAATCAAAGCTAGAATCAACCCTTAGCTTTCCAATAATAGATCATGAAGTCAGAAATCAAGGATCAAAGATAGAAAAGGTATAAACCCAAATTTTTGTAAATCTTGTGTTTTGATGTTAGTTGTTGGTTAGATGTGTGTTAGAAGGTGCCTTTTAGAGATCTGGGTTGTTGGATCATGGATCTATAACATCAAGATGCACGAAATCAAGATTTTTCAAAACTGACTATGAACCCTAGAACATGGTCTGATAGCCGAATGTCAGGGCTTATAGATCATTTCCTGTTTATTGTTTGTATGTTTTAATAGTTATAACTTATAGTATGCCATGTGTTCTTTGTTCTGCAAGTGGAACCAGGGGTGGATCGTATCTTGATTGCATGTTATGAACGGTCAAACATCGTTGACCGATCACGGGAGTAAGCTTCTGGGCAACCCAGAACTCAGCATGTTATCTAACAACATTTTGTTTGGTTCTGATCTTACTGCTTGTTGTTAGTTTTGGCCAGGTTATTGTTTAAGGTTGTAGCCTGACATATGGACTACATATATATGCCCTTAGAATACTCAGAGACTTAGCAAATTGAAAATTAATCGTGGTCAAAACTGTAAAACCCCAACTTTTTGAATAAAGATGAATTTTTTATAAATATTATTTTTGAATATTATGGAGTGAAATTGATATAATAGTTGTGGGTAATATTTATAAATTTTGCAAAATCACGCAAGTTGTTATATAATATTCGATTGATCTGGGAATATTCGTTTTAACAGAAATATTAGTACAACGGCACAATCATTGGTGGACCCCTAGCGGAATTATTGTCGGATTGAGAAAACGACAAAAATACTTTTATGAAAATAACGGCGGAAGTTTTACTGTTAGCTGTTGAAACACCCGGTGTTAAAGAAAGACGATGTCTGGCGTGGTTGCATAGTAGTAATACAGTATTGATTATTAATGCTTACGTGATAAGTCACTCGGTTTTGTTGCTATTATTAATGTAATAATACTGTAAAATCTTTTTATATAAAACAAAATACTTTTATAAAGTTATTCTATAAATAGAATATATTATATTCTATTATGCATAGTGTTGCATAGTGTTCTGCGCATAGTGTTTTGCATAGTAAAATCTTTTTATATAAAATGTAATACTTTTATAAAGCTATCTGTTTTATTAGACAATAATTAGAATATATTATATTTTATTATGCATAGTGTTTGGATAGTACTGCATAGTGTTTGCATAGTTAAATATTTTATAAAGTTATTCGTTTTATTAGATTATAAATAGAATATATTATATTTTATTTAAAAGATTTTGCTTTAAATATGGAAAATCGATTAAAGTAAATCAATCTGGACCGTTCATGGATTAGTTACTATGCATTCCATTTTCCTATAAATAGAAGCTCATTCCTTCATTATTTTCTTACGAATTCACTGAACTCTAGAGAGAGAAACTATAGAGAGAGACTATAGAGAGATAGAAGAAAAGTATTCTGCTACTTAACTACTTTTATATTCAGTTTCTTTTATGGTAAGGGGTGTTATTCTTTCTTATTCATGAAGAGAACTGTTGTTATTCCATTTCTTATTATTCTGTTGGAATAACCTGTATACGCGGTCTACCCTATACTTGGTGACATTCTTCTATTATTACATTGGAACATCCACATGCATGTGTTTTACAGGACTGGTTAAAATCTTATTATTATTCATTGGAACATCATGTTTGTGTGTTTTACAGGACTGGTTAAAATCTTTATTATTACTCTGTTGGAACATCCTGCTCTGTGTGTTTTACGCAGGACTGGTTCCATTCTTTATTATTCTCGTTGAATATCACATGCATGCGTTTCTGTGGGACGTTCCGTTATTTATTATTTCATTGGAATAACTCGCTTGCATTTCGGTCTATCGCATGCATGGTGATTTCTTTTGTTATTCCATTCTTTATTATACTCGGTTGGTTAAAACTTTGACTTCTATACTCCATGAAATTAGTGGAATATCCTTGATATTTGCGCTTCATCCAAAGATCCTTTCATGGAAATATTCTTCCGAGTATTCTTGAATTTTACTCTATAAAGCAAAGATCATGTTGTGATTTGGATGTTATTGGTTCCTGGATAAATTAATTCTTGAACTTGTTTTTATTGAATTCTTATATTATTGTCATCATCCTCATATTTATATTTTTTTGAAAGTCATCTGTGGCCTGTAGTGCATAGATGGACTTGGTATGATTATGACCAGGGATTATTCGGTGTAATCATGACTGTAATGTTACAAATGATGTGGTTAAAATCCTTATTGGCCCATAGTGCATTGATGGATAGTTGTTGGCATGATCATGACCATTAATGAATATACAAATATTCTTGGCCCGTAGTGCATGGATAATTGTGGCCGTGATACTAAAGAATATCCTTGGCCGTAGTGTAGGGGTGATTCGATGATGTGGAGTATTTATTAAGCTGAGTCTCAGCTATAACAGTGATGAAAAACCTTTTAAATCATAAAAGATAGTAGATTTTATTTTCTACTTGACTCTTTTAATGGATTGCTTGTTCATTGCAGATTAAACTTAATGTTTATTATATTTTATCGGTTTAACATTGTTGAAGGCTAATGATAATTTATTACGCATTATCTTAGTCATAATATTTCTTCTTTGGGCTAGTTGAGCTCACCCTTTCTTTCCTTTGTTCTCTTCGGAAATGAGAATATATTTTGGGACGAGTCGGGGAATGGAGTAATGGTCCGAGAGGATAGCATTAGTAGTCCTCACTATTCGTGAAATAGTGTGATAATAATTGTAATGAGGACTCCTTTTGAGTTTGTATAATCTCTAGTAGACAATATTTGTATTCAAACTCACGGTTTATGTTTTGTCGTATTGTAGAGGCAGCGGTTGTATTAATAAGTTGTATTTGAATTACGTACCATTTATCTGGCGACCCAAGATGGGTGATGTATACCTAATTTTGGGGGCGTCACAGTTGGTATCAAATCTTAGGGATATGATCCCTGGCTAAGATGTGAGAATAGTACTAGGAGGGGAGAGACGGGGAATTCCTTCGCTAGTATAACCTACCTAAGTTTATGTGGTATTCAATTGGTCGGTCAGAATATAGGGATAATATGTTACATGTCAATTAACCTTTTGTTTTGTGGCAGTATCTGAAAATGACATCCGAGAATGTTGAGAATAACAATGGAGCACAATGCATCGTTGATTCACCACATATCAATAATCGGGATAATGTGCATCGAGGGAAGGCGACAATCTAATGTCTGAAACAACAACTTGACCAAATGATGAATGATGGATTGTTCAGAGGCTTTATGAAATTCATGCAACAAAGAAATGAGAGCGGCTCTGTCCAAAACGTAGGTGGAAACTTTGGAAACTCTCGAGGCGGTCACCGCTAAATGCATTCAAGGAGCTGGGACCACCAGAGTTTAAGGGAGAGCCAAAACCACTTATGGCGGAAAATTAGATAAAGCGGATCACCAAGATATTTGATGTCTTGGGATGCTCGAGGAGCAAAAGGTTCCTTTCACGCCTTTATGTTGCGAGGAAGGCAGACATCGGTGGGAATTCCAAAAGCGTACTCAAACCGCCTTGAAGATGTCTTGGGAGAAGTTCTAAGAGTTGTTCAACGATAAATACTTTCCCGAAAGTATTCGTCACATGAAGGAGGTGGAGTTTATCAAATTAGAGCAAAAAAATATGACCGTGTCGCAATACGAGGCAAAATTTGTGAAGTTATCCCGGTTTGCGTCCCACTTGGTGGATAATGAATAGAGAATGGCGTGAATGTTTTTAAGAGGTTTGAAGCGCGGAGATACGTCAACATCTTATTTCTCATAAACTGTGTTTGTATTCGAGATGTTGTAAATAGGGCTCGATTGGTGGAAGTAGCGATAACGAGTCAACGCAACTAAAAGAGAGCGGTTGACAAAATGATAATACCGGTGAGAAGCGATCATGAAGCGGTGACAACAAGCGTGGAGGAATCAACATGCCGAAATGGTAACCACTTCGGTGGTAATCGTACAAAACAATAAGAATGGACATTTCAAGAAGAGGAGATTCAACAATGATGGAAAGACGCCAAAGACCAAAGACCCGTTGTTAAGGAAGGAGAAAGACCACCATCATATGCTTCAAATGCGGAGGGAGGGACACATCATCCAAATTGCGCGATCTCAGTCAAAGCATGTTATAATTGTGGAAGAGAAGGTCACTTAACCCGATTTTGTCATTCATCGAAGACAAATTCAGCTAGGATGGAGGCACCAAAGGCTGTCCCAGAAAAGTCAAAGTCGGTAGTGCAAGGGAGACCGTTTGTTGTGACCACCCAGAAAGCAAGGAACCAGAATGAGGTCATCACGGGTAAGCTTATCATAAACTCTAGCAAACTCTACACTTTATTTGATACCGGTTCTACCCATTCTTTTATTTCTCCTACTTGCGCTCAACGATTAAATTTGACTCCGGAGAAATTAGACTTTGACTTATCTGTGGAAACTTCGTTGGGAAAAACCTTCATTATATCCACGGTTTATAAGTCTTGTTTGGTTCAAGTTGGTACCCACACATTATCTGTCGATCTTATTGCATTAAAAATACTTGCATTTGATGTAATTCTAGGGATTGATTGGTTAACTACTCATCATGTAAAAATTGATTGTTTTCGTAAGGTTGTTAGCTTTCATATTCTTAATCGACCTATTATGCGAATTCAAGAAACCAAACCATTAAAATCAATCACTGTCATCTCAAGCCATAAAGCTATTCGCTTATTGAAAAACGGATGTCAAGCTTTCTTAGCTCATGTCACAGATCTAAACAAAATACGTCGATTTTGAATAATATTTCTATTGTTAATGAATTTCGACGTATTCCACTGAAGAACTTACGGCCTACCCCAAAGCGTGAAATTGAATTTTGTATCGACCTTGAACCGCAGTACAAAACCCATTTCTAAATATCCATATCGAATGGCTCTATTGAACTTCGAGGAGTTAAAAACTCAAGCTGCAGGAATTGTTAGACATTGGCTTTATTCGTCCTAGTACTTCTCCTTGGGGTGCTCCTGTTCTATTCGTGAAGAAGAAAGATGGGAGTATGCGACTTTGTATTGATTATCAGGAGTTGAATCATGTCACCATCAAAAATAGGTATCCATTTCCACGTATTGATGACCTGTTTGACCAGTTGCAAGGAGCCAAATTCTTTTCAAAGATTGATCTTTGTTTCAGATATCACCAATTGAAGATTAGAACCGATGACATTCCAAAGACGACTTTCAGAACTCGGTACGGGCATTATGAATTCCTAGTCATGTCCTTTGGATTGACTAATACTCATGCTGCCTTCATGGATATGATTAACCGAGTATTCAAGGAATATTTGGATCACTTTGTGGTTGTCTTTATTAATGACATCCTTATATATTCCAAAACCCGTGAAGATCATGAGCAACACTTGAGGCTGATACTCCAAAAGCTTCGTGAATATAAGCTTTATGCCAAGTTGAAGAAATGCGAGTTCTAGCTTGAGGAAGTAGCATTCCTTGGGCATGTGGTATCAAGTCATGGAATATCATTGACCCAAAGAAAGATTGAAGCTATTCAAAGTCGGGAGCAACCTAAATCGATGAATGCCGGCGTAGCTTTCTCGGCTTAGTTGGTTATTATCGAGATTCGTAGAGAAGGGTTTTATCGAATCGCTACTCCACTAACTCGGTGACTCGGAAAGATATAAAGTTTGGTTGGAGCGAGGAAAGTGAGAAGAGTTTTCAAGAACTCAAGAGGAGACTCATTTCAAAGACTATTACGATAATACCATCCGGTTCGGAGGAGGATTTGTCATCTACAAGAATGCTTGTGCAAAGGGTTAGGATGTGTTCTCATGCAACATGGGAAAGTCATAGCTTATGCCTCACGACAACTCAAAGAATATGAGAGGAATTATCTTACTCATGATCTAGAGTTGGCAGCTGTTGTCTTCGCACTAAAGATTTGGAGGCATTACTTGTATGGGGAGAAAGTGGAGATCTTTATGGATCATAAAAGCCTCAAATATTTCTTCACTCAAAAGGAACTCAACATGCGACAACGACGTTGGCTTAAACTATTGAAAGATTATGATCATACTATCCAATACCATCCTGGAAAAGCGAACGTGGTAGCTGACGCATTGAGTAGAAGATCATATGCGGGTACGAGTGCAATATTGTCAACGCAAAGGCCCATTTTGTATGACTTGCAAAGGATGGAGATAAAGATAAAGACTCCAGGGACCCATGTGATGATGACAAATATACGAGTAGAACCTACTTTAATTGATAAAATTAAAGCTGCTCAAGTTATAGATCCGGAGCTGATGCGTATGAGGAAGAAAGTGCAAGAAGGTGCGATGCCGGAAGCAAGAATCGATGAAGAAGGAATACTTCGAGTCAACTCCAGACTTTGTGTTCTTAACGACCCTGATTTAAAGTATAAAATCATGATGGAGGCGCACAACACACCGTTTGCAATCCATCCTGGGAGTACCAAAATGTATCATGATCTCAAGGTGTCTAACATGTCAACGAGTCAAGGCGGAGCATCAAGTACCAAAAGGTCCATTGCAACCACTTGAAATTCCAGAATGGATGTGGGAGAAATTACCATGGATTTCGTTAGTGGTCTTCCCAAAGTTTCTCAAGGCATAGATGCGATTTGGGTTATTGTTGATAGATTGACCAAGTCTGCTCATTTCTTACCGATATGAGAAACTTATACACTTGAACGTCTTGCTTTCGTATGTACATAAACGAGGTTGTAAGATTGCATGGTATGCCAAGTATCCATAGTTTACGATCGAGACCCAAGATTCACTTCACGATTTTGGGTTAGTTTGCAAAAAGCTATGGGCGCAGATTTACGATTTAGCTTTGCATATCATCCTCAGACGGACGGATAGTCAGAGAGGACTATTCAGACTCTTGAAGATCTATTAAGACTCTGTGTCCTTGATTTCAAGGGAAGTTGGGACAAGTTCTTACCATTGGTGGAGTTTTCCTACAACAACAGTTATCAAGCAAGTATTGGTATGGCTACATTCGAAGCGTTGTATGGAAGAAAATGTCGCTCTCCAGTATGCTGGGATGAGGTGGGTGAAGCAACGTTGTTGGGACCAGAGTTGGTACGTATGACTACGGAAAAGATTCAAACGATCCAAGAACGTATAAAAACCTCACAAGATCGACAAAAGAGTTATCTTCGATCTTCATCGAAAGGGCGTGGAATTCGATATAGGAGATCATGTGTTGTTACGTGTTGCTCCATGGAAAGGAGTTACGAGATTTGGAAAGAGAGGAAAGCTCAATCCTCGATTCATTGGCCCATTTTAATCCTTGATCGAGTAGGAGCGTGGCCTATAGACTCGCTTTCTGCCAAGAGTATGTCTCTCCTGTTCATAACGTTTTTCACATATCCATGTTACGTAAATATATGGAAGACTCGAACCACATTATTGAGTTGGAACCGGACGAAATAGCGGAAGATTTGACGTATGAAGAGGTTCTTGTTCAAATATTGGATAAGAAGGAACATATTCTACGCACCAAGGTTATACCTCAAGTCAAAGTTTTGTGGAGAAACCACGGTGTTGAGGAAATGACTTGGGAGTTAGAATCTGAAATGAAATCAAGGTATCCTTACCTCTTCAACATGCCAGGTACGTACCCTAATTTCGAGGGCAAAATTTCATAAGAAGGGGAGATTGTAAAACCCCAACTTTTTGAATAAAGATGAATTTTCTATAAATATTATTTTTGAATATTATGGAGTGAAATTGATATAATAGTTGTGGGTAATATTTATAAATTTTGCAAAATCACGTAAGTTGTTATATAATATTCGATTGGTGGGGAATATTCATTTTAGCGAGGGAATATTAGTACAACGACACAATCATTCAGTGGACCCCCACAATGAAATTATTGTCGGATTGAGAAAGCGAAAAAAATACTTTATGAAAATAACGGGCGGAAGTTTTACTGTTAACTATTGAAACACCGGTGTTAAAAAATGCGATGTCTGGCGTGGTTGCATAGTAGCACACGGTATTGATTATTGATGCTTACGTGATAAATCACTCATTTTGTTGGTATTATTAATGTAATAATACAAAAAATCTTTTATATAAAATGAATACTTTTATAAAGTTATTCTATAAATAGAATATATTATATTCTATTTATGCATAGTGTTGCATAGTGTCTCGCATAATGTTTTGCATAGTAAAATCTTTTTATATAAAAGCAGAATACTTTTATAAAGCTATCATTTTATTAGACAATAATTAGAATATATTATATTTTATTATGCATAGTGTTTGCATAGTGCATAGATAGTGTTTGCATAGTAAAATCTTTTATAAAGTTATTCCTTTTATTAGATTATAAATAGAATATATTATATTTTATGTAAAAGATTTTGCTTTAAATATGGACCGTCGATTAAAGTAAATCAACTGGACCGTTCATGAATTAGTTACTATTAGATCCATTTTCCTATAAATAGAAGCTCATTCCTTCATTATTTCTTATTTAATTCTTTGAAACTCTAGAGAGAGAGAAATTATAGAGAAACTATAGAAAAGTATTCGCTACTTCCCTACTCTTATATTCGGTTTTTTTTACGGTAAGGGGTATTATTTCTTTTGTATTCATGAAGAGAACTTACATTATTCCATTATTTATTATTACGGTGGAATAACTCGTATATGCAGAGCTACCCTATACTTGGTGAAATTCTTCTATTATTTTATTATTTATTATCTTTGTCGAATATCACATGCATGCGTTTTACCTGGACTGGCTCCATTATTTATTATTTTGTCATAATATCACATGCATGCATTTCTTTGGGATTCGGTTCCATTCTTTATTATTCTGTTGGAATATCGTCTGCATGCGCTTTTTTGGGACTGGTTCCGTTATTTATTATTTCATTGGAATAACTTTTGCTGTCGATCTATCGCATGCATGGTGATTTCTTTTGTTATTCCATTCTTTATTATACTCAGTTGGTTAAAACTTTGACTTCTATACTCCATGAAATTAGTGGAATATCCTTGATATTTGCGCTTCATCCAGTATCTTTTCATGGAAATATTCTTCTGAACATTCTTGAATTTTACTCTACAAAGCAGTATCATGTTGACAATTTGAACATTATCCGTTCCTGGATAAATTAATTCTTGAACTTGTTTTATTGAATTCTTATATCATTGTCATCATCCTCATGTTTATATTATGTTGAAAGTCATCTGTGGCCTATAGTGCATAGATGGACTTGGTATGATTATGACCAGGGATTATTCGGCATAATCATAACCGTAATGTTACAAATGATGTGGAAAAAGTCCTCATTGGCCCGTAGTGCATTGATGGACAGTTTTTGGTATGATTATGGCTATGGATTCTCTTTGGCCGTAGTGCAAAGATGAATTGTTTTATGACATGATTAGGACCGTTGATGAAAACATGATTATCTTAAGCCGTGGTGCATGGATAATTCGTGGTCGTGATACTAAAGAATATCATTGGTCGTAGTGCAGGGGTGATTCGATGATGTGGATTATTTATTAAGTTGAGTCCCAACGATAAAAGTGATGAAAAACCTTTTAAATCATAGAAGATAGTAGATTTTATTCCCTAATTGACTCTTCTAATGGATTGTTTGTTCCGCTGCAGTTAAACTTGATGTTTATTATATTTTATCAGTTTAACACTGTTGAAGGCTAACGATAAATTATTCTGCATTATCTTAGTCATAATATTTCTTACTGGGCTAGTTGAGCTCACCCTTTCTTTCACTGTTCTCTTCAGGAAATGAGAACGTAGCTAGGGCTAGTCGGGGAACAAAGTGATGGTCCTAGATGGTGCATTAGTAGTCCTCACTATTCTGTGAAATAGTGTGATAATCAATATAATGAGGACTCCATTGAGTGTGGATATTGTCTAGATGACAATATTTGTATTAAAACTCGCAACATATGTTTTGTCGTATTTTACACGACTGTTGTATAATTAAGTTGTATTTGTATTCAGTGCCTTGTATCCGGCGACCCAAGATGGGTGATGTATACCTGTTTTGGGGGCGTCACATTAGGAGGAGTGGTTCACCAAAACCTAACCCTAGCCATGTGATAAAATCTCCCAAGATCAGATTTTAAGTGCCAACTTGCAACATTAGATACATTGTCTACAAAAAAAAAATCAAAGATTTAAAAATAAGAAAGCTTACTTTACCTTTTCATTTCTCCAAACCCATTCTCTCTCTTCATTTTCAGAAATGAGAGAGAGAGTGTGTGAGAATCAAAGCTAGAATCAACCCTTAGCTTTCCAATAACAGATCATGAAGTCAGAAATCAAGGATCAAAGATAGAAAATGTATAAATCCTAATTTTCGTAAATCTTGTGTTTTGATGTTAGTTGTTGGTTAGATGTGTGTTAGAAGGTGCCTTTTAGAGATCTGGGTTGTTGGATCATGGATCCATAACATCAAGATGCATGACATCAAGATTTTTCAAAACTGACTATGAACCCTAGAACATGGTCTGACAGCCGAATGTCAGGGCTCATAGATCATTTCTTGTTTATTGTTTGTATGTTTTAATAGTTATAACTTGTAGTATGCCATGTGTTCTTTGTTCTGCAAGTGGAACTAGGGGTGGATCGTGTCTTGATTGCATGTTATGAACGGTCAAACAACGTTGACCGATCACGGGAGTAAGCTTTTGGGCAACCCAGAACTCAGCATGTTATTTGACAACGTTTTGTTTGGTTCTGATCTTACTGCTTGTTGTTAGTTTTGGCCAGGTTATTGTTTAAGGTTGTAGCCTGACATATGGACTACATATATATGCCCTTAGAATACTCAGAGACTTAGCAAATTGAAAATTAATCGTGGTCAAAACCACGTTGACAATCTGGCAGGATGAAGATTCTGGAAAACCCAGAATCTTCAAGAACAGTTCGTGACCCTTAGTTTGACCAGTCCAGATCTTGCATTTTTGATGTTTTTAAGTTGCGTTAAGGTTATAGAGTTGTACTTTGATATGTACTCTACATGAATGAACCTTTATGTCACACAAACAAAACTTATACTGAAAGATATAAGGATCTAAAGTAGCACCCTTGAACTGTTCTTCATTTCTGGAAAACCCAGAAATGAAGAACAGCGTTGTCAGAGTTTTTAAAGACTCAGATCTGCTAAGTGTGATGTTGTATGACCTCTCTTTTTGTTGGAACATGTAATATTACGTTAGTACTACGATCTAAAATCATTAGTTAGCCAAGAACATGTATGGATTGGAAATAAGAATGGCCAGTCGAAAGTAGGCACCTCAATCATTGGTGATGAGTTTTTAAGGCGACTCGAAAACAATGACCCAAGAACACCTATATAATGACAATGCCATGTCATTATAGGGCCCTTTTTATGACGGTTTATATTTATTTTAATTTTTGATTTTTCGTAAATTATTTAAAAATAGAAAAAAATGGTTTTTAATTATAAAAAATACTAAATAAATTCTGAAAAATTATTTTAAATTACGAAAAATAGTTTTTAATTATTTAGAGTATATTTCATAAATATTTAATATTTTTGGAATATAAATGGTATTTAATTTATTTAATTATAATGTGAAATAAATTATTTAAAAATAATTTTAATACATGAAAAATAATATTATGGTAAAAGAAAATATTTTAAGTTATTTTTAGTGACTTTTAATATTTTGTGATGAATTTCATTAATTAATCAATATTAATGATAATTAGTTTATTTAATAAATGTATTAAATAAATTGTGGAAAAATATAATTAATGGTTTATAAATCATATAAAATGATTTAAGTATTATAAAAATATTTTTAAGTTATAAAATATTACTTTTGATATATTTTCATGAAAATATTAATATTTTAATATTAATAGCAATTATCGGATAATGAATTTAATTGTTTAAAAATCATATAAAAGTGATTTTAAAGTATTAAAAATACTTTGATATATTATAATTACATTATAATATTATGACATATATTTCATTAATATTTGATAGTATATAGATATTAATAATAAAAGAATTCTGTGGTATTTAATTCATTTAAATATGTGTTTAATGATTGAAAAATCTTGATAAATAGTAATAATTATTTAAAAATTATTACAAACTTATGAAAATTATTTTGACTGTTAATAAATTATCTTAGATAATGGTTAAATGTTTAAGCAGAGTTTAATTGAACTTAAACTCGTGAATTGTCCGACTAGACCGTCGAGACATTAGAATTTTGTCGAACTCAAGTCGGACTGAAATAGTTTGATCTGATACTAAGTCATATGTGTGTTATAGATTGATAGGGTTATGTGTTATGTGTTTAGGTTGTTCTGTGTATATCTATATATATAATAGTATTATATTGTGATGATATTATTCTAATATTGGAGATCTATATTACTAATATTAGGTCTTTGGATAAAGCGATATAAATTGAGTAGCGGTAATCAACGGCTCAGGCAAGTTTGTTTTTACTTAACTCTAATAAGAGTTGTTTCATTCGGATAAGCTTATGGTTAATCATTGCTAGTTGCCATGAATTGTACTCTGTACATATTGCATGTATAAGTTAGGTATGAAAGGCTGATCACCTTCATTACCAGTTGTTTCAGATATATTTGTTCATGTATAATACTTGTTCAGTTATAAATTTGTTCCTGCTAGTTCACAATTATATTGTTGAATTATAGCCAGCCAATTATTCAAATCATTTCAATCATGATATATAGTTATATTATTGAATTTAAACTTTTTTGGCAATCCTTATGCTCACCTGCATATATCATGATAAAACATTGTAGATTAAAGCGAATCGTCGGATCTGAGGAAAGGTTAAAAATAGTTCCAGCTTTAGTTTATGTATGCGATTAGTTTTGTAATATTATAGTTTGATAATAATGTTATGTGTTAGAAAAGTTATGATTTGTGTATAAGTTGAGGTTACTCGACCTTGGGGAAAAGTATGTAAGTTTAATGTATAAACAATTTATGTTTATATCTTCCGCAAATATAATAATAGTGTTAGAATGATTGAACCGGATCCGCGATGATTCGGGACCTCGGATTCGGGGCCCTCACAGGTGCTAGGTACATCGACCTTCTCATCCTTAGCTGTAATAGTTATATAAGCAAGAGAAAGTAAACAAAGCTCACTTGAAATAATAATAGATAAACTTTACAACATTTGCCAAATAATAGGTTCGATAGAACTGAATGATATGTTCTATTAACATTCTGAAATATACAACTGAGGGTCTAATGACCACGAACCATGTCCACAGTTATAAGTACTCTTTCAACTTAAACTTTAACATTCATAAGACTATAAGGACTCCACGTACTTAGGGGGATCATCCCTTCGTACAATGTATTATGCACAAATATTTCAACGCTAATCGTAAACCCCGATAATAGAGACACGGCAAGCGGTAAAAGGGAATGAGAGATATATGGATATATCTTTAATACAAATATATATATATCCATATATAATACATATATATATGGATATATATATATATATATATATATATATATGTATTAAAGATTTAAAGGTAATAGAATCTGGGATTTGAGGAAATATATTGTTATATTATAAAGTTTTAACTATATCCTAAGGATATATGGATATATGTATGGAATAGTAGCACTCGTGACACACCAAACTCGGGTTTTCAAGTAGACCCGAATTTGGGGGTATGACAATGTCAGTTGAATAGTCCTATTACTCATCAACCACTAGAGGAGTTATGCTCGATTTTGTCCCCAATTCCCTTTGTTGGATGGGGAGTTGACATATTGGGTCCATTTCCAAAGGCGAAGGGGAAAGTTAGTTTTGTGATAGTTGCTATTTATTATATGATCAAGTGGGTAGAAGCGAAATCCCTTCGTCAGATTACGGAGCAGGAGTGTTTAAAGTATTTGAAGGAGTTCGTGGTTTTTCGATTCGGCATTCCCTTGGTGGTGATTTCGGATAATAGTCGACAATTTTTGGGTTCAAAATTCGAGGTGTTCTTGATAGACACATAATTCATATATTTTATTATCCCTAATTTTGTCCTTTTAATTATATTAGTTTATTAAATTAATATGTTTTATTTTATTTTGTAGGATTTAATATTTGTTGCAATAAAGTTAAAATCTCGGTGATCAAGCGATATTTAATGCTCTTATTCAAGTAAGGAATATCCAAGAAGAATCCTGCAAGAGGAAGGAAAGAGGTGGAACAATCTTGGTGTGCAAGTTAAATCCAACAAGAGAAAGGAAAGTCTATCCAGAAGATCTCTTTATCTAAAAGATCTTTTTGAGAAGTTGATTGCCACTAGGAAGTTGAAACCTACATGGAAAGAGAAAAAAAGTGTCCAAGTTCAATGAATCTAAATTAGGGTTCAAAGTTGTTTTTCCTATAAATAGGTCTCTTGTTTTAGAGAGGAGAAAGCATTAGGTATTGTATTAGTTTAGCTTAGGAGTAGAAGTAGATTAAATTACTTCTTCATCGTACGTTCACTGGATGATCGTTAATTAAAGAGAGTTTTCTTATTTATATTTAATCTTCTTCTTTTCTTTATTTTAGTTAGTTTAATTATTTTTTATATCTAGCTAATTTCTTTCATCTAGGATGAAGATAAAATTAAATAATTATTTATGATAATATTTTTCATCTCTTCTATTATTTATACTTTTATGTTTAATTGATTTCGCATTCATGTTTCGTTATTGAAATACCTTCGTTTTATAGTTCTTATGTTATTTTAAATTAATTAAGAGGTTTTGATAGATTGTTGTTAAGATGTGAGTTTATCATAATCCATGCTTGCTCAAAGAAGTTTTGATGGGTTATAGTTAATCCTTAAATTTTCATAGTCTATGCTTGCCCACGTTAATTGTAAAATTACTATATTAAAGGGAAATGAGATCAAAATCGTAATTGAGTTATAAAAATAGAAGAGATTGAATTATATGTTGTGTTTATTATTTAATGGATTCGAATTCCTATATTGTTTTCTCATTATTAGTTTTCATATTCTAGTTAATTAATTCTCAATCTTTATTTCTAATTCGCCTAAAAATAGATATTAAGGAAATATTAAAATTAATATAGTCTCAGTGGGTTCGACCTGTACTTACTTGTTCTTCAATTAGACATTGTGCACATGCAGTACATAATTTTAACACATCAAGTTTTTGGCACCGTTGCCGGGGACTAGAATTAATTTTTATTGATTCCCTAATTTTTATTTATTCGAATTATTTTTAACTCTAATTTTTTTTCCAAGATTATTGAAGCGGATCGAAGGAGCGAAAAGATAAATATTTTGTTGCTGCGCTTTTTTCTTCGTATCTCCATATTTTTTTTAAAAAAGCAATAAAGAAATAGTAGTTTAGTTTTTTTTTAATATTTCTTTATTTGCCGCATTCATGCATTCACTCACGTAGAGTACATCCTGTTAGGTTTTTTACTTTTTATCAAATATAAACTGTGGTGATTGCTGGAGGATTGTGGTACGCCAAAATTTCTCCTTCTTTCGTAATTCACATAGTTTTAGGATACTTTATTTGTTTATATTTTTTTATTTGTGCATTTTCATCTTTAATCTAATAATAAAGGCACAATCTGTAATAAGATAAGGTGGGGATTTCATCACCCTTCCTTGGCCCATAAGCAACCCAATTTGCATTTTGCATGACCATGGCCTAATAAATTCAAGTAGACGTTGGCCCCTAGGACTCTCGAGCTCAATTAGGATAAGGGACTCCAAGAGGAAGCTAAATTTTAAATTAATCAAACTACTGGTGTCTAGGCAAGTGGTTCAAAAGGCAAACACCTAAAGGATGTGTGGTTATTCAATTAGTCATCGTACTCACGGAAAGACTCCCACCTTTCTTACACTTACCTGGCTAGTGGTGTGATTAATTTCGAATTTGGTGGACCTTAAGGTGTAACTTGGAACAATTAGAAGCCGTCTAGATTTTATTTAGGATAACAGTAGAATTAGGATTTTTTTATTTTATTTTATTTTTTTTGTGACTTTCGTGGTTAGTTGTCTATTTGTTTTGTGATTTGTGGAAAAATGGATTCTTATTATAGTTGGAATAAAAATTTTGCTTGGAATCAAGAACCCTATGAAAATTTTAATGCACAACAAGTAAATCAATTTTTTTCCAACTTATGAAAATCCTTATCTAAGTCCATATCTGTGACGCCCCCAAATCCGTGTAACATCGATTACAGGACATGGTGCTCACGATACAACATATATCATCATCTATCTAAGTAACTCTAATAATAATAATATTAACTATTACATACTTATTCAAAATAAAGTCTCAAGTCTTTACAACCTTTAATAAACTAAAACTTAAACTTAGCGTTTATCGCTACATCACATCATATGTGGAAATATAATTATTACATAAATAACTCTCATCATTTCATCTTAGACTTTCCTTTGTCCTTGCCCGAGCCCTCAGCGTTATCAACCTTAACTGAAAGGTTTAAGCAAGAATGAGCACAAATTGCCCAGCAAGTATATAAAGTAGTTTGAGAACATACATCAGAAGTAAAAGCATTAGTATGAATATTTCTCAACGATTGAAATAAATATCAAGAGATAAACTGGAATATCAAGATAAGAGTTCTGGAATTCTCAATAGCATACTAAGGGGTGTTAGATACCCTGAACATTACTTTGTTTCATCAAAAACCATCAGACGGTTTAACAATCAAATAGATTTTAAACAATCTCTGCAAGTACTCCAGGTGATCAGCCTATCGTACCCTACATTGTGCACAAGTATAAAGTTTAAACGCATAAGCGTAAATGGGACTATATGCCCGACATCAGTTACCCCATTATCCGGGTTGTTCATCTTAGTATTCATGCGGAACCTCACCAAAGCAATTTGGATTGGTAAACATTCAATAGCTTCAAACGATTTTAATTGTTCAAACAATATACTATATTTGCATCAATAACATCTAGCTGAAACGAAAGCTAGAAAGCATGCTTGAATATAGTTCATTAAGTGTATACGAACTTTAAAGTATAGCAGTTGCAATAGGAACTGAATAATCATCAATAACGTTTCGCATCTCAATTGAAGTTATAGAACTTTACAATAAAGGAGCTTGCACGAATGATTAATTAATCACAAGCCCAAACTTACCCTCGCTGCAATCAACTGAATAAGAGTTGAATAAATTCATAATGAAAAATAGGTAAGAAACCTGCCTTGATCGTTGTTTACCAATAACAAATTAACAGCTTACAGCTATCTACACTTCACGTGCCCTACACAATTGTATAATCATGCACATCAACTATTAGCAACGCATAGTAGTTATAATACAAACTTTACACTATAATTTTTAGAGTTTACTCTACGATTTTCACTGACTCTACGATTTTCAGAGTTTACACTACGATTTTCATTGACTCTACGATTTTTGAGCTTACTCTACGATTTTCATTGATTCTACGATTTTTACTCTACGATTTTCAATTGACTCTCTACGATTTTCGTGAGTTTTCTACGATTTTCTTGACTTCTACGATTTTCGGAGACTCTACGATTTTTATTCCATTAACTTAAAAAGATGATATGACCATGATACTTGGACACAATAAACTTCATACATCAAGGTATTTTACAAAAATATAACATTCATAAAACTAGCATGCTAAGACCATAAACCAACTCCATAGAAAAGCGTGCGACACTAGTTTTATACTTTAAAAAAATTGCGGAATTTCTAGGATTCTCGCAGATTTTATTACCAACATGCATGCTTACGATTTTCATAACTTGCTCAATTTAACTCCCTTTCTTATGAAATTTGGAATGAGTTGTACCTCATGCTACATACTATTTTATAAAATTATAACATCGCTTAATCGAGTCATCTACACCATAATTCCGAGGCTTCGAAAAACCCCAAAAATCACAGATTTCACATTCAACCAACTTTGAAAAATTTTGTGATTTTGATTCTAGCATGCATGGGCTTGACTCCCTCTTGTCCGGATCACTTCTACCAACATATATGAACATGCTACAACAAACCAACTCACTAAATTACCATGCTATGAACAAATTGACTACAAAGAGGCATTTTATCAACATATCACATACATTCATGAAATATTTGATTCTCTATGTAATTGAAACATGTTTAAACCATACTTTTCATTCCTTATCCTCCTCATAACAGAAACCAACAATATTATCATAGCCTTACGAAATCAACATAAACCATTTACCATGGCTATACATGCTTTTTCACTATTTTTCTTCAAGAACATGAAAAAGAGAGTTTCATAGCTTACCTTTTTGGATGAATTTCCCTTGCGTTAATTTGATTATCCCTCTTCCTTGTTTGTTAGTTGTTAAGTGATCTCTAGAATACTACCACACTATCTATCACTCTTAACTTCTCTGCATGCTTACTTGGTGGAATTTTCTTAAAAGAAAAGTGTGTTTGTATATATGTATAGCTTTGTTAGAGTCTTTTGATTCCCATAACCCCTAACTCCCATAACCCCTAACACTAATGATTAGTTACTTATAGTACTTAATAATACAATAATATAGTTAATTAATAGGAAGATTGTCGGAGTTAGAGAAAATGAATGTGGGAGTTAGAAAAATAAAAAGAATTTTGATTGTAAGGAATAAAATAAATTACTTCCACCTTAGCTATTATGTAATATCGTATACTCCTCCCTTGTCCCAATTTAATAGTCTCATGGGTCTATCGGCCAAATTGATTTCTATTATAAAAAAATACATATATTATTTTAATCAATTAATAAGCTATTTGACTATTTTACCCTTGAACCAAACTTTGCGAACCATATATCGATTCCTTCATCGTCGACGCGTTAGGACGTCATGGGACTATCCGTTTAGTCAAATTCATCTCTGAAATTCGTAGTTGACTTTTTCCTCGAAAAAGTCAATAGGTTGACTTTGACCAAAAAGTCAATTGTGACACTTTTTCGTGATTACAGTCTATCCTGACTAATTTTGACATTTCAGACTCGAATACGCAGTCCGCGTCTCTAAAGTCCGCTCCGAACTCCAGCTCGTGATTTAATACCATCCCACATAATAAATTGAATAATTCCCTACTTAATCAATTTAAATAGTTATATAAAACTAAGCCAACCATTTAAATACATCTCATCACATATCTTGAAATAACACATATATGTACAAAACATATACATCTAATAAATGAAATCTCCCAAAAGTTTTATATAAATTCGTTTATTAATAATTCTTAAATTACATAAAAAAAATATCTCGGATATTACAATATCCATATCCATATTCGTATCTAGAACCTCAATATCCACAAGAATTATCAAATGAAGAAGAGGAAATACTTAGTGCCTTAGAGAAAACTATGGAAGTTTTAATGGAAAATAAATTTAGCATGGATCATGTTATATCTCGTCTAGAAATTCAAATGAATAGATTAGCCACCATGATAAATGAACAAGAGGTAGGTGAATTTTCTAGTAACTCTGAGATTAATTTTGAAAGTTTTGATGGTTGTGGAAATGATGAGGAAAATGAAAATCTTATGTTCAATTCTACACAGTTTGAGTCAAGTGAATTTGAAAAGTCTAAAAATTATGAGTCTATGCCTAAAATTGATCATGTTACACTTGATGAGTCTGTTGAAAAAGTTTATAAGCCTAAAGCTCCATATCCTGAAAGACTTATTCCTAAAAAACCACCTAGTGATTTTTTGGACCAACCCATTAAAGTAAACATGATCCAAGAGTTGTCAATGACCCAAGAAATAATTAAAAATAGACTCTTGATTGAAAAAGATCCAATTGATTTTTTCTTAAATCACCTTGACCAAAATTAGAATGAATTCTAATATTTAGATAAGGTCAATGAGCTCTTGAGATCTTTTAGTTCCCAGAGGCACAATAGTTATCTAGAAGGGGGGGTTTGAATAGATATTTAAAAAAAATTCTTTTTCAAAATTCTTTGTCAGATATTGTTAATCAATTTTAGCAGAATATATGATTTGTTTGTTCCCCTTTAAGATAAACAGAGTTAATAGTTAATCGGCAGGTATAAAAAGTATAGCAGTTAAAGCATGAATATAAAAGAGATAGGGAATTTAAGTGGTTCAAAGCACTCAAGGCTCCTTGTCCACTCTTCTACCCCTCGATTAGGAAATCCACTAAGGATGTCTTTACAACCTTTGAATATCACAGATTCCTTCAAGACTATCGGTCTTAGAACTTCTTAGTTCACTTAGAACTCTTCAAGTCCAACAGACTTGGAATACACTTGTGAGAGTTGAGTTCTTTGGGGTGTGCTACTCAGTTGTTGTTAAGCATGTGTTCTAAAGAACTGAGTAGCTGAACAAGCTTTCTTTCTAGATCGTAGAGTTGAGCGTTGAGTGTTCTTCAACTTTTCGTTGTGTACTTGCTTACTCCTTGCATCTGATTTGTATATAAGATGCCTTTCAAATATGTCCGTTTGAAGGCATACGTTGAAGCATTAAATATATTTGACATTTCTGAGCACTGATGGTGACTTTATGTTAGGAGTGAGCATTCGGTAATTAACCGAACCGAATAAGCATTTCGGGTATAACCGAAAACTGAATTTCAACTATTTTAAGTATCCAAATTACTAACCAAAATATATAATAACTGAATAACCGAATACCGAATAACCAAATTAATTATTCGGTTATTCGGTTAATAACCAGATTTAATAGTTGAGAACTTACTTACAGCCGTTGATAACTTCCAAGTTGGATTTGCTTACAACCATGTTGAAAACATGAAACCCATCTCTCAATTTGATTGTTTAGGGAAAGTATCAGATTTCATGGACTAAATCTTTGAATATATATAGGTTCTGGGTTTTGATTATTGGGATATTATATCATCTTGTCATACAATTAATATATTAATCAATACAAATATAAATAGAAAGAGAGATAAAGATTCAGAGATTGAAACTTCAACATAAATTAGCTATATGTAACTTTGATCCCCGAATCAAAACTTAAATTAACAATGAAATACCCAATTTTTCTTCAAAGTTTATCCCTAATCAGCACCCCCAATTTTGCTTCAAAGCTTCAGCCATAGTGAGAGAATGTGGGAACAAAGTATTGCTCGATTCAATTTCTACAAAAGTACTTCTCCTTAATCACCCCAACTTTGCTTCAAGCTACAACGCAGGAGAGCAGGAGAGAATTCGTGGGGGATCTGAGATCGAGAGGAGATCTGAGATCCGAGAGATCTATTTGGTGAGAAAATATACACATACAAGATACTCGCTCCTCGAATTGTATTAGACTTTGCTATACGCCAACAGACTTTACTAAAATAGGAGAATTCAAAAATAAATTTATTCGGTTATTCGGTTCCGAATAACAATATTTTAATATCCGTAACCATACTCGAATTCCAGATTATTAAAACGGTTCTAATTGAATTAACGAAAATAACCGAAATAATTCGGTTAAAAAAATTCGGTTGTGATTGGTTATTCTGTTTTATCCATTTTTTGCTCAGCCCTACTTCCTGTAAATCTTCTGTCCATCCGTCTGGCCCACTGACACAGAAGACTGCTATCTCACCTAACGCCTGAAAAGGTGTTTTCAGCTGACATGTAGTACTTTCCTTAGCTTCTTCAATACGTTTCTTTGTTATATACTAAGGATGAGTGTTAGGTTATTGGGACTTCTGAGAGTCTCAATGCCTATAAACCATTCAACATTTGTTGTAATTTATTTTTAAATAAAAGGACAAAGCTCGATGCTTTTGATGAAGACAGATGATGCACTATGATCATGATCGTGGCGTCTTGCTATATTTATGCTTGATCTGGACTGATAGAGGAGAACACTACGATTTCTCTTAAGCACTTGGCAGACTACGATCTTTGCTTGCTTGATTTGCAAACTCTACGATTCCGAGAGCAGACTGCGATACTTGATTTTGCTCGGCAGGCGCTCAGACCACTCAACGATACTGAGAGAGGCCCTTCAAAGCAGACAAACTACGATTCTCGATGCTCTAAGATTCTGCCTTGGTTTCTGCAATCTCTTGGCCGGCTTGACAGACTACGATTCTATTGAAGCCTATCTATTACATCTAAAAAATAGATCAACCTAACAGCTTTGATCTTTTCTTCTATACATTCATTTACATAATGATAAACATTAAAGCACATATCATCCTAACAATTTTGATCTATCACTAAGTCCTTGTACATGTATTGCTTGAAGGACTTTACATATAAGCATGATTATTTACTTTCAACATCAAATTTAAATATGAAATTTCCGAACAATCTCCCCCTGTTTGATGTTGACATAACCAAGGAGATTTGTATCATGATCATCAATTTCTAGATGCGGTTGCTAGAAAGTAAATATGACTTAGTGTTTCAGTGATTAGCTGAAATCTCTAGAGAATAAGCATGAATTTATTGATGTATGAGAAGACTGATATTACAATCAAGCATAGTTACATCAATAAGAAATACATTTCAACTTATCTCTATTTCTTCTGCCTTTTGCTCCTTGGAGGATTAGCATGCTCTGTAGTTCTCCTTCTCCTGCTGGCTTCGTCTCTCCATGCAATGTCTTCCATCTCTCTTTGACTTAGCCATTCTCCATGATCGTGTCTGTTCATAAATGCAGGATCTCCAACTGGTATGTTTAGGCCATTAGTGGTTACTCCTTGTGAGATAGGAGATGTCTCTCGACTCCTTAGCGGTTGCGCCATTAGAATTGGTTGGTGCTGCTGCTGTTCGGATCGTGGTGTCTGATAGTGAGGCAATCTTGTAGGAGGACTCCTTGAAGATTGAGCAACAATTTGTTTTCCTCTTCCTTTGCCTTTCTCTCCTTCCCCTTTATTCTCCCCCTTTATGTCAACATCAAGGGTTCGAATGTCTTCAGACAAATGATTCATGCCTTGGACAAGTTCGTGGAGCTGATTCCTGGATTGAACAATGTCTTCACGGTTTTCTTGAACCAGAGAATCAACTCGAGACTTGTTTTTTTGTAGAATAGCCAAGATAGTATCTGTTTGTTGCATCTAACTCATTGAAAATTCTTGGAATTCTTTCATTGAGGTTCGTAGACTTGAGAGGCTTTCCATAACAAGGTTATTTTGAGTTTCCTGAGTCTTCTACATAAGGAGAACTGCTTCCTTGTGTTTTCGAGTAGACTAAAAGTGAATCTGATCGTAATAAGTATATTTATTATATATTTTGATGATAACAATTATGTTTTAATTAAATGTAATTATTATTTTTCCTTATTATTTAATTTCCTAATTTTACTTGAATTAATTTTTATTGACCTTGATAATTTAAATGTCAAGCGTTAAATAAATTAATTCATATAAATAATCAAGGCAATGAGATCCTATTTCATTTTTCAAAACTAAAGTTGGGCAAAATGATTTATGCATACATCATGAGCATTCAAATTTAAAAATACATATATTATTAAATTATATATATGTTGTTATAAAAACCGGATGTATATAATGTTGCGCCCCCAAATCCGGTTATCTTCCAACCCAACAGATGGTGCTATACTGTACAACATTCATACATTCATTCAATTGAAAAGTCTCAAAGAACGAACATAACTTCTATATATTTAAAGTAATATTTATATTTCCCAGGTTCTATAACCATTACAAAGGTTCTTTGTCATAATATCAGTTACATTACAATAATAGACCTATACTATTACAAGACAGCTTAGTAATCTGCCTTAGCTTTTCTCTTATCCTTTTTTGATCCTTGGGACGTTCGATCTTATTTGCATTCATATGGTTCAAGCAAGAGTGAGCATAACTAGCTCAAACCAAGTATAACAATTTAATAACAACATGCACGACACATACAAGCTGTATATCTTCAATAAGCGAACAATAGTTATGAAGTACTATTGATAATTCAAAATAGCACTTCATCTTTTCTTTCAAAATGTTTTACAGTATTTAGTAAAACATTCACTCCGGTCAGAGAGCTCAAGTATTCATTCTTTATTAGAAAAGGACAACCTGGAAGCAAGTCCGTAAGCCCGATATTACTTACGAGCACTTCTAGGTGATCAACCTATTGTACTCTATGTTGATCAATACTACATCCATTAAACGTATGCACGTTTAAGCATTTGGCAACCTCACGTGCCTGTCGTTTTACCGACAAAACATTTGTTTAACATTTCAGTCTTCTTTTGAAAACCATATCAAGTAGTTGACAAAAGATAGCAACATTTTGATAATACATGAATAGATTATCACTACATCAAGTCTAGCTAAAGGAATTGGCTTAAACTTCAACATACCTCAATTCATGCGAAAGAATACATGAATCTCAAAAACTTGTTCAGATTGAACTAAGACAAGAGTTAGAATACTTGCCTTTAGCGTTTGCTACAGTATATTAACTTTATGTTCAAGACGTTCAAGTCTTTACAATACATGATCACATAATGCCTTACATTAGGTCACATATAATCAAGTATGTATATGACTATATTGTACCCTTCATTTCAATCTAGTTTGTGTATTAGATTCAGTTACTATTCGTTCCGGTTTATCATTACCCTTGCATTTATATTCGACTAGGTTATCTCAACCTTTGCATTACATTCCTTAAGGTTTAAAAAAGTTACATTACATTCCTTAAGTTGTGTTTACTTCCTTTTCTTTTCTTTGTACTTAGAAACATTCATTACTATTTTTGTTCTAAGGCTAGAAATGTGCTTTCAACTTTATATGCTTACATCTCGTATTTACATGAGCTTATTGTATCTCTATCCCAGACTTGGCGCTGCAACGCGAGTCCTTACTTAATGGGCCACGCTGCGGCACAACACTCCAGAGGATTTTGGTATCATTGTACATATGTATACTGTATGCCACATAATGTACTAAGGTTCATTGCGGTGAACTCTTGCGATGGCTCGAACAACATTACTGCTTGCCATGCACATGGGTCATTTTTGCCTAGGGTTAGCCATGGCATTACCAACTCTGTGCACCATAAACCAAATTCAGTTTGTGTATTTTGTGAACTTCCCGGACGCATAACTTGTCTCTATTGGAAAACAAAGGTCTCGTGATCCAACACAAAATTTGACTTCCATTCCGAGAATTTTACGTATTCGACGTTTATCGTCCAATCGTGCAAATTCCGACAATTCTTCATTCTTATGATTTGTTCAACATTACAAATGAACTTCATTCATCATGTGAGCATTTTAACATACTTAATACAACAACTTATGTTCATTGTTGGATTTTGACTTATTCTTCATGAGATTATAACATGTCAAATTATAAACTACTTAAGTTTTGATTATTCATGACTTATGACTATTTGAGTTTCTTAATCATCATACTTTACATGTTCTTCACATATAACTTTACTTAGGTATATATGATACATATAATCATATAAGTTCTTAATTCACTTTTCTTACTAAGCTCATCACAAGTTCATATTTTCATACTTAACATTCAAGGTTAACTTATAATAAGTTTATAACTTTTATAAGTTCAAATGACTTATTGCCAACTTATGTGGCTTAAGTTCATTACTTACACATTCTTCTTACTTTTTATCATTCATATTCCTCAATCCAAACTTCTCTTATCAACCTATCGTGATAGAGATAGAAGATAATTAGAGAAGAGGTCTTACTCTTGAAGTCTTTGATAAGTAGCTTCTTCTTCTTCTTGGCTTATGGAAGTTAACTTATGATAGCTTATTTACTATAACACTTAAGCACTTTGTAATTGTTTAATTGCTTGAACAATTGTTAAATGGCTAGCAAGGCTCTTCTATTTATAGACTTTGCAAGGTTAGGGTAGATTGATCATTAAAACAATCCCACCTCCTTATGCACCTCCTTACTATTCATTACTTGCAAGGCACAAAACCTATCCTTTGCTTGGTCATTACTCATTTAACTTGGTCACCACTTATCTTGATCACCACTTATCTTGGTCATCACACATTAACCATATTAATATGGTTTTGCCCCATGGGTCTATTAACTCATGGATTCTAGCTTGGGCTTGGATTAATAAATCATTGGGCTTTACATTAACAAACACTAGCTTGCTTATTAATTCAATAGTTGGGCCTTAACCTTAATTGACTTGGGCTTTGTACAAAAATCCTAGCCAATCATTACAAGTCCATTAATATTTCATAATACATACACATATAGTTGATGCATTATTCTTGTATTCTAATTCATATAGAATTTATATACGGTATTTCATCCTTCATACAAACTCGTATAATACCTAGTATTATACTCGTTTTCATTACTCCGTACAATACCAAGTATCATACAATTATTACTTATTCATTAACACTTCGCGTTACTTAACGTTTATAAATTAAGTCCACAAGCGAATTATTACATTTTCAATAACTAGATTTTTATTACATAATCCATCTTACCTTGTTATTCCATCATTACGTATTTCTCGGAAACTTATAATTATATCCCGAGCAAATACCGATGAATAGTGTTTTTTGGAAAATTTCTCGAAAAACTTTTATTTTCGTCTTGAAAATTCAAACACTTTAATTTATCCACGTAGCTCAAATACTATGACATTCTAACATCAATAGGTTATACAATGACAACCATCTTGATAACACATGGAATATGATTTTATTATTATTTAATTTAATAAAATCATTTTACAATAGGATCCGAATTTCTCGGACTTGGCGCCAGCTTATTGTATCTTTATCCCGGACTTGGTATTTTGCTTGACGAGTCTTTACTTAATGGTTGCTACTGCTGCGCTACACTCGGAGGATTTTGGTAATGTACATGTATTTGCGGCTTTCCACATAATATACTAAGGTTTGCATTGCTGGCATGAACTCTTCTTGATGAGGGTTTCGAACCTTAATTCGCCTTTGCTTGACACAGGTCATTTTACTAGGGGGGCAGCCATGGCGCCAACTCTGTGCACCAAAAACCAAATTCAGTTTGGGAATTTTGTGAACTTCTCGGACACATAACTTCTTCGTTATAAGTCTAAATTGGCTCGTTCAAAAGCCTACGGTTCACAAATGACGTAATCTACATGATCATTCAAGAATTTTATCTATTTGACTTCGTTTTCTAAAAATTCACCTATTGGTTCATTTTTAGCGAAAGCGATAAGCGTTCGTGTGAACGTTCAACCTTTCGCTTTCTTCGTTCTAAGTCGGAATCCGGTCATTTTCGAGTCCATATTTGTTAAATGCCAAATATGACTTGTCTTTATTGGAAAACAAAGGTCTCGTGATCCAACACAAAATTTGACTTCCATTAGAGAATTTTACATTCGGCGTTTATCGTCCAATCGTGCAAATTCTGGCAATTCTTCATTCTTATGATTTGTTCAACATTACAAATGAACTTCATTCATCATGTGAACATTTTAACATACTTAATACAACAACTTATGTTCATTGTTAGATTTTGACTTATTCTTCATGAGATTATAACTTGTCAAATTATAAACTACTTAAGTTTTGATTATTCATGACTTATGACTATTTGAGTTTCTTAATCATCATACTTTACATGTTCTTCACATATAACTTTACTTAGGTATATATGATACATATAATCATATAAGTTCTTAATTCACTTTTCTTACTAAGCTCATCACAAGTTCATATTTTCATACTTAACATTCAAGGTTAACTTATAATAAGTTTATAACTTTTATAAGTTCAAATGACTTATTGCCAACTTATGTGGCTTAAGTTCATTACTTACACATTCTTCTTACTTTTTATCATTCATATTCCTCAATCCAAACTTTTCTTATCAACCTATCATGATAGAGATAGAAGATAATTGGAGAAGAGGTCTTACTCTTGAAGTCTTTGATAAGTAGCTTCTTCTTCTTCTTGGCTTATGGAAGTTAACTTATGATAGCCTATTCTCTCTAACACTTAAAGCACTTTGTAATTGTTTAATTGCTTGAACAATTGTTAAATGGCTAGCAAGGCTCGTACCTTGTTATTACATAATCCATCTTACCTTGTTATTCCATCATTACGTATTTCTCGGAAACTTATAATTATATCCCGAGCAAATACCGATGAATAGTGTTTTTCGGAAAATTTCTCGGAAAACTTTTATTTTCGTCTTGGAAATTCAAATACTTTAATTTATCCACGTAGCTCAAATACTATGACATTCTAACATCAATAGGTTATACAATGACAACCATCTTGATAACACATGGAATATGATTTTATTATTATTTAATTTAATAAAACCATTTTACAATAAGATTCGAATTTCTCGGTCGTTACATTCTTCCCCCCTTATAAAGATTCTGTCCCCAGAATCTCGTCTTACTTTAATCAAATAGATGGCGAAAATTTTCTTCATCTTTTCTTCTAGATTCCACGTTGCTTCTTGACATCGTGGTTCTTCCATAATACCTTCTTGATGGTATTACCTTGTTCTTCGAACTTGTTCCTTTCTATCAATGATCCGCATCAACGACTCTTCATATGATAAGTCTTTCTCGATATATAGATCGGCTCATACTCGATTACATGCTTATAGTCAGAAACTTATATGGACGTAATCTGAATCGTGAAACACGTTATGTATTCGATTCTAGGTGCGGAGGTAATGCTATCATATAAGCTACCTCTCCCACCCATTTTAACACCTCAAAAGGTCCTATAAACCTTGGACTTAACTTTCCTTTCTTTCCAAAGCGTATCTTTCCTTTCCAAGGAGATACCTTTAGAAACACATACGAGCCCACCTCAAACTCTCTACTTAGTCTATGTGAGTCTGCATACTTCTTCTATCTGTCCTGAGCTGTGATGAGACACATCCGAATTAACTTTACCACATCCGCTGTCTGCTGCTCCAATTCTGGTCCTAGCATCCAGCGTTCTCCCACCTCATCCCAACATAAAGGTGTTCTGCACTTTCTCCCATATAGAGCTTCGTACGGAGGAATGCCTATGCTTGCATGATAACTGTTGTTATATGCAAACTCTACTAGTGGTAGGTGATCATCCCAACTACCCTTGAAATCCGTGACGCAAGACCTCAACATGTCTTCTAACGTCTGAATTGTCCTTTCGCTCTACCCATCGGTTTGTGGATGATAAGCCGTGCTTAACCTCAGTTGTGTTCCCAACTGCTCTTTCAAACTCCTCCAAAAGTTCGATGTGAATCGTGGATCACGATCTGACACAATCGATACTGGTACTCTATGTCTGGAAATGATTTCCTTAACATAAAGTTTAGCTAACTGGTCTAAGTTATACTTGACCCTAATTGGTAAAAAGTGAGCCGACTTCGTCAATCAGTCCACTATTACCCAAATCGAATCGTACCCTTTTTGCGTCGTCGAAAGTCCCACCATGAAGTCCATCGTGATATGCTCCCATTCTGGAATCTCCAATGACTGTAATAAACCACTCGGTCGTTGATGTTCGGCCTTAACATTTTGACAAGTTAAGCACCTACTCACATACTCTGCTATTTCTCTCTTCATGTTTGGCCACAAAAAACTCTGTCGAAGGTCTTGATACATCTTAGTGCTACCAGGATGTATCGAGTACCTCGAACTATGAGCTTCTTGTAACACTTTCTCCTTTAATTCCGTCTCATTCAGAACCCAAATTCTTCCCTCAAATCTTAATAATCTCCCATTATCAAGACTATACTTAACCTCTTCCTTCTCGGATAACCGCTTCTTCATTTGGTTACACTCATCCATCTTGAGTTGTACCTCCTTGACTCTTTCTACGATGGTTGATTGCATCTAAAATGCAAAAAGTAACCGCGCCGAATCACTCGACATCTTCACTTCTATTTCCATCCTAGCCATCTCTGTTATTAACTCATTTTGAGCCATTAATATAGACAACTTTTCCCGACCCTTCCTACTTAAGACGTCGGCAACTACATTGGCCTTTCCATGGTGATACAGGATTTCACAATCATAATCCTTTATCAACTCCAGCCATCTTCTATGTCTCATATTCAACTCCTTCTGAGTGAAGATATACTTTAGACTTTTATGGTCCGTGTATATCTCACATTTTTCCCCATAAAGATAATGTCTCCATATCTTTAGGGCAAACACTACCGCGGCCGGTTCCAGATCATGAGTAGGATAAACTTTCTAATAATCCTTCAACTGCTGAGATGCATACGGAATGACTTTTCCATGCTGCATAAGCACACAACCAAGTCCTTTATGCGAAGCATCACTATACACTACAAAATTTCCCGTGCCATCTGGCAATGACAAAACATGAGCTTCACTTAATCTCTTCTTCAGTTCTTAAAAACTGTCTTCACATTTATCCGTCCATACGTATTTCACCGTCTTCCTTGTTAATTTAGTCAATGAGGTAGCTATCTTCGAAAAATCTTGGATAAATCTTCGATAGTACCCTGCTAACCCTAGGAAACTCCGCACCTCAGTCGGCGGTTTTGGTTGTTCCCAATTCATTCTTTGCTTCCACCTTATTTGGATCCTTTGAAATCCCCTCTTGGTCAATGACATGACCTAAAAACTGCACCTTTTCCAGCCAAAATTCACATTTGGTGAATTTCGCATATAACTTCTCCTTCCTTAGTGTCTCCAACACTAATCATAAGTGTTCAACATGATCTTCTGGCTTCTTAGAATAGACTAGAATATCATCGATAAACACCACGACAAACTTGTCCAAATATAGTTTGAACACTCTGTTCATCATATCCATAAATGCAGTTGGTGCATTCGTCAACCCAAATGACATCCCCAGAAACTCGTAATGACCATAACGAGTCCTGAATGCAGTCTTTGGTACATCTTCCTTCCTAACCTTCAACTGATGATACCCCATCCGCAAATCTATTTTAGAAAAATACTTTTCCCCTTTCAATTGATCAAAGAGATCATCAATCCTGGGCAATGGGTATTTATTCTATATCGTTAACTTATTCAACTCCCGATAGTCGATACAAAGCCTTAACGATCCGTCTTTCTTCTTGACAAACAACACCAGTGCTCCCCACGGCGAAACACTTGGTTGAATGTACTTCTTGTCCAATAGTTCCTGTAGCTGAACTATTTGTTCTTTCATTTCCATAGGCGCCATACGGTACGGTGCCCTTGAGACTGGTGTCGTTCCTAGCATAGTGTCTATCACAAATTCGATCTCCTATCCGGCGGTAAACCCGGTAACTCACTTGGAAATACATCTATAAATTTGTTTATTATAGGTATTTATTCCATGGTTGCTCCCACTCTCTGGGTATCAACAACATGTCATAGGTAACCTACACAACCCTTCCTTAAGAGTTTTCTAATTTATGTCATTGTAAGGCAACACGGACGTCCCTGCAATTTACTACCGTAAAATACTACAAGAGGTTGCTTCAATGTCCTGATTCTCACACATTTCTTTTGGTAATCCATAATTACTCCATGGTCGATCAACCAATCCATTCTGAGAATTACGTCGAATTCTCCTAACTTTATAGGTATTAAATCTACCGATAACTTATGACCATGTATATCTATGCAACAACTCCTATGAATATCTTCAACAGGAATTATCTCCTCGTTTGCTACCTTAATGTTCAAAGGTACAGGCAATTTTTTGGGAAATAATTCTAGGCGTCTAGCAAAATCACATGCTATAAACGAACAAGTAGCACCCGAATCAAATAGCACGTATGCATTTACATTGTTGATCGGAATAATACCTGCAACTACATCCCCTGATGCCACCGCATCTTGGACCGTCATATTAAAAGTGCGGGCCATTGATTTCCCCAGCTGAGCTGGACCACTAATAGCTAACTTCCCGCTCTTAGTTCCCTTATTTCCTTCTATCCCCTTCTTCGGGGAGTTCTTTGCTATGTGGTTAGTTGATCCACATACAAAGCATCCGTGATTCTTCTTCAGATTGGGACAGTTAGGCGAAATGTGCCCTTCCTGTCCACAATTATAACAAACCGCCTTACCTTTGAGATAAACTCCTAAGTGAGTCTTCCCGCAGGTTTTACAGGCCTCCATCCTCCTCTTAGAGTCCCCTTGTTTTACTCCGGTATTCCCAGAGTTAAAGCCCTTCCTCTTCTGACCGTCGCCACTTCCACTGGCTCCCTCGGTCTTGGTTCCTCCATCAACCTTGCCTTTGGTCTTCTTATCTTTGTGGTACTGGCTAAGAGCCTCATTCCCACCTTCGGCAATTATTGCCTTTTCTAGTATGGTTCCAAAGGAAGTACTTTGGAACACAGAGATTAATTTATAGAACTGGGGTTTCAAGCCCCTTTCGAACCTTCTAGCCTTTCTCACTTCAGTGTCCACTTGATGTGGAGCAAATCGTGCCAGTTCATTAAACTTGGCAGCATACTGGGGAACTGTCATATCCCCTTGTCTCAATTCCAGAAACCTCATCTCCATCCTCCCTTGCATACTCGTGGGAAAATAGTTCTTGAATAAAATCTCCTTGAACCTCTCCCACGTTAGATTTCCTATATCGGCCCTAGCCTGGTTTGCCTCCCACCAGAAGTTGGCCTCTCCCTTCATCAAATAGGTTGCAAAGGCAACCTTTTAACCCTCCTCAACATTTGCTATTACAAATGCTTTCTCGACTTCTTTTACCCATGTCTGGGCTTCTATAGGGTCCGTAGTTCCTTTGAACTCCGGCGGACCTACACTTTTGAAATCCTTAAAAGTAGTAGCTCGTACTACTCCAGGAATCACGGGTACATTAGCCCCCGTTCTATTAAATGCAGCCTTTAAAAGATTAACAAACTCTTGCATTAGATTAACCGGACCACCCTCCGGTTGGTTAACATTAGCACCCTTATTTTGTTGTCTCCTTCTTGGCGGCATTTTGCTATTAAGAAAACAACACATCATTATTACTTTATTCTCGTTGGTTTGTTATTTGTAATAAAACAACAACTCATATTCATTACTCAACATATTCCATAAAAAGATTTATATTGATTCATAACTTGTAGTATAACACTACATTGTTTACATTACTCAGCTTTAGTTGATTACATTACCATCCCGCAATTACTTTCCAAAAATTGGGATTTACAAAAGACTACCCTTTATTATACAAAAGAGGGTTTTACGTCACTACTAGATACATAATATTTGCATATCTATTCTAGTGTAGCTATTGCTAGACTACATCTATCGTAGGGCATTCTCAAAATCTTTCTTTGGCGGCACCGTAAGAATAACATCTCATCGATAGTGTGTCGGGTCTACCACCTTCTATCGATATCCGACATACCACCTTCTTTGAAATCTATGTGAGAACTCCTATAAATATAGGACATCCTCTCCAACTTCCTCTTTTTAGTCTTTAGCTCCTGCTTGAGCTCAAAGACTTCACATTTCAGCTCTCGGACCTTGTCCTTAGCTAAAACTCTATCATCATGCTCCTCTTCCCACATTCCCTCCATGTTAGCCTTGTCCTCACGGACAGCTTGGAGTTCCTCTTTCAACTCCTTAACCTCTTGGTAGTAATGGACATTCCTATCCAATATCGATATAAACAATGCCTTCATTGATTCCCCCGTAGACATTTCCTCTGTAGGTGGAACCTGGTCCTCTGTAGGTGGAACCTGGTCAAACGACATCACGTCCACCTCCTCCTCTAGTATGCCATCAAATATAGACATGTAGCCTAAATAGTCTGAGTCTCCCGACTCGATGGTCACCAACTCTGGATCTACGACTACGGGATTTGGTAGTATCTCTACCCGATTAACTGAATCCTCGCTCACTACATATATATCTCTATACATATCATTTTCTCCTGACATCTACAATAAAACAATATAGTTTGATTAGTACACGTCAGTAAAATAATAGAAATACATAACATAATATAATGCATTTTTTAAGGTTACTTTCCATCTTTTACTTCTTTATTCTTTCGTAAGGTTATGACTTAAGGTTCTACTTTCCCCCTTAAGTTTTATAACCTAGGCTTTGATACCAACTTGTAGCGCCCCAAATCCGGGTATCTTCCAACCCGACCAGATGGTGCTATCTTTTACAACATTCATACATTCATTCAATTGAAAAGTCTCAAAGAACGAACATAACTTCTATATATTTAAAGTAATATTTACATTTCCCAGGTTCTATACCCATTACAAAGGTTCTTTGTCATAATATCGATTGCATTACAACAATAGACCTATACTATTACAAGATGACTTAGTAATCGCCTTAGCTTTTCCCCTTATCCTTTTTCGATCCTTTGGACGTTCAGATCTTAATGCGCATTCATATGGTTCAAGCAAGAGTGAGCATAACTAGCTCATCAAGTATAACAATTTAATAACAACATGCCTGACACATACAAACCGTATATCTTCAATAACTGAACAATAGTTATGAAGTACTATTGATAATTCAAAATAGAACTTCATCTTTTCTTTCAATATGTTTTACAATAACAACAGTATTTAGTAAAACATTCACTCCGGTCAAAGACCTCGAGTATTCATTCTTTATTGGAAAAGGACAACCCGAAAGCAAGTCCGTAAGCCCGATATTACTTACGAGCACTTCTAGGTGATCAGCCTATTGTACTCTATATTGATCAACACTACATCCATTAAAAGTATGCATGTTTAAGCATTTGGCAACCTCACGTGCCTGTCGTTTTACTGACAAAACATTTGTTTAACATTTCAGTCTTCTTTTGAAAACCATAGCAAGTAGTTGACAAAAGATAGCAACATTTTTGATAATACATGAATAGATTATCACTACATCAAGTCTAGCCAAAGGAATTGGCTTAAACTTCAAAATACCTCAATTGATGCGAAAGAATACATGAATCTCAAAAACTTGTTCAGATTAAACTGAGACAAGAGTTAGAATACTTGCCTTTAGCGTCTGCTACGGTATATTAACTTTATGTTCAAGTCGTTCAAGTCTCTACAATACATGATCACATAATGCCTTACATTAGGTCACATATAATCAAGTATGTATATGACTATATCATACCCTTCATTTCAATCTAATTTGTGTATTAGATTCAGTTACTATTCGTTCCGGTTTATCATTACCCTTGCATTTATATTTGACTAGGTTATCTCAACCTTTGCATTACATTCCTTAAGGTTTAACAAAGTTACATTACATTCCTTAAGTTGTGTTTATTTCCTTTTCTTTTCTTTGTACTTAGAAACATTCATTACTATTTTTGTTCTGAGACTGGCGCTGCGGCGCCAGCTTTATACTTACATCTCACGCTGCGGTGTGAGCTTATTGTATCTCTGTTAGGACTTGGGCTGCAGTAGTGAGTCCTTACTTAATGAAGCGCATGCACAAGGCCGCCACACTCCGGAAGGATTTTAGTCTTATACATGGCGTTGCGGCGCCACATAATGTACTAAGGTTTTCTTATTGCATGGCTTACTTACTCTTGCATGATGGCTCGAACACAACATTTCCACGCTGCGGTAGCAGGTCATTTTGCCTAGGCGCCAACTCTGTGCACCAAAAACCAAATTCAGTTTGGGAATTTTGTGAACTTTTCGGACGCATAACTTCTTCGTTATATGTCCGAATTGGCTCGTTCAAAAGCCTACGGTTTACAAATGACGTAATCTACGTGATCATTCAAGAATTTTATCTATTTGACTTCGTTTGCTAAAAAATCACCTATTGGTTCATTTTTAACGAAAACGATAAACGTTCGTGAACGTTCAACGCTCGTTTCTTCGTTCTAAGTCAGAATCCGGTCATTTTTGAGTCCGCAACTCTTAAATGCCAAATATGACTTGTCTTTATTGGAAAACAAAGGTCTCGTGATCCAACACAAAATTTGACTTCCATTCCGAGAATTTTACGTATTCGACGTTTATCGTCCAATCGTGCAAATTCCGGCAATTCTTCATTCTTATGATTTGTTCAACATTACAAATGAACTCATTCATCATGTGAACATTTTAACATACTTAATACAACAACTTATGTTCATTGTTGGATTTTGACTTATTCTTCATGAGATTATAACTTGTCAAATTATAAACTACTTAAGTTTTGATTATTCATGACTTATGACTATTTGAGTTTCTTAATCATCATACTTTACATGTTCTTCACATATAATTTTACTTAGGTATATATGATACATATAATCATATAAGTTCTTAATTCACTTTTCTTACTAAGCTCATCACAAGTTCATATTTTCATACTTAACATTCAAGGTTAACTTATAATAAGTTTATAACTTTTATAAGTTCAAATGACTTATTTCCAACTTATGTGCCTTAAGTTCATTACTTACACATTCTTCTTACTTTTTATCATTCATATTCCTCAATCCAAACTTTTCTTATCAACCTATCATGATAGAGATAGAAGATAATTGGAGAAGAGGTCTTACTCTTGAAGTCTTTGATAAGTAGCTTCTTCTTCTTCTTGGCTTATGGAAGTTAACTTATGATACCCTATTCTCTCTAACACATAAGCACTTTGTAATTGTTTAATTGCTTGAACAATTGTTAAATGGCTAGCAAGGCTCTTCTATTTATAGACTTTGCAAGGTTAGGGTAGATTGGTCATTAAAACAATCCCTCCTCCTTATGCACCTCCTTACTATTCATTACTTGCAAGGCACAAAACCTATCATTTGCTTGGTCATTACTCATTTAACTTGGTCACCACTTATCTTGATCACCACTTATCTTGATCACCACTTATCTTGGTCATCACACATTAACAATATTAATATGGTTTTGCCCCATTGGTCTATTAACTCATGGATTCTAGCTTGGGCTTGGATTAATAAATCATTGGGCTTTACATTAACAAACACTAGCTTGCTTATTAATTCAATAGTTGGGCCTTAACCTTAATTGACTTGGGCTTTGTACAAAAATCCTAGCCAATCTTTACAAGTCCATTAATATTTCATAATACATACACATATAGTTGATGCATTATTCTTGTATTCTAATTCATATAGAATTTATATACGGTATTTCATCCTTCATAAAAACTCGTATAATACCTAGTATTATACTCGTTTTCATTACTCCGTACAATACCAAGTATCATACAATTATTACTTATTCCTTAACACTTCGCTTTACTTAACGTTTATAAATTAAGTCCACAAGAGAATTATTACATTTTCCATAACTAGATTTTTATTACATAATCCATCTTACCTTGTTATTCCCTCATTACGTATTTCTCGGAAACTCATAATTATATCCCGAGCAAATACCGATGAATAGTGTTTTTCAGAAAGTTTCTCGGAAAACTTTTATTTTCGTCTTGGAAATTCAAACACTTTAATTCATCCACGTAGCTCAAATACTATGACATTCTAACATCAATAGGTTATACAATGACAACCATCTTGATAACACATGGAATATGATTTTATTATTATTTAATTTAATAAAATCATTTTACAATAAGATCCAAATTTCTCGGTCGTTACATATAATATATATACCTATATATACTATACTAACATATGTATTATTTACATAACAATGCATGCATGCGCCTAAGTTACAATGTGTTGGCAACATTAAATATATATATAATACATATATGCATGTGCTGCCATATTTTGTAAACCAAGTATGTACGAGTGACATTCTTTTTGGGACATCAAAATCGTGTGTGTGCTTGCATTACATGTGATCAAATTATCTCATTTAATGCTAAGTACTTTGAAAAAGGAATGGGCGAATTGTTGAAGGCTGGTAATAAATAAACCGGGTACAATTCTTCTTCACCTGGTCCGTTAATTTCAAAATCCCTTCATCCAAACCGTGCATTCAAATCAGATTTCTAAAAATTACATTTTTGCCCCAACTTCAAAAATTCTATAAATAGGGAGTATTTCATTCATTTGGTTTTTACCAATTCAGTGAAAAGTAAAGCATACTCTCCTTGCCTACATTCTCTCTAAAAGCTTTATATCTCTTCTTACAAAAGGTTCTGATTTTTGAAGAGAAAAATTGGTCCAAGTATTGAGATAAGTTTAAATTCTGTTGAATTATTTCTTACTTGTATTATATTCATAGATATACAAATACACATTGTTCTACACAATTTTATATATCTATATTTCTTCTATTTATCAAATAAAAGGATACTTGGTAGCATGAAGGCTCTGAGAATACACCTCTACGGAGAGGAATTCGAACCGTACGATTCCTTTTAGTCTTCAGCAAACTTTTATCAAAATTATTTATATAAATATCGTAAAATAGATACGACACTTGATAGCTCAAAACGACACTGAGATACTGCTCCAAAAAGAGTAGTCATTCGAACTGGATTTGAGAATCGTAGTGATCAATTGAAAATATTTATATAAATATCAATTGTGAAAATTATAAATTTTGTCATACTTAGACGCCGCAAGGCTACGGAGATACACCTCTACCAAGAGGATTTCGAACCGTACAATTCCTTATAGTACTAAGTGACATTATCTATAAAAATTCACATAATAGATAAAATATTCGTATATATTATTTGAGTTAAACAGTAATATTGTTATATCAGTTTGTGCTTAACTAATTTAAATATTATACCTGATAAATATTGTTTGATTTGATTTATTATTTTATACAAGTATTGATTCATAAAAATAATTCATATAATACTTGTTAAAGATTATTTAAGAAACAATTCTATATTATCCATAGAAAAACACTCTTTATTTTAAAGAATTAATAATTCTTTATAAAGTGCCTTAAAATTATATATTTGTTTAATCAGAAGCATCAGTGGTTCTAAAACAAAATCTCTATCTGCTTTAAAGAAGCTCATTGTTGAATAATAAAAGTCCTTGAACTTTTATACATATATATTTTTTCTTAATTTTCTATCTGCTTATTTGAGAAGCATTAATATGTACTTAACTCTTATCAGCTTATTGAAGAAGCACATTGTTGTAAACTTATTTGTAAACAGAGAAAGTGTTAGAGTTAGTTTATTTTATGTACCTGTGAAAAAGACAAGTAATTCTTCGATCAAGACCAGAGTCTTAGAGAGGTCAGCATGAAGTTGGGTCTCTAGTGTACTTGTAAGGTGAGGAAGAGGCTGTTGTTTCAAGACCAGATCATAGAATAGAACTAAACTCAAAAGGTCGTACAAACTAGACTTGAGGAAGGAACGGGGAGCTTGCTGTCCAAGATAGAATAGTTGAATAGTTGGATGTTTGTCTATAAAACTTTATAAAGGCTTCTCCGCCTGTTGAAGGAGTTTTTATTAATGATAGTAATAGGATCTTAAGTTCCAAGTAGAGACTTGAGACTGGACGTAACAACATACCAAGGGGTGTATGTTGTGAACCAGATAAATCTCTGAGCATTGTGATTGAATTTTTGAATGCTAATTGCTAAAACTGATATTTACTACTAAAAATTCAAAAAGGCCTAAATTTATTTTTAACTTGTAATAATCTATTCAACCCCCTACAATGCTACTGGCTGCGGAGAAGGACTGTCTATGTCTAGACCTCCACTATTTGATGGTACCAACTTTGCCACATGGAAAAATAGATTCAAAATATATGCCAAATCCTAAGGAATCAAAATTTAGTGTGCCATCGAACGAGGTGTGCAAATTCCAACCAAAATCCAAGGAGAAAAGACTGTTGAGAAAGACATATATGAATTCACCACTAAAGAAGAAGAAATCATGAATATTGCATCCCGAGCATAACAAGTGCTAACCAGTGCTATGACTGAAAAAGAATACAAAAGAATTAGTAAATGTAAAAATGAAAAAGAAATTTGGGAAAAATTGATTGTAACCTATGAATGTACCAATCACATCAAAGAAATCAGAAAAGATGCTATAATTCAAGAGTATGAAAGTTTCAAGCTTGAAGAAGGAGAAAAGATCATTGATATGGAAACTCGATTTTCTAGAATCATTGATGAGCTAGAGCAATTGGGAAAAGCATACACTACAAATGAGAAAAACAAAAGAATTATCAAGGCCATTCCATCCATTTGGAAAATGAAGGTTACAGCAATAAAAGAAATGCAAGATCTAACCACATATCCTATGGATAATCTCATTAGAAATCTTTGTGCCCACGATGTCAATATGTTCATCAAAAAAGCTGGATCAGACACAGATCTCAAAAAGAAAGGAATCGCCTTCAAAGCCCTTCTGGTGGATCAAGAAAGTGACAATGAAGAATTAAATGAAGAACTCCTCAGTCAGACAACAATGAAGTCGCTCTACTGTCCAGACAACTAAGGAGGGTAATTCAAAGCAAGGCAAGAAAATATGGCAAAGGCTTCATGAAAATAAATAACAACTTCAACAACTTCAAAGGCAAACAATTTTTCAAGCCAAAGACGCAATGAGGAAATTTCAAAGAAATCAACAACAACTTCAGAAGTACCAACCCAAATGAAAATTCAAACACATGTTTTGAATGCAAGCAGCCTGGACACTTCAAAAAGGATTGTCCAAAACTAGCCAACAACAAAGTTCTTGTAGCTGAAGAAGGATGAGATCTAAGTCACGAGGAAGAAACTGTTGAACAAATAGAAGAAATTGCAAATCTTTGCTTAATGGCAGATAATGACTCATCCCCAAGATCTGAGGTAAATTCTAAACACCAATTGCCAAGCACCTCATTTTCTTCATACACACTAGAAAATTTAAATGAAGAACACTGTGAATTACAAGAAGCTTATTGTAACAACCCCAAAAATCATACAATTTAATTCTCGACTTCGGTCATTAACAATACATTCAACCTCTAATTTTACATCATTAAACGGTAATACAACCATTAAAATTTGCGGAATAATTAAAAATTTCTATTACAAACTATTCTCGTTCCCAAAACCTTCAACCTTTATATCTAACTGTCTCAGAATCATTTTAATATACAAGGGTTTACATCGCAAAACGATATTACAATTCAACATTAATACATTATTCAGAACCTTAAACATGGTTCAAATATTAATAACTCAATCAAAGTATATAAATTTTCAAGTATCACATCTGATTCATATCTTTCAAGTAGCACATAACTTTACCTTAAATCTTTAACTTGCAAAAGTGGTTATTTGCAAGGTTGAGCCCGACAGCCCAACAAAATCTAACAGTTTTCATGTATTACATAACACATAATAACATGATCGATATACATCTCATAAACATTGGACTAATATATCATACATGCTGTAGTTCATATAACAAGTATAAACATTGAGTTCCTTACTCAATCAACATTCATTACTCAATCAACGTAGTCATAAATTGACTTTAACATTTCATACTTTCAACATTAATATAACATACCATGATATTTGCAATAAAGATTTCAAACAGTTCATCATCAAATTCACATAGCAAATAGGAACTGAAAGACTTGCCTTGATCGTTGTTTACCAATAACAGTTTAACAGCTTACAGTTATCTGCACTTCACGTGCCCCAAAAATACGAGTTCCACAAACTGAATACGTACTCGACCAAGATTTAACTAAGGAGATCTTTATAAAAAGTCCTCCCACAACAAAGTCTTTCTCAAAATTGGAGGCCTTATTATTGGTGAATGAAACTAAGGGCCAAGCCCTTCTATTTATAGGTTTAGAAAAGGGGTAAAGTTCTCAATTTAGTCGATGTGGGACTTGGTTTATACCAATTCTAATTGGTTTATACTAATTTTTCATATTTTAACATGCTAAGTGTATTAATTCATCACGCATTCATTTCTTAACCAATTCGATCCGTTCAAGTTGCGTTATTTTCGTTTTATAGAGGAGAACAACAATCATCCATCAATTTAAAGTTTCAATCACGAATTCATCATCATTATATTTAGTCTCAAAGTACACCAAAACACACATTATCATCAAAACCCAAATTCCTCTTCTTTAGCATAAATACATGAATTTGATTTCTGAAAAATCATTTTTAGATGACCATTATGAAATTATAAAATATAATAACATATAAAACATCATAACCCACAAATTCATTAACCAAAACCCCAATTTTAAAAGAAATTCAAGAACACATAAACTAGAAATATAAACTAGATTATGTACCTTTAATTCCTTAAGAAATAAAATTAACCTTATCAATAAATTATAATTTCTATTCAACCATTATAATCATAACATTATTTAACAAATTCTCACTCCTCTAATTTAATTATTTAATTAACTTATAATATCACCATTATATTCGCATAATAAAATACGTATAAATCCCATCTATTTTATCACACTAAAATAAACTATCCCATAACAATTTTCATCAAATATTTATTTAATACCATAAATATTCATTTTATTCCATAAAGTTTCCAACTAAAATATTTAATGTACTTAATAAATATTTTACTCGCATTATACTAATATTTACATTTTTCATGCAATATACTACCTTCACACTTTATTAAATTAATTATACTTGTATTAATTCACTATTTTAATTAAGTGAATTATTCACACTATTTATGAAACTTAACTCATAATAATTTCCATTGCCCACAAGGCATAACAATTAAAATTATATTATCTCATAACATAATTTCAACTTAATTCAATTAACTAATATTATTTAATTTCTTTAATAGTTTAATTAACTATTAAATCTCACATTCTCCAACATATGAATATATAATTCTCTTCACACCAAATCACATAATTCAAAATATATACACCTTATAATAAGAATTTTAATTAATAAATTCTTATTTTAATAACTTATGAAAATTTAGGTTGTCACATCATTCCCTCCTTATAAGGATTCCGTCCTCGGAATCAAAGAAACCTCACTTACTCGGTTTTCACCAAATCTCTTTTCAAAAATTATCGTTGAATATCTTCAACACATTACCTTAATATAGGTTTTATATTTCCTACTACATTCATTACTTCAACAAATTCTAGGTTTTATTTCATAGCTTTCACTTGAACACAATTATATATTGAGTATTATATATTTTTTAACCCATTCATTTCTTTTTCTAAGGATCATTATCATAAACACTCGGGATATTACATTCACCCTTTTTTCTAAGAATTTCGTCCTCAAAATGTTATCTATTAATCTTTATTCATTCAATCTATCAAAATAGATTTTACGTTAATACTTTATTCATTCATTTGGTTCTATAACCACTTTCTTTCCATAAAGATCTTTCTACAATTATTAACTTTTCTATTAAAAGTTTTACATTATTCTTTGATAACTCATCTCCTTCTCATTTCAATTTTTTTTTTCACACTTATTCAATATATTCATCATTCAGTGTCGCATTCTACGACTTACTTTTTTCTAAGGAATATCATCCTTACCACATTCGCCTTTTAGAATAACAAGAATCTTCCACAATTGCTCAATAATTAGGAGGCAGTATGAATAACTCAGGAATTTAAAAGATTCTCGAATCATGCTGAGGGGTCACAAGACCTTGAACTACGTCCCCAGGTTATCAAGTATCTCAATTTGAACCTTTAACACTCATAAGACTATATGGACCTTTCTTCTCGTACTCAGGGAAATCAGCCCTTCGTACAATGTTTTGTGCACAAAAATTTTAACTCTTTCTCGTAATATAATCCCCTATAAAAGGGTTGTTCACCTCAACTTCTCAACATCTGAATCCGCACCAAAATAATTTGGTTTGGCATAACTTCTCAAGAAACGCTTGAACTGCATAAACATCTTTCAATATTTGTCTAGCTGAATCAAATAGCATAGACTTCTAACAACAACTCGGACATCAATCGAAATAGTTTTAGCCAATTCATGTGGCATATCTTTCTTAGTTAAAAGAAAACCAAAAATCATTTTTTTATGATGGTCAAGATACCGTACTATTTTAATAGTACGTTGAGGATTCAGTCATTATATAACTTTGTCATGCTACATCATACCATAGTGGGCTGACGATCCTATGATCACATCCAACACCAGGTTCAATTACATTGCTGACTTCCTCGTTTGTCATATCAACATCATATTTAGTGATGCTTTACTGACTACGGAGAAACTAAATATATTTTGATATTTTTAAATTAATTTTTTTTAGCCCAAACAATTAGCATAGACATACGAATAACGGTATTGTTTTTAAAAGTCATTTGTTCCATCATTTGATCTAATGTTTTTCAAGAAAATAGAAGTGCAAACATCAGCACGAAGTCGATAAATTTCAAAAATCTAGCAAAGCTAGAAGATTTGGAATATCTAATTTTCTCTATCAATTTCAATCTTTACTTCATTACCTCATTATTGACTAATTCTTTTTATTTCTAGCACCACTAATGCACTTATACTAAATATTCTTGTATTTCAACTTACAATCTTCCTATACCCCGAGTATAGTTCATCAAACTTACCACACATTGGAAGTTTAGGAACTTGCCACAATAATATGAGTTTAAGAACTTATCCTAGTCAGACCATAGGTGTCCATTTGTTGAGGGGTTTAAAACATACCATATTATTATGAGTCACGAACTTACCATATGTATTAGTTTTAAGAACCGCACCTAATCTTAATAATATCTTACTAATCTTAATAATTTCTAACTATCAAATATACATATGAGAAAAGAATCACCTTTTCACCACATATACATTGATAGTGCGGCACCGACATTCCAATGATTATCAATGTGATAAACCAAGTACATGCACAAAATCTCTACCCATACAAAGGTTTGTACAACTTAGTCACCATATGAGTCCACAATTAAAATTCCACCTAACATTACCTTACTCTTAACTTATTCTTAACTTGCCCTTAACTTGCTCAATACGAATTCCTCGTATCACATTATCTATAACTCCTCGTGAATTTATCTTGTACTATATCATAGTACATTATCTTCATAGCATCAAGCTATAATTATTCAAACATTACAAACCATCTTTCTTTTATAACTTAAATAGATCACGTCGTGATCTTATTCTATAATCATCTCCCTTAAAATTCTTTTCTTAACTCGTGATCGTTTTGTTTTACGATCCTCTTTCTTTCCTTTTTCGTCATTTACGATTTCATTTATGCTTTTAATCTTACAGTCTTTGTCTATTCATCATTATTTGTTATCTTGGCTATTGGAGTTAGGTAACTCCCATTTCTTATCTTTATATCTCTTCAAGATTCTTCTTTGAATTTTCTTGTTTATATAACAATTCTTCCTTTAAGAATTTCTAACTTCATTTACATTGCTCAACATTTCATTCGAGTTCCACATTTTCATCATACGTATCCATTTTCTATACTTGGTACACATCGAGTGTCTAACAGTTTTAATATGGTACGCTAGGTGGTTTCCCATAAACAACCAACAAACTAGGTTCCGAGTTGCTAGTTCGTATATACCTCTGCTCTATTAAGGAATCGTTTAGCCCAGATACCATACATCAACTATTAAAAAGTACGATTGTACCATACTTAAATATAACTTTTTATTCTTAGCTTCTTTCTCATTCTCTTTTTATAGACATTGTCTATTTATTATCACCTTACATCCTTATTATTGGAGTTGGGTAACCCCATATTCATATTCCTTATAACTTTGTGAGATTCTTCTTTAAATCCTCTTACATATGTTTTAATCCCTTATTTATAAATTTCTTAAATTACTTCTTATTGTTCAAACTCTATTTGAGCTTATTCGTTCATTATCTTCACCTCTCTTCTCTAAGGTTATAGCCTAAAGTACTCTTACCTAAGGTTTCTAACCTATCAGCGTTGATACCAACTGTAACGACCCCAAAAATCATACAATTTAATTCTCAACTTCGGTCGTTAACAATACATTCAACCTTAATTTTACATCATTAAACGATAATACAACAATTGAAATTTGCGGAATAATTAAAATTTTCTATTACAAACTATTCTCGTTCCCAAAACCTTCAACCTTTACATCTAACTGCCTCAGAATCATTTTAATACTATAAGGGTTTACATCGCAAAACGATATTACAATTCAACATTAATACATTATTCGGAACCTTAAACATGGTTCAAATATTAATAACTCGGCCAAAGTATATAAATCTTTAAGAATCACATATGATTCATATCTTTCAAGTAACACATAACTTTACCTTAAATATTTAACCTGCAAAAGTGGTTATTTGCAAGGTTGAGCTCGACAGCCCAGCAAAATCTAACAGTTTTCATGTATTACATAACACATAATAATATGCTCGATATACATCTCATAAACATTGGACTAACATAACATACATGTTGTAGTTCATATAACAAGTATAAAGATTGAGTTCATTACTTAATCACCGTAGTCATAAATTGACTTTAACATTTCATACTTTCAACATTAATATAACACCATGCTATTTGCAATAAAGATTTCAAACAGTTCATCATCAAATTCACATAGCAAATAGGAACTGAAAGACTTGCCTTGATCGTTGTTTACCAATAACAATTTAATAGCTTACAGTTATCTGCACTTCACGTGCCCCGAAAATACGAGTTTCACAAACTGAATACATACTCGACCAAGATTTAACTAAGGAGATCTTTATAAAAAGTCCTCCCACAACAAAGCCTTTCTCAAAATTAGAGGCCTTATTGTTGGTGAATGAAACTAAGGTCCAAGCCCTTCTATTTATAGGTTTAGAAAAGGGGTAAAGTTCTCAATTTAGTCGATGTGGGACTTGGTTTATACTAATTCTAATTGGTTTATACTAATTTTTCATATTTTTAACATGCTAAGTGTATTCATTTATCATGAATTCGTTTCTTAACCAATTCAATCCGTTCAAGTTGCGTTGTTTTCGTTTTATAGAGGAGAACAACAATCATCCATCAATTTAAAGTTTCAATCACGAATTCATCATCAATTTTAGTCTCAAAGTACAACAAAACACACATTATCATCAAAACAAAAATTCCTCTTCTTTAGCATAAATACATGAATTTTAAGCTTGCGAATTAGGTAAACAAATTCATACATCGCATAAACCTAAATTTATTATGTTAACCTCTCGATCCTTAGAACTGTTACACATGGACCTTGTTGGACCTATCCCTAAACACAACATGGGTGGTGCTATATACATTCTAGTTTTGGTTGATGATTATTCACGGTTTACATGGGTTGATTTTCTAAAATTTAAAAATGAGGCTATTAATTCTTTTTATACCCTGTGTAAAATGATTCAAAATCAACAACGGAGTTCTATTGTTTATATTCGATCTGATCATGGAAAAGAATTTGACAATTCTGATTTCATTATGTTCTGTGATGAGAAAGGTATAAGTCATAACTTCTCTGCTCCTTATACACCTTAGTCAAATGGTGTAGTTGAAAGGAAAAATCGTTCTTTGCAAGAAATGACTAATACCATGTTAAATGAATACCGTCTTCCAAAGTATTTCTGGGCTGAAGCTGTGGCAACATCATGTTACATATTAAACAGAGTTTTATTAAGACCATTTTTGTTCAAAACTCCCTATGAGCTTTATTATAAAAGAACTCCAAAAATAAACTATTTCCGTGTTTTTGGGAGCAAATGCTTTATTCTAAACACCAAAGGACACTTATTAAAATTTGTTCCTAAATCTGATGAAGGAATATTTTTTGGATACTCTCTTAATAGTAAATCATACAGAGTTTTCAACAAAAGAAGTCTAGTTGTGGATGAATCAATGAATGTAACTTTTGATGAAACTCAGCCTCCTCCAAAATATAAAGAACTGACTGATAATGATGTTGTCATTGAAGATATTCTCAGAAATATGGAAGAACCAAAACTAGATAATGCATCTTCACCTATTATTGAGAATCCCCTTGAAAATCCAAACCCTCAGTTGAATGATTTGCCCAAAGAGACTCATGTTATTAAAAATCATCCTATAGAAAAATATTATTGGTAATATTGAAAAAGGGGTCATCACTAGATCACAAGCACATAATCTAGCTGGTAATTTGTCTTTCTTATCTCAAATTGAACCTAAATATAAAAGATGCCTTACTAGATGAAGACTTGATAATGGCTATGCAAGACGAACTTGAACAAAATACTAGAAACAAAGTATGGGAGTTAGTCCCACAACCTGAGGATGTTTCAATCATTGGAACTTGATGGGTATTTCATAATAAACTTGATGAAAATGGAACTATTGTACGTAATAAGGCAAGATTAGTTGCACAAGGGTATAATCAAATGGAAGGAATTGACTATGATGAAACATATGCTCCTATTGTTAGAATTGAATCTATTCGTATGTTATTAGCATTTGCACGCCATAAGAATTTTAAACTATTTCAAATGGATGTGAAATTTGCATTCTTAAATGGTGTTATAGAAGAAGAGGTTTATGTTAAAAAACCTCCTAGATTTGAAGATTTTAGTCATCCTGAATATGTTTATAAATTACATAAAGCGTTATATGGTTTAAAACAGGCCCCCAGAGCTTGGTATGAAAGATTGAGTAATTGTTTGTTGAAAAATGGCTTTAAACGTGGAATTGTTGATACTACCTTATTTACTAAAAATAAAAACAATGATATTCTGGTAATTCAAATATATATTGATGATATTATTTTTGGTTCTACTGACATTACTATGTGCAATGATTTCTCTGAAAGTATGAGTAAAGAATTTGAAATGAGTATGATGGGAGAATTAAACTTCTTCCTCGGACTGCAGATTAAACAAGGAGAAAAAGGTATTCATATATCTCAGTCTAAATACTGTAAAGAAATGATCAAGAAATTTGGCTTAGAATCAGCAAAACCTCTTAACACTCCTATGTCAACGATGGATAAATTAATTATTGATGAAAATGGAAAATCTGTTGACTCAAAGAAATATAGAGGAATTATCGGAAGTCTATTATACCCCCAAATCCGTGTAACATCGACACAGGACATGGTGCTCACGATATAACATACATCATCATCTATCTAAGTAACTCTAATAATAATAATAATAATAATAATATTAACTATTACATACTTATTCAAAATAAAGTCCCAAGTCTTTACAACCTTTAATAAATCAAACTTAAACTTAGCATTTATCGCTACATCACATCATATGCGAAATATAATTATTACATAAATAACTCTCATCATTTCATCTTAGACTTTCCTTTGTCCTTGCTTCGAGAGCCCTCGCATATCAAATTTTAATCGAAAAGTTTAAGCAAGAATGAGCACAAATTGCCCAAAGAAGTATATAAAGTAGTTTGAGAACATACATCAAGTAGAAGCATTAGTATGAATATTTCTCAATAGTTGAAATAAATATCAAGAGATAAACCGGAATATCAAGATAAGAGTTCGGAATTCTCAATAATATACTAAGGGTGTTAGATACCTCCTAACATTACTTTGTTTCATCAAAACCATCGACGGTTTAACAATCAAATAGATTGTAAACGGTCTCGCAAGTACTCCAGTGATCAACCTATCGCACCTTACATTGTGCACAAGTATAAAGTTTAAACGATAAGTGTAAATGGGACTATATGCCTCCCACATCATTACCCCATTATCCAAGGTTGTTCATCTTAGTATTCATGCGGACCTCACCAAAGCAATTTGATTGGTAAACATTCAATAGCTTCAAAGGATTTGAATTGTTCAAACAATATACTACGTTTGCATCAATAACATCTAGCTGAAACGAAAGCTAGAAAGCATGCTTGAATATAGTTCATTAAGGGTATACGAACTTTAAAGTATAGAAGTTACAATAGGAACTAAATAATCATCAATAACGTTTCGCATCACAATTGAAGTTATAGAACTTTACAATAAAGGAGCTTGCATTTAATGATTACTTAATCACAAGCCCAAACTTACCCTCACCGCAATCAATCGAATAAGAGTTGAATAAATTCATAATGAAAATAGGGTAAGAAACTTGCCTTGATCGTTGTTTACCAATAACAGATTATAACTTACCATACTATATCACGCACTTCACGTGCCCTACACAATTGTATAATCATGCACATCAACTATTAGCAACGCATAGTAGTTGTAATATAAACTTTACTCTATAATTTTTAGAGTTTACTCTCACGATTTTCATCGACTCTCACGATTTTCGAGAGTTTACTCTACGATTTTCATCGACTTCTACAATTTTTTGAGTTTACTTTTACGATTTTCATCGACTCTCACGATTTTCATCGACTCTACGATTTTCACCAACTCTATGATTTTCAATCGACTCTACGATTTTCAAGAGTTTACTCTACGATTTTCATCGACTCACGATTTACGATTTTTGAGTTTACTCTACGATTTTCATCGACTCTCACGATTTTCATCGACTCTACGATTTTTTTTACTCTCACGATTTTCACCGACTCTACGATTTTCAGAGACTCTCTATGATTTTTACTCTACGATTTTCATCGACTCTACGATTTTTACTCTATTTTTCAATTTTACTCTACGATTTTAACGATTTTTCTTACGATTTTATTCCCGCTAACTTAAAGATGATATGACCATGATACTTGGACACAATAAACTTCATACATCAAGGTATTTTACAAAAATATAACATTCATAAAACTAGCATGCTAAGACCACAAACCAACTGCATAGAAAAGCGTGCCAACACTAGTTTTATACTTAGAAAAAATTCGAATTTCGTAATTCTCGCAGATTTTATTACCAACATGCATGCTTACGATTTTCACAACTTGCTCAATTTAACTCCCTTTCTTATGAAATTTGGATAGGTTGTACCTCATGCTACATACTATTTTATAAAATTATAACATATGCTAATCGAGTCATCTACACCATGATTCCGAGGCTCCGAAAAACCCCAAAAATCACAGATTTCACATTCAACCAACTTTGAAAAATTTTGTGATTTTGATTCTAGCATGCATGGGCTTGACTCCTACTGTCCAGATCACTTCTACCAACATATATGAACATGCTACAACAAACCAACTCACTAAATTACCATGCTATGAACAAATTGACTACAAAGAGGCATTTTATCAACATATCGCATACATTCATGAAATATTTGATTCTCTATGTAATTGAAACATGTTTAAACCATACTTTTCATTCCTTATCCTCCTCATAACAGAAACCAACAATATTATCATAGCCTTATGAAATCAACATAAACCATTTACCATGGCTATACATGCTTTTTCACTATTTTTCTTCAAGAACATGAAAAAGAGAGTTTCATAGCTTACCTTTTTGGATGAATTTCTCATGCTAATTTGATTATCCTCTTCCTTGCTTGTTAGTTGTTAAGTGATCTCTAGAATACTACCACACTATCTATCACTCTCAACTTCTCTCAAGATGCTTACTTGGTGGAATTTTCTTAAAAGAAAAGTGTGTTTGTATATATGTATAGCTTTGTTAGAGTCTTTTGATTCCCATAACCCCAACTCCCATAACCCCCAACACTAATGATTAGTTACTCACAAGACTTAATAATACAATAATATAGTTAATTAATAGGAAGAATGTGGGAGTTAGAGAAAATGAATGTGAGAGAGAAAATAAAAAGAATTTTGATTTTAAGGAATAAAATAAATTACTTCCACCCTAGCTATTATGTAATATACGATACTCCCTCCCTTGTCCCAATTTAATAGTCTCATGGGTCCATCAGTTCAAATTGATTTCTATTAAAAAAAAATATATATTATTTTAATCAATTAATCAATTAATAAGTTTATTTGACTATTTTACCCTTGGAACCAAACTTTATGTAACCATATATCGATTCCTACTAAAGTCGACATTCCTGGACGTCAAGGACTATCCGCTTAGTCAAATTCATCTCTCGAAATTGTAGTTGATTTTTTTCTCAAAAAAAGTCAATAGGTCGATTTTGACCAAAAAGTCAACTCGTGACACTTTTTCGTGATTACGGTCTATCCCGACTAATTTCGACGTTTGGACTCGAATACACAATTCAGATCTCTAAATTCTCGCTTCCTAACTCAAAGCTCATGATTTAATACCATCCCACGTAATAAAATAGAATAATTCCCTACTTAATTTTATTTAAATAGTTAAATAAAACTAAACCAACCATTTAAATACATCTCATCACATATCTTGAAATAAACATATATGTACACACACATACATCTAATAAATGAAATCACCCAAAAGTTTCATATAAATTCATTTATTAACAATTTTAAATTACATATAAAAAAAATAAAATTAAAAAAAATAAAAATAAAACTCTTGATATTACATTCATCCTCCTTAAAAGGATTCCATCCCCCTAATCATTACACATCATCAAAAAAGATTAGGGTAATTTTTCATCATTTTCTCCTCGAGTTCCCACGTAGCTCTCATCTGTTGTGGTTCCTCCACAATACCTTAACAAAAGGTATTATCTTATTTCTTAACACTTGTTCTTTTCTATCGATTATCGCAAATGGGACCTCTTCGTAGGTTAAGTCCTTTTCAAACCGAATAGGTTCATACTCTATGACATGCTTGTAATCCTCGCTTATAGGGTCGTAGGACGTAAACATGGAACACGTTGTGTATATGTTCTAACTCCCGAGGTAAGGCTATTTCATAAGCTACCTCACCCACTCGCCTCAACACTTCAAGGGTCCTATGAATCTGGGACTAAGTTTTCCCTTCTTCCCAAATCTCATTTTCCCTTTCCAAGGTGACACTTTCAAAAACACATAAGTGCCAACGTAAAAATCTCGTTGTTGCTGATGTTGATATGCATATTTCTTCTGTCGATCCTGAGCCGTCACGAGCCTCGCTCGTATTATTTTGATCACATCTGCAGTTTGTTGCACCAATTCTAGCCCTAGCAATTGTCATTCTCCCACTTCATCCCAGCACAATGGTGGTCTGCATTTCCTTCCATACAAAGCTTCATAAGGTGGCATACCGATGCTCGCATGATAATTGTTATTGTACGCAAATTCTACCAACGGTAGGTGATCATCCCAGCTCCCTTTGAAATCTATAACGCATGCTCTCAGCATGTCCTCTAACGTTTGAATAGTTCTCTCGCTCGCCCATCCGCTTTGAGGATGATACACCGTGCTCAACCTCTCGCATGTGCTCCCACGCGCTCTTGAAAACTTCTCCGTAAATTTGTTGTGAACCATGGATCGCGATCCGACACAATTGATACAGTAACCTGCGTGCCTCGAAACAATCTCTTTGATGTAAAGCTTTACCAACCGATCCAAGGTATATCCGATCTTGATTGGCAAGAAATGCTACCGACTTGGTCAATCGATCAACGATCACCCAAATCGCATCGTAACCCTTCACAGAAGTTGGAAGTCCTACCACGAAGTCCATCGTGATATGCTCCCACTTCCATTCTCGAATTTCTAAAGGTTGAAGTAGCCTCGCTCAATTTTCGATGTTCCGCTTTAACTCACCGGCATGTTAAACACTTCACGACGCACTCACGACTTTTCTTTTCATATTGGGCCACCAATAATGTTGGCGAAGATCCCGATACATCTTTGTGCTTCCTGGGTGAATTGAGTAACTTGAGCTATGAGCTTCCCGCAAGATTTCTTCCTTTAATCTGCATAATCACTGCACCCAAATTCTCTTCTCAAATCTTAATAGTCCATCACCCCCATACCGAATTTAAGCTCTTCTCCATCCTCAAATTTTGTCCTCACCTTCACACATTCCTCATCGTCGCCTTTGTACTTCCTTGATTTTGTCCAATAGAGTCGGATGAGCCTCCATCACAATAATTTCCCCTCCGCTCTCTTGGACTTTTTATCTCGAGTTCCAATCTAGCCATCTCCTTAATTAACTCCTCTCGAGTTGTTAGATTGCCAACCTACCATCGCCCTTTTTTCGCTTAGCGATCTCGCTACCACGTTCGCTTTTCCCTGATGATACAAGATGTCGTAATCGTAATCCTTTATAAGTTCCAACCATCTTCTTTTTGTCTCATATTCAACTCTTCTCGCGTGAAAATATACTTCGGATTTTTATGGTCCGTGTATATTTCACACCTTACACCATATAAATAGTGCCTCCATATCTTTAAGGCAAATACTATCGCCGCCAATTCCAGATCATGGGTAGGATATCCTTCTCGTAATCCTTCAATCGACGCGATGCATACGTAATAATAACTTTACCATGTTGTATAAGCACACACAACCAAGTCCTTGTGTGACGACGATCACGAAAATCACGAAGTCACCAGATCGTCAGTAAAGACAACACCGGTGCTTCACTCGGCCTTTTTCTTGAGTTCCTTAAAACTCTCTTCACATTTCTCCGTCCGCATAAATTTTACCGACTTCTTCATTAAATTCACAACGCTCCCGCTTATCTTTGAAAAATCTTGGATAAACCGTCTGTAATAGCCTGCCAGACCTAAGAAACTTCTTACTTGGCCGGTGACTTTGGTTGTTCCCAATTTTCAACCGCTTCCACCTTTTTGTCGGATCCACGTAAATTCCATCCTTTGTCGATCACGTGACCCAAAAATTGAACTTTCTCCAACCGTAATTCACACTTCGAGAATTTTGCATGATAACTTATCCTTCCTCAACGCCCAACACTAACCTTAAATGTTCAAAGATGATCTTCCCGAGTCTTAGAATAGATCAAGATATCATCTATGAACACAACTATGAATTTATCTAAGTATTGCTTGAATACCCGATTCATCATGTCCATAAATGTCGCCGGGCGCATTTGTTAACCCGAACGACATCACTAGGAACTCAGAGTGACCGTAACGTGTCCCAAACGCCGCCTTAGGTACATCCTCCTTCCTTACCTTTAAACGGTGATATCCCGCCCTCAAGTCGATCTTGGAAAAATATTTTTCCCTTCAGCTTGATCGAACAGATCATCTATCCTAGGTAATCTGATACTTGTTCTTAATCGTCACCTTGTTCAACTCTCGATAGTCGATACATAGTCTCATCGATCCATCCTTCTTTTTCACAAATAAAATTGGTGCTCCCCAAGGAGACACACTCGGTTGAATATACTTCCTATCCAATAACTCTTGCAATCTGCATTCATCGCCTCCTTCATTTCGCGGTGCCATTCGTAAGGGGATTTCAAATCGGTGTCGCCCCCAGACTAAATCTATAACTAATTCGACCTCCCGATCCGGCTGAAGTCCCGCAATTCTCCTAAATACATCCGAAATTTGTTCACTCATCGGTATCCGTCCCATCTCTATCCTGCTTTTGCTTTCTCACAGACGACGATATATGGGCCAAATATCCTACACATCCATTTCTTAGTAACTTCCTTGCTTGCATCATCGCCGACAACTTGAGTGTCTCTAATGACCTACTTCCATAGAATGCTACCTTAGACCGATCCGAGTCCTAAGGTTTATACACTTCTTTTGGCAATCTATCATCGCTCCATGGTTAAATAACCAATCCATTCCTAGAATTACATCAAATTCTCCTAATTGAATTGGAATTAAATCCACTGTAACTTATATCCCCGATGTTTACAACATAATTTCTATGTACATGGCTAACGGAATCATTTCCTTATTAGCAACTTCTATGTTCATAGGATATTTTAATTCTTCCCGGGGTAAATTTAATCATTGGGAGAATTCATGCGATATTTAAGGAACAAGTAGCACCCGAATCAAATAATATGTGTTGTATATATCATTGATCTAATGATACCGAAACCACGCCCCGGATGCGACCGCATCCTGAACCATCATGTTGAAAGTCCTTTGTTGTTGTCGATTCTCGAGTGGTGGTCCATTAATCGTGAGATTCCCACCGCTTGGTCCCTTCCTCCATTTCCTCCTGTTTGTGTTCTTCTTTGGGAAATTCCTCGCTCGATGATCCAATGCTCCACAGCTTGAAGCATCCATTTTTTTTGGTGCAGAGCAATTGGGAGAGATGTGCCCCCTCCCGCCCGCAGCTTGAAACAGACATTCTTTCCTTTAGACATGCCTCGAGTGATTCCTCCCACACTCCTTGCATGCCTCTCGTTTTCTTCTTTGTTTCCGGTTTCCCCCTGTAGTTTCTCGATTTGAAATTGTTGTTGCATATCGTTGTTATTGTTCCACTTCTCTTGTTTGCACCATCGCCGCCGCTACCTTCCCGCATGATTCCCTCCTTCATTCTTCTTCTTTTTTCCTTATTAAATTTCATCAGGGCCTCACTTCCGCCCTCAGCGATTATAGCTTTCTCCAGGAGAGTCGCGAAGCTTTTCGTCTATAACACCGAGAGTCTCTGCTATATAGCCATGGTTTGAGACCCTGCTCAAACCTCCTCGTTTTTCTCTCCTCATTGTCGACTGGTGAGGCTTAAAACTCGCGCTAGCTCGTTGAATTTTTATGATATTGAGGTACCGCCATGTCTTTCGCTTCACCTGTGAATCGTGATCTCCATGCGACTCAGATACTAACCAAAAATAGTTCTCAAAAAGATTTTCTTAAACCCTTCCCAAGGTATCACGCCTTTCTCCAAACTCGGTCCGGTTTGCCTCCCACCGTGGTTAGCTTCACCTTCAACATGTAAGTGGCGTAAGATTATTTTCCGATCATCACCTACTCGGGCGATAAATAACGCCTTTTCGATTTCCCTTGACCCAAGTTTGAGCTTCATGGGTTCAAGGTTCCTTTGAACTCGTGGGGTCCCGCTCTTGAAGTCCTGAAGTGTGCCACCGGGCCACTCGGAGGGTTATTGGCATTCGGGTTCGATTCTCAAGTGCCCCACTAACATGTCTACAAATCCAGATAGATTTAGTGGATCCCAAAGATTACCGCTTTCGAATTTCTGTGTGTTTGACGACGTCTTCCTCTAGCCATCTATCTGTTTAAAATGAACTTAATGTTATTATCTTATCACTTACTCTACATAATATATCAATCATAAGAAGAGACTTAATCATCACATCACATACTTAAATAAAAACATATTTATTTATAAACATAACACCCAAGGTATTTCATCGTCTTATAACATTAAGCCATTTACATCACTTTAAACCAACATACTTGGTAAAAACTGAAACCAAGCTTATTATTCAAAGATAAGCGTTCTATACGCCAGTAGTAAAAGTTCATCATAATAAACTAAAAGCCCCGCCTAATGGCGTCCTCATGCTCCTCATCCGCTATCTCCAATACCAGCCCTCGGCTTATAACACGTCTAGACCGGTGCTCCTCACTTGGAAAATGATTCACCCTATGTTGAAACCTTCCATGTGCTGACTTAAATGCGCATTTCATCTTGTCTATCTTAACCTTTCTTATCTCTCACTCTCCTTCTAACTCGCCATTAGCTTAGCTTCAAACCAACACCTGCCTCTCCTCTCTTCTCCCCGTAATGTGGTAATAATCGCTTGTCGGTTTGAAGACTCTGAATCCTCGACTCTAACCCATTAATGGTATGCCCCAAGTGGGTCCTAATAGCTTCTTTCTCATCCTCCAGCCTATCCGCCTTTTGGTCTGATGCCCGCAACTTGTCAGCCAGATCCCCGTTCCTAATTATCAGGTGGTGCACCAATGCCTCAAGCAATGCCGCAGCTTTGTCGCTCCCCCCCGACATAGCTCCTTCAACTCATGGACCTTGTCGCCCAACTCCGTAATCCTATCCATCAACTCATCCAATAAAGTATCCTCAGTGCTTCTTCCGAGTCCTCCTGCTCCTCTTCCTCTTCAGATACTCCTCTGGTCGAGAAGTCACCATCGCCTCATTTATAGGCTCGTGTACAACTGTCACCAAATCGCTCACTCACAACGTGGATATCTCTAACCTCCTCTTCTCCGACATCCTTCAAACAAGAAAAAAAATCACCTTGCTAGTATTTTAAAATAGTTGTTTTTGTTTTTAGGAAAATAGATTTGACACAACCCCTAGAACTCTACATGAGTTCATCTCTTTATTTTCTCCACTAACTTCCCTAAGGTTATAGTCTAAGGTTCCCCACCCAAGGTTTATAACCTATTGCTTCGATATCTAACTCCGTGACGCCCCCAAATCAGTGTAACATCGACACAGGTGACATGGTGCTCACGATATAACATACATCATCATCTATCTAAGTAACTCTAATAATAATAATAATAATATTAACTATTACATACTTATTCAAAATAAAGTCCCAAGTCTTTACAACCTTTAATAAAACTAAAACTTAAACTTAGCGCTTATCGCTACATCACATCATATGCGAAATATAATTATTACATAAATAACTCTCATCATTTCATCTTAGACTTTCCTTTGTCCCGCCTCGAGCCCTCGCCATTATCACCTTTAATCGAAAAGTTTAAGCAAGAATGAGCACAAATTGCCCAAATAAGTATATAAAGTAGTTTGAGAACATACATCGTAAGTAGAAGCATTAGTATGAATATTTCTCAATAGTTGAAATAAATATCAAGAGATAAACCGAATATCAAGATAAGAGTTTCGAATTCTCAATAACATACTAAGGGTGTTAGATAATTCGAACATTACTTTGTTTCATCAAAACCATCGACGGTTTAACAATCAAATAGATTGTAAACGATCTCTCGCAAAGTACTCCAGTGATCAATTTATCGCATCTCTCTACATTGTGCACAAGTATAAAGTTTAAACGCATAAGTTTAAATGGGACTATATGCCCGACATCGCTACCCTGTTATCCGGGTTGTTCATCTTAGTATTCATACGGACCTCACCAAAGCAATTTGGATTGGTAAACATTCAATAGCTTCAAAGGATTTGAATTGTTCAAACAATATACTACGTCAGCATCAATAACATCTAGTCAAACGAAAGCTAGAAAGCATGCTTGAATATAGTTCATTAAGGGTATACGAACTTTAAAGTATAAGAATTAATAATAGAACCGAATAATCATCAATAACGCTTTCGCATCACAATTGAAGTTATAGAACTTTACAATAAAGGAGCTTCGCATTTAATGATTAATTAATCACAAGCCCAAACTTACCCTCGCCGCAATCAATCAATAAGAGTTGAATAAATTCATAATGAAAAATAGGGTAAGAAACTTGCCTTGATCGTTGTTTACTAATAACAGATTAACAAATTTATGCCTATCTACGCACTTCACGTGCCCTACACAATTGTATAATCATGCACATCAACTATTAGCAACGCGATAGTAGTTGTAATATAAACTTTACTCTATAATTTTCGTGAGTTTACTCTACGATTTTCACCGACTTCACGATTTTCGTAGTTTTTACTCTACGATTTTCACCGACTCTACGATTTTTTGAGTTTACTCTCTACAATTTTCATCGACTTCTACTATTTTTTGAGTTTACTCTACGATTTTCATTCGACTCTCACGATTTTCATCGACTCTCACGATTTTTTTTTACTCTACGATTTTCGACTCTACGATTTTCACGATTTCAACGACTCTCACGATTTTCACCGACTCTCACATTTCACGACTCAACGATTTTATTTTACGATTTTCATCGACTCACGATTTTTTTTGACTTTACGATTTTCACGATTTTCAACGATTTTACGATTTTCATCGACTTTACGATTTTTTATTCTACGATTTTCATTTCGACTCTACGATTTCGTTTTACTCTACGATTTTCACCGACTTACGATTTTATTCCCGCTTAACTTAAAGATGATATGACCATGATACTTGGACACAATAAACTTCATACATCAAGGTATTTTACAAAAATATAACATTCATAAAACTAGCATGCTAAGACCACAAACCAATCAGATAGAAAAGCGTACAAGACTAGTTTTTATACTTTTAGAAAAAAAATTCGAATTTCCGTAATTCTCGCAGATTTTATTACCAACATGCATGCTTACGATTTTCATAACTTGCTCAATTTAACTCCCTTTCTTATGAAATTTGGACAAGTTGTACCTCATGCTACATACTATTTTATAAAATTATAACATACGCTTAATCGAGTCATCTACACCATGATTCCGAGGTTCGAAAAAACCCCAAAATCACAGATTTCACATTCAACCAACTTTGAAAAATTTTGTGATTTTGATTCTAGCATGCATGGGCTTGACTCTCACCGTCCAGATCACTTCTACCAACATATATGAACATGCTACAACAAACCAACTCACTAAATTACCATGCTATTAACAAATTGACTACAAAGAGGCATTTTATCAACATATCGCATACATTCATGAAATATTTGATTCTCTATGTAATTGAAACATGTTTAAACCATACTTTTCATTCCTTATCCTCCTCATAATGTAAACCAACAATATTATCATAGCCTTATTAAATCAACATAAACCATTTACCATGGCTATACATGCTTTTTCACTATTTTTCTTCAAGAACATGAAAAAGAGAGTTTCATAGCTTACTTTTTGGATGAATTTCTCATGCTAATTTGATTATCCCTCTTCCTTGCTTGTTAGTTGTTAAGTGATCTCTAGAATACTACCACACTATCTATCACTCTCAACTTCTCTCAAGATGCTTACTTGGTGGAATTTTCTTAAAAGAAAAGTGTGTTTGTATATATGTATAGCTTTGTGAGAGTCTTTTGATTCCCATAACCCCCAACTCCCATAACCCCCAACACTAATGATTAGTTACTCACAGTACTTAATAATACAATAATATAGTTAATTAATAGGAAGAATGTGGGAGTTAGAGAAAATGAATGTGGGAGTTAGAAAAATAAAAAGAATTTTGATTTTAAGGAATAAAATAAATTACTTCCACCTTAGCTATTATGTAATATAATGATACTCCTCCCTTGTCCCAATTTAATAGTCTCATGGGTCCATCAGTTCAATTGATTTCTATTAAAAAAAATACATATATTATTTTAATCAATTAATCAATTAATAGTTTATTTGACTATTTTACCCTTCGGAACCAAACTTTATGTAACCATATATCGATTCCTACTAAAGTCGACGTTCCGGACGCCAAGGGACTATCCGCTTAGTCAAATTCATCTCGAAATTGTAGTTGATTTTTTTCGAAAAAAGTCAATAGTCGATTTTGACCAAAAAGTCAATCGTGACACTTTTTCGTGATTATAGTCTATCCCGACTAATTTCGACGCTCCGACTTTAATACACAAATCCAGATCTCTAAATTCGCTCCTAACTCCAAATTTCATGATTTAATACCATCCCACGTAATAAAATAGAATAATTTCTACTTAATTTTATTTAAATAGTTAAATAAAACTAAACCAACCATTTAAATACATCTCATCACATATCTTGAAATAACACATATATGTACACACACATACATCTAATAAATGAAATCACCCAAAAGTTTCATATAAATTCGCTTATTAACAATTCTTAAATTACATAAAAAAAATAAAAAAATTAAAAATAAAACTTGATATTACAGTTGGAAAGATTTTACAAATTAAGAATTGAGTTAGGTATGCTAAATATTTCCTCTTAATTTTTTTATGTTTAAACAAGTTTTAATTTATCTTCCACTTAATTTTTTTTATTAATAAACTATATATATATATATATATATATATATTATTTTTAATTTATTTTTAGTTAATATATAAATATAAATATTTTTTTATTTAAATGGAATTATTTATTTTATCATTACGAAGATATATATATATATATATATATATATATATATATATATATATATATATATATATATATATATATATATATATATATATATTTCCAAGGATTAAATATGCTCCATTAATTATTGAGCTAATCTAATGGTTAATATTGACCCATCCGTGCCCATATCCATTGAACCAATGATAATTAATCATCAAAGACACACATATCATGATCTAGAGCCATCCGATCAATACTAAGCATTCATCCTAGCCGTTGGATCAAATTTAATTCAAGAAACCCAACTGTTCATCTTCAGATTAAATCCACGCCATCCAATTCAGTTCAAATCAATGTTCTACCGTTGGATCAATCCGGTAAGTCAAACTATATATACAAATTTTTAATTTTTTTAATTCATTTCATACTCTATTCTCTCTCTCTCCCTCTCTCTTGTCTTGTGTCTGAAATGCTCCCTTCTCTCTCATCTTTTACGTCTCTGGCTATCTTCTCCGGTTATCTCTCTCTTCTTCTTTACCTTCTCTGATGTTTATCTCCGGCTTCTGCCTTTTTCATCTCTCTATTTTTTCTTCCTCTCGACTAACCTAAAAGTTTAACAGATCTATGGTTAAGGTTTATCAGTTGAAATCCTCCAAATTTCTAGTAATTATTGTCAGCAAATTCTTAAAGTTTTGGTTAAAGAATTTTTTTTTAAGTCGTTCTTATGTAATCTAGTGATTTTTTTATTTAAAATTTTCTAGGGTTTCTTAGCCACTCAAATGTGTTCTTCGTCAAGATCATCAGATCTATGCAGATTAAGTTTTGTTTTAAAGATTAAATCGTTTCTGATTTCATTCTATTTTTTATACTTGTATGTGTTCCTTCCGTTTCATTAAAATGTTAGGGTTTCTACTCAAAATCGTGTCTGAGTTGGTTTTTCAAAAACAAATCTTTCTGGCGTTCAACACCAACAATCTGTTAGGATTTCCAATAAAGATCATTTGCTAAATTTTTTAACGATGCAAGTCATTTCGTCTACTTCATCAAATCCATTGTAATCTCTGGTAAGTTATGTTTAATATCCTAAGTTCAATCAAATTTTTAACAATAATTTTTGTTAGTCGCTTATCTTATCTCAATTTTCTAAAGTGCAGTTACTTTCTGATAATTTTTTTTAACCCTAGTTTTTATTGTTTCAAAACTTCCAAATGTTTTCCTTAAAACTATTTTTTTAAAAAAAAGAAATGGGGAGTGCCGTATATTTTTTAACAGGCCATAATTTTTTGCTCATCTTCTAACAATCACTTCAAATATTTTTGACATCTATTCCTTAAAGGTTTCAACAGGAAGAATTTTTTTTAATCACCCATTTTTTCGTCTCTCACAGTTGTTCAATTTTTTTTACACTAGCCTCGTCTTTATTCTTTCATATTATATATATCTTTTCATATATATACATATTATATATCTTTATATATATAATATATACTATATATATATATACCTATGTGTCTATGCACCTTTGATGGGGTAAATGATGTTTTTCTCATTGAGAAACTGCCTACGAATAAGCATGTCAAGCTGGAACTGGTATGAATTTGCTTAAGCTACTCACTCAGGTATAACCCTCCATTGTTTCAATCCTGTCTATTTTAAATTATGTGGATACTGATGTCCACTGAGTTTATTTCTGCATCTCTTATATATTGTGTGGATACTGATGTCCACTAGGTTTGTTTATTGCATTAACTGCTATGTGCTCTATCTATCTGAGATTTTCTATAAATGTTGAAAATCTTTCAATTTACCCTCCTCTTTGAAAAATTTTCCTCTGAAATGACACTTTCTCTATGTGATGATTCAACTTGACTTTACTCTTCTCAGTTTACTGGTTTCTTGCCGTGTTTTCTCAAAATTGTTTTTAAATGATACATCTTCATATCTTTGGTAATCATTCTTAAGGTTGACTGAACTTCCTTATTCTCTGTGTTATCTATAAGACATGTGGCAATCTTATGTTACTATGTTCTCTCTTCTTAAATAACAGCTTTTAAAATGTTTATCTATTCAACTGTTTCACTTAAATGATATCTGGTTCTTATTACTATTTTCCCTATAGTCATATTACTTGCTACAACATCAGTTTAGTAACTACTACTTCTGCTTAACTACATTGAGTGTATATTACCTGCATCATATTATTACTCCTTTCTCTATCTATATATATAAGGTCTTTCAAAAATGGTAAATTCATATATGCAGTCTCTACGTAGTCTGATATTTTCTCCTATCTTTCCTGCTTCCTTACTCATAATGTATAATCTGTTCTCATCAAAACAGAAAACACTCCCTTTACACTTTGAGTTACAATTCTCTACTGTTGTCCCTCGCCTTACTATTATCTCTGCCCAATCAAAGTACAGAACTATGAGACACAATCTTTGTCCAGGAAATGTCGTTACTTTTCACAGTTTTCCAAATATGTTTAACAAACTTAAAAATGTTAGGTGGGACTGCTTAGTCTCCTTCTATGACAAATCTATTTATCCTAATCTTATAGTCGAATTTTACTCTCACATGGAATTTTCTACTAACTCCTCTAGCTTTTTAAAAACTATCACAACTTTTATTCAAGGTTAAACTTACATAATTGATGAACTCTTTCTTGTCTATGCTCTTCAACTACATCCATCCACTCTAGAACTACCTAGGATAAATTCCTATCTTCATCCCTCTGGCATATCTGTGGAAGAATGCATGTTATTTAAACATAATCTGTGTGTGGTAACTAATCAAATGGTGCCAACACTCTTATTTGATTATCCTTGCAAGATTGGGTTAGAATTTCTCACTGCTGAGTGTCATTTTTTGGGCAAAATTTTGAGAAACAATTTCATGCATGTGAGAGATGATAGAAAACTGATGCCATTTGATTTGGAGATCATAAACAGTATTTTAAATGAATGCATGCCCTACAATCTGGCCTACTTCTTGCTATCATCTTTTGAATTCTATTTTCAAAATATCTGTCTTGGTTTTGGTCTATTACTCACACATATTTTCAATTATTTGAACATTCTTTTGTCTAATCATCCGTCTCAACTGGTTCCCACTAGTAACATTGTCTCACATCTGAATCTACCACCTCAACCCTTGATTATTTTTAAGCCTATTGATCATAAAGTGATTGAGTCTAACATTAACATGGCCACAAAGATTGATCCCCTCAATAGTATGAATCAACTTCTTCTACAAAACTAAACTATGCTATTAGAAAATTTAGAAGATGTGCAGTTAACCTTACATGTTGTTAAAGCCATGGTCTACTGTCTGATGGAGCCTATTCACTTGGTTATGGATCCCTACCCATTTGTTACTACTGTTAATGATGTTCCAACTGATTTTGTGCCTCCATTTCCTGAAGTTGCTCATGTTCCCATCCCTGAAGTTTCCCACTTTTCTCCTCTAAATTTAGAGGAAATCTAACTTTGTGACTAACTTCTCTAACTATTCGGATGACTGTAAACTTAATTCCCTCAAACCCCTCTCCCTCTCTCCCCTACTACTACTACTACTACTACTACTACTACTACTACTACATCTTTTTTTTACTAGTTTTATATATTTTTGGTTACTAACTCTCTTTGCAAGTTCACTAAACATTCTCTGCAGGTTTTAGATTTTCTTTCCCCCATCATTTTTTATGATGACAAAGGGGGAGAAGAAAAATACTCGTATAAACTGCCATGAGATTGAATATAAACTACTATGAATGAACTACCATAAGATTGAATATAAACTGCTATGAATGAACTACCATAAGATTGAATATAAACTGCTATGAATGAATATAAATTGCTATATTTGTGACGCCCCCAAATCCGGGTATGTTCCAACTCGACAGATGGTGCTACACGGTGCTACAGTTCACACAAACATTCAATTGAAATATCTCAAAAGAACGAATATGTCTTATATATATTCAAAATAATATTAACATTCTCCCATGTTCTTGATAACCGTTACATTTGTCTTTGTCATAAGATAGAATATTATCATTACAGAACCTATACTATTACATAGGTAATCTACAGGTTCGCCTTTGTGACGCCCCCAAATCTGGGTCTCTTCCAACCCGACATATGATGCTCCACGGTGCTACAGTTCACATAAACATTCAATTGAAATGCCTCAAAAGAACGAATAGGTCTTATATATATTCCAAAACAATACTACTATTCCCCAAGTTCTTTATAACCGTTACATTTGATCTTGTCATAATATCAAATATTATCATTACAAACCTATACTATTACATAGGTAATCTATAAGTTCGCTTTAGCCTTCCCTTTATCCTTGTCGAATCCTTTGGTCCATTCGGTCTAAGATGCATTCATATGGTTCAAGCAAGAGTGAGCATAACAAGCTCAACAAGTACTATAATTTCATTTAAAAGCATGCTTGTAACATAGGAATCGTATATCTTCAATAACTGGATAATAGTTATGAAGTACTATCAATAATTCAAAATAGCGTTCCTTTTCCTTCAAAACGTTTTATCATAATAATATTCAATAACACACCAATTCTGGTCCAAGACCATGAGTGTTTCATAATTTCTTTGAAAAGGACATCTGGGCACGAAGTCCGTAAGTCAGACATAGCTTACGAGCACTTCTAGGTGATCAGCCTATAGTACTCTATGTTGATCAACACTACATCCATTAAACGTGTGTACGTTTAAGTTATGGCAACCTCACATGCCCATCGAATACTTGATGAAAATACATTTGTTTATTCATATTCAGGCTTACCTTGAATCCGTACCAAACAATTGGCGTAGGATAGCATTATCAATTCTATATGGAAAACTTGTAAAGAAATCAATCAACTCTTTCGTAAAACCATTCATACATCTCATAACTTGAATCATTTGAAAACTTGACTAACACGAAGGTTAGATAAGCGTTTAAAAAAAACTTGCCTTCAGCGTCTACTACAGTAAAATTACGTTTCCTTTGAGTCTTTACGGTCTCTACAACACACAACCACATAATATATCACATTAGGTCATGAATGAACATAACTGGTTCCTAAAGAATCTTACCCTTCTTCTCAATCTAATTACATATTAGATTTGTTATTATTGGTTCCGGCTTTCCGTCGTTCTTTTACATCGTTCTTACCAACTTATTTCCTTTCTATAACTTAATTGAAATTATTTCATTAATACAACTCGGTTTTAGTTAAACATCCTTCCTCACGGCTTATTAATGTTCTTACGTTATTATTCGAAACTCGATCGTCATAGGTTAAGTACATTTATTGCATACCATTCATGTTCACATTCGACTTATCTTCAACCTTAAGTGTATTACTTAAGGTTTACAATTATCTTAATGATGCTACATTAAGTTTAATTATGTATTGGTTCATTACTAATCAATTATCTTTATTTCTTTACTTGTAAGCTTTTATTACTGTGCATGTTCTAGTCTTTGGCATTTCTTTGTGCCAAATTCTCCTCTTGGGCTCATATTTGCAGCATGAGCTTTTAGTTTCTAGAATTGATCACAAATACTGCGCACGCCATACCTTTGTGTAATCGATCGGCCATTGCTGGCGCCGATTAATAGGGCTAAGGTCCGGTCTCGTCTTGCATGCTTGGCCGGACTTTTTATGCCTTGAGTCATGCAGTGATGACGGACTCTGTGTATTAGATAATTTTGACAGATTTTAATATTTAGTGAGATTCTTGGGCTTGTAACTTCTTCGTTATAAGTCCAAATTGTCTTGTTCAAGAGCCTACGGTTCACAAATCACATACTCTGCATGTTCATGCAAGATTATTTTCTATTCGACTTCGTTTGCTAAAAATTCACCTATTAGTCCATTTTTAACGAAAACAATAAACATTCGTGAACGTTCAACGCTCGTTTCTTCGTTCTAAGTCGGAATCTGGTCATTTTCGAGTCTGTAACTCTATAATGCCAAATAAGACTTGTCTCCATTAAAAACAAATGTTTCCAAGATCGATATCAAAATTCGACTTCCTTTCCGAGAGTTTCACGAATTCGACGATTATCGTCTAATTGTGTTAATTCCGCCAAAACTTCGTTACTTAAGATTTGTTCTTCTTTTCAAATGGATTCAATCCATCATACTAACATCTTAATCTATTCATTTAATTAACTCATATACATGATAAGTTCTTGCTTGTTCTTTGTGATCTTATAACTTATTAAATTAAAAATACATACACTTTTATTCCTCATGAATTATGATGATTTATGTTTTCTATCCATCATTCTTATATCTCATTATCATGCTAACTTCATTAATATTATCATATAACAAGTTCTTACAAGATCTTCATAAGTTCATAACTTCATTTATTAGTTATCTTACAACATGACTTAATTATGGCTTAAGTCTTTTGATTTACTCATTCCAACCTCTTATTAGCATACAAATCCTACCACTACCCACTTCTCTAACAAATGAAGAGAAAGAGATTCATGACTTAGGATTGCTTACCCTTGATGTTCTCTTGCTAATCCTTAATCTTCTTCTTGCTTCTTGAAATATAAACTCTAGCTTTTCTAGCTTTTTCTCTAAAGTAAATAAGCACTTAACTTGTTTGGATGAAATGAAACAATCTACAAATGAAATCCTAAGCTTGCTATTTATAGGAAAATCAAAGTTAGGGCATAATGGTCATAAAACCACCCCACCTCCTTACTATTCTTAGCTTAAGCATTAAGTAAACTTGCTCCCCACATTATTTACTTAGCCATTAAGTTATCTTGCTCCCCACAACACTTGGCCATTAAGTATACTTGGTTATCACACTTACTTAGCCATTAAGTTATCTTGCTCCCTACTTTGGATCATCCATGGTTTGCCCCATGGGTTTAAATCAACCCATAACCCATTGGTTCTTACTTTGGGCTTTAGCTTAATTAACTTAGCTTCATCATTTGGGCTTGTATTAAATTACTTTGGGCTTCACATTACAAACACTTGGGCTTGCATATTAATTATATTTAACTTTCATATTAAATCATATTGGACTTGTACCTCCCACACAATCCACAAGTTTATTCACAAATGGCTTAAAGCCTTAGGACGTATTCTATACGTATAATTCTCGTATTCTAACTCGTATACTTATTCATCATATATGATATACCATCATTCATACATACTCGTATAATACCTAGTATCATACTCGTATACTCTACCCCGCACAATACCTATGTATCCTACAATCATTGCCCTAACTTCTTAATGCTTGATTTTCTTAACATTCTCAAATTAAGTCCACATACGAAATATTACGTTTTCCATAACTGAAATATTATTGGATATTCCATCTTACCTTGATATTCTATCGTTACGTATTTCTCGGAAGTTCAAAAATAATTCCCGAGCAGAAATGCGTAAATAGTGTTTTTCGGAAAATTTCTCAGAAATCTTTTATTTTCGTCTTGGAAATTCAAACACTTTAATTCTACCACGTAGCCAAAATCCTACGACGTTCTGATATGTTTAGGTCTTCGAACGACCTTCAATTAGCTTGCTCCTATAAATAATCAATTAAATTTATTTAATCCACATAATTAAATAAAATTTTAATTCTCCTAAAAATCCGATTTTCTCGGGCGTTTCATTCTTCCCCCCTTATAAGGATTCTGTCCCCAGAATCTCGTTAATACTACATGCACCATTGAGGAAAATTTTTCTTCATTTTAATCTCGAGTTCCACAATGCTTCTTCGACATTGGGGTCCTTTCATTTCACCTTCACCGAAGGTTTTATCTTAATTCCCATGACTCGTCACTTCCTATCAATAATATGAGTTGGAAGTTAAACCCTTATTAACATATTACACTATCTTGTCTCTGATTAATTCTTCTTTTAACTCATAATTATCTAGAACTCAAATTTCTCCTTCAAAACAAGATTATACTTGATCTTCTATTTATCCTACATCCTCTTCTTCATCCGCTTGTACTCCTTGTTACCTAGTTGTACTTACTTAACTCGTTCCATTTTTGTGGGTTAAATCTATATTGTGAATAACCTTTCTACCGCTTCATTCCGTAATTTACTTCTAACTCTGTTCTCGCCATCTCTGTCAATAACTCATTCTGAGTCGTTAACATTGATAGTTTTTCCCCTATCCTTCCTTACTTCACGTTTGGCTACTACGTTTACCTTCCATGTATGATATAATATATCACAGTCATAATCCGTCATCCATTCTAATCACCTTCTCTACTGCATATTCAACTCCTTCTGTGTGAAGATACATTTCAGACTCTTAGAGTCCGTGTATATCTCACACCTCTCCCCGTATAAATACTATCTTCAGATTTTTAATTCAAAACTTCAGTTGCCAATTATAGGTCATAAGTAGAATAGACCTCCTCATAATCTTTAACTGGCGTGATGCATACACAATGACTTTTCCATGCTATATGAGCATGCAATCATGTCATCTACGCGAAACATCGAGATACACTACAAAATTCCCCGTATCATCTGATAAAAATAATATAGGTGTCTTACTTAACCTTTCTCTTAAATCCTGTGACGCTAAGGGTACCTTCAACCATAGCACCTCACATGAGAACCTATATGTTTATCACCGACTTGCTCGGTGCCTCTTACGGAAAATCTAACTTCATTACATTAGTCAACCCAAATGACATAACCAGAAACTTATCATAACAATAACGAGTTCTGAACGTCATCTTAGGTACCTCCTCCTTCTTCCTTACTTTCAACCGACTATGCCCCGTACGCAAATCTATTTTAGAAAAATTCTTTGCCCCTTTCAACTGATCAAATAGATCATCGATCCTGGGCCATGGGTATTTATTCTTAACCGCTAACTGACTCCTCCTACGATAGTCTATATACAAACAGCTCATCTTCTTCCTTAACATCCTCCTAACTTGCGTCATGGTTAGATAACAATAATGTTCCGGTGATTTATTACCGTAATTTACTACCTTGGATTTTTTGAAAAGCTGAAGATTCACACTTTTCTTACAACTAATTATTATAGCTATATGGTTAATCAACCCCTTCATATTGAGAATTTCTTCATTTCTCTCTACATTAACATTACTTATCTACCCATACTCACTTACCTTTATCATTCATGAAATAATTTTCATGAATATAATTTTCGAAAGTTATTTCATCCTCCTCTATCTTAATGTTTAAAGGTACTTATACTCCCTTTCAGACAGACTCCAAGATGAGTTTTTCCACATGTCTTACACGCTCCGATCCTACGCTTAGGATCCCCTTGTCCCACTCTAGTATTCCCGGAGTTAAAATTCTTTCTTTTTGTCATGCTGCCACTGTAATTCTCTGCCTTGGTTCCTCCTTCTCCCTTGCTCATATTCTTCCTCTCTTCTTTGTGGTATTAAGTCAACGACTCACTACAACTTTCTGCTATAATCGCCTTTTCCAGAATGGTCTCATAAGAAACACTCTGGCACGCCAAAATCCGACAATAGAGTAAAGGTCTTAGGCCCTGCTCACACCTACGAGCCTTCCGCTCCTCAGTGTCCACTTAGTGTGGAATAAACATTGCCAATTCATTGAATTTGGCCGCGTACTGGGAACCGTCATGTCCCCTAGTTTAAGTTCTAAGAACTTAATCTCCATCCTCCCTCGCATGTTTGTAGGGAAATGATTCTCGAAGAAAACCTTCTTGAATCGTTCCCACGTCTGTTCTCGCCCCACCCTGGTGAGCCTCCCACCAAAAGTTAGCTTCTCCCTTCATCATATAGGCCGCAGAAGAAGTCTTTTGTGCCTCACCTATGCTTGTAATAACAAACGCCTTCTCTATTTCTTTTACCCATGTATGGGCCTCTATTGGGTCCGTCATTCCTTTGAACTCCGGCGGACCTACGCTTTTAAACTCTTTAAAGGTAGTCGCTCTGGCTACCCTAGATCCCGCGGGTCATCAACATATGTTTGAACTAATAGGACTTTGTTTTTGTGCTTTCTAAGAAATAATGTGGTATCTACTCTACCTCTAGTGAAGCCATTTTCAATAAGAAAGTTAGTTAGTGTTTCATACCATGCTCTAGGTGCTTGTTTAAGTTCATATAAAGTTTTGTCTAATCTATAGACATAATTAGAGAGAGTTGGATTGATGAAACCTGGAGGTTGCTCTACATATACTTCTTCTTGAAGTTCACCATTCAAAAATGCACTTTTGACATCCATTTGAAAGACTTTGTAATTCATGTGGGCAGCAAAAGCAAGGAATATCTTGATGGCTTCTAATCTGGCAACATGTAAGAAGTCTCTTTGTAGTTAATGCCTTCTTCTTGGGAGTAACCTTTGGCTACTAGTCTTGCCTTGTTCCTTGTTATTACCTCATCTTAATCCATCTTGTTTCTGAAGACCCACTTGGTGCCAATAACTTGGTGGCTTCTTGGTCTTGGAACTAATCTCCATACTCTGCTTCTTTCAAACTAATTTAGTTCCTCTTACATGGCTTCTATCCAACTTGAGTCTTTCATAGCATCTTCTATCTTCTTGAGTTCAATTTGGACATAAAGCTTAAATAGAAACACTCATTCTGGGTGGCAGATCTTGTCTTGACTCTTGCATTTGGATCTCCAATGATTAGGTCTTGAGTATGATCTCTTGCCCATCTGTTGCCTGTTGGAACATCTATCATGATGCATTCTTGTCTGAATTCTTTAAGATCAACCTCTACTTCTTGATGTGGAGGTTTGTTGTCTGGCGTAGTTCTCTCTACAATCTCTTCTTCAGGCTCGATGATTTCATCTTCTGGGACTACGATCGTGGTGTTGGGCTCGACCACTTTATTCGTAGTGTCTGAGTTGTCAATCATAGTGTCTTGAGGCACAGTTTTGTCTAAGTCCGTTTCATCGAAGATGATGTGAATCGAGACTTCAACACTTAGCGTCTTCTTGTTGAATACTCTATAAGCCTTACTGTCTATGGCATATCCGAGAAAGATTCCTTCTTATGACTTGGGTTGAAACTTAGTCAGATACTGTTTCCATTGTTGAGAATATAACATGCACAACCGAACACATGGAAGTAGCTAACATTAGGCTTTCTTCTCTCCATAGCTATAGGGAGTCTTCTTAACGTAGAGTGCATAAGAGATCTGTTCTGAGTGTAGCATGAAATGTTAATAGCTTCTGCCCAGAAGTATTCAGGCAGACGAGCTGTTGCTAGTAGAGTTCTTCCAGCTTCAATCAACATTCTGTTCTTTCTTTCAGCTACTCCATTTTTTTGTGGAGTTCGTGGAGCTGAGAAGTTGTGACTGATGTCATTGTTTGTGCAAAATTGATCCATCTAAGAGAATTCGAATTCTCTACCATGATCATTCCTTATAGCCTTAATTTTCTCCCCTTTTTCGTTCATCATCAGCCTGAACATCTTGATGAGCTGGGAACTTGTTTCATCTTTTGAGTTTAGAAAGAAAACCCATGTAAATCTTATGTAGTCATCCACTATGACCAATGAGTATCTCTTCCCTCCAAGGCTTGTTGTTGGAATTGGTCCAAATAGATCCTTGTGAATTAGTTGTAGGGGCTTATCAATTGAGTTGACAATTTTGATTTTGAATGAGCTTCTAGTTTGTTTTTCAAGTTGACAGGCATTGCATGACCTTTCCTTGACAAAGCTGAGCTTGGGTAAACCTACTACTAGATCCTTGGAAGCCAGTTTTGACATGCTTTTGAAGTTGAGATGAGACAACCTTCAATGCCATAACTAGCTCATTTCTTCAGAGGCTTTAGCCAAAAATCATATTATCTCTTCAGAACTCAGTTGACCAAGATTAACAGTGTAGACGTTTCATTCTCTTGTTCCGATCAACTTTATAGAAGAGATCTTCAGATCTCTGACTTGACATTGATTGTTGAGAAAGGTAACTTGATGACCCTTGTCGCAGAGCTGGCTTATGCTTAGAAGATTGTGCTTTAGTCCTTCCACATAGGCTACTTTGCTGAAGGATACTGCACCATTCCCAGCTGAGCCATAACCTCTTGTCTTGCCAAAACCATTGTCTCCAAAGATGACTGTTGGACCCTCTTTCTTTATGAAGTCAGACAGGAGGGTTTGTTGTAAAATCTATTCCAAAATCTTCCTCTAATGCTCTTGCTCCAAATTCTCGCTTCCAAGTTGTTAATTGCTTGTGTCTTTTCTCTTCAATCTTGTTTGTTGTTAATATCTATGCCAAGACACGTATTCTGATTACAATTCCATGCCCGATTGAGTTCTAAGTTATTTCCAACACTTAAGCTTACGTTTCAGTAGCATTTGAAAAGAACAGGACACTGGGAATTTTCCGTACCCCCGCCCCGATGGGGCTTTTATATAGGAAATAGCCAGCCCCGACTGGCATAACTTCTATCAATTGTCCATTTTTAGCTCCAAACTTGCCAACTTTCATTAAAACTCCAGTCTCTTAATCCATTTGCCACTCCACCACACCTAAACACAAAGAAACACTAAACAAGTAAAAACCAAACATAAAATCAAGGAATTAACACCGATTAAGCTTGAATTAGGAACTGATTCGTGGGTATAAAACCCACTAATCAACAGTCATGTCTCCTTGTTTCAATTCTAGGAATCGTACCTCTATACGATCCTTTAGCGATTAGGAAAAATAATTTTGAAAGAACAATTATTTGAATCTATCCCAAGACACAATTTTAGTTTCTACCCGACCCTTAGTTGATTCCCAACAGTAATTTGCCTAACCTTTCTAGAAAAAGGTTGCAAAAGTTGTCTTTTGATTATTATTGACATTGGTTACTAAGAAATTATTTGCTATTTCAGTAATCCATATTAGTGCATCGACATATTTGGATGTACCTTTGAACTCGGGTGAACCAACTAATTTAAAATCCTTAAATGGAGTGTTTTGGGTTATGGGTCTATTTATAGCACCTAACAAAAGTTCTACTAAATTTTTGGTAGGATTAACATCATTATCTATCTCTCGTTGAGGTCTTCTGGTTGGTGACATGATTCTATATAAAACAAGAAAAAGAATTTACATAAGAATTTGAATAACACAAACATAACTTTTATTCATATGTCACAAAATACATACAAAACAACTAGTAATTTACACTCACTACCAGCTATATTACAAACTTCAAATGCTCTTTTAAGTCATACTATTATATAGGATTTAGACTTCTATACTACCATCTAGAATTCATTAACGTCATAGAAGGAATCCTGGATCATGTGGCATACAACAGATCGATCTATCAGATAGGCAGTTTTCTTCTCCTCTACTGGATATCGAACTACTCGGCGTTGCAAATCATTGAAGATGTGACACCCCCAAATCCGGGTATCTTCCAACTCGACAAATGGTGCTACACGACACTCATAACTGTACATTCATTCTATTGAAACGACATCAAAATATGTGTATCAACGACATTCTTATTACATTAAAAATGTTACATCCCATTCCCAGGTTCTGAAACCGTTACATTCTTTGTTCATCAAAATATAATACATACACTTACTAGTCTATTACAAGATAAACTAATCATTCATCTTCGCCTTGCCTTTATCTCTACTGGAACCCTCGGTTCGCTCTACCTTAGCTACAATCATATGATTCAAGCAAGAAGTGAGCATAACTAGCTCAGCAAGTCTAACAAGATACTATATAGATACCACTTCGTGAATCATATGATTATTCTTCAATAACTGAACAATAGTTATGAAGTACTATGAAACATTGACTATCACTTCTCATCTCATAAAATAATTTCGAAGTACATATAGTAGTTTTGGAAATTCTAAGTAGGTCCATAGACCATGAAGATTCTCTTTAGCTTTTATCCATGAAAAGGACAACCCGACACTAAGTCCGTAAGTCCGACATAGCTTACGAGCACTTCTAGGTGATCAGCCTATAGTACTCTATGTTGATTGTGACACCCCCAAATTCGGGTACTTCATTTCCATCGAATTTGGTGCTCACTTATCAAAAACTATTATATCTAACTACCCATATTCAAAGGATAAAGACATAATTTAAATAACTTAAATAATAATCTCTCCCATTAAAGGGTCATCAAAATCTCAAAACAAATCCCAGGTAATCTACCTTCAAATTATTACATCAATTTGCAGAATACATTATAAAATAAAACAAATCTTAAACTTCAAACATTTAAATAAACTTTAAACAATTCTTCATCACTTAGACATCTTGCCCTTTCCTTTGCTAGTAGATGGATCATCACCTCTTTCAACTTTAGCTGTATTGTTTAATTGCAAGAGTGAGCAAACAATTTCTCACTGACATAAAGATAGTATAATAACCACATGAGAGTGAACAACGAATACTGAATGATAAAGAACTTGTTCTACGAATCAAAATAGAAAACAAGTTCGAACTTTAATTATTTGAGGGTCTTATGACCACGAACTTTAATTATTTGAGGGTCTTATGACCACGAACTATGTCCACGGTGTTTAGGTATTATTACCTGAAACTCAATAGTCGTTAGACTGTACAGACTCTTCTTAACGTACTTAGGGGGATCAGCCCTTTATACCATATATTGTGCACAAACATCTAAATGTTACACGTACAAAATCCCCTATGTTAAGGTTGTTCGTCTCAGTTTGGATTTAGAATTTCCGCACTAAAAAAAAGTTTAGTTTAGAACTAACTTATTAGTGTTTTCTAGAATTTTAGAACACTATTCAAATATAGATTAATTCAATCAATAAAGGTTTGCTTACTACTTGAAGATTTAATACGACGATAAAGCTTTGAACAAGGTTTATCGAAGTCAAAGATTGAATAACAATAATATATAATTGAGTAAACATGGTATACATGCAAGGTGTTATTAAAGAGTTAAAAAAATCTTCCTTGAATCAATGTATTAGTACAATATAAGCCTTGAATAATAATTAAGAATCTAAATATCGCTTAATGTAACGAATTAGGTTACATAAGCTTGTACAAATATACGCAAGATAGGTTAAGCTTGCTCATCTTCATAAAGAATGTTAGGAACTTGCATAATAATAATTTAGGAATGGGAACTTGAATTCAATATGAAAAGAATGAAGTTAGAAAACTTTGCTCAATGTAAAGAGTTAAGATTTAAGAACTTGCTCAATAATAACAAGGTAGAGTTAGAAAACTTGCTCAATAATAACAAGGTAGAGTTAGAAAACTTGCCTTGATTGTAAGCTACACAAATGAAATAATCTCCAATTACCCTACACATATCATCAAAATCGCAACAACAATTAATTGTATGAATATTAGCTTTAGGGTTTAAACCATCATTTAGGTCATAACCCTAACCTAGCACCTAACCATTTAGGTTGACATACTTAACGCTTCTGAAATTACACATTGATAAACATAACTTAGTCTTTTAACTCTATCTTTCAAAAACATCTCATTTGGTTTCATTTTATAACTTAATTAAATAATTTTTTCAAATCTTTGTACTTTGCATTTTAAGACATTAACATCTGTTATTATAGTTTATAACATATTTTAACATCATTAATATACACACTAAACTAATTAAAGTCCGATATACGACTGCAAACAAGGAGACCTCTTTGTCTCGATTAGAAGGTGTATGTGCAATTGCGTCACACTTAGGCTTGGGGCCTGGTCTTGCATTGCGCCATTTTTGCCTTGCCTGCCGTAGCAGTAGCTTGTGCCTTGCAGTGTTATTGATGACCTTGAGAAAGGCGGTGAGCAGAGCCGTTTTAGCCCAACTAACACGAATTTCACCCACCAAACACTGAAATTAACATCTACAATTGGTACAGACTATTACAAACATGATTGCTAACATTTACAATAAATTAACACAATTTATCATCAACTAAAACTAGTTTAATTTCTCAAAATTCCACATTTTCATATAAAACTCCATTTTTGAACTTCTTCCATAGAAATCACCACTGTGACTTCGATCCTTGTCCGAATTACTTCATTCAAATTACGCTATATGCGTTTCTTAATAGACTAGCATAATCTAATAACAAACCACAGTTTACCCCACATATAGAGCATCAAATTTCGTACTTTCTAAAGCCATACTATATGAACATGAACACTGTGATTTTCAATTCCTTTCTAAAACCCAAATTCTCACAATTTGATAACTGATACAACATGCATACAAGATGACTGTAGCGCCTGAGAAAATCGAATTTTTATGACAATTAAATTTTTATTTGATTATGGGAATTAAATGAATTTAATTGATTTCTTTGTGAGTAAGCTATGTGAAGGTCGTTCTATGACCTAGAATGTGCTAACGTGGTTAGTATTCTGGCTACGTGTTAGAAATAGTTGTTTGGAATTTCCAAGACGATAATAATTGTTTTTCGAGAAATTTCCGTAAAAACACTATTCATCCGTTTTTGTTCAGGGAATTATTTTGAAATTCCGGGAAACACGTAATGATAGAATATCATGATGAGTTGGAATATCTGATAATATTTCATTTATGGAAAACGCAATTTTCGCCTGCGGACTTAAAACCTAAGGGTTGAGTATACTGATTTTCGAGGAGGAAATAATATGCGTAGAAGGAATGGCGTTAGGGTTAAGGCGAGTGTTATGCCTTTGGTGATACTATTAATTATCTATGTATAATATGTTGAGTAAATACGAAGTACAATACGATTATTATGCAGTAGTAGTATCTGAGAGATAATACGTAAATTGTACGTATGTGATACGATTCGTATTATAGAATTAAGTTAAGACTTAATGACTAATTCATTTGAATTGGATTATTAATTAATCCAATCATTTTAATGACCAAGGCCCAATGTTAATTTAGTTAAGCCCAATTCATTAAAAGCGAACAAGTGGAATTGAACCATTTGGGTCCTTTGAATGGGTAAAACCCATGGGGCAACCCATGGGATGCCACAAAAGGAGGTGGGCCGACCACCTTGGTGTGGAAGCCAAGCATAAGGCTTGGTCACCAAGTGTTTTATTTGGTGACCACACATGAATAGTAACGATGTGATGGTTCTTTGACAATTATGCCCTCCATTCTAGTTTTCTATAAATAAGAAGCTAGGTTGATTCATTTGAGAGTTTTCAACTTGCCAACCTAGATTATTTGAGAGAGAAAGAGAGCTATACTTGCAAAACATACACTTTGGAAGCTTGATCTTAAAGTTTTCCAAGAAAGAAAACCAAGAGTTCTTAAGGTATAATCCTTACCTTTCATCTCCATCTCTATTAGATTTTCTTTCATTTTAGATAATCATGAAGGGGTGGTATATGTCATGAGTGAGGATTTAAAGATGACTTACCATAGATTCAATCTCTATAAGTCATGAGATTATAAAAATAATAAGGTTTAATATAGTATTTGAACCATGAAAATATTGATAGTTGAGATCGATTGTTGATAAACAATTGAGCTCCATCAATACGTTAGTATATGCATCTTGTTTGGTTAGGATGTAGATATGAAATCCATGGAGTATTCCATGTGATTTGGCTTAGAGAACATTAGTAACGAGTTATGGCGAATCTTCACGGAAATAGGCGTTAAGCGTCAAAAGCGTAGAAATTAGGAATGGTAGTGTCGAAAGTTGCCGTGAGACTTGAAAATGCTAGTTTTCAATGTCAACACGTGAGATAGGGTAATTAAGAGTTGTGGGTTCGAGAATCGTCAAATTCCGACTTAGAACGAAGAAAACAAGCATTGAACGCTCATTAACGTTTACGAACGTATACAAAAAGAACTCAATAGTGAATTCTGATTTAACGGATTTGAAAGTGTTGAATTCTAGTATGAACACGTAAAGGATGTAATTCCTGATTTGTAGGAATTCGAATGGGTCAATTCGGATGTAAAACGAACAAATTAGGAAGCGGGAGTTTCGTTAGAAAACCAAAAGCTGGTTTAATGGCTGGTGCATAGACTCGGTAATGTGGTTTAAAGCCAAAACCGATACAAAGTGGTGGCGCAGCATGACGCCAGACTTCACTTGAAAAGTACCCTGCTAACTAACTAATGTACATATTACCAACTAAAATACAAAGGATGCCGGCATGCAATGCAAAACAATGGAAAAAAAGTTGACCAAGTTAGGTTTTAAACTTCAGTTGTTTAGAGACCTATCTGAGTTGAGTTTATATACTCAATGAATGTATTAAGACTAATCCTATATTACCTATACTAAGGTATAGGGTATGAAACTTAGGAATGTAATGCATGTTAACAAGATATGCACAATGAACAAAGTTGGTACCTTATCAACGATGTTTTAGTCTGGTTAATAAACATCAATAGAGTGATAAACCGGGACGAAGGGTAATAAGTCATGTTGACTTTAATAAAGATATTAAGTTAACAAAGACATAAAAGAGAAAGAAGCTTGTAGAAACAATGTGAATAGTTGTTTGATAGCTAATTACAGTGTCTTTATGTGAACATATCATGTAGATTACTGTAAAGGCGTGGTCGGTCGAGTAAGTTATTTGAAAGATATTTGAAAGGCAAGTTTTCTTAACGACATCTAACTTCCATGTTAGCCAAGTTTTATGTGATTCGTTGAACTGAAATGCAAGACTTAATTTAAAGAAAGGGTCGATGCCAGATTTTTACTCGGCTAGACTATTCGTAATATATAGATTGATTATCATACATATCATTCTATATAGAAATGTTAACGCTATCATATGCCAAGTAATTGGTACGAACGTGAAGGTAAGGTTTGTCAATGAACAAACAAAAGTATTTTTCATCGATTATTCGATGGGCATGCGAGTTTGCCAAAAATATTAAACGTAAATATGTTTAATGAATGTAGTGTTGATCAACATAGAGTACTATAGGCTAATCACCTAGAAGTGCTCGTAAGTTATACGGATGAACGACCTTAGTGCTGTGGACTCCTTTTCAAGTATGAAAATTGAAATTTATTGTTCATGGTCTATCGTAGGTTCGAATTCTAATCTATTCTATACTTTGGGAATTGATGTTATAAAGCATTAAAGTATTATTGATTCATAATACTTCATAACTATTATTCGATTATATTGGAATTGTTTTATAATTCATGAATGTGGTATTCTGTTATCCTTGATTAAACTTCTTTGAAATATCATATGTTCACTTCTTGCTTGAATTATATAACTGCAGTTAAAGATGAACGTACTATGAATGTGTTCAATTGCATTGATGACTTCCTCGTTTGTCATATCAGCATCATATTTAGTGATGCTTTACTGACTACGGAGAAACTAAATATATTTTAATATTTTTAAATCAATTTTTTTTCTAGCTAAAACAATTAGCATAGACATACAAATAATGTTATTGTTTTTAAAAGTCATTGGTTCTATCATTTGATCCAATGTTTTTCAAGAAAATAGAAGTGCAAACATCAACACGAAGTCAATAAATTTTGAAAATCTAGCAAAGCTAGAAGATTTGGAATATCTAATTTTCTCTATTAACTTCAATCTTTACTTCATTACCTCATTACTAACTAATTCTTTTTATTTCTAGCACCACTAATGCTCTTATACTAAATATTCTTGTATTTCAATTTACAATCTTCCTATACCCCCAATATAGTTCATCAAACTTACCGCACATTGGAAGTTTAGGAACTTGCCACAATAATATGAGTTTAAGAACTTATCCTAGTCAGACCATAGACGTCCATTCGCTGAGGGGTTCAAAACATATCATATTATTATGAGTCACGAACTTACCATATGCATTAGTTTTAAGAACCGCATATAATCCTAATAATATCTTACTAATCTTAATAGTTTCTAACTATCAAATATACACATGAGAAAAGAATCACCTTTTCACCACATATACATTGATAGCGCGACACCGACATTCCAATGATTATCAATGTGATAAACCAAGTACATGCACAAAATCTCTACCCATACAAAGGTTTGTACAACTTAGTCACCATATGAGTCCTCAATTGAAATCCCACCTAACATTACCTTACTCTTAACTTGCCCTTAACTTGCTCAATACGAATTCCTCGTATCACATTATCTATAACTCCTCGTGAGTTTATCTTGTAATATATCATAGTACATTATCTTCATAGCATCAAGCTATAATTATTCAAACATTACAAACCATCTTTCTTTTATAACTTAAACAGATCACGTCGTGATCTTATTCTATAATCATCTCCTTTAAAATTCTTTTCTTAACTCGTGATCGTTTTTTTTTACGATCCTCTTTCTTTCCTTTTTCATCATTTACGATTTCATATATGATTTTAATCTTACAGGCTTTGTCTATTCATCATTATTCGTTATCTTGGCTATTGGAGTTAGGTAACTCCCATTTCTTATCTTTATATCTCTTCAAAATTCTTCTTTGAATTTTCTTGTTTATATAATAATTCTTCCTTTAAGAATTTCTAACTTCATTTACATTGCTCAACATTTCGTTGGAGTTCCACATTTTCATCATACGTATCCATTTTCTATACTTGGTACACATCGAGTCTCAAACAGTTTCAATATAGTACACTGAGTGGTTTCCCACAAACAACCAACAAACTAGGTGTGACGAACGAGATTTTTGTAATTTAATTCTTAATATTTATTAAAGTAAATAAATATTTTCGATGATTTAATTATTAGATTAAATAATTAATTGATGCAGTGATGGTATATTAATTTAATTATATGTGTTACATTTATTAAATTAATGTGGAGAATTTTTATTATAAAAATATGTGATTATGTGAGCTTATTGTATTAAAAGAAATAATTAATAAGCTTAATGTTATTTAATTAATTTAATAATTAATTAGAGATTTAATAATTTAATATAATTAATTAATGAGAAAATTAATTATATGATTATGTGAATTTACGATAAATTATTATATTTTATTTAATTTAATTAAATAAATTAATTGAGTTATTTTATAAAGGGTGTGACACTAATTAAACTATATAATAAAGTTCTATTAAATTAAATGGTTTTTGAAACCTATTCTAGCTAGACAAACATGGCACTAAGGGAGGTTGGGAGCAGTTACCTATGTCAGGTAACTGACCTCCATCATGTGTGTCAATTCCTTTTCTATTTATTTCTTACGCTTTCTTCTTTTCATTATTTGGCTAAGTCTGACATAAAACAGAGAGGGAAAAAAGAGAGAGTTGAGAATTTAGAGAGTTGTTAAGAGGTTTGTGAGAGTCAGGAAGAATCAGAAGGAATTCACCCCCTATTAATTCACTCTACGCTTTGGGTAATTCTCCCAATCCCATTCTCATATTTTACGTCATTTAGTTTTATGAAAATGGCTTTCAAGCTTTTGTAAAGTCTCTGTAATTGGGAAATGGTATGATTATGAGTTTACATATGTGTTAAATGTTACCATATCGTATTTGATTATATATATTGTATAAACTATATCATCTGTTTCATGAAAATACATCGTATATGATTGCTTCAAAATTACAGAGTATGGGTTTTGGCCATATGGCCCTTATACGTAACTTTAATATGTCAAACATAAATTGTTCTGTAAAATTTTCACTTGTATATGATTATGCATGCTAAAACGAACAAATTGAAACTTGAATGGTTGGATTTGGCCTTATAACGAATCCGTGGCGTTGAATTTTAGGAATTTATGTTCAACACTTCAAGAACATCAAGAACAGTGAAATTTACATAATTTAATTCTGTAATTATGTGTTTTAATGGGTTAAAATCATTCTATAGATGTTGAGTAATGTTTATATACGAATTCTATCATGTGGGTATGATTAAATTCGTGTAATAAAAAATTAATTAGAGTTTTTTTGGCTGTGTTCTATAATTTTTGCGAATTGCATAACAATTTACGGTTCGCATGGCATGCCATTGATCTCATTCCTTATGTCATGGCAGTCGGCCAGTCTCTCAGCCAGCACAAGAGAAAATACAAAAGTGGCGCGTAGTAAGCATACTCTGCGAGAAACGTCCAAAATTAAATATTTTTAAATGCTCAAGTCTAGCAATGTGATAACAACTTGATTTAATGAACATAAAATTATGTTATAAGTATAATGAGATGTTAAAATAGATACTTAGCATGTAAATAACATAATTACACGTGGATTGAATTATTGAATACATAATTAGCTTGTTATTCATGATGTGTAAATTATGTGACAAAGTGGTAATTTGACTAAGTATAGTCAATATTCGAATTAGACAAAAGAATGAGTTTATGATGATTAGTTAAGTTATAATTAACTGGTATTGTGAATGTGAATGGTATGTAAGATTAAATTCAAAGAACGTGCTTAGTTAAAGTGTAATCTACGCACGAGGCAAGTTTCCTAACCCTACATGTCATTATGGTTCAAGTTTATTAGTTACCTCGAGTAAATTATCATTACTATTATTCATGTTCAAATGTTATATTAAAGATTGATTATCTTTTCAAAGCATGATTCAGTTATACAATAATTGTCCTATTGTATACTTCTTGAGATTATTATTCAAATCGAATATCATTATTGTTGAACCTTATTAGACTAGTGAACTTTATTGATTCAACTAGTCCTTAGTTGATGAACGTTCTAAATTTTAGAACCCTTATTAAATTATCCAAACCAGACTTCCTTTGGTGCGGACTCGAATGTCAAACTGAGATGAACAACCCTGCAAAGGGATTTACTTATGCGTTAGCGTTAAGATATTGTGCACAGTATGGTACTAAGGGCTGATCCCCCTAAGTATGAGTAGAAAGGTCCATAGTCTTATAATTGTTAAAGGTTTCTAGTATAACCCTTGTTAACCTAGGACATAGTTCAAGGTCTTATGACCCTCAGAAATCTTTTGATTCTTGTTATTCATTCTTGATTCAAAAGTTGAGCTTTTATTCTAGAAGTTATTATTTCTCTCGCATGTTATTATTCATTGTTATATTGTTATACTTGTGGGCAATCGTGCTCACTCTTGCGTAATAATAACATTGCGATTAAAACGAAAAGAGAGATGAACCTTCCACTAGTAAAAGGCAAGGGCAAGCTTAGCAAGTAATGAAGACTGATTATTTATGTGATGTAATTAGAATTGATGTTACTTAAGACTTATTGTTTATAGTTCCGCACAGATGTTTAAAATTAGTTTAACCTGGGATTTTATTATTATTTTGATGTTGTAACCCTTAAGGGGAAGATTTTATTTCTATCTATTGCATGGTTTGCATTTATTATGGGTAGATAGATAGATGATATTTGTACAGTGAACACTAAATACTGTGGAATTGAAGTACCCGGTTTGGGGGTGTCACACATAGGTTCCGAGTTTCTAGTTCGTATATACATCCGCTCTATGAAGGAATCATTTAGCCAAGATACCATACATCAACTATTAAAGAGTACGATTATACCATACTTAAATATAACTTTTTATTCTTAACTTCTTTATCATTCTCTTTTTATAGACATTATCTATTTATAATCACCTTATATTCTTATTATTGGAGTTGGGTAACCACACATTCACATTCCTTATAACTCTGCGAGATTCTTCTTTGAATCCTCTTACGCATGTTTTAATCCCTTCTTTATAAATTTCTTAAATTACTTCTTATTGTTCAAACTCTATTTGAGCTTATTCGTTCATTATCTTCACCTCTCTTTGATAAGTAGGTTTTATACCTACTTATCCGGTATCTGTTACTTGAATTATTTGCTTAATCTTATGTTTCTTAGTTACGTTTCATGCATTTTGTGTTCGTTTTGTAGATTATATGTTTGGGTGTTGAAATCGCAAAGAATTGGTATAAAAACGCAAAGAAAAGCAATCCGGACATCGTTTGGGCTTTTATACTTATTTCATGTTCTTGGTTTGGAACTTGCATTACATTTTAGAGCTTCTTCTTAGCTTTCCGGAACATCTTGAATCATTCCAATCGGAGTTCGGATGCAAGAGTTATGACATGTGTACCAACGGACGTCGAACGTCACTATTTTGGATGACCATTTGCACAGCAGTCACTTCCAACCCAATTTTGACCTTTATCCGTTCGTTATTTCTAACTTCTCAAAGAATGCAAGTTGTAGATATCGTCGATATCTTCGATTTGATAGGTGGCAGGCCTCGTAACTCTTCCCGGATCAAACGTTATGGCCGTTTTCCCAAAGGACATCAGGGCAAATAATTTTCCTTCACAAAACCGCCGCCGGGGTGGGCGTACCAGCCACAAGTCAGAACCCTAGCCCGCCGGGGCTGGCCCAAATCAAGCATAAACCCCCACCGGGGCGGGGGTAGCCCAAAAAATGCGCGAAAAGTGTGAATTTTGGTCCAATTTGAGTCCGAAAAGGATTGTTTCGATCAGATTAACACAAGGACTTCCAAGAGAACTTCCAAGAGGACTTAAAGACATATGAAGAGACTTATATAAGGAGGAGAATCAGAATGATTAGAGATAGGAGAGACTAAAGAAAGGATTCCATTAGATTAGATTAGAGTAAATTAGATGAAAACACTAGTTCTTCTTAGATTTGGAGATTGAAGCAACTTGGAGACCATTCAAGATTCAAAGTAGGAGAAAGGAGGGAGCGTAAAATCTGCAGACAATAGATTATATCTTTTTATCTTCTTCTATCTTTGTCTTTTATTATGTATTCAATTGTGGATTCTTAGTTTTAATTCAATGAACTAATTCTTTGTTTGAGATTACAATGAATCTTATTGTGTAGTTTATTTTAATATGATTCGCTATCAATTATTATGTTCTATTGTGAGGATTGTCTGTTGTGATTTGGACTTAATTGTTTAATCGATTGGCCATCAATTACCATGATAATCTATATGAACTCGAGAGATGAAGTATTAATTTAGATCGTATCATGATAGCATATGTTATGAATTTTGTCAATAGCAGATTTTTGATTATTGTTAAGGTAGAGATACGCTTGACATCGCATGTAATCTGATAGAGAACTTATTCTTTAACCTTCTTCAATTGTAATTCACATAGAGATATAGTGGGTTAGTTGATTAAGGTGTTTAACAGATTTCTATCTTAATTGTGGATTGACGTTAATATGGGTATTATGCATCGAGGGGTGGTTTTATCTGCTTTAGTGTTCTTGATTAACAATTCAGGATAGAGAATAATTGATGAGAAGTGTGTTAACTTAAATGAAGCAATAAGTGAAGTTGTGATCTTAAATCTCTATTATCTTAATTTAACTAGTGGAATTTAATAGTAGTTTAATTTATATAATTTGAAATTCATTCGTTTAAATAAGATTGAGTTGGTTACGGGTTAGTACTTGGTGATTTTTATTAAACAATTCCTCGTGGGAACGATACTCTACTTTCACTTTATTACTTGTTGACCACGTATACTTGCGTGTTGTGCGTAATTAGATTTTACCCAACAAGTTTTTGGCGCCGTTGCCGGGGAATTAGTTAATATATTTTTGCCAATATTAGCTTCAATCAAATTAGTCTTAATTTAAACAATTTTTTTTTAATTTTTAATTCTCTTCCTATATATATATATATTTTTCTTCAGGTACCATGGATGACTTTGCATATCAATGGCCATACACGAACATGACTCAACCAAGGGAAATAGGGATTGATGGACTTAATACATCTTCTATAAAGCCAATACAAATTGAGGCAACTTCAATGACGTTGGAGGTTATTCGAGCCCAACGGAGTCGAAGGATGGCAAGAATGACTCAGCCAAGGGGAGCGGAGATTGACAGACTCGCGACACTTTCCGCAATGTCAGCACAGATTGAAGAACTTTCGAGGAAGTTGGACGTTTTTGCAGCCCAAATGAGTCGAAGGATTGCAGTTATTTGTGACTATTGTGCTGGCAATCACCCGAGTAATCAATGCACCATCAATCTTGGGCCGGTACAGTGTGGTGGTAACTACCTCAATCAAGTATGCATATGATAATTATGTCAAGTTTGGGGGTATTACCTGGATTCTTCATGGAGCTACAACTATCAAGACCAATACTCTATTCCGGATCCAACATACACGCTTGATTTCATATCAACCTCCATTAAAAGAAGAAAAGTCAAAGTTGGAGGAATTGTTGTCCAAGTGCATAGCATCAAATGAGGAGAGGAGGATAAATCAAGAGATATCACGTCACAATCTGCAGAACCAGATAGATCAAATGCTCAAAGCCTTGAACAACTGTCCTCAAAACAATTGGTGTTATGACGAGGATTCCGAGATTGATGAAGTGCCCGAGCCAAATCTACAACTGGATGAGACACGAGATGTTGAAAAAAAGAGACAAATGGTGAAAATGACAGCAAGGTCGGTGAAGAACTAACTATGAGTACCAACGAGGATGAGCCGATGTTATTAGTGCCCCAATTTCCTTCTCCACCAAAGTTCAAGGATCCGGTTAGATTTGCAAAACCATGCCTGTTAGGTAGTCATGTCGTCGGCGAAGCTCTTTATGACATAAGAGCTAGGACAACAATGAAGCCGTGGTGGGACGAGAAAGAGAAGATATACGAAGAGTCCATTGTGTTAGACACACTTCCATGCCCAAATATGATCACAAACACAATGGAGATAGCACCTAGTTACTTGCCCTTCTTCATGGAGATTATACCAAAACAAAGCCTGCTAGGTGACTTTAATGCAATGGCTATCACAAATGGGAACCTACCAAAAGCTACATTATTTCCGATGGATGGAGAATTCCTCAACTATCGAAGAGGAATTGGATAGCGTTGACCAGACAAAGTCAGGCTGAAAGACTATAATTCAAGCGCTAATTGGGAGGCAACCCAGGAATTTTTTTTATTTATTTATATGCTTTCCTAGTTTATTTAGTAGATAGGAATCCAAGTGTTATTCTAATCCATGTTGTCTCTCTTCATTGTAGGTATTTGAGGTTCAATGGATAGGAAAATGATCATCGCCGCCAGCGCCACCATCACCACAAGCTTAAATGATTACAGGGAAGTCCTCATCCATTTCATGCTTTATTTTACAATGAGGACATTGTAATTGTTATGTTTGGGGGAGTTAAATAATTTAGGTTTATTTATGTTTGCATTCATGTAGTGTAATTGCATAATAGTGTGCATAGTAAAGTAGTTGCATAATAGTTTTTATTTATAACTAGAAAAAAATCAAAAATAATAGTTAGTTACTATGTTCATCTTGCATGATTCCAATTTGTTAGATAATTTACGAGTTTATTGTGGCCAATGATGAGATTGGAATTGGGTAGACAAGTATAGTACTGACTATTAGAGCTTTGATGTGATTTCTTGTTATGAATTGAGTCTTTTTCTGTTTGAAACTGGTATAATAAGGATAGCACAGTAAAAATAACTTGTTGATTGATTGAGTTTAAATTGATACATAATGGGATTCTAAAGGATAATGCTAGTTTAAATGAAAGAATGACAAGAATAAATAGTGATGGCTAAAGTTAGACAAGAACCTAAGTTTGGGGGAATATTTGGGGTATATAAGCTACAAAAAAAAGAAGAAAAAAATGGGGAAAAAAATGAAAAAAAAATGAAAAAGAAAAAAAAAGTATGAATAAACACCGTGGCGTGCTTGTCTAGTTTTGTGGCCTTTGTTACTTGAGTAAGTAAGCCCAAGGGATTGTCTTTACACCTAATACCTAAGGTCTTAATGGTCCGGGAGTCGTTGGTGGTGAAAGCTCGTTAAAGCTGACATTGAAAAGCCTAAGGGAATAAGACATTGCATAGCTATGTGTATATAAACCAAAAGAAAAAAAATAGAGAATAAAACGGGAAATAAGAGCAAAAAGCCCCCGTAGATGAAAAATAAAGCATAAGTATCCCATGTTGACCCACGATATTAGTAATTATTTGATTTTAGTTGGATCTAACTTATTTTTGGATTTCTTGAGTTTACACTGTATGATGCCTTCGAAGAGACTTGTTATGTGTTAAATTTGATTTTATATCGATTAACATTGTTGTGGAGCACACATGCACTATATTATGTGATAATGATCTAAGATTTGATGATTGATTGAGAAATTCTTGATGAGTTTCGATATGATGTATTATCGTGTTTACTTGATTTTTCTAAGGCCGGTTGAATAGACTTGTTTCTGTCATTACTGCTGGATTCGTAGGCATGTAGATTAGTTGCATTGCATTGCATTGTTGTTTTGTGTTTTTGCTTGAGGACAAGCAAAGGTTTAAGTTTGGGGGTATTTGATAAGTAGGTATTATACCTAATTATCCGGTATCTGTTACTTGAATTATTTGCTTAATCTTATGTTTATTAGTTACGTTTCATGCATTTTGTGTTCGTTTTGTAGATTATATGCTTGGGAGTTGAAATCGCAAAGAGTTGGTATGAAAACGCAAAGAAAAGCAATTCGGATAACGTTTGGGCTTTTATTCTTATTTCATGTTCTTGGTTTGGAACTTGGATTACATTGTAGAGCTTCTTCTTAGCTTTTTGGAACATCTTGAATCATTCTAATCAGAGTTCGGATGCAAGAGTTATGACATGTGTACCAACGGACGTCGAACATCACTATTTTGGATGGCCATTTGCACAGCAGTCACTTCCAGCCCAATCTCGACCTTCATCCGTTCGTTATTACTACATTCTCAAAGAATACAAGTTGTAGATATCGTCGATATCTTCGATTTAATAGGTGGCAGGCCTCGTAACCCTTCCCGGATCAAACGTTATGGCCGTTTTCCCAAAGGACGTCAGGGCAAAAAATTTTCCTTCACAAAACCGCCGCCGGGGTGGGCGTACCAGCCACAAGTCAGAACCCTAGCCCGCCGTGGAGGGCCCAAATCAAGTATAAACCCCCGCTGGGGTGGGGGTAGCCAAGAAAATGAGCGAAAAGTGCGAATTTTGGTCCAATTTTAGTTCGGAAAGAATTGTTTCGATCCGATTAACATAAGGACTTCCAAGAGAACTTCCAAGAGGACTTAAAGACATATGAAGAGACTTATATAAGGAGGAGAATCACAAGGATTAGAGATAGGAGAGACTAGAGAAAGGATTCCATTAGATTAAATTAGAGTAAATTAGATCAAAACACTAGTTCTTCTTAGATTTGGAGATTGAAGCAACTTAGAGACCATTCAAGATTCAAAGTAGGAGCAAGGAGGGAGCGTAAAATCTGCAGACAACAGATTATATCTTTTTATCTTCTTCTATCTATGTCTTTTATTGTGTATTCAATTGTGGATTCTTAGTTTTAATTCAATGAACTAATTCTTTGTTTGAGATTACAATGAATCTTATTGTGTAGTTTATTTTAATATGATTCGCTATCAATTATTATGTTCTATTGTGAGGATTGTCTGTTGTGATTTGGACTTAATTGTTTAATTGATTGGCCATCAATTACCGTGATAATCTATATGAACTCGAGAGATGAAGTATTGATTTATATCTTATCATGATAGCATGTGTCATGAATTTTTTTCAATAGTAGATTTTTGATTATTGTTAAGGTGGAGATACGCTTGACATCGCATGTAATTTGATATAGAACTTATTCTTAAACCTTCTTCAATTGTAATTCACATAGAGATATAGTGGGTTAGTTGATTAAGGTGTTTAACAGATTTCTATCTTAATTGTGGATTGATGTTAATATGTGTATTATGCATCGAGAGGTGGTTTTATCTGCTTTAGTATTCTTGATTAACAATTAAGGATAGAGAATAATTGATGAGAAGTGTGTTAACTTAAATGAAGCAATAAGTGAAGTTGTGATCTTAAATCTCCGTTATCTTAATTTAACTAGTGGAATTTAATAGTAGTTTAATTTATATAATTTGAAATTCATTCGTTTAAATAAGATTGAGTTGGTTACGGGTTAGTACTTGGTGATTTTTATTAAACAATTCCTCGTGGGAACGATACTCTACTTTCACTTTATTACTTGTTGACCACGTATACTTGCGTGTTGTGCGTAATTAGATTTTATCCAACAAGTTTTTGTATACCTACTTATCACTCTTCTCTAAGGTTATAACCTAAGGTACTCTTACCTAAGGTTTCTAACCTATCATCTTTGATACCAACTGTAACGACCCCAAAAATTATACAATTTAATTCTCGACTTCGGTCATTAACAATACATTCAACCTCTAATTTTACATTATTAAACGATAATACATCCATTGAAATTTGCGAAATAATTAAAATTTTCTATTACAAACTATTCTCGTTCCTAAAACCTTCAACCGTTACATCTAACTATCTCAGAATCATTTTAATACTACAAGGGTTTACATCGAAAACGATATTACAATTCAACATATTAATATTATTTGGAACCTTAATCATGGTTCAAATATTAATAACTCAGCCAAAGTATATAAATCTTCAAGTATCACATCTGATTCATATCTTTCAAGTAGCACATAACTTTACCTTAAATCTTTAACTTGCAAAAGTGGTTATTTGCAAGGTTGAGCTCGATAGCCCAACAAAATCTAACAGTTTTCATGCATTACATAACACATAATAACATGCTCGTTATACATCTCATAAACATTGGACTAACATAACATACATGTTTTAGTTCATATAACAAGTATAAAGATTGAGTTCCTTACTCAATCAACATTCATTACTCAATCAACGCAGTCATAAATTGAATTTAATATTTCATACTTTCAACATTAATATAACACACCATGCTATTTGCAATAAAGATTTCAAATAGTTCATCATCAAATTCACATAGAAAATAAGAACTGAAAGACTTGCCTTGATCGTTGTTTACCAATAACAGTTTAACAGCTTACAGTTATCTGCACTTCACGTGCCCTACACAATTATATAATCATACACATTAACTATTAGTCACATAGCAACGCATAGTAGTTGTAATGTAAACTTTACTCTATATCTCATAAGTCCGATTACATCCAACTTTGGATATGTTGTAAACATCATATTAACCTATTTTTAAAAGTTATTGGACACCCATTTCGGATAAAATAGACAATCCAAAATAGTGTTCAAAAAGGGGCGTTCAAAACTATTTTTCATTATTTCCCAGCTTTACCCTATCTCGCTCAAACAGTTATAACTTTTCCGTTTCAAAATATTTTTGAGCGATTCTTAATCCCACGCGAAGCTAACTTCCGGGACTACAACTTTTATTCTTTGACCTTTTCCAAATTATAAACGCAGGATTCCAAAAAATTAGTTCAAGGTGACTGTCCCGAGTTGGTTAGACAGTTTTGACGCGACTACTTTGAATGGTCATAACTCTTTGCTCCTAAATCGGAATTAGTCCATTCCGGAGTCTATGGAAAGCTTATTCAGTCTAATATAACATACCAAACTCCCAGAAGTTTCTAAACAATCTAGCTAACCCCGAATTTTCATTTGGATCAGCAGTCCACTAGTTTTTCGGACTTCTCGTTTTGGCATCCTAAACTCGCCTCGACTCGTTCCAACCCAGCTTTCTTTACAAATAAGTCTTATTTAACATAATCAGACTCGTATAAGGTCTTGGCTCCATATCTCTAATTACAATCATTAGAACTCATTTACATAATCAATTCCAAGCCAAAATAAACATAGTAAACTAATTAGTTTACTAACAAAACTAACTAAACTTAAAAATTCAAACTTTAACTAACAAACTAAATACAATATTTAAAATAATAACATTACCAAGAATTAAATAAAAAACATACGCAAAAATACGAATTCCACAAACTAAATACGTACTCAACCAAAATTTAACTAAGGATATCTTTATAAAAAGTCCTCCCACAACAAAACTTTTCTCAAAATTGGAGGCCTTATTGTTGGTGAATCTATTTATAGGTTTAAAAAAGGAGTAAAGTTATCAATTTAGTCGATGTGAGACTTGGTTTATACTAATTCTAATTGGTTTATACTAATTTTTCATATTTTTAACATGCTAAGTGTACTCATTCATCACGAATTCGTTTCTTTTCCAATTCTATCCGTTCAAGTTGCGTTGTTTTCGTTTTATATAGGAGAACAACAATCATCCATCAATTTAAAGTTTCAATCACGAATTCATTATCAATTTTAGTCTCAAAGTACACAAAAACACACATTATCATCAAAACCCAAATTTCTCTTCTTTAGCATAAATACATGAATTTGATTTCTGAAAAATCATTTTTAGATGACCATTATGAAATTATAAAATCTAATAACATATAAAACATCATAACCCACAAATTCATTAACCAAAACCCCAATTTTAAAAGAAACTCAAGAACACATAAACTAGAAATATAAACTAGATTATGTACCTTTAATTCCTTAAGAAATAAAATTAACCTTATCAGTAAAATTATAATTTCTATTCAACCATTATAATCATAACATTATTTAATAAATTCTCACTCTTCTAATTTAATTATTTAATTAAATTAGAATATCACTAAATATACTTTAAGCGTAATAAAATACATTATAAATTCCATCTATTTTATCACACTTAAATAAACTATCCCATAAAATTTTCATCAAATATTTATTTAATACCATAAATATTCATTTTATTCCATAAAGTTTCCAACTAAAATATTTAATGTACTTAATACATATTTTACTCGCATTATACTAACATTTATATTTTCATGCAATATATTACCTTCTCACTTTATTAAATTAATTATACTTGTATTAATTCACTATTTTAATTAAGTGAATTATTTACACTATTTATGAAACTTTACTCATAATAATTTCCATTGCCCATTAAGGCATAAAAATTAAAATTATATTATCTCATAACATAATTTCAACTTAATTAAATTAACTAATATTATTTAATTTCTTTAATAGTTTAATTAACTATTAAATCTCACATTCTCCAACGTATGAATATATAATTCTCTTCACACCAAATCACATAATTCAAAATATGTACACCTCATAATAAGAATTTTAATTATTAAATTCTTATTTTAATAACTTATGAAAATTCGGGTTGTCACAAAACTGGTAATTTGATCTTAGTTTGTAAATTCTTCTCTCCAACGTATGAATATACATTATAGTTTTGGTTGATGATTATTCACGGTTTACATGGGTTGATTTTCTAAAATTAAAAAATGAGGCTATTAATTCTTTTTCTACCCTGTCTAAAAAGATTCAAAATCAACAAGGGAGTTCTATTGTTTATATTCGATCTGATCATGGAAAAGAATTTGACAATTTTGATTTCATTATGTTCTGTGATGAGAAAGATATAAGTTATAACTTCTTTGCTCCTTATACACCTCAGTCAAATGGTGTAGTTGAAAGGAAAAATCGTTCTTTGCAAGAAATGGCTAACACCATGTTAAATGAATATCGTATTCCAAAGTATTTCTGGGCTGAAGCTATGGCAACATCATGTTACATATTAAACAGAGTTTTATTAAGACCATTTTTGCTCAAAACTCCCTATAAGCTTTATTATTAAAGAACTCCAAAAATAAACTATTTTCGTGTTTTTGGGAGCAAATGCTTTATTCTAAACACCGAAGGACACTTATTGAAATTTGATCCTAAATCTGATGAAGGAATATTTCTTGGATACTCTCTTAATAGTAAATCATACAGAGTTTTCAACAAAAGAAGTCTAGTTGTGGAAGAATCAATGAATGTAACATTAGATGAAACTCAGCCTCCTCTAAAATATAAAGAACTGAATGATAATGATGTTGTCATTGAAGATATTCTCAGAAATATGGAAGAACCAAAACTAGATAATGCATCTTCACCTATTATTGAGAATCCCCTTGAAAATCCAAACCCTCAGTTGAATGATTTGCCCAAAGAGACTCATGTTATTAAAAATCATCCTATAAAAAATATTATTGGTAATATTGAAAAAGGGGTCATCACTAGATCACAAGCACATCATCTAGCTGGTCATTTGACTTTCTTGTCTCAAATTGAACCTAAATTGATAAAAGTTGCCTTTCTAGATGAAGATTGGATAATGGCTATGCAAGACGAACTTGAACAAAACACTAAAAAACAAAGTATGGGAGTTAGTCCCACAACCCGAGGATGTTTCAATCATTGGAACTCGATGGGTATTTCGTAATTAACTTGATGAAAATGGAACTGTTGTACGTAATAAGACAATATTAGTTGCACAAGGGTATAATCAAATAGAAGGAAATGACTATAATGAAACATATGCTCCTGTTGCTAGAATTGAATCTATTCGTATGTTAGTAGCATTTGCACGCCATAAGAATTTTAAATTGTTTCAAATGGATGTGAAATTTGCATTCTTAAATGGTGTTATAGAAGAAGAGGTTTATGCTAAACAACCTCCTGGATTTGAAAATTATAGTCATCCTGAATATGTTTATAAATTGTATAAAGCGTTATATGGTTTAAAACAGGCCCCCAGAGCTCGGTATGAAAGATTGAGTAAATTTTTGTTGAAAAATGGCTTTAAACGGGGAACTGTTGATACTACCTTATTTACTAAAAATAAAAACAATGATATTCTGGTAATTCAAATATATGTTGATGATATTATTTTTTGTTCTACTGACATTACTATGTGCAATGATTTCTCTGAAAGTATGAGTAAAGAATTTGAAATGAGTATGATGGGAGAATTAAACTTATTCCTCGGACTGCAGATCAACAAGGAGAAAAAGGTATTCATATATCTTAGTCTAAATACTGTAAAGAAATGATCAAGAAATTTGGCTTAGAATCAGCAAAACCTCTTAACACTCCTATGTCAACGATGGATAAATTAATTATTGATGAAAATGGAAAATTTGTTGACTCAAAGAAATATAGAGGAATTATCGGAAGTCTATTATACATAATTGCTAGTAGACCTGACATCATGTTTAGTGTTTGTAAATGTGCCAGGTTTCAAGTTGATCCTAAAGAATCTCACCTAACCGCAGTAAAAAGGATTTTTTGATATTTTAAAGGAACCACTGAATTGGGTCTATGGTATCCTAAGGATCAACCATTTAATCTCATATGTTTGTCAGACTCTAACTATGCAGGTCATCATGTCGATCAAAAAAGTACCAGTGGTACCTGCCAATTTCTAGGAGGATGTTTAGTTTCTTGGTTTTCTAAGAAATAAAACTCGGTATCTATTTCAACCACCGAAGCTGAATATGTTGCAGCTACACGATTTTGTGCTCCAATTGTAAAAACCCAAAACCCTAATAAGACTCGTATGTATAAATTCCATTATATAAATAAAATTTCTCTGTTCTGAATGTGTTACGTGTTATTATATACTTGGTTTGACAAAATTGACCAAATAATTTTTTATCCGAAAAACGTCGTGCTTGACACCTCGTGCTTAAATTTTTTTCCATAATCGGACTTTTCGGTAAAATTATTTTGACAACTTGCTTTGTCATGCTTACACTGACAAAATGATTCGTCGTGCTTGTTAGGATTAGTGAGAAATTTAGGTTAGTAAACCTAGGTTAACAAACCCAAACCCTAACCCTAATTAGCAAAATCCTAACCCTAATTTATTAATTAAACTCTAATTAGCTTATGTTAACACTTAATCATGGTTAGTAAACTTCTATTAGGTACTAATTAACATTACTTAACATTCCTAATCATTAGAAACAAAACCCTAATCAAGATTAGTGAAGATTTAAACATAATTAAGCTACTAACTTAATCAACTAGCTCACAAGTAGGTTGGGAGTCACCATTACAAGTTTCAAAACATCACATGACATGCTTCCAAACTCCCAAGCAGCATAAGAGTCACAGATCAGATCTTTATGGAGGCAAGTAGGTGGAAAAATGACCAAAAAGCCAAGTTGGAGAATTCTATAAATAGGAACCTTTAGGTTTGAAAGCAAACCCACGAATTCTCAAAGCCTAGATACACTTATAAACCTACCATATCAAGCCTAGGTGTTATCAAAGAACAAAATCAGAAGCTAGAATCACAAATTTCTCAAGAAAAGGTGCAAACCCTAGTTCATAAATTTCTCTTTGATCTTATGTTAGATTTGTTGTTTAGATGTTTAGAATATTGTATTAGGATGTTAGAAAGTATGCTAGAGTGGTAGAACACGTTTTCATAACATCTAGATGCCTTAATTAAGCGTTTTATGAAATCTGGGAATTTTGAAAAAAATGGTCTAACTGTCGAATGTCAGGGCTTTTCGATTCATGTGTGTTTATGTTTTGGTCTGTTAATCGATTGATATTCGTAGTCTGTAAGTAGGTCTTTAATCTGGTAAAGAAAATAGGTTCAGATGAACCAAAGATTCCAAGATATAAGCAGTCAAAGTGGGTTGACCGTTCACGGAAAGTTGGTTTTTGGGTTTTGAAAGCTCAAGAAACGATTGAACCGGCTACTTTGGCCGAAACTGTTTAATCATCTTCTGATTGTTAATTGTTTATGGTTTTGTTATAAATTGGTACTCTGGTATACATACTACATATCTATGATCTTCAATCGAACAAACAAATCATAGGATTACCGCAATTATTGGTCAAAACTAGTTGACCGAAGCGTGACCGAAGATTTTTCGGGTTTTCAAAAATCAAGAAAAACACTGAAAAAAACGGTTGTTAGTTGTACTTTGACCATCATAAATAGAGATCTTAGAATTACGATTTGTTCATGTTAATGTTATATATATGTACTTACTGGTATATAGACTACATATGTTACAACAAACACAACATACATCTAATACACAGAATCAAAGTTATTCAAGCCACAAAACATTTGACCGGCCTTGACCACTGTTCTGGGTTACCCAGAAACCCAAGAACAACTCTGACAGTAACTTTGAATCTTTATAATTTCTTGTTAGATGTAGATTAAAGCTCGCTTATTGCTTGATCTTGTCATTATTACATGAGTACTACAACACCAATACTTGATCTAACAAGAAAATCATTACCAATACCAAGTTATTTAATGGTCAAACTAGCCCACTCGACCACGAGCAGCGGTACCCAAAAACTCAAGAACACCTACAACGACACTTTTACATCCTTTGTAGAGAGCTTGAAGCGACAGACGTAAATTATTTTTTTAGAAATAAATTATAAAAATTAGAAATAATTAATAAAAATAGTTTTTAAAATTATATTAAATTATTATAAATTATTTCGATATTTCTACAAAATGTAATGATTATTTTATTTTATTTAGATATTATTTATAATTAACTTATTAATAAAGTAATTAGAATAATTACTTTTAAATAGTAAATAATTATGTAAAAATATTATTATTGAAATAAAAATCATAATAAATGATTATAAATTATTTAATGATATTAAATAATGTTTTTTATAAAATTTTAGTGAATATAAATTACTTATAAATAGAGATAAATGATTTAAAAATCATTTAAAGGATAAATAAATATTTTAAAAATACTTTAAACCTTTTAAAATATATTATAGGGATAATAAAATTATTTAAAAATATAACCAAAATTTATAAATAAAATTTAGTTCATTTATCAAAGGTATTAAAAGTCAAACCCTATTAAATCTAACCCGGTATTAAATAAATGTTTTATTTGAGTATTGTTATCAATACTAACGTGTTAGATTTATATTCTTGAACGTCATAGGTACTTAATAGCGTTCGAATAGTATAACTTAGTGATCGATACACGCCAGCAAGTCTTCTATACCCAAATTATTACTTATGCAAAATTTATCAACCCTATTTATTCATTTGAACAAGATTCTATCTTGCTATATCTTTGTTGATATAATACACCTATGTTGAATTACCTATTATTGAAAAGTTATTGCTATAGTTCCAAAGATGACTAAGAAATGAATTATTTATTCATATGATATTGTTTATTGAGCATAAACCTGTTGTGTCAAGCCAAATTGTTTTGGTAAGACAATCATATCTTGAAGTTGAGTATCCCGTAAAGGGAGCAAAAAGTGTAGTCAATGAATATATTGACAAGAAATTGTAAGTGTAATTGAGCCAATCGTAGGTGATATGCATACTCTAGGATGTTGAAATAGGTGATCCCCTATCTCATATCTCGAAGCAATTTCTAAGTCTTTGTGATCGATGTAAATGATAAAAATTCCGAACTAGTTGGAATTAGAAATCCGTAAATGGTAACAACTATCATTCGAAATTTGAATTGTTATAATTCTTCAAATCCAATATTGTTATAAATATACAACTTGCTGAGCATGTCATAGCTCACCCTTGCAAATTATTCCCTTTGCAATTTTAGATGGTAATCCTGGAACATCTGGAGTAGATAAAGGGAAACATCCCTATATAGATTAGATTATATTCTTGTCTGTATTCACCTTGTAATAAGAACTCGTTATGAGAATTTTGTAATCGAATCATAATATTATGATATATATAACATCTTTAATTTCCGCAACCGTATTTTCTTACATATATAGATGTAAAGTAAGATATCTTTTATTCTAGTTGAGATCCTTGGGAACTATTTATCTGAGTGAGGGTATTAATAACATGGACTGTTCATGTTGTTATTAATACTCAATTTCGAGATAGATGGTTACTATCGATACGATAAGTATATAATCGCATGACATAGACTATACATCCGGGTGAGGGTATTGGTAATATGGATTTGTTCATGTTATTATCGATACTCAATTTCGGATAGATAGAATCTAGTCACGAATATGATTCATATATTCAAGTGAGGGTATCCAAACACAGTAATATTTCTCTGGAGAATTACCATCTGTTATGGGATACTGTGAATCTTGAATATATGAGAATTATATCTGATAGTCCCTCTATTTAATGTAATATTTTAATCAGATACCATGGATGTATAGATTTAAATGCATTATGTTAATTCTCTGTAAACACCATGCCAGATACCACGGGAGTATAGGTATGGGGGTGTTACACAAATACTGTGAATGAAACAGACCCTTGCTGATTATAACTTGAAATTTGACTGTGTGTCAAATATATGTGATAATACTAGTAATATAAATCTCAGCAAAAATACAGTCTTGCATGCTAGGTCAAAACATATAGACATTAGGCATCATTTTTTACGTGATCATGTTAATAACGAAAGTATTAAGCTAGAACAGATTGATACTGAATTAAATATAGCCGATATATTTACTAAACCATTAAGTTCGGAAAGATTCTGCAAATTAAGAATTGAGTTAGGTATGCTAAATATTTCCTCTTAATTTTTTTTATGTTTAAACAAGTTTTAATTTATCTTCAACTTAATTATTTTTATTAATAAACTATATATATATATAGTATTTTTAATTTGTTTTTTTAGTTAATATATAAATATAAATATATTTTTTATTAAATGGAATTATTTATTTTATCATTACTAAGATAATGTGTATATATATATTTTCAAGGATTAAATCTGCTCCATTAAATATAGAGCCAATCTAATGGTTAATATTTACCCATCCGTGCCCATATCCATTGAACCAATGAGAATTAATCATCAAATACACACAGATCATGATCTAGAGCCATCCGATCAATACTAAGCATTCATCCCAGCCGTTGGATCAAATTTAATTCAAGAAACCCAACTGTTCATCTTCAGATTAAATCCACGCAATCCAATTCAATTCAGATCAATTTTCTACCGTTGGATCAATCTGGTAAACCAAACTATATATACAAATTTTTAATTTTTTAATTCATTTCATACTCTATTCTCTGTCTCTCTCTCTTTTCTTGGGTCTGAAATGCTCCCTTCTCTCTCAACTTTTACGTCTCCGGCTATCTTCTCCGGTTATCTCTCTCTTCTTCTTTACCTTCTCTGATGTTTATATCCGGCTTTTGCCTTTTTCATCTCTCTATTTTTTTCTTCCTCTCGACTAACCTAAAAGTTTAACAGATCTATGGTTAAGGTTTATCAGTTGAAATCCTCCAAATTTCTAGTAATTATTGTCAGCAAATTCTTAAAGTTTCGGTCAAAGAATTTTTTTTAAGTCGTTCTTATGTAATCTACTAAAAAAAAATTTATTTAAAATTTTCTAGGGTTTTTTAGCCACTCAAAGGTGTTCTTCATCAAGATCGTCAGATCTATGCAGATTAAGTTTTGTTTTAAAGATTAAATCGTTTCTGATTTCATTCTATTTTTTAATACTTGTATGTGTTCTTCCATTTCATTAAAATATTAGGGTTTCTACTCAAAATCGTGTTTGAGTTGGTTTTTCAAAAACAAATCTTTCTGATGTTCAACACCAACACTCTGTTAGGATTTCCAATAAAGATCATTTGCTAAATTTTTTAACGATGCAAGTCATTTCGTCTACTTCATCAAATTCATTGTAATCTTTGGTAAGTTATGTTTAATATCCTAAGTTCTCTCAAATTTTTAACAACAGTTTTTGTTAGTCGCTTATCTTATCTCTATTTTATAAAGTCCAGTTACTTTCTGATAATTTGTTTTAACCCTAGTTTTTATTGTTTCAAAACTTCCAAATGTTTTCCTTAAAACTATTTTTTAAAAAAAGAAAAGGGGAGTGCCGTATATTTTTTAACAGGCCCTAATTTTTTCTCATCTTCTAACAATCACTTCAAATATTTTTGACATCTATTCCTTAAAGGTTTCAACAGAAAGCATTTTTTTAATCACCCATTTTTTCATCTCTCACAGTTGTTCAATTTTTTTTACACTGGCCTCATCTTTATTCTTTAATATTATATATATCTTTTTTTATATATATACATATTATATATCTTTATATATATATATATATATATATACTATATATATATACCTATGTGTTTGTGCACCTTTGTTGGGGTAACTGATGTTTTTCTCATTGAGAAACTGCCTACGAATAAGCATGTCAAGCTGGAACTGGTATGATTTTCCTTAAGCTACTCACTCAGGTATAACGCTCCATTATTTCAATCCTGTCTACTTTAAATTGTGTGGATACTGATGTCCATTGAGTTTGTTTATTGCATTAACTGCTATGTGCTCTATCTATCTAAGATTTGCTATAAATGTTGAAAATCTTTCGATTTACCCGCCTCTTTGAAAAATTTTCCTCTGAAGTGATACTTTCTCTATGTGATGATTCAACTTGACTTTACTCTTTTCAGTTTACTGGTTTCTTTCCGTGTTTTCTCAAAATTATTTTTAAATGATACATCTTCATATCTTTGGTAATCATTCTTAAGGTTGACTAAACTTCCTTATTCTCTGTGTTCTCTATAAGACATATGGCAATCTTATGTTACTGTGTTCTCTCTCTTCTTAAATAACAACTTTTAAAATGTGTTATCTATTCTACTGTTTCACTTAAATGATATCTAGTTCTTATTACTATTTTTCGTATAGTCATATTACTTGCTACAACATCAGTTTAGTAACTACTACTTCTACTTAACTACATTGAGTGTATATTTCCTGCATCATATTATTACTCCTTTCTCTATCTATATATATAAGGTCTTTCAAAAATGGTAAATTCATATGTGCAGTCTCTACTTAGTCTGATATTTTCTCCTATCTTTCCTGCTTCCTTACTCATAATGTCTAATCTGTTCTCCTCAAAACAAAAAACACTCCCTTTACACTCTGAGTTATAATTCTCTACTGTTGTCCCTCACCATACTACTATCTCTGCCCAATCAAAGTACAGAACTATGAGACACAATCTTTGTCCAGGAAATGTCGTTACTTTTCACAGTTTTCCAAATCTGTTTGACAAACTTAAAAATGTTGGGTGGGATTTCTTAGTCTCCTTCTATGACAAATCTATTTATCCTAATCTTATAGTCAAATTTTACTCTCACATGGAATTTTCTACTGACTCCTCTGGCTTTTTAAAAACTATCACAACTTGTATTCAAGGTCAAACTTACATAATTGATGAACTCTTTCTTGTCTATGCTCTTCAACTACATCCCTCCACTCTAGAACTACCTAGGATAAATTCCTATATTCATCCCTCTGGCATATCTATGGAAGAGTGCATGTTATTTAAACATAATCTGTGTGTGGAAACTAATCAAATGGTGCCAACACTCTTATTTGATTATCCTTGCAAGATTGGGTTAGAATTTCTCACTGCTGAGTGTCAGTTTTTGGGCAAAATTTTGAGGAACAATTTCATGTCTGTAAGAGATGATAGAAAAGTGATGCCAATTTGATTTGGAGATCATAAACATTATTTTAAATGAATTCATGCCCTACGATGCTATCATCTTTTGAATTCTATTTTCAAAATATCTGTCTTGGTTTTGGTCTAATACTCACACATATTTTAAATTATTTAAACATTCCTTTGTCTAATCATCCATCCCAACTGGTTCCCCCCCAGTAACATTGTCTCACATCTGAATCTACCACCTCAACCCTTGATTATTTTTAAGCCTATTGATCATGAAGTGATTGAGTCTAACATAAACATGGCCACAAAGATTGATTCCCTCAAAAGTATGAATCAACTTCTTCTACACAACCAAACTCTGCTATTAGAAAATTTAGAAGATGTGCAGTCAACCTTTCATGTTTTTAAAGCCCTGGTCTGCTGTCTGATGGAGCCTAATCACTTGGTTATGGGTCCCTACCCATTTTCTACTACTGTTAATGATATTCCAACTGATTTTGTGCCTCCATTTCCTGAAGCTGCTGATGTTCCCATCCCTGAAGTTTCCCACTTTTCTCCTCTAAATTTAGAGGAAATCTAACTTTGTGACTAACTTCTCTAATTATTCGGATGATTGTAAACTTAATTCCCTCAAACCCCTCTCCCCTACTACTACTACTACTACTACTACTACTACTACTACTACTGCTACTACTACTACTACTACATCTTTTTTTTTACTAGTTTTATATATTTTTGGTTACTAACTCTCTTTGCAGGTTCACTAAAATGCTATGAATGAATATAAACTGCTATATCAACTGCTATGAATGAATATAAAATGTTATATCAACTGCTATGAATGAATATAAATTGTTTTAAAGTGTTCATAATTAAGGGGGAGTTTTTCTTAAGGGCTTATGGGCTAAAAATAATTTTATAATTGTCATCATCAAAAAGGGGTAGATTGATAGGTATATTTTTTATATATTTTGATGATAACAATTATGTTTTAATTAAATATGTAATTATTATTTTTCCTTATTATTTTATTTTCTGATTTTACTTGAATTAATTTTTATTGACCTTGATAATTTAAAGGGCAAGCGTTAAATAAATTAATTCATATAAATAATCAAGGCAAGGAGATCCTATTTCGTTTTTCAAAACTAAAGTTGGGCAAAATGATTTATGCATACATCAGGATTATTCAAATTTAAAAATACATATATCATTAAATTATATATACGTTGTTAAAAAAACTGGATGTATATAATATATATACCTATATATACTATACTAACATATGTATTATTTACATAACAATGCATGCATGCGCCTAAGTTACAATGTGCTGACAACATTAAATATATATATAATACATATATGCATGTGCTGCCATATTTTGTAAACCAAGTATGTACGAGTGACATTCTTTTTGGGACATCAAAACCGTGTGTGTGTGTGCTGGCATTATATGTGATCAAATTATCTCATTTAATGCTAAGTACTTTGAAAAAGGAATGGCCGGATTATTGAAGGCTGGTAATAAATAAACCGCATGCAATTCTTCTTCATCCGGTCCATTAAGTTCAAAATCCCTTCATCCAAACCGTGCATTCAAATCAGATTTCTAAAAATTACATTTTTGCCCCAACTTCAAAAATTCTATAAATATGGAGTATTTCATTCATTTGGTTTTTACCAATTCAGTAAAAAGCAAAACATACTCTCCTTGCCTACATTCTCTCTAAAAGCTTTATATCTCTTCTTACAAAAGGTTCTGATTTTTGAAGAGAAAAATTGGTCCAAGTATTGAGATAAGTTTAAATTCTATTGATTTATTTCTTACTTATATTATATTCATAGATATACAAATACACATTGTTCTACACAATTTTATATATCTATATTTCATCTATTTGACAAATAAAAGGATACTTGGGCGCCAAAAGGCTATGGAGATACACCTCTACGGAGAGGAATTCGAACCGTATGATTCCTTATAGTATTCAGTAACCTTTTATCGACATTATTTATATAAATATCGTAAAATAGATCGACACTTGATAGCTCAAAACGACCTTTGAGATCTTTGCTCCAAAAAGAGTAGTCATCCCAAGCGAGATTTGAGAATCGTAGTGATCTATTGAAAATATTTATATAAATATCAATTGTGAAATTATAAATTTTGTCATACTTAGACGCCGCAAGGCTACGGAGATACACCTCTACCAAGAGGAATTCAAACCGTACAATTCATTATAGTACTAAGTGACATTATCTATAAAAGTTCACATAATAGATAAAATATCCGTATATATTATTTGAGTTAAATAGTAATATTTGTTATATAAGTTTGTGTTTAACTAATTTAAATATTATATCTGATAAATATTGTTTGATTTGATTTATTCTTTTATATAAGTATTGATTCATAAAAATAATTCATATAATACCTATTAAAGATTATTTAAGAAACAATTCTATATTATCCATAGAAAAACACTCTTTATTTTAAAGAAATGATAATTCTTTATAAAGTGTCTTACAATTATATATTTGCTTAATCAGAAGCATCAGTGGTTCGAAAACAAAATCTCTATCTGCTTTAAAGAAGCTCATTGTTGAATAATAAAAGTCCTTGAACTTTTATACAAATATATTTGTTCTTAATTTTTTATCTGCTTATTTGAGAAGCATTAATATGTACTTACTCTTATCAGCTTATTGAAGAAGCACATTGTTGTAAACTTATTTGTAAACATAGAAAGTGTTAGAGTTAGTTTATTTTATGTACCTGTGAGAAAGATAAGTAATTCTTTGACCAAGACCAGAGTCTTAGAGAAGTCAGCAGGAAGTTGGGTCTCTAGTGTACTTGTGAGGTGAGGAAGAGGTTGTTGTTTCAGGATCAGATCATAGAATAGAACTAAACTCAAAAGGTGGTACAAACTAGACTTGAGGAAGGAGCGGGGAGCTTGCTGTCCAAGATAGAATAGTTGAATAGTTGGAAGTTTGTCTATAACACTTTGTAAAGGCTTCTCCGCCTGTTGAAAGAGTTTTTATTAATGATAGTAATAGGATCTTAAGTTCCAAGTAAGGACTTGAGACTGGACTTAGCAACATACCAAGGGGTGTATGTTGTGAACCAGATAAATATCTAAGCATTGTGATTGAAATTTTGCATGCTAATTGCTAAAACTGATAATTAACTACTAAATATTCAAAAAGGCCTAAATTTATTTTTAACTTGTAATAATCTATTCAACCCCCTTCTAGATTATTATTCACCTTTTAATTGGTATCAGAGCGGTGCTCTTTAACCTGTTTGTTGAGTATATACAAGCATACCTAAGAGTAGATCCATGGCTACAATCTTCTTTATCTTGGTTCATGGGAAGGAATGTCATACATGTCAGCACCTCCACCATTTGATGGTACCAACTTTGCCACCTGGAAAAACAGATTCAAAATCTATGCCAAATCCCAAGGAATCAAAATTTAGTGTGCCATTGAACGAGGTATGCAAATTCCAACTAAAATATAAGGAGAAAAGACCGTTGAGAAAGACATATATGAATTCACCACTGATTAAGAAGAAATCGTGAATATTGCATCCCGAGAGGAATAAGTGCTAACTAGTGCTTTGATTGAAAAAGAATACAAAAGAGTTAGTAACTGTAAAAATGCAAAAGAAATTTTGAAAAAATTGATTGTAACCTATGATGGTACCAATCACATCAAAGAAACTAGAAAAGATGCTCTAATTTAAGAGTATGAAAGTTTAAAGCTTGAAGAAGGAGAAAATATTATTATTATGGAGACTTGGTTTTCCAGAATCATTGATAAGCTAAAGCAATTGGGAAAAGCATACACTACAAATGAGAAAAATAGAAGAATTCTCAAAGCTCTTTCATCCATTTGGAAAATGAAGGTTACAGCAATAAAAGAAATGCAACATCTAACCATATATCCTATAGGTAATCTCATTGAAAATCTTCGTGCCCACGAAGTTGATATGTTCATCGAAAAAGATGGATCAGACACATATCTTAAAAAGAAAGGAATCGCCTTCAAAGCCCTTCTGGTGGATCAAGAAAGTGACGATGAAGAATTAAATGAAGAACTCCTCAGTCTAGATAACAATGAAGTTGCTCTACTGTCCAGACAACTAAGGAGGGTAATTCAAATCAAGGCAAGAAAATATGGCAAAGGCTTCATGAAAACAAACAACAACTTCAAAGGCAATCAATTTTTCTAGCCAAAAACGCAAGGAGGAAATTTCAAAGCAATCAACAACAACTTCAGAAGTACCAACCCAAATGAAAATTCAAATACATGTTTTAAATGCAAGCAGCCTGGACACTTCAAAAAGGATTGTCCAAAAACTAGCCAACAACAAAGTTCTTGTAGCTGAAGAAGGATTGGATCTAAGTGACAAGGACGAAACTACTGAACAAGCTGAAGAAATTGCAAATATCTGCTTAATGGAAGATAATGACTCATCACCAAGATCTGAGGTAAATTCTGAACACTAATTGCCAAACACCTCATTTTCCTCATACACACTAGAAAATATAAATGAAGAACACTATGAATTACAAGAAGCTTATAGTCATTTATATGGAATTAATGAATTGTTAAAAGAAGAGTTAGAAAGATTAAGAAAAATAAATGAAAGTCTTGACATTGAAAATGCTAATTTAATTATCACCAACGCAAGTTTAAATGAAATAAACTTAGAAAATAAAGAAGAATTAGAACAACTCAAAAAAATTAATAAAAATCTTGAAATAGAAAATTTCTCACTTATTATCTCAATTGAAAATCTTAAAATTGAAAATTCAACACTTGTTGTAATCAATGAAGATAATCAAGTACAAGATCAAGCAGTAATTGAAGAAATCAAAAATGAAAATTCAAGTTTAAAGTTAGAAATAGAAAACCATAATTCCATAATTGAAAAGTTAACCAAAGAACGTGAAGATTTAAATACTATAATTTATAAATTTATAAAAGGAAAGGAAAATCTTGATGTCATGTCAAATTAACAAAAATATAGCTTTATAAAGAAAGTTTAGGATATACTGGAGAAACAAGTAAATCAAAAGATAAAGGACTATATTACGTTAAAATTAAAGAAAGTCATATATCTCCCTTCACAAAATGTTCTTATTGTAACAGAAATGGTCATTCCTTTTATATGTGCAATGCTAGAAATGAAAATTATAAAGGAAAAATAATTTGGGTTCCCAAAGGAACATATACTGTGACGAAACGAAAATTTAGATGATTATTTAAATATTAAAATATTGAATTAAGATTAAATAATAAACCTAGACAGAAAATAAATGAATGGATTTAAGATTTCCGAGAAGGAATTTTGTGAATTTAAAATTTTTGTGGTGAATTATTCAAGATTAAGGGTATACGTGAATATATTTTGTGTATATGGTATTATATGTGTACAATATGTGGTTAAGAGTCAAGGGTTGACCAGATAATATATATCAGTGGCAAACACTAATATTATATTAAGAACGTCAATGTTCAGTTAGAAAATTCTTACGATTTATAAGAAATCCTAAAACAGGTTCTGAAACCCTAATTTCAGTTCTGGGAATCCGAAATCCTAATTCAGAAGTTGAAAACCCTAATTTGGGAACTTGAAGATAAGTATAAAGGTTTTTATGTTATTGATTATATGTTTAATTAGGGATAACCCTAATTGATTATTAGAAAACCCTACTTGTTCAGCTGAAAACCCTATTTCATAATTTTGAAACTTAATTGCTAAATTAGCAATTTTAATTAGGAAATGTTAATCCTAATTAGCAAGCTTAAATAATGATTAGTACATTTTAATATAATTAGGAAATCCTAATTATAATTTAGAAATATTAATTTTCTATTTTAAAAACTGAAATTCGAAAATCTTAGAAATTAAAATTTAAAAATCTAAGGGTTAAACCCTAAACCCTAAGGGTTAGGGTAACTGACAAGTATGCCTTTAAAATTTAAAATAAAATGACCAAAATGCCCTTTTATTAAAACTTAAGCGAAAGATATGGCAATCTTGGCGACTCACTACTCTAATGTTTATCCCATGTGTTCCAAATCTTTCAAAATCAGATATGTGTGCCACTTATACCAACTAGATACATTGAATCAAAGAAATGAAAGATTAAAGTAAGTAACATTACTTTTTCCTAAGTAAACTTGTCCAAGTCTTTTCTCTCTCTATAATTCCGAAATCTAGAGCGAGAGAGAGTGAAGAGTTGATCCATGATCAGTTAATAACAAGCCAAGAACAGAAAACAAAGATCAGAATCAAGATCAAACTAGAAAAGTTATAAAAACCCTAAATTTTAGAAATCTTGTGATCTTATGTTGTATGTTGTAATTGGTTGTTTAAAGTTATGTATTAAGATGTATTTTAATGATCTGGGTTGCTATATAGTGAATCCATAACATCTAGATGCTCGAATTTAAAGATTTCAAAAATCTGGAAAAGTTGAAAAAGATGGTCTGACAACCATATGTCAGGGCCTAGCTCTAGATCTTTACCTGTTAATGATTTGTTGTGTTTTAAGTTATATATCTGTAGTATGCCAAGAGTAGAGTAGACTGGAAGTGGAATCACATCCATACCATGTCTAGATCTCAAGATATAGGTGGTCAAACATGGTTTACCAACCATGGGAGACTGAATCTGGGCCCAGATTTGCCCAGATAACTCTGACAAGCTTTTGCAAGCCTTTGATCTGACAGTTGTTTGATAGTTAAGCCAAGTTGTTGTTGTTGTTGTTGTTGTTGTTGTTATGTTGTAGACTGGTATAAGGACTACACCCTCATGCATTTAGATCACCTAGATCCTTAACAAAATCAAAAATAATGATGGTCAAAGTAGCTTTGACCAACTGCCTTGAACGAAATCTGGAAAACCCAGAAATCGGAAAGAACAACTCCTGACATCACTTTGACCGGCCTTAATCTCTCACATGTTATGTTGTTAGATTGATCTGAGGTTACGTAGTTGTACCCTGACATGTGTTCTACAAGATTGGACCACTAGATTACATAAACAAGACCTAGAATCAAAGTTACAAAGCATCAAAAGTGGTACCGTGCAACTGTTCTTCATTTCTGGAAAACCCAGAAATGAAGAACAACTCTGACATGATTTTTGGAGGCTTAGATCTTGTTGTTATGTGATGTAATGACTATGAAATTTGTTTGTGGTTGTAGTATGACATCAGTACTACAATCCTAACACCATAAGTTTCCTAGAAATCAACAAGAACACTAATTTAAAACCGGTCAAACTAGGTACCTTAGCGACTGACGTGGAGTTCTTGGTTTGATGAAGAACAGCTCAAGAACACCTATAATGACAGTTTCTTCGCTATATGGCCCTTTAGCGACAATTTAATTAGAAAGATAATTACTTTAATTAATAAATAGATAAAAATGATTTTTAATTATTAAAAATACAAAATAAATTTCTGAAAATTATTTTAAAGTCTAAAAATTAGTTTTTAATTATTCTGACTATATTTCATAAATATTTAATATTTCTGGAATAATAATGGTATTTAATTTATTTAATTATAATATTAAATAAATTATTTAAAATAATTTTAATACATGAAAAATTATATTATGGTATAAGAAAATATTTTAAGTTATTTTTAATGACTTTTAATATTTTATAATGAATTTAATTAATTAATCAATATTAATGATAGTTAATTTATTTAATGAATATATTAAATAAATTATAGAAAAATAGAATTAATGATTTAAATGTTATAAAAATATTTGAAGTTATAAAATATAACTTTTGATATTTTGTCATAAAAATTAATATTTTAATATTAAAAGCAATTATCGGATAATGAATTTAATTCGGTTTAAAAATCATATAAATATGATTTAAGGTATTAAAATACTTTGATATATTATAAATATATTATAATATTATGTTATGAATTTCATTAATATTTAATATTAAATAAATATTAATGATAAATGAATTATGTGGTAATTAAATCCATATAAATACAATATTAATGATTGAAAAATCATTTTAAATGATAATAATTATCTAAAAATTATTACGAGTTTATGAAAATTATTTTGACTAATAATAAATTATCTTAGATAATTGTTAAGTGTTTAGACAGAGTTTAATTGAACTGAAACTCGATATTTATCCGACTAAGATCATCAGGATGTTAGATTTGTACCGAACTCGACTCAGACTATAAAATTTTGACTTGAGGTTAAGCCTTATGTGTGTTATAGACGGATAGGATTATGTGATAATGTGTTTATGTTATTTAAATACTGTGATGATATTATTCTAATGTGTAGATCGGTATTATTTATATTAGGTTTTAAGACAAAGCTAGATAATTTGTGTAACGATAATCAACGGTTCATGCAAGTTTTTCTTAACTCGACCTCGAGTTGTATTATTCAATTATACTCATGGTTAATCATTTTTGATTGCCATGTCTATGAATTATTAAATCGCACTCTGTGCATACTGCATGTATTCATCAGGTATGAAAGGCTGATCACCTTCATTACCATTTGGTACAGATATATATATATATATGTTCATGTTCAATGTTCGTTCAGCTATGAAAGTTTGTTCATTCTAATTCACAATTATATTGTTGAATGTTAGCCAGCTGTTATTCAAATTCTTTCAATCATGATATATCCTTAATTTATTGAGTTTAAACTTGCTGGGAAAACTTATTGCTCACTCTTGCTATATATATTATGATAAACATTTCTGATTAAGACGCATACGTCAGATACATGAAAGGATAAAGCCAAGTTCAGCTTGGGATTTTATGTCCAGCTTAATTGTAACAATTATGTATGATAATAACATTATATGTTAGATAGTTTATGAATTGTGTATATGTTAAGGTTACTCGACCTTGGGGAAAATGTGTAAGGTTATTGTATAAACAATTTATGTTTATATCTTCCGCAATAGTTGTAGAATGATTGTACCGGATCCGCAGTGATTTGGGACCCGGATTTGGGAATCTCACATATACTGTACCAACCATCACAAGAAGAGAATTTCATAAACAACATTATCATACTTCTCACATTCCAGTTACTCATAGAATGCTTTTTTCTACTAAAATTGATTATCCTATGCCAAGATTTGTAAAGGAAACTTCAAATGCTCCTTATACAAAATGGAAAACTCACCCTAAGGACCCTTCATTTTAAAGGGTACCAACTTGTAAAATTAGTACATATATTGCATGTATGTCTTGCAGCTGATATGAATAAAAGCAAATGGTATCTTGATAGTGGATGCTCAAGATATATGACTGGAGACAAATCCAAATTAATAAATCTGCAAGCTACAGACTTTGGTGAGGTAACTTTCGGTGATAACAATAAAGGTAAAATAATTAGAGTTGGATGTGTTGGTAATAATCACATAACCATTTCCAATGTTCAGTTAGTCACTTGACTCAGGTATAATCTTTTATCTATCAGTCAACTATGTGATAGTGCTTTTAAAATATCCTTTAGTACACATAACTGCTCTATTTTTGATCAAACTAGTAAATTGATCTTAGTTTGTCCTAGATATCAAAACGTGTATACTTGTGACTTAAATGCATACTCTCATTTAGATAACATCTGTCTTGTATCTGCAAATGAGGATCCTTGGCTATGGCATCGCAGGCTAGGACACATCAATATGAAACTCATAAATAACATTTCTTCTAAAGAACATGTCCGTGGTCTTCTTAAATTAAATTTTTTTAAAGACCACATCTGTGAAGCTTGTGAATTAGGTAAACAAATTCATGCATCACAAAAACCTAAATTTACTGTGTCAACCTCCCGATCCTTAGAACTGTTACACATGGACCTTGTTGGACCTATCCCTGAACATAACATTGGTGGTGCTGTATAAATTCTAGTTTTAGTGGATGATTATTCACAGTTTACATGGGTTGATTTTCTAAAATTTAAAAATGAGGCTATTAATTCTTTTTCTACCCTGTGTAAAAAGATTCAAAATCAAAAAGGGAGTTCTATTGTTTATATTTGATCTGATCATGGAAAAGAATTTGACAATTCTGATTTCATTATGATCTGTGATGAGAATGTTATAAGTCATAACTTCTTTGCTCCTTATACACCTCAGTCAAATGGTGTAGTTGAAAGGAAAAATTGTTCTTTGCAAGAAACGGCTAATACCATGTTAAATGAATACCGTCTTCCAAAGTATTTCTGGGCTGAAGCTGTGGCAACATCATGTTACATATTAAAAAGAGTTTTATTAAGACCATTTTTGCTCAAAACTCCCTATGAGCTTTATTATAAAAGAACTCCAAAAACAAACTATTTTCGTGTTTTTGGGAGCAAATGCTTTATTCTAAACACCAAAGGACACTTATTGAAATTTGATCCTAAATCTGATGAAGGTATATTTCTTGGATACCCTCTTAATAAAAAAGCATACAGAGTTTTCAACAAAAGAAGTCTAGTTGTGGAAGAATCAATGAATGTAACTTTTGATGAAACTAAGCCTCCTCCAAAATATAAAGAACTGACTGATAATGATGTTGTCAATTAAGATATTCTCAGAAATATTGAAGAACCAAAACTAGATAATGCATCTTCACCTATTGTTGAGAATGCCCTTGAAAATCTAAACCGTCAGTTGAATGATTTGCCCAAAGAGACTCATGTTATAAAAAATCATCCTATAGAAAATATTATTGGTAATATTGAAAAAGGGGTCATCAGTAGATCAAAAACACATAATCTAGCTGGTCATTTGTCTTTTTTGTCTCAAATTAAACCTAAATTGATAAAAGATGCCTTACTAGATGAAGACTGGATAATAGCTATGCAAGACAAACTTGAACAAATTCACTAGAAACAAAGTATGGGAGTTAGTGTGACGCCCCCAAAATAGGTATACATCACCTATTCCGAGTCGCCAAATACATGGTACATAATACAAATACAACCTTAAATATACAACATGAGCTGTGAGTTTTAATACAAATATTATCTTCTAGACAGTATTCAAACTCAAAATAAGTCCTCAATACATTTATTATCACACTATTTCATAGAATAATGAGGACTACTAATGCTATCATCTGGACCGTCACTCCGTTCCCCGACTAGTGCCTGCTACGTTCTTATTTCCTGAAGAGAACAATGAAAGCAAAAGCGTGAGCTCAACTAGCCCAGTAAGAAATATTATGACTAAGATAATGTAAAATAAATTATCATTAGCCTTCAACAGTGTTAAACTGATAAAATATAACAAACATCAAGTTTAACTGCAGCGGAACAAGCAATCCATTAGAAGAGTCAAGTAGAGAATAAAATCTACTATCTTCTATAATTTAAAAGGTTTTTCATTACTTTTATCGCTGAGACTCAGCTTAATAAATAATCCACATCATCCCTGCACTATGGCCAAGGATATTCATTAGTATCACGACCACAAATTATCCATGCACTACGGGCCAATGATATTCGTGTATTCATTAATGGTCATGATCATGCCAACAACTGTCCATCAATGGACTACGGGCCAATGAGGACTTTTTCTACATCATTTATAATATTACGGTCATGATTACACCGAATAATCCCTGGTCATAATCATACCAAGTCCATCTATGCACTATAGGCCACAGATGACTTTCAACATAATATAAACATGAGGATGATGACAATGATATATAAATTCAATAAAACAAGTTCAAGAATTAATTTATCCAGGAACTAATAATGTTCAAATTGTCAACATGATACTTCTTTGTAGAGTAACACTCAAGAATGCTCAGAAGAATATTTCCATGAAAAGATACTGGATGAAGCGTAAATATCAAGGATATTCCACTAATTTCATGGAGTATAGAAGTCAAAATTTTAACCAACTGAGTATAATAAAGAATGGAATAACAAAAGAAATCACCGGATACGCGATAGATCCATGCATAATGAGTTATTCCAATGAATAATAAATAATGGAACCAGGTCATACGTAAATGCACAGACATGATATTCCAATAGAATAATTGTGATAACCCCAAAATAGGTCCATTCCATCCAACCCATTCTGAGTCGCCAAATACATGGTACAAAAAATAACTACAACTTTATTACAACAATTGTCGTGCAAAATACAACAAGACATATACTGTGAGTTTGGATACAAATATATATATACCAACTGTGACTCTCATCCCAACCTTGGATAACACGTCACAATGACACCTTACATAAATGTATAGTCAAAAACTGTTTTAGAAATTAGTATCTTTGGGAAGTGCTCAAGGAAACCTTCGTACATTGGAGGCCATGCTTCTAGGTTATGGTAGATATCATATGGCCACAAAATTATCCTTGGTTGACCCAATAGACCCCAAAGAAAAACGAGAAGATTACTATCATATTCTTCCTAATGGTGAGTCTTCTTGACTTATCATTATCTCCATTTGTCTCAAATTAAGAATTATACTTCAAACAAACACCAAGATTATATAGGTAGTGCTCAGTAAATATACTCAAAGCAGTGGATGAGCACAACCCTGTCTTATGATGACACGAGGTTGTATGTCATTAGATATCTTGTATGATAGTGGCAAAACACCCTTCCAACGTTGGGTTCGCCTCTCCCTATATGATTCACCAAATATAACTACTAAAAGATGTATACAACACACTTGTCTATACTATTTAGGGAGAACTCCACAGCTAGAGACCACCGTTCTATTCCCTTGTTACCCCCGCTCGACCCAGCTACACTTTTATTACCTGAAAGGAATTGTGAAGCAAAAGGGTGAGCACAACTAGCTCAATAAAGAATATCATGACTAAAGATAATTAAATTATCAATAGCCTTCATCAATAACAAATCAGAGATTTAGAACATATGGTAGATGATAAAAATTTCAACCATAGTTGCAGCGGAACGAGCAATCCATTAGAAGAGTCAAATAGACAATACAGTCTATTATCTTCTCCATGTTAAAAGTCCACCAACAATGTTTTATCCATGTAACATCAATCAACAGTTCCTTTCCACAATTATATGAATATCTCATAATCATAATTGTGATTCTAAATTCCTCTTCGTACCTAGGACGAATATAATTTTCATCACATGTCTTTACCTGAAACATCAAAGATCATGGTTATACCAAATCACAGTTCCTGTTCATAATCATACTAATAAATTCATCTTTGCACTACGTCCAAAGATATTCATCCACAGTTCATCTTCGCACCACTGGCCAAAGATATTCAACAACAGGTCATCTTTGCACTACGGGCCAAAGATATTCATTAACAGTTCATCTTTGCACTACTGGCCAAAGATATTCATCAATAATTCATCTTTGCACTACAGGCCAAAGATATTCCTCAATAGTTCATATTTGCACTACAAGCCAAATATGAATCAACAGTTCATATTTGCATTACAGGCCAAATATATTAATATCTCAAAGAAATATATAATCATTTCGTAATTTATATAAACAATAATTATAACCATGTTGATCAATTCACCTTGCACTTAAGCTAAAGATATTCAATTATAAATTCAATGGTCATGATCATACCGGTCCACAATTCAACTATTCACTCTTCGGCGAGAGAACCCTAGTCATGATCATACCAATAATCTACTCATCTTTACACTCAGGTGAAAGAGAATTTCAACATCGAGGTTATAAAAATATTATATATGATAATAAAATCAATATAATCAATATATAGTTTTAATCTCCAGAGTAATATTCATAAATCAACTATAATTTGGTTAGAAAAAAAACCAATTTTGTAGTGAATAGTACCCGTGAATAGTAACTCGTGAATAGTAACTCGTGAATAGCAACTCATAAATAGTAATCCTGACACAAAAAGGTAGAAATTCAACAATAAAATCCATACGAATATTTCGGTATAATGAAATTGAAAGAATAACATTTCTTAAACTTATAAACAATTTATTTTAATTGTTTACACTTTACTAAATAATGCATTTAATCATCATAAAATGCCAAACTTATAAGATTTCATCACCAATAACCAAAACCCTCATCAAAAATCTGCATATACCACATATATGATTCTCAAGCCATAAAATCATATTTTCCAATTTTCTTCCTTCACGTAACATATTTAACTCATTTATTCATAACTAGTCCATTTTCATGAAAAATACCAAATCAGTTCCAAAAATATTTCTTTTCTGGAATTTAGCAGAATATAGTCCCATATTGAACATATATTTTTCTTAGAATTTTTAAAATTCATTTACTATTTTTCATATGGCCAAAACCGTCGAATATTTAAACATTTATCATAAATTGTACTTTAATCCAAAAATTCCAAAATTCACAAAGTACACTGATATTATATATATGTACTCCCAATAAAAATTTCATCAATTTTGGAGTTAACCATAAGGAGTTATAAGCGGTTATTTTTAAAATAGTCTTTTCTCAGAAAATTCATAACTCTTAATCTATACATCCAAAAATCATCATTTTTGGACACAATCAATAAAACTCATCAACATATCATTTCAAATTTTTCCAGAATTTTTGAATGTAAGAAGAAATACGAAACGGAAAAACATAATAACCCTTAAAAATCCTTACCTCAAAAAAGCGAAAGATTTCCATTTGGAATATCGGATGAAAACCGAAGGAAACTTCTACTAAATAGAAACTCTCAAAGTATCTAAATACTCTCAAAAATATGCTTGATAATATAGAGAGAGAAAGAAAACTTGTTTTCGGTGTGATTTTCAATTCTAACTTAGCCTCTATTTATAGGAAAATGTTAGCGAGACTTGACTCGCAATCGATGGCTTTACCTGCTACTATTTCCACCCACCATATTTGAAATAAATTCAGCACATTTCTTCACCAACCACAAGTGGGGCCCACTCAATTCTAGAATTTTCCACCAAAATCATTTATAAACCTAATTTCTGAATCAGTCACCTCTTAAAATTCATAACAAATCATACGTTCATTTTTAACGGTTCAAAATTTGTGGACATATACTCAACTTATATATGTATAACATATCCAAAAATTACAACGATCCAACGGTCGGATTAAAAATTATATGTCAGGCAATATATCTCAATAACACTGGTTTAATTTTTAATACCTTCATTCCGACAAAAATACTGATAAAATACCTCAACATTAATTCCTTTATTTATAACCACATAAATAAATCCATCATTTATATCCACATCAAATAAATATTTCCTTATCATATAAATCAATAATTAATTATTCACAAATAATATTATAGAATCACAATTATGACAACCAGACCGTTCCTAGGAAAGAGGGGGCTTTCCAATAAGAATTTCTCCTTACTAAGCAAGAATTAGGTGACCAAACCTCTCCTTGATGAACTTTCTAGACATTGCCAATAATGCTATCTAATAATATTATTCAAATAATATGAATTATTGATCTGATAATGAGAAATATTGTGCAGTGATAATTATTGAAACAATAATAATATAAAATATCAACGCAACAATTATTGAATCAATAAAATAAAATATTGAACAGTAATTACTGTAACAATTATTGAGTAGTTCCTTCTTATATAAGGATCAATAATTCAAAAATACTGTGTAAAACCATGTGCTACTATGCAAACACGCCAGACATTCGTATTTTAACCAACCGTATTCCAACAATGTTAAGCAGATACTTGATTACGCCGTTATTTATAAAAACTTAATTTTTTCGTTTTCTTCATCCGACAGCTTATTACATTATGGGGCCCATTAAATGGTCTGCTACCGTCGCATTTAATATTCCCGAACGAAAGAATATTCCCCGACAACAATGAATATTTTATAACCACTTGTGTATTTTTAAAAAAATTTCATATATCACCCTTAACTTTAACTTTTATCAATTTAACCATTTACTGAATAGTAATTATAAGACAAATTGAATACTTTTATTTCATAAAATTCGGGGTCTTACAAATTTCGTCCCCGAAATTTACGTACTTGGTATTTCAAAAAGTTGAGAATACCTTGCTTCCATTTCAGATTCTATCTCCCGGGTCATCATGATTTCTCCATTGCTCATCTCCCGTGATAACTTCATTTGGGTTCCTCATTTATTGGGAAGTCATGACAACCGCCATCCCTCGAACTACCCAGCTTTGACTTGTCTGGGGCAGCATTTGGCGTCATCACTACCGTTGGAATATATTTTTCTATAGGACATATTCCTCCCTCAACTACCTCGTCGTACTCCTGTTTCATGATCTGAATCATCAATCTTCGATCCATATCGAATTTAGGTTGACCGCTATGTACAGAGTAATTCAAAACTCGATGTTGGGTTCTCCCAATTGCTTTCCAAAAAGAGAAATTCATGTCATCTATTTTAGCCTTCTTAAATCGGACATCTCTTTCCACAATATCCATGTGTCGTGTGGCTTTTACCCATGCACCACTCATTCTTACTCGTTCAGTTTTTTCTTCTTTCAGCTTAGATTCCATCTTTATCATCTTATACTCTGCCAAAGAATGCTTCTGTTCAAGCATCACATATCGGGTAACACAAGCTTGAATTGTTGCATCCTTTTGTTCCACAATCGCCTGTCGTTCTTCAGCGTGCTCTTCTAACTCATGAATACAATTTTGAAATTTAACATTTTAATCCTATAATACCTCTAATAAACTCTCCTGAGGTACCTCTTCTTCCTCTTCTTCCTCACTCTCAGCTGTTACCTCTGTGACTATCTCGGGTGCAACTATCAATTCTTCACTCACCATATGGATATCTCTAATTCCTTCTTTAAATCGACATCACATTATCATGGTTAGTGATTAGAGGTATCCCCACGGTCTCATTCACTCCATTGTTAACATTCTCGTGACCATTCTCAACATCGCCACAAAACAAGGGTTAATTAAACAAATTAACATATCACATAATATCCCGATATTATGACTGACCAACAAATAAGCTTAGGTAGGACACACTAGCGAAGGATTTACTCATCTCTCCCCTCCTAGTTATATTCCCCGATCTCCGCCAAAGATCATATCCCTAAGCTCTGATACCAAATATGACAAATGTCCCATCAGTGGATAGCACCTCACATTGGTACCTATCAGTTTGCCACCGCAGAATGGCGTCCCCTACGGAGAGTCTGGCTTTGGTGCATCCCCTATCAACAGGAAGTCACCAGCGAGAGGCTCGGGGCTCTTTACTTATAGCTCTGATACCAAATGTGACAACCCCAAAATAGGTCCATTCCATTTAACCCATTCTGAGTCGCCAAATACATGGTACAGAAAACAACTACAACTTTATTACAACAATTGTCGTGCAAAATAAAAGAACACATATACTGTGAGTTTGAATACAAATATATATACCAACTGTGACTCTCATCCCAACCTTGGATAGCACGTCACAATGACACCTTACATAAATGTATAGTCAAAACTGTTTTAGAAATTAGAATCTTTGGGAAGTGCTCAAGGAAACCTTCGTACATGGGAGGCCATGCTTCTAGGTTATGATAAATATCATATGGCAACAGAATTATCCTTGGTTGACCCAATAGACCCTAAAGAAAAATGAGAAGATTACTATCATATTCTTCCCTAATGTGCCATTGTACGAATATTTCCTGTTAAAACGAATATTCCCCGACCAATCGAATATTATATAATAACTTGCGTACTTTGCAAAATTTATAAATATTACCCACAACTATAACATTATATCAAATTCATTCCATAATATTCAAAAATGATACTTATAGAAAATTCATCTTTATTTATAAAAGTTGGGGTCTTACAACCTCCCTTTCTTATGAAATTTCGCCCTCGAAATTAGGGTACGTACCTGATATGTCGAAGAGGTAAGGATACCTTGATTTCATTTCAGATTCTAACTCCCAGGTCATTTCATCCACAAAACTTTGACTTGAGGTATAACCTTGGAGCGTAGAATATGTTCCTTCTTATCAAGATTTGAACAGGAACCTCTTCATACGTCAAATCTTCCGCTATTTCATCCGGTTCTAACTCAATAATGTTGTTCGGGTCTTCCACATATTTACGTAACGTGGATATATGAAAAACGTTATGAACATGAGACATACTTGGCGGTAAAGTGAGTCTATAGGCCACAGTTCCTACTCGATCGAGGATTAAAAATGGGCCGATGAATCGAGGACTGAGCTTTCCTCTATTTCTAAATCTCGTAACTCCTTTCCATGGAGCAACACGTAACAACACATGATCTCTTATATCGAATTCCACGTCCTTTCGATGAAGATCATCATAACTCTTTTGTAGATCTTGTGAGGTTTTTATACGTTGTCGGATCATTTGAATCTTTTTCGTATTCATACGTACCAACTCCTGTCCCAACAACGTTGTTTCACCCACCTCATCCCAGCAAACTAGAGAACGACACTTTCTTCCATACAACGCCTCAAATGGAGCCATGCCAATACTTGCTTGATAACTGTTGTTGTAGGAAAACTCCACCAATGGTAAGAACTTGTCCCAACTTCCCTTGAAGTTAAGGACACAGAGTCTTAATAGATCTTCAAGAGTTTGAATAGTCCTCTCCGATTGCCCGTCCGTCTGAGGATGATATGCCAAGCTAAATCGTAAGTCCGTGCCCATAGCTTTTTGCAAACTAACCCAAAATCGTGAAGTGAATCTTGGGTCTCGATCAGACACTATGGATACTGACATGCCATGCAATCTTACAACCTTGTTTATGTACATACGAGCAAGACGTTCAAGTGTATAAGTTTCTCGTATAGGTAAGAAGTGAGCAAACTTGGTCAATCTATCAACAATGACCCAAATTGCATCTATGCCTTGAGAAACCTTGGGAAGACTAGTAATGAAATCCATGGTAATGTGCTCCCACTTCCATTCTAGAATTTCAAGTGGTTGCAATGGACCTTTTGGTACTTGATGCTCTGCCTTGACTCATTGACACGTTAGACACCTTGAGATAAATAGCGCTATTTCTCTCTTTATATTGCCTCACCAAAATGTATGTCGAAGATCATGATACATTTTGGTACTCCCAGGATGGATTGCAAACGGTGTGTTGTGCGCCTCCATCATGATTTTATACTTTAAATCGTGGTCGTTAGGAACACAAAGTCCGGAGTTGACTCAAGTATTCCTTCTTCATCGATTCTTCTCTCCGACATAGCACCTTCTTGCACTTTCTTCCCCATACGCATCAACTCCAGGTCTTTAGCTTGAGCAGCTTTAACTTTATCAATTAAAGTCGATTCTACTCGTATATTTTCCATCATCACATGGGTCCTTGGAGTCTTTAACTCTATCTTCATCCTTTGCAAGTCACACAAAATGGGCCTTTGCGTTGACAATATCGCACTCGTACTTGTATATGATCTTCTACTCAATGCGTCAGCTACCACGTTCACTTTTCTAGGATGGTATTGGATGGTATGATCATAATCTTTCAACAGTTCAAGCCAACGTCATTGTCGCATGTTGAGTTCCTTTTGAGTGAAGAATATTTGAGGCTTTTATGATCCGTAAAGATCACCACTTTCTCCCCATACAAGTAATGCCTCCAAATTTTAAGTGCGAAGACAACAACTGCCAACTCTAGATCATGAGTAGGATAATTTCTCTCATATTTGTTGAGTTGTCTTGAGGCATAGGCTATGACTTTCCCATGTTGCATGAGAACACATCCCAACCCTTTTCCCGAAACATCACTGTAGATGAAAAATCCCTCCGAGCCAGATGGTATTGTCAGAACAGGTGCTGAAATGAGTCTCCTTTTGAGTTCTTGAAAACTCTTCTCACATTCTTCGCTCCAACCAAACTTTGTATCTTTCCGAGTCAGCTGAGTTAAGGGAGTAGCGATTCGAGAAAACCCTTCCACGAATAACCAGCTAATCCGAGAAAGCTACATACTTCGGCTACTAATTTAGGTTGCTCCCAACTTTGAATAACTTCAATCTCTGCCGGGTTAACAGATATTCCATGACTTGATACTACATGCCCAAGGAATGCTACTTCCCCAAGCCAGAACTCGCATTTCTTCAACTTGGCATAAAGCTTGTTTTCACAAATCTTTTGGAGTATCAGCCTCAAGTGTTGCTCATGATCTTCACGCCTTTTGGAATATATGAGGATGTCATCAATAAAGACGACCACAAAGTGATCCAAATATTCTTTGAATACTCGGTTCATCATATCCATGAAGGCAGCAGGAGCATTAGTTAATCCAAAAGACATGACTAAGAATTCATAATGCCCGTACCGAGTTCTGAAGGCAGTCTTTGGAATATCCTCAGTTCTAACCTTCAGCTGATGATATCCAGAATGAAGATCGATCTTTGAAAAGAATTGTGCTTCTTGCAACAGGTTAAACAGGTCATCAATGCGAGGCAACGGGTACCTATTTTGATGGTGACATGATTCAACTCCCGATAATCAATACAAAGTCGCATACTTCCACCTTTCTTCTTCACTAAAAAAACAGGAGCACCCCAAGGAGACGTACTAGGACGAATGAAACCAATGTTTAACAATTCTTGTAATTGGGTCTTTAACTCCTGAAGTTTAATAGGAGCCATTTGATATGGGGCTTTGAAAATGGGTTTTGTACCGGGTTCCAGGTCGATACAAAATTCAATTTCACACTTTGGAGGTAGGCCAGGAATTTCTTCAGGGAATACGTTAGGAAAATTATTAACAATAGAAATATCATTCAAATCTGATGTATTTTTGTTTAAATCTGTGACATGAGTTAAGAAAGCTTGACATCCATTTTTCAATAAATGAATAGCTTTATGGCTTGAGATGATCGAGATTGATTTTAATGGTTTGGTCGCTTGAATTCACATAATAGGTTGATTAAGAATATAAAAGCTAACAACCTTAAGAAAATAATCAATTTTAGCATGATGAGTAGTTAACCAATCAATTCCTAGAATCACATCAAATGCAAGTATTTTCAATGAAATAAGATCGACAGGTAATGTGAGGGTACCGATTTGAACCAGACAAGACTTATAAACAGTGGATGTAATGAAGGTTTCTCCCAACGGAGTTTCCACAGATAAGTCAAAGTCTAATTTCTCCGGAGTCAAATTTAATCGTTGAGTGCAAGTAGGAGAAATAAAAGAATGGGTAGAACCGGTATCAAATAAGATGTGGACTTCACTAGAGTTTCTGATAAGCTTACCCGTGATGACCTCGTTCGGGTTCCTTGTTTTCTGGGATGTCACAACAAACGCTCTCCCTTGAACTATTGGTTTTGACTTATTTGGGACGATATTTTGTGTCACCGTTCCAACTGGACTTATCTTCGGTGCACGATAAAATCAGGCTAGGTGACCTTCTCTTCCACAATTATAACACGCTTTGGATGGCATCGCACAGTTTGGACTGATATGTCTCTCCCCTCCGCATTTGAAGCATATGATAGGTGGTCGTTCTCCTTTCTTAACCACGGGTGCTGATGCTGACGTCTTTCCATCATTGTTGAATCTCTTTTTCTTGAATAGTCCATTCTTATTGTCTTGGCCATGATTACCACCAAAGTGGTTACCATTTCTGGCATGTTGATTCCCTCCACGTTTGTTGTCACCGCTTCGATGACCGTTACCACTGGTATTTTCATTCTGCCGGCTGCTTTCTCTTGGTTGCGTTGACTCGTTATCGCGCTCCAATAACTGAGCCCTATTTATAGCATCTGAATACAAACACAGTTTATGAGAAATAAGATATTGACGTATCTCCGGTTTCAAACCTCTTAAAAACATTCGCGTCATTCTGTCCTTATTATCAACCAAGGGAGACGCAAACCGAGACAACTCAACAAACTTAGCTTTGTATTGTGACACGGTCATATTGTTCTGCTCCAACTTGATGAACTCTACCTCTTTTATGTGATGAATACTTTTGGGAAAGTACTTGTCATTGAATAGTTCTTGGAACTTATCCCAAGACATCTTCAGTGCGACAGGTTGAGTACGCTTTACCGATTCCCACCAGTAATCTGCTTCTCCTCGCAACATAAAGGTGGCAAAGGGAACCTTTTGCTCCTCGGAGCATCCCAAGACATCAAATATCTTGGTGATCTGCTTTATTCATGCTTCCGCCTTAAGTGGTTTTGGCTCTCTAATAAACTCCAGTGGTCCCAGCTCCTTGAACTGTTTAGCGGTGACCGTCCGAGAGTTTCCAGTGTTTCCACCTACATTTTGGAATGAGAGCCGCTCTCACCGATGTTGCATGAATTGCATAAAGCCTCTGAACATTCCATCATTCATCATTTGGTTAGTGTTGTTGTTTGCATGAGGATTGTCGCCTTTCTGATGCACATTATCCTGATTATTGATATTTGGAGACTCAACGGTCTCCATTGCTATTCTCAACATTCTCGGATGTCATTTTCAGATACTGCCACAAAACAAGGAGTAGTTATCATATCACATATTATCCCTATACTCTGACCGACCAATTAAATACCAAATAAACTTAGGTAGGTCATACTAGCGAAGGAATTCCCCGTCTCTCCCCTCCTAGTTCTAGTCTCACATCTTAGCCAGGGATCATATCCCTAAGCTTTGATACCAACTATGACGCCCCCAAAATAGGTATACATCACCTATTCTGAGTCACCAAATACATGGTACATAATACAAATACAACCTTAAATATACAACATGAGCTGTGAGTTTTAATACTATAAACATTGTTCGAAAATTGAGAATAATATTTATAGTATGTCACCTTAACCCTATTTATAGTCAGTACGTAGTTTTAAAAATTTGATAGAGAGTTGTTATGTTATTATTATCAGTTTAGTTTACTTCACAACTATTTAATCGTTGTAAAAGTGATGTATAAAGAAAACATTTAATCCTTTCAGCTAATATTTATAATTGTTATTACTTGTTGGGCACTCAAATGCTTATCCTTGCTTAAATTAAATGTTTTCAGTTAAGTATGACCAACCAGAGGGCTCTGCCAGGAACAAAGGGAAATGAAAGCTTTCAGAAAAAGTTTGTGTTATCTTATGTAATAGCTAGACTTAAATAAGATGATGTTATTTATTATTTATCATGTAATGAAATGTTTTAAGGTCGCGTAACTGGGATTTAGAAAACTCTGATATGTAAATTAAGTTTGATATTTATGACATTATTATTATTATTTCGCTCAAAGAAAAGGTATCGTGAAGCACTGAGTTCGGGTTTTAAGCACCTGAATTTGGGGGCATCACAGGTTGGTATCAAAGCTTTAAGGTTAGAACCATAGGTGGGATAGACCTTAGGCTATAACCTTAGGGCAGAGGTAAACGTTGAAAATACAAATAACTCGTATAGAGTTTTAAGGGAGATAAATTGAATAAATTCATCGTAAAACAAAATAAAAATAACCTATGTAAAATTTTTATTTGCTTTGTGTATATATACTATATACTAATCTAGATAATTATGTGTAGATTTCAGGTGGAAAAGGATTAGGATACCTTCGGATCTTAAATAAGGAGTTAATCTTCATAACCGAGCCAATATTAAAGCCAATAGCTGAAATAGAGGCTCACGTTTAAGATAACCTTGAGGAGGTGATCATTTTGGAAAATATAGTACCGGACCCAAGAATGGTGGAACAAACAGATAGTGATTCAGACACCAACGTTGGAGCAGATCAAGCATCCACCGAAGTGCAGAATCTGAGGAACAAGGTTTCTTCTCTGGAAAAGTTATGGGAAACAGAAAAGCTACTAAATAGTCAATTACAAAAAGCATTAATCGAAACGATGGAAGAACAAGATAAGCTTAAGATCCAAATTAATTAGATGGGAGCTAAGAGCAACATATTATGTGCAGCTCTGAGCGAGAAGGGGAAAAGAAAGATAGAAGACCACGATGTAGGAAAACCTGATAAGAAGAAAGGGAAAAAAATATGTTACATTTGCGGTTATGAGGGACATACCACTCTGTATTGTCCCGACTATAAACCAGGTGCATGTTTTAATTGTGGAATGGAAGGTCATCGAGCGAAAGGTTGTCCAGGATCAGGAAAAGGCGTAGTGAATAAGTTGTATAAGTATCGTTTAAATATGTGTGTTCTATGATAAGTATGTCTGTGTTAAACTAAAATTATTTAAATAGCGTGCGACACAAAGTAACTATATAATATAAATAATATAATAATAATTTAGTGTGGGGGAATTGTTGGTTAGCCAAACATGGCCTTGTGAACTTTTGCTTATTCAACTGACGCCTTTTTATTATTTAACTGATATTACAATCACTATGCCTATTAAGGTTATCAGTTTATTTTTACGCTTGGCCATTTTCTTTACGCATACTTGGCTAAGTCTTAGAGTTTAGAGAGTTTAGAATTGACAGAGATTGAGAGGAAACCTAAGAAATTCACTGCAATTTCAGTTGGTTAGCAAGGATTGTCTAAGCATAAGAAGGTAATTCTCTATAATTTGATATATATATATATATATAGGTTTTACGGCAAAATTGTGAAGCTTTCAAACTCTGTGAACTCTAGTTTCTATAAATTGTTGTTATTTAACTTGTGTATGATGATTATATATAGTTATGATGTTTGAGTTTGTATGAAAAGCAAGAATTTGTATGCTAATTATAGTTTAAAAAGGAAGAAAAGTATAACAGTGTATATTTTTCCATATGGCTTGTGAATAGTACCAATTCTAGTGGCCAATTCGTATGCTAAACTATAAATTGAGTCTTGTTTATGCTAGCTTATTAAGAAACGAGCATAACATAATTTGAATTAAGTGTTTTGGTCAAGTATTAAGATGTCAGTGATGATTTTAGTGAAGAAAGTCAAGAAATGGAGTTTTATATGAAAAATATGAATTTTGAGAAATTAAACTAGTTTTAGTTAATGTTAAATTGTGTTAATTGGTTGTAAATGTTAGCAAACATGTTTGTAATAGTCTGTACCAATTGTAGATGTTAATTTCATTGTTTGATGTGTCAAATTCGTGTTAGTTGGGCTAAAAGCTGCCATCGCTCATGCTTAGTTCTGCGTCATCTATGCACGGTAGCAATTAGCTACGGTGCTAAGGCAAAAAATCTACAACAAGGCCAGATCCAAGCGCAATATGCTTAACTGGTTTTCATAGATCGAGCACCAAATAATTCTTGTGGCAGTTGCTTAAGCAAGGAAGGAACAGAAATTGCTACTGTGTTCTCGAGCCTAAAGCAAGAATTTCCGCCTATTTGCGCAGTTATGAGTATCAGACTTTTATTAGTCTAGCATGCATGTTAATGATGTCGAGACATAATATAGACTATAATAACAGGTTGTCATGCATTGTAATACAAAGTGTAAAAGATTTTTAAATAATTGTTAAATAAGTTATAAAATGAAACCAAATATGGTGTTTTCAAAGTTAGAGGTGAACGATTAAGTTATGTTGGCTTGTAGTGAGATTTTAGATTCGTTAAGTGTGTTAACCTATATGGTTAGAGGCTAAGTTAAGGTTATGACCTAAATGATGGTTTAAACCCGAAAGCTAATGTTCATATAACTAATTGTTGTTGCGATTTCAATGATATATGTAGGGTAATTGGAGATTGTTTTACATTTGTGTAGCTTACAAACAAGGCAAGTTCTTTAACCCTACTCTTATAATAATTGTGCAAGTTTCTAAACCTTATCTTTTTAATTGAGCAAGACTATTGATTTTATTCTGATGAATGATTGAATAAGCTCATGTAACCTAGTTCGTTACATCGAATGAGTTTCACATTCTCATTTCTTGTTATTAGTATTCAAAAAATATATTGTTCTAACAAATTGATTCAAAGGAGATTGTTTTAATTCCTTGAATATAATACCTTGCATATATATCATGCTTATTCAGTTATATATTGTTGATATCCGATCTTTGACTTTGATAGCCTTGTTTAGTTATACATTCTTGTATTAAACCTTTATTGATGGAAATTGAATAAGTGTTCTAAAATTCTAGAAATACTGATAAGCTAGTTCCAAACTAAACTTTCTTTAGTCTGAAAATTCTAAATTCAAACTGAGACAAACAACCCTAGCATAAGGGATTTTGTACGTGTAACGTTTAGATGTTTATGCACAATACATGGTCCAAAGGGCTGATCCCCCTAAGTACGTTAAGAAGAGTCTGTATAGTCTAAATGACTGTTAAGGTTAAGGTAATTGTGGCGACCCCAAATCCAAATACTTGACACCCGAACTCGGTTCTCTATGAATTGCCTGATCAACAGTTCTTTGTGGATTTGAAAGGAATCGAGAGAGGAGATTCGAATCTAGACCTAGTTAATATAGCATGTGTCATGAATTTTGTCAATAGCAGATTTTTGATTATTGTTAAGGTAGATATACGCTTGACATCACATGTAATCGTATAGAGAGCTTAAACTTAAACCTTCTTTAATTGCAGTTCACATAGAGATATAGTGAGTTGGTTAATTTAGGTGTTTAACGGATTTCTATCTTAATTGTGGATTGATGTTAATACGGTATTAGTGCATCGAGAGGTGGCTATTATTACATTCGTGTTCTTGATTAATAAACTCGGATATTAAATTGAGTTGGAATAAAGGTTTGAAAATTAGAGTGAAGCTTAGGGTGAAATCATATGTCTAATTCTCCATTAATTGTTTGAAATTTCAGATTTTGATATTGGTGACTATTTTGTGATAGTTTACTTATTTATTAATTTAGTTTTTTTATATAGTTTTAAAACCATTGAATTGAATAGTTTAATAGAATTAGGATTAATAGAAAATTGATAATTGTGAAGTTAAAATTCTTGATAATTTGTCCTCGTGGGAACGATACTCTATTTACTACTATATTACTTGTTGACCACATACACTTGCGTGTTTTTGCGCGTATTGATTTTACCCAACAGTCTTCAAGGACAGGCTTTGACATATAGGAGTTTTATCAGAATAATTTCTGAACAATCTTAAGCCTTCTGCTGGTTGAATCTTCTTGACTGAAGTCTTCTGCTTCAGCATTCCTTAGTGTGGTCAGATAGACCAAGTACCTGCAAGTCAGATACATTTCTATTTTTGGTACCCACAATTAAATGGGTCCTGCAAGGTTAGTTTTCTAAACCCCTGTTCCTCATATATTTGGATAATAATCTCATTTATCACCAACAGTCATATTCATGCATGTAACTAGTTTTAGATAATACATTTTGAGATGCATGATGGTGAGTGTGTGTAAGATTCGTCATTTTAATAACACACTCTTTTTCTTTGATGGTTTCATCATTTGCTGGGTTATGTTCACAAGGTTTAAGTGTTCACAGAGTGAGAATCAACTCTACGATTTATGTGTATTTAGTTGATTCATGGAGGTGATCAGTTTCTACAAATCATCAAGATACTCTTGTAGAACTGATCATACTCTGTGAGTTATCAAACACTTAGAACATAGGTTTGTACATACATACTAACCCATCAGCAAAGATTACTCCACATAAAATTGATTTAACCTTTGATATGCTTATGACCTATTTCAGATTTTTTTTCAAGATGCCATGTAAGACCCCAACTTTTATAAATAAAGATTAATTTATATAAATATTACTTTTGAATATTATGGAGTAAATTTGATATAATGTTATAGTTGTGGGTAATATTTATAAATTTTGCAAAGTAAGCAAGTTGTTATAAAATATTCGTTTGGTCGGGGAATATTCTTTTTGTCGGGGAATATTCGTACGACGGCACAATCATTGGTGGACCCCACAACGGAAGTATTGTCGTAGTTAGAAAATGACAAAATTATCTTTCTATAAAAATAACGGCGGAGGTGTTACCGTTAAAACTGTTGAACTACCCGGTAGTAAAAGTAAAGTAATACGCGTGGTTGCATAGTAGCACACGGTATTGATTATTGATGCTTACGTGAGAAGTCACTCAGCTATACTCAATTATTGCTACAATAATTATTGCATCATATCTCTTATATTATTGATTCAATTATTGTCACAGTATCATCTGTATAATATGTTATATTATTAAATCAATAATTGAGATTACAAGTTATAAATGATTAATAATTGTTGAAAGATTAAATATGTGTTGATTAAAAATAAAATGATTTGTGGTAATATTTATTCAATCCTTGATGTATATAAAGAGTCTATTATGAGACGTTTGTGGTAAGTTTGGTTATTTTATAGGGGGCCCATATGTCATCATCTAAGAGCCACTTCATTAATAGTAATTACCTTCGTCAATAGTAATTACATTCGTCAATAGTAATTACCTTCGTCAATAGTAATTACCTTCGACAATAGCAATTACCTTTACCAGACGTCAAACCACTTGCCGTTTCATATTACAAAAGCGCCGAACCAATTGTCGTTTCACATTACAAAGCGCCAAACCACTTGGTGTTTCACATTACAGGCATCAAACCACTTTTCTTTTCACATCACAAATTCAAGCCACTTTCCTTTTCACATGGCAAGTGCTAAGCTAGAAATCTTCTATAAATAGAGGCCTAGTGCTTCATTATTTTCACTTAATTCATTCAAGCTATAGAGAGGAAAGTATAGAGAGAATAAGAGAGAAAGAAGAAGAGTATTCTCACTATTACACTACGCGCAGATTCAATCTCCTACTAATGTGGGGTGTTATTTCTCTTGTATTCATGAAGAGAACTTATGTTATTCCATTATTTATTATTCTATTGGAATAACATGTATACGCGGGCTACCCTATACTTGGTGAAATTATTCTATTATTCTATTCTTTATTATTCTGTTGGAACATCACATGCAGGCTTTTTACGCATTTGACCGGTTCCATCTTTATTATTCGTTAGAACATCCCGTCATGTTTTACGCATGACACGGTTCCGATCTCTATTATTCGTTGGAATATCCTCGTCTGCATGCGTTTACGGGACCGGTTCCATTCTTTATTATTCATTGGAATATCCTCGCTGCATGCGTTTTTTATTTACCGACTGGTTCCGTTATTTATTATTCATTGGAATAACTCGCTCGTGCGGTCTATCGCATGCCTGGTGATTTCTTTTGTTATTCCATTCTTTATTATACTCAGTTGGATAAAACTTTGACTTCTATACTCCATGAAATTAGTGGAATATCCTTAATATTTGCGCTTCATCCAGTATCTTTTCATGAAAATATTCTTCTGAGCATTCTTGAATTTTACTCTACAAAACAGTATCATGTTGACAATTTGGACGTTATTGGTTCCTGGATAAATTAATTCTTGAACTTGTTTTATTGAATTCTTATATCATTGTCATCATCCTCATGTTTATATGTTGTTGAAAGTCATCCGTGGCATGTAGTGCATAGATGGACTTGGTATGATTATGACCAGGGATTATCCGGTGTAATCATGACCGTAATGTTACAAATGATGTGGTAAAAATCCTCATTGGTACGTAGTGCATTGATGGACAGTTGTTGGCATGATCATGACCATTAATGAATACACAAATATTCTTGGCCCGTAGTGCATGGATAATTGTGGTCGTGATACTAAAGAATATCCTTGTCCGTAGTGTAGGGGTGATTCAATGATGTGGATTATTTATTAAGCTGAGTCCCAGCGATCAAAGTCATGAAAAACCTTTTAAATCCTAGAAGATAGTAGATTTTATTCTCTACTTGACTCTTCTAATGGATTGCTTATTCATTATGATTAAACTTGATGTTTATTATATTTTATCGCTTTTAACATTTGTTGAAGGCTAATGATAATTTATTCGCATTATCTTAGTCATAATATTTCTTATTGGGCTAGTTGAGCTCACCCTTTCTTTCACTATTCTCTTCAGGAAATGAGAATATAGCTGGGACGAGTCGGGGAACGGAGTGATGGACCAGATGATAGTATCAGTAGTCCTCACTATTCTGTTAAATAGTGTGACAATAATTGTATTGAGAACTCCTTTTGAGTTTGTATAATCTCTAGCAGACAATATTTGTATTCAAACTTACAGTTTATGTTTTATCGTATTGTACACGATAATTGTGTTATTAAATTGTATTTGAATTCTGTACAATGTATTTGACGACTCAAGATGGGTGATGTATACCTAATTTTGGGGGCATCACAGTTGGTATCAAAGCTTAGGGATATGATCCCTGGCTAAGATGTGAGAATAGTACTAGGAGGGGAGAGACGGGGAATTCCTTCGCTAGTATGACCTACCTAAGTTTATGTGGTTTTTAATTGGTGGTCACGTAATATAGGGATAATATGTTACATGTCAATTAACCTTTTATTTTGTATGATTCGAAAGCGACATCCGAGAATGTTGAGAATAGCAATGGAGCACAAAGCGACCGTTGATTCACCACATATCAATAATCAGGATAATGTGCATCAAGAAGGCGACAATGTTCATGCAAACAACAACACTGACCAAATGATCAATGATCAAATGTTCAGAGGCTTTATGCAATTCATGCAACAAGAAAGCAGAGAGAGGCGGCTCCGTCCAAAACGTAGGTGAAAATATCGAAACTCTCAAGGTCACCGCTAAATGCTTCAAGGCTGGGACCACCGGAGTTTAAGGGAGGCCAAAACCACTTATGGCGGAAGCATGGATAAAGCAGATCACCAAGATATTTGATGTCTTGGGATGCTCCGAGAGTAAAGGTTCCCTTTCACGCCTTTATGTTGCATGTAGAGGAGATCATCGGTGGGAATCCAAAGCGTACTCAACCCGCCAGATCAAGATGTCTTGGGAGAAGTTCCAAGAGTTGTTCAACGACAAATACTTTCCGAAAGTATTCACATGCGAGAGAGGTGGAGTTTATCAAATTGGAGAAAAAATAATATGACCGTGTCGCAATACGAGGCAAAATTTCATGGGTTATCCTGGTTTGCGTCCCACTTGGTGGATAATGAAGAGAGAATGGCGTGAATGTTTTTAAGAGGATTGAAGCCGGAGATACGTCAACATCTTATTTCTCATAAACTGTGTTTGTATTAAGATGATGTAAATAGGGCTCAGTTGGTGGAGCGCGATAACGAGTCAACGCAACCAAAAAGAGAGCAGACGGCAAAATGATAATACCAGTGAGAGCAGTCATCGAAGCGGTGACAACAAGCGTGGAGGGAATCAACAGGCCAGAAATGGTAACCACTTCGGTGGTAATCAAGGCCAAAATAATAAGAATGGACATTTCAAGAAAAGGAGATTCAACAATGATGGAAAGACGTCAGCACCAGCACCCGTTGTCAAGGAAGAAGAAAGACCACCTATCATATGCTTCAAATGCGGAGGGGAGGGACACATCAGTCCAAATTGCGCGATGTTGTCCAAAGCATGTTATAATTATGGAAGAGAAGGTCACTTAGCCCGATTTTGTCGTTCACCAAAGACAAATTCAGCTAGGATGGAGGCACCAAAGGCCGAACCAGAAAAGTCAAAGCCGATAGTGCAAGGGAGAGCGTTTGTTGTGACCTCCCAGAAAGCAAGGAACCCGAATGAGGTCATCACGGGTAAGCTTATCATAAACTCTAATGAAGTCTATACTTTATTTGATACCGGTTCTACCCATTCTTTTATTTCTCCTACTTGCGCTCATCGATTAAATTTGACTCCGGAGAAATTAGACTTTGACTTATCTGTGGAAACTTCGTTGGGAGAAACCTTCATTACATCCATTGTTTATAAGTCTTGTTTGGTTCAAATCGGTACCCTCACATTACCTGTCGATCTTATTTCATTGAAAATACTTGCATTTGACGTGATTCTAGGGATTGATTGGTTAACTACTCATCATGCAAAAATTGATTGTTTTCGTAAGGTTGTTAGCTTTCATATTCCTAATCAACCTATTATGCGAATTCAAGCGACTAAACCATTAAAATCAATCACGGACATCTCAAGCCATAAAGCTATTCGTTTATTGAAAAACGAATGTCAAGCTTTCTTAGCTCATGTCACAGATCTAAACAAAATACGCGACTTTGAATGATATTTCATTGTTAATAAATTTCTCGACGTATTCAGAAGAACTTCTCGCCTACCCCCAGAGCGTGAAATTGAATTTTGTATCGACTTTGAACCCGGTAAAAAATCCATTTCCAAAGCCCCATATCGAATAGCTACTATTAAACTTCAGGAGTTAAAGACCCAACTGCAGGAATTGTTAGACATTGGCTTTATTCGTCCTAGTACTTCTCCTTGGGGTGCTCCTGTTCTGTTCGTGAAGAAGAAAGATGGGAGTATGCGACTTTGTATTGATTATCGAGAGTTGAATCATGTCACCATCAAAAATAGGTACCCATTGCCACGTATTGATGACCTGTTTGACTAGTTGCAAGGAGCCAAATTTTTTTTAAAAGATTGATCTTCGTTCCGGAAATAACCAATTGGAGATTAGAACCGATGACATTCCAAAGACGGCTTTCAGAACTCGGTACGGACATTATGAATTCCTAGTCATGTCCTTTGGATTAACTAATGCTCCCGCTACCTTCATGGATATGATGAACCAAGTATTCAAGGAATATTTAGATCACTTTGTGGTCGTCTTTATTGATGACATCCTTATTTATTCCAAAAGCCAGAAGATCATGAGCAACACTTGAGGTCGACACTCCAAAAGCTTCGTGAATACAAGCTTTATGCCAAGTTGAAGAAATGCGAATTCTGGCTTGAGGAAGTAGCATTCCTTGGGCACGTAGTATCAAGTTGTGGAATATCTGTTGACCCAGCAAAGATTGAAGCAATTCAAAGCTGGGAGCAACCTAAATCAGTGACCGAAGTACGTAGCTTTCTCGGCTTAGCTGGTTATTATCGGAGATTCGTGGAAGGATTTTCTTGAATTGCTACTCCATTAACTCAGCTGACTCGGAAAGATACAAAGTTCGGTTGGAGCGAAGAATGTGAGAAGAGTTTTCAAGAACTCAAGAGGAGACTCATTTTAGCACCTGTTCTGACAATACCATCTGGCTCGGAGGGATTTGTCATCTACAGTGATGCTTCGGGCAAAGGGTTGGGATGTGTTCTCATGCAACATGGGAAAGTCATAGTTTATGCCTCAAGACAACTCAAAGAATATGAGAGGAATTATCCTACTCATGATCTAGAGTTAGCAAATTGTTATCTTTTGCACTTAAAATTTGGAGGCATTACTTGTATGGGGAGAAGGTGGAGATCTTTACGGATCATAAAAGCCTCAAATATTTCTTCACTCAAAAGGAACTCAACATGCGACAACGACGTTGGCTTGAACTATTGAAAGATTATGATCATACCATCCAATACCATCCTGGAAAAGCGAATGTGGTAGCTGACGCATCGAGTAGAAGATCATATGCAAGTACGAGTGCGATATTGTCAACGCAAAGGCCCATTTTGTGTGACTTGCAAAGGATGGAGATAGAGTTAAAGACTCCAAGGACCCATGTGATGATGGCGAATATACGAGTAGAACCGACTTTAATCGATAAAGTTAAAGTTGCTCAAGCTACAGACCTGGAGCTGATGCGTATGAGGAAGAAAGTGCAAGAAGGTGATATGCCGGAAGCAAGAATCAATGAAGAAGGAATACTTCGAGTCAACTCCAGACTTTGTGTTCCTAACGACTCGATTTAAAGTATAAAATCATGATGTAGCGCACAACACACCGCTTTTGCAATCCATCTCAGGAGTACCAAAATGTATCACGATATTCGTCATACATTTTGGTGGAACAATATGAAGACAGAGATAGCGTTGTTTATCTCAAGGTGTCTAACTTGTCAACGAGTTAAAGCGGAGCATCAACTACCAAAAGGTCCATTGCAACCACTTGAAATTCCAGAATGGAAGTGGGAGCACATTACCATGGATTTCGTTACCGGTCTTCCTAAGGTTTCTCAAGGCATAGATGCGATTTTGGTCATTATTGATAGATTGACCAAGTCTGCTCATTTCTTACCGATACGAGAAACTTATACACTTGAACGTCTTGCGAATGTATATAAACGAGATTGTAAGACTCCATGGTATGTCGATATCCATAGTTTCTGATCGAGACCCAAGATTCACTTCACGATTTTGGGTTAGCTTGCAAAAAGCTATGGGCACAGACTTACGATTTAGCTCGGTATATCATCCTCAGACGGACGGACAGTCGGAGAGGACTATTCAAACTCTTGAAAATATATTAAGACTCTGTGTCCTTGATGTCAAGGGAAGTTGGGACAAGTTCTTACCATTGGTGGAGTTTTCATACAACAACAGTTATCAAGCAAGTATTGGCATGGCTCCATTTGAAGCGTTGTATGGAAGAAAGTGTCGTTCTCCAGTATGCTGGGATGAGGTGGGTGAAGCAACGTTGTTGGGACCGAAGTTGGTACGTATGACTATGAAAAAGATTCAAACGATCCGATAACGTATAAAAACCTCACAAGATCGACAAAAGAGTTATGCTGATCTTCATCGAAAGGACGTGGAATTCGATATAGGAGATTATGTGTTGTTACGTGTTGCTCCATGGAAAGGAGTTACGAGATTTCGAAAGAGAGGAAAACTCAATCCTCGATTCATCTACCATTTTAATCCTCGATCGAGTAGGAACTGTGGCCTATAGACTTGCTTTACCGCCAAGTATGTCTCGTGTTCATAACGTTTTTCACATATCCATGTTAAGTAAATATGTGAAAGACCCAAACCACATTATTGAGTTAGAACCGGATGAAATAGCGGAAGATTTGACGTATGAAGAGGTCCCTGTTCAAATCTTGGATAAGAAGGAACATATTCTACGCTCCAAGGTTATACCTCAAGTCAAAGTTTTGTGGAGAAACCACGATGTTGAGGAAATGACTTGGGAGTTAGAATCTAAAATGAAATTAAGGTATCCTTACCTCTTCGACATACCAGATACGTACCCTAATTTCGAGGGCGAAATTTCATAAGAAGGGGAGGTTGTAAGACCCCAACTTTTATAAATAAAGATGAATTTATATAAATATTACTTTTGAATATTATGGAGTAAATTTGATATAATGTTATAGTTGTGGGTAATATTTATAAATTTTGCAAAGTAAGCAAGTTGTTATAAAATATTCGTTTGGTCGGGGAATATTCTTTTTGTCGAGGAATATTCGTGATGACCAGCACAATCATTAAGTGGACCCTACAACGGAAGTATTGTCGTAGTTAGAAAATGACAAAATTATCTTTCTATAAAAATAACGGCGGAGGTGTTACCGTTAAAACCGTTGAACTACCCGGTAGTAAAAAGTACAATGAATACGCTTGGTGGTTGCATAGAAGCACACGGTCCAGATTGATTATTGATGCTTACGTGAGAAGTCACTCACCTATACTCAATTATTATTACAATAATAATTCGCGATCATATCTCTTATATTATTGATTCAATTATTGTCACAAGATTATCATCAGATAATATGTTATATTATTAAATCAATAATTGAGACGACAAGTTATAAATGATTAATAATTGTTGAAAGATTAAATATGTGTTGATTAAAAATAAAATGATTTGTGGTAATATTTATTCAATCCTTGATGTATATAAAGAGTCTGTTATGAGACGTTTGTAGTAAGTTTGGTTATTTTATGGGGATAAATATATGTTATCATCTAAGAGTCTCTTCGTCAATAGTAATTACCTTCGTCAATAGTAATTACCTTTGTCAATAGTAATTACCTTCGTCAATAGTAATTACATTTACCAGACGTCAAACCACTCATTTTCATATATTGAGCGGCCGAACCAATTGTCGTTTCACATTACAAAAGGCCAAACCACTTGGTGTTTCACATTCAAAGGCCAAACCACTTTCTTTTCACATCATCGGTCGTCAAGCCACTTGCCTTTTCACATGGCAAGTCTTAAGCTAGAAATCTTCTATAAATAGAGGCCTAGTGCTTCATTATTTTTCACTTAATTCATTCAAGCTTAGAGAGGGAAAGTATAGAGAGAATAAGAGAGAAAGAAGAAGAGTATTCGTTACTACACACCACTAAAGATTCAATCTCCTACTAATGTAAGGGGTGTTATTTCTCTTGTATTCATGAAGAGAACTTATGTTATTCCATTATTTATTATTATTCGTTGAATAATATGTATGTATCTGCTACCCTATACTTGGTGAAATTATTCTCGTTATTCTATTCTTTATTATTACGTTGGAACATCCCGTCTGCGCTTTTACGCATGACCTGGTTCCGATCTTTATTATTCTCGTTAGAACATCCCGTCTCGTGTTTTACGCATTTGACTGGTTCCGCCTCTATTATTCATTGGAATATCCTCATGCATGCGTTTTACGCGGACCGGGTTCCATTCTTTATTATTTCGTTGAATATCTCGTCTGCAATGCTTTTTACGTTGGACTCGGGTTCCGTTATTTATTATTTTGTTGGAATAACCCACCGTGCGCGGCCTATCGCATGCCCGGTGATTTCTTTTGTTATTCCATTCTTTATTATACTCGATTGGATAAAACTTTAACTTCTATACTCCATGAAATTAGTGGAATATCTTGATATTTGCGCTTCATCCGAAGATCTTTTCATGAAAATATTCTTACGAGCATTCTTGAATTTTACTCTACAAAACAGTATCATGTTGACAATTTGGACGTTATTGGTTCCTGGATAAATTAATTCTTGAACTTGTTTTATTGAATTCTTATATCATTGTCATCATCCTCATGTTTATATGCTGTTGAAAGTCATCCGTGGCATGTAGTGCATAGATGGACTTGGTATGATTATGACCAGGGATTATCCGGTGTAATCATGACCGTAATGTTACAAATGATGTGGTAAAAATCCTCATTGGCACGTAGTGCATTGATGGACAGTTGTTGGCATGATCATGACCATTAATGAATACACAAATATTCTTGGCCCGTAGTGCATGGATAATTGTGGTCGTGATACTAAAGAATATCATTGGTCAGTAGTGCGGGGTGATTCGATGATGTGGATTATTTATTGTCGAGTCCCAATGATAAAAGTCATGAAAAACCTTTTAAATCATAGAAGATATTAGATTTTATTCTCTACTTGACTCTTCTAATGGATTGCTTGTTCCGCTGCAGTTAAACTTGATGTTTATTATATTTTATCAGTTTAACACTGTTGAAGGCTAATGATAATTTATTCTGCATTATCTTAGTCATAATATTTCTTACTGGGCTAGTTGAGCTCACCCTTTCTTTCACTATTCTCTTCTGTGAAATGAGAATATAATATGGATTTAGCCTGTGGAATCCGGAGTGATGGACCAGATGATAGTATTAGTAGTCCTCACTATTCTGTTAAATAGTATGACAATAATTGTATTGAGGACTCCTTTTGAGTTTATATAATCTCTAGAAGAGAATATTTGTATTCAAACTCACAGTTATGTTTTGTCTTATTGTACACGACAATTGTGTTATTAAACTGTATTTGAATTCTGTACGATGTATCTGACGACTCAAGATGGGTGATGTATACCTAATTTTGGGGGCGTCACATGCCATCTTCAACCTAAAACTAGGATGGAGAGAAGGTTTGTAAGCATTTTGAGTTTCCAATCTCATTGTACTTTCTCTCTTCATCTTTTTAGGTAGATTATGATTTCTTGACAGGATGATGTAATAGTGCATAAGGAGGTGTAACATGATGTATGCAATTATATTAGTGAGGAATCGTACCTTTCTACTGTCAGTTTCTCAACAGTCATTTAACTTAAACATACTGAGGTTAGGCATTGATGTGCATAGTTTCTCATTTGCTCCTGACAGCTTATTGCTCCTCTTAACCTTCAATCAATCAGCCGTGGTCTTGAAGATGCATGCTAAGAAAATCTCAGCATCTTTAGTTCTTTGTGAAAGTAGTATGCATACAAGTCAATCATGTATGATGATAAAGCATATACTTTGTAATCAATCTTATTTGTTTATTAATAAAAGAATTATTTATTAAAGGCATTTATTATCTACATGGTGTAGTTTTAATAATATGTGATAAACTCATAGTTTTAAGCAATGCTTTTAGAATCATGATAAGATCATGCTAATGAGATCTAAATTCTTAGATAGCTTAAAACTAAAATGTTTCCAATCAATGGATTACTAAAAAGGGGATTAGTGAATTCGGATAGATTGGTACGTACGTTGCTTTCTCATTGGATGAGGATGATTGATCCCATGATCATTCGTGTGGAGACACTAAAGCAAGTATGTAGGTGCTTATTAGAGAATAAGTTCACTGAACGTGACTCGCTAAGAATACCTAATGGAGTTTTACTTGCTTGTCAATAGGAATTCCTGTAGTGATAGTAGTACAAATGATCCTTAGACTTGAGATCATCATAGTATCTTATATATAATGAATTACACTTTGACTTATTCCTTAAGACTCTTAGAGTATATCAAAGGGTATGCTTGGGTGTAATAAGTTATATATGAAGATAATGAATGATCAATAAAGAATCTACCATTTCTAGTCAAAGAAGAGAAATGTCCTATGTGATTCGATAAATGACAATCCAGGAATCCTTGGCCAAGGTGGAATGAAATTAGAAAGTAGTTTCTAATTTGCATTCATTAGAGTCATGCATTTAGAATCGAAATACATACAATTAAATAAAATAAGACTTGACAAAGAATTTCATGTCTTATGTTTAATTAGGACATTGTATGGTGGAAGGATTGAATTGTACGGTAACTATTAACTCAAAGGTTCTTTTATGATTAATGTTGAAATCTATATTAACTGGAAAATCGTTGATCGCTAGGGAGGCTTATCCATATTGTAGAATAAATATTATTTATTTAAATAAATTAATCGTTTAATTTATTTATTTAAATAAGGCTAGAATTGTTCTAATTGATTTATTCACAACCGGTTTAATATGGAGAACCTAAAGGGTCACACCATAAAAGGAAGAATAATTATTTAAGAAGTTAATGGTATAATCGTAATAATATGTTAAGTATATTTAATTTAATCTATGGTGATAGAATAAATTAAATAGCTTAATATTTATTATTTAATATTTTAGAAATATTAAATATAAATTAATAAGAGGAGTCTTATTAATATTATTATAATTATTATTATTTTAATTTCTAAAAGAGTTTAGTAATTAATTTAATATAAGTACTCTCATTTATTCCTAATAGGATTAAAAGGAAAAATTAGTTAAAGGAGTTTAATTAATTATCCCTAATAAGATTAGGGAGCCCATTTAATTAAAAGAGTTTAATTAAATGAATAATACCTTATTTTAATTAAAATAGGGTTACCTGATATCTTTATAAGAGGAGTCTTATATCAGATATCAAATATACGTAATTCCAATAGTTGGAGAGTACGCCCCCTTTTTCTATAGAGATAGAAAAACTAGGGTTTGTGCCAATACACCCTTCTTCTTGAAAATTCTTCTTTCTTGGTGGATCACCTCTAGAGGACATACACTTGGGTGGCTTACATTGATCAAAGGAAGAAATCTACCCGGAGATTCAAGGAGATCGCGGAGAAGTAGGAGGTGAACTCGTACCTGAGGAAGCTCGTTTCTACAAGGGTATGATTTCATAACTTCTTATTCTTCGTTTAATTAATAATATGCATAAAGGATGATTCAGGTAATTGGTTTGTGAAAAATTTTAAAATCTCTTTTTATTATGCTTCCGCTAATTTTGCAATTTGATTGCTACTTTGATTTTCACAAAACCTAACAGTGGTATCAAAGTCAAACTTTATGTGAATTATTAATTATTTTGATTCCATATATGTATGGGTATATATTTTGAATAATTTATTGGGCATAATTTGTTGTATAAAATTATTATTTTATGGAAAAAAAAATTGCCGAAAAAGTTTTCGGAAAACATATTTTTTTTACCTAATCCATGGGTAACTTTAGTTTTAAAAAACTAATCCTAAATCATAATAGCTTTTGATTAGATGTGCAGTGTCTGAAACCTTATATATATATATATATATATATATATATATATATATATATATATATATATGAGATTTCATCCACAAAGAATCGATTGAGATTCCATCCACAAGAATAGGTTGTTGGGGAGCAACCCCTTTTGGCCAAATAGCTACAACTTGTAGCGACTTGTTACTTAGTTTGTTTTTTTTTATAAGTCGCTATGTGGTTGTAGCATTTGGGTCAAAAGGGATTGCTCCTAACAATCATTGCATATGGATGGAGACTATATATATATATATATATATATATATATATATATATATATATATATATATATATATAGTATTCCACATGATCACATGGTTAGTAAATGACATGTTTTCCAACAAAAAACGTGACCTAAGAGTTTAATAGGATTCCAGGAGATTCTTTAATTCCTTTGGTTGAGATTATATAAATATAATATATATATACGATTACCGTTATCAGGTAATAACTTTCCACGTCATACAGTAACATGATTACTAATCCGACGGTTATTATACATATAAATATATATATGTATAAATTTTTTTTCTTAATAATTTTATAATTAAAATAAAGAGTTTATTTTAATCTTGAAATTGGATTTCATGCAATTTAAAAATGCCCATTAAATGATACTCATATATATATATATATATAATGATTTTATTTATTGATACATATGATGATATGTATGATAATAAATAAGATTGATTATAGACTATTGACCAATGTGATTGGATTTATTTTGGTTGGATGTTTGAATGAATGAGTTTTATTAAATGGGATCTGCGTACCTCGTCTTTTTCGGTTTTATTCTTGATGTAAATTCTATCTCTCTCCTATGTACTTCCCTTTGACTGCTGATTTCTTTTTAAATTAAATAGTTTAATTGTATAAGATTAGTTAGAGTTTTTCGAAGAACCGGAGATCAAGGAGCAATGAGCGCTTGAAGACCCGTTTGTAATGGAGCCCGGATTTAAATGTAATAGTTATATTTAAATATTTATTCTTGCACCCTAGGGTTTGACCTTTTGGTTCACTTGGTGGCTCTAGTGAACCAAACTAGAATAAAAGTCCATAATCAATCCTGGTATAATATAGTATTATATATGTGCATGCTAGTATTATATATATATATATATATATATATATATATATATATATATATATATATATATATATATATATATATTATGCAAACATGTTTCGTATGTTTAATAATATGACGTGTATTTTATATATATATATATATATATTTGTATGCGCGCTAAACAAGATGAGACTAATAATAACAAATCCCTCAATGAAATTATATTAAGTTGTAACGTTCAAAAATATTTGGAATATCGAACGTCGCCTTCTAGCATTATAAAAATAATAGAGCATTGAATATTTAATATGAGTTTGTTGTGCACACACAAGGCGAGTATTAAATTTTTGAGATGTTGTTTTTATTACATTTGATGTTTATAAATAATTGAACATTACCGCTTTGTTTTGCACACACACAAGCAATGTAGTTTTCTTCACTTATATGGAAATCTTCGAGTATGACTTAACTTAAATCATTTTAGTTTGGATGTGCACACACTTGACCATTATGATTTAAGAGGCAAAATATAAGGAGTTACATGATGATGTAATTGACAAGAGTTGTCTACCTATTTATTTATATATAGTTTGTTGTGCACACACAAGGCTATATACATTTGAAATAGGATCCTTATTCTCACTAGCAAATCTATAATTAGATATTACCGAACTATATTCATGAGGGTAATATAGTTTGAAGAAAATAGTGGGAGATACCAATATAAAATAAGACCTAATTTATTTTGGTAATTAATTAAATGAATGTTTGCTAAAATATTGTCTTTTTACATGCAGAATTTTGAAAATGTCACATTCATTAATTTCACTGCGTAGCATACTTGATGCCAACAAACCTAACCTAATCAATTTACGGATTTGGTTAAAGAATCTAAGAATTGTTCTCACTGCTGAAAAGATTTCTTATGTCCTAAATTCGCCCGTACCTGCAAAAGTTGTAGAGACAGCCTTTGAGGAAGAGATTGCTACTTTTAAACAGTGGCAAAATGATGCATCTATGACTCAATGCATCATGCTTGCATCCATGAGTAACGAACTTCAGCGTCAGTATGAAACCATGGATGCTCCTACTATACTGCTGCACCTGCAAGAGATGTATGGTGAGCAAAGTAGGACTGCTAGATATGAGATATCTAAGGAGCTCTTTCGATCTTGGATGACTGAGGGAACTACCGTTGAGACTCATGTCTTAAAGATGATCAATCTGATTGAACATCTTGGACAGCTTGGGTTCGTCATGGATGGGGAGTTGAGTCAAGATTTAGTCTTGCAGTCACTCCCAGACACCTTCTCACAATTTGTTGTAAATTTTCACATAAATAAGTTAGATGTCAGCTTGCCTGAATTACTTAACATGTTGAAAACTGCTGAAGGTCATTTCCCATCCAAGAAGAACCATGTCTTACTGGTGGATGATTCTTCCAAGAAAAGGAAGAGGCCCAAGGTATCTTCTGAAAAGAAAAAATCCAAGAAGGCTAAGGGAAAGGCGAAAGTGAAGGATCAAAAGAAACCTGATCCAGCTAGCAAAGGAATTTATTTCCATTGTAATAAGCCGGGTCACTGGAAGAGGAACTGCAAGGATTATCTTGCAGAACAAAAGCAGAAGAAGCTTGGAGAAGCTTTAAATCCTAATCAAGGTTTGTTTATGATTGAAATTAATTTTTCTGAAAGTCAATCTTCTACTTGGGTATTGGATACCGGCTGTGGTTCTCACATATGTAATAATATGCAGGGACTGGTCAGAAGTAGAATGTTGAGCAAGGATGAGGTTGTCCTACGAGTGGGAAATAGAGCAAAGGTTGCTGCATTAGTTGTAGGGACCTATTGTTTAGCACTGCCTACGGGAAAATCCATTAGTTTAAATAATTGTTATTTTGTTCCGTCACTTATTAGAAACATTATTTCAAAATCTGTATTGGATATGGATGGTTTTGACATTATAATAAAGAACAATAGTTGTTCTATTTATAATAATAATGTTTTATATGGTGTTGGTAATTTACGAAATGGACTTTACATTCTTGACTTGCATGAAAATATACTTCAAATTGAACAAACTAAGAAAAGGAAAAGAAATGATGTTAATTATACCTATATGTGGCACTGTAGACTTGGTCATATTAATGAAACAAGATTATCCAAGTTGTATAAAGATGGGCTCCTAGAGCTATCAGATTATGAATCATATCCAACTTGTGAATCTTGTCTCATGGGAAAAATGACTAAATCTCCTTTTAGTGGAAAAGGAAAAAGAGTTACAGAGAGTTGTTAGCGTTGGTACACACACGGATGTATGTGGACCTATGACACGAACTAACGCACGAGGAGGGTATTCTAATTTTATTACATTCATTGATGATCACTCAAGATTTGGATATGTGTATTTAATGAAATACAAATCTGAATCATTTGAAAAGTTAAAAGAGTTCAGAAGTGAAGTAGAGAAACAAACGGGCAAAAGTATTAAGATTCTTCGATCAGATCGAGGTGGTGAATACTTAAGTAGTGAGTTTCTCAATTGTCTCAAAGAAAATGGTATAATCTCATAATGGACTCCACCAGGGGACTTACAATTTGAATGATGTATCTGAAAGGAGAAATCGAACATTGTTGGACATGGTTCGTTCCATGATGAGTTTTACCGATCTTTCAGTGTCATTCTGGGGATATGCCCTAGAAGCGACTACATATCTACTAAATAAGGTTCTCTCGAAATCTGTCCCTAAGACTCCATATGAGATGTGGACAGGGAGGAAGCCTAGTCTTAAGCATGTTAAGATTTGGGGATGTCCAGCTTATGTGAAAAGGTTTCAGAATGATAAGCTTGGGACAAGATCTGATAAGTGTACTTTTGTGGGATATCCTAAAGAAAGTTTAGGATATTATTTCTACAATCCTACTTAACAAAAGGTGTTTGTTGCCAAACATGTTGCCTTCTTGGAAAAGGAGTTTATCCTTGAAGGGGTCAGTGGGAGGAAAATAGATCTTGAAGAAATTCAAGAACCACAAACCACTACAGATCAAATGGATGAACCTGTCCAAGTAGAGATTCCTTCTGTACCATACCCTATTCGTAAATCTGGAAGAGTACCAAAGATACCTGATAGGTATGGACTTGTCATAGAAGATGATGATGAGGTACGCATCATAGATGATGATAATCCATTGAATTACGAACAGGCTATGAGTAGTAAAGTCTCAGAGAAGTGGCAAGAAGCCATGAAATCTGAGATGGACTCCATGTATAAGAACCAAGTATGGACTTTGGTTTCACCACCTGAAGGCATTAAGCCTATTGGGTGTAAATGGGTCTTGAAAAGAAAGACTGGAGCAGACGGCAAGGTAGAGACCTATAAGGCCCGACTGGTCGCAAAAGGTTTCAAACAAAGACAAGGAGTTGACTATGACGAAACCTTCTCACCAGTAGAAATGCTCAAGTCCATTAGGATTTTGCTTGCGATTGCAGCTTACCATTACTATGAAATCTGGCAGATGGACGTGAAAACGACATTCCTCAATGGAAAACTTGAGGAGGATGTGTATATGACACAACCAGAGGGATTTGTTTCAAAGTTTGGAACAAATCAAGTCTGTAAACTACAACGATCTATTTATGGATTGAAGTAAGCTTCTCGTAGGTGGAACATCCGTTTTGATGAGACAATCAAAGAGTTTGATTTTATCAAAAATGAGGATGAACCATGTGTGTACAAGAAGGTTAGTGGGAGCGCGGTTTCATTCCTCATATTATATGTTGATGATATATTACTGATAAGGAATGATATTCCTATGCTGCAATCAATTAAAATTTGGTTATCTAAACACTTCTCCATGAAGGACTTGGAGAAGCATCCTATATTTTGGGGATAAAGATCTATAGAGATAGATCTAAAAGGATGCTTGGCTTATCCCAAGGAACGTACATTGACTCGATGCTAAAGAGGTTTAGCATGGATAATTCCAAAAGAGGTCTCATGCTGATGAGCCATGGAATACATCTCTCCAAGAAACAGGCCCCAAAGACACCTGAGGAGAGAGACCGTATGAGTAAGATTCCTTATGCTTTAGCAATATAATCTGTCATGTACGGTATGATATGTACTAGACCAGATGTCACTCATGCACTTCGTGTAACAAGCAGATATCAGTCGAATCCAGGAGAAGAACACTAGAAGGCAGTGAAAAATATCCTAAAGTACTTAAGAAGAACTAAAGATGTATTTCTTGTCTACGGTGGGTCTGAATTGAAACTAGAGGGCTTCACAGACTCAAGTTTTCAAACGGACCAAGATGACAATAAATTCGTTTCGGGGTATGTGTTTACCTTAAACGGTGGCGCAGTGAGTTGGAAGAGTTCCAAATAGCAAACAGTTGTTGATTCAGTGACAAAGGTAGAGTATATAGCTGCAAGTGAAGTTGCAAAGGAAGTTGTTTGGATGAAGAAGTTCATTACCGAACTTGGTGTGGTTCCTAGCATTACAGGATCAGTGCCTTTATTCTGTGACAACATTGGAGCTGTTGCGCAGGCTAAGGAACCCATGTCTCATCAAAAATCCAAATACGTGTTGCGGCGATTTCATTTGATCAGAGAGATCATTGAAAGAGGAGACATCACCCTGGAGCGTGTGGACTCTCAAGACAATATTGTAGATCCATTTACTAAAGCGTTAACACAACAGCAGTTTGATCGTCACTTAGAGAAGATGGGTATGAGATACCACCATCGATTGGCTTGAAGCAAGTGGGAGATTGAAAGTAGTATGCATACAAGCCAATCATGTATGATGATAAAGCATATACTTTGTAATCAATCTTATTTGTATATTAATAAAAGAATTAATTGTTGTTGTAGCATACTATTAGTTGTTAATTGATGTGTGGTATATTAATTAGTTGATAATGAGGATTAATTAATATATGATTATTAATTGTTATATTAATTAATTGATATGGTTGTGCTAGAATATTGATTAATTAATAATGGTAGTTAATTAATAATATATGATTATTATTGTTAGCAAATGTAATAAGGATTAATGGCAATATACAATAATCAATGAATAGAATGGTATGATTTATTTAATTTATGAAGACATGTGATATTATATAATTCTTACAATTAAAGAGAAGATGTGGTGTGACATATTAGTAGTATGACTATGTAATATATATAAACTATATAATAAAGTGTAAGGGATTATAAGTTACATAAACAATTATTTATGTGACAATAAGTATGAGTGGAAATATTAAAAGATATATTATGTCAAAGAATTTTAAATTATTTCAATAAGTGAGTCTACTTGAAATAATAAAGTTTTAAGGAGATATTAATTACTAGTGGGTAATTAAATGGAGTCCATACATATAATAATTAGACTGGAATAATGTACATGGATTATATGATCCCTAACTTACCATTTGTGCAGTAGCATTAACACATTAAAATTACATTTTTGGGAATTAAAGGAACCATTTTAAGCATTATAAACATAGTTGCTGGGAGATAAAACACGTGTCCCAAAATCAGTGACCTTCATAGTACATAAACAGTAGCCTACTCCATCATTGTGTGAACTCCAGCAAAAAAATAAAATAAAAGGGCTATAAATCCATGGTTATGATGGCTACGAGTTTGGGCAGTTGGCCAACTCTTCCTTATCCTACATTTCTTCTCAATTTCTGTTGGATCAAACCATAGTGCAATGACATGAACTGGACACTCTATTCTCTATATATGGCACCCATCCTTCTCCATTCTCTGATTGCTTGAATTGTCTGTTAAGTGTGAATTGAGAGTGTGAGTTGCTGAGTTTTGAGGAATGTATAATCAGAGTAGTGAAGAAGTTAATTCAAGCTTCAAGAGGTAGCATTTCTATTCTCATGTTCTTAATTTTGAAGTTTGTCAAATTCTTGCAATTGTATGAAATCTCTGTTAATTGATGTAGAATAGCATGCCATTATGTTATTTGAGTTGGTACACACATCTTGGAACATGGTAGCTGGTCTGGTTACAGGTTTAGCATCTCATGTGTTAAGGCTCTGCAGAACCAAAGCCATTTTTTTGATATGTTCATCAAGTGGGGTAGCGCCACTTCCATAAACTAATGCATGGCTATAGCGTGGGTGTTGTTCTCGATCTTCGCTTTAATGTTTCTGTATTATTCTGAGCATGCTATGATAGTTAGGTTAAGCATATAAATAACCCTAGCATGTGGTTAAATTTTGTTTTGAACATTGTACGTTGTTTTACCTTGATTTAAGTTGAGTTTTCAAGAAAAATCCAAGATTTGGAAAACTAGAAATGGTAAACTTGGAATAATGTATATTCTGATTTTGTGAGCATGTGTAAATAATCTAGGTATGCACATACATGAGTATAACATAAGGCATGAACTTGTTTGGTGTATAGTAGAGTTTTCTAGTTTGGTTTTAAAGGATTTCTAAAGGAAAACTTGAAGTTTTGCAAAACAAAGTATGATGAGTATTATGTTTTCAAATTATGATATTTCTAGCTTATGTAAATAACTTGAGTATGTGCACAAATGCATACGAAAGTATGATTTAGACAGTGTGTGCTTATCTTGCATGCTTAAATAAGTTTACTAAAGAGACTTATAATTTCAAATATAAACTTGATAAACTATGTACATTGAGTTAAGATTGTAACCATACTTATGTGGTTTAAAGTGTGCATATGAGACATCACGATTAGGTGTTATGCATTTAGATATGATTAATATGAATGCCTAGTGAGTCTTATGCATAGTAAAACTAGTTAAATGTGGCTTAGAACAAGCATGAATGAACTATAATGTCATACCTTGTAATACATGACTAATATAATGTAAGAATGAGTTGTTGAGACCTATGGATCATATAGTACGTGTTAAACGATTAAACGTAAGAAAATTATGAATTGAGCCTTTAAAGTCTTGATTAAATGAGAATAGATGGTGACCTATGATAATGCTATAATATGAGGTCAAACTTGGTTATCCACATACTAACATGTGTGTATTGTATGATTATTTATGTACGTACAAGCCGAGCATGCACTGGCCTTCTGCAGAAGCAGCCAGCTCTGGTTTGAACAGGGAGCCGCGCGATATAAATCAGGCGTGACCGCGCCAGTCTGCAGTAGGATCAGTTTTATGCTATTAATTTGTAGGAGTTGCACACTTGTATTATATTCTAGCATGTATTATATGACCAGTACATGTCCAATGTGTTAAGAAGCATGCTAGATAATAGGAGTGAATGTTTAATGATGTGATTATTGACTTCCAAGTGATAAGTCCAAAAAGTATTTGCAAACTATAAAGGAACAATTCAAGACTATGTTATTTGATTTCATGTTGACTTATAAACTGACTTTGTGTTATAAGTATGCAAGGTGTGGAATGAAGTATGTGAAGAGTATACAACTAAGTTAAATGTTTAAGTATGCATTTAAACTTACATATCAAGCATGAGCACATTTAACTAATGGGCATCCTATACTTATAATACACTATAAATAGGATTCGAAAGTATTGATTTCTTAACGAGGATAATCTACGCTTGAGGCAAGTATCTGAATTACCCTTTTTCATTATGCAAGTATTCTAACTCTTGCATTACTTTATCCAACGGATATCGTAAAGCTTATCTCATTGAATGCAAGTTATCCTATTTACTCATTCAATTGAGCTAGTACGCCTAAAACTATTGTGTAAACTATTATTCATGTTGAACTAAATATTGTTCTCGAATATTGTGAAAGGGTCTATGCCATTGATTCGGCTAGACTATATGCATGTTTATAAAAACTGTCCAAACTAATTGATTGGTGCGGAAATCTTGAAAACTGAGCTGAACAACCCTTAAGGTAAGGGGAATGTATGTTGTTGGAAACCCCGACACATGAGTATATTATTACTGTGGTGTTATGCATAACTTAAAGTATTTTAGACTGGTCATCTATAATACTTGATTCTTTTGGGTTATCAGTTTAATATTGGTAATTCTAGTAGATGTTCAATAGTCCTTAGTGACTGCTCAATATAAATTGTGATCCAGTCGGATACCTTGATAGTATTTGAATTCATATAAATCTGTTGATTTATATCGAATTATCGTTCTTATTCCAAGAATTATTGACATTCATTATTCATGATATTATTCAGAAACTCTGAACTATCTTAGAGATGATACTTCGATATTTCAAACTCATGTTATAAAACTCTTTACCCTTATTGTATATTATTTGCTGGGCAATTTGTGCCCATCCTTGCTTATTTAAAACCTTTCAGTCAAGGCGGAGCAGGGAAGTGTCTCTGGGAAAGACAAGGGCAAGGGAAAGGCTACTGACTAGCTTGTCCCTTTTATGTTTAAATTTATTATGTTGCATTAAGACTATTTTTAGACTATGTTTAAGCTTAAGTAGAATTATGTAATAAGTCTTTATTCGATATTATTATGTAATCTATTAAGTAATGTAGGTTGCGAGACTTGGGGGAATAATTATAATAAATCATTGTATATTATTCTAAATTAGATCTTTCATTGCAAAAGTATGATTTTAGTTATTATGGTGTTACCATGAGAACGTGATGAACCAAATTCGAGTAACCAAGTGGCGGTCAGAATTTGGGGGCTTCACATAACCTAGGTTTCGCATTCTAACATTTATAACCTAGGCTTTGATACCAACCTGTGACAGCCCCAAATCCGAGTCCTCTGACCCTGGTTCAGTCATCACGATAAAATACAAACATCCACCTCTAAACAACTTACGATAATAAAATGCGGAAAATAATAAACGTACGCCGTTCATTCAAAAGGTGTTACTAGTCCCAAGATTCGATAACCTTTAATACAATCATACAAACATACCCTAAAATAATAATTAGGGTTCACATTACATAATAGTAATTTAAACTAGGCATATAGTAAAGTCTGCTCCTGACGACTATCCTACATCTTTCCTTTACCCTTGTCCTTTCCTGAGGTCTCGGGCGTAGCTGCAATATAATTCATGATATAGCAAGGAGGAGCAACAAGTTTGCTCAACAAGTTTAATTACAACAATAAGGATATATCATGATGAATGAAAAATATATGACAATGAATTCAACAATATGAATATTAGAAGCAAAGATAATAATTGTTTTTAGAATAACTGTTAGTCAAGTAGACTTTGAACTATAACACTCCACTGGAATCAATAGCTAATTGACCCTTTGGTTACTGGCTACAGAATAAGTACTTGAGGGGATCAGCCTCGCGTACACCATGTATATGCATAACATTCAAATCTGTTCTTTGTATCTATTATTAGATACATGGGGTACTCCCCTATCATAAAGGGGTGTTCTTTCAGTCTAAGAATCCTTACCATCAATTGGTTTGGATAGCTTTTATAAAACTTCATATTCTTGTTTGACCGAACAAAGGTTCAGACTCTATCTGACATAGTTCAAGAATTATTGAACTTTAAATAAAGTACAAGTCCCAGACTGTACGAACTCAAGTGCACTAAGTGCGAATATCAATAATATCGATGTGAAATAATTGTAAGGTAATTAAACCACTTAATAGCATGCTTGGTAATAAAGTTCAAGCTTAAACGAATAACTTTAAATTCAACAATAACCTGCCCAATACGATATGAGAAGGATAGGAAACTTTCACAATCAAGAGTGAAGTTCAAGGAAACTTGCTCAATAATAATTTGAGTGAAGTTAGGGAACTTTCTCAATAAAAGTAGGGTTCAAGGAACTTGCATGTTTGCTCAGCTACAATATAATTCTAGCTTTAGTTACTTGCGTTGAAACGTCCTAACATTAACAAGTAGGTCTTTTCAATTAGTAGGTGTAAACTTGTACGAGTCTACACTTAAAAGAATCAAGTCATCACATAGCATACTTCTCAACACATTATATGACATATTGGTCACACATTACAAAGTAAAGTAATCATATAAGCATGCCTTACTACTTCAGACCAAAAATAGATCATCTTGGCAAGATCGCAGATTTGGCAAGTAATTGCGCTAGTCTAAAGCTTAGGGACAACGAATCGCAATGTCCCTTGGCTGGACTCAAGGAAATTTCGCTTCTCTCGACTTCAAATTCAACTCTAACACACCAATTACACATATATTTTAACATGCGTACATTCTAGAGTTTCACATATAACATATGACCATACTTGAATTCAGTACTTCAAGTTTAACTTACAATTTATATGTCATTACATAAAAATCATGTAACCATTATACTTAATACATTTGAATCATGTTTAGGAGTATTATAGTCATAACATGACATCTTCCTACTTTAGTATCTAAGTACTCATATAATATGCAACTTATGTTTGAAAACATGTTCAAGGTTGTCTTTGAAATCATTTTATTTATGAATGATGCAAGATAGCACATATAAGACAACTTCAAAAACTCTTATCATAAGGAGTTAAGTCATGTTAACCTCCTTTCAAGATCAGAATCTCTTTAGCATTTGTGTTCATTAGTCTTGTTGTATTAAGCCTTTCTTTTCAAACTAAATTCTAGCATAAAGCTCATCAAGTTGGTCATGGATACAATAGCTATGAATCACACATCATGCTCATTTAGGTTCCAAATCAGTCATGTAAATGGTCTCGTAAGTTCAAAACTTGTGAACAAGTTTTCCTCAAAGTTAGTTTTGAAAACTTTAAGTTTTGCTACAACTTTCTTACTAATCCAAGTTGATTACTTCATACCACATACAAAAGCTTTACATAACATGTTATACTCCTCTAAAGGTATGTATCTAAGTCATAACATCAAATTAGTAGCACATATAACCAACAAAACGTAAACCGATTTTTGAGCTACGACGTTGATTCGTTAAGGCAGACCCTAAGATAAATAGGTAGCAATTGCGCCATGCCCGCACTAGAGGCAAGTTGACACATTACTGCAGAGCATCAAACATCAACACTTTTCTTTGATTTAAACATTCTTAACACTATCATTTAAGAGTTCAAACATGTAAGTCTACTTCCTAAACACATCATGGCATACAAATTCACTTTGACTAACAAAGTATCTCAAGTAATTTCAAGAAATTGACAAAACCCATTTCAAGAACACAAGTTAAGATTTTTACCTCCTTGGCTTGAATTAGACCCCTCACACACTGAGTATGCTTCCAAAATATCTCAGCAACTTAGGACTCTCAATCTCAGACTTTAACAAATAACAAAACTGAAAATGGGGCTTGTATTTATAAAGGAACTATGAACTGGACACTTGCATTACACAATGTTGGAGCTCGTGGTGCAAAGGAAGAACTCGTTGGTTAATCAAGGGTGGTTGAACAACCCACCATCAGGCCATTGGCCTTGAAATCATTGCCTAAGTTTAGCCCAAATGGAAGTTACGTAAATCAAATGTAGGCTATTATTCATGTACTATAGTGACACTCATTTTGGGACAAGAATCCAATCTCAGCAACTAGCTTGATTAAGGCTTGGTTTGGACACTATAACTCCCATAATGTAATATAAATGTGTTAATGCTACTACACAAAGGAATTCTGGGGATTATTTATGTACTCACATTATATATCTCATGTTCATTAAATACATGCAATAAAATAACGCAGTTAAGTATTATTGTATGGGTAGTTTCATAATTATCTCTACTACTCACATAGGAATATTATAACATTATTTAATATTATATATTAAGTGTACACACATAACTTCTTTTCCGATTTCTGGAATGCACGGATATTAATTTATTTCTGTTTAACAATCACTTGTGATTTTATTGCACTACTTGATACTCCATATCATTATAATATAATCTTATTATATGATTCTATGCATGCCACACATTACACTAATGTTCTAGTTCATTTTCTATAGTAGAACTTAACTTTCTAAGTTTGGACACTTTGGCGTAATTGCGCCATTTTGTATCTTTGGGAGGATGATCTGCCTTGGTCCCCTCGACAGTGCCAAAATGGGTTAGCTCTAAGCCAGTTCAAAATTATATAACCACATAAGTCTTATATGAGATAATTTAACTTCTTCAATGGTGTTATACCCATACTTGACATAATTCAATATGTTCAACTCTCGCCACTATATTCAAATAAATTGAATATTTAATTATTAAGAATTCTAACAATTCCTTGATACCAAACCACATAAGGTTTAAATAAACTCACAAAACTAACTCATTAAAATCAAATCACATATTTAATTAATAAGGAGTTTTTAAAATTCACGGTCATTACAGTCGATGTGGGTGAGGATATAGAGGTAGCATCGTTTAATATGGTGGTACCTACACTAGAGCCAACACCTCCAGATGCAATGAGGGAATTGTATCTAGCAATGCTTGACCGGAATGTGCAATTACGCACTATTGTGCAGAACTAGAGGGAGGAGATTAGTGATCTTCATGAGGCTAAGGAGTCTGCAAAAGCAGATTTTGAAATAGAGCATGATGAGAAGGTGCTCATGAAGGATAAGGCGATGAATTTTAAGAATGAGGTTGTTGAGCTTCGTAGAGAACTGGGAGAGAAGAAGCAGAAAATAGCACGAATGTCATACATCCATGATAGTGCTCATGAGGATTTCAAGCTGAAAATTGCTTGTTATTCCATTGAGTCAGGGCAAACTCGTTACACTATCAGTCGGGATATTGTGTCGATTCTTGCGAATGAGAAACACGAGAATGCGGTTATACAGTATTAGAAGTCTAGAGCGGTAAATATTTTGTGTAGTGACATAAACCCCTCTTTTGTATAACTAAAGGGTAGTCTTTTTGTAAATCCCAATTTTTGTGAAATTCAATCGCAGGATAGGAATGTGATAGCTTTGGCTATGGAATCAAATTGTAAATAGTTTGAATGATGAAGAAGCATACGAATATAATGAAGTTTTATTTAATGTGCTTTGTTATGGTATGAGTTGTTGTTTGACGATTAATAACTAAGTAAGCAAATAGTTAATAATGAAACTTTATTTATTTAATCAGAAAAATGCCGTCAAGAAAATGACAACATAATTAGGAGGCTGAATACCATAACGATGACCAAGGGGGTCAGAACAGCCCTATGCAATAATTCATTAATTTATTAACGATTGTATTTAACCAAATTGGGGTAAGAGCATCCGCAGTACCTAGGGTAGCCAGAACGACTACCTTTAAAGAATTTAAAAGCGTAGGTCCGTCGGAGTTCAAGGGAACTACGGACCCAATAGAGGCCAAGACATGGGTAAAGGAAATAGAAAAGGTGTTTGCTATTACAAACGTAGGAGAGGCGCAAAAGACTTCTTTTGCGACCTACATGATGAAAGGAGAAGCCAACTTTTGGTGGGAGGCTCACCAAGGTGGGGCTAGAACTGATGATGTCACGTGGGAACAGTTTAAGAAGGTTTTCTTCGAGAACTACTTTCCTATACAAGCATGTAGGGGAGAATGGAGATTAAGTTCTTAGAACTTAAAAAGGGGGACATGACGGTTCCCCAGTATGCCGTCAAATTCAATGAATTGGAAAGATTCTCTTTGCATCAAGTGGACACTGAGGAGAGGAAAGCTCATAGGTTTAAGCAGGGATTGAAACCCTGGCTCTATAGTAGGATTTCTGTGTTCGAGAGTGCTTCATATGGAACCATTTTGGAGAAAGAAATTATTGATGAGGGTGGTAGTGAGGCTTTGAGCCAATACCACAAAGAGAGAAAGAATAAGAGTAAAGGAGAGGGGGGAATCCAAGACGGAGGGAGCCAGCGGTAGTGGTAGTATGCCAAAGAGAAAGAGTTTTAACTCCGAGAATACTGGAGTGAAACAAGGAGATCCTAAGCATAGGATCGAGGCATTCAAGACATGTGGAAAGGCTCATCTAGGAGTCTACTTGAAGGGGAATTCGGTTTGGTATAATTGTGGGCAGGAGGGTCATATATCACCCAATTGTCCTAATCCTAAGAAGAACCAGGGCTGTTTTATTTGTGGATTGATGGACCACATGGCAAGAAATTGCCCAAAGAAGGGAACGAAGGGTAACAAGGGTGCTAGTAAAGGTAAGTTAGCCATTACTGGACCAACACCATCGGGTAGACCCACGGCCCATACTTTTAATATGACTGTCCAAGATGCGGTTGCATCGCGGATGTAGTAGCAGGTATCATTCCGGTCAATGAAATAAATGATTATGTGCTGTTTGATTTGGATGCTACTTGTTCTTTTATAGCATGTGAATTTGCTAAGTGATTAAGTTTATTCCCGGAAAGATTAGAAATACCTTTGAACATTAAGGTAGCGAACGAAGAGATAATTCCCGTTGAACACATTCATAGGAATTGTTGCGTAGATATTAGAGGTAATAAATTATCAGTAAATTTAATACTGATAAGGTTGAGAGAATTTGATGTAATTCTCGGTATGGATTGGTTGATTAACCATAGAGAGATAATAGATTGTCATAAGAAGAGTGTGAACATTCGTCTTCCTAAGAAACCCAAGGTAGTGTTATACGGTAGTAAATCACCAGGATGCTCTTGTTGTTTAACCATGACACAAGCTAGGAAGATGTTGAGGAAGGGGTGTATAGGATACATGTGCCATGTTGTGGATACCAGAGAGTGGAAGCATCATTGGAGCAGATACCTATAGTACAGGAGTTCGCTGATGTATTTCCGGAGGAGTTGCCAGGTATTCCGTCGGATAGGGAGGTCGGATTTGTGATTGACTTGTTACCAGGTATGACACCAGTTTCTAAGGCACCGTATAGAATGGTGCCGGTAGAGATGAAGGAGTTAATGGTTCAATTACAAGAACTAATAGATAGGAAGTACATTCAACCATGTATGTCTCTGTGGGGAGCACTGATGTTGTTTGTAAAGAAGAAGGATGGGTCGTTACGACTTTGTATCGACTATCGGGACTTGAACAGGTTAACGATTAAGAATAAATACCCATTGCCCAGGATCGATGATCTATTTGATCAGTTGAAAGGGGCAAAGTATTTTTTCTAAGATAGATTTGTGTATGGGGTACCATCAGTTGAAAGTAAGGAAGGAGGATGTACCTAAGACGGCGTTCAGAACTCGTTACGGTCATTACGAGTTTTTGGTTATGTCGTTTGGATTGACTAATGCGCCAGCCGCATTTATGGATATGATGAACAGAGTGTTTAAACAATAATTGGACAAGTTCGGTGTATTATTTATTGATGATATTCTAGTCTATTCTAAGACGCCAGAAGATCATGCTGAACATTTGAGGATTGTATTAGAAACACTACGGAGAGAGAAGTTGTATGCGAAATTCACCAAGTGTGAATTTTGGCTTGAAAGAGTACAGTTCCTAGCACATGTTATTGATAAAGATAACATTTCTGTGGATCCAACGAAGGTAGAAGCAGTTAATAATTCAGAACAATCGAAAATGCCGACCAAGATTCAGAGTTTTCTAGGGTTAGCGGGATACTATAGAAGGTTCATCCAGGACTTTTCTAAAATAGCTACTCCGTTGACGAATTTGACAAGGAAGTCGGTAAAGTATGTATGGATTGAGAAGTGTGAAAATAGTTTTCAAGAACTAAAAAGGAGGTTAAGTGAGGCACATGTATTATCTCTACTAGATGATATGGGGAATTTTGTAGTTTATAGCAATGCTTAGCATAGAGGACTGGGTTGTGTGCTCATGCAACATGGCAAGGTCATTGCGTACACGTCACGCCGGTTAAAGGATTATGAGAAGGTTTATCCTACTCATGACCTAGAATTGGCAGCTGTAGTTTTTGCATTAAAAATATGGAGACATTATTTATATGGGGAGAAGTGTGAGATATTCATGGACCATAAATGTCTGAAATATATCTTTACACAGAAGGAGTTAAATATGAGACAGATAAGGTGGCTAGAATTGATAAAAGATTACGACTGTGATATCTTATATCATCCAGGGAAAGCAAATGTAGTAGCCGACGCGTTAAGTAGGAAGGGTAAGGAAAAGCTATCAATGTTAATGACTCGGAATGAGTTTAATAACGGAGATGGCAAGAATGGAGTTAGAAGTTAAATTACCGAGTGAAGCGGTAGAAATGTTATTCACAATGGAGACTCAATCAACGATAGGGGAACGAGTTAAGGAGGTACAACTAGGTAACGAGGAGTGCGAGCCAATGAAAAAAGATAATAGAGGATGAAGAGAAGACTAAGTATAACCTTGATAAAGAAGGAATACTTTGTTTTGAAGGAAGAATTTGGGTTCCAAATAATTCTGAATTAAAAGAAGAGATAATGAATGAGGCCCATAGTTCGAGGTACTCGATACATCCAGGTAGCACTAAGATGTATCAAGACTTTCGACAGAACTTTTGGTGGCCAAACATGAAGAGATGGATAGTAGAATATGTTAGTAAGTGCTTAACTTGTCAGAAAGTTAAGGCTGAACACCAACGACCGAGTGGATTATTGCAATAACTAGAGATTCCAGAGTGGAAGTGGGAGCATATCACGATGGACTTTATAGTGGGACTTCTAACGACGAGAAAGGGATACGACGCTATTTGGGTAATAGTAGATCAGTTGACAAAATTGGCTCACTTTTTACCAATAGGAGTTAGGTATAACCTAGAGCAATTGGCTAAACTTTTTGTCAAAGAAATAATTTCAAGACATGGAGTACCTGTTTCGATTGTGTCAGATCGTGATCCACGATTCACATCAAATTTTTTGAGAAGTTTGCATGAGCAACTAGGAACGCAGTTGAGGTTAAGTACAGCGTATCATCCTCAGACAGATGGACAAAGTGAACGTAAAATTCAAACGCTAGAAGATATGTTAAGATCTTGCGTTATGGATTTCAAGGGAAGTTAGGACAAACATTTGCCTTTGGTGGAATTTGCTTACAACAATAGTTTTCACGCTAGTATAGGCATGCCACCTTACGAAGCGTTATATGGGAGGAAGTGCAGAACTCCACTGTGCTGGGATAAAGTAGGTGAACGTCGGATGTTGGGACCTAAGATGGTACAACAAACGGCATACATGGTTAAGCTAATACATATTCGATTGGTAGCGGCTCTAGATAGACAAAAGAAGTATGCAGATCATCATCATGGGAAGAGGGAGTTTGAAATAGGTTCGTATGTCTTTCTGAAGGTATCGCCTTGGAAAGGGAAGATACGTTTTGGAAAGAAAGGGAAGTTAAGTCCAAGGTTCATAAGACCTTTTGAAATTTTAAGAAGGGTAGAAGAGGTAGCTTACGAAGTAGCTTTACTTGTCTGTATTGCATCCTTATAAACCGGACTACAAACACGTAATAGAATATGAAGTTGTTCACATAGAAAGACTTAACGTATGAAGAACTTCCAATTCAGATTGTTGATAGGAAGGAACAAGTCTTGAGAAATAAGATAATACCTTCAGTAAAGGTAATTTGGAGGAACCACAATGTCGAAGAAGAAACGTGGGAACTCGAGAGTAAAATGAAGAAAAATTTTTGTCATTTGTTTATGTAATTATAGCGAGATTCTGGGGACAGAATACTTATAAGGGGGAGAATGTAACGCCTGAGAAAATCGGATTTATGTGAATTAAATTTATTTGATTGTTTGAATTAAATGAATTTAATTGTATACTTATGTGAGTAAGCTGTTTGAAGGTCATTCTATTACCTAGAATGTGCAGATGTGGTTAGGATTCTGGCTATGTGCTAGGATTATTTGTTTTGAATTTTCAAGACAAAAATAAAAGTTTTTCGAGAAATTTCTGTAAAAATACTATTCATCCATTTCTGCTCGGAGATTAAGTTTGAATATCTGAGAAACGCGTAATGATAAGATTCTAAGACGAGATGGAATATCCAATAATATTTCAGTTATGGCAAACGATGTTTTCACCTACGGACTTAAACCCTAAGGGTTAAGAAAAGTGAGTTCCGAGAATTAAGTGATTATGTATAATGATTAGGGTTATTATACGTAAGGAATACAATTATGATACTAGTTATTATACGAGTATAGTATGAAGATTATTACGACGTATAATACGAATATCGTACGAACTATATACGAAGAGAATACGAGAATTGTACGAGTAAAATACGATTAGTCTTAGTGGACTTTGAGTTTATGAACTTTGTAAAATCCAATTGGACTTGGATTATGGCAAGCCCAAAGTTTTGTTAAGACAAGCCCAAGATAGGCCCAATACGATTTATTCTAAGGCCTAAACCAAGAAACCAAACTGTGGATCGAACCGATGGATCACCACATGGGTTAAACCTATGAGGAAACCCGTGTGGGACCCAAAGAAGCTAGGTGGGCTGGCCACTTGGTGGCCAAGTATAGTAGATTTACTTGGTGAGGAAGAAAATGAATAGTAAGGAGATTGGCATGTTGACTATTTTGCCCTCAAATGGATTTTCTATATAAAGGAAGCTAGGGTGATTCATTTGGTTGTTTCACCAACTCTAGACAAATATATTGAGAGAGAGAAAAGTTCTTTAACAAGTAATCAAGAGCAATCCAAAGAAAAACACTCAAGCTTTATTCAAGAACGCGAAGAACGTTAAGGTAATAATACATAAACCTTAGTCTTCGATCCATTTCTATTTATTCTTCGTAGAGAAGTATGAAATGGTGGAGCATGTCTCTTACGCAGTAATAAGGATGGCTATTAGTGGATTAAATCATTATAAGTCATGTATGATTAGAAATCATTAGCGTTTAAGTAAGTTAAAGCGAAGAAACCCATTAAGCGTTTATTTGGTTGTTGATGGAAAAATTGAAAACCATCATAGGTTATGTGCATCTTGCTTGGTAATGAACCAATGGATTGGTTCTATTTGATTTTGTGTATAAAACTCGAGTAACGAAGTTATGGCGAAATTTTCCAGATTAGGCGTTAAACGTTGAAATCGTAGAAATCCCGGATTAGTAGTCAAAAGTCGTCGTTTAACTCGGAAACCTTGGTTTTCGATGGCATAACATAGAACAACGTATTTGAGAGTCGTAGACTCAAATTCCGACTTAGAACGAAGAAACGTGTTATGAACGTTCACGAACGTTAAACAAACGCGTAATAAAATGTTAACTAGTGAATTCATTGTTAACGAATTTAAAAACTACTTTTATCCGAATGAAATCGAAGTACATGAGATAGGTGAGATAATGACTTTTGAACGAGCCAATTCCGACATATAACGACCAAGTTAGGAGTCCCAAAAAATTGAATTGGAAAAAACTTAGAAATTTCCCAGGGCTTAAGGCTCAGGCCAAGCACCAAGCGATATAGCACTTTCGTCTTGCAAATGCCACGAGACAAGGGTTGAGATCTTAGTTAGTTGGCGCAAAATATTTAATCTGTAACATTTGAGGATGGCGCCACATTGCCGAGAGAGGAAAATGTCTGACTTGGTTATTTTTGAACCCAATTGTTGCATGACAATTATGGGGCAAGTGTATATACTTAATATACATGTTAAAGACCATTCATATAGCACATATACAGTGATGACTTTAGGAATATAACGTTGTTTAAATTAGTAATTAAACGAAGAATGCAAAGTGTGAGCCCTCAAAATAGGTATACATCACCCATTCTGAGTCGCCAAATACATAGTACAAAATTCAAATACAACTTAATTATACAACTGTCGTGTAAAATACGATAAAACATAAGCTGAGAGTTTTAATACAAATATTGTCTTCTAGACAGTATTCAAACTCAAATGGAGTCCTTATTACATTTATTATCACACTATTTTACTAAATAGTGAGGACTACTAATGCAAACATCTAGACCATCACTCCGTTCCCCGACTAGTCCCAGCTATATTCTCATTTTCTGAAGAGAACAATGAAAACAAAGGGTGAGCTCAACTAGTCCAGTAAGAAATATTATGACTAAGATAATGTAGAATAAATTATCGTTAGCCAAGAACAGTGTTAAACTGATAAAATACAATAAACATCAAGTTTAACTGCAGCGGAACAAGCAATCCATTAGAAGAGTCAAGTAGAGCATGATATCTACTATCTTCTATGATTTAAAAAGTTTTTCATCAACTTTATCGTTGAGACTCACCTTAATAAATAAACCACATCCTCGAATCATCCCCGCACTACGGGCCAAGGATATTCATGTAATCATTAACGGTCATGATCATACCAACAACTGTCTATCAATGCACTACGGGCCAATGAGGAATTTTACCACATCATTTGTAACATTACGGTCATGATTATACCGAATAATCCCTTGTCATAATCATACCAATCAATAGTCCATCTATGCACGTAAGCCAAAGATGAATATCATCACAATATAAGCATGAGGATGATGACAATGATATATATAAGAATTCAATTAAAAGAAAGCAAAGGAAATTTTTTTAAAGATTTATAATTTAATTTATCCAGAATTCAATAATGATCAAATTGTCAACATGATACTGCTTTGTAGAGTAAAATTCAAGAATGATATTGTATCAAAAATGATTTGGACCGAAAAGAAATCAATTTTTGTCATGAATAGTACTTCGGGTGAATAGTACTTCGGGGATAGTACCCCGTGAATAGTACTTTATGAATAGTACTCATGAATAATACTTCGTGAATAGTACTTTATAAATAGTACTTTGTGAATAGTACCCGTGAATAGTACTCATAAAAGGAAAATACAAAAGAAAACGATATTCCATGACGAGTACAAAAGAAAGGATATCTCATACGAGTATAATAGAATATACGAAACTACAAATGGATTTTCATCCGCAATGCGGTAATCCACGTAGACAGATCATTTCCACAATTTAATAAAGAATGAATATGAACGGTCATTCATCATGCATGCGGTAGTCCGCGTAGACAGACTATTCCAACAGAATAATAAATAATTGAATAACAGAAGAATTTCACCATGCATACGGTAGTCCGCGTAGACAGGTTATTCCAACAGAATAATAAAGAATGGAATAACAGAAGAATTTCACCATGCATGCAGTAGTCCACGTAGACAGGTTATTCCAACAGAATAATAAAGAATGGAATAACAACCCTTACGAGTATTTAAAGAAAATAATTCTCTTCATGAATACAAAAAAAATAAAACCCCTTACGACTGTTGAACAAAAATAATATTCCTATGAATATTGAACGAAGATGATATTCCTTACGAATATTGAACGAAAATAATATTCATACGAATCCGAAAAATAATATCTCTTCAGAATATGAAATAAATAATACCCCTTACCTCAGAAGAAGACTGGATACTGGAATAGTGGTGTAGCAGACTACTCTTCTTCTTTCTCTCTATAGCTTCTCTCTCTATAATTGCTCTTATGAGTTTTAATAAATTGGTGAGAATGAAGGAAGAATGAGCTTCTATTTATAGGAAAATATAGTTTCAATAATTGCACGTTTTGGGGCTCGAAATATTACAGTATAATACCTTCATCTTTTCTTTCATTTTTAATTTAGTCATGCAAGTATTATCAAACTTGCACCACCTCCCCTAATAGTATATTATGTGAATCAATAGTACAATCATGTGAATCAATAGTTCTATACATGTGAAAAAATAATTACAGTATAGTACATTCATCTATACCTCCATTTTTAATTTAGTCATGCAAGTATTATCAATCTTGAACCACCTCCCCTAATAGTACATGCATGTGAATCAATAGTACACACATGTGAACAAATAGTTATAAGCATGTGAATTAATAGCAATTAATTGCTCATTTATCCGATTAATTACCCGATTTATCAATATAACCTCCAGACATCAATTATTATCGGAATAGATGTAGATTTCCACTAACACTAATAATCCCAACACAATGGAAATATCAATTTCATCTTTAATCAACATGAACTTATTCATCATTAATATTATAACTCATAATATTTAACAACCAGATCATTCCTAGGAAAGAGGGGACTTTCCGATAAGGATTTCTCCCTATTGGTGCGCAATTAGGTGACCGAACCTCTCCTCGACAGAACTTTCTAGACATCGTCAATATTGCAAAATAATAATATGAATAACTTTGTTGTCTCAATTATTGATTTAATAATAATAAATATTATGCAGATGATACTGTAACAATAATTGAATCAATAATATGAGAGATATGATGCAACAATTAATGTACCAATAATTGAGTATAACTGAGTGACTTCTCACGTAAGCATCAATAATCAATACCGTGTGCTACTATGCAACCACGCGTATTAGTGTACTTTTACCACCTGGTAGTTCAACAGTTTAACGGTAAAACTTTCACCGTTATTTTTATAAAAAGATATTTCTATCATTTTCTAACTACGACAATACTTCCGTTGTGGGGTCCACCAATGATTGTGCCGTCGTACGATTATTCCCTGTTAAAACGAATATTCCCCGACACAACAAATAATTTATATCAACTTGCTTACTTTGCAAAATTTTCAAATATCACCCTTAACTTTAACCTTTATCAATTTAACCATTTACTAAATAACATAATAATTATAAGAAAATTGAATACCTTCATTTCATAAAATTCGGGGTCTTACAATCTCCCCTCCTTATGAAATTTCACCCTCGAAATTTACGTACGTACCTGGTATGTCGAAGAGATGATGATACCTCGTCAGATTCTAACTCTTGAGGTATAACCTTTGAGCGTAGAATATGATCCTTCTTATCCAAGATTTTATTACGTATCTCCTCATACGTTAAATCTTCTGCTATCTCGTCTAGTTCTAATTAAACAATGTGGTTTGGGTCGTCCACATATTTACATAACATCGATATGTGAAAAACGTTATGAACACACGACATACTTTGTGGCGACCCCAAATCCGGATACTTGAAACCCGAACTCGGTTCTCCACGATACCATTTCTTTAAGCTGAATAATACTAAATAATAATATAATTCGAACTTAATTTACATACATCAAAGTTTACTTTCCCAGGTACGTGACCTTCAAATACATTTCTTACAATATCTGACAATAGATTCCATTGTCTTACTAACTATAACCATTAACTCATACTAAATCTCATTCAATAGCTTTTCTTTTCCCTTGTTCATGCCTCGAGCCTTCTTCGTGTCGATCAGACGAATCGAAAACATTTAGTTTAAGCAAGGATGAGCATTTGAGTGCCCAAAGAAGTAATAGCAATTATATATATAATCAAAGAATATAAGTATTCTCTTTCCATAACACTTCTACAATCTAATCAAAAGTTGTGAAGTAATTTGACCGATAAAAATTCACATAACAATTCTCTTTCAATTTCTTGAAATTAGGCTCCACCCATGAATAGGGTTTAAGAAACATACTATGAACATGGTTTTTCATTTTCAAAAGGTTTAGCAGTAAATTCATCCAAAACCGTCATAACTTACTTTAGCACGGAGGGTGATCACCTCTTCAGAAATTACCTCAGACGATCAATACTACATAACTTGAACGAAATTCATCGCTTTCCCCTTTGTCCGCCAAGCGCATAAAAATTTTCCCATTATCTGGATGTTCATACATGCCCGTTCCAAACCCAAGAAGGTTTTAATCTTGCTCAACAATAATATGTAATTCAACATATATGTATACGGGTAATTGAAAAAGTGTATCAACATGTGAATAAATGCCATGATTATCCAAGTGGGGACACTTGTATAACCATTTAGAAATCAATGAATGTAATATATATCCGAGCTAACATGTTGATAATCAAAGCGCATATAATCTCTACAGAATAAAAGAATTCTCAAACTTCTTACTCATGTCCATCAGATAAAGGAAATGCAAAGGTAAGATATCACCGACGGTCGATTACAAATCTCAACTTAGGTTTTATCTCTTTATCACAACCTATCAATAATCGAGATCATTCGCTCGATTAGAACAATATATCATAACACATAGTATCGCTTTATTACAACAAAGATATAGTCTAATCACATCATCACATAATCGCAAGTGATCATACTTTTTAGTTCATATTCTATACTTGAAATATTTTATACATTTTTCAAATATCTCATCCATGCTCTTACTGTAAGTCTTTTCTTTCTATTATAGGGTTCGACATTTGTTTCGCTGCATCGACAAATGACTTTATCGGGTAAATACCGAGTCTAAGACTCTTATTCTATACCTCAACATCTCAGTAAATATTTACATTTTACTTTTTAATCATTTTCTAATTTTCCGTAAATTGAAAATTTTAAAATAAATCAAATCATCACTCAAGGGCTTATAGTGATATAATTGTTACTATGGGTGCTCTTCATCAAATCCTCGGACATCATAACCTGTTCTCTAGTCACTAGTTTGGCTTATTATAACTTTCAAACATCTAATCATAATTAAATGATTTAAACATTAAACAATTCCATTATCATTAATAATTAATTTATATTAAACTATTAATGAAACCATTGCTAAAATATAAAAGTTATTTATAATAACTCAAACTATTTTTAAAACATTTATATTACCCTTAAATGATTTTTAAAACAATTAAAATCATTTTAAATAATCACCATTAATATATAAATATTAATGTACTATTCATCCAAATATTAAAAGTCATTAATTATAACTTAAAATATTTTAAATCCTTAATATCCTCTTTAAATGATTTTAAATAAATAAAACCATTTTTAAACTATTTATTTAATATAAATATTAAATAAACTTAATATCACAAATTATTAACTAAATATCATTAATATATAATTATTAATGAAATTATCTTCTAAATATTAAAAGTTATATTTTATAACTCAAAATATCTTTAAATACTTTATTTTCATTTAAAATGATTTTTAAAATATTAAAATCATTTTTAAACTAATTATTTAATATAATCAATAAATAACTTTAATATCATTAATATATAAATAATTAATGAAATTCATCACAAAATATTAAAAGTCATGGGAAATAACTTAAAATATTTTCTTATACCATAATATAATTTTTTCATGATTTTTCATGAATTAAAACTATTTTTAAATAATTTATTTAATATTATAATTAAATAAATAAATACCTTTTATATTCCAAAAATATTAAATATTTATGAAATATACTCAAAATAATTAAAACTATTTTTCAGATTTTAAAATAATTTTTCATAATTTATTTGGTATTTTTAATAATTAAAACTAATTTTTCTAATTTTTAAAATTTTAATTTTCGAAAATAAAATGCTAAAATCGTCGCTAAAGGCCCTTATAGTGATGTAAGTGTCATTATAGGTGTTCTTGAGCTCACCCAGATCTTCATAAGGCGTAACCGAAGTGGCCTACTTTGACCGTGAATAACTCTCTCTCATCTTAACTAATTTGGACAATCTATAAATTGGGTCTTGTAGAGGAAATACAAGACTACAAGATCCAACAATCATAACCTCTAACAAACATCGATCTGGGATAAATCACCATCAAAGTAGTTATCAAAGTCGTTTCTTCACGAAGAACAGTTTGAGGTGCCTACTTTGGACCTCTATAACTTGATGATCGTGGTAACTTTTATGTGATCTATCAATTCCAAAGGTAGACAACATGTAGGAATACAACTATAACACTTAACATCATCATAAAAACAAGAAATCAAGCATCTAAAGTATGGTCAAACCTTGTCGAAAAATTAACACTTAGAAAATTTCGGGTCGCCTGAATTTTTCTCGTCAATGCCCACAACCCACTTTGACCTTAAATAACTCTTAATCCGTAATATATATGGACTCGATTCTTTTGGAGGTTAAATAACACATAACAAGATACACATATCAACCTTTAGAACACAAAACACATTAAAGATAACCGAGATATAAGGCCCGACATTTTCCAAAATAATATTTTCGGACACTTTGAATATTTTTTCGGTTTCAAGAATAAATGCCAATGCTTTGGCCAACCCACTTTGACCGCTTATAAATCCCGATCTACAATAGCTATGAACTTTATTCCTTTTGGAGATTAAAGACCACATATCGTGCTACCTATAACAACTTTTAAAAAACAAAACTCGAGATCGACCAAAGATTTATAGCCTCCGACATTTGGTGAAAAATAATGTAAATTTGCTTTTTCCAACTTGTTTAAATCTTCAAATTCGTGCACTTTGATGTTATGGGTTCATGATTTTACAACCTGTAACATTAATAGACTCTCTATTACACTACTTTAAACAATCAATTGCATCAATTAACATCGAATCAAGGATTTCTAGAATTTAGGATTTCCTACCTTTTCAAGCTTGATTTTTGATTTTTCGCTTCGATGATTTCGATTTGTTGTTTGTGATGGTTGGGCTTTGTTTAGGGACCGATATGCTACAATAATTCGTAGGTTTTAGAGAGAGAAGCTTAAGGATGAGAGTTGGATGAATTTTAGTGTACAAAATATATTATCTCTCTCCAATCTATATATAAACCAAGTTAGATGCATTGGATGCTACTCAATGGTTGATTGAATCGCATAATTGAGTCTTGGATGCTTAATTGGTAGGGTAAATATGTTTGCCATGCTTTGCTAGCAAGATTCCTCCAATAATACACTAATAATAATAATAAGCCAAAAAGGCATTTTGGTAATTTCGCATATAATTTCATGGGCATTTTTGTACATAGCAATTAAATGTAGTATTTAATCACTAGATGGTAATTCTTATCATTTACTAATTACTTTCTATCCTTTGGTAAATTAAAACATTTATACAATAATATCGTAATTAAACCCAATAATTTTAAATTAGGGTTTTGATTGAAAAATTAGGGTTTTCTAATTAGGGTTTCTTAACGCCATCAATTAGGGTTTCTAATTGACCATTAGGATTCTCTAATTATCCGTGTATGTTCTAAACACGTCATTACAATCTCTAACTTCAACCGATTAGGGTTGTAATAATTAGGGTTTGTCCTAATTATCGACAAACAACAAAGTAATTAGGGTTTTCTTCTAATTACCGACATCTTATACACAAAGAACCTTCATATACACAAGAAACTTCATATACAATCACTACTCACCATTTCTCATAACTAAGTTTAATAATTAGGGTTTCACAAAGACGGTAATATGCTATGACCTAATTGATCATCATCGCTTCAATATTATTTGTCATTCATACATACACAAGTATATAATTATTGTATCAGAAAATCATTATAATAATAATATAATATTATTATTCTCATCTCTTGATCACAATCCCAATTCGTGGTTCGATCTCATATCTCGACTTCTCTTTCGCATATCAAGTTAAAATACTTGATTTAAATATTCTCAACAATTCATATAATAAAATATATATTATATAAATTCTAATTATCACTTCATATATTATTTCCAATCATGTTATCATGGAAAATAATTAATAAAAATATTTCGCTTACAAAAATTAATTACCATAAAATATAATTTGTAGTAATTAATAATTCCAAAATTATTTCTAATTTTTAAAGAAATAAATATATTCGTATTTATCGCTCACATTACTAGACACTTATTCTCGCTATTAAATAAATAAATAAAAAAAAAATTATAATTAAAATTTCTTATTTATTTTATATAGAAAATCTCTAAGTTATTACATTCACCTCCTTATAAGGATTCCGCCCCTAATCACCGCTTTAAAACTCATACACAGAAGAGTACATAACATATATAATCCTCAAGACATAGACCTCGATCAATACTTGATCGAATCGATTTTTAACTATTCTTTATAACACTTGTCTTTTCGATAAAATGTAAATTTGATCTCTAAAAGAACTCAAATTCCTTCCTCAAAATTTCTTTAATAAAGTAATTTACTATATGTATATATATACAGAAAATCATATAAGACATATAAGTTATTCAAATAGCACTGGAGTTCCATTTCCAAATGCCATCAGATCCTCAATCGCCACGATATCTTGAACGCACCATAATGAAGACACTTTACGGTTTATTTCGTTATCGCCATATATCTCATTGTCATTTCTCGTATTCACATTCCTTATCTCACTTCTCCTTCTTGAAAATCTTTCACCTTATAATCCATTGATTCACAAATAAAACATTCGCTATACATTCTTGAATTGAGACAATTGGAAGAGATATGTCTCTTCTGCCCACAAACTTTTTCTTTATCTCATTTCCCTTTTATCGTATAATTGATAAAAGTTATCTTTTGCCCTTTCCGTTATCCTAACTATCATAAACGCTTCTCATCGAGTCACTTAATCCTCTATACCCTAGCAATAGGATTGCCTTAAAGTCTTCAGGCGTTTGACGCTCGATTATCCGGTTGATCTTCCGCTATGGTGGTTTTTGTTTTCGTCTCGGTGACATAATCATAAATTATTCTTCATTTCCTTACATTTTAAGCCTCATCGTATACGTTCGACATATAACACAAAATTTTCTACTCAAATAATCATGTATTCCAAAATATTAAATTTTGAAACTTGGTTTACTATATTAACCAATATTCAGATAAATATCTGCTACCTTTATAACAACTTACTTCATTAATCCAACTTGTGACACTCATGTTACTTCCAACCATAGCACCTCACATTAATAGAACTTAACATACCATAGCACATATTGCTTTAAACATCAGCTATCCCTTTGTGACTACGAAAGTCGGGATTTATAAACTTGATCAACACAAAGGTTGAAATATAGTTCATTACTTACCACACATATTACATAACATAACCCATACTACTTATCTACCAAGCCCTTTTTCTCGGACATTCATTCACTCGATGTCCTTCCATTCCACAATTAAAACATCCACCTTGCTTATAGTTGGGGCAACGAGGAGAGGTATGTCCCTCACAGCCGCAAATATAACATATCTTCTTCCTTTCTTCTTATCAGTTTTCCTAAGTCGATCTTCTATCTTTCTTTTTCCCTTACCTCCTGAGTCGCACACGATGTGTTTCTTGAGGCTCCCATCCGTCAATTTAGATTTTGAGCTTATCTTGCTCTTCCATTGTTTCTTTTAATGCTTTTCGCAGCTTGAATATTAAGCAACTTTTCTATCTCCCACAACCTTTCTAGTGAAGAAACCTTGTTCTCCAGATCCTCGTGACTTTCGTTGATGCTTGAGCAGCCTTTCAACTTTAGTGTCTGAATCACTATCTGTCAAAATTTCGAATCGATACTACGCTTTCCACTATTTTCTCCTTTTGAGCTTCTATTTTATTTCATTGACCTTGATATTAGCTCTGGGGTATGGATCCGATCCTTCTTATTCTACATATCTTTTCCATCGACATCTACATACATAAGTTACCCCGATTAGTATATAGTATATATACACAAAGAATCAAGAGTTTTATATACGTTGTCTCTTATTTTGTTTGACAATGAATTTATTCAATCCATCTCTATAAACACATCAACGCCTATCTTTCTCTCTCGCCAAAGGCGCTCCATCCACTCGCATCGAATCGCATAAAGGCGGCGTCTAAAACCCGCCCAAGGTATATATCCCGGTGTCTTTGGCTTCTATCTCAACCTTCAATTGTCCTATCTCAGATCTCTCTCTCGCTCCAACCTCTCTCAGAACTCTCGCTAACTCCATCTCAGTGTTCGGTGAGCGGCGTCCTTTTGTATCATTGTTCAAAAATGGAGAGTACGATTCGTGCCTCTCCACCGCTTAGCTCTAACCTTTAAGTTGTCATTCCTAACTATCAAATCTCTTATCATCTCACCGTCTCGTGTACTCTCGCTAGAGTCCATCGTCCTCGGGTCAAGGAATTACTATCTTGACTTTCGTCATTCATCTTATGACCACAATAAACGAGACAACATTAGTAATCGAAATAAAATATGTTCATCGATAACATGAAGTAATATTTTATTTAGTACCACTAAAACTCGATGAATCTCTTCAACTCATCATATCCTATAATTTCTCACCGTAGTAGTACTTCTCTCTCGTTCATCAATATCTATCTTAACTTTCGCCCTCCATTCTACTAAGGTTATAATTCTTCACCGTAGTTCTTCATCCATTGAATATCTATCTTAACTTTAGTTATCCATTCTACTAAGGTTATAATTCTTTCATCCATTCTACTTCAGTTCTTCATCCCATGAATATCTATCTTAACTTTCGTTATCCATTCTACTAAGGTTATAATTCTTCACCGAGTTCTTCGCTCACCGAATATCTATCTTAACTTTCGTTATCCATTCTACTAAGGTTATAACCTAGGTTTCGCATTCCTAACTTTTATAACCCACAACTTTGATACCAACCTCGTATAACCCCAAATCCGGATACTTGAAACCCGAACTCCTGCTTTCCACGATACCATTTCTTTAAGTCAATAATACTAAATAATAATATAATTCGAACTTAATTTACATACATCAAAGTTTATTTTCCTGTGCACGTGACCTTCAAATACATTCCTTACAATATCGATAATAGATTCCATTGTCTTACTAACTATAACCATTAACTCATACTAAATCTCATTCAATAGCTTTTCTTTTTTCCCTTGTTCATGCCTCGAGCCTTCGTGTCGATCGAAGACGTGAATCGAAAACATTTAGTTTAAGCAAGGATGAGCATTTGAGTGCCCAAATAAGTAATAGCAATTATATATATAAGTCGAAAGAATATAAGTATTTCTTTCCATAACACTTCTACACGATCTAATCGAAAGTTGTGAAGTAATTTGTACCGATAAAAATTCACATAACAATTCTCTTTCAATTTCTTGAAATTAGGCTCCACCCATGAATAGGGTTTAAGAAACATACTATGAACATGGTTTTTCATTTTCAAAAGGTTTAGTAAATTCATCCGCAAACCGTCATAACTTACGCACGGAGGGTGATCATCCCCATTGCAGTACTCTGTATTGATCAATACTACATAACTTGAACGAAATTCATCGTCACCCTTTGTCCGCCGGAAGCATAAAAATTTTCCCATTATCTGGATGTTCATACATGCCTCGGTTCCAAAACCAAGGTTTTTAATCTTGCTCAACAATAATATGTAATTCAACATATATGTATACGGGTAATTGAAAAAGTGTATCAACATGTGAATAATGTCATGATTATCCAAGTGGGGACACTTGTATAACCATTTAGAAATCAATTAATGTAATATATATCCGAGCTAACATGTTGATAATCAAAGCGCATATAATCTCTGACAGAATAGGAAAGAATTTCAAACTTCTTACTCATGTCCATCGTGATAAAGGAAATGCAAAGGTAAGATACTTGCCTCGATTTGTCGATTACAAATCTCAACTTAGGTTTTATCTCTTTATCACAACCTATCAATAATCGAGATCATTCGCTCGATTAGAACAATATATCATAACACATAGTAATCATTATATTTATTACAACAAGACATAGTTTAATCACATCATCACATAATCGCAGTGATCATACTTTTAGTTCATATTCTATACTTGAAATATTTTATACATTTTCAAATATCTCATCCATGCTCTTGTGTAAGTCTTTTCTTTCTATTATAGGTTCGACATTTGTTTGCTCATGCATCGACATATTTTTTTATTTCGGGTAAATAATCGAGTCTAAGACTCTTATTCTATACCTCAACATCTCGTAAATATCGACATTTTACTTTTTAATCATTTTTGAATTTTCCGTAAATTGAAAATTTTAAAATAAATCAAATCATTACTCAAGGGCTTATAGTGATATAATCACTACTATGGGTGCTCTTCATCAAATCCTCGGACTTCATAACCTAATTTCTAGTCACTAGTTTGGCCATTATAACTTTCAAACATCTAATCATAATTAAATGACTTAAACATTAAACAATTCCATTATCATTAATAATTAATTTATATTAAACTATTAATGAAACCATTGCTAAAATATAAAAGTTATTTATAATAACTCAAACTATTTTTAAAACATTTATATTACCCTTTAAATGATTTTTAAAACAATTAAAATCATTTTTAAATAATCACCATTAATATATAAATATTAATGTACTATTCATCCAAATATTAAAAGTCATTAATTATAACTTAAAATATTTTTAAATCCTTAATATCCTCTTTAAATGATTTTAAATAAATAAAACCATTTTTAAACTATTTATTTAATATAAATATTAAATAAACTTAATATCACAAATTATTAACTAAATATCATTAATATATAATTATTAATGAAATTATCTTCTAAATATTAAAAGTTATATTTTATAACTCAAAATATCTTTAAATACTTTATTTTCATTTAAAATGATTTTTAAAATATTAAAATCATTTTTAAACTAATTATTTAATATAATCAATAAATAACTTTAATATCATTAATATATAAATAATTAATGAAATTCATCACAAAATATTAAAAGTCATGGAAATAACTTAAAATATTTTCTTATACCATAATATAATTTTTCATGATTTTTATGAATTAAAACTATTTTTAAATAATTTATTTAATATTATAATTAAATAAATAAATACCTTTTATATTCCAAAAATATTAAATATTTATGAAATATACTCAAAATAATTAAAAACTATTTTTAGACTTTAAAATAATTTTTCATAATTTATTTGGTATTTTTAATAATTAAAAACTAATTTTTCTAATTTTTAAATTCATTTTTCTGAAAAGGAAAATAAAATGCTAAATCGTCGCTAAAGGCCCCTATAGTGATGTAAGTGTCGCTATAGGTGTTCTTGAGCCTACCAGATCTTCATAAGGCGTAACCGAGTGGCCTACTTTGACCGTGAATAACTCTCTCATCTTAACGAATTTGGACAATCTATAAATTGGGTCTTGTAGAGAAATACAAGACTACAAGATCCAACAATCATAACCTCTAACAAACATCGATCTCGGGATAAATCACCATCAAAGTAGTTACCAAAGTCGTTTCTTCACGAAGAACGATTCGAGGTGCCTACTTTGGACCTCTATAACTTGATGATCGTGTAACTTTTATGTGATCTATTAATTCCAGTGTGTAGACAACATGTAGGAATACAACTATAACACTTAACATCATCATAAAAATAAGAAATCAAGCATCTAAAGTATGGTCAAACCTTGTCAGAAAAATTAACACTTAGAAAATTTCGGGTCATTTAAATTTTTCGGTCAATGCCGGCCAACCCACTTTGACCTTAAATAACTCTTAATCCGTAATATATATGGACTGATTCTTTTGGAGGTTAAATAACACATAACAAGATACACATATCAACCTTTAGAACACAAAACACATTAAAGATAACCGAGATATAAGGCCCGACATTTTCCAAAATAATATTTTCTCGGATACTTAGAATATTTTAAGGTTTTCAAGAATAAACTTTCAATCAATGCTTGGCCAACCCACTTTGACCGCTTATAAATCCCGATCTACAATAGCTATGAACTTTATTCCTTTTGGAGATTAAAGATCACATATCGTGCTACCTATAACAACTTTAAAAAAACAAAACTCGAGATCGACCAAAGATTTATAGCCTCGACACATTTGGTGAAAAATAATGTAATTCGCTTTTTCCAACTTGTTTAAATCTTCAAATTGTGCACTTTGATGTTATGGGTTCATGATTTTACAACCCGTAACATTAATAGACTCTCTATTACACTACTTTAAACAATCAATTGCATCAATTAACATCGAATCAAGGATTTCTAGAATTTAGGATTTCCTACCTTTTCAAGCTTGATTTTTGATTTCGCTTCTTGATGCTTCTGATTTGTTGTTTGTGATGGTTGGGCTTTGTTTAGGGACTGATATGCTACAATAATTCGTAGGTTTTAGAGAGAGAAGCTTAAGGATGAGAGTTGGATGAATTTTAGTGTACAAAATATATTATCTCTCTCCAATCTATATATAAACCAAGTTAGATGCATTGGATGCTACTCAATGGTTGATTGAATCTGCATAATTGAGTCTTGGATGCTTAATTGGTAGGGTAAGTATGTTTGCCATGCTTTGCTAGCAAGATTCCTCCAATAATACACTAATAAGCCAAAAAGGGCATTTTGGTAATTTCGCATATAATTTCATGGGCATTTTTGTACATAGCAATTAAATGTAGTATTTAATCACTAGATGGTAATTCTTATCATTTACCAATTACTTTCTATCCTTTGGTAAATTAAAACATTTATACAATAATATCGTAATTAAACCCAATAATTTTAAATTAGGGTTTTGATTGAAAAATTAGGGTTTTCTAATTAGGGTTTCTTAACGCCATCAATTAGGGTTTCTAATTGACCATTAGGATTCTCTAATTATCTCGTGTATGTTCTAACACATCATTACAATCTCTAACTTCAACCGATTAGGGTTGTAATAATTAGGGTTTGTCCTAATTATCGACAAACAATGAGAATTAGGGTTTTCTTCTAATTACCGACATCTATACACAAGAACCTTCATATACACAAGTAAACTTCATATACATACTACTACTCGGTCATTTCTCATAACTAAGTTTAATAATTAGGGTTTCACAAATACGGTAATATCTTTATGACCTAATCGATCGTCATCGCTTTCAATATTATTTGTCAAGCATATACACAAAGACATAATTATTATATCAGTAAAATCATTATAACAATAATATAATATTATTATTCTCATCTCTTGATCACAATCCCAATTCGTGGTTCGATCTCATATTCGACTTCTCTTTCGCATATCAAGTTAAAATACTTGATTTAAATATTCTCGAACAATTCATATAATAAAATATATATTATATAAATTCTAATTATCACTTCATATATTATTTCCAATCATGTTATCATGGAAAATAATTAATAAAAATATTTCGCTTATGTAAATTAATTACCATAAAATATAATTTGTAGTAATTAATAATTCCAAAATTATTTCTAATTTTTAAAGAAATAAATATATTCGTATTTATCGTTCACATTACTAGACACTTATTCTCGTCATTAAATAAATAAATAAATAAAAATTATACGCAAAATTTCTTATTTATTTTATATAGAAAATCTCGGGTTATTACATACTTGGTGGTAAAACGAGTCTATAGGCCAAAATTCCTACTCGATCGAGGATTTCGAATGGCCCAATTAAATCGAGGGTTGAGATTTACTCTCTTCGTCGATTCTTGCTTCTAGAATAACGCCCTCTTGAACCTTCTTCTTCACATTCATCAGCTCCGAGTGTGTAGCTTGAGCGGCTTTAGCTTTATCGATTAACGTCGATTCTACTCGTATTATTTGACATCATCACATGGGTCCCTAGAGTCTTTAACTCTATCTCCATCTTTTGTAAGTCGTACGAAATGGGTCTTTGTGTTAACGATATCGCACTCATAAACGTATACGATCTTCTACTCAATGTGTCAGTTGTCACGTTCAATTTTTCCATGATAATATTGAATGGTATGGTTGTAATCTTCAACAGCTCGAGCCAGCATCTTTGGCGCATGATACGTTCATTTTGGGTGAAGAAATATTTAAGGGTTTTAGAAATGGGTTTTGTACTGGGGTCAATACAAAATTCGATTTCACGCTCTGGGGTAGGCCATGAAGTTTCTCGAGAATACGTCAGGAAATTTATTAACGATAGAAATATAATTTAAAAACTGTGACTCTCATCCAAGACTTGGATAACACATGTAATGAAGGTTTCTCCTAATGGAGTTTCAACAGATAAGTTAAAGTCTTATTTCTCCAGAGTCAAATTTAAACGTTGAACACAAGTAGGAGAAACAAAAGAATGGGTAGAACCGGTATCTAATAAGGTATAGACTTCGCAAGAATTTATAATGAACTAACTTGTGCTAAACGTTCGTCGTAAGTACTTCGCTTTTGGGAAGTCATTTAAAACGCTTCTTCCTGAAACCACCGACTTTGTTTTTGTGCAGATCGCGCTTTGGTGCCACCGTCCCATCTGGACTTGATTTCACTATAGAACAAAATCGAATTATGTGACCGTCTTTTCAACAACTAAAACATACCTTCGAAGGCTATGAACAGTTTGAACTTATATGTCCCTCGTCTCCGCATCTGTAGCATCTAACTGGCGGTCGTTCTCCTCCCCTAGAATTTGTTGCTGGCACTAGTGTTGCTGCAGATGTTTTTCCATCATCGTTAAATCTTCTCTTCTTGAATTTTCCACTTGAATCATTTCTTCTATTATATTGGCCATGATTACCACTGAAGTGGTTACCATTTCTGGCATGATAATTTCCTCCACGATGGTTATCGTTGTTCCTATGGTCATTGCCACTGGTACGATTATTATCGTATTGTTGCTCATTATCTTTTGGTTGGGTTCGCTCATTATCGCGCTCCAATAATTGAGCCCTATTCACAACATCTGAATATAAACAAAGTTTGTGAGAAATGAGGTATTGACGTATCTCAGGTTTCAAACCTCTTAGAAACATCCGTGTCATTCTCTCCTCATTATCAACCAAGTGGGACGCAAACCGTACAACTCGGCAAATTTAGCTTCGTACTGTAACACGGTCATATTGTTTTGCTCCAACCTGATAAACTCTACCTCCTTCATATGACGAATACTTTCGGGAAAATACTTGTCGTTGAATAGTTCTTGGAACTCCTCCCAAGACATCTTCAATGCGGCTGACTGAGTACATTTTACTAATTCCCACCAGTAATATGCCTCTCCTCGCAACATAAAGGTGGCAAAGGGAACCTTTTGCTCCTCGAAGCATCCCAAGACATCAAATATCTTGGTGATCTGCTTTATCAACGTCTCCACCTTAAGTGGTTTTGGCTCTCCCAAAAACTCCGGTGGTCCCAGCTCCTTGAACTGCTTAGTGGTGACCATCCAAGAGTTGCCAGTGTTTCCACCTGCATTTTGAACCGGAGTCTCTCTCGCCTGATGTTGCATGAATTGCATAAAGCCTTTGAACATCCCATCGTTCATTATCTGATCGATGTTACTGTTTACTTGAGGATTATTGCCTTCCTGATGCACATTATCCTGGGTATTGATCGTTGGTGACTCAACGTTCTCATGTGCTTCATTGCTTATCTCGACATTTTCAGATGTCATTTTCAAACACTGCCACAAAACAAGGGTTAATTGACATATCACATATTATCCCTATACTCTGACCGACCAATTAAATACCAAATAAACTTAGGTAGGTCATACTAGCGAAGGAATTCCACGCCTCTCTCCCTCCTAGTTCTTGTCTCACATCTCACCAGGATCATATCCCAAGCTTTGATACAATCGCGACGCCCCCAAAATAGGTATACATCACCCATTCCGAGTCGCCAAATACATGGTACAAAATTCAAATACAACTTAATTATACAAGCGTCGTGTAAAAAATACGACAAAACATAAGTCGAGAGTTTTAATACGAATATTGTCTTCTAGACAAGATTCAAACTCAAATGGAGTCCTTATTACATTTATTATCACACTATTTCACTGAATAGTGAGGACTACTAATGCAAACATCTGGACCATCACTCCGTTCCCCGACTAGTCCCAAATATATATTCTCATTTCTTCAAGAGAACAATGAAAACAAAGGGTGAGCTCAACTAGCCCAGTAAGAAATATTATGACTAAGATAATGCAGAATAAATTATCGTTAGCCTTCAACAATGTTAAACTGATAAAATACAATAAACATCAAGTTTAACTGCAGCGGAACAAGCAATCCATTAAAAGAGTCAAGTAGAGCATGATATCTACTATCTTCTATGATTTAAAAGGTTTTTTCATCAACTTTATCGTTGAGACTCAGTTTAATAAGTAATCCACATCATCGAATCACCCCCGCACTACGGGCCAAGGAAAATGAATATAGAATTCGAAATCTGAAACGAAATAATATTACTTACATACTACAGATTATGGAAGAAAATAATATTTCAAGCGAACATTGAACAAAAATAACATCCCTTACCTTGAAAAGAAGAGTATTCCAACTGGTATAGCGGGGATATTCTTGAAGAAAACTTTCATTGTTTTCTACGCTCAAAGCTTTCTAAAACTCGAAATACGCTCAATATTATAGAAGAAGAATTCTCTAATTCTGGTGTGATTTTCAATTCTAACTAAGCATCCTATTTATAGGAGAATGGAAAGGATACTATGCAATAAAATATTCTAATAAAAAGAAAAGTTTAAATAAAATATAATATATATATATATATATATATATATATATATATATATATAATAACAACACAGTACTCCCCCGTGAATTTTTTGTAACTTATTCTGGCAATTTTTCAAACTTTATATATATGTATAAATATTATGCAACATATTACTCCTTCCCGTGCATTCTTTGTAACTTATTATGCCAACTTTTCAAACCTTTCTATATGTATATATATAATACAACATAGTACTCCTTCATGTACATTCCATTTTATCCCTCCCTAACAATTTTTTCAAACTTATATATATATATATATAACTAAAAGAAACACTTTTCCACCAATTTCCGTGACAAAAATTCAGCAAGTTTCTCCCCCCACCCAAATTCAACAACACGTGGGTCCCACAGTGGCCCCACCTATTATTGTATATTTATATACACCGAATAATTTTCTACCGATTATTTAGAAAAATGGGTAAATGGGGGTCCAAAATTTACATCAAATACTTCATAAAAATCCTCTCAATATTTTTAACAACATTTATCATCATTATTATAATTCACAATATTTAACAACCAGGTCGTTCCTAGTAAAGAGGGGCTTTCAATAAGGATTTCTCTCCCTATGGCGCCGCAATTAGGTGACCAAACCTCTCCTTGACAGAACTTCTAGACATTGTCAATATTGTAAATAATAATATGAATAACTTTGTCATCTCAATTATTGATTTAATAATATATAAAATATCGACAATAATTGAATCAAATAACGTGAGATACTATTCAGCAATTACTGTAGCAATAATTGAACAAAACTGAGTGACTTCTCACGTAAGCATCAATAATCAATATTGTGTGCTACTATGCAACCACATGTATTACTGTACTTTTAACACCGGATATTTCAACAGTTAACGGTTAAACCTCCGCCGTTATTTTCATAAAAAGATATTTTTGTTATTTTCTCAATCCGACAAAAATTCTGTTGTGGGGTCCACCAATGATTGTGTCGTCGTACGAATATTCCCTGTTAAAACGAATATTCCCCGACCAATCGAATATTATATAACAACTTGCGTACTTTGTAAAACTTATAAATATTACCCACAACTATAACGTTATATCAATTTCACTTCATAATATTCAAAAATGATATTTATAGAAAATTCATCTTTATTCATAAAAGTTGGGGTCTTACAACCTCCCCTTCTTATAAAATTTCGCCCTCGAAATTAGGGTACATACCTGGTATGATGAATAGGTGAGGATACATTGATTTCATTTCAGATTCTAACTCCTAGGTCATTTCCTCAACATCGTGGTTTCTCCACAAAACTTTGACTTGAGGTATAACCTTGGAGCGTAAAATATGCTCCTTCTTATCCAAGATTTTAACAGGAACCTTTTCACACATTAAATCTTCCGCTATTTCGTCTGGTTCTAACTCAATAATATGGTTCGAGTCTTTCACATATTTATGTAACATAGATATGTGAAAAACGTTATGAACACGAGACATATACTGGCAGAAGGTAAAAGTAGTCTGATCGAATGAAACCACGGACCAAAGTCCGGGCAAAAGCAAGCAACACGACTCTCAACGTGTAGAAGGGTGTGTGCAAAGATGAAGAGAAAGACTCCAAAGTGTGTGAGAAGGCTTACAGCTGACTGATAAAAAGGGCTTCTATATCTTTAAAGTGGGTAAACACTGGGCATTTGTGGGTACAAAAGAGGCTATATATGAGCTCACAGGTGTTTGAAAGTGGGAAAATACACTGTATGGCAAGTGCAGAGCAAATTGTGCAGGGTTTCTCCGTCTTTTTTCTCTTAAAAATCAGCACCCCAAGCCCTCTATTTATAGGCAATATGTGCCGCAGGTGTACCAGAGGCGGGTCGGGTCGGCCCGATTTTGTCGAGTCAGGTCGTCTCAAAGTACGTGCACTCAGGCACTGTAATGTCCACTCGAATTTTGAGAAGTGCAATCCGGGCATCCGTTTTGAGGTATTCAGGACCTATTTTGGACCGCCGTTGTCGAGAGTTGTACGATGGCATGGGATTAGAGTTTGTACGAAGTCTTTGAAGATGGGACGATGCCCTCCGGTCTTCAAGCTTCAACTTTCATACATTACCCCGTACAATAGTCACTCGGGATTGGTTAGCCTTATGGGACGTATGTCAATATCACTCCCAGTCTCGTGGTCACAACACATAAGAATGCTGGGCACTCCGCCACCTTATTCAAAATCTAATCGACAATGGTGTACTGTGCTTGGCAGATAACAACACTGTGTTACGTGCAAGTGAAAATGCAGGCCCTACTAAGTGGAAAAGTGTGGTAGCAGTCATATCCACTGAAGCGGAGGGGATTAATACCTTACTCACAGCACCAACAATTCAGCTCAATGGAGGAAACAATCCTTTGAAAGTGGCCGCTCCCGAGCCAATTAACTTGCCATGCAGAGCACAATATCCTATTGTTAGCTTGCGCAAGGTTCCTTGGAATTATGGAGAAGGTAAAGGATCCACCTCGCATACAACTGCTGCAGTGTCGAAGGAAAATCCACTGTATCTCCCCCATCGGGTGATGAAGCCCACCACCAAATCAAAGGGGAAAATACCCATGGAGAAGATTGAAAAATTCCTTTGCGCTGTGGGTCATAACGAAGCCTCGGTGGATTTAAGCTTGAAAGAAGCTCCACAACAAATATCAATTTTGGACTTGGTCCTAACTTCCGAGAATAACCAGAAGGTCTTGTTAAAGGTTTTGGAAGAAGCCTATCTCCCGACATCCGTGGATACGGAAAAGTTTCAACACATGGTTGATCACATTTTTAACAACAATGTGATATCCTTCACTGATGATGACATACCGCCCGAAGGGATCGATCATTGCAAACCATTACACATTGCGGTCTTGTCCTCTAGATATATGGTAGCTGGAGTCTTAATAGATGGAGGTTCCTCTCTGAATATCTGCCCATACGCTACCTTGGTGAAGATGAATATCAATCTCACCGAAATTGAGATAGCCATACTATCATCAAAGCTTTTGATGGAGCCGTCAGAACTTCGATTCGGAGTAATTGAGTTGCCAATCGAAATTGGTCCTCACACATTCTCAGATCTTTCCATGTGCTCAAAATAGATTAGGGATACAACCTGCTTTAGAGGGCGACCATGGATTCATATGGTCAAGCAAATCCCCTCCACTCTTCACCAATAGTTGAAATACATCATCAATAATAGCCTGGTCACGGTCAACGTTGAACTGGAGATTCCTCAACACGGGGACGTGCCATTCATCAATGCCAATGCAAACGTTGAACCAGTTAGTTTTCATGCTTTGGAAATAAGCAACACCCAATACCATGCTATTGGAGCACCATTGCCCGAACCTAAAATTTCTGCCAAAGTAATGTCGGCTACTCAAGAGATGATGTCGTTGGGTCATAAGTCGGGACAAGGGTTGGGTAAGGATTGCCAGGGTATCAAGTACCCTATTCGCTTAACCAAGTAGGTTGGAACAGCTGGACTAGGCTATTCTTCCAGCTCTAATCACAGAAACCCTCATAAGCATCAGCAGATTCCTGCAACTTCAACCACGTGGCGTTTATCTGAACCTTTAAACTCTGAGTCCGCACAACCTCCAGTAAAGATGCCAGCCAATGTAATGGCTATGTTATTTCCCAAGCTGGTACCGGTGAAGGAGAAAGAAATCTTTGTTCCAAATCCCGCAGTGGAAGAAGATGAACGAAGAATCAAACAAGACGTCATACGGATGATGTCCGGTATACTCATCATCGTTCATGATGAACATACCAACCGATACACCCCAGATGATGATTCCCCAGACGTAATGGCCATCATTCAGGACATGGAGGATGATGACAATCCCTCCATCACTGCAGTCCATCCGGACTTTGCCCTTGCCAATTGGGACAACATTCCTTGCATTGGTCGTCAAGGGTAAAGCGGGCAGAAATTCATTCTGCCCTGTAGATATAATAACTGCTTACTTTTCTGTACAGTATTAGAAGTTTATTTTTCCAGTATATGCTAACACTGTGTATGATCAACACATTTCATATATACTAAGTGAAAGCCTATTTTGTTTCAGGACACTGAATTTAGATGTGTCTGTGCTTACTGATACGATGCCTCTCCTACACAAGGATTGTACCTTTGATGTAGAGATGAATTCAACCTTGATGGATATCCAGGATGACATTGAGGTGCCTCCAGAAATTCAAGAATGGGTCAAAGACAAACCCAAACCCAACCTTGATTAAACCACTTCTTTCAATCTCGGAACCTTAGAAAGCCCTAAGTTAATCCAGATTGGTTCAGACCTTACCCCAAACCAACGGAATGTTACGCTATTAACCCAATTCCAGCATGTGTTTGCATGGTCTCATGAAGACATGGTGGGTTTGTCCACTGACATTGTCCTTCATCGCCTTCCCATCAAAGAGGATTTAAGCGGTCAGTAAACTCAAAGCGATGATTGAAACATGAGTGGAGTTTAAACGTGAAAGAAGAAATTGTGAAACAATTTCAAGCTGGCATCATCATGGTGTCTACATATCCTGAGTGGATATCCAACATCGTGCCTATACCTAAACCTGGAGGGAAGGTGCGAGTTTGCGTGGATTACCAGGACTTGAACAAAGCTTGCTTAAAAGAAAGCTTTCTCGTGCCATTTATCCACATTCTCATTGACAATACTGCGCAATACGAAATGTACTCCTTTGTTGATTGCATTGCGGGGTACCATCAGATCATGGTTGCCGATGAAGATCGTGAGAAGACTGCTTTCATCACTCCTTAGGGAACTTTTTGCTATAGACGGTTGTCATTCGGCCTTATCAATGCCGGAGCTACCTATCAACGAGCTATGATGGCTCTTTTCCACGACTTAATGCATAAAGAGATTGAGATCTACGTGGATGACATCATTGTCAAGTCCCAGAAGGAGGATGACCATATAGACCATCTCAGAAAGTTGTTCAACAGATTGCGTAAGTACAACTTGAAGTTAAATCTAGCTAAGTGCGCCTTTGGCATTAAATCAGGCAAGTTGCTAGGATTTCTAGTCAGCCACAAAGGGATAGAGCTGGATCCTGCCAAAATCCAAGCCATCACGGAAATTCTCATTCCTCAGACAGAGAAGGAAATACGGGGATTTTTGGGAAGAATCAACTTCATTAGCAGGTTTATCTCCCAACTCACAGCAACCTGTGAGCCAATCTTCAAACTATTAAGGAAGAACTCCTCCATAAAATGGAATGATGAGTGTCAGAAGGCCTTCCTTACAATCGAGAAACAGCTAGTCAAAGCTCTCATCTTGGTACCACCCAGGGATGATATTCCCCTATTCATGTATATGTCCATAATTGACAATGCCATGGGCTGCATGCTGGGATAGAAAGAAGATAGAGGCCAAGAACGAGCTATCTATTACCTCAATAAAAGGTTCAGCAGCAGTGAACACAAGCACACTCTGATCGAAAAGACGTGTTGTGCTTTAGCATGGGCTTCCATGAGGTTACAACATTACCTCCATGGTCACACAACCCATCTCATATCCCGCGTGGATCCTCTCAAGTACGTGTTCAACAAACCCATGTTAAATTCCCGGCTGTCCAGATGGCAGTTGATCCTACAATAATTTGACATCATATATATGACTCAAAAGTCCATCAAAGGTCATGGAATTGCGGATCAACTGGCCGCCGCACCTTCAGGGGATTTCAAACCCTTGGAAACATATTTCCCCGATGAAGGAGTAATGACAAAGGCAAATGATGACACCATCGAAGACGATACGCTACGGTCATGGAAGATGTATTTTGATTGAGTTGTTAATATGGAAGGCTCTGAGCCGGAGCGATTCTAGTATCTCGATACGAGGGAGCATATCCGTTCTTGTCAAATTACATTTGTCAAAGACCAACAATACAAATGAGTATAAAGGTCATCTCTCATGGGGCTAAAACTTGCCCGTTCAATGGGCATCAGGCGTTTAACTGTCCTTGGAGATTTGGAGTTGGTAATCAGACAATCCACCGGAATCTATCAAACCAAGGAACTACATTTGCTTCCTTACCATCGGCAGGTTTTGAAGATGGCTTTGGAGTTCGAAGAAATCTCCTTTCTACACATTCCTCGTAATAGGAATGACTTTGCTGATGCATTAGCCACTTTGGCCTCCTTGATTCGCATATCAGACAAGGAACACTTGCCAAGCGTCACAATTTCCCTAAACAAGGCCCCAGCCTATGGGAATTACGTTGGAGAAGTATCGGATGAGCTACCTCCCATCCAACATCCTTGGTATCAGCATATCAAGAAATATCTGCGAGATGGATCTACACCCGCTGAGGCGAGCCTGACAGAGAAAAGGCGGATCCATCGACTTGCTATGAAGTTCTACCTGAGTGGAGATGCGCTCTATAAAAGAGATGCAGGATTAGGTCTCGTCAGGTGTCTAGACAAAGATCAAGCCCAAAGGCTTATGGATGAAATCCATGGTGGAGTTTGTGGCCCCCACATGAGTGGGCCCCTCCTTGTCAAGAAAGTCCTCAGGACGGGACATTATTGGCTATCTCTCAAGGCTGATTGCAACGACCATGTCAAAAGATGCTATCAGTGCCAGATTCATGGGAATGCTATACACGCCCCTCCACGAGAACTCCACAATATGAGTTCGCCTTGGCCCTTCTCAATGTGGGGAATGGACGTTATCGGGCCCGTCGAGCCTAAAGCCAGTAATGGTCACCAATTTATCTTCACCATGATCGACTACTTCACCAAGTGGGTAGAAGCAACCTCCTTCCCCAGGGTCACTAAAGAAGTTATCATTCCTTTCATCAGAAACAATGTCGTTTGTCGATATGGACAACCAGAGGTGATTGTGTCAGACAATGCCAAAAACCTCAACAACAAAATGATGGAGGAATTATGCAGTAAATTCCACATCAAAAATCTTAACTCTTTCATCTATCGTCCGAAGATGAACGGCGCTGTTGAAGCGGCTAACAAAAATATCAAGAAGATTATGCAAAAGATGTCCGCCAACCACAAAGATTGGCCTGACCTATTGCCTCTGACCCTGTTAGCCTACAGAAACTCCATGCGTACTTCAACTGGGGCAACCCCCTACGCTTTAACCTATGGGATGGAAGCAGTGCTCCCCATAGAAGTTGAGATGGAATCTCTCAGAGTGTTGATCGATGCTCAGCTGGATGAAGACCAATGGGTACAAGACAGGTATCACCAATAATCTCTAATAGACGAAAGGTGAATCGCGGCTCTCTTCCATGGTCAGTTATATCAGCAAAGGATCGCCCGATCCTACAACAAAAAAGTTCGGCTACGGAAGTTCAAACAACATGACTTGGTTTTGAAGAAGATTTTTGACAACCAGGATCAGGCTAAAGGAAAATTCTCTCCCAACTGGAAGGCCCGTTTATTGTCAAGGAAGTATTGACAGGAGGCGCTCTCAGATTGCAAGAAATGGACGGCGATGAATTTCCACAACTCATCAACTCAGACACCGTGAAATGGTATTATGTCTGAAGTAACCAGCAAATACCCTGGTGCATAATCATCAGGTCACCAGTCATTCCGGTTCTTTAACCCTTTACCCTATAACTTTTCTACACTTTGCCCCTCAGGGAAACATACTTCTCACCTCCAGCAGCCTGGCTTTCTCCTGTGTGCTCACACAACTTAGGTCATCCCACCACGGATTGAACCTCTTGCATTCACAGTTTGGCTACCCATTCCTGGGATCAAACTTTTTACCTACTGTTTATCCTCAACCTAGGATTAAACTTTCTCCTCCCCGCACTCTGACCTGCACATGGGATTATGCCTTTCTTCTCGCCCTAAGGGGGGAACTACGTCGACCTGATCTCCTCTTCAATAGGAGTACGTAGGCAACCATTTCATATGGCCCGGTCGCAATAAAACAAAAACAAAAAAAACATTTCTACCCTCTTATCCTCATAAAAACAACCAAAAACATTCCTACACCATGTCAGCCATATACAACGTTGAACCTCTTACACTGAGTTCGAACTACATGAGACTGATCTCCTCTTCAATAGGAGTACGTAGGCAGCCATTCATGGTACGGTCTCACCCCCTACCAAAACACAAACCATTGTCAACTAGTACTGGGATTCTCTTTTAATCCACTACATTTCATTCGGCTTCAGACCAAAGGGATGGAATTACCTGAACTCCTCCCAAATTGGAGATTCGGCGACCATCTAAGCTGCGGTCATGCCTTAAAGAGCAACGCCAAACCATAAGAGGTGGAATTAACCAAGCTTCTCCTGAATAGAAGTACTGGCGATCATCTGTGGTGCGGTCAATCTTAGAGAGGAAAGCCACACTCATCTCCACATTCTCCATTCAAAAACAAGTCCCAAGACACCAAAGATGGTAGGGATACATAGATCAATGATCCATTCTGAACTATCCAGAGACAACTGATGAGTAGGTTTTATACCTATGAATCCGATATTATTAAACTTAATTATTGCTATCTTTAATTGTTTTTTAGTATCTTTTTATGTGTTTTGTGTTTATTTCTTATAAGTTGGAGCTGGAGGGACAAATTGGTTATTTCAGAGAAGAAAAAGGTCAAAAAATCATTAAAATTAGAGCTGAGTGGCATTTTTGTAATTACGTGGTCCTGGTCAAGCGCCTAGGCGCTTGGAAATGGCTTGTATGGAGCACCTAGGCGCTCATGTGCGGCAAAAAGGAGGATTTTCTACTGCTAAGTGGGTTTTTGAAGCCAAAAAGGAATCTGAATGAGGTGGGAGACTAATACAAATAGGAGGAGACTTTAGAAAAGACGTATCACGGAATTTTTCAAGAGATTTGCAGAGAGGACAACGAAAAAAAACACGAAGGAAAATTGCAAAATTTGTCAAGATCAAAGAGAGAGTATTGGAGCAAATTGAGTTTCTTCTTCTCTTACGTAGTTTTATCTTTTGTAATTATCTGGGATGTTTGGATTATTAATACGGATGATGTTTTTCTTTATTATTAGCATGAACTAAATTTTCATTAAGATTGGAACGGAACTTGGTATGTAGTTTAAATTGAACCTTCCCATTGAATGAAAGTTGGTTTTTATTGAATTGTTTATTATATCTTTTGCTTATTGATTAATTGTTTGGCCAACAATTATTGTGATAATCTATATAAAATTGGAAGATGGAGTATAGATTGAGATCTGGATATGATAACATCTGTTCATATAATCTGAATAGGGTTAATATGATTAGCATGTAGGATAGGAATATACCTATGTGTCTTTTGTATCCTTTGAAAGAATTTATGTGTAAACCCTAATTAACTTAATTCACATAGGAATATAGTGAATTAATTGAGTAGGGTGTTCCATGTAATTTTGTGTCTTAAGCATCGGAGTTAGGAGGATTTGTTCACGTGTTTTGGAAAAAGTGTGTGAATTGTATAAATCATTCTTGGATAATGATTCATATTAATTAATTGCTTTAAATGGGAAGTGAATTGATTAAAATGAAATACCAAGGGAAGTTGTAATCTTAACCTGTTAAATCTGCAGTTATTCTTGTGAAATTTTGATTTTAATCATTAGTTTTGTTAAGTTTAAATTTCAAATCACAAACAAAATTTTGTAGTTTAAAATAGGATTAATTGCATTAGAATTAGTAAATGATAAATATTAGTCTATTTCCTCGTGGGAACGGTATCCTTGCTTGCTGAATATTACAATTGAACGCGTATACTTGCGTGGTAAAGTGCTATTAAAAATTAGGCAACAAGTTTTTGGCGTCATTGCCGGGGAAATTAGTTTAATATTTTGTCATTATTGATTTTTATAGCGTTAATCTTAATTTAAACTTTTTTCTTTTCTGTTCTATTCAGGTGTTCTTGACTAGTGTATGCAAACGCGATCGAAGAAGCTAGATTTATTGCCTTACGAGGGACGACATCGACAAAAGGTTTCAATTGGTTGCGTAAGTGGGTTAAAAGAAACCAAAGAGGCACTTGATAAGAAAGATACAATGGTCAAGAAGAGCAAAAAGCCTTTCATGGATTATGCTACTACTGGTAGTTCTTGAAATTCAGTCGAGTATTACGAGGCCTGCCATTACTGCTACAAGTTTTGAGATAAAACCGGGGACAATATAGATGATTCAAAATTCATGTCAGTTTGGAGGGTTACCAAATGATGATCCGAACGATCACATAGTCAGCTTTATAGAAATCTGTGATACTTTCAAGTGCAATAATGTGTCAGAGGATGCAATAAGGCTAAGGTTATTTTCATTTACTCTCAGAGATAAGGCTAAGAGTTGGCTCCATTCACTACCACCAGGCTCGATTACTACATGGAACGACCTAGCCCAGAAATTTCTTGTAAAGTTTTTCCCGCCTGCAAAAACAGCAAAGTTGCAGAACGATATCTTCTCTTTCGTTCAGCATGATTTAGAATCACTATATGAAGCATGGGAGAGATTTAAAGACTCATTGCAAAAATTTCCACACCATGGGATTCCTAAATGGCTTCAGGTGCAAACTTTTTATAACGGTTTATTCAGCACAGTGAGATCGAGTATAAATGCTACAGCGGGAGGAGCTATTATGGCCAAGAATTGTGATGAGGGGTATCAGTTGCTTGAAACCATGGCAGCTAATAATTATTAGTGGCCAACAGCAAGAATGACTCAGCCAAGGACAGTAGGGGTTTATGAAGTGGATGCGATGACAGCATTATCAGCTCAAGTGACAGCTCAAATTTTTGCTCTTACAAAGAAGATAGATGCACTTGGGGTATAACCAGTTCTGAAAATGGAAACCATTTATGAAATATGTGTGGGTAGCCACTCAAGTGATTAATGTGCAATAAATCCTGAGTCAGTCCAGTTTGTTTTCAGTTATAACAGGCAGCAGGGCAGTTATCCAAACAGTTACAATCCAGGAGTGAGAAACAACTCAAATTTTTCTTGGAGTAATAATCAGTCACATGCTCAAGCCCAAGCTCCAAGGCAATCATATCCACCTGGATTTCAGCCACATCAACAATCTCAACAACACCACAACCTCATCAACCTGATAAGCTATCACAAATGGAAGAATTGTTGGCAAGATTGGCAACTCAGTTTGAAGCCACAACGAAAAACCAATCAGCTGCAATAAAGAATCTTGAGAACCAAATTGGGCAGATAGCTAGTGCTTTGAATACTAGAACTCTAGGTTCTTTACCTAGTGATACGGAGAAAAATCCAAGGAATGATGGAAATAAACATTGTAAGGCAGTTACACTCAAAAGTGGGAAGGAGTTGACTACAGATTTAGACGGACAAAAGAAAATAATTTTTGCCGAGGATGGTAAAAAAGAGAGTGGAAATTCAGAAAGTAAATCTGGGGAAAATGTTGTGAAAAAACAACAAGAAGATAAGCAAACAACAGTCGTACCACCTGTGCCGTTTCCTCAAAGATTTCAAAAGCAGGAATTAGATAGACAATTTTCAAAAATTTTAGAAGTGTTCAAAAAGCTGCAAATCAACATTCCATTCGCAGATGCTTTAGAACAAATGCCTAGCTATGCAAAATTCATGAAAGATATTTTAGCAAGAAAGAGGAAGCTAGGGGAGTTCGAAACTGTAGCGTTGACAGAAGAATGTAGCGCAATTCTGCAAAGAAAGTTACCACCGAAGTTGAAGGATTCGGGTAGCTTCACCATACCATGCACGATTGGGCCCCAGTTCTTTAACAGATGTTTGTGTGATTTGGGTGCGAGTATTAACTTGATGCCGCTTTTGATCTACACTCAGTTGGGATTACCAGCACCAAAGCCAACAAATATCTCTTTACAGCTCGCAGATAGATCAGTGGCATACCCTAGGGGCATTGTGGAAGACATATTAGTGAAGGTGGACAAATTCATATTTACAGCCGACTTCATTGTGTTGGACTACGAAGAGGATAAAGACATACCCATTATCCTTGAAAACCATTTTAGCCTTTGGAAGGACATTAATTGATGTACAAAAGGGAGAGTTAACGATGAGAGTCCAAGATGAAGAAGTAACTTTTAATGTTTTCAAGGCTATGAAATTTCCGAAGGGAGGAAGAGTGCTTTAGAGTTGATCCGATTGAAAAAGCAACTAGAGAGGTATTTAGTGAATTTATGAATGAAGACCCTCTTGAACCGCATTAGTTAGTGAAAATTTATTTGATGATTCAAACTGTGCTAGAATGGGTTCAAATGTTAGATTCAAAGACCAAGTTCACACGATGTTTGCAAAAATTTGAACCTCCGGATTTTTGGGGAAAGCCGGATGAAAAGGTGAAATCATCTTTAGAAGAACCGCCCACCTTGGAACTTAAGCCATTGCCTAACCATCTACGGTATGCCTACCTTGGTTCTTCTTTTACCTTTCCAGTTATTATTTCTGCATCACTTGATAAGGTTCAAGAAGAAAAGCTACTAAGGGTACTTCGGCAATTCAAGACTGCTCTTGGGTGGACTCTTGCGGATATCAAGGGAATAAGCCCATCAATTTTGCATGCATAAGATTCTATTGGAAGATGAAGTGAAATCGATTATTGAACAATAACGAAGACTCAATCCCATCATGAAGGAAGTTGTAAAAAAGGAAATCATTAAATGGTTGGATGCGGGAATTATCTACCCTATCTCAGATAGCTCATGGGTAAGTCCAGTTCATTGTGTGCCAAAGAAAGCGGGAATGACAGTAGTTGCAAATGAGCATAATGAATTGATCTCGACTCGAACAGTTACGGGTTGGCGGGTGTGTATGGATTATAGAAAGTTGAACAATGCCGCTCGTAAGGACCATTTCCTCTACCATTCATAGATCAGATGTTGGACAGGCTTGCAGGGCATGAGTATTATTGTCTTTTGGATGGATACTCAGGTTATAACCATATTGCCATTGCACCCGAGGATCAGGAGAAGACGACATTCACATGCCCATATGGTACCTTTGCTTTTCGCAGAATGTCTTTTGGATTATGTAATGCGCCGGCGACATTTCAACGGTGTATGATGGCTATTTTCTCCGATATGGTCGAACAAAATCTCGAGGTATTTATGGATGATTTTTTAGTTTTTGGGGATTCATTTGATTATTGTTTGGAAAATCTCACTCTCGTGCTCAAACGGTGTATGGAAACGAATTTGGTTTTAAACTGGGAGAAATGTCATTTTATGGTGCAAGAGGGGATAATCTTGGGTCATCGAGTGTCATCAAAAGGAATTGAAGTTGATAGAGCTAAGATCGAAACCATCGAGAGCCTGCCACCACCTATTTGAAGTAAAGGGTATTCAAGTTTTTGGGACACGTTGGTTTCTATAGACGATTTATAAAAGACTTCTCCAAAATCACGAAACCACTTTGCAATATTTTGGAGAAGGATGTCCCATTCAACTTTGATCAAGCATGCCTGGAAGCTTTTGATGTGTTGAAGAAGAAACTTGTTATCGCTTTCGTAATCATAGCGCCCATATTGGAGTATCCGTTCGAATTAATGTGTGATGCTAGCGACTTTTGCGATCAAGCGCATTCTTGCCAACGAAAGGATAAAATTTTTCATGCTATATACTATGCTAGTAAGACATTACCGGATGCCCAACTGAATTATACCACTACCGAGAAGGAGCTATTAGCAGTTGTTTATGCATTTGATAAATTCCGATCATATTTGATTGGAACAAAAGTGATCGTGTTTACAGATCATTCGGCAATTAAGTACTTAATAGCAAAGAAGGATGCGAAGCCGAGAATAATTAGATGGGTATTATTGCTACAAGAGTTTGACTTGGAGATCCGGGACCGAAAAGGAACAGATAATCAGGTTGCTGATCATTTATCATGATTAGAGAATGCAGAACTAAAAAAAGATGACACAACAGTGATCAATGAATTTTTCCCAGATGAACAACTGTTTGCGGTAAGGATGGATACTCCATGGTATGCAGATTATGTAAATTTCATTGTGAGTAAGGTGTTTTCGCCAGATTTAACAAGTCAACAGAAGAAGAAATTTCTCCATGATGTGAAACAGTATTTATGGGATGAGTCTTTTTTATTTAAATAGTGTGGAGATCAAGTAATAAGGTGTGTTCCGGAAGTTGAAATGGAAAATATTCTCTACCAATGTCATGCATCTGACTATGGTGGACATTTTATGAGGGAGAAAAAACTGACTAAGGTGCTTCAATGTGGATTCTTCCGCCAACACTCTTTAAGGATGCCCGTGTGTTTTCATTGAAATGTGACAGATGCCAAAGAGTGGGTAATATATCAAAGCGACAAGAGATGCCACTAAACATGATCTTAGAAGTTAAATTGTTTGATGTTTGGGGCATCGACTTCATGGGACCATTTCCATCATCTTTTAGCAACTCCTATATACTTCTAGCGGTGGACTACGTTTTGAAGTGGGTAGAAGCTATAGCATCGCCCACCAATGATGCTAAGGTTGTGGTTAAGTTCATTCGGAAGACTATTTTCTCTAGATTCGGCACTCCTCGTGCAATCATTAGTGATGAAGGCACACACTTCTGTAATAAGCAGTTCTCAGCTTTTCTCGTTAAGTACGGAGTCACTCATAAGATAGCTACTGCTTACCATCCACAAATAAGTGGTCAAGCCGAGATATATCTAACCGAGAATTGAAGCGAATCCTCGAGAAGATAGTGAACCCTAGTCGGAAAGACTGGGCTAGTAAGTTGGATGATGCTTTATGGGCATATCGTACAGCTTACAAAACTTCGATAGGGATGTCTCCGTACAGGTTAGTATATGGGAAGGCCTACCATCTTCCAGTTGAATTAGAACACAATGCTTATTGGGCAATTCGGAAGTTAAACTTTGATATGTCTATTGCGGGAGAGAAGCGCCTCTTACAATTGAACCAAATGGATGAATTCAGACTCCAATCATACGAGAACGCGAAGTTATATAAAGAAAAGGTTAAGAGGTGGCATGATGAGAAAATTCTGGAAAGAAAGTTTGAAGTAGGGCAAACAGTGCTATTATACAATTCAAGGCTTAAACTGTTTCCAAGGAAATTGAAATCCCGTTGGTCAGGGCCATTTATTATTACAAAAGTTTATCCTCACAGAGCTGTGGAGGTGGAAGACCCGGATGCTAAACATAATTTCAAAGTCAACGGTCAGAGATTGAAGCACTACTATGGGGGTTGTGTTGATCGTGAAAAGACATCGGTCAACCTTGCTGATTAGAACAGAGAAGAAAGTCAGGCTAAAGACTATAATGCTGTTTGATATATACAATGTAAGCTGTATAGGACGAAATGGCTAAGCTAGTCTGTGGAGGTGAATATAAAGCTCATCTACGAGTCAGGGTACATGCAAGCTAGCAAGACCAATATGGCGTCCCTCTTAGATGAAGGAGGTAAAGCTGTAGTCTCCTGGGTGAGAATATCCACATGACCCAACAGATCTGTAGCCATCTGCATGATGACCATATGCTCATCAATATAAGCGCTCATCTCGGCGATCATACCAGTGGTAAGGGACCTCGCTAAAGTACTATCTATGACAGCCACATCCCGGGCAGATATGGCGTATCCCGTTCAACTACCGCTGCGTCTATGGCTGACCTGGCCTCATCACGCTCAGTGACGGTGGCATCTCTACGAGCCAGTGCCTCATCTCTCTCTAATAGGGCGGCGTCCCTCACATCAAGAGCGATCGACATCATAGATCGAATCGATCTCTCTCAAAGGTCATCGGATGAAGACCACCGCTAAAAATCTTGTGCCGAGTCTTTGAATAACAAAAGAAATTGGTACTAGGAGAATCTAGAAGAAATGCTGGCAACCCAGCAGCGGGCTCCTCCTCGATGTAGGCATCAATGTCCTCCATAGGCTCTACATCGTATAACTCGCTTCTTCGCAGATCTGCAACATCTGCTGCGGTGCGATAAAACCTCGATCTCCATCCATACGGAGTACTCTGAGTAATCCGGAGACGACCGACAGAAAAGCAGATTAGCTCACGCCGATCCCAAAGAAGCGATATACGAGATCGGTCCTCTGCTGAGAGGTATCGAGAAGCTGAACGCTGACCTGTCACCCCCTCAAAAGAATGAAAATCCTGGAACTGGTCGAACTGCGACATCATAGCCAATGGGTGATAAGTAGTCACACCCCTCAAGCCAGCCAGAGGGAGGAAATCCATGCCCGGAGCATTAGTAATGAATCTGTAGGGTGAGCAAAGCCCTGAGCACAGCAATATGCTAAATGGATCTCTGATATCTGCCAAAAATGCGGACCAGGACTGAGCATCTGTACACTCCGATGGCTGAAAGGAGTATGACATAGCCACATCATGAGAAAAGCAATACCCATGCCGTCTAAGGGTACCAACCGGTCGCAAGTGTGACATAAACCAGACATACAAAGATTTAACCGAACTCCCAAAGTGAACACTCCTGACGGGTAAATCTTTGCAGATAGGATCTCGATCGCAGGTCTCTACCCACGATCATAGGTAAAATGGTACGACCCTCCCTGAGAGCTCTCACGGCCATGATAACTCCTATATCTATCTCATCCATATACCGCGGCATATACACGTATGACAGTACACATAGCATCAGTACGTCAACTCTGGACAAATCCAATGATCCTCTGACACGGTGAAATCCCCAGAATGTCGTGAGTAGCTATCCTCCGCGCCAAATCTATCATACAAAAAACGCTGAGATATCACGTGGCCAGATGTCAGCTCATCCTGCACTACTCTGCGCCGCAATCCTGTGAGAGTCATGAACTGTCTGCTCATGTCTCCCAAAGCCATATGCACGCAAGGTCTGTCTAAGGGCAGCATCGTTAATCGTGCATACTCCTCTAGGGTAGGAGTCAACTCATGGGTGCCAAATCGGAATACCTGCCTATTTGGTAGCCAATGCTCTATCATCCCGTCCATGAATCCTGCAGGAACCTGAAATGCCAAAAGGGTCATGGTATGCTGCGATATGAGATCTCTGATCACCCAATCGGTGGTGACAAGCTATCGTACCACGATGGCATACCCAATGCCACCACTGACGGTGGGGTATGATCTATACGGCTAACTGTCGAAGAGGACATCTGTGCGGGCCGTGTTATAAGACCATCCATGGGTCAATGCCAAATATCTCTGGACATACATACATATGCATAACATGATATATGCATAACAGATAATGGATGGCAATATGATATAGGGAATGAAAAGACGGTGCATACATTCCTAAATATATCATCAATACATACATTTCCTGCATGTCGACTACAAATACATGAAAAATGGGGCACAAGCGCCTACTACTACTAATGTAAGCCTATCAAAAGATATAGCGAGAATGGGGAACGACAACCCAATATCTAATGAGAGGCCTATCAAAAGATATAACGAGAATATACATCGGAAGAAGACCAGGTCTCGATGTCCACGTCCTCAATCTGTCCACCGATGTAACTCCTCACGAGTCACTAGATCTCTATCAGCAGGATGTCGGGCCTATAAAGAGGAGGATCTACGCCAAGCAAAACCAAATGGGTCGTTCGATGGGCACAAAGACTGATTTGGAAGGAACAAAAGACTCCGCCTCTGCTAGATCTCTGCCCAAATGCCGAATAAATACATATGTCTGGTCTAACTGCCGGGTCAAACTATCAATCTGGGTCAGATGAGTCAGAGCTCGGACACAAGCCACCCAATCCATCATCATCAAAGATCCGGAACCATGTCCCCCATAAACCGTGTGGTGGCGGGTGGGCCCCAATAGTCTTGAGGAGCCACCAACGCTGGAATATCTCCTGAGTACATGGACCCTCGGATAAATCAAAACCGTCAACTCCCAACAATGGAATATCAGTTATGGGTGACTGTGATACAGGCCAATGACCCTTGGCAGGAGGCAAGATCGGTATACAGATCTCCCCTGTGGTGCTTCTAATAGCACGCTCTCCTAAATAGAGCTCCCAGCCTCCATCTGTGAAGAGAGGAAATCTCCGGGTGGAAATCAAATACTCTACTCCTGTAGGGTGTCCATCCTCAAAATCGATGGTCAAATGATCCCATGAGTAGGGAAGACATGTGATGGTGTCAGCCGTCAGCAACTCCAGCTGCATACGGCAGTGAGCGAAGCCCTCAGATACAGGGACCTCTGGCAAAATAGAACGGTGCCATCGTCGTCCTCGTGGATAGGTATCTAAGCCTAACGCACTCATAGGATGCAAACATGGGAGCCTCTCATAGGCCCAAAACTGCCAACACAATGGCAAAACATCTGCTATCAGTAAACACTCTTAACCTATGAATTGGAAAAGACAAGAGAAATACTCACCAGCAGAAATGGGTAAAATCCTAGCTAAGCCTCTAAATCCAAACCCTATGGCCTTGGAGACGCATGCCCTAGAGGAAATAGGCAAAGGTGTAAGAGCCCCATTCATACTCTCCTATATGGTCCACATCGCGTGTGGTGCTGACCAAAGCAAAAGATACCGTGGAAGAGTTATCTGCTATGAAGCAACCTCGAATGATCATCAGGAATAATCACCGCAGAACGCGATCCCTGATCCTGACATCATCAGGCATGGGCACACTCAATAGCCTGCTCATAACATCTACGCTCAAAGGACCTGAACAAACAATCCTGCCTTTGAGCGCCTCCGCCGGAACTTCTAATAAGGATCGATGGCGGAGGGGTAATATTAAGCCGATGCGAGGCCTTTGGCTCCCCTCTAAACTCCATACCTGTGATAAATTGCCAATCCATAGGCGTCATCATCACCTCGCAATCCAGCAGGTGGAGTGACTGAGTCTCATGAAACCATCGCTCAAACAATGCCCTGAGGTAACCCCAGGGACAACGACGGGGAAGGATGGAAAAAAATGCCACAAATCCCCACTCATGCACCACTGCTCTATAGTCAGGATGAAGCGCCTGGTACATGGAGTGGATGCTAAACCCGATTCCCAGAAAGGTCAGTGTAAACCTAGAACCTGCATGAAAACGCAGATCAACATCAGAACCCTTTAATCCTCATCAATAGGAAAGGAGAAAGATGAAGTCTAATGCCATACCTCGTTAGCATGCAAGTACATCGATGGATGTCTGACCAAATCACCCAGCAACTCTGGGTTCACCACCTGAATGCTCGAAAGCTCCCTGCGAGGGATATGTGCAGTAGGAGCGGGATTCTCAATATCCGCCTCTTCGTCCTTGACATCTGGAACATCTACCTGGACAGGACGTATCAAAGCCTCCACCAACCGACGAGGCTGTCTGACAGAACGAGGACGAGGCACTTTAGAAGCCCTTCCTAAAATGACGCCGGAAAGTCATTTCAGTAAGAACTACTCGGCTGATCCGGATCCATCAATATCTGGACAACAAGTCTCCAAATCACCTCAGAAAGGGTGTGGTAGTTCCTTACCTAGAGCTTTTTAAATGCATTTATGACTATATGCATGCATGCATTTACTATAACATATAATAGAGTTAAAATGCATGACTACCCAATGCCTACATTTGGAAAAATTTTGCCATAGTCCCCTTTGAAAATAGGACTATCCACATGCACATAGGCATGTCTAGGTGGCCATTCAGTAGCACACTTGCCCCAAAGTCATATACATAATATATGAATTAAAAATTGAAATCATCATGCAAAAGGCCAACCTCAATGCTAGGAGTATTTTGCCTTTCTACCTTTTGCTAGTTGGACCTCAAATAGGACAAAAAATAGCAGAAAAAGGTGCCAATTTGACTGTCTCAAAAGTCAAAATTTTTTACATCATTATGTTCAACATGGTTTAATACTAACATTTACTATGTTGAATATTTTTTATCAAGTCATTTGTGCATACATAATCACTACTATGTATTTAGATGCATTTCGTGTGATAACTCACAATCCAACGGACAGAAACTAGGAAAAAATACATGCATACGTTACCAGGATAGTGTAGAACACTTGTACAGTGACAGAATTTGCAGAAAGTAGCCCGAACTCAGCAGATCTGAAGAAGGGTCACGGATTTTTCTAAGCGAAGTGAGTTGGAAATGAACTTGCGAAGCGGTGTGAGGATTTATCATCACGCTTGGCGCGCAGCTCACCATGGCTACATCGGATCTTTTCGCATCTCCTCTATGTGGGTCCCACCCCTCCAGCTCGATCTAGTTCAAGTTGAAACGGAGTTCTCACGGACTAAAAAGGTCAAATCGAGAATAAAAACGCCACGTGATTGAGCAAAATAGCATACAATCCTGGTTTTCTCAGATGAGACTTTGAATCGGTACATCACCCATTGGTAGTCACCCGAACACGAGGTATGCCCTACCAATGATCTTATTTGTCATAAATCACATCCAGAAATACCTCGTACAGGTCCGATGCCGCCAACCCCGGGTCGTTACCCTAAATAGGTCCCCGACGGGGGTTACAACATAGATACCCGGCGGGGGTTACAACACGTTCATCCGTTGACATTTCTATCAATGAAAGTCAAGAAACCTTGACGTTATTTCAGCCGATGGCAAGTAAACCCATCAAAGCATTGAGAACCGTTCGATAGTTGCGTACGTACTCATGCGTCCCCAGTAGATCCCCGACGGGGGTTACCACGTATATCTCTGGCGGGAGTAGCAACGCATGCTCAGCCGTTGACACACATATCAACGAAGGTTAAGCAACCTTGACGTCATTTCAGCCGATAGCGTTTAAACCTATCAGAGCTATAGAGCTATTTGAGGTTCTCATACCCAACTGCTCATATTCCCCAGCGGATCCCCGGTGGGGGGTCACAACGCAATGCTTCGTTGATCTACACGACAGCGAAGGTCAAGCAGCCTTGACAAACTACAGATGTTTCAACCGTTGATTCACACGTCAGCGAAGGTCAAGCAGCCTTGACAATATATCCCACAAGATGTTTCAACCGTCGATTCACACGTCAACGAAGGTCAAGCATCCCTGACAGCATTTGTTGTTGGCAGTAAATCCAACAGAATCATGACATATTCTAGCGATACTAACCAGGAAAGGTCCATGTTATCGAAGAGGATAGATGATGGAATATGTTATACACATCCTCAAATAGATCAAGCTTTATCCCCACAGATCCCTTGCACATAAGAGATACCTCTTCAGGATCAAGTCGTTATCAAAGACACAGGAATTTGGTGATAACCCCAACATCAACATCCTAACAGATTAAACACACACATCGATCGATCAAGATTGCCAATCCCCAGTTGAAGCAACAGGGATCCAACAATCATCCCCACCATGTTGGGCTACAACCCCGTACACATGCATCATACATTTGCATCATGTTGTTATCCATAGTACCATATTTATCTTGTTGCGTTTCAAGTGTCTAGGATTCTTTATCCTACCCATGCATCGTCATGCATGAGTATGATAAAGAGGGGCATCTGTAGACACTCGAAATTTTCTGTACTACTGTTACTAACATTGCAGGAGGACAGATTCACCTTTTAAGAGAGAACCTTGAAAGACAATCCAAATCCATACCGAATACTACCGGAAGTTCAGCATCAAACCCCGGATCGCAATCTGGGAGTAACAAACCCAACCTCGGAGATAACCCCGAGACCTGCAGATACAATATCGGAACACACTCAGGAGAAGACCGATTAATCTCGGAGACAACCCCAAGGTATCCAGTCTCAGTCCCAACCATGGGAATAGCCACCAACCTTGGTGATAAACCCAAGGAATGAAGTTTCGGCAATAACCCCGGAAATGATTGTTTCAAATGCGACCAGCTTCAATCTCAGCGCTCACCAACGAGATACATTGTACCAACCCGGCAATAACATCGGGAAGACAGGCACACCTCAAAGATGACAATGAGGACCTTCAACAATTCTGAAGGTCAATCTCGGTGAAGTCTCGAGTAACGCGTCTGCTATCGGCCCAATCCAAAGAATAACACCGGTGAGGGGCAACATCGTCATCTCGTCCAACACGATGCCACATCACGTCTCTACGCAACAATGTCCCACAAGGCTAATCAATCCCGAGTGACTATTATGCGGGGTAACGGATGAAAGTTGAAGCTTGAAGACCGGAGGGAATCGTCCCATCTTCAATGACTTCGCACAAACTCTAATCCTATGCCATCGTACAACTCTCAACAACGGCGGTCCGAAATAGGTCCTGTATACCTCAAACAGATGCCCGGATTGCAATTCTGAAAATCCGAGTGGACATTACAGTGCCTGAGTGCACGTACTTTGAGACGACCCGACCCGACTTGCCTCTAGTACACCTACGGCTCAACAAGCAGTACACTGCATGACTCATATATGCCTATAAATAGAGGGCTTGGGTGCTGATTTTAAGAGAAAAAGACGGGAAACCACCGCACAATTCGCTCTGCTTTTCGCCCATACTGAGTGTATTTCCCCTTTCAAACACTGTGAGCTCATATATAGCCCCTTTTGTACCCACAAAAGCGGTGTTTACCCACTCTAAAGATATAGAAGCCTTTTTATCGGTCAATTGTAAGCCTTCTCACACACTTTAGAGTCGTTTCTCTTCATCTTTGCACCCTTCTACACGTTGAGAGTCGTGTTGCTTGCTTTTACCGGACTTTGGTCCGTGGTTTCATTCGATCTGTATATATATATATATATATATATATATATATATATATTTATATATATATTGACTAACATTATCGAGTTATGCCTCGATTGAGCCTGAACTTGATGCGGGCGTTTACTTGCTTATATATATATATATATATATATATATATATATATATATTTATATATATGAGCGTATGTGTGTCGAACTACATTCGATGAGCTTAGATTTTGATGCAAGATGCTTTCTTTGCTTTAATATATATATATATATATTAACTATGTGTAGGACTTCATTCGATTAGCACAGATTTTATATCAAAATGCGTTTACTCGCTTTTATATATATATACTTATATATATGAAGCGTGGTCGAACTACATTCGATGAGTGCAGATTTTACATCCTGTGAATTTATTGCTTTTATATATATATATATATATATATATATATATATATATATATATATATATTAAATCCCTGCTGGAGTTTTCTTCGTGGCGATTGATCGCTTCTGACTTTATTTACATTTACGTCCGCCTAGAGTTTCCTCCGTGGTGGTTGATAGCTTTAATGACTTTATTTACATTTCGATCCCCCATGGAGGTGCTTCGTGGTTGGTGATCATGTCTCGTATATATATATTTATAGCTTTTATATATATACCGCTACTACTTTCATAAAATTGCAAAGATTACAGGCGCCTAGGAATCATGTGATCACAGATTCATCCCATTGGATCTAGATTCGGTTCCCGTGATGGACATTTTTCAGCTATAAGCATCTTGTAAATTATTTTGTGGTGTCTGAATTTCCTCAGATGGTTTTCATACCCACGAGAAAGTCGGCATTATTTTTGTATATATTATTTTCGTACGGATGCCTCGCATCCGTCAAATAAAATCAATCAAGTCGATCACTTAATGAAAAATGGGAGTGTAAAAGGTCTCAATTCCTATTGAGCAACAGGGTTTGAAAAACCTCTTTTATAAAACATCACTGCCATATCTTGCTAAAAATTAAATTTTTACATAAATTCAAACCCTATGTATATAGGTTCGAACGAGGCCTCGCACAACTTCCATATAATAGCACATTGACCCACACACACATACACTCGGATAATAGTTTCTTGAAAAGAGGCGGTCAAGTGGTAACACGGATGTCGAAGTGCCTAACACCTTCCCCCGCATAACCAAGTCCCCGGACCCTAAGCGAATCTCGGTTTCACAGACCAGTATATCGGTGTCACATCACTGGGTCAATGTGCAAACCTTTTTCTCGGTTGTGTTGGTACAACCATTTAAAAAACCAACTGGCGACTCTTAACAGTCCCATCATCGACATCATACATGTCGGACCTTTTTCACTTATTTTTTCAAACAAATCTCACCTAAAATGAGAACACCAAAGAATAAGTAACGGAAAGGGACACCCAAAAATCCTGACGTCGACATGAGGTAGCTCTACCTCCAGAGTTGGAAAACATTCACAATGTTTTTCACATTTCAGTGTTACGACCGTTTAAACTTGATTACAAACACGTAATCGAGTACGAACCGTTGCAGTTTGATAAAGACTTGTCCTATGAAGAGATTCCTATCCAGATAGTGGACAGGAAAGAACAGGTGCTCAGGAATAAAGATATACCTTCTGTAAAGGTGATATGGAGGAACCACAACGCTGAAGAAGCTACATAGGAGCTCGAGGATAAAATGATGAAAGATTACCCTGAGTTATTTGTTTGATCTATGTCTTCGATTCTGGGGACAAAATCTTTGTAAATAGGGAAGAATGTAACGAATGATTTGTTTGACTTGTGATTCTGAGGACAGGATCCTTGTAAGAAGGGAATGATGTAACATTCCAGAATTTTAAATTATAATATTAAATATTTATTGAATTATATAAGTATTTAATGGATATGTTTATTGTAGATTAAATAATTGTTCAATTTGATTTGATTTGATTTAGTTACTTATTTGTTAAGTAAATAATTAAGGAGTTAAGAAAATTAATTGTTATGAGATTATATACTAATTTAATTTAATAATTAAGTTAGAGAGCTTATAATGATTAAATGAATTATAATATTTTAATTGGAATTTGTAATTAAAATAAGGTGTTAGTTGGTGAAATAAAATTATAATTATAAAGGAAATTATAATTATGTGGTATGGATTTATGTGTTAAAGTAATTTAATAGATTAGTATTAGAATTTATTAAATTGATTATTAAAATTTAATTAAATAGAAGTGTGACAAAGAACCTTGCTATAAAAGAGTTATTAGAATAAATTAAAGGAGTTTAATTTCGTTTTGGCCAAACAAGTCTTAATGCATATTAAGTCTTTAATCTAATGGTGTTTTACCAAACAAGGTATATGGATTAATTGATTTATTTTAATTAGGTTTACCAAACAAGGTGTAAGAGTTAATGGGTTATTTTTAGTTAGCTAGCCAAGCATTATGGCTTTTGATTTTCAAATAATTTATAACTGATGTCAATTAAAATTTTATAATTAATATCTATATTATTATTATTATACGTTATATCTATTTGGTTAGTACGTAAGTTATAATAGAGTAAGGAGAAAGACTCAGAAGAAGAAAGAGGAGGAGGAGGAGGAGGAGGAGGAGGAGGAGGAGAAGAAGAAGAATACAAAGAAAAATTGAGAAAATCCTAGAGAGTGTTGTAAAAAGAATTTGGGGAAAAGAAGTTTTGTTGAACAAAGGAAGAGAGTTGTCATCTTCTAGCATACAAGGTATCATCTAAACCTTTTTAAAAAAATTCTTTAAAGTTTAGTTGTCTTCTTCTTCCAAAATTGTATGTAAAAGCTTTGTGAAGGATAAATTGTGTATGGTTTATGGTTTTGTATGATAAATTGTTTGTTATAAAACTGTTTTTCATAGGTTATGTATGGTTATAATCAATTAATTTATGTATGTATGTAATTTATGAAGAAAACTATATTACAGTGTGTTTATATGAAAATATATGAATATGACTTAGTTTAAAATAAAATTAAGGTTTGATTAGTTGTTAATATATATATATATTGACTATTGATTTTGAAAGTAGATGAATAAACATAAACATGATAGTTTGAATTAATGATTTTGGTTGAAAAACAAAGTTATAGTGGTAAGTTTCACTGAAAATATCAAAAATAAAGTTTTTATCAAAAATAGTGAAATTGGGTGTTGTAAATTTGATGTTTATGTTATTATATGAGTAAAAATATGTTAAGAGTATTTAAATTATGTTTATATGTGCATTACATGTTAATTAGTTTGTTAGAAAGGAGCTTGTAGGCCAAATTAGCTTTTTCATCTTTATTCTATCGAAGGTTGGTAAGTCAAGTGCTGGAGTTATTGTACTACGCATTTTGACCCAAAGATATTATTCCGTCTTGCAGGTTTCGGTACCACGCTTGGCGTACCAATCGCTGCTTTGAGTCTCTCGTCATCATTAGCCATTTCGTGTAGCCATGTACTACGTAACCTGATGTAAAGAAATGGTAAATGCGTATGAGTTAAGCGAGTAATGGTCGATAATTTATTTATTTAACACAAAGTTTGAAAACAAATGTTATGTGTTAATAATGGGATTGTTGAATTATGATTTCAGTAGTACGAAACTAAGAATGAGCATGCTATCAAGGGTTAACTAGTATTAGTATTAACGTAATTCCATTATGTGAATTGAAAATCAAACCTACATGAGGTGTATACTTGTTTATATAGAATGTTGGTAGTGACTAATTATGTCATGATGACGTATATATAGGGTATTGAGATTCAAGTTGTAAGTTTTAGCTTGTGCTCAAGGCAAGTTCTCTAACCCTAAAACTTTGTTGTGCAAGTTTAATTTCGTTGAGTACTATATTGCTTTTAATTCAATTACAGTTACACAAGTTGCTAACTCTACACTTTCGTAGAGCTAGATTGTTTATTATTGAGAAAGTTCTTGTATCTATTTGTTCATGAGGATGCAAGTATTCTAAATCTTATATCTTAATATTGAGGAAGTTTCTTTAACATGTAACTTGTTATGTAGCATGCGGGTCGCTGTATTTTATTATTCTAGTGTTGAACAACTTTATCGTTCAAATTACTATTCACTATGCATGCTTAATATCCAATTCTCAATAAATTTGACTTAATATGGTTCAAGAAAACTATGCTATGATTATTCAATGTTTATGCTATTAGATTATTCCTAAAGCATGATATTAATTTACAAATATCGATTCAGTTATGATTATTCCATAGCATACAGTTAGTTCTTTTGTATTCAACTAATCCTTAGTTGATGACCGTTGAATTCTAAATTACCTTGTAACGTATCCAAACCAAACCTACTTTGGTGCGGACTTGTATTCTAAATACTGAGATGAACAACTCTTTATTAGAGGTTTACGCTTAACGTTGAAATGGTTGTGCACAATACATTGTACGAAGGGTTGATCCCCCTAAGTACGTGGAGTCCTTATAGTCTTATAACTGTTAAAGTTTAAGTTGAAAGATTACTTATAACTGTGGACATGGTTCGTGGTCATTAGACCCTCAGTAGTATGTCTCAGAATGTTAATAGAACATATCATTCAGTTCTATTGAGCCTATTACTGGCAAATGTTGTAAAGTTATTCATTCTTATTTCAAGTGAGCTTTGTTTGCTCACTCTTGCATATTTATACACTTATTGCAGCTAACGTTGATACGGTGAATGAACCTACAACTAACAAAGGAAAGGGAAAATGTACAACTGATGAAGACTTGTAATTTTATTGTTATCATTATGATAATAGACTTTTAATAATGATGTGATGTAATAATTTAATCTCCGCATTTGAATGATTGTAATTAAAGGTTAGATAACCTGGGAGATTTTTATTTAAATGTAATCCTGTATGGGCAGGTTTTTATTATTCAATTTTTATTATGATTGGGTAGTTAGATATAATTGTTTTGATTAAGTGAACACCAAATCTTGAGGTAATGAGGTACCAGAATTTGGGGGTGTCACAAACTCTAGCTAGCCATGTGCCTATAAACCATACAAATCAGCTACAACATCCTAGCCAAATCCATTGCATCCACCATATATATAAGGGACAAGAGAGAAAAGTTCATAAATTAAGCCATTTGATCACCAAACACTTAACTTAGACCTCCTCTCTCTAAACCTACGAAAATATTTAGCATTTCAGTCTCTTAGTAAATCCCCAGAACATCAAGATCAGGTCAGGAGCATAGGATCAAGCATAGTTTATAGAAAGGTATAACCTTGAACCAAAACTTCAATCTTGTATGCTATGTTGGATTTGATGATTGAATGTTTAAATATGTTATATGGTGTATAACTAAGTGGTCTGGGTTGATAAATGTTAGATCCATAACATCTATAGGCACGGATTTGATGATTTTCAAAATCTGGAAAAAGTTTGAAAATATTGTTTGACAGCGAATGTTAGGTCTCCTAGATCTCTTTCTGTTTAATGTTTTGGTGTTTTAAAGGTTTGATGTTGTTGTCTGTAATGTTGTTAGTATTCTGAGTTGATTCAGGATCATTGAATGTTTATATCAAAAGTTATTCACGGTCAGTTTTTTGGGAAATCCAGAAAACTGAAGAACGTGTCCTGTCAGTGACTTTGACCGGCTTTGATCTCGTTTCTGACAAGCTTTTAGGATGTATAATGGTATCTAGATTATAGTATGACATGAAATATACAAGTGCATGACATTTTCAAACCTTAGAAGGCAACTGATCGATCGTAGTAATCGGTCAAACGTCGTTAACCGTGAAGCTTTACTTTCTAGGTAACCCAGAAAGTTGAGACAGTGGTCTGACAAGTACTTTAGGGGCTTAGATCTTATAACTTAATGTTATCTAGACATTATAAATACTCAAACAAGATACCATGTTAGTTACTCTACAAGGCCCGACGTCTAACACAACAACAACATGAACAGATTGACTGGAATAAGGCCACAAAGAGCGTTGACCGACCATAACTTCATGTTTTTGGGTAGCCCAGAACATGAAGAACATGTCTGACAGTGATTTCAAAGCTCTATATCTTGCATATGTGTTCAGAAATGAACCTGATAATGGCTGGATCGTGTAGTATTACACTAGTACTACAAGATCTGACCAATATCTTGTCCAGAAACATTATAGGTTAGGAATTAATCCAGGTCAAACCTAGCTACTCGATTACTGACATTGAGTGTTCTTGAGGCTCAAGAACACCTAAGGCGACAATTTCTGTCGCTAAAGGCTATAGTGACAGACTTATTAATTTTAATTATTTTAATTTCTAAAAATCATTTAAAAATAAAAATTAACTTTTAATAATTTGGCATATTTTCTATAAATATTAGTAATTATTTGAATATTATTGATATTTAATTTATTTCATAAATGCATTAAATAAATTAATTAAAAATGATTTTATTATATTAAAATCATTTTAAATGATAATAAGGTATTTAAAAATATTTTAAGTTATAAAATGTAACTTTTAATAATTTAAAGCAAATTCCATTAATTTTGATATTAATGATATTAGATTTATTTAATAATTATATTAAATAAATAGTTTTAAAATAATTTTATTGATTTAAAAATCATTTAAAAAAGGATATAAATGATTTAAAAATATTTTAAGTAATAATAAATGACATTTAATATTTTTATAAATAATATATTAATATTTAAAATTAATGGTAATTATTTAAAATGATTTTAAAAGTTTTAAAAATTATTTAAGGGTAATATTAATGTTTTAAAAATATTTTGAGTTATTATAAATAACTTTAATATTATGGCAATGGTTTCATTAATAATTTAATATTAATTAAATATTAATGATAATAGAATTATTTAATATTTAAATCATTTAATAATGATTCTAGAGTTTGAAAAACCATGATAAATTATAATAATTATTTAAAATTTATTATAAGCCACTGAAAAAAAAAATATGATTGGTATTTAAAATATCCAGAATAATATTGAACTACATGATAGAGTTTTAAACTCGATAATTACCCGAAAAAGTCGTCGGTACACCGAAATACTACCGAAATTGATCTGAACATATATAGTTTGACTGTATAAGTGTCTGTTTGTGTCCTAATGACTGATAAATATATGTGACAATATGATTAGGTTATGTGTTGACTATAAATAACAGTATTATGTTTATGATATGTTATTCTAATCGATAGAACAATCTTATGAATGATAGGTCGTTGAATTAAAGATAGAACTAAGTTGTGTAAGCAGCAGATCAGGCAAGTATCCTACCCTTTGTATTTAGTTTATAAAATGGACATGTGTAAGCCAGTTTCAGAACTATATTGTTATTGTTATTGTTCATGTATCTATACCTCTGTAGATATGCCAGTTCTTGAATTATATCCAATCATTGTAGTATTATTGTATAATTCAGATATATATTTTATTCGTAAATTTCTAAGATTGGTTATACAAGTGTCCTCACTTGGATAATTATTGAACATGTTGATACATATTTATTGATTTCCAATATGTATATATCTTAATTGAAAGTCGTCTAAGCTATTTGTCTCGGCTAGAGACAGATTTAAAAATATCTTTGAATATGATAGATATAACCTTATTATTATTCAACCGAATTGTTTTGGTTCGGATTCCCGACTAAGTATGAACATCCCGAACATGGAAAAACTTTTGTGCGCCTAAGACGGATATGATGAACGAGAATATCATTCTGGCATGTAGTATTGATCAATACAGGGCACATTGGGATGATCACCTTCGTGCCTGTAAGTTATGATGGTTTGCGGATGAAATTCTGTTAAACCTTATCGAAAATTGAAAACAAAGTTTATAGTCTGTCGACTGCTCACCAATTATAGTCAGTATGTAGCTTCAAAATTTGAGATAGAATTGTTACGTTGTTTAGTGTTGCTTCAGTTTACTTCACAAATGTTGATTCGTTGTAGAAGTGTCATTCAAAGAAAACATTTACTTCTTTCAACAAATATTTATTGTTTGCTATTACTTACTGGGCAATCAAATGCTCATTCTTGCTTAAATTAAATGTTGTCAGTTATGTTTGATCGACCTGAAGGTTCTGCCAAGAACAAAGGGAAATAAAAGCAGATAGACTAAGTTTGTAAGACCCCAACTTTTATGAATAAAGATGAATTTTCTATAAATATCATTTTTGAATATTATGGAATGAATTTGATATAATGTTATAGTTCAGGTAATATTTATAAATTTTGCAAAGTACACGAAGTTGTTATATAATATTGATTGGTGGGGAATATTCATTTTAATAGGAATATTAAATAACGACACAATCATTGGTGGACCTACAATGGAATTATTGTTTGATTGAGAAAAGCGAAAAAATATTTTATTGAAAATAACGGTGAAGTTTTACAGTTTATCTTTGTTGAACTACTTTCGGTAGTAAAAAAGTACGATGTCTGGCGTGGTTTAAAAGTAATAGCACACGCAGTATTGATTATTAAGGCTTACGTGAGAAGTCATCTCAGCTTTTATTTTATTACTTATATATATAAGAGTTATATATATATATATATATATATATATATATATATATATATATATATATATATATGTAAGTTGTCAAGTTGTCAAGTTGTCAAGTGGGTGGGTTTGGAAAATTGTTATTCACGTGGGGGAGTACAATTATTATATATATATATATATAGCTTTGTTGACAAAGTAGGGAGGAAGATTTGGCTAGATTACATAATGGTGCATTATTGCATTATTAAATATATGCAAGATTGAAAAACTTTGGTGATGAAATCAATTGAAGTCACGGGCCTTGATATTGTCTACACATGTTATATATATATATATATATATATATATATATATATATATAATATATATTATTTAAAAGATTTTGCTTTAAGTATGGATCGTCCAATTAAAAGTAAATCAATCTGGACCGTTCATGAATTAGTTACTATTCAGTCCATTCTTCTATAAATAGAAGCTCATTCCTTCATTATTTCTTAGGAATTCACTAAAACTCTAGAGAGAGAAATTATAGAGAGAAATAAGAAAAGTATTCTGCTACTTCCCTACTATTATATTCAGTTTCTTTTACGGTAAGGGATATTATTTGTTATACTCGTAAGGGGTATTATTTCTTTTGTATTCATGAAGAGAACTTCTGTTATTTCATTATTTATTATTCTGTTGGAATAACTTGTATACGCGGGCTACAATAATAAGGATGTAAGGTGATAATAAATAGACAATGTCTATAAACTAAATCTAACATTTTCTCTTTTAACAAATAATATTACAACAATGTGCTTCTCAAATAAGCAGATAAGAATTTAGTACAGATTGATGCTTTTCAAATAAGCAGATAAGAATTTAGTACATATGAATGCTTCTTTAAATAAGCAAATATAATTTAGTACAGATTGATGCTTCTCAAATAAGCAGATATCAATTAAAGAGCAAATGTATTTATAAAAGTTTAAAGACTTTTATACTTGAGAAAATATGCTTCTTAGTAAGCAGATAGTAATTTTGAGCTTAGATCAAATAATGCTTCTGTGTAAGCAAATATGTAAATTATGCACTGTTATAAAAGTTTAAATAACTTTAATGTTTTGTGTGAAAAGTGCTTCTTGAATAAGCAAATATATCAATTTTAGCTTTTACTCTAAAATGCTTCTGTTTAAGTAGATATATAATTTAATGCAAATTTATAAAGAAATATTTATTCTTTATGGAGTAAAAAAAGTCAGTTTAAATAACTTTTAGAGTGAGAATGCTTCTGAGTAAACAAATAAGTTATTTTAAACTTTGAATCAAATATGCTTCTATTTAAGAAGATATATTCACTTAAGTTTGTGAAATAAAAGTTTAAATAACTTTTCTATAATGCAACAAGTATTTTATTAATAAATGAATTTATGATCAAATACTTGTGATGACAGATATCAAGTATAATATATAAATCAATTAAGCAATACTTGATATAAAAAATATTATTGTTTAACTCAAACAATATATAAGAATATTGTATCTATTATGTGAACTTTTATAAATAGTGTCACTTGGTACTATAAGGAATCGTACGGTCGAATTCCTCTCCGTAGAGGTTTATCTCTGTAGCCTTGCGGCGCCCAAGTATGACGGAATTTATAATTTTTACAATTGATATTTATATAAATATTTTCAATAGATCACTACGATTCTCAAATGCGGTTCGGATGACTACTCTTTTTGGAGCAGTATCTCAGTGTTGTTTTGAGTTATCAAGTGTCGTATCTATTTTACGATATTTATATAAATAATATCAATAAAAAGGTTCTTGAAGACTATAAGAAAAAAGATGCGGATTCCTCTCTAGTAGAGGTTTATCTCCAGTAGCCTTCATATGGCTAAAGTATCCTTTTATTTGATAAATAGATAAAATATAGATATATAGAATTGTGTAGAACAATTTATATTCGTATATCTATAAATATAAATAAGCAAGAGATAATTCAAATAAAATAAATCAAACCATTTAGACCAATTTTTTCTTCTCAAATAATCAGAACTTTTGTAAGAAGAGAGAGAAAGCTTTTTAGAGAGAGTGTGTGGGAGAGAAAATAAGCTTTTCTTTGTAAGTGAATTGGCAAATTAGAAATGAAAAGAAAACCTCCAATTTATAGATTTTTGAGATCAGGGGTAGAAAGGTAATTTTCAAAATTTAATTTAAAATTAGTAGTTGAGATGATCAATTTTGAAATGAACAATTCGGATAAAAAAAAAATCACGCGGTAGAAGCTTGAATTCCGCCCAGGCATTTCTTCATCAACTTTGTATTTAATGATCAATTTGAATCCCAGCATTTATTTCGGTCAAGGAGGTTGAATGAAGGAGCACACGTTTTTAGGAAATAAAAATTGTCAGCACACTTTTTCTGTATAAATGTTATGCATGCATGGCTTCAAACACATATGAGGCATGCAATTTAATGCACACGGTTTTTTAAAAACAAACTTGCCAGCAATGCTTTTGTCCCATAATGAGGGTCACAGTTTTTAAAAAAATTTGCTAGCTCATGCTTTGAAAAAGGAAAGCCTGCATGGTATTATACATATATATATATATATATATAATATATACTAATATATATATATATATATATATATATATATATATATATATATATATATATATATATATATATATATATATATATACGTTATAATATATATAGTATTATAAATGAATGAATTGTTGAAAGAATTCATTTAGTACAATCGCTACAACATGTAGCATTGTTACAATTTTTTTTTTTTTTTTTTTATAAGTCGCTATGAGGTTATAGTGGGTTTGGGCCAAAATAAGTTGCTTTCCTCAACAACCTAAGATTCTTGTATGATGGATACCTATATATATATATATATATATATATATATATATATATATATATATATATATATATATAGTTAATGTTTACACACACATATATATATATATATATATATATATATATATATATATATATATATTAGTATAATATAATACATATAAGTAATAAAATATATATATACTGTTAACATATATAATATATACGGTTTATATATATAATTATATGTATAACTAATATATATATATATATATATATATATATATATATATATATATATCTAAGTAATAAAATAATTTTACTCAATTTTAAAATAACTAAAAATAATTTTTGAAATCTTTAAATAATAAAATTAGTTTGAGAATAAATATAAAATGTCTACATGTCAAAAATGATTTAATTAACATTTCCATCTTCTTTTCAAATTCGGCCAAACAAGCATTTGATAATCAATAAATGACTTTTGTCCCATAATGCATGACCCAATTTATTTCACATATTAAAACATCAAGATCAATAAAATCAATTAAATAAGATTTAGAAAATTTTTTTGGTCAAAATAAATAAGATAAATAAAACAATTATAATAAAAATCCTATGGAGAGGATTCTACCCTTTTAATTAAATTATTTACTAATTATTGTTATCATCAAAATAAAACTAAAAGTTGGAGACCCAACAATCTCCCCCTTTTTTGATGATGACAATTAACTAAAAATATTTTTCATAAAAGCTCCCCCACAATTTATGCAATCATAAAAAAAAAATTAAAAAACTAACATTCAACAATATATAATAGTTATAACAGTTATTTTTCTTCTCCCCAATAATATTTTTCTTCTCCCCCTTTGTCATCATAAAAAAATGGGGGAAAAGAATAGTATAATTACTTTTCAGAACCTGCAGAAGAAGAGATTAGAAAAAAAAATTAAAAAATTAGTTGCCTCCTGCATGATTTGAATTTGTGTGGTTGCTTTTGATTGACCAAAATTACTATACAAGAATAGAGATTATTTACCATTTAGATGTATAGAAATTTAAAAGAATGTTCCACATTAAATCTATTATATATATATATATATATATGTTTTATTTTAAAAAAAATAGATTTAAATATTAAATATATTCTTTAAAAAATATTTATATGGACATATATATATAGACATGAACGTCGAATACGTAAACGATCCTCGTGAATCATATTCACGTTGGACGAATGTTCTATGTATACAATGGTTGTATAACTTGGACGTTAATGAAAGTAGTAAGGAAGATATGAATTATCATAAAAAGTGATAGCGAATAGTAATGAGAGTAATGAAAGTCCGATGTGAGTTGGATAGAAAATGTTAGAATGAAATGTAAGCGTTAGACACTTAAGCCAACGCAAGGGTTGAGTGTACGCGATTATTAAATGTGCAGAACCTACACTCCGTGTATGGTTTGACCGTAAGGTAATGAAGAATGTTGTTTAACCATGAACGGTGAAGAAACTGAGTTAAGGATAATAGCGTATAACGTTAAGAAGTCGAGTTAATAAGTATAACTTGGACAACGTTTCGAATCGAATGAACCGGACGTTGTAAGGTATGAATAAGTTAATATGAAACGTTTAACGCTATGACCTCATAGTATTGACATTGAATGATCATTCTGAGTATACAAAAGACTGTATGACTTAGACGATAAAGAATGAATCCTGAGGTATGGCATTTAGTTGCCAGAAAGCCATAAGGAATAAAAGGTTGACTTAACGAACATTATAGTTTAATGGTTCGGATAAGTTAAGAAAAGTTAGGTGGTGGTACAATCGTAACTTTGATAGTTAACATATGGGAGCTGGGCTAAACAATTCTTTCAGAGAGAGAAGATATATACAAAATTGGCAAACGATCTAACTCACTGTGTGGGCAGTGTAGATGAGACGGGAACTTATTTGTTGGTTGTTTGTGGGAAACCACTCAGAGTACCATATGGACTACTAGTAGAGAGGCGTTGAATGCTGAGTACTAGAGAAGTTATAAGAAGAAGATAAGAATGTAAAACATCAAAGATGATGAACGTTTTGAGTAAGACATCTTCGTATGTCGTGAAGCCGTAAACCAGTAATGAAAGTTAGTTAGCGTAAACTTAGATTACAAGAACGCAAACCCTAAAGTAAAGTTAAGTAAACCAATGCGTAAGTCAAGTATATGACTAATTGGTGTACGTGTATTTCTTATGTGTTATATAGGGATTTGGAATGAGCGATTCGATTGTAAGTCAGAGGCGTGTGTAAAGCAAGTTTTCTAACTTCATTCATGTTATATGAATGTTAGTTTCTTAAACTTCTCGGATGTTGTACTTGAGAAGTTATGTCTACATGTCTTGAATGTGCGATGTTTTTGTACAAGGTGGTAGAAATATATGAGGCATTGAGCCACAATCAACACTGCCGGTGTTTCTATGATATGAACTGCGCTGTGATTGAGTACGTTCAATACAAGTATGCTCGGTTTATACATGAATCGTTATTGGTAAGTCTGTGCTAATGATTCTAGCCAGACAGGATATGTATGGAAAGAGGTAGAAAAATGAAAGTAGTGCAAAGAGTATGTCATGAATGTTTTAAAATGATAGGAATCAAGACTATTCCTATTATTCAAGCTACTTCATAACCTTTGTTCGGTTATTGAAGTTCTGAAAAATGTTTAAACTCTTATAGTTGTATGTTCAACTGTTATGACTCGATGGGCAATTGAATGCTCACACTTGCTTTAAATGAAAAACATTTTCAGCGAATAACGTTAGAAAGAACTTAAGGATCCTGTAAAGATCAAGCTGATTGGTATCCAGACGAAGTGCCATTCAGTATGTGAATGTGCGTGCAGAGCAAGTGAAGACTTGTAATATAGAATGATAGAATTAAACTATAGACTAGTTTAATGAACAGTTATGAATCCTTTGTGGCGGATGAAAGTCACTCGTGTAAGATGTAAAGAATAATGTAATTATCATTATTTGTAATGAAAGAGGTTTTAAGGTTTCGAGAACCTGGGATTTTAGAATATATGTTATTACATTTAACTATATAATGACGTGTATTTAGAAGGAAGTGGAATAGTGATACACGGAGTTCGGGTCTGAATGTAGACCGGATTTCGGGGTGTCACAACATCACTGGGTCAATGTGCAAACCTTTTCTCGGTTGTGTTGGTACAACCATTTAAAAAACCAACTGGCGACTCTTAACAGTCCATCGTCGACATTTTACATGTCGGACCTTTTTCACTTATTTTTTCAAATAAATCTCACTTAAAATGAGAACACCAAAGAACAAGTAACGAAAAGGGGCAACTAAAAATCCCGACGTCGACAGGTGGCGACTCTGCTAGGGAATTCTAGTAAGAGGACTTAAGCCGCTATTACAATCTATTCAAAACTGTTATCTGCTTGTGCGTGGATGTTGCATTTACATTTATGATGAATGTGTACGAATGCATTTATTTATTTCACTTAGTGCTTCGCACCATATCTGCTTGTGATATTAATGCTTCGCACATGTCATCATTTCCATACGGTGAGACGCGATGTATGTGAATGTATGTTGTGTGGTCCCTCCACCAGGAGGCTATCCTGTCGGTGTTTGATTACTGGACTCGTAGGAAGACTAATTTCTGCGAGGCTTAGGAAAGGCACCACCCAAATTCACTCCAGTTGAAAGACCGGATTAATTTCCCGTTGAGTAAATTGTGATGATTTGGGAACCTTCATGCCAAAAAGCCGCGAGAGTAACCTAAGATAGGTCAGCCTCTGATAAACCCAAAATGGAGGAAAGTCTCTTCATGCTTTCTCATTTTTCATTACTTGTAAACACAATTACTTGTAATTTTCATTCCATATCTATCTTCATGTAATGAGAAATATGAAGAAATATGTACACATACATAATTTAACATGTTGCAAACAGCTGACATCCATTTTACAGGACAAAATTCCTAAAACAGACACATCACATAACATGTTATTATACACACATTCCCTAAAGACTAAACTATACAAGTCTTTCGCATGGAACCAATCGGACCTACTACCCGGCCAAAATCTAAAAAGGCTGCAGGCCTACAATCAATCATGTCGTCATTTGACCAGACTGACCTTAATCCAGTTTCTCGCCAAGAATTCGACGGATTAAGCAAACAAATTACAGATTTGGCTGTTCTACTCAAAGAACTACACCAGTCTACTAAGGGTCCAAAGATACCCGTACATGCTGAATCATCTACACAATGGGGAACCCAGGTCATTACAATACCTGAACTATAGTTGGTTATAACCAATAAAACTCATGATGCCACCCATCTCACAGGAGATCAAGACACCGGCGACATCAAAAAAGAAAGTCCTCCAAATGGAAGAGACCCTTCGTGCTATCAAAGGAATTAGAACACACGGGAATGTTTCATATGCTGACCTTTGCATTTTCCCTGGTGTTCATTATCTAGAAAAGTTTAAGACTCCTGACTTTGAAAAGTATGACTGGTTAGGAGATCCATACACACATTTGAAGGTGTTTATTGGAGAACTTGGATCTTATGCAGAGGACGAGAAGCTCAAAATGACTTTTCCAAGAGTACATTTGGAGAAGCAGTTCATGGTATACCAGTTAGACAATTCAAAGATCCATAGTTGGGAAGAGCTAGCCCATGCCTTCCTCACTCAATCTGACTTCCGGATCTTAAATGGCTCTGTAGGTATCAAATTACCAAGGTCAAGAAATAATCTAACGAGTCTTTCGGAGAGTATGCTCAAAGGTGGAGCGCTTTGGCTCGCCAAGTTATTCCTTCCATGACAGAATCAGAGATGGTCATGACTTTCATAAACATACAAGAAGCTCTTTTCTATGAAAGAGTTTTAGCCAGAATCGGTAAACAATTTTTTGAAATTTTCAAACATGGGGAGATGGCTGAGATGGGATTGAAGTCCGGAAAAATTCAAGACCTAGCTGCTGTTAAAGCTGTTGCTGATCACATCCAATCTGGAAATTATGGAAACAACCCCCGGAGGGTCCATAAAAAGAAAGAGGAAGATGTTTCCCTGATACTATAGGGTCAAAAAGGCAATCAAAACTTGCTTATTCCAAGGAGAAACTACACTCCCTTTCAAGCACAGTCTTCGAACCCTCCAATACCAAAAGGTGGAGAAGTCAAATGACCTCGAGTGTTCCCACCCTTAGGGGACTCACTCGAGAATATTCTCACTCTTCTGACAACACAGAAGAAAATCACGCATCTTCTTCCACCAGCCAGCCCTAATGGACGGGGTATAATGCTTCTCGGAAATGTGCTTATCATGCCGGGGCACCCAGACATGATACTCGGGATTGTTGGGCCTTGAAACAAAAGATCCAAGACCTGATAGACAACAGTGAGATCATGGTCACCAAACCAGATCAGCCTCACGTTCAAGACAACCCTCTTCCTCAACACAAAGAAGAAGAGGTCAACATGATTAATTGGAGCAATGGACAGAGTTCGAATTTCAACTCCAAATCCTGGCAGAACCCCCAATGATGGTGTTGACAAGTGGGATTATGCCAAGTTCCAGTTCACAATGGAACGTAAGATGAAAGCTCTATGCAAGCAAATTGAGCAATTAGCAGAACTGGTGACTTATCAGCCTCAAGTGACACACCAGTTAGTCAGCCCGGAGCATGCTAGTATCCATCCTCTTTTCATGAGTATTCCCTTGTCACTTTCAGAAAATAAAATGCTGGAAGACAAAGTGACAATGAGAGTGAATGCCAAAGCCCGTCGGGATTTTGCCAACAGAAGGGAATTCACATATCTGGGCCAACCTATGGAGGAAATCTTTTATATGTTAATCAATGAAGGAAGAATCACTTCCCTTCTACCTCCAATCAATCCCCGTTCAGGACGATACAATTTTGATGGAATATGTCAATATCACTCTCATTCTTGCGGTCATAGCACAGAAGAATGCTGAGCACTCCGCCACCTTATCCAGAATCTCATTGACAGCGGTGTCCTGCAACTAGTAGATGATGATATTGTACTAAGTGGGAGTGAGAATACCTGTCCTACTATATGGAAGGGATTGGTAGCAATTTTATCTACTGAGGCTGCTGACATTGTCAAGCCGCTCACAATACCAACAATTCGACTTAGAGGAAGCAACAATCCTTTGAAAGTGGCCACTCCCGAGCCAATCAACTTACCATGCAGAGCACAATATCCTATTGTTAGCTTGCGCAAAGTTCTGTGGAATTATGTAGAAGGTGAAGGATCTACCTCACATACAACTGGTGCAGTGTCGAAGGAAAATCCATTGTATCTTCCCCAACGGGTGATGAAGTCCACCTTCAAATCAAAGGGGAAAATACCCATGGAGAAGATTGAAAAATTCCTCCGCACTATAGGTCATAACGAAGCTAATGTGGTTTTAAGCTTAAGAGAAGATCCACACCAAATTTCAATCCTGGACTTGGTTTTAAATTCCGAGGATCACAGGAGAATCTTGATAAAGGTTTTGGAAGAAGCCTACTTACCGACATCAGTGGATACGGAAAAATTTCAACACTTTGTTGATCACATTTTCAACAACAATGTGATATCCTTCACTGATGATGACATACCGCCCTAAGGGACCGGTCATTGCAAGTCGTTACACATTGCGGTCATGTCATCCGGATACATGATAGCTGGAGTTTTGATAGACGGAGGCTCGTCTCTAAATATCTGTCCATATGCTACCTTGGTGAAGATGAATATCAATCCCTACCGAATCCGTAGCAGCCATACGACCATCAAAGTTTTTGATGGAGCCCGTCGAAATTCGGTCGGAGTAATTGAATTGCCAATCAAAATTGGTCCCCACACATTCTGCGTATCTTTCCATGTGCTCAAGATAGATTCGGGAAACAACCTGCTCTTGGGAAGACCGTGGATTCACATGGCAGGGGCAGTCCCCTCCACCCTTCATAAACAACTGAAATACATTATCAACAATAGCCTAGTCACGGTCAACGATGAACCAGAGTGTCCTCAACACGGGAACATGCCATTCACCAATGCTAATGCAGATGTTGAACCGATCAATTTTCATACCTTGGAAGTAAGCAATACCCAATACTATGCTATTGGAACGCCATTTTTGAACCCAAGATTTCTGCCGAGGTAATGTCGGCTACTCATGAAATGATGTCATTGGGTCATCAGCCGGGACAATCAGCCGGGACAAGGGCTGTGTAAAGATCGCCAGGGTATCAAGTACTCAATACAATTAACCAAGCAAACCGGAATAGCTGGACTAGGCTATTCTGCTAGTTCTAGTCATAGGAATCCTCATAAGCATCAGCAGAATCCTTCAGCTTCAAGCACGCGGCGTTTATCTTTGCCTTCAAACTCTTAGTCCGCACAACCTCCTGTGAAGGTGCCAGCCAGTATTATGGCTATGTTATTTCTCAAGCCGATACCGGTGAAGGAGAAAGAAGTCTTTGTTCCAGATCCCGCAATGGAAGAGAAGGAATGAAGAATCAAGCAAGACGTCATCCAGATGATGTCAGGCATACACATCATCGTTTATGATGAACATACAAACAAATACACCCCAAACGATGATTTCCCAGACGTAATGAACATCATTCGGGAGAAGGAGGACGATGACAACCCCTCCATCACTGCAGTCCACCCGGACTTTGCCCTTGCCAATTGGAGTAGCACTCCTTGCATTGGTCGACAAGGGTAAAACGGGCAGAAACTCTTTCTGTCCCATAGATATCATAACTGCTTACTTTTCTGTACAATATTAGCAGTTTATTTTGTCAGTATATGCTAACACTGTGTATGATCAAAACATTTCATATATACTAAGTGAAAACATATTTTGTTTCAGGACCCTGAATTTAGATGTGCCTGTACTTGCTAATATGGTGCCTCTTCTCCACAGGGATTGTACCTTTGATGTAGAGATGAATTCAGCCTTGATGGTGATACATGATGACATTGAGGTGCCCCCAGAAATTCAAGAATGGGTCAAAGACAAACCTAAACCCAACCTTGATCAAACCACTTCCTTCAATCTTGGAACCTTAGAAAGCCCTAAGTTAATCCAAATTGGTCCAGACCTTACCCCAAACCAAAGGAATGACATAGTTATGCTATTAACCCAATTACAAGATGTGTTTGTATGGTCTCATGAAGACATGGTGGGTTTTTCCACTGACATTGTTCTTCATCGCCTTCCCATTAAAGAGGGATTTAAGCCAGTCAAGCAAAAGCTCAAGCGATTGAAACCTGAGTGGAGTTTAAAAGTGAAAAAAGAAATTGTAAAACAGTTTCAAGCTGGCATCATCATGGTGTCCACATATCCTGAGTGGATATCCAACATTGTTCCCGTGCCTAAACCAGGAGGGAAGGTGCGAGTTTGCGTGGATTACCAGGACTTGAACAAAGCTTGCTTAAAAGATAGCTTTCTCGTGCCATTTATCCACATTCTCATTGATAATACTGCTCAATACTGCATGTACTCCTTTGCTGATTTCTTTGCGGGGTACCATTAGATCATGGTTACTGAGGAAGATCGTGAGAAAACTGCTTTCATCACGCCTTGGGGAACCTTTTGCTATAGACGGTTGTCATTCGGCCTCATCAATGTCAGAGCCACCTATCAGCGAGCTATGATGGATCTCTTCCACGACTTAATGCACAAAGAGATAGAGATCTACGTGGACGACATCATTGTCAAGTCCCGGAAGGAGGATGACCACTTAGACCATCTCAAGAAGTTATTCAACAGGTTGTATAAGTACAACTTGAAGTTGAATCCAGCCAAGTGCGCCTTTTGCGTTAAATCAGGCAACTTGCTAGGATTTCTAGTCAGCCACAAAGGAATTGAGTTGGATCCTACCAAAATCCAGGCTTATACGGAAAAGACCATTCCTCAGACAGAGAAGGAAATACAAGGATTTTTGGGAAGAATCAACTTCATTAGCAGGTTTATCTCTCAACTCACAGCAACCTGTGAGTCAATCTTCAAGCTATTAAGAAAAAACTCCTCCATGAAATGGAATGATGAGTGCCAAAATGCCTTCCTCACAATTAAAGAACAGCTAGTCAAAGCTCCCATTTTAGTACCACCCAGGGATGATGTTCCCCTATTCATGTACCTGTCCATAAGTGACAATTCCATGGGCTGCATTCTGGGACAGAAAGATGATAGAGGCCAAGAACGAGCTATCTAGTACCTCAGCAAAAGATTCAGCAGCAGTGAACACAAGTACACTCTAATTGAGAAGACTTGTTGTGCTTTATCATGGGCATCCATGAGGTTACAACATTACCTCCATGGACACACAACCCATCTCATATCCCGCGTGGATCCTCTCAAGTACGTGTTTAATAAACCCATGTTAAATTTTTGGCTGTCCCGATGGCAGTTGATCCTACAACAATTTGACATCGTATATGTGACTCAAAAGTCCATCAAAGGTCAAGGAATTGCGGATCAACTGGCCTCTTCACCTTTAGGGGATTTTAAACCCTTGGAAACATATTTCCTCGATGAAGGGGTAATGACATTTCAGCAACACCATCAGTACGATACACACCAAGCATGGAAGATGTATTTCGATGGAGCTGTTAATATGGAAGGTGCTGGAGCTGGAGTAGTTCTAGTATCTGGTACGGGGGAGCAGTATCCCTTCGCCGTCAAATTGCAGTTTATCAACACCGAAAACACACGGCTGAGTATGAAGGCTGTCTCATCGTTCTAAAACTTTCCCGTTCAATGGGCATTAGGCGGTTAACTGTCTTTGGAGATTCAGAGTTAGTGGTCAGATAATCCACGGGAGTCTATCAAACCAAAGAACTGCATTTGCTTCCTTACCATCGGCAAGTTTTATAGATGGTTTTGGAGTTTGAAGAAATCTCCTTTCTATACATTCCTCGTAATAGGAATGACTTTGCAGACGTATTAGCAACGTTGGCCTCCTTGATTCACGTATCTGACAAAGGACACTTGTCACGCGTCACAATTACCCTGCACAAGGCACCAGCCTATGGGAACTACATTGGAGAAGTATCGGATGAGCTACCTCCCATACAATATCCTTGATATCAACATATAAAGGAATACCTACGAGATGGATCTACACCCGCTGAGGTGAGCCCAACTGAGAAAAGGCGGATCCATCGACTTGCTATGAAATTCTACCTGAGTAAAGATGCCCTCTATAAGAGAGATGCAGGACAAGGTCTCCTCAGATGTTTAGACAAAGACCAAGCTCAAAGGCTTATGGATGAGATCCATGGTGGAGTCTGTGGCCCACACATGAGTGGCCCCCTCCTTGTTAAGAAAATCCCCAAGACAGGACATTACTGGCTCTCTCTCAAAGCTAACTGCAATGACCACGTCAGGAGATGTTATCAGTGCCAAATTCACGGGAATGCTATCCATGCCCCTCCACGGGAACTCCATAATATGAGTTCGCCTTGGCCCTTCTCAATGTGGGGAATGGATATTATTGGGCCCATTGAGCCTAAGGCCAGTAATGAACATCGATTTATTTTCACCATGATCGACTACTTCACCAAGCGGGTAGAAGCAGCCTCTTTCCCCAGGGTTACCAAAGAAGTTATCATTGCTTTCATCAGAAACAATGTCATTTGTCGATATGGACAACCAGAGGTGATTGTATCAGACAATGCTAAAAACCTCAACAACAAGGTGATGGGGGAGTTATGCAGTAAATTCCTCATCAAACATCTTAATTTCGTCATCTACCGTCCAAAGATGAATGGTGCTATTGAAGCGGCTAACAAAAACATCAAGAAAATTATGCAAAAGATGTCCGCCAACCACAAAGATTAGCCTGACCTATTGCCTTTTACTCTGTTAGCCTACATAAGCTCAATGCGTACTTCCACTGGGGCAACCCCCTACGCATTAACCTATGGGATGGAAGCAGTGCTCCCCATAGAAGTTGAAATGGAATCCCTTTGAGTGTTAATAGACGCTCAGCTAGATGAAGATCAATGGGTACAAGACAGGTATCACCAATTGTCTCTAATAGACGAAAGGCGAACCGCGACTATCTTCCATGGTTAGTTATATCAACAAAGGATCGCCAGATCCTATAACAGAAAAGTCCGGCTACGTCAGTTTAAACAACATGACTTGGTTTTGATGAAGATCATTGACAACCAAGATCAATCTAAGGGAAAATTTGCTCCTAACTGGGAAGGCTCGTTTGTTATCAAGGAAGTATTGACAGGAGGCGCTCCCAGATTGCAGGAATGGACGGCGATGAATTTCCACAACTCATCAACTCAGACACCATGAAACAGTACTATGTTTGTAGTTACCATCAAGCAAACATCCTGGTGTTTGATCATCAGATCACCAGTCATTCTGGTTCTTTAACCATCTTACCACATACAACTCTTTTCCACGCTTTGCCCCTCAGGGAAACATACCTTTCAAGCCAGCAGCCTGGCTTCTCCGCGCTCATACAACTTAGGTCATCCCATTATGGATTGAACCTCTCATGTTTGTAGTTTGGCTACCCATACATGGGATCAAACTTTTCACCCGCAGTTTATCCTCAACCTAGGACTAAACTTTCTCCTCCCCGCAGTCTGACCTGCACATGGGATCACACTTTTCCACTCGTCCTGAGGGGCGAATTACGTCGACCTGATTTACTCTTAAATAGGAGTACGTAGGAAACCTCTTCATATGGCCCGGTCTCAATAAAACAAAAAACAACAAAAACATTTCTACCCTTTTCTCCCTACAAAAACAAAAACAAAACAAACATTCCTACACTTTTTCTACCATACAATGTTGAACATCTTGGACTAGGTTCGAACTACGCAGACCTGATCTCCTCTTCAATAGGAGTACATAGGTAGCCATTCATGGTTCGGTCTCACCCCCTTCCAAAACACAAACACTTGTCAACTGGTATTGGGATCATCCTTCAATCCATTACATTTCATTTGGCTTCAGACCAAAGGGGTGGAATTACCTGAACTCTTCTGAAATAGGAGATTCGGCGACCATCTAAGTTACGGTTGTACCTCGAAGGGCAACACCAATCCATAAGAGATGGAATTAACTAGGCTCCTACTTAATAGGGGTACTGGGGACCATCTGTGGTGCGATCAATCTCAGAGAGGAAAGCCACACACCTCTCCATATTTCTATAAAGAAACCAATCCCAAGACACCAAATATGGTAAGGATATACACAGATCAATGATCCATTCTGAAATGTCCAGAGACAACTCAATGACCATCCATCAAGGAGGAATTCAGAGTACATCAAGATCGCAAGCCCTGAAGCAGCATGCAAAATATCAATCAAGTAGCAAAGCATATATAAAAGGGAAGTGATCAAAAATATATTTCCCTGCCATATATATAATGTTGTTTGATTACACAATGTAAACTGTACATGCAAAAATGGCTAAGCTAGTCTATGCAAGAAAATACATGATTATATATAAGTCAGGGTATATGCGAGCTAACAAGCCCAACATGGCGTCCCTCTCAGAAGAAGGAGGCGAAACTGTGGTCTCCTGTACAAGAATATCCACACGACCTAACAGATCTGCAGCCATCTGCATGGTGATCATATGCTCATCAATGTAAGCGTTCATCTCCACGATCATGCCAGTGGTAAGGGACCTCACTGCAGTACTATATGTGACGGCTACATCCCGGGCAGATATGACACTATCCCGCTCAACTATCACTGCATCTCTGGCTGATATGGCCTCATCCTGCTCAACGATAGCGACATCTCTGCGAGCTAATGCCTCGTCTCTCTCTAACAGAGCTGCGTCTCTCCCATCAAGGGCAGTAAACATCAAGGATCTAGTTTGGTCTCTCTCGAAGGTCATCAAATGAAGACTCTGCTCAAAGTACTGTGCTGAATGCTAAATCACAACAGCGCTAGTACTGGGAGAATCTAAAGGAAATGATGGCAATCCAGCAACTAGCTCCTCCTCAAAGTGGGAATCAATGTCATCTATGGGCTCCACATCATCTAAATCACTAATCGGTAATGTGGATACTACCGCAACCAATGCAGTCTCTGTCTCCATCCATGTGGAATACTCTATAGAACAACCAGTATGGCTCACAAAAAAAGTAGCTATCTAACGCTAATCCCAACATGCATACACACGGGATCGGTCCTGTGCTGAAAGATAGTGAGAAGCTAAACGCTGTCCCAACGCACCCTCAAAAGGATGAAAGTCCTGAAACTCGTCAAACTGCGACATCACGGCCAGCGGGTGGTAAGTAGTTATGCCCCTCAAGCCAGCCAGAGGAAGGTAGTCCATGCCCAGAGCATGAGTAATAAAGCTGTAAGGTGAGCTGAGCCCCGAACATGGTAGTATGCTAAATGGATCACTGATATCCGCCAATAATATAGACCAAGACATAGCATCCGTACACTCCGATGGCTGAAAGGAGTATGACATTGCTATGTCATGGGTGAAACAATACCCATGCCGTCTAAAGGTGTCAATCGGTCTCAAATGTGACATAAACCACACGTATAACATGACCGAGCTGCCCGTGAATACTCCTGTCAGATAAGTGCAGCAGTATGTAGCTGACCTCAAAGTCTCTCCTATAATCATCGGTATAATGGTACGACCCTCCCTGAGAGCTCTCACTGCCATGATGACTCCAATGTCTATCTCATCCATGTACCGTGGCATATAGACATACGACATTACGCATAATAGCAGTACATTAACCCTGGCTAGACGCCAATGATCCTCTGGTGCGGTGAAATCCCCGGAATGTCGTGTATAACTATCCTCAGAGCCAAATCTGTCAAACAAAAAATGTTGGGATATAACGTGGCCAGATGTAAGCTCATCATGTACCACCCTACGCCTCAATCCAGTGAGGTTCATGAACCGTCGACTGATGTCCCCCAAATCCATATGTACGTAAGGTTTGTCTAGTGGCAGCATCGTCAACCGTGCATACTCCTCTAGAGTGGGAGTCAACTCCTGGGTCCCAAATCAAAAAACTTGCCTCTCCGATACCCAGTGCTCCAGCATGCCATCCACGAATCCTATAGGAACCTAAAACATCAACAAGGTCATAATATGCTGCAACAAATGATCTACGGTCACCTTATTTGATGGTGAAATGCTATCATACCACGATCACATACCAGATGCCACCAATGATGGTGGGGTATGATCAATACGGCTAATTGTCGAAGAAGACATCTGTACAGGCCGTTTCATAAGACCACCCAGGGGTCAATGCTGAATATCTCTGGACATACATACATATGCATAACATGATACATGCACTGCAGATAATAGATGGCAATATGATATAGGGAATGAAAAACTGTGCATACACTCCTAAGTATATCAACATCTAATACATCATCTCTGTACAGATACAAATACAGGGAAATGGGGCACAGACGCCCTACTGTTAACATAAGCCTATCAAAAGATATAGCGAGAATGGGGCAAAGCCACCCAATAGCTAACAGAGGCCTATCAAAAGATATAACGAGAATACACATCAGAAGAAGACAATGGTGTCAATGTCTACATCATCAATCCTATCCACCTGATGTAACTCCTCTTGAGTCACTGGATCTCTATAAACAGGGATGTCAGGCCTATATAGAGGAGGATCTGCGCCGGCAAAACCGAATTAGTCATCTGAGGGGCCAGCGCCTGAGCTAGAAGGATCAAACGAATCTACTTCTGTCGGATCTCTGCCCAAATGTCGGATAAAGAAATGTTCCTGGTCTAGTCACCGGGTCAAACTATCAATCTGTGTCATATGAGTCGGATCTCGGACACAGGCTACCCAATCCACCATCATCACGGATCCTGGAACCATATCCCCCATGAACTGAGTGGCGCGGGACTGAGCTCCAATAGTACGAGGGAACCACCAACGCTGGAATATCTCCTGAGTGCAAGGACCCTATGATAATGTAATGCCATCAATCCCTAACAATGGGATATCAGTGACGGGTGATTGTGATACATTGCCAATGACGCCTAGCAAGAGGCAAGATCGGCATGCAAATCTCCCCTGTGATGCTCCTAATAGCACGCTCTCCTAAATAGAGCTCCTATCCTCCATCTATAAAGAGAGGAACTCTCCGGGTGGAGATCACGTACTCGACGCCAGTCGGGTACCCACCCTCAAATCCGATGACCAAATGTTCCCCAGAACAGGGAATCTATATGATAATCTCAGCTATCAACAACTCCAGCTGCATGCGGCAGTGAGTGAAGCCCTCAGCTACAGGGACCTCCGCCAATATGGAATGATGTCATCGTCATCCTCGTGGATAGGTATCTAAACCTAACACACTCACATGATGCAAGCATGGGAGCCTCTCGTAGGCCCAAAACTGCCAATACAATGGCAAAACATCTGCGGTCAGTAAACACTCTTAACCTATAAAGGGGAAATGATAAGAGAAATACTCATCAGCAGAAATGGGTAGAATCCTAGCAAAGCCTCAGTCAAACTCTATGAGCGCATATGCATGCCCCTGAGGAAATAGGCAAAGGTATATGAACCCCAATCATACTCTCTAATACGGTCCATATGACGCGTGGCACTGACCAAAACGAATGATACCGTAGAAGAGTTATCTGCTATGAAGCATCCTCTAATGATCATCAGGAATAATCGCCGAAGAATGCGATCCCTGACTCTGACATCATCAGGAATGGGCTCACTCAAAAGCCCGCTCACAACATCTACGCTTAAAGGACCTACACGGACAATCCTGTAATTGGGATTATCAGAGTCTAATCCCAATTACGCAACCTTTACTATAATTCTTTACATGATATATAATACATATCATTATCTATATATTGTCTAACTATTACAAAAGACACCATTAAACATGTTCTGTTTGCTTTCCTTTTCACTTGTTCTTGTTTGAACCTTCTGGTTGTTCACACTTTGCTGAAAACATTTAAATTAAGCAAGGATGAGCATTTGAGTGCCCAACAAGTAATAACAATTATAAATATAATTAGCTGAAAGAATTAAATATTTTCTTTATACATCACTTCTACAATGATTCAATAGTTGTGAAGTAAACTAAACCGATAATAATAACCTAACAATTCTATCTCAAATTTTTGAAACTACATATTGACTATAAATAGGTATTAAGGTGACATACGATGAACATTGTTTTAAATTTTGGATAAGGTTTAGCAGAACTTCATCTGTAAACCGTCATAACTTATGGGCACGAGGGTGTACATCCCATGGACCCTGTATTGATCAATACTACATTACAAGAACGATATTATCGTTCACTCTATCTGCCTTGGGTGCATAAAAGTTTTCCCGTGATCGAGATGTTCATACTTAGACTGGAATCCGAACCAAAACAATTTGATTGGATACAAAAAGATTTTATCATATTCAACGATATTTTGAAATTTGTGTCTAGCTGGTCAATTAGCTTGGATATATATATATATATATATATCAACATGTGCTTAACTACAATGATTATCCAAGTGGGGACACTTGTATAACCATATTTTGAAATTAACGAACATAATATATATATGAGTTATATAATATAATATCATATTGATAAACAATGATCGGATATAATATATACGACAATAAGGTTAATAATTTAGGACAATAATAATATAATTCTGAAACTTCTTACTCATGTCCATTGCATAAAGGAAATGCAAAGGTAAGATACTTGCCTGATGCGCTGCTTACAATTTGCAACTTAGTTTTATCTTTTATATAACCACCTATCATTAATAAGATCATTTTACTGATTAGAATAACTTATTATAACACATAACACTGCTTAATGCAGTCAACACATAACCTAACCACATTGGCACATAGGTTTAACAATCATTGAATCACAAATAAATACTTATACAGTCAAAATATCTAAGTCCAGATCAATTTCTGAAACATGTCGGTGTACCGACAGCTTTATCGGGTAATTATCGAGTCTCTAAGACTCTATCCCGTAACTTAGTATCAGTCATATTATTTTTCTATGACTTATAATATTTTTTAAACATTTATTATAATTTATCATGAATTTACAAACATCGGAATCATTATTAAATGATTTAAATATTAAACAATTCTATTATCATTAATATTTAATTAATATTAAACTATTAATGAAATCATTTCCAAAATGTTAAAGTTATTTATAATAACTCAAAATACTTTTAAAGTATTAATATTATCCTTAAATGATTTTTAAAACATTTAAAATCATTCTTAAATAATTACCATTAATATTAAAGTATTAATGTTTTATTTATCAAAATATTAAAAGTCATTAATTATAACTTATAATATTTTTAATTCATTTAATCCTTTTAAATGATTTTTAAATCAATAAAACCATTTTAAACTATTTATTTAATATAATTATTAAATAAATCCAATATCATTTAATATTAAATTAATATCATTCATATTAAATTATTAATGAAATTATCCTTTAAATATTAAAAGTTATATTTTATAACTTAACATATCTTTAAACACTTTATTTTCATTTAAAATGATTTTTATAATAATAAAATAATTTTTAAACTAATTTATTTAATATAATTTTTAAATAACCTTAATATCATTAATAATATTAATTAATTAAATTTATCTTTAAATATTGAAAGTTATATTTTATAACTTAAAATACTTTTAAATACCTTATTATTATTTAAATTGGTTTTAATATAATAAAATTATTTTTAATTTATTTATTTAATTCATTTATTAAAAAACTTAATTATAATTAATATTAATTTATTAATGAATTTCATCACAAAATATTAAAATTTATCTAAAATAAATTAAATTATTTTCTTATACCATAATATAATTTTAAATGATTTTTCATGTATTAAAATAAATTTAAAATAATTTATTTAATATTATAATTAATTAAATTAAATACCTTTAATATTCCAAAAATATTAAATATTTATGAAATATATTCAAAATAATTAAAACCTAATTTTCGGACTTTAAAATAATTTATAATAATTTATTTTGTATTTTTAATAATTTAAAACTATTTTTTCTATTTATTTAATTAAAATAATTAATTTCTGAAATAAGTGTCGCTAAAGGGCCCTATAGCGACGAAACTGTCGCTATAGGTGTTCTTGAGCTGCCCAGATAATCATGTCAGTGAGCGAGTGACCACGTTTGACCATGCATAATTCAGTGTGTAGTGTGATTCTGGACCAACTAAGCGTCAGATTGTGTAGTACTAGTGTAAGAGTACATATTACAACAAAAATAATGATCATACAGTACATAACAAAGGAGATCTGGGCATCCGAAATGACTATCAGAGTTGTTCTTCATTTCTTGGTTGCCCAGAAATGAAGAACAGTTCACCTGATCATATTCGGGCTTCCATAACTTGAATTCTTGTTGATGTTTTAGTGATTTAAGAGCTCGTGGTTGTAGACACCACATGTAGAACTACAGTTATATTACAAGACATAACCATAACAACATCACATAATGAAGATACATGCCGGTCAAAGGCTGTCAGTCGTCATGTTCATATTTCTGGGTTACCTTGAAAACTGATTTCATTAACTTCTGACCTCCTTTGACCAGCCACAAAATCCTGTACACTTGCTATCTAGAGTCACTAAAAGCATGGATCGATAGTTAAACTAACATACTATAACATGGATTCAACAAACAACATAAATAAACAGTACATTGACAGATCTAGTCGATCAAAGGAGTTGTCGGTAGTTTAAGGCATTTTCGGGTTACCGTAAACGCCTCTATTAATGCCGATCAACGGTCTTTGACCATTAATAACATGCAAACTGTGCATCTTATGACCCCAAATCCAGTTCCAGACCAAAGATCTCTCAACATACTAAATATCTAAAACATATAATAACCAAAAACATAATGACGCCCCCAAAATTAGGTATACATCACCCATTTTGAGTCGCCAGATACATGGTACATGTAATTCAAATACAACTTAATAATACAATTATCGTGGTACAATATGACAAAACATAAACTATGAGTTTGAATACAAATATTGTCTACTAGAGAGTATACAAACTCAAAAGGAGTCCTCATTACAATTATTATCACACTATATCACGTAATAGTGAGGACTACTAATGCACCATCTAGAACCATCACTCCGCTCCCGACTCGTCCCAAAGCTATATTCTCATTTCTCAAGAGAATAATGAAAGAAAGGGTGAGCTCAACTAGCCCAAGAAGAAATATTATGACTAAGATAATGCGTAATAAATTATCATTAGCCTTAAAAAGTGTTAAACCGATACAATATAACAAACATCAAGTTTAACTGCGGTAAATGAACAAGCAATCCATTAAAAGAGTCAAGTAGAGAATAAAATCTACTATCTTTTATGATTTAAAAGGTTTTTCATCACTTTTATCATTGGGACTCAAATTTTAATAAATAATCCACATCATCGAATCACCCCTCGCATACTATGTGCCAAGGATATTCTTTAGTATCATGACCACAATTATCCATGCACTACGGCCAAAGGGCAAAGAATATTTGATGTATTCATTATCTCATTGCACTACTACCAAAGAGAATCATGCCATAATCAACTCGCCCATCAATGCACTACGGGCCAATGAGGACTTTTTCCACATCATTTGTAACATTATAGTCATGATTACAACCGAATAATCCTCGGTCATAATCATACCAAGTCCATCTATGCACCACACAGCCACAGATGACTTTCAACAAAAATATAAACATGAGGATGATGACAATGATATAAGAATTCAATAAAACAAGTTCAAGAATTAATTTATCCAGAACCAATAACGCCCAAATTGTCACAACATGATATCGCTTTGTAGAGTAAAATTCAAGAATGCTCGTAAGAATATTTCCATGAAAAGATATGGATGAAGCGCAAATATCAAGGATATTCCACTAATTTCATGGAGTATAGAAGTCAAAGTTTTAACCAACCGAGTATAATAAAGAATGGAATAACAAAAGAAATCACCATGCATGCGATAGACCGCACACATGCAAAGTTATTCCAATGTAATAATAAATAACGGAACCAGTCCCACAGAAACGCATGCATGTGATATTCCAAATGTAATAATAAAGAATGGAACCAGTCCAAGCAAAACACACATAAAGGATATATTCAATGTAATAATAATAAAGATCGAAACCAGTCCCACAGAAAAACGCATGCATGTGATATTCCAATGTAATAATAAAGACCGGAATAATGTAAGAATTTCACCAAGTATAGGTAGCTCACAGATACAAAGTTATTCCAATGTAATAATAAATAATGGAATAATGTAAGTTCTTCATGAATACAAAAGAAATAACACCCCTTACATTAGTAGGAGATTGAATACGCAGAGTGTAGTAATGTAATACTCTTCTTCTTCTCTCTTATTCTCTATACTTTTCTCTCTATAGCTTGAATGAATTCGTGAAAAATAATGAAGAACTAGGCCTCTATTTATAGAAGATTTCTAGCTTAGCACTTGCAATGTGAAAAGCAAGTGCTTGACGAATCGGTGATGTGAAAAGAAAAAAAGTGAAATACTAAGTGGTTTGACGCTCAGAATGTGAAACACCAAGTGGTTCGACGCTCAGTAATGTGAAACGACAATTGGTTCGACGCTTGTAATGTGAAACGACAATTGGTTCGATGCTTGTAATATGAAACGACAATTGTTTCGACGCCTGTAATATGAAACGGCTAGTGGTTTGACGTATGGTAAAGGTAATTACTATTGGCGAAAGAGACTCTTAGATGATGACATATGGGCCCCCACAGAATAACCAATTTTACCACAAATGTCTCATAATAGACTTTTTATATACATCAAGGATTGAATAAATATTACCACAAATCATTTTATTTTTTAATCAACACATATTTAATCTTTCAACAATTATTAATCCTTCATATTATAACTTGTCGTCTCAATTATTGATTTAATAATATAACATATTATACATGATGATAATCGTGACAATAATTGAATCAATAATATAAGAGATATGATGCAAGAATTATCGTAGCAATAATTGAGTATAACCGAGTGACTTTCACGTAAACATCAATAATCAATAATATGCGCTACTATGCAACACGCCAGACATCTCTACTTTTACTACGGGTAGTTCAAAAGCTTTTTAACAGTAACACCTCCGCCGTTATTTTTTATAAAAATATTTTTGTCGCTTTTTCAATCCGACAATAATTTCTATTGGGGTCCACAATGATTGTACCGTCGCATACGGATATCCCCACACAAAAAGAATATTCCCACCAATCTAATATTATACAACAACTTGCATACTTTGCAAAATTTATAAATATTACCCACAACTATAACATTATATCAAATCCACACCATAATATTTAAAAAATATTTCGAGAAATTTAAATCTTTATTCATAAAATTTGGGGTCTCACAATCTCCCTCCTTATGAAATTTTGCCTCGAAATTTACGACGCATTCGGTATGTCTAACAAGTGAGGATACTTTTGACTTCACTTCAAATTTTAACTCTTGAGGTATAACCTTTGAGCGTCGAATATGATCCTTCTTATCCAAGATGTTAACACGTATCTCCTCATACGTTAAATCTTCTGCTATCTCGTCCGGTTCTAAATTAATAATGTGGTTCGGGTCATCCACATATTTACGTAACATCGATACGAAAAAAAAATTCTGAACACGCAACATACTTGGCGGTAAAACGAGTCTATAGGCCACAGTTCCTACTTCATCGAGAATTTCAAATGGGCCAATTAAATCGAGGGTTGAGATTTCCTCTCTTCGTCGATTCTTGCTTTTAGAATAACGCCCTCTTGAACCTTCTTCTTCACATTCATCAGCTCTAAGTATGTAGCTTGAGCGGCTTTAACTTTATCGATTAAAGTCGATTCTAATCATATATTCGTTATCTTCACGTGGGTTCAGATATTCGCACTCAGAATCGCATACGATCTTCTACTCAACACGTCAGCTACCACGTTCACACTTTCACGATGATATTGCATGGTACGATCGTAATCTTCAACAGCTCGAGCCAACGTCTTTGGCGCATGTTACGTTCGTTTTAAGTAAAGAAATATTTGAGGGTTTTAGAAATGGGTTTTGTACTGGGGTCAATACAAAATTCGATTTCACGCTCTAGGGTAGGCTAAGAAGTCTTTAAGAATACGTCAGGAAATTTATTAAAAATAGAAATATCATTCAAAATTGTGACTCTCATCCAAGACTTGGATAACACGTCACATTGATACCTATAAACTTGCCATCGCTATTCATAACGCCTCCTACGAAAAGTCCGGCTTTGCATTCCATTCCACACAAGGAAGTCAACAACTAAAGGATAAGGGCTCTTTACTTATGGCTTGATATGACAATGATTGACTTTTAGTGGTTTGGTTACTTGAATTCGCATAACAAAGTTGGTTAGAATATGAAAGCTAACAACCTTACAAAAAGCATGATGAGTAGTTAACCAATCGATTCCTAAAATCGCATCAAAGGCAAGTATTTTCAAAGAGACAAGATCGACACGTAACGTGAAAGTGTTGATTTGAACAAGATTTATAAATAGTGGAGGTAACGAAGGTTTCTCCCAACCGAGTTTAAATAGATATATCAAAGTCTAACTTCTCCTGAGTTAACTTCAAACATTGAACACAACTAGTGAAATAAAAGAGTAAGTAGAACCCAGATTCAACACTCAGATAGACTTCACAAGAGTTTATGACTAACATACCCGTGATAATTTTATTCGTGTTCCTTGTCAAAAAAAAAAACGCTCTCTCTTAAACTACGGCTTTTGATTTTTTCGGGACTACTTTTGGTGCTCCATCCTAGTTGAACTTGTCTTCGGTGAACGACAAAATTGGGCTAAGTGACCTTCTTCCACAATTATAACATGCTTTGATGGCATCGCTAGCTTTGACCGATGTGTCCCTCTCCTCCGCATTTGAAGCATATATGATAGGTGGTCGTTTCTCCTTCTTTAACAATGGGTGTCTTGGTGTGTCGACGTCTTTCCATCATTGTTGAATCTCCTCTTCTTGAAATGTCCATTCTTATTGTTTTGACCATGATTACCACCAAGTGGTTACCATTTCGCATGTTGATTCCTCCATGCTTATTGTCACCGCTTTGATGATGTTATCACCCAGATTATCATTTTGCCACCGCTTCTTTTGGTTGCGTTGACTCGTTATCGCTACTTCCACTAATCGAGCCCTATTTACAACATCCGAATACAAACACGCTTTATGAGAAATAAGATATCGACGATCTCCCGCTTCAAACCTCTTAAAACATCCGCGTCATTCTCTCTTCATTATCAACCAAGTGGGACGCAAATCGGGACAACTCTAAAAACTTGGCTTCAGATCGCGACACTGGCCATGTTGTTTTGCTCCAACTTGATAAATTCCACCTCTCTTCATGTGATGATGAATGCTTTCGGAAAGTACTTGTCATTGAACGACACTCTTGAACTTCTCCCAAGACATCTTGAGTGGCCAGTCGGGTACGCTTTTACTGATTCCCACCGTTGATCCGCCTTCACTTCACGCAACATAAAGGTGGCAAAGGAACCTTTTGCTCCTCTGAGCATCCCAAGACATCAAATATCTTGGTGATTTGCTTTAACCACGCCTCCGCCTTTAAGTGGTTCTCGCTTTCCCAAAAACTTTGGTGGTCCCAGCTCCTTGAATTGCTTATGGTGACCAACCGTGGGTTGCCATTGTTTCCTCCCGCATTATGAACAGAGCCGCCTTCACCGATGTTGCATGAATTCTAAAAGCTCCTAAACGCATCATCGCTTGTCAATCGATCGTGTGTTGTTGTTTTTATGGAGGATTATCGCCATCCCGCTGCACATTGTCCCGATTATTGATCCGTGGAGAATCAATGGCCTCCTCGTGCTCCATTGCTATTCTCAACATTCTCGATGTCATTTTCAGACATCGCCACAAAACAAAGGTTAATTAACATGTAACATATTATCCCTATATTTCGACCGACCAATTAAATACCAAATAAACTTAGGTAGGTCATACTAGCGAAGGAATTCCCGCCTCTCCCTCCTAGTTCTATTCTCACATCCTAGCCAGGAATCATATCCCTAAGCTTTGATACCAACTGTGACGCCCCCAAAATTAGGTATACATCACCCATCTTGAGTCGCCAGATACATGGTACAGAATTCAAATACAACTTAATAATACAATTGTCGTGTACAATATGACAAAACATAAATTGTGAGTTTGAATACAAATATTGTCTACTAGAGAGTATACAAACTCAAAAGGAGTCCTCATTATAATTATTATCACACTATATCACGTAATAGTGAGGACTACTAATGCACCATCTAGACCATCACTCCATTCCCCGACTCGTCCCGCCTATATTCTCATTTTCAAGAGAACAAGTGAAAGAAAGGGTGAGCTCAACTAGCCCAAGAAGAAATATTATGACTAAGATAATGCGTAATAAATTATCATTAGCCTTAAAAAGTGTTAAACCGATACAATATAACAAACATCAAGTTTAATCTGCAATGAACAAGCAATCCATTAAAAGAGTCAAGTAGAGAATAAAATCTACTATCTTTTATGATTTAAAAGGTTTTTCATCACTTTTATCATTGGGACTCAAATTTTAATAAATAATCCACATCATCGAATCACCCCCACACTACTGGCCAAGGATATTCTTTTAGTATCACGCACCACAATTATCCATGCACTACTACCAAAGATAATCGTGCCAAGAATATTCATGCCATAAAACAATTCATTAATGGTCAGAGAATCCATGCCAACAAAATCGCCCATCAATGCACTACGGGCCAATGAGGACTTTTTTCCACATCATTTGTAACATTACGGCCATGATTATACATCGAATAATCCTCGGTTATAATCATACCAAGTCCATCTATGCACTACATGTGCCATGTATGACTTTCAATAAAAATATAAACATGAGGATGATGACAATGATATAAGAATTCAATAAAACAAGTTCAAGAATTAATTTATCCAGAACCAATAACGTCCAAATGTCAACATGATACGCTTTTGTAGAGTAAAATTCAAGAATGCTCAAGAATATTTCCATGAAAAGATATCGATGAAGCGCAAATATCAAGGATATTCCACTAATTTCATGGAGTATAGAAGTCAAAGTTTTAACCAACCGAGTATAATAAAGAATGGAATAACAAAAAGAAATCACCACGCATGCGATAGATCGAAGCAAAAGTTATTCCAATGTAATAATAAATAACGGAAACCAGTCCCACAGAAAACGCATGCATGTGATATTCCAATGTAATAATAAAGAATGGAACCGTGTCCAAGCGTAAAACGCACAAAAGTGATATTCCAATGTAATAATAAAGAATGAAACCAGTCCCACAGTAAAACGCATGCATGTGATATTCCAATGTAATAATAAAGACCGGAATAATGTAAGAATTTCACCAAGTATAGGGGTAGCTCACAGATACAAAAGTTATTCCAATGTAATAATAAATAATGGAATAATGTAAGTTCTCTTCATGAATACAAAAGAAATAACACCCCTTACATTAGTAGGAGATTGAATATCGCAGAGTGTAGTAGAAGTAGTAATAATACTCTTCTTCTCTCTCTATTCTCTCTATACTTTTCTCTCTATAGCTTGAATGAATTCGTGAAAATAATGAAGAACTAGGCCTCTATTTATAGAAGATTTCTAGCTTAGCACTTGCAATGTGAAAAGGCAAGTTGGCTTGACGACGATGGTGATGTGAAAAGAAAAGTGGTTTGACACTTGTAATGTGAAACACCAAGTGGTTCGACGCCTATAATGTGAAACACCAAGTGGTTTCGACACAGAATGTGAAACAACAATTGGTTCGACGCTCGAATGTGAAACGACAATTGGTTCGACGCTTGTAATGTGAAACGACAATTGTTCGACGCTCGTAATATGAAACGGAAAGTGGTTTGACGTCCGTAAAGGTAATTACTATTGGCAAAAGAGACTCTTAGATGATGATATATGGGCCCCCATAGAATAAACAAATTTACACACAAACGTCTCATAATAGACTTTTATATACATCAAGGATTGAATAAATATTACCACAAATCATTTTATTTTTAATCAACACATATTTAATCTTTCAACAATTATTAATCCTTAATATTATAACTTGTCGCCTCAATTATTGATTTAATAATATAACATATTATATAGATGATATCTGTGACAATAATTGAATCAATAATATAAGAGATATGATGCAAGAATTATCGAAAGTAATAATTGAGTATAACCGAGTGACTTTCACGAAGCATCAATAATCAATACCGTGTGTGCTACTATGAAACCACGCCAGACATCGTATTTTTACTACCTAGGGTAGTTCAACAATTTTAATCAGTAACACCTCCGCCGTTATTTTTATAAAAATATATTTGTCGTTTTCTCAATCCGATAATAATTTCATGCTGGGTTCCACCAATGATTGCATTTGATATTCCCCGACAAAAGAATATTCCCCGACCAATCTAATATTATACAACAACTTGCATAATTTGCAAAATTTATAAATATTACCCACAACTATAACATTATATCAAATCCACACCATAATATTTAAAAATATTTCGAGAAATTTAAATCTTTATTCATAAAATTTGGGGTCTCACATAGGGTTTCCTAATTAGATTAGGTTATCTAATTACATTATACATGAACATTAGGGTTTTACGTCCACTAATTAGCATTAAGGATTTCAATTAGTAATTAGGGTTTCATTTTAGTAAATTAGGTTTATTAATTTAGAAATTAGGGTTTCTAGAAATTAGAATTTCTAAATATTAATTAGGGTTTCTCTAATTAACATTTAATTCTATAATACGTAACATAATTCATTTAGCACAATTACATAACCGTTTCTAACTCATAATTGAGTTTCAAATTAGGGTTTGCAAATTTAGTAATTAGGGTTCTTAATTAAATAGGGTTTCTAATTAATTAGGTTTTTTAAGTATAATTAGGGTTTTACCTAATTACTTTAAATTCTGTAATACATGACATAATTCACATAACACAGTTACAACACACTCTCAAACTCATAATGGAGTTTTAAATTAGGGTTTATAACTATTATTTAGGGTTTCTCAAAATTAGGGTTTGTTAATTACTAATTAGGGTTTTCCATAATTAGCATTAATACTTACAATACAAATATTGACATATGCTGACAGCATCTGCTGTTGGCAGTAAATCAAACAGAATCTTGACATATCCTGGCGATACAAACCAGTAAAGGTCAACATCATCAAAGAGGATTGATGATGGAATTTGTTATACACATCCTCAAACAGACAAAGCTTTATCCCCACAGATCTCTTACACATAAGAGGTACCTCTTCGGAATTAAGTCTGTATAAAGGATTCAGGACTTTGGTGATAACTCCAACATCAACATCCTAACAGATTCGGATCACACATCTGATCAGGTTATAGTTGCCAATCCTCGGTAAACATTAAAAGGATCTAGTAATCATCCCCAGCATGTTGGGCAACAACCCCACACACATGCATCACACATTTACATCATGTTGCTACATATAGTATCATGTTTGTCTTATGGCATTTCAAGTGTCTAGGATTCTTTATCCTACCCATGTATTGCATTGCATGAGTATGATAAAGAGGGGCATCTGTAGACACTCGAAATTATCTGCACACTTGTCACTAATATTGCAAGAGGACATATTCGTCTTTCAAGAGGGAACCCGGGAAGACAGTTTATATCCATTCTGGATACTACCGGAAGTTCAGCATCAACCCCGGAACACACACCATAAGTAACAATTCCAACCTCGGAGATAACCCCGAGGCGTGCAGATCCAATACTGGAACACACACCAGAGAAGACTGATTAATCTCGGAGATAACCCCGAGGTTTCCTGTCTCAGTCCCAATCATGGGAATAGCTACTGACCTTCGTGACCCCCAAGGAATGCGAGCCCATGATAACCTTTAAATGTTTATTTTAAATGCAACCAGCTTCAATCTAAAGGCCACAATGAGACACACCAAGATACTAACCGGAGATAACACTGGGAGGACAAGCACACCTCAGAGATGATACTGAGGACCTCCAACATTTACAAAGCAATTCAATCTCAAAGAATAACCCCGAGCAACGTCGCTCATATCAAATTCAATTGGCGATAACTCTAGTGAGGGGAAAAGGCATCATCTCGCCACTCTGAAGCCACATCACGCCGCCTCAACATTTCATATACACCTTTCTACACAATGATGTCCCACAAGAATCAAGGAAAACCAATCTTGAGTGACTATTGTGCAGGGTAACAGATAGAACTTGAAGCTTGAAGACTGGAGGGCACCGTCCCATCTTCATGACTTCGTACAACCTCTAATCCCATGCCATTGTACAACTCTCGACAATGGCGGTTCGAAATAGGTCCTACATACCTCAGTCGGATACCCAGATTGCAATTCCGAAAGCTCGAGCGGACATTGCAAAGGTGCTACGCAGCACGCATCGCGAAACGACGTGACCTAAGAACACAGGCAACTCGGTAAAACCTCGGGTACACCAAACTGCCCCCTCTATAAATAGAGGGCTTGGGGTATCCATTTTAAGAAAAAAGAAGAGCGAGGAAGCCCTGTCAAATTTGCTCTGTACTTGCAATATACTGAGTGCTTTCCCATTTTATACACTTGTGAGCTCACATATAGCTACTCTTGTACTGGCGGGAGCTGAGTTTCATCTGCTTTAAAGATATAGAAGTCTTCTTTGGTAGCCACTATAAGCCTTCTCACACACTTTAAAGTCTTTCTCTTCATCTTTTCACACACCCTTCTTAAAGTTGAGAGTCGTGTTGCGTGTGTTTGCCCGGACATCGGTCCGTGATTTTATTTCAGTTTGTATATACATATATATTTATATTTATATATATATTTATAAATTCAGACACCGCAGAATAATTTACAAGCTGCTTACAGCTGAAAATGTCCATCACCGGAATCGAATCTAGATCCAATAGGTTGAATCTGTGATCACATGATTCCTAGGCGCACATGAAACCACAATTTGTATGAAAGCAGTAAGCAGGTATATATATAAATGTTGTAAAATGTAAATAAAGTTGTACAAAGCAATTAACTGCCATGAAGTGAACTCCAGGAAGGACGAAACGTAAAGAAAGATGTAAAAGCGATCAACCACCACGAAGTAAACTCCAGGTGGGACGAAATATATAAATATATATATATATATATATATATAAGCAATAAACGCACCACATGTAAAAATCCAGGCTCATCGAACAGAGTTCGACAACAGTTGATATATATAAGTATATATATATATATATATATATTTATATATATATTAAAGTAGTAAACGCTCCAGACCGAAATCTAGGCTCATCGAACAAAGTTCGACATTTATTTACTTATATATATATATATATATATATAAGCAAATAAACGCTCCAGACTGAAGTCTAGGCTCAATCGAGGAATAACTCGATAATGTTAGTCCATATACATATATATATAATATATATATATATATGTATGTATATAAAAACTGAAATAAAACCTCAGATCGAAGTCCGGGAAAACACACGCAGCACGACTCTCAACGTGAAGAAGGGTGTGTGCAAAGATGAAGAGAAAGGCTTTAAAGTGTGTGAGAAGGCTTATAGTGGGCTGCCAAAGAAGACTTCTATATCTTTTAAGTGGGTAAACACTAGCTTTTGTAGGTACAAAAGTAGCTATATATGAGCTCACAGGTGTTTAAAATTAGAAAGTACACTGTATGGGGTGAGTGCAGAGCAAATTGGACAGGGCTTCCTCGCCGTTTTCTCTTGCAAAATGGCCACCCCAAACCCTCTATTTATAGAGGGTGGACCTGCGGCTAGGCCGCAGGTGTACCAGAGGCTACTTGGGTTGCCCAAGGTTTCTCGGGTCGGGTCGTCTCGTAGTACGTGCACTCGAGCACTGTAATGTTCGCTCGAACTTTCAGAAGTGCAATCCGGGTATCCGATTGAGGTATACAAGACCTATTTTGGACCGCCGTTGTTGAGAGTTGTATAATGGCATGGGATTAGAGCTTGTACGGAGTCATTGAAGATGGGACAATGCCCTCCGGTCTTCAAGCTTCAAATTCTATCCGTTACCCCGCACAATAGTCACTCGGGATTAGTTTTCCTAGATTCTTGTGGGACATCGTTGTGTAGAGATGTGTGTATGAAATGTTGAGATGATGTGGCGTGGCATCGCGTTTGCGAGATGACGATGTTGCCCCCTCATGGGGTGTTATCACGGCTTCAATGATCATGACGTTGCTCAGGGCTTCGCTGAGATTGGACTGCTGCAATTGTTGAAGGTCCTCACTATCATCTCTAAGGTGTGCCAGTCCTCTCAGTGTTATCTCCGGGTTGGTACTGAGTATTTCGTTGTGAGCGCCGAGATTGAAGCTGGTTGCATTTGAAACAAGCATTTCCGTGGTTATTGCCGAAACTGCATTCCTTGGGGTGATCACCAAGGTTGGTGGCTATTCCCATGATTGAGACTGAGACTGGATACCTCGGGGTTATCTCCGAGATTAATCGGTCTTCTCCAGTGTGTGTTTCGGTATTGGATCTGCACTCCTCGGGGTTATATCCGAGGTTGGAATTGTTACTTCGAGTGTGTGTTCTAAAGTTGATGTTGAACTTCTGGTAGTATCCGGATTGGATATGAACTGTCTTCTAGGGTTCCCTCTTGAAAGACGGATCTGTCCTCCTGCAATGTAAGTGACAGGTGTACAGAAAATTTTGAGTTTCTACAGATGCCCCTCTTTATAATTGTGATAACCCGAGAATTTGAATATTTTTAAAATTTTTATTAATTGATTTAAGGTTCAATATTAGAACCTAGAAAGAAAAATAGTGTATGCGTTTGATATTTTTAAGATAGAATTTTGAGGATTTCAAAATTCTGTGAAGGATTTCGGTGAATTATTCAGGATTAAGGGAATAAGCGTTTATATTCTGTGTATATATGTGCATGATGTGGTTAAGGGTCAAGGGTTGACCAGATAAACGATATCTATAACAAACCCTAATTATATATTAAGAACGTAAAAGTTCGGTTAGAAAACCCTAGTGATTAACAAGAAACCCTAGAAACCGGTTCTGGAAACCCTAATTTCAGTTCTGGGAATTCAAAACCCTAATTCGATGTATGAAACCCTAATTCGAGAATTTAAATGATTTTTATATTGCTTAAGCGCTATTAATTAATATATTAATTAGGGTAAAGCTTAATTAATTAGCAAACCCTAATTTCAAATTTAGAAAACCCTAATTTCGGGATTTGAAACCCTAATTTATAATTGGGGAAAATCTAATTATTAATTTAATAATTGTAATGTTAATTAGGAAACCCTAATCCTAATTTTCAAGTTAAGTAATTAGGAAACCCTAATCTAATTACGAAATTTAATTTCTAATTTAGGAAAATTATTTTTTTATTAGAAACCCTAATTTTGGGTTATAAACCCTAATGAGCAATTTCGACCCTAATTGCTAAATTAGCGATTTTAATTAGGAAATGCTAATCCTAATTAGCAAGATTTAAATTGTGATTAAGAAATTTTAATATAATTAGAAAATTATAATTATAATTTTGAAATATTAATTTTCTATTTTTAAAAACCGAAATTCGGATATGTTAGAAACTAAATTGCAAAACCTAAGGGTTCAAACCCAAAACCCTAGAGGGTTCCAACCCAAAACCCTAACCCAAACCCTAAACCCTAAGGGTTTGCATCAAATGACCAATCTAGAAATAAAATTATATGGAAATGACTAAAAAGCCCTTTGTTGCATTATTGAAAATATTTGGTAGATCTTGCAATAATTGAGTGGTTAAACCACTCCACCCACTCCATGTGGCCAAATACTCTAGCTCCTAGCCGAAATCACCAGATCATAGCAACATTGCATCATTTTTATAGATTAAAGAGAGAGAAGGCAACTTTACATTTCATTTTCTCCCAAGCCATTCTCTCTCTTCATTTTCGAGATTTAGATTGAGAGAGAGAGAGAGAGAAGGTGAGCCATAATCAGTTCATAGCCTCTCAAGAACAGAATCAAAGAATTAGATTCAATAAATCAAAGCTAAGAAGGTAAGAACCCTAATTTTCCTAAATTTTTAATCTGATGTTAGTTGTTGTAATTTGTTGGATAAAGATGTGTTATAAGGTGTCAATTAGAGATCTGGGTTGTTGGATCATGGATCCATAACATCTAGATGCTCGAATCTAAAGTTTTGAAAATTTTGGAAATCTGGGAAAAAATGGTCTGACAGTCATATGTCAGACCTCATAGATCTGTGTGTGTTTGATGTTTGGTGTATTTTGTGTTATAGATCTGTAGTATGCTATGTTGTCTATGATCTGGAACTGGAAATAGGGATAGGTCATATATAGATCTCAAGTTATAATCAGTCAAACATGGTTGACCGACCATGGAAATAATTTCTGAAAAACTCAGATTTTTCCAGGTAGCTCTGACAACATCTTTAAGGCCTCTGATATTTCTACTGACAAGTGATTTAGACATGTTTGTGTAATGAACTTGTAGTCTGGTATAAATACTACACGATCATGCCTTTATATTTCTCATACCATAAATAGAAACGAAAATAAGCACGGTCAAACATAGGTTGACCAACTGCCTGAAGAACAATCTGGAAACCCAGATTTGTTCATGAACACGTTTCTGACCTCTATTTTTACCGACATAAATTGTACTATTATTGTAGACACTCGAAATAGAGTTAGTTGGTCGGTAAGATTCAAAGATGAATCTCGACGAGTTATAAGATACAAAGTTCCCTAACTCTGATAATAAAGTTAAACAGTAGTGAGAAATAGATAGAGTCTAAAAGACTAAAACTGCAGTGATAGAAGATCGTAAAACAAAATGATCAAGACATAGAAATAAATCGTAATATATACGATAAGATCACCCCGTGATCTAATAAGGTTATAGCAAAGAGAAGAATCAATCTAATGATTGAACAGTTAACAACAAGATTGCTGGGTGTCAGTTGTACTATGAGTTCGCATGCTGATTCGTGAAAGGATTATGAATCTGAAGTTAAATGAAATTCAGATTGAGAAGGGTGTTAGTGTTAGGTGGGGATTCAATTGAGGATTCATGTCGGCAACTGAGTTGTATGATTCCTTGTGTGAGCGGGGAATTGTACTTGGTGTAACAACTACTTAGTTCTGACAATGATAATTATTAAAATATTTGTGTCGCGCTATTTGATATATACATGTTAAGAGGGTGATTTCTTTCTCATGTGTATAACAGATAGATATGTCATAGGTAGAGGATATAAGGTTAAGTATGAGTTCTTAAAACTCATACACTTATATGACATACTTGATTCATAGTTATATGAAATGTTTATGAACCCCTCAGCGAATGGATGCCAAAGGTCTGGCTAGGACAAGTTCTTAAAATCATATGATTGTGGTAATTTATGGACTCATAAGTGTGGTTTTACGAACTAGGTATAGTTGTGTGTAAAGGGAGAATTGAGGATTATAGGAACAAATAGATTGTTAAGTAAATGATTAGTAGTTAAGACATAAGTTTTCCAAAACTCCTAGCTATGCTAGACTTCGGAATTTTGACATCAAGCTAAATACGCACTATGTGCTTTAAAAAAAAATATGTAGACTCGTAATCATTTTTGAAACGGTTTAAAGTATAGTCTATGCTACTTATTTCAGCTAGATGCAAATGATTTGAAATATCAAAATATATTTTATTTATCACTCATGTACCATGTAACCTGGTGCTGTAAATTTGATCTAAAATCGTTGTTCCACTATTATATGATGTGTTATGACAAAGTCATATAAATGACGGCATCCTCAAACGGACTGTTAATACAATACGGCATCATGACGTCATTTTCAAAAAATATTTTCAATAAAATTTAATTTGTCAATGGGGTTTGGCTACAACTACATAATTCGATTGAATTGAATTATTGGTATGAGTCTATGATATTCGATTCAGCTAGACTAATGTTATGAAAACTCTAAGTGTTCATTGAAAGAAATTTCCCGAACCAAATTATTTTGGTGCGAAATCCAATAAGACTGAGGTAGAATTTTGTGCCTATGGCAGTGAAGAGAAACAAATAAAATCAGTACTTGGCCAGTATATGGCATATCGGGCTAATCACCCTTTGTGTCTGTAGGTTATGACGATTTGCGGATGAATTTCCATAAAAACCTTTGCGAAAATGACAGACAACTAGTCTATATGACTCCTCAGCAATATTTGAAAATATTAACTCTTGTGAGTGGTGTATTGGGTAGCATGTGATAATGTGTGTGAATGGTGTAAGTAATATGGTGTATGGGGTAAGATAAATTTCGGGGACGAAATTTTTAGAAGAAGGGGTGAATGTGACAACCCGAGAATTTGAATATTTTTAAAATTTTTCTTAATTGATTTAAGGTTCAATATTAGAACCTAGACAAAAAAATAGTGTATGCGTTTGATATTTTTAAGATAAAATTTTGAGGATTTCAAAATTCTGTGAAGGATTTAGGTGAATTATTCAGGATTAAGGGAATAAGCTTTTATGTTCTGTGTATATGTGTGCATGATGTGGTTAAGGGTCAAGGGTTGACCAGATAAACGATATCTGTAACAAACCCTAATTATATATTAAGAACATCAATGTTCGGTTAGAAAACCCTAGTGATTAATAAGAAACCCTAGAAACCTGTTCTGGAAACCCTAATTTCAGTTCTATGAATTCGAAACCCTAATTCGATGTATGAAACCCTAATCCGGGAATTTAAATGATTATTATATTGCTTAAGTGATATTAATTAATATATTAATTAGGGTAAAGCTTAATTAATTAGCAATCCCTAATTTCAAATTTAGAAAACCCTAATCTCGGGATTTGAAACCCTAATTTATAATTGGGGAAAATCTAATTATTAATTTAATAATTGTAATGTTAATTAGGAAACCCTAATTCTATTTTTCAAGTTAAGTAATTAGTGTGACGCCCCCAAATCCAGGTTCTCTAACCTCTGATTTAGTGCTCACGATCCTATCATCATCATAAGCATTCTATAACTATTTCGAAATAATAAACATACATTGTTCATTATACAAAAGTCTCAAAACATGGTCCCAAGGTCTCTCTAACCTTAACTTTAAATACACCATTTATAATACAAATAGTTTACTCAAGAAATTCCATTAGATAATAACTAATTTAACATTCATTCTAAAATTACTCCCGGATCTTGCCCTTGCCCTTGTCCTTCGTAGATTAGATCCTTCTGCTTAATCGAAAATAGAGGTCATGATATAGCAAAAAGAGTAAGCAACTAATTTGCTTCACAAGTTTATAAAGACAAAGGAGATATATCATAACTTAGAAAGAAATATTGCCTTCAATGTTCAACAATAATATAAGATTGTGAAGGAACATGAATTAATAATCAACAATTGAATATTCGATAATTGAATAACATGAATTGAGTGGTTTGAATAACCATGAACATTTGCCAAGGTGCTCGATGATTTAAACTGGACCTTTTAATAAGTTTTGGTATTCAAGGATCACTTTTCATACCCCGTGATTTATGTATAAACACTTAATAATCCGACATTGATATCATGCCTTAATCAAATTTGTCCATTTCTCACCAAGAGTTCTTACCATATCAATTAATAAGAACAGCTTATTTAAAATCCATTTGATTTAACAAATTTAGACATGCTTGATCTAAAGCCGATACAATTAGCATAGATCTATCCCATAAACAGATTCATAATTGAAGAACTTTAATTTAATTCACGATTCAATGGCGGTAGAATCGAATTTGATTGCACAAAGTGCTAATTTCAATAATCAATAAAGACATGAATAATCATCAATAATTATTCACTAGCATGCTTTGAAAATAATAACTCAAGTTGAGTTAGAAACTTGCCTCGATCGTGGAGGTTACAAATTTCTTAAATTAATTTCTATCAACTATGCGCTTAAATTATCTTCCTTTGAGAGACCTATAATTAGTCTTTCAATTAGTCAATGCATAACATCGATTATGTAACCACATAGATATTATACATTACAATAAGTTCTTATAAACATTATCATGCCTAGATAATGTTATTATTAATTAACGACTACCTTTAATTCACATAATATTATTAACTTAGATAATATTAATTCATCTTCTAGTATTATTGGTTCACTAATAATACTTTAAATCATTTACTAACATTTTATTCACTTACTAATATTATTAATCATTTAATAATATTTTATCCCTTTACTAATATTATTAATCATTTAATAATATTTTATTTAATCTCGAATATTATTATTTAATAATAATACTCTAATCTAATATTTTTATTTACATAACAACATCATATTATAATATTATTAATATTATAATAATATTCCAATTATTTATTAAATTAATAAACAATTTATTCTAATTGTTCATCCTTTATTAACCTCTTATTTAATATCCATAAAAGGTCATAAATAATATTTATTATTATAAATTACCAAAATACCCTAAGATAGTCATGACATAATATATTATGAGCATTCAAGCATAAAAATCATATTTTGCTCATTAAAGACATCACTTAACTATTTATTTCCTTTTATTCACAACCTAATCATTTTTAGGAAAAATAGAAAACTGATTCCAAGAATTCTCAGCTTCTGGTTTTTAACAGAATATGAACCAACAATGATCCTCTAATTTTTCTAGAATTTTAGAAAATGATTTACTATTTTTAAAGTGTCCAAAACACTCGGATCTTGCTCTATTTTTCATAAATTGAGTGTTACTCAGAAAAATCTGAAATTTTCAGGGTATGCTCTCTTAACATATATGAAGCTACTGTAAACATTTTGGAATTTTCCAGTGTATACACAGTGAGATATTCGTAGGATAATATTTATGGAGTCCTTTACGGAAATAGTCATTACGCACAATATATAACTCGAAACGTGTCCGTTCTTTTTCCTACGCGTAGATAACTTCATAAGGTACCTCTGTAATAGTTTTCCAGATTTTTACAAGACAAGAAACTAGCCGAAACAGCCTCATGAAAAACAAGTCAGTAGCTGATTTTGGATTTCAAGGCTTTAGCATATAAAGTGGACTGTTTTTGTAAAAAAAATCTCAAAGGTTTCAAAACATGCTAGATTTGTGATCTACCACTTGGGTTTACTAGATAACTCATGTATCTAGCACCCCCCTTCGACGGATCATAATTCCAAGTTGTAGAACTTGAGTTACACAAGATTTAGTGGAAGAAAAACAAGAGTTTTCACCCTTGGAGAACATATGCTCATTTTCTTCCTCTAAGCCTTAGATCCAACACTCAAGATGCTTAGTTCCATGCATGATGGTATGTATAACTAGTGTATCTTGAGTAGTTGTACATAACCCCATCAAAACTCAAGCTATCAAAACAAGGTAAGAAAAGAAGATGAAGGTACATTATACCTTGACTTAGTGGCTACCTTCCTTGATTTTCCAAAGTAACTAATAAACTTAGGGGGCATAAACAACTAGCACTCCTATATTTTTTTTCTTTCTATGGACGAAATTCTCTATCTCTTTTCTCTCTTTGAAGTTGGCTAGCTTGGGAGCAAGAGATAGAAGAAGAAGATGAAGAAGATGGAGAGAAAATGAAATGTTGGAAGAATGAGATGTTGGAAGAATGAATTGTGTTTACAAAATGAAATGGCCAATTCATTAATAATTCTCCCACAATTATTTTGTTGCCCATTAGGTAAAAACTTTGTATTATTACTTACCTTAGGCTAAACATGATTAAATGTGCATAATGGAGTGGCAACCAATGGGAGCCTTACAACATTGTCCTTATGTTTATTTATGTCTACTAATGGACAAGCTAGATTAATTATTCCACTTAGGATCCTCATAATATCCACCATTTAGCTTTTATTTTAAATGCCCAATTTTGATTAATCAAATGTCTAGAATACCCCCAATCAAGTGGGCTAAGTATTGGATTACATTTTATTTTCCTTGGGCTTTTCTTTTAATTGATTTGGGCTAGATAAAAACATAGTCCAACAATTTTAATAATGTTACCCAATTTGATAATTTAGGGCTTTCATCTCCAATCATATGAAGTTTAATTACTTATATATATGATTTTATCTCATAACCTAATTAGATTTACAAGAATTAGGTTTAAAATTATTAGTCACTTGAAATACTAAGTTTACCCACTTAAGTTAGTATACATATAAAATACTAACTTTTTCGTGTTACCATAACCCTTAGGTTATTTAATATCCTTACCTAATGTATAATTAGGTCACAAGGCTTTCATTTTTAATGAAATCCATAAATGTATGTATCCATATATAACACAAAGTTTAAAAAAAATGTACATACATACATGGTGACTTAAAATTCACGGTTATTACAATTAGGAAACCCTAATCTAATTAAGAAATTTAATTTCTAATTTAGGAAAATTATTTTTCTATTAGAAACCCTAATTTTGGGTTATAAACCCTAATGAGCAATTTCGACCCTAATTGCTAAATTAGCAATTTTACTTAGGAAATACTAATCCTAATTAGCAAGATTTAAATCGTGATTAAGAAATTTTAATATAATTAGAAAATTCTAATTATAATTTTGAAATATTAATTTTCTATTTTTAAAAACCAAAATTCGGAAATGTTAGAAACTAAATTACAAAACTTAAGGGTTCAAACCCTAAACACTAGAGGGTTCAAACCCTAAACCCAAACCCTAAACCCTAAGGGTTTGCATCAAATGACCAATCTAGAAATAAAATTATATGGAAATGACTAAAAAGCCCTTTGTTGCATTATTGATGATATTTGGTAGATCTTGTAATAATTGAGTGGTTGAACCACTCCACCAACTCCATGTGGCCTAATACTCCAGTTCCAAGCCGAAATCAGCAGATCATAGCAACATTGTATCATTTTTATAGATTAAAGAGAGAGAAGGCAACTTTACATTTCATTTTCTCCCAAGCCATTCTCTCTCTTCATTTTCGAGATTTAGAGTGAGAGAGGGAGAGAAGGTGAGCCATAATCAGTTCATAGCCTCTCAAGAACAGAATCAAAGAATCAGATTCAAGAAATCAAAGCTAAGGAGATAAGAACCCTAATTTTCCTAAATTTTTAATCTGATGTTAGTTGTTGTAATTTGTTGGTTAAAGATGTGTTATAAGGTGTCAATTAGAGATCTGGGTTGTTGGATCATGGATCCATAACATCTAGATGCTCGAATCTAAAATTTTGAAAAATATAGAAATCTGGAAAAAAAAATGGTCTGACAGTTATATGTCAGACCTCATAGATCTGTGTGTGTTTGATGTTTGGTGTATTTTGTGTTATAGATCTGTAGTATACTATGTTGTCTATGATCTGGAACTGGAAACATGGATAGATCATGTGTAGATCTCAAGTTATAATCAGTCAAACATGGTTGACCGACCATGGAAATAAATTTTGGAAAACCCAGATTTTTCCAGGTAGCTCTGACAACATCTTTAAGGCCTCTGATATTTCTACTGACAAGTGATTTGGACATGTTTGTGTAATGGACTTGTAGTCTGGTATAAATACTACATGATCATGCCTTTATATTGCTCATATAATAAATAGAAACGAAAATAAGCACGGTCAAACATAGGTTGACCAACTGCCTGAAGAATAATCTGGAAAACCCAGATTTGTTCATGAACACGTTTCTGACCTCTATTTTGACCGACATAAATTGTACTATTATTGTAGACACTCGAAATTTTCTGTACTACTGTCACTAACATTGCAAGAGGACAAATTCGTCTTTTAAGAGGGAACCCTGAAAGACAATCCAAATCCATACTGGATACCACCGAAAGTTCAGCATCAACCCCGGATCGCAATCTGGGAGTAACAATTCCAACCTCGGAGATAACCCCGAGGCCTGAAAATACAAAATCGGAACACACACCGGAGAAGACCGATTAATCTCGGAGACAACCCCGAGGTATCAAGTCTCAGTCCCAACCATGGGAATAGCCACCAACCTTGGTGTTAACCCCAAGAAATGCAGTTTCGGCGATAACCCCAGAAATGCTTGTTTCAAATGCAACCAGATTCAATCTCGGCGCTCACAGCGAGATACAATGTACCAACCCGGCGATAACATCGGGAAGACAGGCACACCTCAAAGGTGACAATGAGGACCTTCAACAATTCATGTGAGTCCAATCTCAAATAAGTCTCGAGCAACGTCTCGCTTTATCAGCCAAATCCGGTGATAACACTGGTGAGGGGAAACATCGTCATCTCGTCAACACGATGCCACGTCACGTCTCTACGTAACAATGTCCTATAAGACTAACCAATCCTGAGTGACTATTGTGCGGGGTAACGGATGAAAGTTGAAGCTTGAAGACCGGAGGGCATCGTACAAACTCTAATCCCATGCCATCGTATAACTCTCGACAACGGCGGTCCAAAATAGGTCCTGTATACCTCAAACGGATGCCCGGATTGCAGTTCTAAAAGTTCGAGTGGACATTATAGTGCCCGAGTACACGTACTTCGAGACGATCCGACCCAAAAAATCTGGGCCCACCCGAGTTGCCTCTGGTACACCTGCGGCTCAGCCGCGGGTACACCTGCGGCTAAATTGCCTATAAATAGAGAGCTTGGGCTGCCCATTTTGCAAGAGAAAAAGGCGAGGAAGCCCTGCCCAATTTGCTCTGCACTCACCCCATGCAGTGTACTTTCCCCTTTTAAACACATGTGAGCTCATATATAGCCCTTTTGTACCAACAAAAGTCAGTGTTTACCCACTCTACAGATATAGAAGTCTTCTTTAGCAATCAGCTGTAACCCTTCTCACACACTTTAGAGTCTTTCTCTTCATCTTTGCACACACCCTTCTACACGTTGAGAGTCGTGTTGCTTGCTTTTTGCAGGACTTCTATTCGTGGTTTCATTTCATCAGATATATATATATATATATATATATATATATATATATATATATATATTTATATTATATATGTTTACATATATATTGACTAACATTATCGAAGTTATGCCTCGATTGAGCCTGAATTTTGATTCGGAGCATTTATTTGCTTTTAATATATATATATATATATATATATATATACATTAATATATATTAATCGTGTGTCTAACTTTGTTCGATGAGCTTAGACCTCGGCCCGGGAGTTTATTTGCTTTTAACATATATATATATATACATTTATATATATTAACGTGTGTCGACTTTTGTTCGATGAGCCTAGACTTTGGTGTGGAGCGTTTATCGCTATATATATATATATATATATATATATATATATATATATATATATATATATATACGATTATATATATTAATTGTGTGCTCTGACTGCTCGATGAGCCTGGATTTTACATCTGGTGCGTTTATTCGCTTATATATATATATATATATATATATATATGAACTGTGGTTGAACTCTGTTCGATGAGCCTGGATTTTACATTCGGTGCGTTTATTGCTTATATGTATATATATATATATATATATATTTCGTCCCACCTGGAGTTTACTTCATGGTGGTGATCGCTTTGTACAGCTTTATTTACATTTTGTCCCGCCTAGAGTCTCCTTCGTGGCGGTTGACTGTATTTACAGCTTTATTTACGTTTCGTCCCGCTTGGAGTTTCCTCCGTGGCGGTTGATAGCTTTTACAGCTTTATTTACATTTTTGATCCCCCATAGAGGTGCTTCGTGGTTGGTTATATATTTACAGCTTTTATATATATACCTTCTTACTGCTTTCATATAAATTGCAGTATTCTGTGCGCCTAGGAATCATGTGATCACAGGTTCATCCCATTGAATCTAGATTCGGTTCCCGTGATGGACATTTTCAGCTGTAAGCAGCTTGTGAATTATTCTGCGGTGTCTGAATTTCCACAGATGGTTTCCATATCCACAAGGAAGTCGACATTATTTTGTACATTATTTTAGTACGGATGCCTCACATTCGTAAAATAAAATCAATCAAGCCGAACACTTAATAAAATGGGAGTATAAAAGGTCTCAATTACTATTGAGCAGCAGGGTTTGAAAAACCTTTTTTATAAAACATCATTGCTATATCTTGCTAAAAACTGAATTTTTACATAAATTCAAACCCGGTGTATATAGGTTGAACGAGGCCTCGTGACTACTTCCAAATAATAAAAGACATTGACCCCCACACACACACATTCAGATAATGGTTTCTTAGAAAGAGGCGGTCACCGTGGTAACACGGATGTCGGGGGGTGCCTAACACCTTCCCCCGCATAACCAAGTCCCCGGACCCTAATGAATCTCGATTTCATCGACCCGTATAGTAGTGTCACATCACTGGGTCAATGTGCAAACCTTTTCTCGGTTGTGTTGGTACAACCATTTAAAAAACCAACTGGCGACTCTTAACAGTCCATCGTCGACATTATACATGTCCGACCTTTTTCACTTGTTTTTCAAACAAATCTCACCTAAAATGAGAATACCAAAGAACAAGTAACGGAAAGGGACATCTAAAAATCCCGACGTCAATGGGTGGCGACTCTGCTGGGGAATCCAGTAAGAGGACTTAAGCCGCTATTACACTCTTTTCAAAATTGTTATCTGCATGTGTGTGGATGTTGCATTTACATTTTGATGAATGTGTACGAATGCATTTCCTTATTGCACTTAGTGCTTCGCACCATAATTGCTTGTGATGTTAGTGCTTCGCACCATAACTGCTTGTGATATTAGTGCTTCGCACCGTATCTGCTTGTGATATTAGTGCTTCGCACATGTCGTCATTTTTCATACGGTGAGACGCGATGTATGTGAATGTATGTTGTGTAGTCCCTCCACCAGGAGGCTATCCCATCGGTGTTTGATTACTTGACTCGTGAGAAGAATAATTCTCCGAGGCTCAGGAAAGGCACCACCCAAATTCGCTCCAGTTGAAAGACCGGATTAACTTCCCGTCAAGTAGATTGCGATGATTTGGGAACCTTCATGCCAAAAAGCCGCGAGAGTAACCTAAGATAGGTCAGCCTTTGATAAACCTAAAACGGAGGAAAGTCTCTTCATGCTCTCATTTCAATTACTTGTAAACACAATTACTTGTAATTTCATTCCATATCTATCTCCATGTAATGAGAAATATGAAGTAATGTGTACACATACATATTTTAATTAACATGCTACAAACAGCTGACATCCGTTTTGCAGGATAAAAGTCCTAAAATGGACACATCACATAGCATGTTATTATCCACATTCCCTGAAGACTAAACTATGCAAGTCTTTCGCAGGGAATCAATCGGACCTACTACCCGGTCAAAGTCCAAAAAGGTAACAGGCCTACAGTCAATCATGTCGTCATCCGACCAGACTGAACTTAATCCAGTTTCTCACAAAGAATTCGACATATTAAGCAAACAGATTACAGATTTGGTTGTTCTACTAAAAGAATTACACCAGTCTACACAGGGTCAGAAAATACCCGTATATGCTGAATCCTCCACACAAGGAGGAATCCCGGTCTTTACTATACCTGAACTACAGTTGGATACGACCAACAAAACTCATGATGCTGCCCATCCCACTGGAGATCCAGACATTAGTGACATTAAAAAGAAAGTCCTCCAAATGGAAGAAACCCTTCGCGCTATCAAAGGAATTGGAACACACGGGAGTGTTTCATATGCTGATCTGTGTATTTTTCCTGGTGTCCATTATCCAAAAAAATTTAAAACTCTTGGCTTTGAAAAATATGACGGGTTACGAGATCCTTACACACATCTAAAGGTGTTTATTGGAGAACTTGGATCTTATGCAGAGGACGAAAAGCTCAGAATGCAATTGTTCCAAAAGAGTCTAACTGGAGAAGCCCGTTCGTGGTACACAAGATTAGACAACTCCAAAATCCATAGCTGGGAAGAGCTAGCACATGCTTTCCTCACTCAATATAGCTTTCAAACTCAGATGGCTCCTGATCGGTATCAAATTACCAAGATCAAGAAACAGTCTAACGAGTCTTTCAGAGAGTATGCTCAAAGGTGGAGACGTCTGGCTTCCCAAGTTAGTCCTTCCATGATAGAATCAGAGATGGTCATGACTGTCATAGACATACAAGAAGCTCCCTTCTATGAGAGAGTTTTAGCCGGCATCGGCAAACCATTTTCTGAAATGGTCAAACATGGGGAGATGGCTGAGATGGGATTGAAGTCAGGAAAGATTCAAGACCTAGCTGCACTCAAAGTTGTTGCTGATCACATCCAATCTGGAAATTATGGGAACAACCCTCGAAGGGTCCATAAAAAGAAAGAAGAAGATGTTTCCCTGATACTACAGGGGAAAAAAGGCAATCAAAACACGCCTATTCAAAGGAGAAACTACACTCCCTTTCAAACACAGTCTGTAAACCCTCCAATACTAAAAGGTGGAGAAGTCAAACTCCCTCGAGTGTTTACACCCTTAGGGGATACCATCGAGAGCATTCTCAATCTTCTTACAACACAAAAGAAAATTACGCATCTTCTTCCACCAGCCAGCCCTAATGGACGGGGTTTCAATGCTGCTAAGAAATGTGCTTATCATGTCGGGGCACCTGGACATGATACTCGAGATTGTTGGGCCTTGAAACACAAGATCCAGGACCTGATAGACAATGGAGAGATCGTGGTCACCAAACCAGATCAACCTCATGTTCAAGACAACCCTCTTCCTCAACACAAAGAAGAAGAGGTCAACATGATTAATTGGAGCCATGGACAGAGTTCCAATTTTAGCTGTGAATCTTCCCAGACCCTCAAAGACGGTGATGACAGATGGGATTATGCCAAGTTACAGTTCACAATGGAACGAAAGATGAAAGTTCTCTGCAAACAAATTGAATAATTAGCGGGCGGTGACATATCAAGATCAAGTGACTTCGTCGGTTAATCACCAGAGCATGCCGGCCTCTCCTACCTATTGTCATGAATATTCCCTCATGACTTTCAGAAAATGAAATGCTGGAAGACAAAGTGACAAAAAGAGCAAATGCCAAAGCCCATAGGGATTTCGCCAACAAAAGGGAATTCACCTATCTGGGCCAACCTATAGAGGAAATCCTTCATATGTTAATCAATGAAGGAAGGATCAGTTCCCTTCTACCTCCAATCAACCCCCGTTCTGGATGGTACAACTCTGATGGAGTATGTCAATATCACTCCCAGTCTCGCGGTCACAGTACAGAAGAATGTTGGGCACTCCGCCACCTTATTCAAAATCTAATCGACAGTGGTGTCCTTCGCCTAGCAGACGATGATATTGTGTTACGTGCAAGTGAGAATGCAGGCCCTACTAAGTGGAAAAGTGTGGTAGCAGTCATATCCACTAAAACTGATGGGATTAATACATTACTCACAATGCCAACAATTCAACTCAAGGGAGGCAACAATCCTTTGAAAGTGGCCGCTCTCGAGCCAATCAACTTGTCGTGCAGAGCACAATATCCTATTGTTAGCTTGCACACAATTCCATGGAATTATGGAGAAGGTGAAGGATCCACCTCACATACAACTGCTACAGTGTCGAAAGAAAATCCACTGTATCTTCCCCACCGGGTGATGAAGCCCACCACCCAATCAAAGGGGAAAATACCCATGGAGAAGATTGAAAAATTCATCCGCGCTGTGGGTCAAAATGAAGCTACGGTGGTTTTAAGCTTGAAAGAAGCTCCACAAAAAATATCAATTTTGGACTTGGTCCTAACTTCCGAGAATCACCGGAAGGTCTTGTTAAAGGTTTTAGAAGAAGCTTATCTCCCAACATCAGTGGATACGGAAAAGTTTCAACATCTAGTCGATCATATTTTCAACAACAATGTGATATCCTTCACTGATGATGACATACCGCCCGAAGGGACCGGTCATTGCAAGCCGTTGCACATTGCGGTCTTGTCCTCCGGATATATGGTAGCTGGAGTCTTAATAGATGGAGGTTCCTCGCTGAATATATGCCCATACGCTACCTTGGTGAAGATGAATATCAATCTCAACTGAATTCAGAGTAGTCATACTATCATCAAAGCTTTTGATGGAGCCCGCCGTAATAATTAATTTGAGTAAATGAGTCGCCAATCGAAATTGGTCCTCACACATTCTGCGTATCTTTCCATGTGCTCAAGATAGATTCGGGATACAACCTGCTCTTGGGACGACCATGGATTCATATGGCAAGGGCAGTCCCCTCCACTTTTCACCAACAATTGAAATACATTATCAACAACATCTTGGTCACAGTCAATGCTGAACCAGAAATTACTCAGCACGGAGACATGCCGTTCATCAATGCCAATGCAGATGTAGAACCAGTAAGTTTTCATGCTTTGGAAATAAGCAATACCCAATACCATGCTATTGGAGCGTCATTGCCCAAACCCATGATTTCTGCCGAGGTAATGTCGGCTACTCAAGAAATGATGCCGTTGGGTCATAAAAAAGGACAAGGGTCAGTAAAGATTTCAGTGGTATCAAGTACCCAATTCACTTAACCAGGCAAACTGGAACAGCTGGGCTAGGCTATTCTGCCAGTTCTAGTCACAAGAATCCTCATAAACATCAGCAGATTCCTTCAACTTCAACCATGTGGCGTTTATCTTCACCTTCAAACTCTGAGTCCGCACAACCTCCTATAAAGGTGCAAGCCAAGGTAATAGCTATGTTATTTCCCAAGCCGGTACCGGTGAAGGAGAAAGAAATCTTTGTTCCAAATCCCGCAATGGAAGAAGAGGAACGAAGGATCAAGCAAGACGTCATACGGATGATGTCCGGTATACGCATCATCGTTCATGATGAACATACCAACAGATACACCCCAGACGATGATTGCCCAGATGTAATGGCCATCATTCGGGACATGGAGGATGATGACAATCCCTCCATCACTGCGGTCCACCCGAACTTTGCCCTTGCCAATTGGAATAGAATCCCTTGCATTGGTCGTCAAGGGTAAAGCGGGCAGAAACTCTTTCTGCCATGTAGATATAATAACTGCTTACTTTTCTGTACAGTATTAGCAGTTTATTTTGCCAGTATATGCTAACACTGTGTATGATCAACACATTTCATATATACTAAGTGAAAGCATATTTTGTTTCAGGACTCTAACTTTAGATGTGCCTATACTTGCTGATACGGTGCCTCTTCTCCACAAGGATTGTACCTTTGATGTAGAGATGAAATCCGCCTTGATAGATATACACGATGACATTGAGGTGCCTCCAGAAATTCAAGAATGGGTCAAAGACAAACCTAAACCCAACCTTGATCAAACCACTTCTTTCAATCTCGGAACCTTAGAAAGCCCTAAGTTAATCCAGATTGGTTCAGACCTTACCTCAAACCAACAGAATGACATGGTTACGCTATTAACCCAATTCCAGGATGTGTTTGCATGGTCTCATGAAGACATGGTGGGTTTGTCCACTGACATTGTCCTTCATCGCCTTCCCATTAAAGAGGGATTTAAGACAGTCAAGCAAAAGCTCTGACGATTGAAACCTAAATGGAGTTTAAAGGCGAAAGAAGAAATTGTGAAACAATTTCAAGCTGGCATCATAATGGTGTCTACATATCCTGAGTGGATATCCAACATTGTACCCGTGCCTAAACCTGGAGGGAAGGTACGAGTTTGCGTGGATTACCGGGACTTGAACAAAGCTTGCTTAAAAGATAGCTTTCCCGTGCCATTTATCCACATTCTCATTGACAATACTGCGCAATACGACATGTACTCCTTTGCTGATTGCTTTACAGGGTATCATCAGATCATGGTTGCCGAGGAGGATCGTGAGAAAACTGCTTTCATCACGCCTTGGGGAACCTTTTACTATAGACGGTTGTCATTCAGCCTCATCAATGCCGGAGCCACCTATCAACGAGTTATGATGGCTCTTTTCCATGACTTAATGCACAAAGAGATCGAGATCTACGTGGATGACATCATTGTCAAGTCCTGAAAAGAGGATGACCATATAGACCATCTCAGAAAGTTGTTCAACAGGTTGCGTAAGTACAACTTGAAGTTGAATCCAGCCAAGTGCGCCTTTGGCGTTAAATCGGGCAAGTTTCTAGGATTTCTAATTAGCCACAAAGGGATTGAGCTGGATCCTGCCAAAATCCAAGCCATCACGGAAATGCCTATTCCTCAGACAGAGAAGGAAATACGGGGATTTTTGGGAAGAATCAACTTCATTACCAGGTTTATCTCCAACTCACAAAGAACTCGTGAGCCAATCTTCAAGCTATTAAGGAAGAACTCCTCCATGAAATGGAATGATGAGTGTCAAAATGCCTTCCTTACCATCAAGAAATAGCTAATTAAAGCTCTCATCTTGGTACCACCCAGGAATGATGTTCCCCTGTTTATGTACCTCTCCATAAGTAACAATGCCATGGGCTACATGCTGGGACTGAAAGACGATAGAGGCCAAGAACGAGCTATCTATTACCTCAAAGAAAAGGTTCAAAGAAGAAGAAACAAAAGTACACTCGATCAAAAAAGGCGTGTTGTGCTTTTATACGACCTTCCATGAGGTTACATCATTACCTCCATGGTCACACAACCCATCTCATATCCCGCATGGATCCTCTCAAGCACGTGTTCAACAAACCTATGTTAAATTGTTACCGTCCGGATGGCGGTTGATCCTACAACAATTTGACATCGATATGTGACTCAAAAGTCCATCAAAGGTCAAGGAATCGCAGATCAATCGGTCACCGCACCTTTAGGGGATTTCAAACCCTTGGAAACATATTTCCTCGATGAAGGAGTAATGACAAGACAAGAACACCATCAAGACGACGATGCGCCAATCATGGAAGATGTATTTTGATGGAGTATTAATATGGAATGTTCTCGAGTGGAGCGATTATAGTGTCTCGAAATGCGGGGCGATATCCGTTCTTCGTCAAATTACAGTTTATCGGCACCAACAATACTACCGAGTATGAAGGTCATTCTCACGGGTTAAAACTTGCCCGCTTCAATGGGCATCGACGATTAACCGTCCTTGGAGATTCAGAATGGTAATCAGACAATCCATCGGAATCTATCAAACCAAGGAACTACATTTCTTCGCTTTTTACCATTGTGAGTTTGAAGATGGCTTTGGAGTTCAAGAAATCTCCTTTCTACACATTCCTCGTAATAGAATGACTTTAATGGACGATTAGCAACTTTGGCCTCCTTGATTAGTGATATCGACATAAGGAACACTTGCCGAGCGTCATAATTTCCCTGTAAAAAGCCCCAGCCTATGGGAATTACGTTGGAGAAGTATCGGATGAGCTACCTCCCATCCAACATCCTTGGTATCAAGATATCAAGGAATATCTACGAGATGGATCTACACACCGAAAGAGCCCGACTGAGGAAAGGCGGATCCATCGACTTGCTATGAAATTCTACCTGAGTGGAGATGCGCTCTACAAAAGAGATGCAGGACTAGGTCTCCTTAGATGTTTAGACAAAGAGCAAGCCCAAAGGCTTATGGATGAAATCCATGGTGGAGTCTATGGCCCCCACATGAGTGGTCCCCTCTTTGTCAAGAAAGTCCTCAGGATATGACATTATTGGCTATCTCTTAAGGCTGATTGCAATGACCACGTCAGGAGATGTTATCAGTGCCAGATTCATGGGAATGCTATACACGCCCCTCCACGGGAACTCCACAATATGAGTTCACCTTGGCCCTTCTCAATGTGGGGAATGGACGTTATCGGGCCCATCGAGCCTAAAGCCAGTAATGGTTACCGATTTATCTTCACAATGATCGACTACTTCACAAAGTGGGTAGAAACAGCCTCCTTCTCCAGGGTTACTAAAGAAGTCATCATTGCTTTCATAAGAAACAATGTCGTTTGTCGATACGGACAACCAGAGGTGATTGTGTCAGACAATACCAAAAACCTCAACAACAAAATTATGGAGGAGTTATGTAGTAAATTCCACATCAAACATCTCAACTCTGTCATCTATTGCCCGAAGATGAATGGTGTTATTGAAGCGGCTAACAAAAACATCAAGAAGATTATGCAAAAGATGTCCGCCAACCACAAAGATTGGCCCGATCTATTGCCTCGACTGTTAGCCTCTGTAACCTCAATGCGCACTTCCATCGGGGCAACCCCCACGCTTTAACCTATGGGATGGAAGCGGTACTCCCATAAAAGTTGAAATGGAATCCTCAGAGTGTTGATAGACGCTCAATTTGGATGAAGACCAATGGGTACAAAGGCGGTATCACTAATAGTCTCTAATAGACGAAAAGTAACCGCGGCTATCTTCCATGGTCAGTTATATCAGCAAAGGATCGCCAGATCCTACAACAAAAAATTCCGGCTACGGTAGTTTAAACAACATGACTTGGTTTTGAAGAAGATTCTTGACAACCAAGATCAGTCTAAAGGAAAATTCGCTCCTAACTGGGAAGGCCCGTTTATTATCAAGGAAGTATTGACAGGAGGCGCTCTCAGATTGCAAGAAATGGACGGCGATGAATTTCCACAACTCATCAACTCAGACGCCGTGAAACGGTACTATGTCTGAAGTAATTCGCACACACCCTGGTGTCGGACAATCAGATCACCAGTCATTCTGGTTCTTTAACCCTTTACCACCTACAACTTTCCTACACTTTGCCCCTCAGGAAAACATACTTTTCAAAGCCAGCAGCCTGGCTTTCTCCTTTGCGTTCCTACAACTTAGGTCATCCTACCGCGGATTAAACCTCTTGCGTTTGCAGTTTGGCTACCCATACATGGGATCAAACTTCTCATGCCTGTAGTTTATCCTCAACCTAGGATTAAACTTTCTCCTCCCCGCACTCTGACCTGTACATGGGATTACGCTTTTCATCTCGCCCTGAGGGGTGAACTACGTCTACCTGATCTCTTCTTCAATAGGAGTACGTAGGAAACCATGTCACATGGCCCGGTCGCAATAAAGCAAAAACAACAAAAACATTTCTTCCGTATTCTCCTCACAAAAACAACAAAAAAACATTCCTACACCATTTCAGCCATATATGGCGTTGAACCTCGTACACCAGGTTCGAACTACGCAGACCTGATCTCCTCTTCAGTAGGAGTACGTAGGCAACCAGTCATGGTACAGTCTCGCCCTTACCAAAACACAAACCCTTGTCAGTTGGTACTGGAATCATCCTTCGATCCCCTACATTTCATTCGGCTTCAGACCAAGGGGATGGAATTACCTGAACTCCTCCCAAATAAGAGATTCGGTGACCATCTAAGCTGCGGTCATACCTTGAAGAGTAACACCAATCCATAAGAGATGGAATTAACTTGGCTTCTCCTAAATAGAAGTACTAGCGACCATCTGTGGTGAGGTCAATCTCAGAGAGGAAAGCCACACTCCTCTCCACATTTCCATCAAGAAACCAGTCCCAAGATACCAAAGATGGTAGGGATACATACAGATCGATGATCCATTCTGAACTATCCAGAGACAACTCAATGTCCATCCACCCAGGAGGAATTCAGAATACATCAAGACCACAAGCCCTGAAGTAGCAAGCAAAATATCAAGCAAATAGCAAGGCATATCTAAAAGGGAAGTGATCCAAAAATATATTTCCCTGTTATATATAATGTTGTTTAATCTATACAATGTAAACTGTATATGACAAAATGGCTAAGCTATTCTGTGCAGAAAAATACAAGCTCATCTACGAGTTAGGGTATATGCAAGCTAACAAGCCCAACACGGCGTCCCTCTCAGAAGAATGAGGCGAAGCTGTGGTCTCCTGTATGAGAATATCCACACGACCCAATAGATCTGCAGCCATCTGCATGGTGACCATATGATCATCAATATATGCGCTCATCTCCACGATCATGCCAGTGGTAAGGGACCTCACAAGAAGATCTTATCTCGTGATAACTACATCCCCAAGATATATAGACTATCCCGCTCAATTATCAATGCATTTACTGGCCGATATGGCCTCATCCGCTCAACAACAATGTACGCGTGATCTGCGATCTAATGCCTCGTCTCTCTCTAATAGAGCTGCGTCCCTCCCATCAAGGGCAGTCAACATCATAGATCGAGCTTGATCTCTCTCAAAGGTCATTAGATGAAGACTCTGCTCTAAGTACTATGCCGAGTGTTGAATCACAACAGTACTGGTACTAGGAGAATCCGGAAAAAATGTTGGCAACCTAGCAGCAGACTCCTCCTCGATGTAGGTATTGATGTCCTCCATGGGCTCTACATCGTTTGACTCATTATCCCAGATCGCAAATCATCAGAAATGACAAAAATCTCTATCTCCATCCACGTGGAATACTGCAGAACAACTGGATGATCGATGTAAAAAGAAGCTATCTCACCGATCACAACAAGCATACACACGGGATCAGTCCTCTGCTGAGAGATATCGAGAAGTTGAACGCTGACCTATCGCCCCCTTAAAAGGATGGAAATCCTGGAAGTGATGGAACTGCGACATCACGGCCAGTGGGTGATAAGTAGTCACGCCTCTCAAACCAGCCAGAGGGAGATAGTACATGCCCGGAGCGTGAGTAATAAAGCTGTATGGTGAGCAAAGCCCCGAGCACGGCAATATGCTGAATGGATCTCTGATATCTGCCAAAAATGCTGACTAAGACAGAGCATATATACACTCCGACGGCTGAAAGGAGTATGACATGGCTACATCATGGGTGAACCAATACCCATGCCATCTAAGGGTACCAACCGGTCTCAAGTATGACATGAACCACACATACAACATGACTGAACTCCTAGTGAACACTCCTGTCGGATAAGTGCAGCAGTAGGATGCTGACCACAGGGTCTCTACTACAATCATAGGTGAAATGGTATGACCCTCTCTAAGAGCTCTCACAGCCATAATGATACCAATGTCTATCTCGTCCATATATCATGGCATATAGACATACCAAGCAATACGCACAAAGAACGAAGACATCAACTCGCCAGACGCGGCGGTGGTCCTCCTGCTCGGTGAAATCCGGAATGTCGTCGTGAGTAGCTATCCTCCGAGCCAAATCGTCGTGATGTAACAAAACGCATTTGGGATATCACGTGGCTAGATGTCACCGTCCCGCACTACTACTGCGTCATAATCCGTGAGAGTCATGAATAAATCTACTCATGTCTCCCAAAGCCAAATGCATGCAAGGTCTGTCTAAAGGTAGCATCGTCAAACGTGAATACTCCTCCAGGGTAGGAGTCAACTCATGGGTGCCGAATCGGAATACCTGCCTATCCAAAGAGCCAATGCTCTAAAGCATCCGTTCTACAAACCTCGCGGAACTCGAAACATCAATAAAGTCATGGTATGCTGCAACAACTGATCTACAATCACCCTGTTTGGTGGTAACATGCTATCATACCACGATCGAATACCCAATACCACCACTGACGGTGGGGTATGATCTATACGGCTAACTATCGAATAATACATTTGTACGGGCCGTGTCATAAGACCATCCAGGGGTCAATGTTGAATATCTCTGAACATACATATATATGCATAACATGATATATGCATAATAGATAATGGATGGCAATATGATGTAGGGAATGAAAAAATGGTGCATACATTCCTAAGTATATCATCATCTAATACATCGCCTATGTCATACTACAAACACAGGAAATGGGGCATACCGCCCTACTACTACTAATGAGAGGCCTATCAAAATATATAGCGAGAATGGGGAACAACCACCCAATATCTATGAGAGGCCTATCAAAAGATATAACGAGAATACACATCGAAGAAGAGACCAGTGGTCTCGATGTCCACGTCATCAATCCTGTCCACACGATGTAACTCCTCCCGAGTCCTTTGGATCTCTATCAGCGGGGATGTCGGGGCCTATAAAGAGGAGGATCTGAGCCAGAAACCGAATGGGTTGTCTCTACGGCGGTACCGAGCTGGAAGGAACAAATGACTTCACCTCTCTGCTGGATCTCGCCCAAATCTTGGGATAAATATATGTGCTCGGTCCAACCTTTGGGTCAAACTATCAACTGGGTCATATGGAGAGTGGAGCTTGGACACAAGCTACCCAATCCGTCATCATCAAGGATCCTGGAACCATATCCCCCATAAATTGTGTGGCGCGGGACTGGGCTCCAATAGTGCGAGGGGACCACCACGGCTGGAACGTCTCCTGAGTACATGGACCCTCTGATAATGCAAAACAATCAACCCCCAACAATGGGATATCAGTGACGGGTGACTGTGATACGGGCCAACGACGCCTAGCAGGAGGCAAGATCGGTATACGAATCTCCCCTGTGGTGCTCCTAATAGCACGTTCTCCTAAATAGAGCTCCCAGCCTCCATCTGTGAAGAGAGGAACTCTCCTGGTGGAAATCAAATACTCAACTCCAGTCGGGTGTCCATCCTCAAAGCCGATGGTCAAATGTTCCCCTGAATAGGGAATCCATGTAATGGCGTCAGTTGTCAACAACTCCAGCTCCATACGGCAGTGAGTGAAGCCCTCAGCTATAGGGACCTCCGGCAAAATAGAATGGTGCCATCGTCGTCCTCGTGGATAGCTATCTAAACCTAACACACTCACATGACACAAGTATGGAAGCCTCTCATAGGGCCAAAACTGCCAACACAATGGTAAAACATCTGCTATCAGTAAACACTCTTAACCTATGAATGGGGAAAGATAAGAGAAATACTCACCAGCAGAAATGGGTAAAATCCTAGCCAAGCCTCAGTCAAACCCTATGAGCGCATACGCATGCCCTGGAGGAAATAGGCAAAGGTATAGGAGCCCCAATCATACTCTCCAATATGGTCCACATCACATGTGGAGCTGATCAAAGCAAAGGATACCGTAGAAGAGTTATCAGCTATGAAGCAGCCTCGAATGATCATCAGGAACAATCGCCACAGAACGCGATCCCTGATTCTAACATCATCAGGCATGGGCTCACTCAAAAGCCCCCTCATAGCATCTACGCTCAAAGGACCTGAACGGACAATCCTACCTTTGAGCGCCTCCGCCGGAACTCCTAATAAGGATCTGACGGCAGTAGGGGTAATATTCGCCATGCAAGGCACAGGCTCCCCTCCAAACTCCAAACCGTGATAAATCGCCCCAATCCATAGGCGTCATCATCACCTCGCAATCCAGCAGATGGAGTGATCGAGTCCGATGAAACCATCGCCGAGATAATGCCCCGAGGTAACCCGGAGACAACGACGGGGAAGGATGGAGAAGAATGCCCGAATCCCCACTCATGCACTCTCTTGCTTCTATAGTTAGGATGAAGCGCTTGGTACATGGAGTGAATGTTGAACCCGATTCGCGAGGAAATGTAGTAAAACTGTGAACCCGCATGAAATGCAGATCAACATCGTAACCCTTTAATCCTCATCAATAGGAAAGAAGGAAGATCAAAGTCTAACGCCATACCTCGTTAGCATGCAAATACATCGATGGATGTTCGCTCAAATCACCCAAAGAACTCGGGTTTGCCACCTAAATATTCTAAGCTCCTATGAGGGACATGCAAGAGAGCGGGATCCTCAATCGGAATATCCGCCTCCTCATCCTCAATGTCCGCACATCTACCCGGACAGATTTAATCACGGCCTCCACCAACCGACGAGGTATGTCGGAGTAAGCAGGGGACGAGGCACTTGAAGCCTCCGCCGCCGACGCCGGAAGTTGTCTATAGAACCGCCTCGGTGATCCCGGATCCATAATATCTGGACAACAAGTCTCCAAATTATCTCAGAAAGGGTGTGGTATTTCCTTATCTGGATCTTCCTAAAAAGCATTTATGAGTATATGCATGCATGCATTTACTTTAACATATAATAGAGTTAAAATGCATGACTACCCGATGCCTACATTTGGAGAAAAAAAATTCATAGTCCCCTTTGAAAATAGGACTATCCACATGCACATAGGCATGTCTAGGTAGCCATTCAGTAGCACACCTACCCCAAAGTCATATACATAATATATGAATTAAAAATTAAAATCATCATGCATAAGGCCAACCTCAATACTAGGAGTACTTTGCCTTGCTACCTTGTGCTCATTGGACCTCAAATAGGACAAAAAAATAGCAGAAAAAGGTGCCAATTTGACTGTCTCGAAAGTCAAATTTTTTCACATCATTATGTTCAGCATGGTTTAATACTAACATTTACTATGTTGAATATTTTTTATCAAGTCATTTGTCCATACATAATCACTACTATGTGTTTAGATGCATTTCGTGTGATAACTCACAATCCAAACGGATAAAAATCGGAAAAATACATGCATACGTTACTGAGGATAGTGTAGAACACTCATGCACCAGTAACAAAATTTGCAGAAAGTAGCCCGAACTGTAATAACCCAATATTTCCTATGTAAATAAATAAGAAATTTTGCATATGAATTTTTTTAATTTAAAAGATGGAAATATTTGACAAGTAATGTGTATGTATATATGTAATAAATAAAATTTCTTTATTACATGAATAATTTCAAATAATTTTATTTTAGAATTTATTGATCATTATAAAGTATATACTTATAATAATTAATTTTATAATAGAAATGTCTTTATTATTTATTTTCTATGAAAATGTGATTTTTATATTATTTAGATAATATATGAAATGATTATTGGAATTATTATAATCACTATTTTATTATATGAACTTTAGCTCAGATTGTTAAGTTAATTATTTTAACTTAATTAATAATGTTAGATATGGAAAATAAATCAAATATGGAATCCAAACCCTAAATTTGGGTATTGATCAAGGGATGAGAAAGATAATATAATATTAATTATATTTTGATTTTCGATCTTTATAAATATGTATTGTATATCTGTAGTCTGATAATGGTGGGCCAAATATGGTAAATTAGGTCATAACCCTCATGTCGTATTATTAAACCCTAATTGTTAAACTCGGTTATGAGTTTAAGACTGAGCAGTAATTGTGTTATATGAATTTTACTGTGTATTATATAATTTCTGTAATTAGGAGAAACCCTAATTATTTATTTGAAAACCCTAATTGCAAATTTTAGAAACCCTAATTATTATTTTTGTGAATTATAATGATAATTAGGAAACCCTAATTGTTAATTTGGGAACCCTAATGGTATTAAGGAACCCTAATTTAAAAACCCTAATTTCTATTAAAAATCCTAATTAATTAGTATGTTTTAAATTAAAATTTTATTTCACTTTAATTTTCAATTGTCCAAATCCTAGAAATTATTTGGGAAACTTTAAGATGTAAAATCTAGTGATTAAACCCTAGATTCAATAACATTGGACAAGAATACCCTTGAAATTTAAAATAATTACCAAAATACCCTTTTGTCCCATTAATTGAATTATTGCTAGCAAATCTTATCCAATCTTATAGCCACCCTACCCTAGACCTACCTATGAGCCTACAAGCTATGGCACATCACATGATCATCCATGCCATACATAGCATACATGGATTATATAGAATTCAAGAGAGAGAAAGTGCACAATTATTCACAACTTCATCCTAGAACTCCTCTATCTAAAACCCACGAAATTTACTTGCTAGATCTGTCCCCAATCAAGCCCCATGATCACACTTAACAAATCAGAAGCATAGAAATCAGATTTTGTTCACAAAGAGGTAAGAACCCTAGAAGAAATCTGACCTTGATCAAAGTGTTAGATGTTAGATTTTTGTGTTAAACATGTAGTATGTAGTATATAATGATGATCTGGGTTGCTAGATGTTAGATCCATAACATCTAGAGGCTCGAATTTGAAGTTTTAAAAAATCTGGAAACAATTTTTTTTTTGATGTTTGACAGTGAATGTCAGGCCTTGTATATCTCTGTAGGTGTTTGAGTTTTGTGTTTTAAGTGTTGGATCTTGTAGTATGATATAAAATCTTGAATCCGGAACTTGAATCAGGTTCATATCTGTTGTAGATTAAAATTTATTTAAGGTCAAAGTAGATTGACCGACATTGACTGGCTGTTCTTGAAGCCCAGAATCAGCCTAGAAACCTCTGACAGTGATTTGTAGGGCTTGGATCTTGCTAGGTTTAAGTTTTTTTTGCCATGTTGTTATTTTGTAGTTGTAGAATGACATGAATACTACACGTTAAAGCCTTTGTATCACATATATACGTAACAGAATAAAATCTAGAGATGGTCAAACTTGGTAGCCGAAACTTCTCAAGAACATTTCTGGGAAACCTAGAAATGTTCAAGAATAGTTCCGGGAGGGTACTTTGACCGGCCCATATATCTTGTTTGTGTTGATGTTATGATGATCTGAGGATATTTTATTGTTCCTTGTAGTGTATACTAAAGATTTGACCCATTAAACGATATAAACCATGACAAGAACATAAAGTAATTCGAACAAGAAAGTGATAGGTCCAACTATTGAGTTTCTGGGAAAAACCCAGAAACACTCTGACAGCATGTTTGCTAGCTTAGCTCGGTTTGTTTAATGGTGTTTAGACTTGATCATGTATTGAAACATGTTCTCTGATAGTTTGTCTATTGTTGGGTAAAATCTAATTACGCACAACACGCAAGTATACATGGTCAACAAGTAATAAAGTGAAAGTAGAGTATCGTTCCCACGAGGAATTGTTTAATAAAAATCACCAAGTACTAACCCGTAACCAACTCAATCTTATTTAAACGAAGGAATTTCAATTTATAAGTAAACTAATTCTAATTACCACTAGTTAAATTAAGATAACGGATATTTAAGATCACAACTTCACTTATTGCTTCATTTTAGTTAACACAATTCTCATCAATTATTCTCTATCCTGAATTGTTAATCAAGAACACTAAAGCAGATAAAACCACCTCTCGATGCATAATACCCATATTAATGTCAATCCACAATTAAGATAGAAATCCGTTAAACACCTTAATCAACTAACCCACTATATCTCTATGTGAATTACAATTGAAGAAGGTTGAAGAATAAGTTCTCTATCTGATTACATGCGATGTCAAGCGTATCTCTACCTTAACAATAATCAAAAATATGTTATTGACAAAATTCATGACACATGCTATCATGATAAGATCTAAATCAATACTTCATCTCTCGAGTTCATATAGATTATCACGGTAATTGATGGCCAATCAATTAAACAATTAAGTCCAAATCACAATAGACAATCCTCACAATAGAACATAATAATTGATAGCGAAGTATATTAAAATAAACTACACAATAAGATCCATTGTAATCTCAAACAAAGAATTAGTTCATGATTATTGAATTAAAACTAAGAATCCACAATTGAATAATCATTAAAAGATAAAAATGAGAGTAGAGTAAAGAATAAATCTGTTGTCAGCAAATCTCCATCTTCCTCGAGCTCCTGCTCTTGATCTTCAATGGTCTTCAAGTTGCTTCAATCTCCAAATCTAATTAGAACTAGTGTTTTTATCTAATTTTACTCTAATCTAATCTAACTGAATCCTCTATCTAGTCTCTCATCCCCCTAATCCTTGTGAGTCTCCTCCTTTTATAAGTCTCATCATATGTCTTTAAGTCCTCTTGGAAGTTCTCTTGGAAGTCCTTGTGTCAATCGGATCGAAACAATCCTTTCCGGACTCAAATTGGACCAAAATTTGCATTTTCGCAAGATTGGCTACCGCCCGTGCCGGGGTCTAAACTTTATTTTGGGCCCGCCCCGGCGGGCTAGGGGCCTGCTTTGTACCATGTATGCCCACCCCGGCGGCGGTTTTGTGAAGAAAAATTTTCTGCTCTGACGTCATTTGGGAAAACGGCCATAACCTTTGATCCGGGAAGAGTTACGAGGACAGCCACCTATCAAATCGAAGATATCGACGAGATCTACAACTTTCATTCTTTGAGAATTGAGAAATAACGAATGGATGAAAGTCGAAATTGAGCTTGAAGTGACTGCTATGCAAATGGTCACCCAAAACAGCGACGTTCGACATCCTTTGGTACAAAGATCATAACTCTTGCATCCGAACTCCGATTGGAATGATTTAAGATGTTCTGGAAAACTAAGAAGAAGCTCTAAAATGTAATCCAAGTTCTAAGCCAAGAACATGAAATCCCAAATGATGTCCGGATTTGCTTTTCTTTGCGATTTCATACCAATTCTTTGCGATTTCATCTCTTAAGCATATAATCTACAAAACGAACACAAAATGCATGAAAAGTAACTAAGAAACATGAGATTAAGAAAATAATACAAGTAACAGATACCGAATAAGTAGGTATAAAACCTACTTATCAAATACCCCCAAACTTAAACCTTAGTTTGTCCTCAAGCAAAAACACAAAACAACAATGCTATGCAATGCAACTAATCTACATGCCTACGAATCTAGCAGTATTGACAGAAACAAGTCTTTTCAACCAGCCTTAGAGAAATCAAGTAAACATGATAAGATATCATATCAAAACAAATCAATAATTTCTCAATCAATCATCAAATCTTAGACTGTTATCACTAATATAGTGCGTGTGTGCTCCACAACAATGTTAACTGATATAAAATCAAATTTAACACATAACAAGTCTCTTCAAAGGCATCATACAGTGTAAACTCAAGAAATCCAAAAATAAGCTAGATCCAACTAAAATCAAATAATTACAAATATCGCGGATCAACATGGGATACTTATGCTTTATTTTTCATCTACGGGGGCTTTTTGCTCTTATTTCCCATTTTATTAATTTTTTTTTCTTTTGGTTTACATACACATAGTTATGCAATGTCTTATTCCCTTAGGCTTTTCAATGCTACCTTAACGAGCTTTCGACCAACGACTCCCAGACCATTAAGACCTTAGGGCGCTAGGTGTAAAGACAATCCTCTCGGGCTTACTTACTCAAGTAACAAAGGCCACAAAACTAGACAAACACGACACGGTGTTTATTCATACTTTTTCTTTTTCTTGTTTTTCCATTTTTTTTCTTTTTCCTTCTTTTTTTTATAGCTTATATACCCCAAATATTCCCCCAAATTTAGGTTCTTATCTAACTTTAACCATCACTATTTATTCTTGTCATTCTTTCATTCAAACTAGCATTATCCTTTAGAATCCCATTATGTATCAATTTAAACTCAATCATTCAACAAGTTGTTTTTACTGTGATATCCTTATTATACCAATTTCAAACAGAAAAAGACTCAATTCATAACAAGAAATCACATCAAAGGTCTAATGGTCAGTACTATACTTGTCTACCCAATTCTAATCTCATCATTGGCCAAAACAAACTGTAAAATATCTAACAACTGGATTCATGCAAATGAACATAGTAACTAACTAATAATTTTTTTTGAATTTTTGAATTATTTTTTTATAGTTATAAATACAAACTATTATGCAACTACTCTACTATGCAAACTATTATGCAATTACACTACATGAATGCAAACATAAATAAACCTAAATTATTTAACTCCCCCAAACTTAACAATTACAATGCCCTCATTGTAAAATAAAGTATGAAGTGGATGAGGACTTCCCTGTAATCATTTAAGCTTGTGGTGATGGTAGCGTTGGCGGCGACGATCATTTTCCTTTCTATTGAACCTCCAATACCTGCAATGAAGAGAGACAACATGGATTAGAATAACACTTGGATTCCTATCTACTAAATAAACTAGAAAAGCATATAAATAAATAAAAAAATTCCTGGGTTGCCTAACAGTTAGCACTTGAATTATAGTCTTTCAACCTGACTTTATCTGGTCAACGCTATCCAATTCATCTTCGATAGTTGTGGAATCCTCCATCCATCAGTAGCAAATAATCTTTTGGGAGGTTCCCAAAAGTGATGGCCATAGCATCAAAGTCACCTAGCATGCTCTGACTCGGTATAATCTTCATGAAGAAGGGCACATGACTAGGTGTTATCTCCATTGTGTTTGTGATCATATGTGGGCATGGAAGTGTGTTAAACATAATGGGCTCTTCATCTATCTTCTCTTTCTCTTCCCACCACGGCTTCATTGTTGCACTAGCTCTCATGTCATAAAGAGCATTGCCGACGACATGGCTACCAAGTGGGCATGATTTTGCAAATCTAACCGGATTCTTGAACTTTGGTGGAGAAGAAAATTGGGGCACTACTAACATCGGCTCATCCTTGTTAGTACTTATAGTTAGTTCTTCACCGACCTTGTTGTCATTATCCCCATTTGTCTCTTTTCCAACATCTTGTGGCTCATCCACTTGTAGATTTGGCTCGGGCACTTCATCAATCTCGGAATTCACATCATAACACCAATTGTTTCGAGGAAGGTTGCTTACGGCTTTGGACAATTGATCTATCTTATTTTGAAGATTTTGAATTGCTATCTCTTGATTCTGAATTGACCGCGCTTGATTAATCATCCTCTCCTCAGTTGATGCTACAAACTTGAACCATAAATCCTCCAAACTTGAAGTATCTGTCTCAGTTTTGGAATCCATGTATTGAGGACCATGAGTTGAAGTGGTGATGAGTTGTTCCATCTGGTGCTAAAAATTGTGGCTCGATATTTCTTGACTCATCATCCTCTCCTCTTGGTTTGCTATAATCCTTAACATGAATTCCTTCAACTCTAAATTGTCTTCTTGTCGCATTGGAGGTGGATATGAGAATTCTGGCGTGTATGTTGGATTTGGAGTAGAGTATTGGTCTTCATAAGTATAGCTCCATAAAGAATTGGGTGATACCCCAAACTTGATCATAATTATCATATGCATCTCGATTGAGGTAATTACCACCATCTTTGCATCACTCGAGATTGATGGTGCATTGATTACTCGGGTGATTGCCAGCACAATAGTAACACATAACTGCAATCCTTCGACTCCTTTGGGCTGCAAAAACGTTCAACTTCCTCTTCTATAGTTCTTCAATCTGTGCTGACATTGCAGAAAATGCATTAAGTCTATCAATCCCCGTTTCCCTTGGTTGAGTCATGTTCGTGTATGGCCATTGATACACAAAGTCATCCATGGTACCTGAAAAGAGAGAAATATAGGAAGAGAATTAAAAATAAAAATAAAAATGTTTAAATTAAGACTAATTTGATTAAAATTAATATTGGTAAAAAAATATTAAACTAATTCCCCGGCAACGGCGCCAAAAACTTGTTGGGTAAAATCTAATTACGCACAACACGCAAGTATACATGGTCAACAAGTAATAAAGTGAAAGTAGAGTATCGTTCCCACGAGGAATTGTTTAATAAAAATCACCAAGTACTAACCCGTAACCAACTCAATCTTATTTAAACGAAGGAATTTCAATTTATAAGTAAACTAATTCTAATTACCACTAGTTAAATTAAGATAACGGAGATTTAAGATCACAACTTCACTTATTGCTTCATTTTAGTTAACACAATTCTCATCAATTATTCTCTATCCTGAATTGTTAATCAAGAACACTAAAGCAGATAAAACCACCTCTCGATGCATAATACCCATATTAATGTCAATCCACAATTAAGATAGAAAATCATTAAACACCTTAATCAACTAACCCACTATATCTCTATGTGAATTACAATTGAAAAAGGTTGAAGAATAAGTTCTCTATCCGATTACATGCGATGTCAAGCGTATCTCTACCTTAACAATAATCAAAAATATGTTATTGACAAAATTCATGACACATGCTATCATGATAAGATCTAAATCAATACTTCATCTCTCGAGTTCATATAGATTATCACGGTAATTGATGGCCAATCAATTAAACAATTAAGTCCAAATCACAATAGACAATCCTCACAATAGAACATAATAATTGATAGCGAAGCATATTAAAATAAACTACACAATAAGATCCATTGTAATCTCAAACAAAGAATTAGTTCATGATTATTGAATTAAAACTAAGAATCCACAATTGAATAATCATTAAAAGATAAAATGAGAGTAGAGTAAAGAATAAATCATTGTCAAGAAATCTCCATCTTCCTCAAGCTCTCGCTTCTTGATCTTCAATGGTCTTCAAGTTGCTTCAATCTCAAAATCTAATTAGAACTAGTGTTTTTATCTAATTTTACTCTAATCTAATCTAACTGAATCCTCTATCTAGTCTCTCATCCCCCTAATCCTTGTGATTCTCCTCCTTTTATAAGTCTCTTCATATGTCTTTAAGTCCTCTTGGAAGTTCTCTTGGAAATCCTTGTGTCAATCAGATCGAAACAATCCTTTCCGGACTCAAATTGGACCAAAATTTACATTTTTTCACAAGATTTTCTGGGCTAGCCTTACGGGGTCTAGATTTTGTTTTGAGCCTTGCCTTGGCGAAAGCTAGGGATCTGTTTTGTACCATGTATGCCCACCCCGGCGGTGGTTTTGTGAAAAAACATTTTCTACTCTGACATCCTTTGGGAAAACGGCCATAACGTTTGATCCGGGAAGAGTTACGAGGACTACCACCTATCAAATCAAAGATATCGACGAGATCTACAACTTTCATTCTTTGAGAATTGAGAACTAACGAACGGATGAAATTCGAAATTGGGCTGGAAGTGACTGCTATGCAAATGGTCACCCAAAACAGCGACGTTCGACGTCCGTTGGTACAAAGATCATAACTCTTGCATCCGAACTCCGATTGGAATGATTCAAGATGTTCTGGAAAGCTAAGAAGAAGCTCTAAAATGTAATCCAAGTTCCAAGCCAAGAACATGAAATCCCAAATGATGTCCGGATTTGCTTTTCTTTGCGATTTCATACTAATTCTTTGCGATTTCATCTCTTAAGCATATAATCTACAAAATGAACACAAAATGCATGAAAAGTAACTAAGAAACATGAGATTAAGCAACTAATTCAAGTAACAGATACCGAATAAGTAGGTATAAAACCTACTTATCATCTACATAGCCCGACGAGCATAAAATATTTACCTTGAACAGATTTCATGATATAAGGCCACAAAGGGCGTTGACCGGCCATGACCAGAAATTCTGGGCAGCCCAGAATATGATGAACATGTTCTGATGCTTAGATATCCCTCATGTTGTATGATTTGGTCCCGAAATGGTTATGAACATGTACTCCTACATACATACTACAAGATTTAATCAATAGAATGTCCAAAAAGAGTGTAGATTAAAAATTAAAGAAGGTCAAAGTAGGTACCCTTGTGATCGATCATCGGTGTTCTTGAGCCTCAAGAACACCTATCATGATGTAAACTGTCAGCTAAAGTCTTTAATGATTTAATTTAATTATTTTTGTTTTATAAATTTCGAAAAATACATTAAAATAAATAAATTCCTAAAAATTATAAAATCGGTTTTAAAAATTATTTCAAGTTATAAAAATTAAATTTTAATAATTTGACATATTTTTCATAAATATTATTATTTATTTGGATATTATTGGTATTTAAATTATTTAATAAATGCATTAAAAATGATTTTATTGTATTAAAATTATTTAAAATAATAATAAGGTATTTAATAATATTTGAAGTTATAAAACATAACTTTTAATATTTTAAGATAAATTTCATTAATTATTAAATATTAATGATATTTGATTTATTTAGAAATTATATTAAATAAATTAATTAAAAATGATTTTAATATTATAAAAATCATTTTAAATGAAAATAAATAGTTTAAAAATATTTTAAGTTATAAAATATACTTTTTATATTTAAAGGTAAATTGAATTAATAATTTAATATTAACGATATTACGTTTATTTAATAAGTATATTAAATAAATAGTTTAAGAATTGTTTTATTGAATTAAAAATTATTTAAAAGGAAATAAATGAATTAAAAATATTTTAAGTTATCATTAATGACTTTTAATATTTTGATAAATAATAAATTAATATTCTAATATTAATGGTAATTGTTTAAAAATAATTTTAGATGTTTTAAAAATCATTTAAGGGTAATATTAATACTTTAAAAATATTTTGAGTTATTATAAATAACTTTAATATTTTGGTAAAGGTTTCATTAATAGTTTAATATTAATTAAATATTAATGATAATAGAATTAGTTAATATTTAAATCATTTAATAATGATTTCAGTGTTTGAAAATTCATGATAAAGTATAATGATTATTTAAAAATTATTATAAGTCTATGAAAAATAATATGGCTGATATTTAAAATATCTAAACGAATATTGAACTACACGATAGAGTCTTAGACTCGATATTTACCCGATAAAATCGTCGGTACACCAAAATATTTCAGAAATTATTCTAGACTTAGATAAATTGACTAGATATGTGTTTGTTAGTGAATCAATAACTGTTAAACATATATGACAATGTGATTAGGTTATGTGTTGACTGCAATTAACAGTAATATGTGATATGATATATTATTCTAATTTAACGAATGATCTTATTACTGATAGGTCGCTGTATAAAAGATTAATCTAAGTTGCGTTATTATGGCAATGACTCGTGCAAGTATCCTACTTTTGCATTTACTTTATGTAATGGACATGAGTAAGAAAGTTTTAGAATTATATTATTATTGTGCCAGATTATTAACTCTATTATTATTGATTATGTATCAAATCTTTGTATTCATATAAGTTCTTACATTATCCGATCATTATATTATTGTATAATTCAGATATTTATTCTGTTTCATTAATTCAGTATATAGGGGTTAGACAAGTGTCCCCACTTGGATAACCATCAGATTTAATCATATGTTGATACATGCTTATTGATTTCAAGTATGTATCGTTGACTTAAAAGTCGTCTAAGCTATTTTATTCAAATTTAGACATAAAATATTGTTAAACAAGATAGAACGTTATTGTATCCAACCAGATTGTTTTGGTTCGGATTCGACTAAATATGAACATCCCGAATATGGGAAAACTTTTGTGCACCTAAGGTGGATAGAGTGAACGATAATATCGTTCTTGTATGTAGTATTGATCAATACTGAGAGCATGACCGATCACCCCCGTGTCTGCAAGTAAGTTATGACGGTTTACAGATGAATTTCTATTTAACCTTTTCGAAAATAGAAAACAATGTTCATAGTATGTTGACTGATCTCCAGGTATAGTCTGTACATAGTTTCAAAAATTTTATATTGAAATGATATGTTGTTATTATTGGTTCAGCTTACTTCACAACTGTTGATTCGTTGTAGAAGTGTCTTCCAAAGAAAACATTTAATTCTTTCAGCTATTATATATTGTTGTTATTACTTGTTAGGCAATCCAACGCTCATTCTTTCTTTAAATTTAAATGTTTTCAGTTAATTATGATCAACCAGAAGGTTCAGGCAAGAACAAGGGGAAAGGAAAGCTGTTCGAATGAGATTTATAATATTCTGTGTAATAGTTAAAGTTTTTAAGACAATGATACTTATTATCTATGATGTAATTAATGTTTAATGGTCTCGTACCTTAGAGTAAACTTTGATGTATATGTAAATTAAGTTTGAATTTTATATTATTGTTATTATTATTAGTATTATTCAGCTTATAGAAATGGTATCGTGAAGCACCGAGTTCGGGTTTCAAGTACCGAATTTGGGGTGTCATGAGTTGGTATCAAAGCTTTAGGGTTAGAAACCTTAGGTGGGATCGACCTTAGGCTATAACCTTGGGACAGGGGGAAACGTTAAAAATACAAATAACTCATATAGAGTTTAAAAGAAGATGAATTGAATAAATTCATCGTTAAACAAAATAAAAGATAACTCTAATAAAACTATTGTTTGTTGTGTGTATATACTATTTACTAATCAAGATAAGTTGTGTATAGATGTCAGGTGGAAAAGAATTAGGATACTCTCTGATCGTAAAGAAGGAGGTGATATCAAAGCCAAAAGATGAAATAGAGGCTCATAGTGCAGACAACCTTGATGAGGTGGTGGTATTGGAAAACGTAGTACCAGATCCGGGAATGGTGGAACTGACAGATAGTGATTCAGACACTAAAGTTGGAGCTGATCAAGCATCAACGAAAATACGAATCGAAGAACAAGGTTTCTTCTCAGAAAAGGCGTGGGAAATAGAAAAGCTACTAAATAACCAATTGCGAAAGGCGTTAATAGAAACTATGGAAGAACAAGATAAGCCTCAAATCCAAATTGATCAAATGGGGGAGGAAGCAACAAATGGTAATGTGACTACGAGCAAGAAAGGGAAAAGAAAAGAGGAAAGACCGTGACTTAGGAAATTAGTAGTATTAGTAGTTGATTATGTATGTTTGATAATGTACGGGTGTAATGAAATATTCTCAAACTTTTGTATAAGTTATTATAGTAATTCCCGACTTTTGTGGTCACAAAGGGAGAACAGTATGTGTTATGTTATGTAAAGTACTTTGAATTGATGAATACGAATCAATGTTGCATTAATGGAATAAGTTTTGTATAAAACTTTGTGTTACATGATGAACTTATAAAATAAGGTTTAGAATGTAAGTTAAATTTATGATTTTATGTAATCAGATAATGCTGCCAAGACGTCAAACACAAAATTAAAGGGCAGAAGAATCTGTCAACAATGCTGAGGGACAACCGTAAGACCCAATGCAAAACTTTGCGAACATAGTAGCTCAAAGCTATGCGTGCAGGAATACCCATTAGTAGGAGGCAAACCACTGAGACAAATCGCTTGGCAAACTTCAAAGACTTCAAGGTAGTAGGACCACCAAAATTCAGGGGAACATCTGACCCTATAGAAGCCCAGACATGGGTTAACGAGATAGAAAAGGTGTTCGTAGTTGCTAGGGTAGATGAGGGGCAAAAGACCTCTTTTGCCACCTATATGATGAAAGGGGAGGCGAACTTTTGGTGGGAAGCAAATCAAGCAAAGGCGGGAGAGGGAGTAGTTACTTGGGCTAGGTTTAAGACTTTGTTTTTTGAAAACTACCTCTCAGCTAGCATGCAGGCTAGGATGGAGGTAAAATTTCTAGAGTTAAAGCAGGAGAACATGGTATCTAAGTGAGTATCTTAGTGAAAGTTTAATGAGTTAGCTAGGTTCGCTCTGCATCAAGTTGATATGGAGGCTAGGAAGGCAAGAAGGTTCGAGTTGGGATTAAAACCATGGCTCTACAACAAGGTGGAAGTGTTGCATTAAAATCAATACTTTTGCAGCACTCATGGAAAAAGGCTATTATAGCTGAGGAGGGGAGTGAGGCCATAAGCCTCTATAACAAGGAGAAGAGGAACAAAAACAAAGTTGTAGGAGTTGTGAAGGTGGAAACTAATAGTGGGAATAGGGGTGAGAAAAGAAAGGGAAATTATTTTGGGAATGTTCAGGTGAAGCAAGAAGGTATGAAGAAAGCAGTATGCGAAGGTAAAAATGCGGGAAGAATCACTCTCGGTGAGTGTCTCGAAGGGTAAGTTTGTATGTTACAAGTGCTGAGGCGGGAGGGCCATATCTCTCTTAACTGCCCCAACCCAAGGATGAACAGTGGGTGTTTTCTATATGGATCGATGGAACATAAAGTGAGGGATTGTCCAAAGAGGAAAATGGAGGCAGGGAGTGTAACCACGAGAAAAGGAAGCGGGACTATGGCAATCACAGGACCGACTTCAACCAACAAACCAACCGCACTTGAGTCTTCAATATGGCGATCCAGGATCTCGTGGCAATTTGGAAATGAAACTCCAGGAATTATTCGAATAACTTTTATTTTCGTGTATATATTTGATTTTCCTTTATATAGCAAATTATTTTATAAATAAATTTTGAGGGAGGAATTTGAGTTCTTTTAGAAATCTAATTTCCTTTTAATCAGAAAGATAAGCTTTATATAAATAGTTAAAGATCAGTTGGATCAAATATGATCGAGATCTACTTGCAATGATTGTGTATGTATGTACCCCTGTATGTACGTATGAGTTTTTACAATGGTGATTCCAGGGACGGAATCCTTATAAGGTAGGGTGAATGTAATAACCCGATATTTCCTATGTAAATAAATAAGAAATTTTGCATATGAATTTTTTTAATTTTAAAGATGGGAATATTTGACAAGTAATGTGTATGTATATATGTAATAAATAAAATTTCTTTATTACATGAATAATTTTAAATAATTTTATTTTAGAATTTATTGATCATTATAAAGTATATACTTATAATAATTAATTTTATAGTAGAAATGTCTTTATTATTTATTTTCTATGAAAATGTGATTTTTATATTATTTAGATAATATATGAAATGATTATTGGAATTATTATAATCTTTATTTTATTATATGAATTTTAGCTTTCGATTATTAAGTTAATTATTTTAACTTAATTAATAATGTTAGATATGGAAAATAAATCGGATATGGAATCCAAACCCTAAATTTGGGTATTGATCAAGGGATGAGAAAGATAATATAATATTAATTATATTTTTGATTTTTCGATCTTTATAAATATGTCTTTGTATATACGTAGTCTGATAATGGTGGGCTAAATATGGTAAATTAGGTCATAACCCTCATGTCGTATTATTAAACCTTTATTGTTAAACTCAGTTATGAGTTTAAGACTGAGTAATAATTGTGTTATATAAATTTTACTGTGTATTATATAATTTGTGTAATTAGGAGAAACCCTAATTATTTATTTGAAAACCCTAATTGCAAATTTTAGAAACCCTAATTATTATTTTTGTGAATTATAATGATAATTAGGAAACCCTAATTGTTAATTTGGGAACCCTAATGGTATTAAGGAACCCTAATTTAAAAACCCTAATTTCTATTAAAAATCCTAATTAATTAGTATGTTTTAAATTAAAATTTTATTTCACTTTAATTTTCAATTGTCCAAATCCTAGAAATTATTTGGGAAACTTTAAGATGTAAAATCTAGAGATTAAAACCTAGATTCAATAACATTGGACAAGAATACCCTTTAAATTTAAAATAATTACCAAAATACCCTTTTGTCCCATTAGTTGAATTATTGCTAGCAAATCTTATCCAATCTTGTAGCCACCCTACCCTAGACCTACCTATGAGCCTACAAGCTATGGCACATCACATGATCATCAATGCCATACATAGCATACATGGATTATATAGAATTCAAGAAAGAGAAAGTGCACAATTATTCACAACTTCATCCTAGAACTCCTCTCTCTAAAACCCATGAAATGTACTTGCTAGATCAATCCCCAATCAAGCCCCACGATCACACTTAACAAATCAGAAGCATAGAAATCAGATTTTGTTCACAAAGAGGTAAGAACCCTAGAATAAATCTGACCTTGATCAAAGTGTTAGATGTTAGTTTTTTTGTGTTAAACGTGTAGTATGTAGTATATAATGATGATCTGGGTTGCTAGATGTTAGATCCATAGCATCTAGAGGCTCGGATTTGATGTTTTAAAAAATCTGGAAAACATTTTTTTTATGTCTGACAGTGAATGTCAGGCCTTGTATATCTCTGTAGGTGTTTGAGTTTTGTGTTTTAAGTGTTGGATCTTGAAGTATGATGTAAGATCTTGAATCCGAAACTTGAATCAGGTTCATATCTGTTGTAGATTAAAAGTTATTTAAGGTTAAAGTGGGTTGAATTTAGGCATTGGTAGTCATTCTTGAAGCCCGAAACCTCGGCGGTGTTTTCTGGGCTTGGATCTTGCTAGGTTTATGTTTTTTTTGCCATGTTATTTTTTTGTAGTTGTAGAATGACATGAATACTACACGTTAAAGCCTTTGTATCACATATATACGTAATGAGAATAAAATCTAGAGATGGTCAAACTTCAGAAGTGAAACTTCTCAAGAACATTTACGAAACCCGGAAATGTTCAAGAACTGATCCAAGGAGGGTACTTTGGTAAGCCCATATATCTTGTTTGTGTTGATGTTATGATGATCGAGGATATTTTATTGTTCCTTGTAGTGTATACTAAAGATTTGACCCATTAAACGATATAAACCATGACCAGAACATAAAGTAATTCGAACATGAAAGCGATAGGTCGAACTGTTGAGTTTCTAAGAAAAACCCAGAAACACTCTGACAGCATGTTTGCTAGCTTAGCTCGGTTTGTTTAATGGTGTTTAGACTTGATCATATATTGAAACATGTTCTCTGATAGTTTGTCTACATAGTCCGACGAGCAAAAAATATTTACCTTTAACAGATTTCATGATATAATGCCACAAAGGGCGTTGACCGACCATGACCAGAAATTATGGGCAGCCCAGAATATGATGAACACGTTCTGACAACATGTTCTAATGCTTAGATATCCCTGATGTTGTATAATTTGGTCCCGAAATGGTTATGAACATGTACTCCTACATACATACTACAAGATTTAATCAATAGAATATCCAGAAAGAGTGTAGATTAAAAATTAAAGAAGGTCAAAGTAGGTACCCTTGTGCACTGACTGTCAGTGTTCTTGAGCCTCAAGAACACCTATCGCAACAGAAACTTTTAATAATTTGACATATTTTTCATAAATATTATTATTTATTTGGATATTATTGGTATTTAAATTATTTAATAAATGCATTAAATAAATTAATTAAAAATGATTTTATTGTATTAAAAATCATTTAAAATAATAATAAGGTATTTAATAATATTTGAAGTTATAAAACATAACTTTTAATATTTTAAGATAAATTTCATTAATTATTAAATATTAATGATATTTGATTTATTTAGTAATTATATTAAATAAATTAATTAAAAATTATTTTAATATTATAAAAATCATTTTAAATGAAAATAAATAGTTTAAAAATATTTTAAGTTATAAAATATAACTTTTGATATTTAAAGGTAAATTGCATTAATAATTTAATATTAATGATATTACGTTTATTTAATAAGTATATTAAATAAATAGTTTAAAAATGGTTTTATTGATTTAGAAAATCATTTAAAAAGGAAATAAATGAATTAAAAATATTTTAAGTTACCATTAATGACTTTTAATATTTTGATAAATAATAAATTAATATTCTAATATTAATGGTAATTGTTTAAAAATGATTTTAGATGTTTCAAAAATCATTTAAGGGTAATATTAATACTTTAAAAATAGTTTGAGTTATTATAAATAACTTTAATATTTTGGCAATGATTTCATTAATAGTTTAATATAAATTAAATATTAATGATAATAGAATTAGTTAATATTTAAATCATTTAATAATGATTTCGGTGTTTGAAAATTCATGATAAAGTATAATAATTATTTAAAAAATTTTATAAGGCTATATGAAAATAATATGGTCGATATTTGAAATATCTAAAGCGAATATTGAATTACTTAGATAAATTGACTAGATATGTGTTTGTTAGTGAATCAATAACTGTTAAACATATGTGACAATGTGATTAGGTTTTGTGTTGTCTGCAATTAGCAGTAATATGTGATATGATATATTATTCTAATTTAACGAATGATCTTATTACTGATAGGTCGCTGTATAAAAGATTAATCTAAGTTGCGTTATTATAAGTGAAGCAATTTCAAAAAGTATCCTACTTTTGTATTTACTTTATGCTGATGGACATGAGTAAGAAAGTTTGTAATTATATTATTATTGTGCGATTATTAACTCTATTATTATTGATTATGTACCAAATCTTTGTATTCATACAAGTTCTTACATTATCCAGATCATTATATTATTGTATAATTAGGATATTTATTTTGTTTGTTAATTCAGTATATAGGGTTGAACAAGTGTCCCCACTTGGATAACAGTTATATTAATCATATGTTGATACATGCTTATTGATTTCAAGTATGTATATCGTTGACTTAAAAGTCGTCTAAGCTATTTGATTAAATTTAGACATAAAAATATTGTTAAACAAGATAGAACGTTATTGTATCCAACCGCATTGTTTTGGTTTGGATTCCGACTAAAGTATGAACATCCCGAATATGGGAAAACTTTTGTGCACCTAAGGTGGATAGAGTGAACGATAATATCGTTCTTGTATGTAGTATTGATCAATACTGAGCATAATGGATTTGATCACCCCGCGTTCAGTAAGTTATGACGGTTTACAGATGAATTTCTGTTTAACCTTTTCAAAAATAGAAAACAATGTTCATAGTATGTTGAGTGATCTCCAGATATAGTATGTACGTAGTTTCAAAAATTTTATATTGAAATGATATGTTGTTATTATTGGTTCAGCTTACTTCACAACTGTTGATTCGTTGTAGAAGTGTCTTCCAAAGAAAACATTTAATTCTTTTCAAACTAATATATATTGTTGTTATTACTTGTTAGGCAATCAATGCTCATTCTTGCTTTAAATTTAAATGTTTTCGTTAAGTATGATCAACCAGAAGGTTCAGGCAAGAACAAGGGGAAAGGAAAGTTGTTCGAATGAGATTTATAATATTTTGTGTAATAGTTAAAGTTTATAAAGACAATGATACTTATTATCTATGATGTAATGACTGTTTAAAGGTCTCGTACCTGGGAGTAAACTTTGATGCATATGTAATTTAAGTTTGAATTTTATATTATTGTTATTATTATTAGTATTATTCAGTTTATAAAAATGGTATCGTGAAGCACCGAGTTCAGGTTTCAAGTACTCAGATTTGGGGGCGTCAAGGTTGGTATCAAAGCTTTAGGGTTAGAAACCTTAGGTGGGATCAACCTTAAGCTATAACCTTGGGACAGGGGGAAACGTTGAAAATACAAATAATTCATATAGAGTTTAAAAGAAGATGAATTGAATAAATTCATCGTTAAACAAAATAAAAGATAACTCTTATAAAACTATTGTTTGTTGTGTGTATATACTATTTACTAATCAAGATAAGTTGTGTGTAGATGTCAGGTGGAAAAGAATTAGGATACTCTCTTATCGTAAAGAAGGAGCCGATATCAAAGCCAAAAGCTGAAATAGAGGCTCATAGTGCAGACAACCTTGATGAGGTGGTGGTATTGGAAAACGTAGTACCAGATCCAGAAATGGTGGAACTGACAGATAGTGATTCAGACACTAAAGTTGGAGCTGATCAAGCATCAACGGAAGTACAAAATCTGAAGAACAAGGTTTCTTCTCTAGAAAAGCTGTGGGAAATAGAAAAGCTACTAAATAACCAATTGCGAAAGGCGTTAATAGAAACGATGGAAGAACAAGATAAGCTTAAAATCCAAATTGATCAAATGGGAGCCGGAAGCAACAAATTGTGTGCAGCTCCGAGCAAGAAAGGGAAAAGAAAGAGGAAAGACCGTGACTTAGGAAATTAGTAGGATTAGTAGTTGATTATGTATGTTTGATAATGTATGGGTGTAATGAAATATTCTCAAACTTTTGTATAAGTTATTATAGTAATTCCTGACTTTTTTGGTCACAAAGGGATAACAGTATTGGTTATGTTATGTAAAGTACTTTGAATTGATGAATACGAATCAGTGTTTCATTAATGGAATAAGTTTTGTATAAAACTTTGTGTTACATGAGGAACTTTTAAAATAAGGTTTAGAATGTAAGTTAAATTTATGATTTTCCTTCGCACGACAAGTTGAAAGTGACTTGTGAGACCAACCTGCTGGGATTTATCATCCACGATTGGCCGCAGGCCCACCTGCGGCTACAGCAGGTGCACCTGTGACACCCCTATGTGGGTCGCACCCCTTCGGCTCGGTCCAGTTCAAGTTGCAATTGAGTTCTTGCGGACTAGAAAGGTCAAATCGAGAATAAAGACGCCACGCGATTGAGCAAAACAGCATACAATCCTGGTCTTCTCAGATGAGACTTTGAATCTGTACATCACTCATTGGTAGTCACCTGAACACAAGGTATACCCTGCTAATGATCTTGGTTGTCACAAATCACATCCAGAAATACCTTGTATAGGTCTGATGCCGCCAACTCCGGGTCGTTACCCTAAATGAGTCCCCAATGGGGGTTACAACGTGAGTCCCCGATGGGGGTTACAACGTATGTCCCCAACATGGGATTACAACGTACATTAAAGTCATTGACACACATATCAATGAAGGTCAAGCAGCCTTGACGTTATCTCAGCCGATAGCGATTAAACTTATCAGAGCTCTAGAGCTATTTGAGGATTTCATACTCGATTGCTCAAATTCCCCTAGCGGATCCCCGACGGGGGTCACAACGCAATGCTCCGTTGATCTACACAACAGCGGAGGTCAAGAAACCTTGACAATCTACCCATAGAGTTTCAGCCGTTGATTCACACGTCAGCGAAGGTCAACCAGCCATGATAGTATATCCCACAAGATTTTTTAGCCGTTGATTCACATGTCTGTGAAGTACACGTCAACGAAGATCAGGCATCCCTGACAGCATTTGCTGTTGGCAGTAAATCCAATAGAATCTTGACATGTTCTGGCGATACTAACTAGAAAAAGTCAATGTTATCAAAGAGGATAGATGATGGAATATGTTATACACATCCTCAAACAGATCAAGCTTTATCCCCACAGATCTCTTACACATAAGAGGTACATCTTCATGATCAAGTAATCATCAAAGACAAAGGAATTTGGTGATAAATCCAGCGTTAACATCCTAACAAATTCGGATTACACATCAAATCTGGTCAAGATTGTGCGAAATCCCGGTTAAGCAACAGGAGCCAAAGAATCATCCCCGTGTTGTTGGCTACAACCCCGTACACACGCATCATACATTTGCATCAAGTGTCTAGGATTATTTATCCTAGCCAATGCATCGCCATTCATGAGTATGATAAAGAGGGGCATCTGTAGACACTCAAAATTTTCTGTACTACTGTCATAACATTGCAGGAGAACAGATTTATCTTTTAAGAGGGAACCCTGAAAGACAATCCAAATCCATACCGGATACCACCAAAAGTTCAGCATCAACCCCGGATCGCAATCTGGGAGTACCAATTTCAACCTCGGAGATAACCCCGAGGCCTGCAGATACAATATCGAAACACACACCGGAGAAGACCGATTAATCTCGGAGACAACCCCGAGGTATCCAGTCTCAGTCCCAACCATGGGAATAGCCACCAACCTTGGTGATAACCCCAAGAAATGCAGTTTCGGCGATAACCCCAGAAATGTTTGTTTCAAATGCAACCAGCTTCAATCTCGGCGCTCACAGCGAGATACACTGTACCAACCCGGAAATAACATCGGGAAGACAGGCACACCTCAAAGGTGACAATGAGGACCTTCAATAATTGCGGCAATTCAATCTCGTGAAGTCCGAGCAACGTCTCGCTATCAAATTTAATCGGTGATGATAACACCGGTGAGGGAAACATCGTCATCTCGTCAACACGATGCCATGTCACGTCTCTACGCAACGATGTCCCAAAAGACTAACGAATCCCGAGTGACTATTGTGCGGGGTAACGGATGAAAGTTGAAGCTTGAAGACCGGAGGACATCGTCCCATCTTCAATGACTTCGTACAAACTCTAATCCCATGCCATCGTCTAACTCTCGACAACCGGTCGAAATAGGTCCTGTATACCTCAAACGGATGCCCGGATTGCACTTCTGAAAGTTCGAGTGGACATTACAGTGCCCGAGTGCACGTACTTCGAGACGACCTGACCCAAAAAATCCGGGCCCACCCGGATAGCCTCTAGTACACCTGCGGCTAAATTGTCTATAAATAGAGGGCTTGGGCTGCCCATTTTGCAAGGGAAAAAGGCGAGGAAGCCTTGCCCAATTTACTCTGCACTTACCCCATGCAGTGTACTTTCCCCTTTTAAACACTTGTGAGCTCATATATAGCCCTTTTGTACCAACAAAAGTCAGTGTATACCCACTCTAAAGATATAGAAGTCTTCTTTAGCAGTCAGCTGTAAGCCTTCTCACACACTTTAGAGTCTTTCTCTTCATCTTTGCACACACCCTTCTACACGTTGAAAGTCGTGTTGCTTGCTTTTTCCCGGACTTCGGTCTGTGGTTTCATTTCAGTCTGTATATATATATTATATATGTTTACATATATATTGACTATCATTATCGAGTTATGCCTCGATTGAGCCTGAACTTGATTCGGAGCATTTATTTGCTTTTATATATATATATATATATATATATATATATATATATATATATATATATATATATATATACATTTATATATATTAACGTGTGTGTCGAACTTTGTTTGATGAGCCTAGACCTCGATGCGGAGCATTTATTTGCTTTTAATATATATATATATATATACATTTATATATATTAACTGTGTGTCGGACTTTGTTCAATGAGCCTAGACTTGATGCGGAGGCGTTTACTCGCTTTTTGTATATATATATATACATTTATTGCTTTTATATATATATATATATATATATATATATATATATATATATATATATATATATATATTTCATCCCACTTGGAGTTTACTTCGTGGTGGTTGATCGCTTTTACAGCTTTCTTTAGGTTTCGTCCTTCCTAGAGTTTACTTCGTGGTAGTTGATCGCTTTGTACAGAGATGGTCATGACTTTCATAGACATACAAGAAGCTCCCTTCTATGAGAGAGTTTTATCCAGCATCGGCAAACCATTTTCTGAAATGGTCAAACATGGGGAGATGGCTGAGATGGTATTGAAGTCCGAAAAGATTCAAGACCTAGCTGCACTCAAAGCTATTGCTGATCACATCCAATTTGGAAATTATGGGAACAACCCCTGGAGGGTCCATAAAAAGAAGAAGAAGATGTTTCCCTAATACTACAAGGGCAAAAAGGCAATCAAAACATGCCTATTCAAAGGAGAAACTACACTCCCTTTCAAGCACAGTCTGTAAACCCTCCAATACCAAAAGGTGGGGAAGTCAAACGCCCTCGAGTGTTTACACCCTTAGGGGATACCCTCGAGATCATTCTCAATCTTCTTACAACACAGAAGAAAATTACGCATCTTCTTCCACCAGCCAGCCCTAATGGACGGGGTTTCAATGCTGCTAAGAAATGTGCTTATCATGCCGGGGCACCTGGACATGATACTCAGGATTGTTGGGCCTTGAAACACAAGATCCAGGACCTGATAGACAACGGAGAGATCATGGTCACCAAACCAGATCAACATCATGTTCAAGACAACCCTTTTCCTCAACACAAAGAAGAAGAGGTCAACATGATTAATTGGAGCCATGGACAGAGTTCCAATTTGTTTGTGAATCTTCCTGCACCCTCAAAGCGGTGATGACGGATGGGATTATGCCAAGTTACGATTCACAATGGAGCGAAAGATGAAAGCTCTCTACAAGCAAATTGAATAATTGGCGGGCGGTGACATATCAAGATCAAGTGACTCGTCGATTAATCACCAGAGCATGCCAGTCTCCTACCTATTGTCATGAATATTCCCTCGTCACTTTCAGAAAATGAAATGCTGGAAGACAAAGTGACAAAAAGAGCAAATGCCAAAGCCCATAGGGATTTCGCCAACAAAAGGGAATTCACCTATCTGGGCCAACCTATGGAGGAAATCCTTCATATGTTAATCAATGAAGGAAGGATCAGTTCCATTCTACCTCCAATCAACCCCGTTTGAGCAGTCAGACAACGATGGAGTATGTCAATATCACTCCCGGTCTCATGATCCACAAAGACAGAAGAATGCTGGGCACTCGCCACCTTATTCGAAATCTAATCGATAGTGGTGTCCTGCGCCTAGTGGAAGACGATACTGTGTTACGTGCAAGTGAGAATGCAGGCTCTACTAAGTGGAAAAGTGTGGTAGCAGTCATATCCACTGAAACTGATGGGATTAATACATTACTCACAACGCCAACAATTCAACTCAAGGGAGGCAATAATCCTTAGAAAGTGGCCGCTCCCGAGCCAATCAACTTGCCGTGCAGAGCACAATATCCTATTCTTAGCTTGCACATAAATCCGTGGAATTATGGAGAAGGTGAAGGATCCACCTCACATACAACTACTACAGTGTCGAAGGAAAATCCACTGTATCTTCCCCACCGGGTGATGAAGCCCACCACCCAATCAAAGGGGAAAATACCCATGGAGAAGATTGAAAAATTCCTCCGCGCTGTGGGTCATAATGAAGCTACGGGGGTTTTAAGCTTGAAAGAAGATCCACAACAAATATCAATTTTGGACTTGGTCCTAACTTCCGAGAATCACCGGAAGGTCTTATTAAAGGTTTTAGAAGAAGCCTATATCCCGACATCAGTGGATACGGAAAAGTTTCAACATCTGGTCGATCACATTTTCATCAACAATGTGATATCCTTCATCGATGATGACATATCGCCTTAGAAGGGACCGGCCAGGCAAGTTCTGTTGTTGCACATTGCTTGGTCTTGTCCTCCGGGATATGGTAGTAATTTGGAGTATTAATAGATGGAGGTTCCTCATTTGAATATATGCCCATCACGCTACCTTGGTGAAGATGAATATCAATCTCAACTGAATTCAGAGTAGCCATACTATCATCAAAGATTTTGATGGAGCCCGCCGTAATTCGGTCGGAGTAATTGAGCTGCCAATCGAAATTGGTCCTCACGCACATTCTGTGTATCTTTCCATGTGCTCAAGATAGATTCGGGATACAACCTGATCTTGGGACGACCATGGATTCATATGGCAGGGGTAGTCCCCTCCACTCTTTACCAACAATTGAAATACATTATCAACAACAGCCTGGTCATAGTCAACGCTGAACCAAAAATTCCTCAGCACGGAGACATGCCGTTCATCAATGCCAATGCAGATGTAGAACCAGTCAGTTTTCATGCTTTGAAAATAAGCAATACCCAATACCATGCTATTGGAGCGCCATTTTCCGAACCCAAGATTTCTGCCGAGGTAATGTCAGCTACTCAAGAAAAGATGTCGTTGGGTCATAAGTCGGGATAAGGTTTGGGTAAAGATTTCTAGGGTATCAAGTACCCAATTCGCTTAACCAGGCAAACTGGAACAGCTAGGCTAGGCTATTCTGCTAGTTCTAGTTACAGGAATCCTCATAAACATCAGCAGATTCCTTCAGCTTCAACCATGTGGCGTTTATCTTCGCCTTAAAACTCTGAGTCCGCACAACCTCCTGTAAAGGTGCCAGCCAAGGTAATGGCTATGTTATTTCCCAAGCCGGTACCGGTGAAGGAGAAAGAAATCTTTGTTCCAAATCCAGCAGTGGAAGAAGAAGAACGAAGGATCAAGCAAGATGTCATACGGATGATGTCCTGTATAAGCATCATCGTTCATGATGAACATACCAACAGATACACCCCAGATGATGATTGCCCAGACGTAATGGCCATCATTCGGGACAAGGAGGATGATGACAATCCCTCCATCACTGCGGTCCACCCGGACTTTGCCCTTGCCAATTGGAACATCATTCCTTGCATTGGTCGTCAAGGGTAAAGTGGGCAGAAACTCTTTCTGCCCTGTAGATATAATAACTACTTACTTTTCTATACAATATTAGCAGTTTATTTTGCCAGTATATGCTAACACTGTGTATGATCAACACATTTCATATATACTAAGTGAAATCATATTTTGTTTCAGGACTCTGAGTTTAGATGTACCTATACTTGCTGATACGATGCCTCTTCTCCACAAGGATTGTACCTTTGATGTAGAGATGAATTCCGCCTTGATGGATATACCGGATGACATTTAGGTGCCTCCAGAAATTCAAGAATGGGTCAAAGACAAACCTAAACCGAACCTTGATCAACCCACTTCTTTCAATCTCGGAACATTAGAAAGCCCTAAGTTAATCCAGATTGGTTCAGACCTTACCCCAAACCAACGGAATGACATGGTTACGCTATTAACCTAATTCCAGGATGTGTTTGCATGGTCTCATGAAGACATGGCGGGTTTGTCCACTGACATTGTCCTTCATTGCCTTCCCATTAAAGAGGGATTTAAGCCAGTCAAGCAAAAACTCCGGCGATTGAAACCTGAATGGAGTTTAAAGGTGAAAGAAGAAATTATGAAACAATTTCAAGCTGGCATCATAATGGTGTCTACATATCCTGAGTGGATATCCAACATTGTACCAGTGCCTAAACCTGGAGGGAAGGTGCGAGTTTGCGTGGATTATCGGGACTTGAACAAAGCTTGCTTAAAAGATAGCTTTCCCGTGCCATTTATCCACATTCTCATTGACAATACTGCGCAATACGATATGTACTCCTTTGCTGATTTCTTTGCGGGGTATCATCAGATCATGGTTGCCGAGGAGGATCGTGAGAAAATTGCTTTCATCACGCCTTGGGGAACCTTTTGCTATAGACGGTTGTCATTCGGCCTCATCAATGTCGGAGCCACCTATCAACGAGCTATGATGGCTCTTTTCCACGACTTAATGCACAAAGAGATCGAGATCTACGTGGATGACATCATTGTCAAGTCCCGGAAGGAGGATGACCATATAGACCATCTTAGAAAATTATTCAATAGGTTGCATAAGTACAACTTGAAGTTGAATCCAGCCAAGTGCGCCTTTGGCGTTAAATCGAAGCAAGTTGTTTAGGATTTCTAGTCGACCACAAAGGATTGAAATTTGGATCCCGCCAAAATCCAAGCCATCACGAAAATGCCTATTCCTCGAGACAGAGAGAAGGAAATACAGGGATTTTTGGGAAGAATCAACTTCATTAGCAGGTTTATTTCCCAACTCACAAAGAACTCGTGAGCCAATCTTCAAGCTATTAAGGAAGAACTCCTCCATGAAATGGAATGATGAGTGTCAAAATGCCTTCCTTACCATCAAGAAACAGGTAGTCAAAGCTCCTGTCTTGGTACCACCCAGGAATGATGTTCCCCCTGTTTATGTACTGTCCATAAGTGACAATGCCATGGGTCGCATGCTTTCTTTGACAGAAAAGACGATAGAGGCCAAGAACGAAGCTATCTATTACCTCGTGAAGAGGTTCAAAGAACGATGAACACAAGTACACTCTGATCGAAAAGACGTGTTGTGCTTTAGCATGGGCTTCCATGAGGTTACAACATTACCTCCATGGTGACACAACCCATCTCATATCTCGCGTAGATCATCTCAAGTACGTGTTCAATAAACCTATGTTAAATTGCCAGCTGTCCAGATGGCAGTTGATCCTACAACAATTTGACATCGTATATGTGACTCAAAAGTCCATCCAAGGTCAAGGAATCGCGGATCAACTGGCCACCGCACCTTCAGGGGATTTTAAACCCTTGGAAACATATTTCCCTGATGAAGGAGTAATAACATGATCTGAATAACACCATCGAGACGATACGGCGCCAATCATGGAAGATGTATTTTGATGAGTCATTAATAAGGAAGGTTCGGAAGTGGATCGGATTCTAGTGTCTTATACTGGGAAGCGGTATCCGTTCTTGTCAAATTCTGAGTTTAGCGGCACCAATAATACGGTGAGTATGAAAGGTCATCTCATGGGGCTAAAACTTGCCTTCAATGGGCATCAGACGATTAAGCTTGTCCTTGGAGATTCGAGTGGTAATCGGACAATCCACCGGAATCTATCAAACCAAGGAACTACATTTGCTGCCTTACCATCGGCAGGTTTTGAAGATGGCTTTGGAGTTTGAAAAAGTCCGGCTACGGCAGTTTAAACAACATGACTTAGTTTTGAAGAAGATTCTTGACAACCAAGATCAGGCTAAAGGAAAATTCGCTCTTAACTGGGAAGGCCCGTTTATTGTCAAGGAAGTATTGACAGGAGGCGCTCTCAGATTACAAGAAATGGATGGCGATGAATTTTCACAACTCATCAACTTAGACGCCGTGAAACGGTACTATGTCTGAAGTAATTCGCAAACACCCTAGTGTCAGACCATCAGATCACCAGTCATTCCAGTTCTTTAACCCTTTACCACCTACAACTTTCCTACATTTTGCCCCTCAGGGAAACATACTTTTCAAAGCCAGTAGCCTGGCTTTCTCCTTTGCGTTCCTACAACTTAGGTCATCCCACCGCGGATTGAATCTCTTGCGTTTGCAGTTTGGCTACACATACATGGGATCAAACTTCTCATACCTGCAGTTTATCCTCAACCTAGGATTAAACTTTCTCCTCCCCGCACTCTGACCTGCACATGGGATTACGCTTTTCATCTCGCCCTGAGGGGCGAACTACGTCGACCTGATCTCCACTTCAATAGGAGTATGTAGGCAACACATGGCCCGGTCGCAATAAAGCAAAAACAACAATAACATTTTTACCATCTTCTCCTCACAAAAACAACAAAAAACATTCCTACACCATTTCAGCCATATACATCGTTGAACCTCGTACACCAGGTTCGAACTACGCAGACCTGATCTCCTCTTCAATAGGAGTACGTAGGCAACCAGTCATGGTACGGTCTCGCCCAGACCAAAACACAAACCCTTGTCAGTTGGTACTGGAATCATCCTTCGATCCCCTATATTTCATTCGACTTCAGACCAAAGGGATGGAATTACCTGAACTCCTCCCAGATAGGAGATTCGGTGACCATCTAAGCTGCGGTCATACCTTGAAGAGCAAGACCAATCCATAAGAGATGGAATTAACTAGGCTTCTTCTAAATAGAAGTACTGGCGACCATCTGTGGTGCGGTAAATCTCAGAGAGGAAAGCCACACTCCTCTCCACATTTCCATCTAGAAACCAGTCCCAAGACACCAAAGATGGTAGGGATACATACAGATCGATGATCAATTCTGAACTATCCAGAGATAACTCAATGTCCATCCACCAAGGAGGAATTCAAAATACATTAAGACTACAAGCCCTGAAGCAGCAGGCAAAATATCAAGCAAATAGCAAGGCATATCTAAAAGGGAAGTGATCCAAAAATATATTTCCCTGTCATATATAATGCTGTTTAATCTATACAATGTAAACTGTACATGACAAAATGGCTAAGCTAGTCCGTGCATGAAAATACAAGCTCATCTACAAGTCAGGGTATATGCGAGCTAACAAGCCCAACATGGTGTCCCTCTCAGAAGAAGGAGGCGAAGCTGTGGTCTCCTGTATGAGAATATCCACACAACCCAATAGATCTGCAGCCATCTGCATGGTGACCATATGATCATCAATATATGCGCTCATCTCCGCGATCATGCCGGTGGTAAGGGACCTCACCTCTGATCTTATCTGTGATGCCTACATCCCGGCGAGATATAGCACTATCCCGCTCAACTATCTTCGCATCTCTGGTGATATGGCCTCATCCCGCTCAACAACAGCGACATCTCTGTGATCTAATGCCTCATCTCTCTCTAATAGGGCTGCGTCCCTCCCATCCAGGCAGTCAACATCATAGATCGAGCTTGATCTATCTCAAAGGTCATCAGATGAAGACTCTGCTCTAAAAATCTTGTCATGAGAGTCTTGAATTATAACAATATCATTATTAGGAGAATCAGGAAGAAATCTTTGGCAACCCAATGACGGACTCCTCCTCGATGTAGGTATCGATGTCCTCCATGGGCTCTACATCATCTGAGCACGGCAATATGCCAAATGGATCTTTGATATCTGCCAAAAATGCGAACTAAAATAGAGCATCTATACACCCCTCCAGCTCGGTCCAGTTCGAGTTGCAAAGGAGTTCTTGCGGACTAGAAAGGTTAAATCAAGAATAAAGACGCCACGCGATTGAGCAAAACAGCATACAATCATGGTCTTCTCAGATGAGACTTTGAATCTGTACATCACTCATTGGTAGTCACCTGAACACAAGGTATACCCTGCAGACACTCAAAATTTTCTATACTACTGTGACTAAGATTGCAGGAGGACAGATTCGTCTTTTAAGAGGGAACCCTGAAAGATAATCCAAATCCATACTGGACACCACCGGAAGTTCAACATCAACCCCGGATCGCAATCTGAGAGTAACAATTCCAACCTCGGAGATAACCCCGAGGCCTGCAGATATAATACCATAACACACACCTGAGAAGACCGATTAATCTAAGAGACAACCCCGAGGTATCCAGTCTCAGTCCCAACCATGGGAATAGCCACCAACCATGGTGATAACCCCAAGAAATGTAGTTTTGGCGATAACCCCGGAAATGCTTGTTTCAAATGCAACCAGCTTCAATCTCGGCACTCACAGCGAGATACACTGTACCAACTCGGTGATAACATCGGGAAGATAGGCACACCTCAAAGGTGACAATGAGGACCTTCAACAATTGCGGCAGTCCAATCTCAGCGAAGTCTGAGCAACGTCTGCTTTATCATTAATCCAAGCGATAACTGCGGTGAGGGGCAACATCATCATCTCTTCAACACGATGCCACGTCACGTCTCTACGCAACGATGTCCCACAAGACTAACTAATCCCGAGTGATTATTGTGCGAGGTAGCGGATGAAAGTTGAAGCTTGAAGAATAGGAGGGCATCATCCCATCTTGATAACCCGTGACAAACTCTAATCCCATGCCATCGTACAACTCTCGACAATGACGGTCCAAAATAGGTCCTGTATACCTCAAACAGATGCCCGAATTGCACTTCTAAAAGTTTGAGTGGACATTCTGATGCTTAGAGTGCATGTACTTGAGGCGACCCGGGCAGAAAAACCTAGGCCCACCTGAAGTCGCGCCTGGTACACTGCTGGCTTGTTACCAGTAGTACAATGACTCTCGGCCCATAAGTACACCTAATGACTAAATTGCCTATAAATAGAGGGCTTGGGGTGCCCATTTTGCAAGAGAAAAAGGCGAGGAAGCCCTACCCAATTTGCTCTACACTCACCCCATGCAGTGTACTTTCCCCTTTTAAGCACCGGTGAGCTCATATATAGCCCTTTTGTACCTACAAAAGTGGGTGTTTCTCACTCTAAAGATATAGAAGTCTTCTTTAGCGATGATTTATAAGCCTTCTCACACACTTTGAGTCTTTCTCTTCATCTTTGCACACACCCTTCTACACGTTGAGAGTCGTGTTGCTTGCTTTTGCCGGAGCTTGATTCAGTGGTTGCATTCGATCTATATATATATATATATATATATATATATATATATATATATATATATATATATATATATATATATTTACATATATATTGACTAACATTATCGAGTTATGCCTCGATTGAGCCTGAACTTGATGCGGAGAGTTTATTTGCTTTATATATATATATATATATATATTAGCGTGTGTCTAACTTTGTTCGATGAGCCTAGACTTGATGCGGGCGTTTATTTGCTTTAATATATATATATATATATATATATATATATATATATATATATATATATATATATATACATTTATATATATTAGCGTGTGTCGGACTTTGTTCGATGAGCTGAACTTGATGCGGAGGCGTTTACTTGCTTTTGTATATATATATATATATATATATATATATATATATATATTTATATATATGGCGTGTGGTAGGACTACATTACGATGAGCACAGATTTTACATCAAATCGTTTACTACTGCTTTTGTATATATATATATATATATATATATATATATATATATATATATATATATATATATATATATATATATCGAACTCTATTCGATGAGCACAGATTTTACATCCAGAATGCGTTTATTGCTTATATATATATATATATATATATATATATATATATATATATATATATATATATATATATATATATATATATATATGAACTTTGGTAGAACTACATTACGATGAGCACAGATTTTACATCAAGTTGCATTTATTATATATATATATATATAGGGTTAGGGATCGGGGTAAGGACTCCACTTACTTTTGTTAAAATACGGACTTTTTTTTTTGGTTTTTTTAAAAATAACTATAAAAAAGTTTAATATTTTATGGAATCAGAAATTTTTTCATAATCTGATGTTTTGGATGTGATTTGGATACGTATAACAAAAGCTAGTGCATATAGTACATGCGCATTGTACCACCATTTTTTGGTATATGTATTCAAATCACGCCATAAAACATTTTATTATGGAAAATATCGATTCCATAAAATATTAAATATTTTTAGTTGTTTTAAAAAAAAGGTCCGCATTTTTAACAAAGTAAAAACCCACTGATTGAGTTCAAGTTCATATATATATATATATCTAGATATATATATATATCGGTGGTTGATCGCTTTTACAACTTTCTTTACATTTCGTCTGCTGGAGTTTACTTCGTAGCGATTGATACGCTTTGTATAGCTTTATTTACATTTATCACATGGAGTCTCCTTACGTGGCGGTTGGTAGTATTCTGACTTTATTTACATTTCGATCCCCCATAGAGGTGCTTAAGTAGTTAGTGATAATGTTTGTATATATATATTCTGACTTATATATATATATATATAACTACTGCTTTCATATAAATTGTAGTAATACAATGCGCTAGGAATCATGTGATCAGATTCATCCCATTGAATCTAGATTCGTTTTCCGTGATGGACATTTTTAGGTATGGCGACTTGTAAATTATTCTGCGATTAATGCGAATTTCCTCGGATGGCTTCCATACCCACGAGGAAATCGGCATTATTTTATACATTATTTTTTAATACGGATGCCTCGCATTCGTAAAATAAAATCAATCAATAGAACACTTAATAAAATGGGGTGTGTAAAGGTCTCAATTACTATTGAGCATCGGGGTTTGAAAAACCTATTTTATAAAACATCATTGTTATATCACTGCTAAAAGCGAATTTTACATAAATTCAAACCCGGTGTATATAGGTTGACGAGGCCTCGCCTACTACTTCAAATAACGACACATTGACCCACACACACACATTCAGATAATAGTTTCTTGAAAAGAGGCGGTCACCGTGGTAACACGAATGTCGCGGGGTGCCTAACACCTTCCCCCGCATAACCAAGTCCCCGGACCCTACTCAATCTCGGTTTCATCAACCCGTATGTAGTGTCACATCACTGGGTCAATGTGCAAACCTTTTCTCGGTTGTGTTGGTACAACCATTTAAAAAACCAATTGGCGACTCTTAACAGTCCATCATCGACATTATACATGTCGAACCTTTTCACTTGTTTTTTCAAACAAATCTCACCTAAAATGAGAACACCAAAAAACAAGTAACGGAAAGGGACATCCAAAAACCCCGACGTCGACATGTGGCGACTCTGTTTGAGATGAATTTGTTTACTGTCGGCGTCGGGATTTTGGATGTCCCTTTCAGATTACTTGTTCTTTGGTGTTCTCATTTTAGGTGAGATTTGTTTGAAAAAACAAGTGAAAAAGGTCAAACATGTATAATGTCGACGATGAATTTATTAAGAGTCGGCAGTTGGTTTTTAAATGGTTGTACCAACACAAGCGAAAAGGTTTGCGCATTGACCCATTGATCGACGACTATGGTGAAATCGAGATGTTATTAGGGTCAGGGACTTGTTATCGCGGGGGAAGGTGTTAGGCACTTCAGACATCGAGATTCGTTACTACACCTGCCTCTTTTCAAGAACTGCGTTATACGAATGTGTATGTGTGTGGGTCAATGTGTTGTTATTTGGAAGTAGTCGAGGCCTCGTTCAACCTATATACACCGGGTTTGAATTTTTTAAAAATTCAGTTTTTAGCAAGAATATAGTGACGATGCTCAATAGTAATTGAGACCTTTTTACACTCCCATTTTATTAAGTGTTCCGGGCTTGATTGATTTTATTTCATGTAATGCGAGGCATCCGTGCTAAAATAATGTACAAAATAATACCGACTTCCTCATGGGTATAGAAACCATCTAAGGAAAATAGTATAAGTCGCCATGATTAAAAATGTCCATCACGGGAACCTAATTCTAGATTCAATGGGATGAATCTGTGATCACAATCTGTAGGAAGAATAATCGTGAAATATATGAGAATCTCTTTTGCAAATTTATATGAAAGCGATAAGCATGTATATATATAAAAGTCAGAATATATATATCGGAGGCGTCATGATCACCAACCATGAAATCTCCATGGGGATCAAAATATAAATAAAGTTGTAAATCAACCGCCAAAGAGGAAACTCACGAAGAAACATAAATAAAGAATATAAATGTAAATAAAGGCGTAGACAAAATGATAAAAAGCGTATAAGAGATCAATAAACTAAGTAAACTCCAGCAGAATGAAGCGTAAAGAAAGTCAGAAAGCGATCAACCACCACGTAAGTAAACTCCGAGGTGGGACAAAATATATATAAATATATATATATATATATATATATATATATATATATATATATATAAAGCGAATAAACGCATAGGATGTAAAATCTGGGCTCATCGAACAAAGTCAGACACATAATTAATATATATATATATATATATATATATATATATATATATATATATATATATATATATATATATATATATACAAAAGCGAGTAAATGCAGGATGTAAAATCCGGGCTCATCGTAGCGAGTCCACCACAATTCATATATATATATATATATATATATATATATATATATATATACAAAAGCGAGTAAACGCTCCAAACAAAGTTCAGGCTCATCGAACAAAGTCCACACACACAGTTAATATATATAAATGTATATATATATATATATATATATATATATATATATATATATATATTAAATCAAATAAACGCTCGGGCATCAAGTCTAGGCTCATCGAACAAAGTTTGACACACAGTTAATATATATATATATATATATATATATATTAAAGCAAATAAACGCTCCAGACCGAAGTCTAGGTTCAATCGAGGCATAACTCAATAATGTTAGTCAATATATATGTAAACATATATAATATATATATATATATATATACAGACTGAAATGAAACCACGGACCAAAGTAAAGGCAAAAGCAAAATAACACGACTCTCAATATGTAGAAGGTGTGTGCAAAGATGATGAAGAGAAAGACTCTAAAGTGTGTGAGAAGGCTTACATCTGACTGCTAAAGAAGACTTATATATCTTTAGTGTGGGTAAACACTGACTTTTCTAGTTACAAAAGGGTTATATATGAGCTCACAGGTGTTTAAAAGGGGAAAGTACACTTCATGGGGTGAGTGCAGAGCAAATTGGGCAGGGCTTCCTCGCCTTTTTCTCTTGCAAAATGGGCAGCCCAAGCCCTCTATTTATAGGCAATCTAGCCGCAGGTGTACCAGAGGCAACCCAGGTGGGCCCGGGTTTTCGGGTTTGGTCGTCTCGAAGTACGTGCACTCGGGCACTGTAATGTCCACTCGAACTTTCAGAAGTGCAATTCGGGAATCCGTTTGAGGTATACATGACCTATTTTGGACCGCCGTTGTTGAGAGTTGTACGATGGCATGGGATTAGGGTTTGTACGAAGTCGTTGAAGATGGGACGATACCCTCCGGTCTTCAAGCTTCAACTTTTTTCCGTTACCCAGCACAATAGTCACTGGGGATTGATTAGTCTTGTAGGACATCATTGCGTAGAGACGTGACGTGGCATTGTGTTGTGAGATGACGATGTTGCCCTCATCATGGTGTTATCGCGGATTGACAATGAAAATGAGACGTTGCTTAGACTTCATTTGAGATTGGACTACCGCAATTGTTGAAGGTCCTCATTGTCACCTTTGAGGTGTTCCTGTCTTCCCGATGTTATCATTTGGGTTGGTGCGGTGTATCTCACTTTGTGAGCAAGAGATTGAAAGTAGTTGCATTTGAAACAAGCATTTAGGGAGGTTATCGCCTTAAATGCATTTCTTGGGGTTATCACCAAGGTTGGTGGCTATTCCATGGTTGGGACCGAGAATTTGGATACCTCGGGGTTGTCTCCAAAGATTAATCGGTCTTCTCCGGTGGTGTGTTACGGTATTGTATCTCGCAGGCCTCGGGGTTATCTCGAGGTTGAATTGTTACTCCTGCATTGCGATCCGGGGTTGATCTTTGAACTTCCGGTGGTATCTCGGTATGGATTTGGATTGTCTTTCGGGGTTCCTTAGCAAAAAGATTTAATCATCCTCCCGCAATGTTAGTAGTGATGAAATACAGAAAAATTTAGAGTGTCTAGAGATGCCCCTCTTTATTATACTCATGCATGGCGATGCATTGGGTAGGATAAAGAATCCTAGACACTTGAAACACAACAAGACAAACATGGTACTATGGATAACAACATGATGAAAATGTATGATACGTGTGTACGGGGTTGTAGCCCAACACGCTGGGGATGATTCTTTGGCTCCCTGTTTGTTTCATTTGGGGATTGGCAATCTTGACCCAGTTGATGTGTAATCCGAATCTGTTAGGATGGTTATGTTGGAGTTATCACCAAATTCTTGTGTCTTTAATGATGACTTGATCCTGAAGATGTACCTCTTATGTGTAAGAGATCTGTGGGGATAAAGTTTGATCTGTTTGAGGATGTGTATAACATATTCCATCATATATCCTCTTTGATAACATTGACTTTTTTCGGTTAGTATCGCGAGAACATGTCAAGATTACATTGATTTCTCGCCAACAACAAATGCCTTTGTCGGGGATGCTCGATCTTTGTTGATGTACTTCTTCAAGCATGTGAATCAAATTTGAAAAATCACGTGGGATATACTTTCAAATTTGTTTGACCTTGGATGACGTGTGAATCAACAATTTGAAACTACGTGGGTAGATTGTCAAGGTTACTTGACCTCCGCTGTCGTGTAGATCAACGGAGCATTACGTTGTGACCCCCGTCGAGGATCCGCTGGGGGAATATGAGCAATCGAGTATGAAATCCTCAAATAGCTCTAGAGCTCTGATAGGTTTAATCGCTATCGACTGAGATAACATCAAGGCTGCTTGACCTTCGTTGATATGTGTGTCAACGACTTGAATGTACGTTGTAATCCCCTGCTGGGGACATACATTGTAACCCCCGTCGGGGACTCACGTTGTAACCCCCGTCGGGGATTCATTTAGGGTAACGACCCGGAGTTGGCGGCATTAGACCTGTACAAGGTATTGCCGGATGTGATTTGTGACAACCGAGATCATTGGAAGGGTATACCTTGTGTTCAGGTGACTACCAATGAGTGATGTACAGATTCAAAGTCTCATCTGAGAAGACCAGGATTGTATGCTATTTTGCTCAATCACGTGGCATCTTTATTCTCGATTTGACCTTTCTAGTCCGTAAGAACTCCTTTGCAACTCAAACTAGACCGAGCCGGAGGGGTATATAGATGCTCTATCTTGGTCCGCATTTTCGGCAGATATCAGAGATCCATTCAGCATATTGTCGTGCTCGGGGCTTTGCTCACCATACAGCTTTATTACTCACGCTCCGGGCATGGACTATCTCCCTCTGGCTGGTTTGAGAGGTGTGACTACTTATCACCCACTGGAAGTGATGTCATAGTTCGACCAGTTCCAGGATTTCCATCCTTTTGAGGGGGCGATAGGTCGCGTTGACTTCTCGATATCTCGTGAGAGAGGACCAGATCCTGTGTGTATGCTTGTTGGGATCAAATCACGATAGCTTTTTTTGTCGATCATCCAGGTTGTTCTGCAGAGTATTACGCGTGGATGGAGACAGATTTTGTCAGCTGCAGCAGTATCTGCAGTACCAGATAGCGAGTCAGACGATGTAGAGCCCATGGAGTACATCGATACCTACATCGAGGAGGAGTCCGTTGCTGGGTTGCCAGCATTTTTTTTGGATTCTCCTAGTACCGATCGCTTGATTGAAGACTTTCGACGAAGACTTAGAGTAGAGTCTTCATATGATGACCTTTGAGAGAGATCATGCTCGATTTATGATGTTGACTGCCCTTGATGGGAGGGACGCAACCCTATTAGAGAGAGACGAGGCATTAGATCGCAGAGATGTCGCTGTTGTTGAGAGGGATGAGGCCATATCAGCCAGAGATGCAATGATTGTTGAGCGGGAAAGTGCTATATCTGCCCGGGATGTAGCTGTCAGAGATAGTATTGCAGTGAGGTCCCTTACCACTGACATGATCGCGGAGATGAGTGCATATATTGATGATCATATGGTCACCATGTAGATGGCTGCAGATCTGTTGGGTCATGTGGATATTCTCGTACAGGAGACCACAGCTTCGCCTCCTTATTCTGAGAGGGACGCCATGTTGGGCTTGTTAGCTCGCATATACCTTGACTTATAGATGAGCTTGTATTTTCCTGCACAGACTAGCTTAGCCATTTTGTCATGTACAATTTACATTGTATAGATTAAACAGCATTATATATGATAGGAAATATATTTTTGGATCACTTCCCTTTTAGATATGCCTTGCTATTTGCTTAATATTTTGTATGTTGCTTCAGGGCTTGTGGTCTTGATGTATTCTGAATTCCTCCTGGGTGGATGGACATTGAGTTGTCTCTGGATAGTTCATAATGGATCATCGATATGTATGTATCCCTACCATCTTTGGTGTCTTGGGACTGGTTTCTGGATGGAAATGTGGAGAGTTTGATCCTAGGTTGAGGATAAACTGCAGGTATGAGAAGTTTGATCCCATGTATGGGTAGCCAAACTGCAAACGCAAGAGGTTCAATCCGCGGTGGGATGACCTAAGTTGTAGGAACGCAAAGGAGAAAGCCAGGCTGCTGGCTTTGAAAAGTATGTTTCCTTGAGGGGCAAAGTGTAAGAAAATTGTAGGTGGTAAAGGGTTAAAGAACCGGAATGACTGGTGATCTGATGGTCCAACACCAGGGTCATTGCGAATTACTTCAGACATAGTACAGTTTCACGACAACTGAGTTGATGAGTTGTGGAAATTCATCGTCGTCCATTTATTGCAATCCGAGAGCGCCTCCTGTCAATACTTCCTTAACAATAAACGGGCCTTCCCAGTTAGGAGCAAATTTTCCTTTAGCCTGATCTTGGTTGTCAAGAATCTTCTTCAAAACCAAGTCATGTTGTTTAAACCGCCTGACCATAGAAGATAGTCACGGTTCGCCTTTCGTCTATTAGAGACAATTGGTTATACCTGTCTTGTACCCATTGGTCTTCATCCAGCTGAGCGTCTATCAACACTCCGAGGATTCCATTTCAACTTCTATGGGGAGAACCTTTGCTTCCATCCCATAGGTTAAAGCGTGAGGGGTTGCCCCAATGGAAGTACGCATTGAGGTTCTGTAGGCTAACAGAGTCAGAGGCAATAGGTCGGGCCAATCTTTGTGGTTGGCGAACATCTTTTGCATAATCTTCTTGATATTTTTGTTAGCCGCTTCAACAACACCATTCATCTTCGAACGATATATGACAGAGTTGAGATGTTTGATGTGGAATTTACTGCATAATTCCTCCATCATTTTGTTGTTAAGGTTTTTGGCATTGTCTGACACAATCACCTCTGGTTGTTCGTATCGACAAACGACATTGTTTCTGATGAAAACAACAATGACTTCTTTAGTAACCCTAGGGAAGGAGGCTGCTTCTACCCACTTGGTGAAGTAGTCGATCATGGTGAAGATAAATCGGTGACCATTACTAGCTTTAGGCTCGATGGGCTTGATAACGTCCATTCCCACATTGAGAAGGGCCAAGGTGAACTCATATTGTGGAGTTCCCGTGGAGGGCGTGTATAGCATTCCAATGAATCTGGCACTGATAGCATCTCCTGACGTGGTCAATGCAATCAGCCTTAAGAGATAGCCAATAATGTCCTGTCCTAAGGACTTTCTTGACAAGGAGGGGGCCACAGACTCCACCATGGATTTCATCCATAAAGCTGTTGGGCTTGCTCTTTGTCTAAACATCCGAGGAGACCTAGTCCTGCATCTCTTTTGTAGAGCGCATGTCCACTCAGGTAGAATTTCATAGCAAGTCGATGGATCCGCCTTTCCTTAGTCGGGCTCGCATCAGCGGGTGTAGATCCATCTCGCATATATTCCTTGATATGCTGATACCAAGGATGTTGGATGGGAGGTAGCTCATTCGATACTTCTCCAACGTAATTCCCATAGGCTGGGGCTTTTTATAGGGAAATTGTGACGCTTGCAAGTGTTCCTTATCTGATATGTGAATTAAGGAGGCCAAAGATGCTAATGCGTCCGCAAAGTCATTTCCTAATACGAGGAACATGTAGAAAGGAGATTTTTTCGAACTCCAAAGCCATCTTCAAAACCTCACAGATGGTAAAGGCGCAAATGTAGTTCCTTGGTTTGATAGATTACGGTGGATAATGTCGATTACGACTCTGAATCACCAAGACGATTAATCGTCTGATGCCCATTGAACGTAAAATTTTTAGCCCCATGAGACAGCCTTCATACTCGGTAGTATTATTGGTGCCGCTTAATCGTAATTTGATGGCAGCGGATATCGCTTCCCGTGCACTGGACACTAGAAGCGCTCCGGCTCGAACCTTCCATATTAATAGCTCCATCAAAATACATCTTCCATGATTAGCGCGTATCGTACTGATGGTGTTGCTATACTGTCATTACTCCTTCATCTGGGAAATATGTTTCCAAGGGTTTAAAATCCCCTGAAGGTGCGGCGGCCAGTTGATCCGCGATTCCTTGACCTTTGATGGACTTTTGAGTCACATATATGATGTCAAATTGTTGAAGGATCAACTGCCATCTGGAAAGCCGGTAATTTAACATAGGTTTGTTGAACACGTACTTGAGAGGATCCACGCAGGATATGAGATGGGTTGTGTGACCATGGAGGTAATGTTGTAACCTCATGGAAGCCCATGCTAAAGCACAACACGTCTTTTCGATCAGAGTGTACTTGTGTTCACTACTGCTGAACCTTTTGCTGAGGTAATAAATAGCTCGTTCTTGGCCTCTATCATCTTTCTGTCCAGCATGCAGCCCATGGCATTGTCACTTATGGACAGGTACATAAACAGGGGAACATCATTCCTGGGTGGTACCAAGACGGGAGCTTTGACTAGCTATTTCTTGATTGTGAGGAAGGCCTTTTGACACTCATCATTCCATTTCATGGAAGAGTTCTTCCTTAATAGCTTGAAGATTGGCTCACAGGTTGCTGTGAGTTGGGAGATAAACCTGCTAATGAAGTTGATTCTTCCCAAAAATCCCTGTATTTCCTTCTCTGTCTAAGGAATAGGCATTTCCATGATGGCTTGGATTTTGGAAGGATCCAGCTCAATCCCTTTGTGGCTCACTAGAAATCCTAGCAACTTGCTCGATTTAACGCCAAAGGCGCACTTGGCTGGATTCAACTTCAAGTTATACTTACGCAACCTGTTGAATAACTTTTTGAGATGCTCTATATGGTTATCCTCCTTCCGGGACTTGACAATGATGTCATCCAAGTAGATCTCGATCTATTTGGGCATTAAGTCATGGAAAAGAGCCATCATATCTCGTTGATAGGTGGCTCCAGCATTGATGAGGCCGAATGACAACTGTCTACAGCAAAAGGTTCCCCAAGGCGTGATGAAAGCAGTTTTCTCACGATCCTCCTTGGCAACCATGATCTGATGATACCCCGCAAAGAAATTAGCAAAGGAGTACATGTCGTATTGCGCAGTATTGTCAATGAGAATGTGGATAAATGGCACGGGAAAGCTATCTTTTAAGCTAGCTTTGTTCAAGTCTCGGTAATCCACGCAAACTAGCACCTTCCCTCCAGGTTTAGGCACGGGTACAATGTTGGATATCCACTCAGGATATGTAGACACCATTATGATGCCAGCTTGAAATTGTTTCACAATTTCTTCTTTCACCTTTAAACTCCATTCAGGTTTCAATCGCCGGAGCTTTTGCTTGACTGGTTTAAATCCCTCTTTAATGGTAAGGCGATGAAGGACAATGTCAGTGGACAAACCCACCATGTCTTCATGAGACCATGCAAACACATCCTGGAATTGGGTTAATAGCCTAACCATGTCATTCCGTTGGTTTGGGGTAAGGTCTGAACCAATCTGGATTAACTTAGGGCTTTCTAAGTTTTCGAGATTGAAAGAAGTGGTTTGATCAAGGTTGGGTTTAGGTTTGTCTTTGACCCATTCTTGAATTTCTGGAGTCACCTCAATGTCATCCAGTATATCCATCAAGGCGAAATTCATCTCTACATCAAAGGTACAATCCTTGTGGAGAAGAGCCACCGTATCAGCAAGTATAGGCACATCTAAACTCAAAGTCCTGAAACAAAATATGCTTTCACTTAGTATATATGAAATGTGTTGATCATACACAGTGTTAGCATATACTGGCAAAATAAACTGCTAATAATGTACAGAAAAGTAAGCAGTTATTATATCTAAAGGGCAGAAAGAGTTTCTGCCCTCTTTACCCTTGACGACCAATGCAATGAATGCTACTCCAATTGGCAAGGTCAAAGTCCGGGTGGACCGCAGTGATGGAGGGATTGTCATCATCCTCCCTGTCCTGAATGATGGCCATTACATCTGGGAAATCATCATCTGGGGTGTATCTATTGGTATGTTCATCATGAATGATGATGCGTATACCGGACATCATCCGTATGACGTCTTGCTTGATCCTTCATTCCTCTTCTTCCATTGCGGGATTTGGAACAAAGATTTTGTTCTCCTTCACCGGTACCGGCTTAGGAAATAACATGGCCATTACCTTGGCTGGCACCTTTATAGGAGGTTGTGTGGACTCAGAGTTTGAAGGCCAAGATAAACGCCACATGGTTGAAGTTGAAGGAATCTGCTGATGTTTATGAGGATTCCTGTGACTAGAACTGGAAGAATAGCCTAGCCCAGCTGTTCCAGTTTGCCTGGTTAAGCGAATTGGGTACTTGATACCCTGGCAAACTTTACCCAACCCTTGTCCCGGCTTGTGACCCAACAACATCATTTCTTGAGTAGCCGACATTACCTCGGCAGAAATCTTGGGTTCGGGTAATGGCGCTCCAATAGCATGGAATTGGGTATTGCTTATTTCCAAAGCATGAAAACTGACTGGTTCTATATCTGCATTGGCATTGATGGACGGCATGTCTCCGTGCTGAGGAATTTCTGGTTCAGCGTTGATTGTTACCAGGCTGTTATTGATAATGTATTTCAATTGTTGGTGAAGAGTGGAGGGGACTGCCCCTGCCATATGAATCCATGGTTGTACCAAAAGCAGGTTGTATCCCGAATCTATCTTGAGCACATGGAAAGATACGCAGAATGTGAGGACCAATTTCGATTGGCAGCTCAATTACTCCGACCGAATTATGGCGGGCTCCATCAAAAGCTTTGATGATAGTATGGCTACTCCGAATTCGGTTGAGATTTATATTCATCTTCACCAAGGTAGTGTATGGGCAGATATTCAGCGAGGAACCTCCATCTATTAAGACTCTAGCTACCATATATCCAGAGGACAAGAACCTTGAATGCAGCAACTTGCAGTAATGATGAGGTCCCTTTGAAGCGGTATGTCATCATCAGTGAAGGATATAACATTGTTGTTGAAAATGTGATCGACCAGATGTAGAAACTTTTCTGTATCCACTGATGTCGGGAGATAGACTTCTTCTAAAACCTTTAACAAGACCTTCTGGTGATTCTCGGAAGTTAGGACCAAGTCCAAAATTGATATTTGTTGTGGAGCTTCTTTCAAACTTAAAACCACCGTAGCTTCATTATGACCCACAGCGCGGAGGAATTTTTCAATCTTCTCCATGGGTATTTTCTCCTTTGATTGGGTGGTGGGCTTCATCACCCGGTGGGGAAGATACAGTGGATTTTCCTTCGAAATTGTAGTAGTTGTATGTGAGGTGGATCCTTCACCTTCTCCATAATTCCACAGAATTGTGTGCAAGCTAACAATAGGATATTGTGTTCTGCACGGCAAGTTGATTGGCTCGGGAGCGGCCACTTTCAAAGGATTGTTGCCTCCCTTGAGTTGAATTGTTGGCGTTGTGAGTAATGTATTAATCCCATCGGTTTGATGGATATATTTGCTACCACACTTTTCCACTTAGTAGGAACTGCATTCTCACTTGCACGTAACACGAAGATCGTCGTCGCTAGGCGCGGAGACACCCTTGTCGATTAGATTTTGAATAAGGTGGCGGAGTGCCTGAAGATTCTTCATCTTGTGTGACATGTAGACCGGGAGTGATATTGACATACTCCATCGAGTTATGCTGAAGTGCTGGAGCAGGGGTTTGATTGGAGGTAGAATGGAACTGATCCTTTCTTCATTGATTAACATATGAAGGATTTCCTCCATAGGTTGGCCCAGATAGGTAAATTCTCTTTTGTTGGCGAAATCCCGACGGGCTTTGGCATTTGCCCTTTTTGTCACTTCGAGATACAACCTGCTCTTGGGATGACCATGGATTCATATGGCAGAGGCAGTTCCCTCCACTCTTCACCAACAATTGAAATACATTATCAACAACAGCCTGATCATAGTCAATGCTGAACCAGAAATTCCTCAGCACGGAGACATGTCGTTCATCAATGCCAATGCAGATATAGAACCAGTCAGTTTTCATGTTTTGGAAATAAGCAATACCCAATACCATGCTATTGGATCGCCATTTCCCGAACCCAAGATTTCTGTCGAGGTAATGTCGGCTACTCAAGAAATGATGTCGTTGGGTCATAAGCTGGGACAAGGGTTGGGTAAAGATTGCTAGGGTATCAAGTACCCAATTCGCTTAACCAGGCAAACTAGAACAGTTGGGCTAGGCTATTCTGCCAGTTCTAGTCACAAGAATCCTCATAAACATCAGCAGATTCCTTCAGCTTCAACCATGTGGCGTTTATCTTCGCCTTCAAACTCGAGTCATAAAACCTTACGTAAAGGTGCGAGACAAGGTAATGGCTATGTTATTTCCCAAGCCGTCTGACGGTGAAGGAGAAAGAAATCTTTGTTCCAAATCCCGCAGTGGAAGAAGAGGAACGAAGGATCAAGCAAGACGTCATACGAATGATGTCCGGTATACGCATCATCATTCATGATGAACATACCAATAGATACACCCCAGAAGATGATTGCCCAGATGTAATGGCCATCATTCGGGACAGGGAGGATGATGACAATCCCTCCATAACTGCGGTCCACCCGGACTTTTCCCTTGCCAATTGGAACAAAATTCCTTGCATTGGTCGTCAAGGGTAAAGCGGGCAGAAACTCTTTCTGCCCTGTAGATATAATAACTTTTTACTTTTCTGTATAGTATTAGCAGTTTATTTTGCCAGTATATGCTAACACTGTGTATGATCAACACATTTCATATATACTAGGTGAAAGCATATTTTGTTTCAGGACTCTGAGTTTAGATGTGCCTATACTTGCTGATACGGTGCCTCTTCTCCACAAGGATTGTACCTTTGATGTAGAAATGAATTCCGCCTTGATGGATATATCGAATGACATTGAGGTGCCTCCAGAAATTCAAGAATGGGTCAAAGACAAACCTAAACCCAACCTTGATCAAACCACTTCTTTCAATCTCGGAACCTTAAAAAGCCCTAAGTTAATCTAGATTGGTTCAGACCTTACCCCAAACCAACGGAATGACATGGTTAGGCTATTAACCCAATTCCAGGATGTGTTTGCATGGTCTCATGAAGACATGGTGGGTTTTTCCACTGACATTGTCCTTCATCGCCTTCCCATTAAAGAGAGATTTAAGCCAGTCAAGAAAAAGCTCCGGCGATTGAAACCTGAATGGAGTTTAAAGGTGAAAGAAGAAATTATGAAACAATTTCAAGCTGGCATCATAATGGTGTCTACATATCCCGAGTGGATATCCAACATTGTACACAATGCCTAAACCCGGAGGGAAGGTGCGAGTTTGCGTGGATTACCGGGACTTGAACAAAGCTTGCTTAAAAGATAGCTTTCCGTGCCATTTATCCACATTCTCATTGACAATAATGCGAATAATCGACATGTACTCCTTTCTTGATTGCTGCGGGGTATCATCAGATCATGGTTGCTGAGGAGGATCGTGAGAAAACTACTTTCATCACGCCTTGGCGAACCTTTTGCTATAGACGGTTGTCATTTGGCCTCATCAATGCCGGAGCCACCTATCAACGAGCTATGATGGCTCTTTTCCATGACTTAATGCACAAAGAGATTGAGATCTACTTGGATGACATCATTGTCAAGTCCCGGAAGGAGGATGACCATATAGACCATCTCAGAAAGTTATTCAACAAGTTGCATAAGTACAACTTGAAGTTGAATCCAGCCAAGTGCGCCTTTGGCGTTAAATCAGGCAAGTTGCTAGGATTTCTAGTCAGCCACAAAGGGATTGAGCTAGATCCTGCAAAAATCCAAGCCATCACGGAAATGCCTATTCCTCAGACAGAGAAGGAAATACGGGGATTTTTGGGAAGAATCAACTTCATTAGCAGGTTTATCTCCCAACTCACAACAACCTATGAGCCAATCTTCAAGCTATTAAGGAAGAACTCCTCCATGAAATGGAATGATGAGTGTCAAAATGCCTTCCTTACCATCAAGAAACATCTAATCAAAGCTCCCGTCTTGGTACCACCCAGGGATGATGTTCCCCTGTTTATGTACCTATCCATAAGTGACAATGCCATAGGCTACATGCTGGGACAGAAAGACGATAGAGGCCAAGAACGAGCTATCTATTACCTCAGCAAAAGGTTTAGCAGTAGTGAACACAAGTACACTCTGATCGAAAAGACGTGTTGTGCTTTAGCATGGGCTTCCATGAGGTTACAACATTACCTCCATGGTCACACAACCCATCTCATATCCCGCATGGATCCTCTCAAGTACGTGTTCAACAAACCTATGTTAAATTGCCAGCTGTCCAGATGGCAGTTAATCCTACAACAATTTGACATCGTATATGTGACTCAAAATTCCATCAGAGGTCAAGGAATCGCGGATCAACTGGCCGCCGCACCTTTAGGGGATTTCAAACCCTTGGAAACATATTTCCCTGATGAAGGAGTAATGACAGTACATCAACACCATCGATGCGATACGCGCGCCAATCATGGAAGATGTATTTTGATGGAGTATTAATATGGAAGGTTACGGAGCTGGAGCGGTTCTAGTGTATGCGGTATGGGGGAGCGGTATCCGTTCTGCGTCAAATTCTGATTTAGCGCACCAATAATACGATCGAGTATGAAAGGTCATCTCATGGGGCTAAAACTTTGCACGTTCAATGGGCATCGACGATTAAGCATCCTTGGAGATTGAGCTGGTAATCGGACAATCCACCGGAATCTATCAAACCAAGGAACTACATTTCTTTGCCTTACCATGGCGGAGTTTTGAAGATGGCTTTGGAGTTCGAAAAAATCTCCATTCTACATGTTCCTCATAATAGGAATGACTTTGCGGACGTATTAGCAACTTTGGCCTCCTTGATTCGTATATCAGATAAGGAACACTTGCCAAGCGTCACAATTTCCCTGCAAAAAGCCCCAGCCTATGGGAATTACGTTGGAGAAGTATTGGATGAGCTACCTCCCATCCAACATCCTTGGTATCAGCAGATCAAGGAATATCTGCGAGATGGATCTACACCCGCTGAGGCGAGCCCGACTGAGGAAAGGCGGATCCATCGACTTGCTATGAAATTCTACCTGAATGGAGATGCGCTCTACAAAAGAGATGCAGGACTAGGTCTCCTCAGATGTTTAGAGAAAGAGCAAGCCCAAAGGTTTATGGATGAAATCCATGGTGGAGTCTGTGGCCCCCACATGAGTGGCCCCCTCCTTGTCAAGAAAGTCCTCAGGACAGGACATTATTGGCTATCTCTTAAGGTTGATTGCAATGACCACGTCAGGAGATGCTATCAGTGCCAGATTCATGGGAATGCTATACACGCCCCTCCATGGGAACTCCATAATATGAGTTCACCTTGGCCCTTCTCAATGTGGGGAATGGACGTTATCGGGCCCATCGAGCCTAAAGCCAGTAATAATCACCAATTTATCTTCACCATGATCGACTACTTCACCAAGTGGGTAGAAGCAGCCTCCTTCCCCAGGGTTACTAAAGAAGTCATCATTGCTTTCATCAGAAATAATGTTGTTTGTCGATACGGACAACCAGAGGTGATTGTGTTAGACAATGCCAAAAACCTCAACAACAAAATGATGGAGGAATTATGAAATAAATTCCACATCAAACATCTCAACTCTGTCATCTATCGTCCGAAGATGAATGGTGCTGTTGAAGCGGCTAACAAAAACATCAAGAAGATTATGCAAAAGATGTCCGCCAACCACAAAGATTGACCCGACCTATTGCCTGTGACTCTGTTAGCCTACATAACCTCAATGCGTACTTCCACTGGGGCAACCCCCTACGCTTTAACCTATGGGATGGAAGCAGTGCTCCCCATAGAAGTTGAAATAGAATCCTCGAGTGTTGATAGGCGCGCAATTTGGATGAAGACCAATGGGTACAAGACATGTATCACCAATTGTCTCTAATAGAGACAAAAAGGCGAACCGCTGCTATCTTCCATGGTCATTATATCGCAAAAGTATCGCCGGATCCTACAACAAAAAAAAAATTCTACTACGGCGATCTAAACAACATGACTTGGTTTTGAAGAAGATTCTTGACAACGAAGATAGGCTAAAGGAAAATTCGCTCCTAACTAGGAAGGCCCGTTTATTGTCAAGGAAGTATTGACAGGAGGCGCTCTCAGATTGCAAGATATGGACGGCGATGAATTTCCACAACTCATCAACTCAAACGCCTCAAAAGCGGTACTATATGTCGAAGTAATTAATTAAACACCACCGTGTGTCGGACCATCAGATCACCAGTCATTTTGGTTCTTTAACCCTTTACCACCTATAACTTTCCTACACTTTGCCCCTCAAGGAAACATACTTTTCAAAGCCAGCCTGGCTTTCTCCTTTGCGTTCCTACAACTTAGGTCATCCCACCGCGGATTGATCCTCTTGTGTTTGCAGTTTGGCTACCCATACATGGGATCAAACTTCTCATACTTGCAGTTTATCCTCAACCTAGGATTAAACTTTCTCCTCTCCGCAGTTTGACCTGCAGATGAGGTTACGCTTTTCATTTCGCCCTAAGGGCTGAACTACGTCAACCTGATCTCCTCTTCAATAAGAGTACATAGGCAACCATATCACATGGCCCGGTCGCAATAAAGCAAAAACAACAAAAACATTTCTACCACCTTCTCCTCACAAAAACAACAAAAAACATTCCTACACCATTTCAGCCATATACAGCGTTGAACCTCGTACACCAGGTTCAAACTATGCAGACCTGATCTCCTCTTCAATAGGAGTACGTAGGCAACCATTCATGGTACGGTCTTGCCCTTACCAAAACACAAACCCTTGTCAGTTGATACTGGAATCATCCTTCGATCCACTACATTTCATTCGGCTTCAGACCAAATGGATGGAATTACCTAAACTCCTCCCAAATAGGAGATTCAGCGACCATCCAAGCTGCGGTCATACCTTGAAGAGCAACACAAATTGATAAGAGATGGAATTAACTAGGCTTCTCCTAAATAGAAGTACTGGCGACCATCTATGGTGCGGTCAATCTTAGAGAGGAAAGCCTCTCCACATTTCCATCCAGAAACCAGTCCCAAGACACCAAAGATGGTAGGGATATATACAGATCGATGATCCATTATGAACTATCTAGAGACAACTCAATGTCCATCCACCTAGGAGGAATTCAGAATACATCAAGACCACAAGCCCTGAAGCAGCAGACAAAATATCAAGCAAATAGCAAGGCATATCTAAAAGGGAAGTGATCCAAAAATATATTTCCCTGTCATATATAATGTTGCTTAATCTATACAATGTAAACTGTACATGACAAAATGGCTAAGCTAGTCTGTGAAGGAAAATACAAGCTCATCTACAAGTCAGGGTATATGCGAACTAACAAGCCCAACATGGCGTCCCTCTCAGAAGAAGGAGACGAAGCTGTGGTCTCCTGTACGAGAATATCCACACGACCCAACATATCTGCAACCATCTGCATGGTGACCATATGATCATCAATATATGCGCTCATCTCCACGATCATGCCAGTGGTAAGGGACCTCACGCAGATGATCTCTCTGTGGCGGCTACATCCCGGCAAGATATATAGCACTATCCGCTCAACTATCATTTGCATCTACGGTTGATATGGCCTCATCCCGCTCAACAACAGCGGCATCTCTGCGATCTAATGCCTCGTCTCTCTCTACTAGAGTTGTGTCCCTCCCATCAAGGGCAGTCAACATCATAGATCGAGCCTGATCTCTCTCAAAGGTCATTAGATGAAGACTACACTCTAAATCTTTGTCTTAGAGTCTTTGAATCACAACAAAGATCTTGGTACTAGGAGAATCCGGAAGAAATGTTGGCAACCCAGCAGCGGACTCGTCCTCGATGTAGGTATCGATGTCCTTCATGGGCTCTAAATCGTCGACTCATTATCCGGTGCTCGCAGAGATCTGCTGCGGTGAAACAAATCTCTGTCTCCATCCACGCGAAATACTCTGCAGAACAACCTGGATGACTAACAGAAAAAGAAGTTATCTCACGTGGATCCCAACAAGCATACACACGAGATCGGTCCTCTGCTGAGAGATATCGAGAAGCTGAACGCTGACCTATCGCCCCATCGAAAGGATGAAAATCCTGGAACTGGTCGAACTGCGACATCACGGCCAGTGGGTGATAAGTAGTCACGCCTCTCAAACCAGCCAGAGGGAGATAGTCCATGCCCGGAGCGTGAGTAATAAAGCTGTATGGTGAGCAAAGCCCCGAGCACGGCAATATGCTGAATAGATCTCTAATATCTGCCAAAAATATGGACCAAGATAGAGCATCTATACACTCCGACGGCTGAAAGGAGTATGACATGGCTACATCATGGGTGAACCAATACCATGCCATCTAAGGGTACCAACCGGTCTCAAGTGTGACATAAACCACACGTACAGCATGACCAAACTCCTAGTGAACACTCTTGTAGGATACGTGCAACAATAGGATGCCATTGCAGGTCTCGCTTTACAATCATAGGTACAATGGTGCGACCTCTCTAAGAGCTCTCTCAAACCATAATGATACCAATGTCTATCTCGTCCATATATCATGGCATATAGACATACGACAATCGCACATCAACGATTACATCAACTCGGCCAAATGCCGTTGGTCCTCCCGGTGGTGAAAACCCCGGAATGTCGTGAGTAGTTATCCTCAAGAGACAAATCGTCGACGGAAAATCTTTGGGATATCACGTGGCTAGATGTCACTCGTCTCGCACTACATCAAGGCTAGCATGATCTGTGAGAGTCATGAATAAATCTACTCATGTCTCCCAAAGCTAGATGCATGCAAGATCTGTCTAAAAGCGGCATCAAAGCGTGCATACTCCTCTAGAGTAGGAGTCAACTCATGGGTGCCGAATCGGAATACTTGCCTATCCGGTAGCCAATGCTCTAGCATCCCGTCTACAAACCCTGCGGGAACCTGAAACATCAATAAAGTCATGGTATCTTGCAAAGAATCGATCTCTGATCACCTGCAATGCGGTGGTGACATGCTATCATACCACGATCGCATACCCAATACCACCATTGATGGTGTGGTATGATCTATACGGCTAACTATTGAAGAAGACATCTGTATGGGCCGTGTCATAAGACCATCCAGGGGTCAATACTGAATATCTCTAGACATACATACATATGCATAACATGATACATACATAATAGATAATGGATAGCAATATGACATAGGGAATGAAAAAACGGTGCATACATTCCTAAGTATATCATCATCTAATACATCAGCTCTGTATAGCTACAAATACAGGGAAATGGGGCACAGCCGCCCTACTACTAACAGAGGCCTATCAAAAGATATAGCGAGAATGGGGAACAGCCACCCAATATCTAACAGAGGCCTATCAAAAGATATAACGAGAATACACATCAGAAGAAGACAAAGGTCTCGATGTCCATGTCATCAATCTTGTCCACCTGATGTAACTCCTCCTGAGTCACTGGATCTCTATCAACAGGGATGTCAGGCCTATAAAGAGGAGGATCTGTGTAAGCAAAGCCCGAATGGGTAAATCGAGGGGCGGTGCACAGTGGAAGGAACAAATGACTTCGCCTCTACTGGATCTCTACCCAAATGCCAGATAAATATATGTTCCTGGTCCAACTGTCGGGTTAAACTATCAATTTGGGTCATATGAGTAGAAGCTCGGACACAAGCTGCCCAATCCTTCATCATCAAGGATCCTGGAACCATATCCCCCATAAATTGTGTGGCGCGGGACTGGGTTCCAATAGTGCGAGGGGACCACCACCTCTAGAACGTCTCCTGAGTACATGGACCCTCTAATAATGCAAAACCGTCAACCCCCAACAATGGGATAGCAGTGATGGGTGACTGTGATACGGGCCAATGACGCCTAGCAGGAGGCAAGATCGATATACGGATCTCCCCTGTGGTGCTCCTAATAGCACGCTCTCCTAAATAGAGCTCCCAGCCTCCAGCTGTGAAGAGAGGAACTCTCCTGGTGGAAATCAAATACTCGACTCCAGTCGGGTGTCCATCCTCAAAGCCGATGGTCAAATGTTCCCCTGAATAGCGAATCCATGTAATGGCGTCAGCTATCAGCAACTCCAGCTGCATACGGCAGTGAGTGAAGCCCTCAGCTACAGGGACCTCCAGCAAAATAGAATGGTGCCATCGTCGTCCTCGTGGATAGGTATCTAAACCTAACACACTCACGGGATGCAAACATGGGAGCCTCTCATAGGCCCAAAACTACCAACACAATGGAAAAACATCTGCTATCAGTAAACACTCTTAACCTATGAATGGGAAAAGACAAGAGAAATACTCACCAGCAGAAATGGGTAAAATCCTAGCTGAGCATCATTGAACCCACAGCGCAGCGCGCATGCCCTGGAGGAAATAGGCAAAGGTGTAAGAGCCCCAATGATACTCTCCAATACGGTCCACATCACGTGTGGCGCTGATTAAAGCAAAGGATACCGTAGAAGAGTTATCTGCTATGAAGCAGCCTCGAATGATCATCAGGAATAATCGACGTAGAACACGATCCCTGATTTTGACATCATCAGGCATGGGCTCACTCAAAAGCCCACTCATAACATCTACGCTCAAAGGACCTGAACTGACAGTCCTGCCTTTGAGTGCCTCCGCCAGAACTCCTAATAAGGATCTAAAGGCAGTAGGGGTAATATTCGCCATGCAAGGCACTGGCTCCCCTCCAAACTCCATACCTGTGATAAATCGCCAATCCATAGGCGTCATCATCACCTCGCAATCCAATGAGATGGAGTGGATCCGAGTACGATGAAACCATCGCTCGAGATAATGCCCACGAGGTAACCCGGGGACAACGACGGGGAAGGATGGAGAAGAATGCCCCGAATCCCCACTCATGCACTACTGCTCTATAGTCAGGATGAAGCGCCGCGTACATGGAGTGAATGCTGAACCTGTTCTCGCGAGGCTGTGTAAAACCAGGAACCTGCGTGAAATGCAGATCAACATCAGAACCCTTTAATCCTCATCAATAGGAAAGAAGGAAGATCAAAGTCTAACACCATACCTCGTTAGCATTCAAATACATCGATGGATGTCTGCTCAAATCACCCAACAACTATGGGTTTGCCACCTGAATACTCGAAAGCTCCCTATGAGGGACATGTGCAGCAGGAGCGGGATCCTCAATCGGAATATCCGCCTCCTCGTCCTCAACGTATGGCACATGTACCCGGACAGGATGAATCACGGCCTCCACCAACCGATGAGGTCGTCTCGGCGTGAAACGAGGGACGAGGCACATCGAAGCCCTTGGCAAATGCGCCAAAAGTGGTCCTATAGAAGGCGCTTTCTGTTGATCCGGATCCATAATATCTGGACAACAAGTCTCCAAATCACCTCAAAAAGGGTCTGGTATTTCCTTATCTGGAGCTTCCTAAAATGCATTTATAACTATATGCATGCATGCATTTACTTTAACATATAATAGAGTTAAAATGAATGACTACCCAATGCCTACATTTGGAAAAAATTTGCCATAGTCCCCTTTGAAAATAGGACTATCCACATGCACATAGGCATGTCTAGGTGGCCATTCAGTAGCACACCTGTCCCAAAGTCATTTACATAATATATGCATTAAAAATTAAAATCATCATACGTAAGGCCAACCTCAATACTAGGAGTACTTTGCCTTGCTAACTTGTGCTCATTGGACCTCAAATAGGACAAAAAATAGTAGAAAAAGGTGCCAATTTGACTGTCTCAAAAGTCAAATTTTTTCACATCATTATGTTCAGCATGGTTTAATACTAACATTTACTATGTTGAATATTTTTTATCAAGTCATTTGTGCATACATAATCACTACTATGTGTTTAGATGCATTTTCTGTGATAACTCATAATCCAACGGATAAAAACTGGAAAAAATACATGCATATGTTAGCAGGATAGCGTAGAAAACTTGTACGGTAACAGAATTTGCAGAAAGTAGCCCGAACTCAGTAGATCTAAAAGAGGCTCATGGATTTTCCTTCACGCAATAAGTTGAAAGTGATTTATGAGACCAACTTGTTGGGATTTATCATCCGCGATTGGCCGCAGGCCCACCTGTGGCACCCCTATGTGGGTCCCACCCCTCCAGCTCAGTCCAGTTCGAGTTGCAAAGGAGTTCTTGCAGACTAGAAAGGTCAAATCGAGAATAAAGACGCCACGCGATTGAGCAAAACAGCATACAATCCTGGTATTCTCAGATGAGACTTTGAATCTGTACATCACTCATTGGTAGTCACCTGAACACAAGGTATACCCTGCCAATGATCTCGGTTGTCACAAATCACATCCGAAAAAACATTGTACAGGTCTGATGCCACCAACTCCGGGTCGTTACGATAAATGAGTCCCCGACGGGGGTTACAACGTGAGTCCCCGACGGGGGATACAACGTATGTCCCCAGCAGGGGATTACAACGTTTATTCAAGCTGTTGACACACATATCAACTTAGGTCAAGTAGCCTTAACTTTATCTCAGCCGATAGCGATTAAACCTATCAGAGCTCTAGAGCTATTTGAGGATTTCATACTCGATTGCTCATATTCCCCCAGCGGATCCCCGGCGGGGGTCACAACACAATGCTCCATTGATTCACACATTAGAGAAGGTCAAGCAGCCTTGACAGTATATCCCATGTAATTTTCGGTAGTTGATTCACATGCCGATTGAAGTACACGTCAGCGAAGATCGAGCATCCCCGGCGACATTTGTTGTTGGCGAAGAAATCCAACGAAAAAGTCAATGTTATCAAAGAGGATAGATGATGGAATATGTTATACACATCCTCAAACAGATCAAACTTTATCCCCACGGATCTCTTACACATAAGAGGTACATCTTGAGGATCAAGTTATCATCAAAGACACAAGAATTTGGTGATAACTCCAACACCAACATCCTATGATTGGATTACACATCAAATCGCCAAAGATTGCCAATCCCCAATGTAAAGCAACAGGAGCCAAAGAATCATCCCAGCGTGTTGGGCTACAACCCCATACACACGCATCATACATTTGCATCATGTTGTTATCCATAGTACCATGTTTGTCTTGTTGCATTTCAAGTGTCTAGGATTCTTTATCCTACCCAATGCATCGCAATACATGAGTATGATAAAGAGGGGCATCTGTAAACACTCAAATTTTTACGTATCTTTCCGCTACTAACATTGTAGGAGGACATATTCGTCTTTTAAGAGGGAACCCTGAAAGACAATCCAAATCCATACCGGATACCACCGAAAGTTCAGCATCAACCCCGGATCGCAATCTGGGAGTAACAATTCCAACCTCGGAGATAACCCCGAGTCCTGCAGATACAATACCGGAACACACACCGGAGAAGAACGATTAATCTCGGAGATAAACCCGAGGTATCCAGTCTCAGTCCCAACCATGTGAATAGCCACAAACCTTGGTGATAACCCCAAGAAATGCAGTTTCAGCGATAACCCCAGAAATGCTTGTTTCAAATTCAACCAGCTTCAATCTCGGCGCTCACAGCGAGATACACTGTACCAACCCGGTGTTAACATCGGGAAGATAGGCACACCACAAAGGTGACAATGAGGACCTTTAATAATTACGACAGTTCAATCTCGTGAAAGTCGAGCAACGTACGCTTTAAATTTAATCCGCGATAACACTTGGGTGAGGGCAACATCGTCATCTCGTCAACACGATTCCATGTCACGTCTCTGCACAACGATGTTCCACAAGACTAACCAATCCCGAGTGACTATTGTGCGGGGTAACGGATGAAAGTTGAAGCTTGAAGACCGGAGGGCATCGTCCCATCTTCAATGACTTCGTGCAAACTCTAATCCCATGCCATCGTGACAACTCTCGACAACGGCCCGGTCCGAAATAGGTCATGTATACCTCAAGCGGATGCGGATTGCACTTCGAAAGTTCGAGTGGACATTACGATTGCTGAGAGTACACGATTCTCGAGACGATCAGGCAAAAAAACCGAAGCCTACCCGGGTTGCCTCTGCACACCTACGGCTCATTAGAGTACACTTCTTGACTAAATTGCCTATAAATAGAGGGCTTGGGCAGCCCATTTTGCAAGAGAAAAAAGGCGAGGAAGCCACCGCCAATTTGCTCTGCACTCACTTTATGTGGTGTACTTTCCCTTTTAAACACTGTGAGCTCATATATAGCCCTTTTGTACCTACAAAAGTCGGTGTTTACCCACTCTAAAGATATAGAAGTCTTCTTTAGCGATCGGGTTGTAAGCCTTCTCACACACTTTAGAGTCTTTCTCTTCATCTTTGCACACACCCTTACACGTTGAGAGTCGTGTTGCTTGCTTTTGCAGAACTTCGATTAGTGGTTTCATTTTAGTTATATATATATATATATATATATATATATATATATATATATATATATATATATATATATATATATATATATATATGTTTACATATATATTGACTAACATTATCGAGTTATGCCTCGATTGAGCTGAACTTGATGCAGGGTTTATTTGCTTTAATATATATATATACATTTATATATATTAGCGTGTGTCGAACTTTGTTTGATGAGGCTAGACTTGATGCGGAGCGTTTATTTGCTTTAATATATATATCTATACATTTATATATATTAACTAGGTGTCGGACTTTGTTCGATGAGCCTAGACTTCGGTCTCCAAATACACACGATTAATATATATAAAGGTATATATATATATTAAAGCAAATAAATGCTCGCATCGAGGTCTATAAACTCATCGAACAAAGTTCAAAACACTCAATTAATATATATAAATGTATATATATATATATATATATATATATATATATATATATATATATATATATATTAAAGCAAATAAACGCTTCTAATCAAAGTCTCAGGCTCAATCGAGGCATAACTCGATAATGTTAGTCAATATATATGTAAACATATATAATATATATATATATACAGACTAAAATGAAACCACGGACCGAAGTCCGGGAAAAAGCAAGCAACACGACTCTCAACGTGTAGAAGTGTGTGTGCAAAGATGAAGAGAAAGACTCTAAAGTGTGTGAGAAGGCTTACAGTTGACTGCTAAAGAAGACTTCTATATCTTTAGAGTGGGTAAACACTGACTTTTATAGGTACAAAAGGGCTATATATGAGCTCACAGGTGTTTAAAAGGGGAAAGTACACTGCATGGGGTGAGTGCAGAGCAAATTGGGCAGGCTTCCTCGCCTTTTTCTCTTGCAAAATGGGTAGCCCAAGCCCTTTATTTATAGGCAATTTAGCCGCAGGTGTACCTAGACACTTGAAACGTAACAAGATAATATGGTACTGTGGGTAGCAAAATGATGCAAATGTATGATGGATGTGTACGGGGTTGTAGCCCAACACGCTGGGGATGATTGCTGGCTCCCTGTTGATTCCACTGGGGATTGGCAATGTTGACCAGATTTGATGTGTAATCCAAATCTGTTAGGATGTTGGTGTTGGAGTTATCACCAAATTCATGTGTCTTTGATGATGACTTGATCCTGAAGATGTACCTCTTATGTGTAAGAGATATGTGGGGATAAAACTTGATCTATTTGAGGATGTGTATAACATATTCCATCATCTATCCTCTTTAATAACATTGAATTTTTCTGGTTAGTATCGCCAGAACATGTCAAGATTCAGTTGGATTTACTACCAACAGCAAATGCTGTCAAGGATGCCAGATCTTCGTTGATGTGTACTTCATCGACATGTGAATCAAATTTGAAAAATCACATGGGATATCATCAATCTTGACCTTGACCTTCACCTTGACGTGTGAATCAACGGAGCATTGCGTTATGACCCCCGCTGGGGATCCGATGGGGGAATATGAGCAATCGAGTATGAAATCCTCAAATAGCTCTAGAGCTCTGATAGGTTTAATCGTTATCGGCTGAGATAACATCAAGTCTGCTTGACCTTCATTGATATGTGTGTCAACGGCTTGAATGTACGTTGTAATCCCCTGTTGGGGACATACGTTGGAACCCCCATCAGGGACTCACGTTGTAACCCCCATCGGGGACTCATTTAGGGTAACGACCCGAAGTTGGCGGCATCAGACCTGTACAAGGTATTGCCGGATGTGATTTTTGACAACCGAGATCATTGGCAGGGTATACCTTGTGTTCAGGTGACTACAAATGAGTGATGTACAGATTCAAAGTCTCATCTGAGAAGACTAGGATTGTATACTGTTTTACTTAATCGCGTGGCGTCTTTATTCTCGATTTGACTTTTCTAGTCCGCAAGAACTCCTTTACAACTCAAACTGGATCGAGCTGGAGGTGGGGGACCCACATAGGGGTGCCGCAAGTACACCTGCTGCAGCCGTAGGTGGGCCTGCAGCCAATCGCGGATGATAAATCCCAGCAGGTTGGTCTCACAAGTCACTTTCAACTTGTCGCGCAAAGGAAAATCCGTGAGCCTCTTTCAAATCTGCTGAGTTCTGGCTACTTTCTGCAAATTCTATCACCATACAACTGTTCTACACTATCCTGGTAACGTATGCATGTATTTTTTCCAGTTTTTATCCGTTGGATTGTGAGTTATCGCACGAAATGCATCTAAACACATAGTAGTGATTATGTATACACAAATGACTTGATAAAAAATATTCAACATAGTAAATTTTAGTATTAAACCATGCTGAACATAATAATGTGAACAAATTTGACTTTTGAGACAGTCAAATTGGCACCTTTTTCTGCTATTTTTTGTCCTATTTGAGGACCAATGAGCACAAGGTAACAAGGAAAAGTACTCCTAGTATTGAGGTTGTTGGCCTTATGCATGATGATTTTAATATTTAATGCATATATTATGTATATGACTTTGGGGCAGGTGTGCTACTGAATGGCCACCTAGACATGCCTATGTGCATGTGGATAGACCTATTTTCAAAGGGGACTATGGCAAAAGTTTTCCAAATGTAGGCATTGGGTAGTCATGCATTTTAACTCTATTATATGTTAAAGTAAATGCATGCATGCATATAGTCATAAATGCATTTTAGAAAGCTCCAGATAAGGAAATACCACACCCTTTATGAGGTGATTTGGAGACTTGTTGTCCAGATATTATGGATCTGGATCAGCCGAGCAGTTCCTATAGGACCACTTCTGGCGTACGGCAGAGGGCTTCTGAAGTGCCTCATCCCCGTTCTATCAGACAGCCTCGTCGGTTGGTGGAGGCCGTGATTCATCCTGTCCGGGTAGATGTGCCAGACGTTGAGGACGAGGAGGCTGATATTCCGATTGAGGATCCTGCTCCTGCTGCACATGTCCCTCGTGGGGGAGCTTCCAAGTATTCAGGTGGAAAACCCAGAGTTGCTGGGTGATTTGAGCAGACATCCATCGATGTATTTGCATGCTAACGAGGTATGGAGTTAGACTTTGATCTTCCTTCTTTCTATTGATGAGGATTAAAGGGTTCTGATGTTGATCTACATTTCATGCAGGTTCCTGGTTTTACATATCCTCGCGTGAACTGGTTCAGCATTCACTCCATGTACCAGGCACTTCATCCTGACTATAGAGCAGTAGTGCATGAGTGGGGATTCGGGGCATTCTTACGAATCCTTCCCCGTCGTTGTCTCTGAGGTTACCTCAGGGCATTGTCTGAGCGATGGTTTCATCAGACTCAATCACTCCATCTGCTGGATTGCGAGGTGATGATGACGCCTATGGATTGGCGATTTATCACGGTATGGAGTTTGGAGGGTCGATTGCCTTGCATAAATAATATTACCCTCTACCGCCAGATCCTTATTAGGAGTTCCGGTGGAGGCGCTCAAAGGCAGGACTGTCTGTTCAGGTCCTTTGAGCATAGATGTTATAAGTGAGCTTTTGAGTAAGCCCATGCCTGATGATGTCAAAATCAGGGATCGCGTTTTGCGGTGATTGTTCCTGATGATCATTCGAGGCTGCTTCATAGCAGATAACTCTTCTACGGTATCCTTTGCTTTGATCAGCGCCAAATGTGATGTGGACCGTATTGGAGAGTATGATTGGGGCTCTTACACCTTTTCCTATTACCTCCGGGGGCATGCGCATGCGCTCACAGGGTTTGACCGATGCTTGGCTAGGATTTTACCCATTTCTGTTGGTGAGTATTTCTCTTGTCTTTTCCCATTCATAGGTTAAGAGTGTTTACTGATAGCAGATGTTTTGCCATTGTGTTGGTAGTTTTGGGCCTATGAGAGGCTCCCATGTTTGCGTCCCGTGAGTGTGTTAGGTTTAGATACCTATCCACGAGGATGACGATGGCACCATTCTATTTTGCCGGAGGTCCTTGTAGCTGAGGGATTCACTCACTGCCGTATGCAGCTGGAGTTGCTGATAGATGACGCCATTACATGGATTCCCTATTCAGGGGAACATTTGACCATCGACTTTGAGGATGGAAACCGATCGAGTCGGTATTTGATTTCCACCAAGAGAGTTCTTTCTCTTCATGGATGGAGGTTGGAGCTCTTAAGAGAGGCGTCTTTATTAAAAGCACCAGGGGAGATCTCAGATACCGATCTTGCCTCCTGGTAGGCGTCATTGGCCCGTATCACAGTCACCCGTCACTGATATCCAATTGTTGGGGGTTGACGGTTTTGCATTATCAAAGGGTCCATGTACTCAGGAGACGTTCTAGCGGTGGTGGTCCCCTCGCACTATTAGAGCCCAATCCTGCGCCACACAGTTTATGGGGGATATGGTTCCAGGATCCTTGATGATGACGAATTGGGTAGCTTGTGTCCGAGCTCCGACTCATATGACCCAGATTGATAGTTTGACCCAGCACTTGGACCAGGCACATATATTTATCCGGCATTTGGGTAGAGATCCAGCAGAGGCGGAGTCATTTGTTCCTTCCAGCTCAGGCGTTGGCCCCTCAGACGACCCATTCGGTTTTGCAGGCGCAGATCCTCCTCTTTATAGGCCTAACATCCCTGTTGATAGAGATCCAGTGACTCAGGAGGAGTTACATCAGGTGGACAGGATTGATGACATGGACATCGAGACCCTGGTCTTCTTCTGATGTGTATTCTCGTTATATCTTTTGATAGGCCTCTGTTAGATATTGGGTGGTTGTTCCCCATTCTCACTATATCTTTTGATAGGCCTCTGTTAGTAGTAAATGGCCGTGCCCCATTTCCCACTGATTTGTAGGCATGCATGAGTGATGTATTAGATGATGATATACTTAGGAATGTATGCACCATTTTTTCATTCCCTATATCATATTGCCATCCATTATCTGTTATGCATTTATCATGTTATGCATATGTATGTATGTCTAGTGGTGGTATTGGGTATGCGATCGTGGTATGATAGCATGTCACCACCAGACAGGGTGACTGTAGATCAGTTGCTGTAGCATACCATGACTTTATTGATGTTTCAGGTTCCCGTAGGGTTTATAGATGGGATGCTAGAGCATTGGCTACCGGATAGGCAGGTATTCTAATTCGGCACCCATGAGTTGACTCCTACTTTGGAGGAGTATGCACGTTTGACGATGTTGCCTTTAGACAGACCTTGCGTGCATCTGGCTTTGGGAGACATGAGTAGACGATTCATGACTCTCACATGATTGCGGCGTAGAGTAGTGCAGGACGAGCTGACATCTAGCCACGTGATATCCCAGCGTTTTTTGTACGACCAATTTGGCTCGGAGGATAGCTACTCACGAAATTCCGGGGATTTTATCGCACCGGAGGACCACTGGCATTTGGCCAGAGTTGATGTACTGTTGTTGTGTGTATTGTCGTATGTCTATATGCCACGATATATGGACGAGATAGACATTGGTATCATTATGGCTGTGAGAGCTCTTAGAGAGGGTCGTACCATTGTACCTATGATTGTAGCGAGAGACCTGCGGCACAAGATCCTATTGTTGCACTTATCGTGAGTGTTCTTTGGGAGTTCGGTCATGTTGTACGTGTGGTTCATGTCACACTTGGGACCGGTTGGTACCCTTAGACGGCATGGGCATTGGTTCACCCATGATGTAGCCATGTCATACTCCTTTCAGCCATCGGAGTGTATAGATGCTCTGTCTTGATCCGCATTTTTGGCGATATATCGAGATCCATTCAAAGATATATTCGTGTTTCGGGCTTTTCTTATTATCTGACTTTATTACTCAAGCTCCGGGTATGGACTATCTCCCTCTGGCTGGTTTGAGAGGCGTGACTACTTATCACCCACTGGCCGTGATGTCGCAGTTCGACCAGTTCCAGGATTTTCATCCTTTCAATGGGGCGATAGGTCAGCATTCAACTTCTCGATATCTCTCAGCAGAGGACAGATCCCGTGTGTATGCTTGTTGGGATCAACGTGAGATAGCTTCTTTTTCTGGAAGTCATCCAGGTTGTTCTGCAGAGTATTCCGCGTGGATGGAGACAGAGATTTTGTCGGCTGCAGCAGTATCTGCAGTACCGGATAGCGAGTCAGACGATGTAGAGCCCATGGAGGACATCGATACCTACATCAAGGAGGAGTCTAATGCTGGGTTGCCAGCATTTCTTCCGGATTCTCCTAGTACCAGTACTGTTGTGATTCAGCACTCGGCATAGTACTTAGAGTAGAGTCTTCATCTGATGACCTTTGAGAGAGATCAGGCTCGATCTATGATGTTGACTGCCCTTGATGAGAGGGATGCAACTCTATTAGAGAGAGACGAGGCATTAGATCGTAGAGATGCCGCTGTTGTTGAGCGGAATGAGGCCATATCAGCCAGAGATGCAGTGATAGTTAAGCGAGATAGTGCTATATCTGCCCGGGATGTTGCTGTCATAGATAGTACTGCAGTGAGATCCCTTACCACTGGCATGATCACGGAGATGAGCACATATATTGATGATCATATGGTCACCATGCAGATGGCTGCAAATCTGTTGGGTCGTGTGGATATTCTCGTACAGGAGACCACAGCTTCGCCTCCTTCTTCTGAGAGGGACACCATGTTGGGCTTGTTAGCTCGCATATACCCTGACTTGTAGATGAGCTTGTATTTTCCTGCACAGACTAGCTTAGCCATTTTGTGATGTACAGTTTACATTGTATAGATTAAATAGCATTATATATGACAGGGAAATATATTTTTGGATCACTTCCCTTTTAGATATGCCTTGCTATTTGCTTAATATTTTGTATGTTGCTTCAGGGCTTGTGGTCTTGATGTATTCTGAATTCCTCCTGGGTGGATGGACATTGAGTTGTCTCTGGATAGTTCATAATGGATCATCGATATGTATGTATCCCTACCATCTTTGGTGTCTTGGGACTGGTTTCTGGATGGAAATGTGGAGAGGAGTGTGGCTTTCCTCTCTGAGATTGACCGCACCACAGATGGTCGCTAGTACTTCTATTTAGGAGAAGCCTAGTTAATTCAATCTCTTATGGATTGGTGTTGCTCTTCAAGGTATGACCGTAACTTAGATGGTCGCCGAATCTCCTATTTGGGAGGAGTTCAGGTAATTCCATCCCTTTGGTCTGAAGCCGAATGAAATGTAGGGGATCGAAGGATGATTCCAGTACCAACTGACAAGGGTTTGTGTTTTGGTAAGGGCGAGACCGCACCATGAATGGTTGCCTATGTACTCCTATTGAAGAGGAGATCAGGTCTGCGTAGTTCGAACCTGGTGTACGAGGTTCAACACTGTATATGGCTGAAATGGTGTAGAAATGTTTTTTTTTTTTGTGAGGAGAAGATGGTAGATGTGACGCCCCCAAAATTAGGTATACATCACCCATCTTGAGTCGCCAGAATACATGGTACAGAATTTAAATACAACTTAATAATACAACTGTCGTGTACAATACGACAAAACATAAACTGTGAGTTTGAATACAAATATTGTCTACTAGAGAGTATACAAACTCAAAAGGAGTCCTCATTACAATTATTATCACACTATTTCACATAATAGTGAGGATAACTAATGCAAACATCTAGGATCATCACTCCGTTCCCTGACTCGTCCCAGCTATATTCTCATTTCCTGAAGAGAAAACTGAAAGAAAGGGTGAGCTCAACTAGCCGAGTAAGAAATATTATGACTAAGATAATGCAGAATAAATTATCATTAGCCTTAAACAGTGTTAAACTGATATAATATAACAAACATCAAGTTTAATTTGCGGTGAACAAGTAATCCATTAGAAGAGTCAAGTAGAGAATAAAATCTACTATCTTCATGATTTAAAAGGTTTTCATGACTTTTATCATAGAGACTCAAATTAATAAATAATCCACATCATCAAATCATCCTCCACTCTGACCCAAGGATATTCTTTAGTATCACGACCACTAATTATCCATACACTACTGGCTTAAGATAATCATGTTTTCATCAACGGTCCTGATCATGCCATAAAACAATTCATCTTTGCACTACGGCCAAAGAGAATCCATAGCCATAATCATACCAAAAACTGTCTATCAATGCACTACGGGCCAATGAGGAACTTTTCCACATCATTTGTAACATTACGGTTATGATTATACCGAATAATCCCTGGTCATAATCATACCAAGTCCATCTATGCACTACAGGCCACATATGACTTTCAAAAAAAATAAACATGAGGATGATGACAATGATATAAGAATTCAATAAAACAAGTTCAAGAATTAATTTATCTAGGAACTGATAACGTCCAAATTGTTAACATGATACTACTTTGTAGAGTAAAACTCAAGAATGCTCAGAAGAATATTTCCATGAAAAGATACTGGATGAAGCGCAAATATCAAGGATATTCCACTAACTTCATGGAGTATAGAAGTCAAAACTTTAACCAACTGAGTATAATAAAGAATGGAATAACAAAAGAAATCACCATGCATGCGGTGCCAGATAGAGCAAAGTTATTCCAAGCAGAATAATAATAACGGAACAGTCGGGCAAAATTATGCCAAGCGGGATATTCCAATGAATAATAAATAACGAAACGGTCCCGGCGAACGCATGTAGACAGGATATTCAAATGAGAATAATAATAAAGAAGCGGAACCGAGTAAAGGCAGAAGCGCATTGCATGAGGATATTCCAACAAAATAATAAAGAATGGAATATTAGAAGAATTTCACCATGTATACAGTACTTTGTATAGACAGGTTATTCCAACATAATAATAAAGAATGGAATATTAGAAGAATTTCACCATGTATGCAGTACTTTGCATAGACAGGTTATTCCAACATAATAATAAAGAATGGAATAACAGAAGAATTTCACCAAGTATAGGGTAGCCCACGTATATAGGTTATTCCAACAGAATAATAAAGAATGGAATAACAGAAGAATTTCACCAAGTATAGAGTAGCAGCATATATCTGAGTTATTCAATAGAATAATAAAGAATGGAATAACAGAAGTTCTCTTCATGAATACAAAAGAAATAATACTCCCTACCGTAAAAGAAACTGGATATAGGAAACGAAAAGGTAGCTGACTTCTCTTCTTCTTTCTCTCTATAATTTTCTCTCTCTAGAGTTTCAGTGAATTCGTAAGAAAATAATGAAGGAATGAGCTTCTATTTATAGAAAAATGGACTGCATAGTAACTAACTCATGAACGGTCCAGATTGATTTACTTTAATCTGACGGTCCATATTTAAAGCAAAATCTTTTAAATAAAATATAATATATTCTATTTATAATCTAATAAAATGAATAACTTTATAAAAGATTTTACTATACAAATACTATGCAAACACTATGCAGGCACTATACAAACACTATGCATAATAAAATATAATATATTCTAATTATTGTCTAATAAAACAAATAACTTTATAAAAGTATTTTGTTTTATATAAAAAGATTTTACTATCTAAAACACTATGAGACACTATGCAACACTATGCATAATAGAATATAATATATTCTATTTATAGAATAACTTTATAAAAGTATTCTATTTTATTACATTAATAATACCAATAAAACAAAAGCTGAGTGACTTATCACGTAAGCATCAATAATCAATACTGGTGTGCTTCTTATACAACCACGCGTATTCATCGTATTTTTTACTATCGAGTAGTTCAACAAGATTAACGGTAAAACTTTGCCTTAGTTATTTTCATAAAAATATTTTTGTCGTTTTCTCAATCAAACAATAATTCCGATTCTTGAGGTCCACAAATGATTGTGTCGTTGCACGAATATTCCCTGATAAAATAAATATTCCCCGAACAATCGAATATAATATGACAACTTGCATACTTTGCAAAATTTATAAATACTACCCACAACTATAACATTATATCAAATCCACACTATAATATTCAAAAAATTATTTCGAGAAAAATAAATATTTATTCATAAAATCTGGGGTCTCACAATAGAAATGTTTTTTGTTGTTTTTGCTTTATTGCGACCGGGCCATGTGACATGGTTGCCTACGTACTCCTATTGAAGATGAGATCAGGTCAACGTAGTTCGCCCCTCAGGGCGAGATGAAAAGCGTAATCCCATGTGCAGGTCAGAGTGCGGGGAGGAGAAAGTTTAATCCTAGGTTGAGGATAAACTGCAGGTATGAGAAGTTTGATCCCATGTATGGATAGCCAAACTGCAAACGCAAGAGGTTTAATCCGCGGTGGGATGACCTTAGTTATAGGAACATTGAAAGGAGAAAGCAGTCTTTGGCTTTGAAAGTATATGTTCCACGAGGGGCAAAGTATAGGAAAGTTGTAAGTGGTAAAGGGTTAAAGAACTGGAATGACTGGCGATCTGATGGTCCGACACCAGGGTGTTTACAAATTACTTCAGACATAGTACCGTTTCATGGCATCTAAGTTGATGAGTTGTGGAAATTCATCGCCGTCCATTTCTTGCAATCTGAGAGCGCCTCCTGTCAATACTTCCTTGACAATAAACGGGCCTTCCCAGTTAGGAGCAAATTTTCCTTTAGCCTGATATTGGTTCTCAAGAATCTTCTTCAAAACCAAGTCATGTTGTTTAAATTGTCGTAGCCGGACTTTTTTGTTGTAGGATCTGGCGATCCTTTGCTGATATAACTGACCATAGAAGATAGTCACGGTTCTCCTTTCGTCTATTAGAGATAATTGGTGATACCTGTCTTGTACCCATTGGTCTTCATCCAGCTGAGCGTCTATCAACACTCTGAGGGATTCCATTTCAACTTCTATGGGGAGCACTGCTTCCATCCCATAGGTTAAAGCGTAGGGGGTTGCCCCAGTGGAAGTATGCATTGAGGTTCTGTAGGCTAATAGAGTCAGAGGCAATAGGTCGGGCCAATCTTTATGGTTGGCGGACATCTTTTGCATAATCTTCTTGATATTTTTGTTAGCCGCTGCAATAGCACCATTCATCATCTTGGACGATAGATATGTGAGTTGAGATGTTTGATGTGGAATTTCTTGCATAATTCCTCCATCATTTTGTTGTTGAGGTTTTGGCATTGTCGACACAATCACCTCTAGTTGTAAAATGTCGACAAACGACATTGTTTTTATGAAAGCAACGATGACTTCTTTAGTAACCCTGGGGAAGGAGGCTGCTTCTACCCACTTGGTGAAGTAGTCGATCATGGTGAAGATAAATCGGTGGCAATTACTGACTTTAGGCTTGATGGGCCCGATAACGTCCATTCCCCACATTGAGAAGGGCCAAGGTGAACTCATATTGTTGAGTTCCCGTGGAGGGGCATGTATAGCATTCCCATGAATCTAGCACTGATAGCATATCCTAATGTGGTTATTGTAATCAACCTTAAGAGATAGCTAATAATGTCCTGTCCTGAGGACTTTCTTGACAAGGAGGGGGCCATTCATGTGGGGGCCACAGACTCAACCATGAATGTCATCCATAAGCCTTTGGGCTTGCTCTTTGTCTAAACATCTGAGGAGACCTAGTCCTTCATCTCTTTTGTAGAGCGCATCTCCACTCACGTAAAATTTCATAGCAAGTCGATGGATCCGCCTTTCCTCAGTCGGGCTCGCCTCAGCGGGTGTAGATCCATCTCGCAGATATTCCTTAATATGCTGATACAAAGGATGTTGGATGGGAGGTAGCTCATCCGATACTTCTCCAACGTAATTCCCATAGGCTGGGGCTTTTTGTAGGGAAATTGTGACGCTTGACAAGTGTTCCTTATCTGATATGCGAATCAAGGAGGCCAAAGTTGCTAATGCGTCTGCAAAGTCATTCCTATTACGAGGAACATGTAGAAAAGAGATTTTTTCGAACTCTAAAGCCATCTTGAAAACCTGCCGATGGTAATGCAGCAAATGTAGTTCCTTGGTTTGATCAATTCCGGTGGATTGTCTGATTACCAGCTCTGAATCTCCAAGGACAGTTAGTCGTCTGATGCCCATTGAACGGGCAAGTTTTAGCCCCATGAGACAGCCTTCATACTCAGCCATATTATTGGTGCCGCTAAATCGTAATTGAGCAACAACGGAGATCTTTGCTCCCGTGCACTGGAACTTTAGAAGCGCTCCAGCTCGGAACCTTCCATATTAATAGCTCCATCAAAATACATCTTCCATGATTGGCGTGTATCGTACTGATGGTGTTGTTGTACTGTCATTATTCCTTGACCTTTGATGGACTTTTGAGTCACATATACGATGTCAAATTGTTGTAGGATCAACTGCCATCTGGACAGCCGGTAATTTAACATAGGTTTGTTGAACACGTACTTGCGAGGATCCATGCGGGATATGAGATGGGTTGTGTGACTATGGAGGTAATGTTGTAACCTCATAGAAGCCCATGCTAAAGCACAACACATCTTTTCGATCAGAGTGTACTTGTGTTCCTTCTTCTTTGAACCTTTTCTTTGAGGTAATAGATAGCTCGTTCTTGGCCTCTATCGTCTTTACGTCCCGAATGCGACCCATGGCATATCACTTATGGATGTGTACATAAATAGGGGAACATCATTCCTGGGTGGTACCAAGACGGGAGCTTTGATTAGCTATTTTTTGATGGTAAGGAAGGCATGTTGACACTCATCATTCCATTCATGGAGGAGTTCTTCCTTAATAGCTTGAAGATTGGCTCACAAGTTGCTGTGAGTTGGGAGATAAACCTGCTAATGAAGTTGATTCTTCCCAAAAATCCCTGTATTTCCTTCTCTGTATGAGGAATAGGCATTTCCGTGATGGCTTGGATTTTGGTAGGATCCAGCTCAATCCCTTTGTGGCTGACTAGAAATCCTAGCAACTTACCCGATTTAACGCCAAAGGCGCACTTGGCTGGATTCAACTTCAAGTTGTATTTACGCAACCTGTTGAACAACTTTCTGAGATGGTCTATATGCGCATCCTCCTTCCGGGACTTGACAATGATGTCATATCTCGTTGATAGGTGGCTCCGGCATTGATGTAGCCGAATGACAACCGTCTATAGCAAAAGGTTCGCCAAGGCGTGATGAAAGTAGTTTTCTCACGATCCTCCTCAGCAACCATGATCTGATGATACCCCGCAAAGCAATCAGTAAAGGAGTACATGTCGTATTGCGCATTATTGTCAATGAGAATGTGGATAAATGGCACGGGAAAGCTATCTTTTAAGCAAGCTTTGTTCAAGTCCCGGTAATCCACGCAAACTCGCACCTTCCCTCCAGGTTTAGGCACGGGTACAATGTTGGATATCCACTTAGGATATGTAGACACCATTATGATGCCATCTTGAAATTGTTTCATAATTTCTTCTTTCACCTTTAAACTCCATTCAGGTTTCAATCGCCAGAACTTTTGCTTGACTGGCTTAAATCCCTCTTTAATAGGAAGGCGACGAAGGACAATGTCAGTTGACAAACCCACCATGTCTTTATGAGACCATGCAAACACATCCTGGAATTGGGTTAATAGTGTAACCATGTCATTCCGTTGGTTTGGGGTAAAGTCTGAACCAATCTGGATTAACTTAGGGCTTTCTAAGGTTCCGAGATTGAAAGAAGTGGTTTGATCAAGGTTGGGTTTAGGTTTGTCTTTGACCCATTCTTGAATTTCTGGAGGCATCTCAATGTCATCCGGTATATCCATCAAGGTGGAATTCATCTCTACATCAAAGGTACAATCCTTATGGAGAAGAGGCAAATCAGACGGCAAGTATAAGCACATCTAAACTCGAGTCTCAAACAAAATATGCTTTCACTTAGTATTTATGAAATGTGTTGATCATACGGTGTTAGCATATCTTGGCAAAATAAAAGCGCTATTCTTTGTATATAAAAGTAAGCGTTATTATATATCTACAGGCGTAAAGAGTTTACTTACCGCTTTACCCTTGACGACCAATGCAAGGAATGATGTTCCAATTAGCAAGGCAAAGTCCGGGGTGGACCGCAGATGATGGAGGGATTGTCATCATCCTCCCTATCCCGAATGATGGCCATTACGTCTGGGAAATAATCGTCTGGGGTGTATCTGTTGGTATGTTCATCAACGATGATGTGTATACCGAACATCATCCGTATGACGTCTTGCTTGATCCTTCGTTCCTCTTCTTCCACTGCGGGATTTGGAACAAAGATTTCTTTCTCCTTCACCGGTACCGGCTTGGGAAATAACATAGCCATTACCTTGGCTGGCACCTTTACAGGAGGTTGTGCAGACTCAGAGTTTGAAGGCGAAGATAAACGCTACATGGTTAAAGCTGAAGGAATCTGTTAATGTTTATGAGAATTCATGTGACTAGAACTGGCAGAATAGCCTAGCCCAGCTATTCCAGTTTGCTTGGTTAAGCGAATTGGGTACTTGATACCCTGGCAATCTTTACCCAACCCTTGTCCCGGCTTATGACCCAACGACATCATTTTTTGAGTAGGCGACATTACCTCGGTAAAAATCTTGTGTTCAGGCAATGGCGCTCCAATAGCATGGTATTGGGTATTACTTATTTCCAAAGCATGAAAACTGACTGGTTCTACATCTGCATTGGCATTGATGAACGGCATGTCTCTGTGCTGGGGAATTTCTGGTTCAGCGTTGACTGTGACCTGGCTGTTGTTGATAATGTATTTCAATTGTTGGTGAAGAGTGGAGGGGACTGCCCCTGCCATATGAATCCATGGATCCCAAGAGCAGGTTGTATCCCGAATTTATCTTGAGCACATGGAAAGATAAGTAGAATGTGTGAGGACCAATTTTGATTGGCAGCTCAATTACTCCGACCGAATTACGGCGGGCTCCATCAAAAGCTTTGATGATAGTATGGCTACTCTGAATTCGATTGAGATAGATATTCATCTTCACCAAGGTAGCGTATGGGCAGATATTCAGTGAGGAACCTCCATCTATTAAGACTCCAGCTACCATATATCCGGAGGACAAGACCTTGATGTGCAGCGGCTTGATGGCCGGGTCCCTTCGGGTGGTATGTCATCATCAGTGAAGGATATCACATTGTTGTTGAAAATGTGATCGACCAGATGTTGAAACTTTTCCGTATCCACTGATGTCAGGAGATAGGCTTCTTCTAAAACCTTTAACAAGACCTTCCGGTGATTCTCGAAAGTTAGGACCAAGTCCAAAATTGATATTTTTTGTGGAGCTTCTTTCAAGCTTAAACCCACCGTAGCTTTATTATGACCCACAACGCAGAGGAATTTTTCAATATTCTCCATGGGTATTTTCCCCTTTGATTGGGTGGTGGGCTTCGACACTGTAGCAGTTGTATGTGAGGTGGATTCGTCACCTTCTCCATAATTCCACGGAATTGTGTGCAAGCTAACAATAGGATATTGTGCTTTGCACGGCAAGTTGATTGGCTCGGGAGCGACCACTTTCAAAGGATTGTTGCCTCCCTTGAGTTGAATTGTTGGGGTTGTGAGTAATGTATTAATCCCATCAGTTTCAGTGGATATGACTACTACCACACTTTTCCACTTAGTAGGGCTTGCATTCTCACTTGCACGTAAAACAGTATCGTCGTCCGCTAGGGGTTGGACACCACTGTCGATTAGATTTTGAAAATGTGGCGGAGTGCCCAGCATTCTTCTATGCTGTGATCGCGAGACTGGGAGTGATATTGACATACTCCATTAGAGTTGTACCGTCCTGAACGGGGGTTGATTGGAGGTAGAAGGGAACTGATCCTTCCTTCATTGATTAATATATGAAGGATTTCCTCCATAGGTTGGCCCAGATAGGTGAATTCCCTTTTGTTGGCCCAATCCGTCATCATCAAGGATCCTGGAACCATAACCCCCATAAACTGTGTGGCGCAGGACTAGGCTCAAATAGTACGAGGGGACCACCATCGCTGGAACATCTCCTGAGTACATGGACACTCTGATAATGCAAAACCGTCAACCCCCAACAATGGGATATCAGTGACGGGTGACTGTGATACGGGCCAATGACGCCTAGCAGGAGGCAAGATCGGTATACGGATCTCCCCTATGGTGCTCCTAATAGCACGCTCTCCTAAATAGAGCTCCCAGCCTCCATCTGTGAAGAGAGGAACTCTCCTGGTGGTAATCAAATACTCGACTCTAGTCGGGTGTCCATCCTCAAAGCCGATGGTCAAATGTTCCCCTGAATAGGGAATCCATGTAATGGCATCACCATTAGCAACTCCAAATTTGCATCGGACCAGAAGTGAAGCCCTCATTCTGAGGGACCTCTGGCAAAATAGAATGGTGCCATCGTCGTCCTTATGGATAGGTATCTAAACCTAACACACTCACGGGATGCAAACATGGGAGCCTCTCATAGGCCCAAAACTGCCAACACAATGGCAAAACATCTGCTATCAATAAACACTCTTTACCTATGAATGGGGAAAGACAAGAGAAATACTCACCAGCAGAAAAGGGTAAAATCCTAGCCAAGCCTCAGTCAAACCCTGTGAGCGCATACGCATGCCCCGGAGGAAATAAGTAAAGATATAGGAGCCCCAATCATACTCTCCAATACGGTCCACATCACGTGTGGCGCTAATCAAAGCAAAGGATACCGTAGAAGAGTTATCTGCTATAAAGCAGCCTCTAATGATCATTAGGAATAATCGCCGTAGAACGCGATCCCTGATTCTGACATCATCAGGCATGGGCTCACTCAAAAGCCCACTCATAGCATCTACACTCAAAGGACCTGAACGGACAGTCCTACCTTTGAGCGCCTCCGCCGAAACTCCTAATAAAGATCTGACGGCAGTAGGGGTAATATTCACCATGCAAGGCACTGGCTCCGCTCCAAACTCCATACCTGTGATAAATCGCCAATCCATAGGCGTCATCATCACCTCGCAATCCAGCAGATGGAGTGACTGAGTCTGATGAAACCATCGCCAAGACAATACCCTGACGTAACCCCAAGGACAACGACGGGGAAGGATGGATAAGAATGCCCCGAATCCCCACTCATGCACTACTGCTCTATAGTCAGGATGAAGCGCCTGGTACATGGAGTGAATGCTAAACCGATTCTTGCGGTCATGTAAAACCGAGGAACACCGCATGAAATGCAGATCAACATCAGAACCCTTTAATCCTCATCAATAGGAAAGAAGGAAGATCAAAGTCTAACGCCGTACCTCGTTAGCATGCAAATACATCGATGGATGTCTGCTCAAATCACCCAGCAACTCTGGGTTTGCCACCTGAATACTCGGAAGCTCCCTACGAGGGACATGTGCAGCAGGAGCGGGATCCTCAATCGGAATATCCGCCTCCTCGTCCTCAATGTCTGGCACGTCTACCCAGACAAGACGAATCATATGACTATCCACAAGCACATAGGCATGTCTAGGTGGCCATTCAGTAACACACCTGCCCCAAAGTCATATACATAATATATGTATTAAAAATTAAAATCATCATGCATAAGGCCATCCTCAATACTAGGAGTACTTTGCCTTGCTACTTTGTGCTCATTGGACCTCAAATAGGATAAAAAATAGCAGAAAAAGATGCCAATTTGACTGTCTCAAAAGTCAAATTTTTTCACATCATTATGTTCAGCATGGTTTAATACTAACATTTACTATGTTGAATAGTTTTTATCAAGTCATTTGTGCATACATAATGACTACTATGTGTTTAGATGCATTTTGTGCGATAACTCACAATCCAACGGATAAAAACTGGAAAAAATATATGCATACGTTACCAGGATAGTGTAGAACACTTGTACGGTGGATGAAATTTGCAATAGCGAACTCGCAGATCAAGAAAGAGGCCCACGGATTTTCCTTCGCGCAACAAGTTGAAAGTGACTTGTGAGACCAACCTGCTGGGATTTATCATCCGCGATTGGCCGCAGGCCCACCTACGGCTGTAGTAGGTGCACCTGTGGCACCCCTATATGGGTCCCACCCCTCCGTCTCGGTCCAGTTTGAGTTTCAAAGGAGTTCTTGCGGACTAGAAAGGTTAAATCGAGAATAAAGACACCGCACAATTGAGCAAAATAGCATACAATCCTGGTCTTCTCAGATGAGACTTTAAATTTGTACATCACTCATTGGTAGTCACCTGAACACAAGGTATACCCTGTCAATGATCTCGGTTGTCACAAATCACATCCGGCAATACCTTGTACAGGTCTGATGCCGCCAACTCCGGGTCGTTACCCTAAATGAGTCCCCGACGGGGGTTACAACGTGAGTCCCCAGCAGGGGATTACAACGTACATTCAAGGCGTTGACACACATATCAACGAAGGTCAAGCAGCCTTGACGTTATCTCAGCCGATAGCGATTAAACCTATCAGAGCTCTAGAGATATTTGAGGATTTCATACTCGATTGCTCATATTCCCCTAGCGGATCCCCGGCGGGGGTCACGACGCAATGCTGTATTGATCTACATGACAGCGGAGGTCAATCAACCTTAACAATCTACCCATATAGTTTTAGCCGTTAATTCACACGTTAGAGAAGGTCAAGCAGCCTTGACAGTATATCCCACAGAATATTTCAGCCGTTGATTCACATGTCGGTGAAGTACACGTCAACGAAGATCGAGCATCCCTAACGACATTTCTTTGTTGGCGATAAATCAACGAGAATCTTGACATGTTCTGGCGATACTAACCAGAAAAAGTCAATGTTATCAAAGAGGATAGATGATGGAATATGTTATACACATCCTCAAACAGATCAAACTTTATCCCCACAGATCTCTTACACATAAGAGGTACATCTTCAGGATCAAGTCATCATCAAAGACACAAGAATTTGGTGATAACTCCAACACCAACATCCTAACATATTCGGATTACACATCAAATCTGGCCAGCATTGCCAATCCCCAATGGAAGCAACAGGGAGCCAGCAATCATCCCCAACGTGTTGGGCTACAACCCCGTACACACGCATCATACATTTGCATCATGTTGTTATCCATAGTACCATGTTTGTCTTGTTGCGTTTCAAGTGTCTAGGATTCTTTATCCTACCCAATGCATCGCAATACATGAGTATGATAAAGAGGGGCATCTGTAAACACTCAAAATTTTTTGTACTACTGTCACTAACATTGTAGGAGGACATATTCGTCTTTTAAGAGGGAACCCTGAAAGACAATCCAAATCCATACCGGATACCACCGGAAGTTCAGCATCAACCCCGGATCACAATCTGGGAGTAACAATTCCAACCTCGGAGATAACCCCGAGGCCTGTAAATACAATACCGAAACACACACCGGAGAAGACCGATTAATCTCGGAGACAACCCCGAGGTATCCAGTCTCAGTCCCAACCATGGGAATAGCCACCAACCTTGGTGATAACCCCAAGAAATGCAGTTTCGGCGATAACCCCGGAAATGCTTGTTTAAAATGCAACCAGTTTCAATCTCGGCGCTCACAGCGAGATACACTGTACCAACCCGGCAATAACATCGAGAAGATAGGCACACCTCAAAGGTGACAATGAGGACCTTCAACAATTGCGGCAGTCCAATCTCAAAGAGCGTGCGCTTTATCAATTAATCCGTGATAACCGGTGAGGGCAACATCGTCATCTCGTCAACACGATGCCATGTCACGTCTCTACGCAACGATGTCCCACAAGACTAACCAATCCCGAGTGACTATTGTGCGGGGTAACGGATAAAAGTTTAATATTGAAGACCGGAGGGCATCGTCCCATCTTCAATGACTTCGACAAACTCTAATCCCATGCCATCGTACAACTCTCGACAACGGCGGTCCGAAATAGGTCTGTATACCTCAAGCGGATGCGGATTGTACTTACGAAAGTTGAGTGTACATTCTACGATTGCTTGAGTGCACGTACTTCAAGACGACCCGACCCAAAAAACTCGGGCCCACCCGAGTTGCCTCTGGTACACCCGCGGCTCAGCCGCAGGTACCTGCCCAATTTGCTTTGCACTCATCCCATGCAGTGTACTTTCCCCTTTTAAACACCTGTGAGCTCATATATAGCCATTTTTTACCTACAAAAGTCAGTGTTTACCCACTCTAAAGATATAGAAGTCTTCTTTAGCGATCGGTGTAAGCCTTCTCACACACTTTAGAGTCTTTCTCTTCATCTTTACACACCCTTCTACACGTTGAGAGTCGTGTTGCTTGCTTTTATCAGGACTTGATTCAAGTGGTTTCATTCGATCTGTATATATATATATATATATATATATATATATATATATATATATATATATATATATATATATATATATATATATATATATATATTGACTAACATTATCGAGTTATGCCTCGATTGAGCCTAAACTTGATGCGAGGCGTTTATTTGCTTTAATATATATATACATTTATATATATTAGCGTGTGTCAATGTAATAACTAGTGAATTTTAAGTCACCATGTATGTATGTACATTTTTTTTAAACTTTGTGTTATATATGGATACATACATTTATGGATTTCATTAAAATGAAAGCCTTGTGACCTAATTATACATTAGGTAAGGATATTAAATAACCTAAGGGTTATGGTAACACGAAAAAGTTAGTATTTTATATGTATACTAACTTAAGTGGGTAAACTTAGTATTTCAAGTGACTAATAATTTTAAACCTAATTCTTGTAAATCTAATTAGGTTATGAGATAAAATCATATGTATAAGTAATTAAACTTCATATGATTGGAGATGAAAGCCCTAAATTATCAAATTGGGTAACATTATTAAAATTGTTGGACTATGTTTTTATCTAGCCCAAATCAATTAAAAGAAAAGCCCAAGGAAAATAAAATGTAATCCAATACTTAGTCCACTTGATTGGGGGTATTCTAGACATTTGATTAATCAAAATTGGGCATTTAAACTAAAAGCTAAATGGTGGATATTATGAGGATCTTAAGTGGAATAATTAATCTAGCTTGTCCATTAGTAGACATAAATAAACATAAGGACAATGTTGTAAGGCTCCCATTGGTTGCCACTCCATTATGCACATTTAATCATGTTTAGCCTAAGGTAAGTAATAATACAAAGTTTTTACCTAATGGGCAACAAAATAATTGTGGGAGAATTATTAATGAATTGGCCATTTCATTTTGTAAACACAATTCATTCTTCCAACATCTCATTCTTCCAACATTTCATTTTCTCTCCATCTTCTTCATCTTCTTCTTCTATCTCTTGCTCCCAAGCTAGCCAACTTCAAAGAGAGAAAAGAGATAGAGAATTTCGTCCATAGAAAGAAAAAAATATAGGAGTGCTAGTTGTTTATGCCCCCTAAGTTTATTAGTTACTTTGGAAAATCAAGGAAGGTAGCCACTAAGTCAAGGTATAATGTACCTTCATCTTCTTTTCTTACCTTGTTTTGATAGCTTGAGTTTTGATGGGGTTATGTACAACTACTCAAGATACACTAGTTATACATACCATCATGCATGGAACTAAGCATCTTGAGTGTTGGATCTAAGGCTTAGAGAAGAGAAAATGAGCATATGTTCTCCAAGGGTGAAAACTCTTGTTTTCTTCCACTAAATCTTGTGTAACTCAAGTTCTACAACTTGGAATTATGATCCGTCGAAGGGGGGGTGCTAGATACATGAGTTATCTAGTAAACCCAAGTGGTAGATCACAAATCTAGCATGTTTTGAAACCTTTGAGATTTTTTTTACAAAAACAGTCCACTTTATATGCTAAAGCCTTGAAATCCAAAATCAGCTCTTGACTTGTTTTTCATGAGGCTGTTTTGGCTAGTTTCTTGTCTTGTAAAAATCTGGAAAACTATTACAGAGGTACCTTATGAAGTTATCTGGCGTAGGAAAAAAGAACGGACACGTTTGAAAGTTATATATTGTGCGTAATGACTATTTTAGTAAAGGACTCCATAAATATTATCCTACGAATATCTCACTTTGTGTATACACTGGAAAATTCCAAAATGTTTCTGATAGCTTCATATATGTTAAGAGAGCATACCACGAAAATTTCAGATTTTTTCCGAGTAACACTCAATTTATGAAAAATAGAGCAAGATCCGAGTGTTTTGGACACTTTAAAAATAGTAAATCATTTTCTAAAATTCTAGAAAAATTTAGAGGATCATTGTTGGTTCATATTCTGTTAAAATCCGAAGTGAGAATTTTTGGAATCAGTTTGCTATTTTTCCTAAAAATGATTAGGTTGTGAATAAAAGGAAATAAATAGTTAAGTGATGTCTTTAATGAGCAAAATATGATTTTTATGCTTGAATGCTCATAATATATTATATCATGACTATCTTAGGGCATTTTGGTAATTTATAATAATAAATATTATTTATGACCTTTTATGGATATTAAATAACATAAAGGATGAACAATTAGAATAAATTGTTTGTTAATTTAATAAATCATTGGAATATTATTATAATATTAATAATATTATAATATGATGTTGTTATGTAAATAAAAATATTAGATTAGAGTATTATTATTAAATAATAATATTCGAGATTAAATAAAATATTATTAAATGATTAATAATATTAGTAAAGGGATAAAATATTATTAAATGATTAATAATATTAGTAAGTGAATAAAATGTTAGTAAATGATTTAAAGTATTATTAGTGAACCAATAATACTAGAAGGTGAATTAATATTATCTAAGTTAATAATATTATGTGAATTAAAGGTAGTCGTTAATTAATAATAACACTATCTAGGCATGATAATGTTTATAAGAACTTATTGTAATGTATAATATCTATGTGGTTACATAATCGATGTTATGCATTGACTAATTGAAAGACTAATTATAGGTCTCTCAAAGGAAGATAATTTAAGCTGCATAGTGGATAGAAATTAATTTCAGTAATGTAACCTACGATCGAGGCAAGTTTCCTAACTCAACTTGAGTTATTATTTTCAAAGCATTCTAGTGAATAATTATTGATGATTATTCACGTCTTTATTGATTATTGAAATTCGCACTTTGTGCAATCGAATTCAGATTCTAACGCCATTGAACTATGAATTAAATTAAAGTTCTTCATTTATGAAGCTGTTTATGGGATAGATCTATGCTAATTGTATCGACTAGATCAAGCATGTCTAAATTTGTTAAATCAAATGGATTTTAAATAACTGTTCTTATTAATTGATATGGTAAGAACTCTTGAGTGAGAAATGGACAAATTTGATTAAGGCATGATATCAATGTCGGATTATTAAGTGTTTATGCATAAATCACGGGGTAGGAAAGGGTGATCCTTGAATACCAAAACTTATTAAAAGGTCAGATTTAAATCACTTTGAGCACCTTGGCAAATGTTCATGGTTATTCAAAACCACTCGGTTCATGTTATTCAATTATCGAATATTCAATTGTTGATTATTAATTCATGTTCCTTCACAATCTTATATTATTGTTGAACATTGAAGGCAATATCTCTTTCTAAGTCATGATATATCTCCTTTGTCTTTATAAACTTGTGAAGCAAATTAGTTGCTTACTCTTGCTATATCATGACCTCTATTTTTAGTTAAGCCCAAAGGATCTAATGCGAAGGACAAGGGCAAGGGCAAGATCCAGGAGTAATTTTAGAATGAATGTTAAATTAGTTATTATCTAATGGAATTTCTTGAGTAAACTATTTGTATTATAAATGGTGTATTTAAAGTTAAGGTTAGAGAGACCTTGGGACCATGTTTTGAGACTTTTGTATAATGAACAATGTATGTTTATTATTTCGAAATAGTTATAGAATGCTTATGATGATGATAGGATCGTGAGCACTGAATCTGAGGTTAGAGAACCTGGATTTGGGGGCGTCACACAAACTTTGTTTGATGAGCCTAGACCTCGGTCTGGAGTGTTTATTTGCTTTAATATATATATATATATATATGAACTGTGGTCGGACTCTGTTCGATGAGCCTGGATTTTACATCCGGTGCGTTTACTCTGCTTTTGTATATATATATATACATTTATATATATATTAATTGTGTGTCGAGACTTTGTTTGATGAGCCTGGATTTTACATCCGGAGGCGTTATTATTATATATATATATATATATATATATATATATATATATATATATATATATATATATACTTATATATATGAAGCGTGGTCGAACTCTCATTCGATGAGCTGGATTTTACATTGATGCGTTTATTGCTTATATATATATTTCGTCCCACACAGAGTTTACTTACGTGGTGGTTGATCGCTTCTGACTTTCTTTATGTTTCGTCTGCTGGAGTTTACTTCGTGGCGAGTTGATCACTTTGTATAAACTTTATTTATATTTTGTCCCGTCTAGAGTTTCCTTCATGGCGATTATTTGTATTTACACCTTTATTTACGTTTCGTCACTTTGGAGTTTCCTCGTGGCGTTGATAACTTTTCTGACTTTATTTATATTTCGATCCCCATGGAGTGCTTGCTTGTGGTTGGTGATCATGTGCGTATATATATATTTGACTTTTATATATATACCGCCTTCGCTTTCATATAAATTGCGGTATTTTATGCTTTAGGAATCATGTAATCATAGATTCATCCCATTGAATCTAGATTCGGTTCCGTGATGGACATTTTCAATTTATAGCGACTTGTAAATTATTCTGCGATGTCTCGAATTTCCTCGAGATGGTTTCCATACCCACGAGGAAGTCGGCATTATTTTGTACATTATTTTAATACGGATGCCTCGCATTCGTAAAATAAAATCAATCGTAGAACACTTAATAAAATGAGAGTGTAAAAGGTCTCAATTACTATTGAGCACCAGGGTTTGAAAAACCTTTTTTATAAAACATCATTGCTATATATTGCTAAAAACTGAATTTTTACATAAATTCAAACCCGGTGTATATAGGTTCGAACGAGGCCTCGCAGACTACTTCCAAATAACAAGACATTAACCCCACACACACACATTGGGATAATGACTTCTTGAAAAGAGGTGGTCGGCGTGGTAACACGGATGTCTGGGGTGCCTAACACCTTCCCCGCATAACCAAGTCCCCGGACCCTAATGAATCTCGGTTTCATCGGACCAGTATAGCGGTGTCACATCTTTGGGTCAATGTGCAAACCTTTTCTTGGTGTGTTGGTATAACCATTTAAAAAACCAATGGCGACTCTTAACAGTCCATCGTCGACATTATACATGTCAGACCTTTTTCACTTATTTTTTTCAAAAAAAATCTCACCTAAAATGAGAACACCAAAGAACAAGTAACGGAAAGGGACATCCAAAAATCCTGACGTCGACAGGTGGCGACTCTGCTGGGAACTCTAGTAAGAGGACTTAACCCGCTATTACACTCTTTTCAAAATTGTTATCTGCTTGTGTGTGGATGTTGCATTTACATTTGATGAATGTGTACGAATGCATTTCCTTATTGCACTTAGTGCTTCGCACCATAACTGCTTGTGATATTAGTGCTTCGCACCATATCTGCTTGTGATATTAGTGCTTCGCACATGTCATCATTTTTCATACGGTGAGACGCGATGTATGTGAATGTATGTTGTGTGGTCCCTCCACCGAGGGAGGCTATCCCGTTGGTGTTTGATTCTTTGGACTCGTGAGAAGACTAATTCTCCAGAGGCTCGGAAAAATACCACCAAATTCGCTCCAATTGAAAGATAGGATTAACTTCCCGTCAAGTAGATTGCGATGATTTGGGAACCTTCATGCCATAAAATAAACATGTTATTATACATATGACCTATTTGGTAACCTAAGATATGTCAGCCTCCTATAAACCCAAAATAGAGGAAAGTCTCTTCATGCTCTCATTTCAATTACTTGCAAACACAATTACTTGTAATTTCATTCCATATCTATCTCCATGTAATGAGAAATATGAAGAAATGTGTACACATACATATTTTAATTAACATGCTACAAACAGCTGACATCCGTTTTGCAGGATAAAATTCCTAAAATGGACACATCACATAGCATGTTATTATACACATCCCCTAAAGACTAAACTATGCAAGTCTTTCGAAGGGAATTAATCGGACCTACTGCCCGTTCAAAGTCCAAAAAGGCAACAAACCTACAGTCAATCATGTCGTCATCCAACTGGTGAACTTAATCCGATTTCTACAAAAAAGAATTGACGGATTAAGCAAGCAAATTCTGATTTGGTCGTTACTCAAAAAAATTACACGGTTTATTCAAGGTCCAAAAATACCGTACATGCTTTGAATCCTCCACCTGAGGAGGAATCCGGTCATTACCATACGAACTACTGGTTGGATACAACTAACAAAACTCATGATGTTGCCCATCCCCTTTGGAGATCCGAGATAATTGGTGACATCAAAAAGAAAGTCCTCCAAATAGAAGAAACCCTTCGCGCTATCAAAGGAATTGGAACACACGGGAGTGTTTTATATGCTGATCTGTGTATTTTTCCTGGTGTCCATTATCCAGAAAAATTTAAAACTCCTGACTTTGAAAAATATGATGGGTTAGGAGATCCTTACACACATCTAAAGGTGTTTTTGGAGAACTTGGATCTTATGCAGAGGATGAAAATCTCATAATGTAATTGTTCCAAAAGAGTCTAACTGGAGAAGCCCGTTCGTGGTACACAAGATTAGACAACTCCAAAATCCATAGCTGAGAAGAGCTAGCACATGTTTTCCTCACTCAATCTGACTTTTAAACTCGGATGGTCTGGCGATCGGTATCAAATTACCAAGATCAAGAAAGCAGTCTAATGAGTCTTTCAGAGAGTATGCTCAAAGGTGGAGACGCTGGTACGCCCAAGTTAGTCCTTTCCATGATGTAATCGAGAGATGGTCGTGACTTTCATAGACATCTGAAGCTCCCTTCTATGAGAGAGTTTTTAAGCATCGGCAAACCATTTTCTGAAATGGTCGGACATGGGGGAGATGGTGAGATGGGATTGACGTCAGGAAAGATTCAAGACCTATTTGCACTCAAAGTTGTTCACGATCACATCCAATCTGGAAATTATGGGAACAACTTTGAGGAATCCATAAAAAGAAAGAAGAAGATGTTTCCACGATACTACTGAGGGGCAAAAGGCAATCAAAATATGCCTATTCAAAGGAGAAACTACACTCCCTTTCAATCACAGTCTGTAAACCCTCCAATACCAAAAGGTGGAGAAGTCAAATGCCCTCGAGTGTTTACACCCTTAGGGGATACCCTCGAGAGCATTCTTAATCTTCTTACAACACAGAAGAAAATTACGCATCTTCTTCCACCAGCCAGCCCTAATGGACGGAGTTTCAATGCTGCTAGGAAATGTGCTTATCATGCCGGGGCACCTGGACATGATACTCAGGATTGTTGGGCCTTGAAACACAAGATCTAGGACCTAATAGACAACGGAGAGATCGTGGTCACCAAACCAGATCAACCTCATGTTCAAGACAACCCTCTTCCTCAACACAAAGAAAAAGAGGTCAACATGATTAATTGGAGTCATGGATAGAGTTCCAATTTTAGCTGTGATTCTTCCCAGGCCCTCAAAGACGGTGATGACAGATGGGATTATGCCAAGTTCCAGTTCACAATGGAACAAAAGATGAAAGCTCTCTACAAGCAAATTGAACAATTGGCGGAACTGGTGACTTATCAGCATCAAGTGACTCGTCAGTTAATCAGCCAGGAGCATGTCAGTCTCCTACCTATTGTCATGAATATTCCCTCGTCACTTTTAGAAAATGAAATAATGGAAGACAAAGTGACAAAAAGAGCAAATGCCAAAGCCCGTCGGGATTTCGCCAACAAAAGGGAATTCACCTATCTCGGCCAACCTATGGAAGAAATCATTCATATGTTAATTAATGAAGGAAGGATCAGTTCCCTTCTACCTCCAATCAACCCCCGTTCAGGACGGTATAACTCTGATGGAGTATGTCAATATCACTCCCAGTCTCGCAGTTACAACATAGAAGAATGCTGGGCACTCCGCCACCTTATTCAAAATCTAATCGACAGTGGTGTCCTGCGCCTAGCGGACGACGATACTGTGTTACGTGCAAGTGAGAATGCAGGCCCTACTAAGTGGAAAAGTGTGGTAGCAGTCATATCCACTGAAACTGATGGGATTAATCCATTACTCACAACTCCAACAATTCAACTCAAGGGAGGCAACAATCCTTTGAAAGTGGTCGCTCCTGAGCCAATCAACTTGCCGTACAGAGCACAATATCCTATTGTTTGCTTGCACAATTCCGTGGAATTATGGAGAAGGTGAAGGATCCACCTCACATACAACTGCTACAGTGTCGAAGGAAAATCCACTGTATCTTCCCCACCTGGTGATGAAGCCCACCACCTAATCAAAGGGGAAAATACCCATGGAGAAGATTGAAAAATTCCTCCGCGCTGTGGGTCATAATGAAGCTACGGTGGTTTTAAGCTTGAAAGAAGCTCCACAACAAATATCAATTTTGGACTTGGTCCTAACTTCCGAAAATCGTCGGAAGGTGTTGTTAAAGGTTTTAGAAGAAGCCTATCTCCCGACATCAGTGGATACGGAAAAGTTTCAACATCTGGTCGTTCATATTTTCAACAACAATGTGATATCCTTCACTGATGATGACATACCGCCCGAAGGAGCCGGTCATTGCAAGCCGTTGCACATTGTGGTCTTGTCCTCCGGATATATGGTAGCTGGAGTCTTAATAGATGAAGGCTCCTCGCTGAATATCTGCCCATACGCTACCTTGGTGAAGATGAATATCAATCTCAACCGAATTCGGAGTAGCCATACTATCATAAAAGCTTTTGATTGAGCCCGTCGTAATTGATTCGGCGGAGAATTGAATTGTTACATAATCGAAATTGGTCCTCACACATTCTGCGTATCTTTCCATGTGCTCAAGATAGATTCGGGATACAACCTGCTCTTGGGACTACCATGTATTTATATGGAAAGGGCAGTCCCCTCCACTCTTCACCAACAATTGAAATACATTATCAACAACAGCCTAGTCACAGTCAATGTTGAACCAGAAATTCCTCGACGGAGACACGCTGGTTTCATCAATGCCAATGCGGATGTAGAACCGATCGATTTTTATGCTTTGAAATAAGCAATACCCAATACCATGCTATTGGGCGCCCATTGCCCAAACCTGAAGATTTCTTAGAGGTAATGTCAATTACTCAAGAAATGATGTCATTGGGTCATAAGTCGGGACAAGGGTTGGCTAAAGATTGCCGGTATCAAGTACCTAATTCGCTTAACTGAGCAAACCGGAGCAATTTGGGATAGGCTATTCGCGATTCTAGTCACAGGAATCCTCATAAACATCGCCAGATTCCTTGACTTCAACCATGTGGTGTTTATCTTCGCTTCAAACTCTAAGTCCGCACAACCTCCTGTAAAGGTGCGGCCAAAGTAATGGCTATGTTATTTCCCAAAGCGAAGATTGGTGAAGGAGAAAGAAATCTTTGTTCCAAATCCCGCAGTGGAAGAAGAGGAACGAAGATTCAAGCAAGACATCATACGGATGATGTCCGGTATACGCATCATCGTTCATGATGAACATACCAATAAATACACCCTAGACGATGATTGCCCAGACGTAATGGCCATCATTCGGGACAGGGAGGATGATGACAATCCCTCCATCACTCTGCGGTCCACCGGACTTTGCCCTTGCCAATTGGAACATCATTCCTTGCATTGGTCGTCAAAAGGGTAAAAAGCGGTAGAAAACTCTTTACGCCTGTAGATATAATTACTACTTATTTTTACATGCATGATATTAGCAGTTTATTTTGCCAGTATATGCTAACACTGTGTATGATCAACACATTTCATATATACTAAGTGAAAGCATATTTTGTTTCAGGACTCTGAGTTTAGATGTGCCTATACTTGCTGATACGGTGCCTCTTCTCCACAAGGATTATACCTTTGATGTAGAGATGAATTCCACCTTGATGGATATACCAGATGACATTGAGGTGCCTCCAGAAATTCAAGAATGGGTCAAAGACAAACCTAAACCCAACCTTGATCAAACCACTTCTTTTAATCTCGGAACCTTAGAAATCCCTAAGTTAATCCAGATTGGTTCAGACCTTACCCCAAACCAACAGAATGACATGGTTACGCTATTAACCCAATTCCAGGATGTGTTTGCATGGTCTCATGAAGACATGGTGGGTTTGTCCACTGACATTGTCCTTCATCGCCTTCCCATTAAAGAGGGATTTAAGCCAGTCAAGCAAAAGCTCCAGCAATTGAAACCTGAATGGAGTTTGACATCCAAAAATCCCGACGTCGACAATTATGATGTTTCTAAGTTGATCGGTTGATTGGTTGTTGTTCCTTGACACAAGCACTGCATTTATGAACTAAGATGTCGACCAGTAAATGACCAGAACCATAAGATTTGTGAGCCACAAAGTGATCACTCGAAACTGACTAGATTTCTGGGAAACCCAGAAATCCCAGCAAGCCTCTGACAGCAACTTTGAAAGCTTGGATCTTGCAATTGTGATGCTTAATGACTTTGATGATGGTATATAATTGTAGTAGTACATAAATACTACAAGTATAATGACTTAGACAACCCAGAAATCAAAATCAGCACTGAATTAAACCCGGTCAAACCTCCTACCTTGGTGTCTAACATGAAGGCTCAAGAACAGCCCAAGAACACCATTAGCGACGGCTTTGTCGCCTATGGCACCTTTAGCGACACTTAATTTCGGAAAATACTTATTTTAATTAAATAAATAGATAATAATGGTTTTTAATTATTAAAAATACATAATAAATTCCGAAAAATTAATTTAAAGTCTGAAAAATAGTTTTTAATTATTTAGATTATATTTCATAAATATTTAATATTTTTGGAATATAAATGGTATTTAATTTATTTAATAATAATATTAAAAAATTATTTTAAAATGATTTTAATCATGAAAAATTATGAAAAATAATATTATGGTATAAGAAAGCGATTGGAGGAAGAAAGCGACAAATATAAGTTGTTTAAAAATAACAGGCGTAGTTATTACAGCTTTAATTGTTGGAATACCTTAAATTGGTTAAAACACGATGTCTGGCGTTGTTGCTTGCGAAGAAGCACCAGTATTGCACCAATTATTGACTCTTACGTAAGAAAGCACTACTCAATAATGGTTACGTAATTCTTATTCAAAAGATTTTATTAATTCTTTGCGTTGATATTTTATATTGCTATTGTTTCAATAATTGTCATTACACGATATTTTTCATTATCGAAGCAATAATTCATATTATCTGAATAATATTATTAGATAACATTATTGGCAATGTCTAGAAAGTTCTGTCTAAGGAGAGGTTTGGTCACCTAATTGCGCGCCAGTAAGAAAATTTTTAATGTGACAATTGTTGAAAATTGAAATTTTAACTTTTTCTGATAAAATAATTCATTTAAATATATTATTATATTTTAATAATATAATAATGATGATATTTTTACGATGAATGTGGGATATATGAGTATATGTGGAGGAGGAGTATTTTTGTTACCAAAAATATTTAAAACAAGTTTTTCATGTCAGTGGACCCCATTTCTTGACTGAAATTTGATTATAGTCTGTAAAATCGTCCGTTTATGAATTTAGGTCAATTTCTGTTTGGAATTTGGAAAACCTTCCTTCTGCAAAGTTGTAAAGAATTGAATTTCCTATAAAAACTCGCAAGATTTGAGTTTTCTGACAAAATGGCTATTTATTGTGAATTATTGAAGTTCAAGCTCAAATAATTGATTTTGGAAGTTTAAAATAATTTAAATAAGAAAAACGTTTTTGGCATTAATGGTGGGTCTTGCATGTGATGTTAATGGTCGATTTCAGTTCTTCAAATGTTGGCGTAGGAATATTAATTAATATATTATTAATTTATTAAATTTTCGCTTTGGTGTTCTAAGCAATTTCTATAAATAGGGTGCTTAGGTTAGAATTGAAAATCACACCGTAAACTCAAGTTTTCTCTCTATATTGTCGAGCGTATTCTTGTGAGTATTTTGAGTATACTTTGAGTATTACTATACGGTGAAAGTTCAAGTTATATTTATATCCGAAGATTCAGTTAGAAATAATTGTCTTTTCCGAGGTAAGGGATATTATTTTTTAATGATATTATTTATTCTAACATCATTATGCCAAGTATTGATCCGAACTTTTTAATCAAATTTTGAACTTTTAGTGTATGGGGTTACTTATTCACGATATACTAAGACACTATTCACGATATTGATACTATTCATTTAATACTTCTGATTATTCATCAAAAATGAAAATTTTCCTTTTCGTCCAAAAATATCTATTCGGATACTAGCTTTGATTGTATCCATGTTTTGATCATTCTTGAATTTTACACCACTATGATTATTTTTGAGGTATTTTTGGACATGGATAAAACAAAGTACTAATCCTTAATCCTTAATCCTTGTCATTTTATTTCACTTTGGATTCGCTTTCTTTAAAAATATTTTCATCATCCTCGGTCTTAAATGATGATATTATTGAATATCTTGGGCAGTGTAGTGCAAAGATGAATGATTTCGATGAATATCTTTGGCCCGTAGTGCAAAGATGAAGCAGTGTTTAGATGAACATGATTAATGATGAATATCTTTTGGCTGTAGTGCAAAGATGAATATTTGATTCGGATATATATTGATTGATGTTACAGGATAAAAGATAGACGATGAACTTTAAAATTTATACATAGAAGATAGTAGTTTGCATTCTCTACTTAACTCTTCTAATGAATTATTATTTCATTGCGAATATTGATTTAAAACTTGTTGTCTATTGTATTCTATTAGATTTTTTCCTGTTGAAGACTAATGATAATTTGTTGTATATTATCTTAGTCATAATATTCTTTTATTGGGCTAGTTGAGCTCACCCTTTTCCTTTTGTTCCATTTTTCTTCTCGTGGAGGCGAGAATATAGCGAGTACGAGTTGGGGTATGGAATGAAGGTTCTAGAGAGAGTTGTTTAGTAGTCCTCACCATTTTGTAAAATAATGTATCAATAAATGTGATGAGGATTTATTTGAGTATAGATATTGTCTAGAAGATAATATTTATATTCAAACTCAGCGCTTTCTTGTTGTAATAATAAAGTTGTAGTTGTTTCTGTACCATGTATTGACAACTCAGAATGGGTGATGTATACCTATTTTGGGGGCGTCACATAAGTGTTGTGTATTAATATTATTGTAAGTCGAATAAGTTATGAAGTGTGTATTATGTTAAGGTTACTCGACCTTGGGGAATAGTGTGTAAAGTTATTGTATAAACAGTTTATGTTTATATCTTCCGCAAATATAGTAATAGTGATAGAATGATCAAACCGGATCTGCGATGATTCGGGACCTCGGATTCGGGGTCGTCACAATCATACTCATACAAGGCAATGCATGGGTAAGATAAAGAATCCTAGACACTTGAAATGCAACAAGATAAACATGGTACTATATGTAGCAACATGATGCAAATGTATGATGCATGTGTGCGGTTGTGATGTTAAGGTTAGATAACCTGGGATAATGTATTAACAATATTAGTTAATGAGATGTATATTTATATATATTCATTAATGAATGGGTAGTTAGATGTTATTTATGGATCGTGATCACCAAATTGGGGGGTTAAGTAACCCGAATTTAGGGGCGTCACAGTGTTCACCGTGAGCTATTGTTTGGAACCAATGGAGGAGGATCTGGATGACGACAAGATGTCGGTTTTGAAGCTCTGATACCAACTTAGAAAGAGAGAGAATGATTAAGAACAGTGTAACAATCTTCCTCTGTTTCATATCATAACCTTATTACACCAACTATGTAAGACCCCAACATTTTGAATAAAGATTAAATTTTCTCGAAATATATTTTTGAATATTATGGTGTGGATTTTATATAATGTTATAGTTGTGGGTAATATTTACAAATTTTACAAAATGCATGTAAGTTGTTATATAATATTCGATTGGTGGGGAATATTCGCTTTTAAACAGGAATATTCAGACAACTCCAAGACAATCATTGGTGGACCTCATTAATGGAATTATTGTCGGATTGAAAACGACAAAAATACTTTTTATGAAAATAACGACGGAAGTTTTACCGTTAATTGTTAAACTACCCGGTAGAAAAAAAAGTAAAGAATGTCGCGTGATTGCATAGTAGACACAAAGATTGATTATTGATGCTTACGTGAGAAGTCACTCGGTTATACTCAATTATTGCTACAAGAATTCTTTGATCATATCTCTCATATTATTGATTCGATTATTGTCATAAGTATCATCTCGCATAATATGTTATTTTATTAAATCAATAATTGAGACGACAAAGTTATTATTCATATTATTAAATTGCAATATTTACAATGTCTAGAAGTTCATCAAGGAGAGGTTTGGTCACATAATTGCGGCGTCGATAGGGAGAAATCCTTATTGGAAAGCCCCTCTTCCTGAGGAGCGACACGGTTGATAAATATTGTGAGTTATAATATTAATGATGAATGTTATTAAAATTGAAGTTGTGTTCGGAGTTAAATTTGGGGACGCGGACGTGATATTTGAGTCCGTAAGCGATGAAATTAGTAAAATAGTCTATAAACACAAAATTTTTCGAAATTCACTATTTGGTCAAAAGTCAACAGTTGACTTTTTTGGGAAAAGTCAAACTTCAAAATTTCAAAATTTATATTTTTGATAAAAATGGTTTCATTGTGTTGGAATTATTTGTGTTAGTGAAAATCGACAATTATTTCGATAATAATTGATGTCTGGAGGTTATATCGACTAATGGGTATTTAACGGATAAATGAGCAATTGATTGCTATTATTTCACATGATTATAACTATTTGTTCACATGTGTATACTATTGTTTCACATTCTTGTTACTATTAGGGGAGTTGGTGCAAGATTGATAATACTTGCATGACTAAGTTAAAAATGGAGGTATAGATGGAGGTACTATATCACGTAATTCGTATTTTCACATGTTCAGAACTATTGATTCACATAATTTACTATTGAATCACATTATTTACTATTAGGGCAGGTGGTGCAAGTTTGATAATACTTCCATGACTAAATTAAAAATAAAGGAAAAGTTGGAGGTATTGATCTTTGTAATTTTTCGAGCCCCAAAACGCAATTATCGAAACTATATTTTTCTATAAATAAGCTCTTTTTTCCTTCATTTCTCACCAATTCACAAAAGCTTTAGAGCGATTATTATAGAGAGAAATTATAGAAAGAAGAAGAGAAGTCTGCTACCTCACTATTCCAAAGATCCAGCTTTTTCTAAGGTAGGAGTATTATTTCTTTCTTATCCATGAAGAGAACTTACGTTATTCCATTCTTTATTATTCTTTGGAATAACTCAGATACGCTGGGCTACCCTATACTTGGTGAAATTCTTCATTATTCCATTCTTTATTATTACATTGGAACATCCTGTTTTGTGCGTTTACGCTTGGGACCTGGTTCCGCTTTTATTATTCTGTTGGAATATCATTCATGCATGCGTTTTTTACGCCGGACCGGATTACATCTTTATTATTCTCGTTGGAATATCACATTCATGCGCTTTTACGCCGGACCGATAAAATCTTTATTATTTTGTTGGAATATCACGTCTGCATGCTTTTCACTTTGACACGATTCCGTTATTTATTATTCATTGGAATAGCTCGCTGTGCGGTCTATCGCATGCCTGGTGATTTCTTTTGTTATTCCATTCCTTATTATACTCAGTTGGTTAAAGTTTTGACTTCTATACTTCATAAAATTAGTGGAATATCCTTGATATTTGCGCTTCATCCAGTATCTTTTCATGGAAATATTCTTCTGAGCATTCTTGAATTTTACGCTACAAAGGAGTATCATGTCGACAATTTGGACGTTATTAGTTCGTAGATAAAATAATTTTTGAACTTGTTTTATTGAATTCTTATATCATTGTCATCATCCTCAGGTTTATATTTTGTTGAAAGTCATATGTGGCCTATAGTGCATAGATGGACTTGGTATGATTATGACCAGGGATTATTCGGTGTAATCATGACTGTAATGTTACAAATAATGTGGTAAAAGTCCTCATTGGCCCGTAGTGCATTGATGGACAGTTTTTGGCATGATCATGACCATTATTGAATACACAAATATTTTTGGCCCATAGTGCATGGATAATTGTGATCGTGATACTAAAGAATATCTTTGGCCGTAGTGCAGGGGTGATTCGATGATGTGGATTATTTATTAAGCTGAGTCCCAGCGATAGAAGTGATGAAAAACATTTTTAATCATAAAAGATAATAGATTTTATTCTCTACTTGACTCTTTTAATGGATTGCTTGTTCCGCTGCAGTTAAACTTGATGGTTGTTATATTGTATCAGTTTAACACTGTTGAAGGCTAACGATAATATATTCTGCATTATCTTAGTCATAATATTTTCTACTAGGCTAGTTGAGCTCACCCTTTTACTTTTATTGTTCTCTTCAGGAAATGAGAACGTAGCAGGGACTAGTCGGGGAACGGAGTGACGGACCAGATGATAGCATTAGTAGTTCTCACTATTCAGTGAAATAGTGGAAAATAAATGTAATAATATTGAATTTGAGTTTGAATATTGTCAGGCGACAATAATTGTATTAAAACTCACGACTTATGTTTTGTCGTCGTTGCATTTTACGACAGTTGTATAAGTAAGTTGTATTTGTATTCATGCACATATATTTGACGCATTCGGAATAGGTGATGTATACCTATTTTGGGGGCGTCACAGTTGGTATCAAAGCTTAGGGATATGATCCCTGGCTAAGATGTGAGACTAGAACTAGGAGGGGAGAGACGGGGAATTCCTTCGCTACTATGACCTACCTAAGTTTATTTGGTATTTAATTAGTCAGTCAGAGTGTAGGGATAATATGTTTCATGTCACTTAACCCTTGTTTTGTGGCAGTATTTGAAAATGGCATCCGAGAATGTTGAGAACATCAATGGAGCACAGGAGACCGTTGAGTCTCCACAGATCAATAACCAGGACAATGTGCATCAGGAAGGCGACAATCCTCATGCAAACAACAATACTGACCAAATGATGAACGATGGAATATTCCGAGGCTTCATGCAATTCATACAACATCAGGCGAGAGCGGCTCCTGTCCAAAATGCAGGTGGAAATACTGGCAACTCTAGAACGGTCACCGCCAAATAGTTCAAGGAGCTGGGACCACCAGAGTTTATTGGAGAGCCAAAACCACTTAAGGCAGAATCATGGATAAAGTAGATAACCAAGATATTTGACGTCTTGGGATGCTCCAAGGAGCAAAAGGTTCCCTTCGCCACCTTTATGTTGCATGAAGAGGCAGATTACTGGTGGGAATCTGTAAACGCATACCCGACTGACGACGACTCAAGATGTCTTGGGAGAAGTTCCAAGAGCTGTTCAACGACAAGTACTTTCTCGAAAGTATTCGTCACATGAAGGAGGTGGAGTTTATCAAGTTGGAACAAAACAATATGACCGTGTCGCAATAAGAGGCTAAATTTGCGGAGTTATCCCGGTTTGCATCCCATTTGGTTGATAATGAGGAACGAATGGCCCGAATATTTTTAAGAGGTTTAAAACCGAAGATACGACAATATCTTATTTCTAATAAACTGTGCTTGTATTCAGATGTTGTAAATAGGGCTCAGTTATTGGAGCGCGATAACGAGTCAACGCAACCAAGAGAAAGTAAATTACGTAATGAAAATACCAATCGTAATGATACCATCAAGCGGTGACAACAAACGTGGAGGAATCAACATGCCATAAATGGTAACCACTTGGTGGTAATCATAGCCAAGATAATAAAATGGACATTTCAAGAAAAGGAGATTCAACAATGATGGAAAGACGCCCAAGACCAAAGACCCATTGTTAAGGAAGGAAAATGACCACCTATCATATGCTTCAAATGCGGAGGGAGGGACACATCACCAAAGCTGCGCGATGCCGTCTAAAGCATGTTATAATTGTGGAAGAAGGTCACTTAGCTCGATTTTGTCGTTCATCAAGACAAATTCAACTAGGATGGAGGCACCAAAGGTCCCCCGAGAAAAGTCAAAGCCGGTAGTCTGAGGGAAGCGTTTGTTGTGACCTCCCGTAAAGCAAGGAACCCGAATGAGGTTATCACGGGTAAGCTTATCATAAACTCTAGTGAAGTCTATACCTTATTTGATCGGTTCTACCCATTCTTTTATTTCTCCTACTTGCGCTCAACGTTTAAATTTGACTTCGGAGAAATTAGACTTTGACTTATCTCATTGAAACTCCATTAGGAGAAACCTTCATTACATCCACTTCGCTTATAAGTCTTGTTTGATTCAAATCCAGAATCGTACGTTACCGTCGATCTTATCTCCTTAAAATACTTGCATTTGACGTGATTCTAGGGATTGATTGGTTAACTACTCATCATGCTAAAATTAATTGTTTTTGTAAGGTTGTTAGCTTTCATATTCCTAATAAACCTATTATGCGAATTCAAGCGACCAAATAATTAAAATCAATCACGGTCATCTCAAGCCATAAAGCTATTCATTTATTGAAAAACGGATGTCAAGCTTTCTTAGCTCATGTCACGGATTTAAACAAAAATACGTCAGATTTGAAGGATATTTCTATTGTTAATAAATTTCCTAACGTATTCCCTGAAGAACTTCCTGGCCTACCCCCAGAGCGTGAAGTTGAATTTGTATCGACCTTGAACCCGGTACAAAACCCATTTTCAAAGCCCCATGTCGAATGGCTCCTATTGAACTTCAGGAGTTAAAGACCCAATTGTAGGAATTGTTAGACATTGGTTTCATTCGTCCTAGTACGTCTCCTTGGGGTGCTCCTGTTCTATTCGTGAAGAAGAAAGATGGGAGTGTGCGACTTTATATTGATTATCGGGAGTTGAATCATGTCTCCATCAAAAATAGGTACCCATTGCCACGTATTGATGACATGTTTGATCAATTACAAGGAGCATAATTTTTTTTCAAAGATCGATCTTCGTTCTGGATATCATCAGCTGAAGGTTAAAACTGAGGATATTCCAAAGACTGCCTTCAGAACTCGGTACGGGCATTATGAATTCTTAGTCATGTCTTTTGGATTGACTAATGCTCCTGCTGCCTTCATGGATATGATGAACCGAGTATTCAAGGAATATTTGGATCATTTTGTGGTCGTCTTTATTGATGACATCCTCATATATTCCAAAAGCCGTGAAGATCTTGAGCAACACTTGAGGCTGATACTCCAAAAGCTTCGTGAAAACAAGCTATATGCCAAGTTAAAGAAATGCGAGTTCTGTCTTGAGGAAGTTGCATTCCTTGGGCACGTGATATCAAGTCATGGAATATCTGTTCACCCAACAAAGATTGAAGCTATTCAAAGCTGGGAGCAACCTAAATTAGTGACCGAAGTACGTAGCTTTCTCGGATTAGCTGGTTATTATCGGAGATTCGTGGAAGGATTTTCTTGAATCGCTACTCCATTAACTCAGCTGACTCAAAAAGATACAAAGTTCGGTTGGAGTGAGGAATGTGAGAAGAGTTTTCAAGAACTCAAGAGGAGACTCATTTCAGCACCTGTTCTGACAATACCATCTAGTTCGGAGGGATTTGTCATCTATAGTGATGCTTCGTGCAAAGGGTTAGGATGTGTTCTCATGCAACATGGGAAAGTCATAGCCTATGCCTCAAGACAACTCAAAAAATATGAGAGGAATTATCCTACTCATGATCTAGAGTTAAGGTATTGTTGTCTTCGTGACTTAAAATTTGGATGCATTACTTGTATGGAGAGAAAGTGGAGATCATTACGGATCATAAAAGCCTCAAATATTTCTTCACTCAAAAGGAACTCAACATGCGACAACGACGTTGGCTTGAAATGTTGAAAGATTATGATCATACCATCCAATACCATCCTGGAAAAGCGAACGTGGTAGCTGACGCATTATGTAGAAGATCATATGCGGGTACGACTGCAATATTCATAACACAAAAGCCCATTTTGTGTGACTTGTAAAGGATGGAGATAGAATTAAAGACTCCAGGGACCCATGTGATGATGGCGAATATACGAGTAGAACCGACTTTAATTGATAAAGTTAAAGTTGCTCAAGTTACAAATCCAGAGCTGATGCGTATGAGGAAGAAAGTGCAAGAAGTTGCTATGCCAGAAGCAAGAATCGATGAAGAAGGAATACTTCGAGTCAACTCCAGACTTTGTGTTCCTAACGACCCTGATTTAAAGTATAAAATCATGATGGAGGCGCACAACACACCGTTTGCAATCCATCCTGGGAGTACCAAGATGTATCATGATCTTCGACATACATTTTGGTGGAGTAATATGAAGAGAGAAATAGCGGAGTTTATCTCAAGGTGTGTAACTTGTCAACGAGTCAAGGCGGAGCATCAAGTACCAAAAGGTCCATTGCAACCACTTGAAATTCCAGAATGGAAGTGGGAGCACATTACCATGGATTTCGTTACTGGTCTTCCCAAGGTTTCTCAAGGCATAGATGCAATTTGGGTCATTGTTGATAGATTGACCAAGTCTGCTCATTTCTTACCAATACGAGAAACTTATACACTTGAACGTCTTGCTAGTATGTACATAAACGAGATTGTAAGATTGCATGGTATGCCAATATCCATAGTTTCTGATCGAGACCCAAGATTCACTTCAAGATTTTGGGTTAGTTTGCAAAAAGCTATGGGCACGGATTTACGATTTAGCTCGGTATATCATCCTCAGGCGGACGGGCAGTCAGAGAGGACCATTCAAACTCTTGAAGATCTATTAAGACTCTGTGTCCTTGACTTCAAGGGAAGTTGGGATAAGTTCCTACCATTGGTGGAGTTTTCCTACAACAACAGTTATCAAGCAAGTATTGGCATGACTCCATTTGAGGCGTTGTATGGAAGAAAGTGTCGTTCTCCAGTATGCTGGGATGAGGTTGGTGAAGCAACGTTGTTGGGACCAGAGTTGTTACATATGACTACGGAAAAGATTCAAATGATCCGATAACGTATAAATACCTCACAAGATCGACAAAAGAGTTATGTTGATCTTCATCGAAAGGACGTGGAATTCGATATTGGAGATCATGTGTTATTACGTGTTGCTCCATGGAAAGGAGTTACAATGTTTGGAAAGAGAGGAAAGCTCAATCCTCGATTCATTGGCCCATTTTTAATCCTCGATCGAGTAGGAACTGTGGCCTATAGACTTGCGTTACCGCCAAGTATGTCTCGTGTTCATAAAGTTTTTCATATATCCATGCTACGTAAATATGTGGAAGACCCGAACCACATTATTGAGTTAGAACCGGACGAAATAGAGGAAGATTTGACGTATGAAGAGGTTCCTGTTCAAATCTTGGATAAGAAGGAACATATTCTATGCACAAAGGTTATACCTCAAGTCAAAGTGTTGTGGAGAAACCACGATGTTGAGGAAATGACTTGGGAGTTAGAATCTGAAATGAAATCAAGGTATCCTTACCTCTTCGACATACCAAGTACGTCCCCTAATTTCGAGGGCGAAATTTCTTAAGAAGGGGAGGTTGTAAGACCCCAACTTTTTGAATAAAAATGAATTTTCTCAAAATATATTTTTGAATAGTATGGTGTGGATTTGATATAATGTTATAGTTGTGGATAATATTTACAAATTTTGCAAAGTACGTAAGTTGTTATATAATATTCAATTGGTCTGGGAATATTCGTTTTAACAGGAAATATACGCATAACCAAGACAATCATTGGTGGACCCTACAACGGAATTATTGTCGATCGAGAAAAGCGACAAAATACTTTATGAAAATAACGACGGAAGTTTTACAGTTAATTTGTTGAACTACTCGGTAGTAAAAAAGTACAATAATACGCGTGATTGCATAGTAGTAGACACGGTATTGATTATTGATGCTTACGTGAGAAGTCACTTTCGAGTTATACTCAAATATTACTCTGATGAATTGTTGCATCATATCTCTCATATTATTGATTCAATTATTGTCGTAGTATCATCCGCATAATATGTTATTTTATTAAATCAATAATTGAGACGACAAAGTTATTCATATTATTAAATTGCAATATTTACAATGTCTAGAAGTTACATCAAGGGAGGTTTGGTCACCTAATTGCGCCATGATAGGAGAAATCCTTATTGGAAAGTCCCTTCTTTCAGGAACGACACTGGTTGATAAATATTGTGAGTTATAATATTAATGATGAATGTTATTAAAATTGAAGTTGTGTTCGGAGTTGAATTTGGAGACGCGGACGTGATATTTGAGTCGAGCGATGAAATTAGTAAAATAGTCTATAAACACAAAATTTTTCGTAATTCACTATTTGGTCAGGAAAAAAAAGTCAGATTGACTTTTTTGGGAAAAATCAAACTTCAAAATTTCAAAATTTATATTTTTGATAAAATGGTTTCATTGTGTTGGAATTATTTGTGTTAGTGAAAATCGACAATTATTTCGATAATAATTGATGTCCGGAGGTTATATTGACTAGTGGGTATTTAACCAGGATAAATGAGCAATTGATTGCTATTATTTCACATGATTATAACTATTTGTTCACATGTGTATACTATTGTTTCACATTCTTGTTACTATTAGGGGAGTTGGTGCAAGATTGATAATACTTGCATGACTAAGTTAAAAATGGAGGTATAGATGGAGTACTATCATTGTAATTCAGTATTTTCACATGTCTAGAACTATTGATTCACATAATTTACTATTGAATCACATTATTTACTATTAGGCGGTGGTGGAAGTTTGATAATACTTCCATGACTAAATTAAAAATAAAAGAAAAGTTGGAGGTATTATCTTTGTAATTTTTCGAGCCCCAAAAACGCAATTATCGAAACTATATTTTTCTATAAATAGAAGCTCATTCTTCCTTCATTTCTCACTAATTCACAAAAGCTTTAGAGCGATTATTATAGAGAGAAATTATAGAAAGAAGAAGAGAGTCTCGCTACCTCACTATTCCAAATTATCCAATTTTTCTAAGGTATGGAGTATTATTTCTTTCTTTATCCATGAAGAGAACTTACATTATTCCATTCTTTATTATTACATTGGAATAACTCAGATAACGCTGCTACCCTATACTTGGTGAAATTCTTACATTATTCCATTCTTTATTATTCTGTTGGAACATCCCATGCATCAGGCGTTTCTACGCCGGACACGGTTCCGCATCTTTATTATTCATTGAAATATCCTGTCATGCATTTTACTTATTTGGACTGGTTTCGTCTTTATTATTCATTTGTTGAATATCACATATCATGCGTTTCTGTACGGACCTAATTAAAATCTTTATTATTACGTTAGAATATCTTGTCTCGCGCGCGTTTTACGCCGGATTTGATTCCGTTATTTATTATTACATTGAAATAACACGTTATGCATCGGCCTATCGCATCGCATACTGTTGATTTCTTTTGTTATTCCATTCCTTATTATACTCGGTTGGTTAAAGTTTTGACTTCTATACTTCATGAAATTAGTGGAATATCCTTGATATTCAAGGCTTCATCCAAAGATCTTTTCATGGAAATATTCTTCCGAGCATTCTTGAATTTTACTCTACAAAGCAAGATCATGTTGACAATTTGGACGTTATTAGTTCTCGGATAAAATAATTCTTGAACTTGTTTTATTGAATTCTTATATCATTGTCATCATCCTCATGTTTATATTTTGTTGAAAGTCATTTGTGGCCTATAGTGCATAGATGGACTTGGTATGATTATGACCGGGGATTATTCGATTGTAATCATGATCGTAATGTTACAAATGATGTGGTAAAAGTCCTCATTGCCCGTAGTGCATTGATGGACGAGTTGTTGGCATGATCATGACCATTATTGAATCTGAGAAATATTCTTGGCCCGTAGTGCATGGATAATTGTGGTCGTGATACTAAAGAATATCCTGGTAGTAGTAGTGCGGGGGTGATTCGATGATGTGGATTATTTATTGTCGAGTCTCAAATGATAAAAGTGATGAAAACCCTTTTTAATCATAAAAGATAGTAGATTTTATTCTCTACTTGACTCTTTTAATGGATTGCTTGTTCCGCTGTAATTAAACTTGATGGTTGTTATATTGTATCAGTTTAACACTATTGAAGGCTAACGATAATATATTACGCATTATCTTAGTCATAATATTTCCTACTTGGGCTATTTGAGCTCACTCTTTTACTTTTATTGTTCTCTTTGAAATGAGAACGTAGCGAAGTAGGACTAGTCGGGGAGCAGAGACGGAATGAGATGATAGCATTAGTAGTCCTCACTATTCGGTGAAATAGTGAAAAATAAATGTAATAATATTGAATTTGAGTTTGAATATTTTCTAGAGCGACAATAATTGTATTAAAACTCACATAACATGTTTTGTCGTCTTTACTGTTTGATTATTGTATAAGTAAGTTGTATTTGTATTCTGTACCATATATTTGACGACTCAAAATAGGTGATGTATACCTATTTTGGGGGCGTCACAAACTATATATATATACATTTGGTTGTTATACAAGATAAGAAGATAAATAAAAGTGTAAATCCTTACAACTACGTATAGCTATATAATGTATACATATTTGAAAGTCAGTTAAGCGGATAATAGAGGATCACATTTGTTGCCCAAAATACCGGATGGTTCAATAGTGTGTGTGTGTGTGTGAGAGAGAGAGAGCTAAGTTAGATAAAACAATTTATCATCACAATTTATCATCACTAGGTTAATCAAGAACTCGTTACATTTATAGCGTTCTTAAGATCAAACAAAAAGAAGCCTGTTGTATAAGTACGCCCTCAATGATTCCGTATGGTTCCCAATTATTTATCTTTTATTATTGCACAAGTAATTATCTTTTTGATTCTTTACATCTTAGAACTTTCTTCCAGTTACGAACGAAAACCACAAAAGAGACAATTCATCAGCCAATTCTTACTCCATTCGGTTACAAACATCATACACTGCTACGTAAAAGAGACAATTCATCTGCCAATTCTTGCATCATAAATGCATGTATTTCTAGCATATCTTTGAGCAGGACCACAACTTCATGTAGTTGTAAATTGGTCAATTTTTTTGTCATTGCACAAAATAATATTGCATCCGCGCGCATAGTAAACTCTAATTTTCTAATGCAATTATTTGCAGTACGAGTGCAACTTTATTTTGTACCTTAACCTAAAACTTGACCAATTTAAGACTTCGTGGAGTCTGGAACTTCCTTATAAAGCGATGACTACTTCCTTCCTTCTAACAACAAATTTCTCAATACTAATTACTCCATTACTACTTCCTTTCTAAAGCGATGACTATACTGAAGTAGTGTGCTTTCTCCATGGATAGATGCTTAGCCACATGATTCACAAACCTAGTGAATAAATCTTCAATTATAGAGTCCCCAAAATGACTAGCCAGCATTGGTTCCATAAACGCTCTTATACAATTTGCAGTAATTTTTGCACTTCTAAAATTGTCGAAGACGCCATCATCATTGTCGCTAGCATCCCAATTCACTTTGAAAGTGTCTAGTTTGTCAAGATTAAAGGAGCCTTCCTTCTGAATAATTTCTTTCACTTCATCCTTGTAAGGCATATATATAGGCACATTGAATGAGTATAAATCAGCTTCTTCAACAATCCCCTAAAGCAATTTTAAAATAGTTAGATAAATGAGAATGTACTGAATTGTGAAAATAGTTAGATTAAAATGTGAAGAGTGAATAAATAATGGAAAATGGTAGGTAACTAGACAACTTTTGCATGTTTAGTGCATTTAGACAAAATTTTAGTTAGTTATACCGTGCAATTAGTCGATATTAAAGATCCGGTTAGGATGAATTGAAGTTGTTACATTCCTTTATGTTGGAACTTGTGACTCATAATATAGAAGCCACTGAAAAAGGCTAGTGCAAAGCGGAGCTCTATCTACTACTGAATCTGAGTACATGGCATTGGCTGAGGCTGGCAAGGAAGCATTGTGGTTGAAGGGTTTTGTGAATGAACTGGGCATAACTCAAGGCGGAGTACAGCTCTATTAATTGTGATAGTCAGAGCGTCATTTACTTGGCAAAGAATCAGGTGTATCACGCAAGGACCAAATATATTAGCGTAAGGTTTCACAAGGTGAGTGTAAGACCCCAACTTTTTGAATAAAAATAAATTTTCTATAATTATCATTTTTGAATATTATGGAATGAATTTAATATAATGTTATAGTTGTGGGTAATATTTATAAATTTTGCAAAGTATGCAAGTTGTCATATAATATTCGATTGGTCGAGGAATATTCGTTTTAAACAGGAAATATTCGTACGATGACACAATCATTGGTGGACCCCACAACAGAATTATTGTCGGATTGAGAAAACGACAAAAATACTTTATGAAAATAACGGCGAAAGTTTTACTAATTAATACTGTTGAATTACTCGGTAGTAAAAGTACAGTAATACGCGTGGTTGCATAGTAGCACACGGTATTGATTATTGATGCTTACGTGATAAGTCACTCAGTTTTGTTGGTATTATTAATGTAATAATACAGAAAATCTCTTTATATAAAACAGATTACTTTTATAAAGTTATTCTATAAATAGAATATATTATATTCTATTATACATAATGTTGCATAGTGTCTGCATAGTGTTTTGCATAGTAAAAACTTTTTATATAAAACAGAATACTTTTATAAAGCTATCTGTTTTATTAGACAATAATTAGAATATATTATATTTTATTATGCATAGTGTTTGATATAGTGCTCGCATATAGTGTTTGCATAGTAAAATCTTTTATAAAGTTATTCGTTTTATTAGATTATAAATAGAATATATTATATTTTATTTAAAAATTTTGCTTTAAATATGGACCGTCGATTAAAGTAAATCAATCTGGACCGATTCATGGATTAGTTACTTATGCATTCCATTTTTCTATAAATAAGCTCATTCCTTCATTATTTTCTTACTTAATTCAATTTGAACTCTCAGAGAGAAACTATAGAAAGAGACTATAGAGAGATAGAAGAAAAGTAATCTGCTACTTAACTACTTTTATATTCAGTTTTTTTTTGCAGTGAAAGGGTGTTATTCTTTCTTATTCATGAAGAAGAATCGTTGTTATTCCATTTCTTATTATTACATTGGAATAACTTTGATATCTGTGATCACCCTATACTTGGTGACATTCTTCTATTATTCATTGGAACATCCGTCTGCGTGTGTTTTACAAGGATTCGGTTCCATCTTATTATTATTCCGTTGGAACATCCATCTCATGCGTGTGTTTAGGACCACAGTTCATCTTTATTATTACATTGGAACATCCCGCTCGGTGGAAATTTTGCCTCGACACGGTTCCGTTATTATATTTCGTTGGAATAACTTTGTACATCAAGATACCGCATGCATGGTGATTTCTTTTGTTATTCCATTATTTATTATACTCGGTTGGTTAAAGTTTGACTTCTATACTCCATGAAATTAGTAGAATATCCTTGATATTTGCGCTTCTTCCAATATCTTTTCATGGAAATATTCTTCCGATCATTCTTGAATTTTACTCTACAAAACAAAGATGTCGTGTTGACAATTTGGACGTTAATAATTCCCGGATAAAATAATTCTTGAACTTGTTTTATTGAATTCTTATATCATTGTCATCATTCTCATGTTTATATTTTGTTGAAAGTCATACGTGGCTTCGTATGGCATAGATGGATTTGGTATGATTATGACTGGGATTATTCGATTGTAATCATGACCGTAATATTACAAATGATGTGGTAAAAGTTCTCATTGGCCCGTAGTGCATTGATGGATAGTTGTTGGCATGATCATGACCATTGATGAATATACAAATATCCTCGGCCCAAGAGTGCATGGAATTTGTGGTCGTGACCCTAATGAATATCCTTGGCCGTAAAGGCAGGATGATGTGAATTATTTATTAAAATTTGAGTCTCAATGATAAAAGTGATGAAAAACTTTTTAAATCATAAAAGATAGTAGATTCTATTCTCTACTTGACTCTTTTAATGGATTGCTTGATCCGCTGCAGTTAAACTTGATGTTGTTATATTTTATCAGTTTAACGTTGTTGAAGGCTAACGATAATTTATTCTCGCATTATCTTAGTCATAATATTTCTTCTTGGGCTAGTTGAGCTCACCCTTTCTTTCTTTATTCTCTTGAAATGAGAACATAGCGAGGACTAGTCAGGGGAATGGAGTGACAGTCCGGAGGATAGCATTAGTAGTCCTCACTATTTCAGTGAAATAGTGTGTTAATAATTGTAATGAGGACTCCTTTTGAGTTTGTATAATCTCTAGTAGACAATAATTGTATTCAAACTCACAGTTATGTTTTGTTGTATTGTACCTGCGACAGTTGTATTAGTAAGTTGTATTTGAATTTTGTACCATGTATCGGCGCACCCAAGATGGGTGATGTATACCTAATTTTGGGGGGTGTCACGGTTGGTATCAAAGCTTAGGATATGATGCTGCTAAGATGTGAGACTAGAACTAGGAGGGAGAGGCGAGGAATTCTTTCGCTAGTAGGACCTACTTAAATTTATTTTGTATTTAAATTGGTTGGTTAGAGTTTAGAGATATTATGTTACATGTCAATTAACCTTTGTTTTGTGGCAGTATCTGAAAATGACATCTGAAAATATTGAGAATAGCAATGGAGCACAAGAGACCGTTTAGTCTCCACATATCAATAATTAGGAGAATGTGCATCAGGAAGGCGACAATCCTCATGCAAACAACAACACTGACCAAATGATGAATGATGGATTGTTCAGAGGCTTTATACAATTCATGGAACAGCAGACGAGAGTGGCTCTTGTCCAAAATGTAGGTGGAAATATCGAAACTCTTCAAGGTCACCGCTAAGCAGATTCAAGGAGCCTGGGACCACCGAGTTTAAGGGAGAGCCAAAACCACTTATGGCGAAAGCATGGATAAAGCAGATCACCAAAATATTTGATGTCTTGGGATGCTCCGAGGAGCAAAAGGTTCCCTTTGTCGCCTTTATGTTGCGCGGAGAGGCAGATTACTGGTGGGAATCGGTAAAACGTACTCAACCTGACGTACTGAAGATATCTTGGGAGAAGTTCCAAGAGCTGTTCAACGACAAATACTTTCCTTAAAGTATTCGCACATAATGAAGGAGGTGGAGTTTATCAAATTGGAGCAAAACAATATAACCGTGTGTAACACGAGGTAAAATTTGCGAGTTATCCCATTTGCGGCCCCACTGGTGGATAATGAAGAGAGAATGACGCGAATGTTTTTAAGAGGTTTGAAGCCGGAGATACGTCAACATCTTATTTTTCATAAACTGTGTTTGTATTCAGATGTTGTAAATAGGGCTCAGTTGGTGGAGCGCGATAACGAGTCAACGTAACCAAAAGAGAGCAGCCGGCAAAATGATAATACCAGTGAGAGCAGTCATCGAAGCGGTGACAACAAGCGTGGAGGGAATCAACAGGCCAGAAATGGTAACCACTTGGTGGTAATCGTGGCCAAAATAATAAGAATGGACATTTCAAGAAGAGGAGATTCAACAATGATGGAAAGACGTCAAAGACCAAAGAACCGTTGTTAAGGAAGGAGAAAGACCACCTATCATATGCTTCAAATGCGGAGGGAGGGACAAATCACCCAAATTGCGCGATGTCAGTCCAAAGCATGTTATAATTGTGGAAGAGAAGGTCACTTAGCTTTGATTTTTCGTTCATGAAGACAAATTCAACTAGGATGGAGGCACCAAAGGTCATCCCAGAAAAGTCAAATTTGGTAGTGCAAGAGGAGGCGTTTTTGTGACCTCCAGAAAGCAAGGAACCCGAATGAGGTCATCACGGGTAAGCTTATCATAAACTTCAATGTCAAGTCTACACTTTATTTAATCTGGGTTCTACCCATTCTTTTATTTCTCCTACTTGTGCTCAACGATTAAATTTGACTCCGGAGGAATTAGACTTTGACTTATCTGTGGAAACTCCGTTGGGAGAAACCTTCATTACATCCACGGTTTATAAGTCTTGTTTGGTTCAAGTTGGTACCCACACATTACCTGTCGATCTTATTGCATTAAAAATACATGCATTTGATGTAATTCTAGGGATTGATTGGTTAACTACTCATCATGTAAAAATTGATTGTTTTCGTAAGGTTGTTAGCTTTCATATTCCTAATCGACCTATTATGCCAATTCAAGCAACCAAACCATTAAAATCAATCACTGTCATCTCAAGCCATAAAGCTATTCATTTATTGAAAAACGAATGTCAAGCTTTCTTAGCTCATGTCACAGATCTAAACAAAAATATGTCAGTTTTGAATAATATTTCTATTGTTAATGAATTTCCTGACGTATTCCCTGAAGAACTTCCTGGTCTACCCCCAGAGCGTGAAATTGAATTTTGTATCGACCTTGAACCCGGTACAAAACCCATTTCCAAAGCCCCATATCGAATGGCTCCTATTGAACTTCAGGAGTTAAAGTCTCACAGAAATTGTTAGACATTGGCTTTATTCGTCCTAGTACTTCTCCTTAGGGTGCTCATGTTCTATTCGTGAAGAAGAAAGATGGGAGTATGCGACTTTGTATTGATTATCAGGAGTTGAATCATTTCACCATCAAAAATAGGTACCCATTGCCACGTATTGATGACTGTTTGACCCGATTGCAAGGAGCCAAATTCTTTTCAAAGATTGATCTTCGTTAGGATATCACCAATTGAAGATTAGAACCGATGACATTCCAAAGATGGCTTTCGGAACTCAGACGGCATTATGAATTCCTAGTCATATCCTTTGGATTGACTAATGCCCGCCGCCTTCATGGATATGATGAACCGAGTATTCAAGGAATATTTGGATCACTTTTGTGGTAAATCTTTATTGATGGCATCCTTATTTATTCCAAAAGCCATGAAGATCATGAGGAACACTTGAGGTCGATACTTCAAAAGCTTCGTGAATATAAGCTTTATGCCAAGTTGAAGAAATGCGAGTTCGGCTTTGAGGAAGTAGCATTCCTTGGGCATGTGGTATCAAGTCATGGAATATCTGTTGACCCAAAGAAAGATTGAAGCTATTCAAAGTCGGGAGCAACCTAAATCGATGATCAAGACGTAGCTTTCTCGGCTTAGCTGGTTATTATCGGAGATTCATAGAAGGGTTTTCTCAAATTGCTACTCCACTAACTCAAATGACTCGAAAAGATACAAAGTTCGATTGGAGCGAGTAATGTGAGAAGAGTTTTCAAGAACTCAAGAGGAGACTCATTTCAAAGACTGCTCGACAATACCATCCGGTTCGGAGGGATTTGTCATCTACAAATGATGCTTCAGCAAAAGGTTAGGATGTGTTCTCATGCAACATGGGAAAGTCATAGCCTTTATGCCTCACTCACGATAACTCAAAGAATATGAGAGGAATTATCCTACTCATGATCTAGAGTTAGCATTTGTTATCTTCAAGACTAAAGATTTGGAGGCATTACTTGTATGGGAGAAAGTGGAGATCTTTACGGATCATAAAAGCCTCAAATATTTCTTCACTCAAAAGGAACTCAACATGCGTCAACGACGTTGGCTTGAACTGTTGAAAGATTATGATCATACTATCCAATACCATCCTGGAAAAGAGAACGTGGTAGCTGACGCATTATGTAGAAGATCATATGCGGGTACGACTGCAATATTCATAACACAAAAGCCCATTTTGTGTGACTTGCAAAGGATGGAGATAGAATTAAAGACTCCAGGGACCCATGTGATGATGGCGAATATACGAGTAGAACCGACTTTAATTGATAAAGTTAAAGTTGCTCAAGTTACAAATCCGGAGCTGATGCGTATGAGGAAGAAAGTGCAAGAAGTTGCGATCTAAGGAAGCAAGAATCGATGAATAAGGAATACTTGAAGTCAACTCCGGACTTTGTGTTCCTAACGACCTCGATTTAAAGTATAAAATCATGATGGAGGCGCACAACACACCGTTTTAAATCCATCCTGGGAGTACCAAAATGTATCATGATCTTCGACATACATTTTGGTGGGGCAATATGAAGAGAGAGATAGCGTTGTTTATCTCAAGGTGTCTAACATGTCAACGAGTCCAAAGTGAGCATCAAGTACCAAAAGGTCCATTGCAACCACTTGAAATTCCGTAATGAAAGTGGGAGCACATTACCATGGATTTCATTCATCGGTCTTCCCAAAGTTTATCAAGGCATAGATGCGATTTGGGTCATTGTTGATAGATTGATTAAGTTCATTTCATTTCGTCACCGACACGAGAAACTTATACACTTGAACGTCTTGCTCAGTATGTACATAAATGAGGTTGTAAGATTGCATGGTATGCCAAGATCCATAGTTTTCGATCGAGACCCAAGATTCACTTCGCGATTTTGGGTTAGTTTGCAAAAAGCTATGGGCACAGATTTACGATTTAGCTTAAGATATCATCCTCGATGCATTCAGACGATCAGAGAGGACTATTCAAACTCTTGAAGATCTATTAAGACTCGTGTCCTTGATTTCAAGGAAGTTGGGACAAGTTCTTACCATTGGTGGAGATTTTTACAACAATGCGAGTTATTAAGTTAAAGTATTGGCATGGCTCCATTCGAGGCGCCAGTATGGAAGAAAGTGTCGTTCTCGGTATGTTGGGAAGACGTGGGTGAAGCAACGTTGTTGGGACCGGAGTTGGTACGTATGACTACTTAAAAAGATTCAAACGATCCCAAGAACGATAAAAACCTCACAAGATCGATAAAAGAGTTATGTTGATCTTCATCGAAAGGACGTGGAATTCGATATAGGAGATCATGTGTTGTTACGTGTTGTTCCATGGAAAGGAGTTACGAGATTTGGAAAGAGAGAAAAGCTCAATCCTCGATTCATCGGCCCATTTTTAATCCTCGATCTAGTAGGAACTGTGGCCTATAGACTCGCTTTACCGCCAAGTATGTCTCGTGTTCATAAAGTTTTTCATATATCCATGCTACGTAAATATGTGGAAGACCCGAACCACATTATTGAGTTAGAACCGGACGAAATAGAGGAAGATTTGACGTATGAAGAGGTTCCTGTTCAAATCTTGGATAAGAAGGAACATATTCTATGCACAAAGGTTATACCTCAAGTCAAAGTGTTGTGGAGAAACCACGATGTTGAGGAAATGACTTGGGAGTTAGAATCTGAAATGAAATCAAGGTATCCTTACCTCTTCGACATACCAAGTACGCCCCCTAATTTCGAGGGCGAAATTTCTTAAGAAGGGAGGTTGTAAGACCCTCAACTTTTGAATAAAAATGAATTTTCTATAATTATCATTTTTGAATATTATGGAATGAATTTAATATAATGTTATAGTTGTGGGTAATATTTATAAATTTTGCAAAGTATGCAAGTTGTCATATAATATTCGATTGGTCGGGGAATATTCGTTTTAAACAGGAAAATATTCGTACAATGGCACAATCATTGGTGGACCCTAATAATGTAATTATTATTGTCGGATTGAGAAAAGCGACAAAAATACTTTATAAAAATAACTATGGAAGTTTTACCATTAATCTTGTTGAACTACTCAAGTAGTAAAATAAAGAATGTCGCGTGGTTGCATAAGAGCAGTTACCAGATTGATTATCGATGCTTACGTGATAAGTCACCGCTTTTGTTGGTATTATTAATGTAATATTACGGAAAATCTTTTTCTATAAAATAGAATACTTTTATAAAGTTATTCTATAAATAGAATATATTATATTCTATTATACATAATGTTGCATAGTGTATCTCGTATAAGTGTTTTTGCATAGTAAAAACTTTTTATATAAAAATGTAATACTTTTATAAAGCTATCTGCATTTTATTAGACAATAATTAGAATATATTATATTTTATTATGCATAGTGTTTGCATAGTGCTGCATAGTGTTTGCATAGTAAAATCTTTTATAAAGTTATTCATTTTATTAGATTATAAATAGAATATATTATATTTTATTTAAAAAATTTGCTTTTAAATATGGACCGCCGAGATTAAAGTAAATCAATCTGGACCGCTCAAGGATTAGTTACTATGCATTCCATTTTCCTATAAATAGAAGCTCATTCCTTCATTATTTTCTTACAAATTCACTAAACTCTAGAGAGAGAAACTATAGAGAGAGACTATTGAGAGATGAAGAAAAGTAACTGCTACTTAACTACTTTTATATTAGATTCAGCTTTTACGGTAGGTGTGTTATTCTTTCTTACTCATGAAGAGAACTGTTGTTATTCCATTTCTTATTATTCTCGTTGGAATAACTCAGATATGTGATCACCCTATACTTGGTGACATTCTTCTATTATTCTCGTTGGAACATCCATGTCATGTGTGTTTTACACGGACCGGGTTCCGCTTTATTATTATTACGTTGGAAAATCTTGTCTGTGTGTTTTACACCGGACTGGTTAAAATCTTTATTATTCTCGTTGGAACATCCCGCTTGCAAATTTTGCCTCGAATTGGTTCCGTTATTATCATTCATTTGAATAACTCAATACCTCTGCAAGCACCGCATGTATGGTGATTTCTTTTGTTATTCCATTCTTTATTATACTCAATTGGTTAAAGTTTTGACTTCTATACTCCATGAAATTAGTAGAATATCCTTGATATTTGCGCTTCATCCAGTATCTTTTCATGAAAATATTCTTCTGATCATTCTTGAATTTTACTCTACAAAACAGTATCATGTTGACTATTTGGACATTAATAATTCCTGGATAAAATAATTATTGAACTTGTTTTATTGAATTCTTATATCATTGTCATCATCCTCATGTTTATATTTTATTGAAAGTCATCTGTGGCCTGTAGTGCATAGATGGATTTGGTATGATTATGACCAGGGATTATTCGGTGTAATCATGACCGTAATATTACAAATGATGTGGTAAAAGTTCTCATTGGCCCATAGTGCATTGATGGACAGTTGTTGGCATGCTCATGACTACACAAATATCCTTGGCCCGTGGTGCATGGAATTTGTGGTCGTGACCCTAATGAATATCCTTGGCCGTAGTGCAGGGATGATGTGGATTATTTATTGTCGAGTCTCAATGATAAAAGTGATGAAAAACTTTTTAAATCATAAAAGACAGAGATTCTATTCTTTACTCGACTCTTTTAATGGATTGCTTGATCCACGCAGCTTAAACTTGATGTTGTTATATTTTAACAGTTTAACATCTTTGTTGAAGGCTAACGATAATTTATTCTCGCATTATCTTAGTCATAATATTTCTTCGGGCTAGTTGAGCTCACCTTTCTTTCACCGTTCTTCAGAAATGAGAACATAGCAGAACTAGCTTGGAGGAGCGAGTGACGGTCCAGAGGATAAGATTAGTAGTCCTCACTATCCCGTGAAATAGTGTGTTAATAATTGTAATGAGGACTCCTTTTGAGTTTGTATAATCTCTAGTAGACAATAATTGTATTCAAACTCACAGTTATGTTTTGTCGTATTGTACACGACAGTTGTATTAGTAAGTTGTATTTGAATTTTGTACCATGTATCTGACGACCCAAGATGGGTGATGTATACCTAATTTTGGGGGCGTCACAGTGAGGGAGCTGATAGCTACTAGGGATGTAATATTGGAAAAGGTGCACACTTCTAAAAATGTAGCTGACATGTTGACAAAGACTGTGACCGTGGACAAGTTCAAGCATTGCTTGGACTTGATCAATATCTTCAAATGTTAGTTTGGAGGATCACCCCCCGAGACCGGATAGGACAAGTGACTTATCTTCTAAATGGACGAGGTTATTCATCAAGGTGGAGATTTGTTGGAACTTATAACTCATAATATAGAAGCCACTAGTAAAGGCTAGTGCGAGCGAATGAGAAATGAATGACGACTAGCCCATCAGGTTGTAATCAAGGGTGGGAGAGTGTGTTCGCCTCGCCAGACGATCATGTAGTTTCATTGTGGTGACGCGTGAATGGCTTTAAGATTGGAGGAGTTATCGCCAGAAGCGTGTAGCGGGCGCCGCCGTGTTGTGTATGTGATGAGCGTGAGCGGGCCACTCTTGGCCTACGTAATGAGATTTTTTTTGATTATTTTTTAGAAAGGTTATTATAGGTAATTGAACATAATGTAAAGTAGGGTTGGAATATGATTAGTAGGTATATATACTATCTATTGTAAAACCCTACGTAACCAAGGAATCATCAATAAATAACTAGCCGCCTGTGGAGTATCCAAATTGGAGAACCCATAAATCTCTTATATTATTCTTAATTCTCTATCGTTTGTGTGCATGTGTGTGATCCTATTTTCTAATACTTGAGAACCATGAAATTCTATTTTTTGTTGCATTGGCTATAGCAAATGCTGCATTTATAATTAGTCACAAACATGACACTAGAGTTAAAATGCAATATTTTTTTATAACAAATGCAACAAAAAATTATAAATTTCATAGTGGTCAAGGTCTGACAAATTCACTTTAACCGGAGTCTAATAGGAAGCCTGGTTGTACAGTCTAACTAATTAAAGGTTTGTCTAGATAAACTAGACAAAAGTTGTCTAGTTAATTATCATTACTCATAAATAACCGGACCCATTTTAGTACCTCTTTCACCATTTCAAGAAGTGATTTTGCAAGCAGTTCGTAATGGCCACAAGCATCTTTGCTAAAAGCATCGGCAATGCTCCTACCGATAAATGTTAAAACCATTCGACCACCAGGTACTATTTCAAGAGAGCGTAACCCTAGAAATGTTGAGAAATCCCTCTGAAAATGCTTTAAGTATGCTTCAAACACATCCGGAGGACTTCTTCTTGATAGATATATATCTCCCTTGTTGTTTTCTAGCCTCTCAGGAACCTGCCATGCAATTTACAGACCATGTCATTATTAATGTATCAACACGCAGTAAACATTGACATATTTTTGTTAGAATATATAGAAGAACTCTATTATTGTCTATCCAAGTTGCAACATATTAGGAAAATCAACATGTTGTACAACGTTTTCTAATGACTGACAAAGACATAACAATTTCATTATAACTCAATCATTCATTACCAAGTTAAACACTCAATAAACTTAGAGATAAACTTAGAACAAAAATATATCCTTGCAAATTTGTAACTACAACTCTTTCTGTGAAAGGGAGAGAGTATTAGCTAAGCACCTTGAAATTTAAATGTCCTTGGACACATATCTTGTATCCTCTCTACTATTTAAATATTATCAAAAATAAGATCTTTATACAAGCGGATAATACCTGAGAGAGCCAGTGAATACTGTAAGAGGAATGAACCAAGTGTAGACTCTTGCTAGGAAAAAGCCTCTCATAGAAAGAACCGGGCATTCCAGATATAAAACAAGATCCGAATTTGTCATAAAATAGCGGTAGCAACTTGAAAATGTTGTTGAAGTCATTTTCTGAAAGATCATTTAGGGACACATGAAACTCAGGTATTTTCCAATTATTTTTCCGGCACAAATCATGAACTGTATCAATAACATTTGAAACTACCAAGAGGGTGTTTGGCCCCGAAGAGCAACCGAGGTCAGCTATCTTAAAACACTCGGGGAAGGTGTCAGTATACATGTCCTTGATGGTGTCTTCTAATAATGTTTTCACCTTTGAAATCACTAATTTCTGAAAAAAAAATGAAGATGATTCAAATTTTTAGGTATAATGCATAGGAACATTAAAGTATATAGTTTACTCTCTTAGTTCCAAAATTAGAAATACAATTTTTTTAGTCGATCATTTTCAAAATTATAGATTCATTTTTGTTTTAGTATTATGATTAAATTGACATAACATTCCTAATTTGTCATTATTTTCTTTGAATCATGATTCCTAGTAATCTAAAATGGACAGTTTATTGGGCAGTTTATAAATTTGAGTTCCATTTGTTTAACAGAAAGTTCATTTCAAATTATATTTGTTATACAAGTATTATACAAATACAACTCTTTGTCATATACATGCAACTCATTTCTATAAAACTGCCCAATTTTTAATTGCATGGAATCCAAATCCAGTTTTCTGCAATACACCAATACTATACCAAATTCTTACCTAATACTCCCTCCATTCTTTTTAACTTGTCGTTTTATAGAGTTAAATTTGTTATGTTTTACTTGTCATCAGTATATTTCAAGAAAGCAATAATGACTGAATTTCCCATATGATCTGTATATTAAATATTAACTTGTTTCTCTTTCATCTTTTTTAATAAATTTTAGAAGTGTAGTATTAAGATTTTATAACTACTTTGGTTAATCGGATAAAACATTTATTGTATTTCTTAATCTTTGAGTTTTTTTTAAAATGACAAGTAAAAAAGGACGGATGAAGTAAGTAATATGTAAAAGTATATTTAAAAATATAAAGTTAACTTTAAAAATCGTCATTTTAAAAATATCTCTAATTTTAGAACACGTGAAGTATGTATGTATATTTGAGAACATAAAGCAATACCTGAAGGATTGAATTATTGGCATAGCTAGATTCTCCATTGCCTGTATTCATGTGAAGAACGCTTGTGACCACCATTTATGGTTCCTATGCCTTCCTTCTTTCTTCTTGTACTTATTTATAGAACATAGCATTGTTACAGTTTCACTAGATACATGATTACTGTCCTAAATAATGTTATAAGTGTCCTACCAAACTCCTAACTAACTTCCTATACATAGATTGATCATCTGTCGTTAGCAATTAAGCATGGATAAACTTGTAGCGTTGAGAATTATTTCTATGGGGTCCAAACTCTGCAGAAATCATACGCTTTGTATTTTAGTGTTTGGCTAAGTACTAGCTATGTGATTGGATGAAGATCCTGAAATAGATTTGCTCAACAAAAACCATCAACATCCTTGTAAACAGAAGTTAGGGGTTGTTTGGGTAATTGGGTTGGCTCATATTAACTTGACGTGCATATATTGTAATGGCTCATTGAGATCTGAGGTTTCTCCTTATTTAGCTCATTCAATAAAATTGTAATTAAATTACGTCTATAATTAGATTACATCATCATTTTAACTCTGACGTAGAATTCTAAATAAAAAATGATGTCTATTTTAGAAAAACGAAGTTATTAAAGTTTTTTTTCCCAAAGAAGTCCCTCCATGGGCTCGATAAGTCATTTAGTTAAAAATAACCCTCCTCCCTACAATGCACCTTTCCTTGAATTTTTCGGCCAGAATTTTATTAGAATTAAATATAATAGAATTATACATTAATATAATTTTTATTCATTATACCGGCAACGGTAATGGGCACGTTATACAAAAAGTAATAACTATTCTTGATGTAATAGTTTGACTTGTTTTCTTTGTCATATATTGCATGACAGCTCACTTATTTTGTTATATTCTAATGCAATCAATGAACCAAATTGTTTAGGTTACACAGTAACGCATATGAACATTATAAAATAATTCTATTATGCTGGCAGTGGCAGGCATAGTGTGTGAGAAAGAGAGAGAAACCTGAGTTATTAGCATAGCTAGTTTCTCCATTACCTGCATTCATGTGGAAACTACCATTTGTCTTTGTATGCATGCCTTGCTTGATTATTCTTGAGATGATTATATATATATATATATATATATATATATATATAGCTAGTTTCTTCATTGCCTGCATTCATGTGGATAACATTTGTGACCACCATTTGTCTTTGTATGTTTTGTTAGAATATTTTATTTTTTTATGTGGGCTCTACTATTTATAGAATTATTAGGCTTAAATATTGTATTAATTTAATCAGTTTATTTATGCATTTGGTAATTATGTGACTCATAAATATTATTATTATTATTAATTTGGCATAATAGGTCCTAGTGTTTCATAATCTTGATGGACGATTTTGACCCTTAGCTATTTTATAAATAAAACAGTTAGGATTTGGTCTCAATTGTCATCTCAAGAACTTTATACACACCTACACATTCATCATAAGATTGAGAGATACAATTGAAGACCTTCACCCTTAAGCGCAGCGGAAGCGTGATACACACAAGACGTCTTCTCTTAATTCATGTAAGTACTTAATATTATGATTATTGATTTTATTTTATTCTAATTAATGCAATAACATGTTTCAGTATAATTATTGAAGTTAACATCTGGTATCAGAGTCATGGTTACGCTATTGTATAGAATAAATTAATTGTATTGTTATGCTAAAATTTTTAATTCCGCATAATCTCTTTATTGACATAATATAAAACTATTCATTATGTTAAGGAATTTTCGAATGAAAATAAATTTTTCTAAAAAGTAATTTGTAATATAATTCGAAAACTGATTACGATTCTTCTTAGTTTCGGAAATTAATGATTACGTTTTCTAGTGTTGTATGATTAATATATTCACACATGATCCAATCGCACAAACCAATTTTGATTACTAGTGTTGTATAATCATAATAAATCATTTATTCGGAAATTATTGATTACTTATGATTCTTCATGTTGTCGAAAATTAATGTACTATGTGAACTCAAGTCTTAAACATTCATTATATTAAAGTCCTACCTCATGTGTTATTATCATATGCCTGCTCATTTTACGTGAAAATTGGTTTATTTTAATTATGTGTGAATTGGATCAGTTAGTAATGGTTATGGTTTAATTTCTGATTATGTTTATATAATATTATTTTATATTATGTCATTATATTTTAAGTTTAAATTTTATGTGAATATTCTGTAATTAATTCATGATCATAACTATGTATTTTAATGTATATTTTGGAACGTAACATGATATGATATATTATTAGGGCTTTTAAGTTGTTACATGTAAATTATAAATAATGTTACTTTTCAAACTTGATTAATATATTGTCTAAAGAAAATTTAGTTTGATCATAATAATTTACGTGTATGCGTGACTCTTTTATTGTTAAAATTAATAATCAGCCCAACGGAGGATTATTAATTGAAACAATTAAAGATTAAGAAAAGTCGCATAATGCATGTTACATTTAATAAATATAGGGACGGAGCCATGTGTAGGTTGGAGGGGGTCACGACCCCCCCAAGGTTTGAAATTTTTGTAAGATTCACCCCCAAAGTTTAAAAATTTTATAAAAACTCACTTGTACATTTGGTTTGGTTTGAAATTTTTGTAAGGCTACGGCTCCCAAGTTTTGATATGTTTTAAAAGACTTTTTTTACTATGTTTTATTATCTTTGTCAAAGCAAATTCTATTACTATATTATTTTTGTTTTAGTAAAAATATGTTTTGAAATAGTGAAATTTTACTTTTTAGTGATGAATATATTTTATGCTGTTAAAATATTTTTTGGCCCCCCCAAAGAACAAATCCTGGCTCCGTCCCTGAATAAATAAAGATTTTAATTTTACCCAACGAAAAAATTAGAATTAGAATTTATTAAATGGATCCTTTCTAATTGATGTTCCTTCTAATACATGGTGGCTTGACACTGGTGCTATATAGTTCACATTACTAATTCATTGCATGGATTTCTTTCAAAGAAGACACTCCAAAAGGGGGAAAGTGTAAGACCCCGAATTTTATGAAATAAAGTTATTCATTTTTTCTTATAATTATTATTCAGTAAATGTTAAAATTGATAAAAATTTAAAGTTATGGGTGAAATATGCAAATTTTACAAAACACACAAGTGGCTATAAAATATTCATTTTTGTCGGAGAATATTCGTTTGGTCGTGGAATATTCTTTTTGTCGAGAATATCCGTACGACGGCGCAATCATTTGTGGGCCCTATAACGGAATAACTGTCGGATGAAGAAAACGACAAAATTAAGTTTTTATAAATAATGGCGTAATCGTTCTGAATTAACAATTGTTGGAATACGGTTGGTAAAATAAAGTAATACGCGTTGTTGCACAAAGAAGATGGCACCGGTATTACATGTATTTTTGAATTATTGATTCTTACGTAAAGATAGACACTACTCAATAATTGTTACAAAGATAATTCAAGCGTTGATATATATATTATTATTGTTTCAATAATTGTCATCGCACAAAGATTTTCTATTATCGGATCAATAATTCAAATTATTTGAATAATATTATCGAGATAACATTATTGGCAATATCTAGAAAGTTACATCTAAGGAGAGGTTTGGTCACCTAATCAAGGCTAGTAAGAGAAATCCTTATTGGAAAGCCCCTCTATCACGGGAACTTCACAGGTTGTCGATCTTGTGAGTCTGTAATATTATTTGTGAATAATTAATTATTGATTATTATGATAAAGAAAATATTTATTGTGGATATAGATGGAGAAAATTTTAATGTGACAACTATTGAAAATTAATATTTTATCTTTTACGATAAAATAATTCATTTAAATATATTATTTTAATAATATATTAACTGTAATATTTTTACAATGAATGTGGGATATATGAGTATATGAGGAGGAAGAGTATTTTTGTGGCATTAAATATTTAACATATGTTTTGGGTGTCGGTGGACACAATTCTTGAATAGAAAATTTATTATTATGTATCGTAAAATCGCTTTCGTTTGTTGATTTTGGTCAATTTCATTTGGAATTTGGAAAAATTTTCTTCCAAAGTTGTAGAGAATGGAATTTCCCATGGAAAGTCGCGAGTTTCGAATTTTTCTGATAAACGGGCTATTTTCTATGAATTATTGAAGTTTCAGAAAATAAAATAATTTTTATTAAATTATATGGTGGGACCCACTTTGGTTGGTGTTAATAACATGTGGGCTGCTATATTTTTCAGAATTGGCATGCTTGGATGGCTGGTCTTGGATGGTTGGTGTGTAGAAAAGAAAAATAATATTTTATTATTTTAGTCTCTAAGCTGGCGTTAAAGATTTTTCTATAAATAGAAGCTTAAGTTAGAATTGAAAATCACACCGTAAATCAAGTTTTCTCTCTATTCTCTCTATATTATCAAGTGTATTCTTGTATCTTGAGTGTTGCTATCTACGGTGCAAGTTAGATTCAACGTTATTCCAAATGTAAATCTTCGCTCTTTTGAGGTAAAGGGATTTAAGAACATGTTATATTTTTATGTTTCAGTAACTTTGCAGACCTTTAAAATTCTGGAAAAATTTGAAATGATAATTTGATGAGTTTTGTTGTTTGTGTCCAAAAATGGTGATTTTTGGATGTATAGATTAAGAGTTATGAATTTTACGGGAAAAGACTATTTTAAAAGTAACCGCTTATAACTCCTTGTGGTTAACTCCAAAATTGATGAAATTTTTATTGGGAGTACATATATATAACATAGGTATATTCTATAAATTTTAGAATTTTTGGATAAAAGTACAATTTATGATAAATGTTTTAATATTCGACAGTTTTGGCCATATGAAAAATAGTAAATGAATTTTAAAAATTTTGAAAAAAATATATGTTCAATATGAGACTATATTCGCTAAATCTCAGAAAAGAAATATTTTTGGAACTGATTTAGTATTTTTCATGAAAATGGACTAGTTATGAGTAAATGAATTAAATATGTATAGGTGAAGTAAGAAAATTGAAAAATAAGATTTTATGGCTTCGAGAATCCTATATGAGGTATATGCAGATTTTTGATGAGGGTTTTGGTTATTGGTGATGAAATCTTATGAGTTTGGCATTTTAGAATGATTAAATGCATTATTTAGTAAAGTGTAAACAATTAAAATAAATTGTTTATAAGCTTAAGAAATATTATTATTCTTTCAATATCATTATACCGAAATATTGGTATGGATTTTATTGTGGAATTTCTACCTTTTTCATGTCTGGGGTTACTATTCACGAGTTACTTATTCATGAGTTACTATTCACGAGTTCTTATTCACGGGTACTATTCACGACAAAATTGGTTTCTTTTTCTAACCAAATTATAGTTGATTTATGAATATTACTCTTGAGATTAAATCTAGATGTTTTGATTATATTGATTTTACTATCATATATAATATTTTTATAACCCTAATGATGATATTTCTCTTTGACTTGAGTGTAAAATGGGTAGATTTTTGGTATGATCATGATATGGGTTCTCTTTGGCAATGGTCTGCAAAGTTGAATTGTTATTTGGTATGATCGTGACCATTGAATATATAAGCGAATATCTTTAGCTTAAGTGCAAAGGTGAAATGATCAACATGGTTATAATTATTGTTTATATAAATTCCGAAATGATTATATATTTCTTTGAGATAATAATATATTTGGCCTATAGTGCAAATATGAAGCTGTTGAGGAATATCTTTTGGCTGTAGTGCAAAGATGAATTATTGATGAATATCTTTGGCCTGTAGTGTAAAAGATGAATTATTGATGAATATCTTTGGTAGTAGTCTGAAGATGACATGTTGTTGAATATCTTTGGCCGATGAGTGCAAAGATGAACATGTGTTGAGATGAACATGACCAATTTGGTGATACAAATGAATATCTTTGGTAGTAGTGCAAAAAATGAAATTATTAGTATGATTATGAACAAGAAATGTGATTTGGTGTAACCATGATCTTTGATGTTTCGTAAAGATAGGTGATGAAAATTATCTTTCGTCTAGATGAGAAGAGGAATTTAGAACTACAATTATGATTATGAGTTATTCATATGATTGTGGACCGTAATTGTTGATTGATGTTACTGAGGATAAAACATTGTTGGTGGATTTTTAACATGGAGAAGATAATAGACTTTATAGTCTATTTGACTCTTCTAATGGATTGCTTCGTTCATTTGACTATGGTTGAAAATTTTTATCATCTACCATATGTTCTAAATCTACGATTTGTTATTGATGGAGGCTATTGATAATTTAATTATCTTTAGTCATGATATTCTTTATCGAGCTAGTTGTGCTTGTGGCGCCCCCAAAATAGGTATACAACACCCATTACGAGTCGCCAAAATACATGGTATGTAAAGCAAACTACAACTTTGACAATACTGGATGTCGTGTAGAATACTTACAATACAACTGTGAGTTTGAATACAAATATTGTCTTCAGCATAATATACACACCCAAATAAGTCCTTATTAATTATACATACACTATTTTACGTAAAGCAAGTGAGGATAATTAAAACATCTTCCTAGAACCATCACTCCATACCCCGACTCTATCCTGCTATGTTCTCACCTCCTGAGAAGAAAAATGGAACAAAAAGGAAAAGGGTGAGCTCAACTAGCCCAGTAAAGAATATTATGACTAAGATAATATACAACAAATTATCGTTAGTCTTCAACAGGAAAAATCTAATAGAATACAATAGACAACAAGTTTTAGATCAACAAATGCGGTAAAATGAAGAATCCATTAGAAGAGTCACGTAGAGAAAGAATTCTACTTGTCTTCTAAGGTTTAAAAGTCCATCATCAATAGTTTATCCCCGTAATAACAATCAATATACATCTTTAATCATCTTTGCACCACTGGGCCAAAGATATTCATTTATATCACCAGGTTGGTCATGTTCATCTCAACACGCCATCTTTTGCACTACTGAGCCAAAGATATTCATCGATTAATCGTTCATCTTTGCACTATAGGCCAAAGATATTCATTTATATCACCATTTAGGATGAGGATGATGAAAAACATTTTTAAAGAAAGCGAATCCAATGAAACAAAATGACAAGGATTAAGGATTCGTACTTTGTTTTACTCATGTCCAAAAATACTTGAAAATAATCATATTGGTGTAAAATTCAAGAATGATCAAAACATGGATACAATCAAAGCTAGTATCCGAATAGATATTTTGGACAAAAGAAAAATTTTTATTTTTAAATTGAATAAGTCTTAAGTATTCGTGAATAATGTCAGATATCGTGAATAAGTCTTAGTATCGTGAATAGTAAACTCCGACACAAAAAGTTCCAAATTTGATAAAAAGTTCACCAATACTTGACATAATGATATTGAAGAAAAATATCATTTAAGAAGAAAATAATACCCTTTACCTCAAAATAAGCAAGTACTTTTGATGAATTTGGTATCTTTGAAAGAAACAAGACCATATATAAGCAACACTCAAAGTATACTCACAAGAATACGCTCGATAATTTAGAGAGAGAAAGAGAGAAAATTTTATTTCTGGTGTGATTTTCAATTCTAACTTAACCCTCTATTTATAGGAAAATGTTAAAGCATGAAAGGAGACTAAAATAATAAATTAATATTATTATTTATTATAATTCCTACGCATGCTTATCAAGACTCAAGACCAAATGACCATCACCTTGGAAAATTTCAGTGAGCCCACATGCATAATCAACACCAACCAAAGTGGGTCCCACCCATAAATTTAATAAAAAATTATTTTATTCTCCGAAACTTCAATAATTCACAATAAATAGCTCTGTTATCAGAAAAATTCAAAACTCGCGATTTTCAATGGGAAATTCCATTCTCTACAACTTTGCAGAAGAAAGTTTTTCCAAATTCCAAACAGAAATTGACCAAAATCCATAAACGGACGATTTTACATTCTATAATCAATTTTCGGTCAAGAATTGTGTCCACCGACACACAAAACATATGTTAAACATTTAATGCCACAAAATATTCTACCTCCTCATATACTCATATATCCCACATTCATTATAAAAATATCACCGTTAATATATTATTAAAATAATATATTTAAATGAATTATTTTATCAGAAAAAGATAAAATATTAATTTTCAACAATTGTCACATAAAAAAATTTCTCCATCTATATCCACATAAAATAAATATTTTCTTTATCATAATAATCAATAATTAATTATTCAAAATAATATTATGAGAATCATGAAGATCGACAACGGTAGTTTCAGGAAAGAGGGCTTTCCAATAAGGATTTCTCTCTTCTTGGTAGCAATTAAGTGACCAAACCTCTCCTTGATGCAGAACTTTCTAGACATTGCCAATAATTTTATCGATAATATTATTCAAATAATATGAATTATTGATTTGATAATGGAAAATATGTGTAATGACAATTATTGAAACAATAATAATATAAATATCAACGCAAACAATTATTGAATCAATAAGATAAAATAATGAGCATAATTCTTGTAACAATTATTGAGTAGTGCCTTCTTACGTAAGGATCAATATTTCAACAATCATGTAATACTGGTGTCTTTCTTTGTGCAACCACGCATACATCGTATTTTAACCATCGGGTAACCCAACAAAGTGTTAATTATGGTAACAATTTACTTCGTTATTTATAAAACTCAATCTTTGTCGTTTTCCTTCATCCAATAGTTTTTCGTTATGGGGCCCACTAATGATCGCTGTTGGTCGCATCGGAGATTCCGACAAAAAAGAATATTCCACGACCAAACGAATATTCCCAAGCAATAATGAATATTTTATAACCACTTGCTTATTTTGTAAACTTTGCACATTTCACCCATAATCAAAGAATTATATCAAATTAACCCTTATTAATTTAGAATAATGAATAAAGGAAAATTCAATTTTATTTATAATAAGTTGGGGTCTTACAACCTCCCTCCTTATGAAATTTCGTCCTCTCGAAATTGACGTACGTACTGGTATATCGAAAAGGTGAGGGTACCTCGCTTTCATTTCCGATTCAACTCCCATATCATTTCCTCAATTGCATGGTTTCTCCACAAAACCTTAACTTGTGGTATAACCTTCGTAATGCGTAAGACATGCTCTTTCCTATCCAAAATCTCAACAGTATCTCCTCGTAGGTTAAATCTTGACTATCTAATGCAGTTCTAATGCAATAATGTGGTTGGGTCTTTCACATATTTACGGAGCATAGATATGTGGAATACATTGTGAACACGAGACATACTTGGAGGTAACGCGAGAGTATATAAGCTACGTTTCCTATTCGGTCAAGAATCTCAAATGGACCAACAAACCTTGGATTGAGCTTTCCTCTTTTCCCAAATCTTGTAACTCCTTTCCATGGAGCAATACGTAACAATACATGATCTCTAATATTAAACTCCACGTCCTTTCTATGAAGATCAAGATAACTCTTTTTGTCGATCTTGTGAAGTTTGAATACGTTGTCGAATCATTTGGATCTTTTACGTAGTCATGCGTTTTAATTTTGGTCCCAATAATGTTGCTTCTCCCACCTCGCCCCAAAGATATCTGGAGAGCGACATTTTCGCCCATACAACGCCTCAAATGGAGCCATGCCTATACTTGCTTGCGATAAGCATTGTTGTTGTAGGAGAATTCCACCGGTGGTAGGTACTTATCCCAACTTCCTTTGAAATCTAGGACACGAGTCTTAATAGATCTTCAAGGGTTTGAATAGTCCTCTCTCGATTGTCTCGTCTGTTTGAGGATGGTATCTTTGGCAATCAATCAGAATCGCGTGCCCATAGCTTTTCTCGCAAGCTAACCCAAAATCTTGAAGTGAATCTCGGGTCACGATCCGAAACTATGGATCTTGGCATGCCATGCAATCGTACAATCTCATTCACGCACATACGAGAAAAGGCGGTCGAGGAATAAGTCTCACAGCGTGTCGGTAAGAAATGGTGGGACTTGGTTAATCTATCAACAATAACCCAAATTGCATCTACGCCTTGAGAAACTTTGGGAAGACACGTAACAAAATCCATAGTAATGTGTTCCCATTTCCATTAGGAATCTCAAGTGGTTGCAATGGACCTTTTGGCACTTGATGCTCGCCTTTACACGTTGATGAGTTAAACATCTTGAGATAAACTCATGATCTCTCTCTTCGTATTGTTCCACCAAAATGTATGTCGAATATCATGATACATTTTGGTATTCCCGAGATGGATTTCAAACGGGGTGTTGTGTGCCTCCATCATGATTTTATGCTTGTGTCGTAATCGTTAGAACGCAAAGTCTAGAATTGACTCGAAGTATTCCTTCCTCATCAATTCTTGCTTAGGAATAGCTCCTTCTTGCACTTTCTTCTTCATACGCATCATTTGGTCCGTAGTAGCTTGAAGCAAACTTTAACTTTATCGATTAAAGTCGGTTCTACTTGTATATTCGCCATCATTATGTGGGTCCTGAGTCTTTAATTCTACCTCCATCCTTTGCAAGTCATACAAATGGGGCTCGTTGACAATATCGCACTCGTGCTTGCATATGACCTTCTACTTAATGCATCACCTACTTACGTTCGCTTTTCCGGGATGATATTGAATAGTGTGATCATAATCTTTTAATGACTCCAACCAACGTCGTTTCGCATGTTGAGTTCTTTTTGGGTGAAGAAATATTTGAGGCTTTTATGATCCGTATAAATCTCTACTTTCTCCCCGCATAAGTAGTGTCTCCATATCTTCAACGCAAACACGATCGGCCGCTAACTCGGATCATGAGTAGGATAATTCCTCTCATATTCTTTGAGTTGTCGTGAGGCATAAAGGCTATGACTTTCCTATGTTGCATGAGAACACATCCTAACCCCTTGCCGGAAGCATCGTTGTAGATAACAAATCCATCCGAAACGGATGGTATTGTCGAAACAGTGCCGAAATGAGTCTCTCTTGAGCTCTTGGAAGCTCTTCTCGCATTCCTCGCTCCATAAGAATTTTGCATCCTTACGAGTCAATTTGAGTTAAGCGGAGTAGCGATTCGAGAAAATCCTTCCACAAATCTCGATAATAACGGTAAGCCGTAAAGTCTGCGTCTTGATCCACCGAAACGGTTTCTCCCAACTTTGTATTGCTTCAATCTTGGCACGTCAACAGATACTCCTTGTTTTTTGACACCACGTGCCCAAGGAATGCTACTTCCTCAAGCCGAACTCGCATTTCTTCACTTTGGCATAAAGCTTGTGTTCACGAAGTCTTTGTAGTACAAAACTTCAAATGGTGCTCATGATCTTCGCGGCTTTTGGAATAGATGAGGATGTCATCAATAAAGACAACAACGAACCGATCCAAATATTCCTTGAATACACGGTTCATCATATCCATGAAAGCGGCAGGAGCATTAGTCGATCCAAAAGACATGACCAAGAATTCATAATGCCCAGATCGAGTCACGAATGCCGTCTTTGGAATATCCTCGTTTTAATCTTGGTGATGATATCCGAGCGAAGATCGATCTTTGAAAAGAATTGCGCTCCTTGTATGGCTGCGGTCGAGCGAGGTCGTCAATGCGAGGTAGCGGATACCTATTCTTGATGGTGACATGGTTCAATTCTCGATAGTCAATACAAAGTCGCATACTCCGTCTTTCTTCTTTACTGAATAAAGCAGAGCACCCCGAGGAGGCGTCTTAGGGCAGAATGAAACCGATGTCTAATAACTCCTGTAGTTGGACTTTTAACTCACGAAGTTCAATAGGAGCCATTCGATATGGGGTTTTAGAAATGGGCTTTGTGCGGTTCTCAAGGTCGATAAAGAATTCAACATCACGTTCGGGGTAGGCCAGGAAGCTCTTGGGGAAATACATCAGGGAATTCTCTAACCACATAAATATTATTCAAATCTGACTTGTCTTTATTCAAATCCATAACATGGGCTAAGAAAGTTTGACATCCGTTTTTCAATAAACGAATAGCTTTGTGGCTTGATATGACGGTGGTGATTTTAGTGGTTTAGTGGTTTGAATTCGTATGACAAGTTAGTTAGGAATATGAAAACTAACAACCTTACGAAAACAATCAATTTTGGCATGATGAGTGGTTAACCAATCAATTCCTAAAATCACATCAAAAGCAAGTATCTTTAAAGAGATAAGATCGGCGAGGTAATGTGATAGTGCCAACTTGGATCATGCAAGATTTATAAGCTGTAGATGTAACGAAGGTTTCACCCAACTGAGTTTCAACGAGATAAATCAAAATCTAATTTCTCTAGGAATCAAGTTTAAGCGTTGAGCACAAGCGGGAGAGATAAAAGAATGGGTAGAACCGGTATCTAGTAAGGTATAAACTTCGCAAGAATTCAAGATTAGTTTACCCGTGATCACCTCGTTTGGGTTCCTCACGTTTTGTCCGATCCACGACAAACGCTTCTTCGAGAACCAACCGATTTCGACTTATCCGGGATGACCCTTGGAATCAAAGACTCTCTTGAACTTGGTTTCGCGATAGTATAATCTCGGCGATGTGGCCTTCCTTTCCACGGTTGTAACATACCTTGGATTGTTGTGGACGGTTTGAATGATATATGTCCTCCTTCCCGCATTTGTAACATCTAACTGGCAGTCGTTCTCCTCCCCTAGCATTTGTTGTTGGTGCTGGTGCTGCTGTTGATATCTTCCCGTCATTGTTGAATCTTCTCTTTCTGAAATTTCCACTTGAGTCACCTCTCCTATTATCATGTCCACGATTACCACCGAGTGGTTACCGCTTTGTCAAGTATTCTTTCCTCCTCATTTGGTTATCATCGTTACGATGACTACCTCGATTGTGGTCCCTCGATTGAGTATACTCACTATCTCGCTCTAATAATCGAGCCACATTGACAACATCTGAATACAGAGAAAATTTATGAGAGATAAGGTATTGACGAATCTCTGGTTTTAGACCTCTCAGAAACATACGTGTCATTCGTTCCTCATTCTCCACCAAATGAGGTGAAAACCTGGATAATTCTGCGAACCTTGCCTCGTCTTTGAGACACCGTCGCTATGTTGTTACATTCGAGTCTAATAAACTCTACCTCCTTCATATAGCGAATACTTTACGGAAAGTACTTGTCATTGAGCGATTCTGAAATCTTTCCCAAGACATGTTAAGTGCATCTGGTGGTACGCTTACCTGATTCCCACCAAGATGTCTGCTTCACCACGAAACATAAAGGTGGCGAATGGAACCTTACGTTCTCCGTGCACCCCAAGACATCGAATATCTTGGTAATTTGCTTGACCCACGTTTCTGCATTGATCGGATCAGACTTTCCATGGAAATCTGGTGGTCCCAACTCATTGAATTGTTTGGCAGTGACAAACCGCACGTTACTATCATTTCCTCCCCGTATTTTGTACACGAGTCTCCTAAATGCGATTTTGCATGAGCGCAAAAAGCTTCTAAACATCCGTCGTTCATCATTTGCTCGATTGGCGTTGTTCACGGGAGGAACATTGCCCGACTGCTGTAGACGTTCTCCTCGTTGGTGAGTACAAGGCGTCTCCACGGTCTCATAAACTCCATTGTTAACGTTCTCGTGACCATTCTTAAATACTTCCATAAAACAAGGGTTAATTAAACAAATTAACATATCACATAAAATCCTATATTATGAATGACCAACAAATAAGCTTAGGTAGGACACACTAGCGAAGGATTTACTCGTCTCTCCCTCCTAGTTCTATTCCCGGATCTCTCGAGATCATATCCTAAGCTCGATACCATTTGTGGCGCCCCCAAAATAGGTATACAACACCCATTCGAGTCGCCAAAATACATGGTATAGAAAGCAAACTACAACTTTGACAATACAGGATGTCGTGTAGAATACGACAATCAATTTGTGAGTTTGAATACAAATATTGTCTTACAGACAATATACACACCCAAATAAGTCCTCATTAATTATTCATACACTATTTTACTGAAATAGTGAGGACAAGTAAAACATCTTCCTAGAACCATCACTCCATACCCGACTCGATCCTGCTATATTCTCACCTCACGAGAAGAAAAATGGAACAAAAAGGAAAAGGGTGAGCTCAACTAGCCCAAATAAAGAATATTATGACTAAGATAATATACAACAAATTATCGTTAGTCTTCAACAGAAAAAATCTAATAGAATACAATAGACAACAAGTTTTAGATCAACAAATGCGTGGAGCAAGAATCCATTAGAAGAGTCACGTAGAGAAAGAATTCTCTTTGTCTTCTAAGGTTTAAAAGTCCATCATCAATAGTTTATCCGTAATAACAATCAATATACATCTTTAATCATCTTTTGCACTACTGAGCCAAAGATATTCATTTATATTTGGTTAATTGGTCATGTTCATCTCAACACCGCTCATCTTTGCACTTCTGGGCCAAAGATATTCATCGATTAATCGTTCATCTTTTGCACTCTGTGCCAAAGATATTCATTTATATCACCATTTAGGGTGAGGATGATGAAAAACATTTTTAAAAAGCGAATCCGGTGAAACAAAATGACAAGGATTAAGGATTAAGGATTCGTACTTTGTTTTACCCATGTCCAAAAAATACTTGAAAATAATCATATTGGTGTAAAATTCAAGAATGATCAAAACATGGATACAATCAAAGCTAGTATCCGAATAGATATTTTGACAAAAGAAAAAATTTTTATTTTAGGTGAATAGTCCGTGATTCGTGAATAATTGTCGATATCGTGAATAAGGCCGTATACATGAATAGTAACCCGAGACACAACAAGTTCCAAATTTGATAAAAAAAGTTCACCAATACTTGGATAATGATATTGAAGAAAAATATCATTTAAGAAGAAAATAATACCCCTTACCTCAAAATAACCGTACTTTTGATTGAATTTTAGGTATAGTCTTGTGAAACCCGCACCAGTATATAGCAACACTCAAAGTATACTCACAAGAATCATTTCGATAATTTAGAGAGAGAAAGAGAAAACTTTGTTTACGGTGTGATTTTCAATTCTAACTTAACCCTCTATTTATAGGAAAATGTTAGAGCCAAAGGAGACTAAAATAATAAATTAATATTATTATTTATTATAATTCCTACGCATGCTTATCAAGACTCAAGACCGGCCATCACCTTGGAAAATTTCCAGAAATGACCCACATGCATAATCAACACCAACCAAAGTGGGTCCCACCCATAAATTTAATAAAAATTATTTTATTCTCAAAACTTCAATAATTCACAATAAATAGCTTTTGACGATTTTACAGATCTATAATCAATTTCTATTAAGAATTGTGTCCATAACACACACAAAACATATGTTAAACATTTAATGCCACAAAATACTCTACCTCCTCATATACTCATATATCCCACATTCATTATAAAAATATCATCGTTAATATATTATTAAAATAATATATTTAAATGAATTATTTTATTAGAAAAAGATAAAATATTAATTTTCAACAATTGTCACATAAAAATTTTCTCCATCTATATCCACATAAAATAAATATTTTCTTTATCATAATAATCAATAATTAATTATTCAAAAATAATATTACAGAATCACAAGATCGACAACCGTGTAGTTCAGGAAGAGGGGCTTTCAATAAGGATTTCTCCTTCTTGCCAGCAATTAGGTGACCAAACCTCTCCCTGTATGCAGAACTTTCTAGACATTGCCAATAATTTTATCTGATAATATTATTCAAATAATATGAATTATTGATTTGATAATGGAAAATACTGTGTAATGACAATTATTGAAACAATAATAATATAAATATCAACGCAGCAATTATTGAATCAATAAGATAAAATAATGAGCGAGTAATTATCGTAATAATTATTGAGTAGTGCTTCTTACGTAAGGATCAATATTTCAACAATATCGCAATACCGTGTCCATCTTTGTGCAACCACGCATATTATCGTATTTTAACCACCAGATAACCCAACAAAGGTTAGCGGTAACAATTTACGTCGTTATTTATAAAACTCAATCTTTGTCGTTTTCCTTCATCCAACCGTTTTTTTACGTTATGGGGCCCATTAATGATCAAGCTGGCCATTGCAAATGAGAGATCCAAACAAAAAAGAATATTCCACGACCAAACGAATATTCTCAAACAATAATGAATATTTTATAACCACTTGCTTATTTTGTAAACTTTGCACATTTCACCCATAATCAAAGAATTATATCAAATTAACCCTTATTAATATAGAATAATGAATAAAGGAAAATTCGATTTTATTTATAATAAGTTGGGGTCTTACAGTGCTCACCCTTTTGCTTTACAATTCCTTTCAGGTAATAAGAGTGTAGCTGGGTCGAGCGGGGGTAACAGGTGAATAGAACGGTGGTCTATAGATGTTGAGGGTGAGGCGAACCCAACGTTGGAAAGGTGTTTTGTCACTATCATACAAGATGTCTAATGACATACAAACTCGTATCATCATAAGACATGGATGTGCTCATCCACTTGCTGAGTATATCTACCAGCACTATCTATATTATCTTGGAGTTTATTTGAAATATAACTCTCAATTAGAGACAGTAGAGATAATGATATGTCAAGAGAAGACTCACCATTGGGAAGAATATGATAGTAATCTTCTAATTTTTCTTTGGGGTCTATTGGGTCAACCAAGGATAATTCTCTAGACATATGATATCTATCATAACCTAGACGCATGGCCTCCCATGTACGAAGGTTTCCTTGAGCACTTCCCAAAGATTTTAGTTTCTAAAAAAGTCTTTGACTATACCTTTATGTAAGGTGTCCTTTGTGAGGTGTTGTCCACGGTTGGGACATGTGTCACATTTGGTATATATTTGTATCCAAACTCACAAAGTATATGTGTTGTTGTATTTTTGCACGACAATTGTTGTAATAAAGTTGTAGTTGTATTCGTACCATGTATTTGGCGACTCGAGAATGGGTTGGATTGAATGGACCTATTTTGGGGTCGTTACATTTGGTATCAGAGCTTAGGGATATGATCTCTGGCGGAGATCGGGGAATAGAACTAGGAGGGGAGAGACGAGTAAATCCTTCACTAGTGTGTCCTACCTAAGCTTATTTGTTGATCAGTCATAATATCGGGATATTATGTGATATGTTAATTTATTCAATTAACCCTTGTTTTGAAGTTGTATTCTAGAATGATATTTGAAATACAGGAGATGAGCATTGGAGAAATCATGTGAACAGGGAAGATGAAATCTGAAATGAAAGCAAGGTATTGTCAACTCTTTGAAATACAGTGCACGTAAATTTTAGGGGACGAAATTTCATAAGGAGGGAGATTAGTAAGACCCCGAATTTTATGAAATAAAGTTATTCAATTTTTCTTATAATTATTATTCAGTAAATGTTAAAATTGATAAAAATTTAAAGTTATGGGTGAAATATGCAAATTTTACAAAACACACAAGTGGCTATAAAATATTCATTTTTGTCGGAGAATATTCGTTTGGTCGTGGAATATTCTTTTTGTCGGGAATATCCGTACAACGGCGCAGTCATTTGTGGGCCCCATAACGGAATAACTGTTGGATGAAAAAAATGACAAAATTAAGTTTTTATAAATAACGAGCGTAAGAATCGCTATCACAATTAACCTTTGTTGGAATACCCGGTTGGTAAAATAAAGTAATACGCGTTGTTGCACAGTAGCACACGGTATTACACAGTATTTTTGAATTATTGATTCTTACGTAAGAAGGCACTACTCAATAATTGTTACAGTAATTGTTGCGTTGATATATATATTATTATTGTTTCAATAATTGTCACTGCACAGTATTTTCTATTATCAGATCAATAATTCAAATTATTTGAATAATATTATCGAGATAACATTATTGGCAATGTCTAGAAAGTTACATCAAGGAGAGGTTTGGTCACCTAATTTGCTACGCCGATAAGGAGAAATCCTTATTCGAAAGCCCCCATCTATGAGGAAACCGCACGGTTGTCGATCTTTGTGAGTCTGTAATATTATTTGTGAATAATTAATTATTGATTATTATGATAAAGAAAATATTTATTGTGGATATAGATGGAGAAAAATTTTAATGTGACAACTATTGAAAATTAATATTTTATCTTTTTCGATAAAATAATTCATTTAAATATATTATTTTAATAATATATTAAGCAGTAATATTTTTACAATGAATGTGGGATATATGAGTATATGAGGAGAAAGAGTATTTTTGTGGCATTAAATATTTAACATATGTTTTGGGTGTCGGTGGACACAATTCTTGACCGAAAATTTATTAAAGACTATAAAATCATTTCGTTTGTTGATTTGTCCAATTTCATTTGGAATTTGGAAAACTTTTCTTTTTACGCAAAGTTGTAGAGAATGGAATTTCCCATAGAAATTTTGCGAGTTTTAAATTTTACGATAAGCGGGCTATTTTCTATGAATTATTGAAGTTTCGAGAAAATAAAATAATTTTATTAAATTATATGGTGGGACCCACTTTGGTTGGTGTTAATAACATGTGGGTCGCTATATTTTTTCGTAATTGGCATGCTTGGATGGCTGGTCTTGGATGGTTGGTGTGTAGAAAAGAAAAATAATATTTTATTATTTTAGTCTCCTTTAGCGTTCTAGCATTTTCCTATAAATAGAAGCTTAAGTTAGAATTGAAAATCACACTTAAAGCCAAGTTTTCTCTATTTCTCTCTATATTATCAAGTGTATTCTTGTATCTTGAGTGTTGCTATACGGTGCAAGTTCGTTTTCGGCGTTATTCCAAATGTAAATCCGCTTCTTTTGAGGTAAAGGATTTTAAGGGTTGTTATATTTTTCATGTTTCGTAACTTTGCAGACCTTAAAAATTCTGGAAAAATTTGAAATGATAATTTGATGAGTTTTGTTGTTTGTGTCCAAAATGGTGATTTTGGATGTATAGATTAAGAGTTATGAATTTTACGGGGAAAAGACTATTTTAAAAGTAACCGCTTATAACTCCTTGTGGTTAACTCCAAAATTGATGAAATTTTTATTGGGAGTACATATATATAACATAGGTATATTCTATAAATTTCAGAATTTTGGATAAAAAGTACAATTTATGATAAATGTTTTAATATTCAAGCGGTTTTGGCCATATGAAAAATAGTAAATGAATTTTAAAATTCTGAAAAAAATATATGTTCAATATGAGACTATAGTCTGCTAAATCTCAGAAAAGAAATATTTTTGGAACTGATTTGGTATTTTTCATGAAAATAGACTATTTATGAGTAAATGAATTAAATATGTCGTGTGAAGTAAGAAAATTGGAAAATAAGATTTTATGGCTTAAGAATCCTATATGAGGTATATGCAGATTTTTGATGAGGGTTTTGGTTATTGGTGATGAAATCTTATGAGTTTGGCATTTTAGAATGATTAAATGCATTATTTAGTAAAGTGTAAACAATTAAAATAAATTGTTTATAAGCTTAAGAAATATTATTCTTTCAATATCATTATACAGAAATATTGGTATGGATTTTATTGTGGAATTTCTACCTTTTTCATGTCGGGGTTACTATTCACGAGTTACTATTCATGAGTTACTATTCACGAGTTACTATTCACGGGTACTATTCACGACAAAATTGGTTTCTTTTTCTAACCAAATTATAGTTGATTTATGAATATTACTCTTGAGATTAAATCTAGATGTTTTGATTATATTGATTTTACTATCATATATAATATTTTATAACCCTAATGATGATATTCTCTTTGACTTGAGTGTAAAAATGGGTAGATTTTTGGTATGATCATGACTATGGGTTCTCTTTGGCCAAGAAGGTAAAGTTGAATTGTTGATTGGTATGATCGTGACCATTGAATATATAATCGAATATCTTTAGCTTAAGTGCAAAGGTGAAATGATCAACATGGTTATAATTATTGTTTATATAAATTTCGAAATGATTATATATTTCTTTGAGATAATAATATATTTGGCCTATAGTGCAAATATGAATCTGTTGAGGAATATCTTTGGCCCGTAGTGCAAAGATGAATTATTGATGAATAATATTTGGCCAGTAGTGCAAAGATGAATTATTGATGAATATCTTTGGTCAGTAGTGCAAAGATGACATGTTGTTGAATATCTTTGGCCAGTAGTGCAAAGATGAACATGTGTTGAGATGAACATGACCAACTGGTGATACAAATGAATATCTTTGGCCGTAGTGCAAAAATGAAATTATTAGTATGATTATGAACAAGAAATGTGATTTGGTGTAACCATGATCTTTGATGTTTCAGGTAAAGATAGGTGATGAAAATTATCTTCGTCCTAGATGAGAAGAGGAATTTAGAACTACAGTTATGATTATGAGTTATCCATATGATTGTGGACCAGGATTGTTGATTGATGTTACAGGGATAAAACATTGTTGGTGGATTTTTAACATGGAGAAGATAATAGACTTTATAGTCTATTTGACTCTTCTAATGGATTGCTCGTTCCGCTGCAACTATGGTTGAAAATTTTTATCATCTACCATATGTTCTAAATCTCTGATTTGTTATTGATGGAGGCTATTGATAATTTAATTATCTTTAGTCATGATATTCTTTACTGAGCTAGTTGTGCTCACCCTTTTGCTTTACAATTCCTTTTTCGTAATAAGAGTGTAATTTGGGTGAGAAATGGGGTAATGAGGGGAATAGAGCGGTAGTCTATAGATGTTGAGGGTGAGCTAACCCAACGTTGGAAGGGTGTTTTGTCACTATCATACAAGATGTCTAATGACATACAAACTCAGTATCATCATAAGAGGCGAGGATGTGCTCATCCACTTGCCGAGTATATCTACCAAAGCACTATCTATATTATCTTGGAGTTTATTTGAAATATAACTCTCAATTAGAGACAGTAGAGATAATGATATGTTAAGAGAAGGCTCACCATTGGGAAGAATATGATAGTAATCTTCTAATTTTTCTTTGGGGTCTATTGGGTCAACCAAGGATAATTCTCTGGACATATGATATCTATCATAACCTAGACGCATGGCCTCCCATGTACGAAGGTTTCCTTGAGCACTTCCCAAAGATTTTAGTTTCTAAAAGCAGGTCTTTGACTATACCTTTATGTAAGGTGTCTTTGTGAGGTGTTGTCCACGGTTGGGACATGTGTCACATTTGGTATATATTTGTATCCAAACTCACAGTATATGTGTTTTTGTATTTTGCACGACAATTATTGTAATAAAGTTGTAGTTGTATTCTGTACCATGTATTTGGCGACTTAGAATGGGTTGGATTGAATGGACCTATTTTGGGGTCGTTACAGAAAGAACCATTAAAGTTGGCAATGGAGAGTCTATACAAGTTGAAGTTGTAGGAACTCTTCCTTTAGTTTTGGAGAGTAGTTTCATCTTGTATTTATATGATACATTTTATGTTCCCGGTATGACACGGAATTTAATTTATGTGTGACGCCCCCAAAATAGGTATACAATACCCATTCTGAGTCACCAAATACATGGTACAGAAAGCAAACTACAACTTCAATAATACAATTGTCGTCAAAAAATACTTAACAACACATATTGTGAGTTTAAATATAAATATTGTCTTCTAGACAATATCCACACTCAAATAAGTCCTCATTACAATTATTCAAACACTATTTTTCAAAAATAGTGAGGACTGCTAAAACATCTTTCTAGAACCATCACTCCATACCCCGACTAGATCCTGCTATGTTCTCACCTCCTGAAAAGAAAGATGGAACAAAAGGAAAAAGGTGAGCTCAACTAGCCCAGTAAAGAATATTATGACTAAGATAATATACAATAAATTATCATTAGTTTTCAACAGGGAAAAATCTGATAAAATATAATAGACAACAAGTTTTAGATCAACAACTGCAGCGGAAATAACAATCCATTAGAAGAGTCAAGTAGAAAATGAGTTCTACTATCTTCTAAGATTTAAAAGTCCATCATCAATATTTTATCCCTGTAATATCAATCAATATACATCTTTAATCAAATATTCATCTTTGCACTACAGGCCAAAGATATTCATTTGTATCACCAGTTGGTCATGTTCATCTCAACACATGTTCATCTTTGCACTACGGGCCAAAGATATTCATCAGTTAATCATTCATCTTTGCACTACAGGCCAAAGATATTCAGTAAAATCATCATTTAGGACCGAGGATGATGAAAAATATTTTAAAGAAAACGAACACAGTGAGATAGAAGGACAAATAGTAGGGATTCGTATAATAGTTTATCCAAGATCAATAATACTTCATAAATACCAATTTTGAAGCAGAATTCAAAAATAAAGATCAAAATATGGATACAATCAAAGATAGTAACCATAATAGATATCTTGGACAAAAAGAAGAAAATTTTATTTTTTTCGGTGAATAGTGTTGTGACGCCCCCAAAATAGGTATACATCACCCATTCTGAATTATCAATACATGGTACAGAAACAACTACAACTTTATTATTACAACAGTAAAACTGTGAGTTTGAATACAAATATTATCTTCTAGACAATATCTATACTCAAATAAATCCTCATCACATTTCTTGATACATTATTTTACAAAAATGGTGAGGACTACTAAACAACTCTCTCTAGAACCTTCATTCCATTACCCAGGCTCAGTACTCGCTTATATTCTCGCCTCACGAGAAAAAAATGGAACAAAAAGGAAAAGGGTGAGCCAAACTAGCCCGATAAAGAATATTATGACTAAGATAATATACAACAAATTATCATTAGTCTTCAACAGGAAAAAATCTAATAGAATACAATAGACAACAAGTTTTAAATCAATATTCGCAAATGAAATAATAATTCATTAGAAGAGTTAAGTAGAGAATGCAAACTACTATCTTCTCATGTATGAATTTAAAAGTTCATCGTCTATCTTTTATCCCTGTAACATCAATCAATATATATCCGGAATCAAATATTCATCTTTTTACTACAGCCAAAGATATTCATCGATTAGCCATGTTCATCTAAACACCTATTCATCTTTGTACTACGAGCCAAAGATATTCATCGAAATCATTCATCTTTGCATTTCTACAGGCCAAAGATATTCAATAATATCATCATTTAAAGGCGAGGATGATGAAAAATATTTTTAAAGAAAGCGAATCCGATTGAAACAAAATGACAAGGATTAAGGATTAAGGATTAGTACTTTGTTTTATCCATACCTCAAAAATAATCACAGTGGTGTAAAATTCAAGAATGATCAAAACATGGATACAATCAAAGCTAGTATCCACAATAGATATTTAGAGCTAAAAGGGAAAATTTTCATTTTCGATGAATAGTGCCAGATTCGTGAATAGTGTCATTACACGTAAATAGTGTCAGATATCGTGAATAAGGCCAGATATCGTGAATAAGTAACTCAAACACCAAAAGATAGAAATTTCACAAAAAACATCATCATGCTTTGTGAATAGTACTCGTGAATAGTAACTCATGAATAGTAACCCCGACATGAAAAAGTTTCAAATTTGATAAAAAGTTTCAACCAATATATCGGCATAATGATATTGAAGAAGTAATATCACTACGAAGAAATAACATCCCTTACCTCAAAAGATCAGTACTTCTAGCTGAAACACCGGATATAGGCTATGACTTGAACTTGCACCGTATAGCAATACTCAAAATATACTCAAAATACTCACAAGAATACGCTCGATAATATAGAGAGAGAAAACTTCAGTTTCTGGTGTGATTTTCAATTCTAACCTAAGCATCCTATTTATAGGAAAATGCTTAGAACACCAAAGTAGAAAATTTCATAAATTAATATTATATATATACAAATTTGTCTACGCACCTAGAACCATCTGAATTCAGCAACTTGCATGTGTTTAATGAGGCTAACCAAACACAAAAAATGTTTTTGTTAATTAAAACAATTAAAACTTCCAAAAATCAATTATTTCGAAGCTTCGGAACTTTAATAATTCATAATAAATAGTCCTTTTATCAGAAAATTCAAATCTTGCGAGTTTTTATAGGAAATTCAATTTTATACAACTTTACAGAAGAAAGTTTTTCCAAATTCCAAGCGTAAATTGACCGGAAATCCATAAACCAGGCGATTTTACAAAAGTTATAATCAAATTTCAATCAAGAAATGGGGTCCACCGAGCACACATAAAGCGTGCTTTTTAAATATTTTTGGTAACAAAAATACTTCTCCTCCACATATACTCATATATCCCACATTTATTGTAAAATATCATCATTATTATATTATTAAAATATAATAATATATTTAAATGAATTATTTTATCGTAAAAGATAAAATTTCAATTTTCAACAATTGTCACATTAAAAATTCTCCATCTATATCCACATAAAATCAATATTTTCCTCATCATATGAATCAATAATTAATTACTCACAAATAATATTACAGAATCACAATATTGACAACCGTGCATTCCAGGAAAGGGGGCTTTCAATAAGAATTTCTCCTTCTTGGCGCGCAATTAGGTGACCAAACCTCTCCTTAGATGTAACTTTCTAGACATTGCCAATAATGTTATCTAATAATATTATTCAAATAATATGAATTATTGCTTCAATAATGAAAAATACACATGTAATGACAATTATTGAAACAAATGATAATATAAAATATCAACGCAACAATTATTAAATCAATAAAATAAAATCTTGAGCGGTAATTATCGTAACCATTATTGATTAGTGCCTTTCACGTAAGAATCAATAATTGGTGCAATACCGTATCTTCGTGTTTTAACCCACCGAGTATTTTAACAAGATTAATTCAGAATAACTACGCCTGTTAGTTTTTTAAACAACTTATATTTTTCGTTTTCTTCATCCAATCGCTTTTTCAGTTATGGGGCCCACATGGTTTCGCGCGTCGTATTTAAATATTTCCGAAGCGATCTTAATATTCCACGACCAAACGAATATTCCCAAACAACAATGAATATTTTATAACCACTTGCTTATTTTGAAATATTTATGTATTTTACCCATAACTATCCACATTAATCAAATCAACCCTTACTATTTCAAAATAATAAATATAGAAAATTAAATTTCATTAATAATAAGTTGGGGTCTTCAAGTGCCGTTAGTGAATAGTGAATAAAGATAGTATCGTGAATAAGACCCAGATATCGTGAATAGTAACTCCCAAACACAAAAAGTTCCAAATTTGATAAAAACGTTCACCAATATTTCTAAGATAATGATATTGAAGAAAATAATATCATTTAAGAAGAAAATAACATCCCTTACCTCAAAATAACCGTACATCTGACTGAATTTCGGATATAGTGCTGACAGAAACTTGTACTGAATAGTAACTCTCAAAGTATCTAAATACTCACAAAATACGCTCAATAATCTAAAGAGAGAAAACTTGTTTCTGGTGTGATTTTCAATTTTAACTTAGCCCTTTATTTATAGGAAAATGTTAGCACGCCGAAGCAGACTTAACCTGCAACCTGATGGCTTTACCTGCTACTATTCCCACCCACCACATTTGAATAAAAATCTCAGCACATTTTTACCAACCAAAAGTGGGGCCCACCAATTCTAGAATTTTCCACCAAAATCATTTATAACCTAATTTCCGAATTAGTCACCTCTTAAAATTCATAACAAATCATACGTTCATTTTTAATGGTTCAAAATTTGTAGACATATACTCAACTTATATATGTATAACATATCCAAAAATCTTAACGATCCAACGGTCGGATTAAAAATTATAACTCCTGCAATATATCTCAAAAATATTGGTTTAATTTTTAATTAATACCTCCATTCCGACAAAAATACTGATAAAACACCTCAACATTAACTCCTTCATTTTTAACCACAATAAATATATCCAACATTTATATCCACATAAAATAAATATTTCCTTATCATATGAATCAATAATTAATTATTCATAAATAATATTACAAAATCACATTTATGACAACCAAAGCCGCTCCTGGAAAAGAGGGCTTTCAATAAGAATTTCTCCTCATCTTGGCGCAATTAGGTGACCAAACCTCTCCTCGATGAGAACTTTTTAGACATTGCTAATAGTGCTATCTCATAATATTTTTCAAATAATATGAATTATTGATCCGATAATGGAAAATACTGTGCAGTGATAATTATTGAAACAACAATAATATAAAATATCAACGCAATAATTATTGAATCAATAAAATATTGAACAGTAATTACTGTAACAATTATTGAGTAGTGCCTTTTTACGTAAGAATCAATAATTCAAAAATACTGTGCATCCACGCGTATATACTGTATTTTAACCACCGGGTATTCCAACAAAGTGTTAACGGTAACAACTACGCCGTTATTTGTAAAAACTCAAATTTGTCATTTTTTCATCCGATGAGTTATCCGTTATGGGGCCCCTGAAATGGTTTGTCTTGGTCGCATGCGAATATTCAAGACGGAAAGAATATTCCCCGACCAAATGAATATTCTATAACTACTTGCTTATTTTGAAAAAATTTCACATTTCACCCATATCCAAAGCATTATATCAAATTAATACCTTATTATTCACAATAATAATTAGAGGAAATTCGATTTTATTTATAATAAGTTGGGGTCTTACAACCTCCCCTCCTTATGAAATTTCGTCCTCGAAATCGACGACGATACATGACAGTGTTTCAAAAGGTGAGGATACCTCGCTTTTATTTCTGATTCCAACTCCCAGGTCATTTCTTCAATAGCATGGTTTCTCCACAAAACCTTAACTTGTGGTATAACCTTCGTGCGTAGGACATACTCTTTCCTATCCAAGATCTTAACAGGTACTTCTTCGTACGTTAAATCTTCGGCTATCTCGTCTAGTTCTAAAACAATAATATGGTTCAGGTCTTTCACATATTTACGAAGCATGGATATGTGAAAAACATTATGAACACGAGACATACTTGGAGGTAATGCGAGTCTATAGGCCACATTTCCTATTCGGTCAAAAATCTCGAATGGACCAACAAATCTTGGATTGAGCTTTCTCTCTTTCCAAATCTTGTAACTCCCTTCCATGGAGCAACACGTAATAAAGACATGATCTCCAATATTAAACTCCACGTCCTTTTTCTATGAAGATCAAGATAACTCTTTTGTCGATCTTGTGAGGTTTGAATCGTTGTCGAATCATTTGGATCTTTTTACGTCGTAGTCATGCGTACTAATTGCAGTCCCAACAACATTGTTTCTCCCACCTCGTCCCAAAGATCTTTGGAAGCGACACTTTAAATCCATACAACGCCTCAAATGGAGCCATGCCTATACTTGTTTGATAACTGTTGTTGTAGGAGAATTCTACCAATGGCAAGTACTTATCCCAACTCCCATTGAAATCTAGGACACAAATTATCTTAATAGATCTTCAAGAGTTTGAATAGTCCTCTCTGATTGCCCATCCGTTTGAGGATGGTATGCCGAGCTGAATCGTAAATCCGTACCCATAGCTTTCTGCAAGCTAACCCAAAATCGTGAAGTGAATCTTAGGCGATCCGAAACTATGGATACTGGCATGCCATGCAATCGCATAATCTCATTCACGTACATACGAGCAAGATGTTCAAGGGAATAAGTCTCACGTATCGGTAAGAAATGGGCAGACTTGGTTAATCTATCAACAATAACCCAAATTGCATCTACGCCTTGAGAAACTTTGGGAAGACCTGTAACAAAATCCATAGTAATGTGTTCCCATTTCCATTCCGGAATCTCAAGTGGTTGCAATGGACCTTTTGGCACTTGATGCTCCGCCTTTACACGTTGACAGGTTAAACACCTCGAGATAAACTCCGCGATCTCTCTCTTCATATTATTCCTCCAAAATGTATGTCGAATATCATGATACATTTTGGTACTCCCAGGATGGATTGCAAACAGTGTATTGTGTGCCTCCATCATGATTCTATGCTTTAAATCAGAGTCGTTAGGAACACAAAGTCTGGAGTTGAATCTAAGTATTCCTTCTTCATCGATTCTCGCTTCTGGAATAGCTCCTTCTTGCACTTTCTTCTTCATACGTATCAGCTCCAGGTCCGTAGCTTGAGCAGCTGTAACTTTATTGATTAAAGTCGGTTCTACTCGTATATTCACCATCATCATGTGGGTCCCTGGAGTCTTTAATTCTACCTCCATCCTTTGCAAGTCATACAGAATGGGCCTTTGCATTGACAATATCGCTTTTCGCATCGCGATATGATCTTCACTAACGCGCCGCCTACTACGTTCGCTTTTCGAGGATAATATTGAATAGTGTGATCGTAATCTTTCAATAGTTCAAGCCAACGTCGTTGCCGCATGTTGAGTTCTTTTGGGTGAAGAAATATTTGAGGCTTTTATGATCCAGATAGATCTCCACTTTCTCCCCATACGATAGTGTCTCCAGATTTTCAACGCGAACGATCACGCTAACTCTAGATCATGAGTAGGATAATTCCTCTCATATTCTTTGAGTTTGTCGTGAGGCATAGGCTATGACTTTCCCATGTTGCATGAGAACGCATCCTAACCCTTTGCACGAAGCATCGTCAGATATAACAAATCCATCCGAACCAGATGGTATTGCGTAATAGCAGTCGAAATGAGTCTCCTCTTGAGCTCTTGGAAACTCTTCTCGCATTCCTCGCTCCATACAAATTTTGTATCTTCCGAGTCAATCGAAGTTATCTGAGTAGCGATTCGAGAAAATCCTTCCACGAATCTCCGATAATAACCAATTTAAGCCCAAAAGCTACGTGATTTTGGCCACCGACTTCGGTTGCTCCCAACGTTGTCTCGCTTCAATCTTCACGGTCAACAGATACTCCATGTTTTGACACCACGTGCCCAAGGAATGCTACTTCCTCAAGCCAGAACTCGCATTTCTTCAGCTTGGCATAAAGTTTGTTTTCACGAAGACTTTCAAGTATCAGCTTCAAATGGTGCTCATGATCTTCACGGCTTTTGGAATAGATGAGGATGTCATCAATAAAGACAACAACGAATATATCCAAATATTCCTTGAATACACGGTTCATCATATCCATGAAAGCAGCTGGAGCATTAGTCAATCCAAAAGACATGACTAAGAATTCATAATGCCCGTACCGAGTTCTGAAGGCAGTCTTTGAAATATCCTCAGTTTTAATCTTCAGCTGATGATATCCAGAACGAAGGTCGATCTTTGAAAAGAATTGTGCTCCTTATAACTGGTCTAACAGGTCATCAATGCGAGGTAAAGGATACCTATTCTTGATGGTGACATGGTTTAATTCTCGGTAGTCAATACAAAGTCGCATACTCACGTCTTTCTTCTTTACGAATAAAATAGGAGCACCCCAAGGAGATGTACTAGGACGAATGAAACCGATGTCTAACAATTCCTGTAGTTGGGCTTTTAACTCCTGAAGTTCAATAGGAGCCATTCGATATGGGGTTTTAGAAATGGGCTTTGTACCCGGTTCAAGGTCAATAAAGAATTCAACATCACGTTCTGGGGGTATACCGGAAAGTTCTTCAGGAAATACATCAGGAAATTCTCTAACAACAGAAATATTATTCAAATCTGACTTGTCTTTGTTCAAATCCATAACATGGGCTAAGAAATCTTGACATCCGTTTTTCAATAAACGAATAGCTTTGTGGCTTGATATGACAGTGACTAATTTTAGTTGTTTAGTAGTTTGAATTCGTATGACAGGTTGGTTAGGAATATGAAAACTAACAACCTTACGAAAACAATCAATTTTAGCATGATGAGTGGTTAACCAATCAATTCCTAAAATCACATCAAAAGCAAGTATCTTTAAAGAGATAAGATCAACAGGTAATGTGACATTGCCAACTTGGATCATGCAAGATTTATAAACTGTAGATGTAACGAAGGTTTCACCCAATGGAGTTTCAACAGATAAGTCAAAGTCCAATTTCTCCAGAGTCAAGTTTAAACGTTGAGCACAAGCATGAGAGATAAAAGAATGGGTAGAACCGGTATCTAGTAAGGTATAAACTTCGCAAGAGTTCAAGATTAGCTTACCCGTGATCACCTCGTTCGGGTTCCACACGTTTTGGTGATCACGACAAACGCTTCTTCCAGAACTGGCCGATTTCGACTTATCTGGGGATGAATTTCGAGTCACCATCCCCGTTGAACTTGGTTTTGCTACAGAACAATCCCGAGCTATGTGGCCTTCCTTTCCATAGTTGTAACATACCTTAGATTGTTGTGGACAGTTTGGACTGATATGTCCCTCTTTCCCGCATTTGTAACATCTAACCTGGTGGTCGTTTCTTCCCTAGAATTTTTGTTGGTCTTTGGTGCTGCCATCTTGATGTCTTCCGTCATTGTTGAATCTCCTCTTTCTGAAATTTCCACTTGACTCACCTCTCCTATTATCATGGCCATGATGACCACCCGAGTGGTTACCACCTTTGTTCATATTTTTCCTCCTCGTTGGTTATCATTGCTCGATGACTATCACACCGCATATGACCACGGGTTGTGGTCCCTCGGTTGAACATACTCACTATCTCATTCTAATAATTGAGCCATGTTGACAAACTGAATCTGAATAGAGAAAATTTATAAGAGATAAGGTATTGACGAATCTTGGGTTTTAGACCTCTCAGAAACATCCTTGTCATTCGTTCCTCATTCTCTACCAAATGAGGTGCAAGAACTCGATAACTCAATGAACTTCGTGATCGTCATTGGGACACCATCGTGTTGTTTTGTTCCAAATCGATAAACTTTACCTCCTTCATATGACGAATACTTTCAGGAAAGTACTTGTCATTGAATAGTTTCTAAAACGTTTCCCAAGACATGTTGAGTGCAGCAGGCTGGGTACGCTTCACAAACTCCCACCAATAGTCTGCCTCACCGCGGAACATAGAGGTGGTGAATGGAACCTTCTGTTCCTCCGTGCATCCCAAGACATCGAATATCTTGGTAATTTGCTTGACCCACATTTCCGCCTTGATCGGATCCGGCTTTCCAATAAATTCGGGGTCCCAACTCCTTGAATCTGCTTGGGTCGTGATGCATCAAGACGTTGGTATCACTTCCACTGTATTTTGTACACGAGTCTCCCTCGTTTGATTTTGCATGAACTGCAAAAAGCTCCTAAACATTCCATCATTCATCGTTTGCTTTCGGTGAGTGTTGTTTACGGGAGGAATATTGCCTTCCTGTTGCACGTTCTCTGGTTTTGTAACTAAAGGTTGTTCCACACGCCTCATACACTCCATTGTTAACGTTCTCGTGACCCATTCTTAAATCATCGCCATAAAACAAGGGTTAATTAAACAAATTAACATATCACATAATATCCCTATATTATGATGACCAACAAATAAGCTTAGATAGGACACACTAGCGAAGGATTTACTCATTTCTCCCTCCTAGTTCTATTCCCGATCTCCGCCAGAGACCATATCCCTAAGCTTTGATACCAACTGTGACGCCCCCAAAATAGGTATACAACACCCATTCTGAGTTGCCAAATACATGGTATAAAAAGCAAACTACAACTTCAATAATACAATTGTCGTGCAAAATACGACAACACATATCTTTGTGAGTTTAAATACAAATATTGTCTTCTAGACAATATCCACACTCAAATAAGTCCTCATTACAATTATTCAAACACTATTTTACAAAAATAGTGAGGACTGCTAAAACATCTTTCTAGAACCATCACTCCATACCCCGACTAGATCCTGCTATGTTCTCACCTCCTGAGAAAAATGGAACAAAAGGAAAAGGGTGAGCTCAACTAGCCCAATAAAGAATATTATAACTAAGATAATATACAACAAATTATCATTAGTTTTCAACAGGGAAAAATCTGATAAAATATAATAGACAACAAGTTTTAGATCAACAACTGCAATGGAACAAAGAATCCATTAGAAGAGTCAAGTAGAGAATGAGTTCTACTATCTTCTAAGATTTAAAAGTCCATCATCAATATTTTATCCCTGTAACATCAATCAATATACATCTTTAATCAAATATTCATCTTTGCACTACAGGCCAAAGATATTCATTTGTATCACCAGTTGGTCATGTTCATCTCAACACCTGTTCATCTTTACACTACAGGCCAAAGATATTCATCAGTTAATCATTCAACTTTGCACCACAGGCCAAAGATATTCAGTAATATCATCATTTAGGACTGAGGATGATGAAAAATATTTTAAAGAAAACGAACTCAGTGAGATAGAAGACAAATAGTAGGGATTCGTATAACAGTTTATCCAAGATCAATAATACTTCATAAATACCAATTTTGAAGCAAAATTCAAAAATAAAGATAAAAACATGGATACAATCAAAGATAGTAACCATAATGGACATCTTGGACAAAAAGAAGAAAATTTCATTTTTTTCGGTGAATAGTGCCGTATTCGTTAATAGTGTCGTATACATGAATAGTAATCCCAACACAAAAAGTTCTAAATTTGATAAAAACGTTCACCAATATTTCGGCATAATGATATTGAAGAAAATAATATCATTTAAGAAGAAAATAACATCCCTTACCTCAAAATAACCGTACTTACGATTGAATTTGGATATATATCTTGTGAAACTTATCTTTGAATAGCAACTCTCAAAGTATCTAAATACTCACAAAATACGCTCAATAATCTAGAGAGAAAGAGAGAAAACTTGTTTACGGTGTGATTTTCAATTTAACTTAGCCCTCTATTTATAGGAAAATGTTAGACGTCAAGCAGACTTAACTCAGAACTGATGGCTTTTTACTCGCTACTATTCCCACCCACCACATTTGAATAAAAATCAAAGACATTTTCACCAACCAAAAGTGGGGCCCACCAATTCTAGAATTTTCCACCAAAATCATTTATAACCTAATTTCGAATCAACCACCTCTTAAAATTCATAACAAATCATACGTTCATTTTTAACGGTTCAAAATTTGTGGACATATACTCAACTTATATATGTATAACATATCCAAAAATCTCAACGATCCAACGGTCGGATTAAAAATTATAACTCCTGCAATATATCTCAAAAATACTGGTTTAATTTTTAATTAATACCTCCATTCCGACAAAAATACTGATAAAACACTTCAACATGAACTCCTTCATTTTTAACCACAATAAATATATCCAACATTTATATCCACATAAAATAAATATTTCCTTATCATATGAATCAATAATTAATTATTCATAAATAATATTACAGAATCACATTTATGACAACCAGGCCGTTCCCAGAAAAGAGGGGGCTTTCCAATAAGAATTTCTCCTTACTGGCGCGCAATTAGGTGACCAAACCTCTCCTTGACAGAACTTTCTAGACATTGCCAATAATGTTATCTCATAATATTATTCAAATAATATGAATTATTGATCCGATAATGGAAAATACTGTGCAGTGATAATTATTGAAACAACAATAATATAAAATATCAACGCAATAATTATTGAATCAATAAAATATTGAACAATAATTACTGTAACAATTATTGAGTAGTGCATTCTTACGTAAGAATCAATAATTCAAAAATGCTGTGCATCCACGCAGACATCGTATTTTAACCATTGGGTATTCTAATGTGTTAATCTGTAATAACTACGCCAAGATTATTTGTAAAAACTCAAATTTGTCATTTTCTTCATCCGACCGTTATCCGTTATGGGGCCCACAAATGGCTGCGCCGTCGTACGAATATTCCCCGACAGAAAAAATATTCTATAACTACTTGCTTATTTTGCAAAATTTTCACATTTCACCAATATCCAAAGCATTATATCAAATTAATATCTTATTATTCACAATAATAATTAGAGAAAATTCGATTTTATTTATAATAAGTTGGGGTCTTACATTATGTATCTAAACTTGACGTTGATGGATTTTCGTTTAAGTTTGGGAATAATAAAATAATTATTTATCATTACTCTTATGTTATTGGTTCTGGCTCTTTAGAGGGAAACTTCTATAAGATAAATTTGGATAATGTCTTTGTTGAATCCTTATTAATAATGAATGTGACAGAAAGTACCTCTAAAAGTGAAAATAAGAGTAAACTACATAAAGAGAATTCTTTAAAATTGTGGCAGCAATGCTTAGGCCATATTTCAAAAAGACAGAATGCAACGTCTTATAAAGGATGGAATTCTCCATTCACTAGAGTTTTTTGATCTTGACCGTTGTATTGAATATGTATAAAAGGAAAAATTTATGAATGGTAATAAGAAAGGAGCCACTAGAAGTGGTGCACTACTTGAGGTGATTCACACTGATATATGTGGACCATTTTCTCTTAGGATTGAAGACATTCACCTTTAAGCGCAGCGGAAGCGTGATACACACAAGACATCTTCTCTTAATTCATGTAAGTACTTAATATTATGATTATTAATTTTATTTTATTCTAATACAATAACACGTTCCGGTATAATTATTTAACATGTAATTTGCCTTAGTTGATTGTTCTTGAGATGATAATATAAATATTGTGACATTTTGAGTTTTTGGATAATATTAAAATAAAGATTTAGTAAAATAAATTTTTATTTTAATAGTTATTATATTACATTGGATGTGTGATTACGTGCGGTATAATATGAGGATGTATGTGATAAGGTAAATATAATAATTTATAGTTATTATATTTAGTAAATTGTTATAAACAATTTATTGTGGGAAAAGAAATCAAATTATTGTTGTATTTGATTTATATTATACTGTTTATGTGATAATTACGGTATAATGAACGTGTGAAGGTGGCGTGCTAAATATATTAAAATATATTTATTGCGTAAATAATTTACGAAAGCAAATTATAATACAATTGATGTAAATTTTGTGTATATTAAAATAGTTTATGAAAATAAATTATTTTAATTAATTTATTAAATAAAATATTTTTATTTAATAAATAGCTTCCATTTTCATGAAAAGGGATTATGGGATATAGTATATTTATTATATGGAATGTAATATATATATATATATATATATATATATATATATATATATATATATATATATATATATATATATATATATTATGGGAAAAAAGAAATTTGGGTCCTTAAATAAATAATCAATACATGTTGAGAATCAAGGAGTGGAATATTAAGTCAAACGAAGTTAAGCAGGAGGTGGCTTAACATTACACTAGCAAACCTCCATTAAGCATTTTTTATCTGTTTATGGGAGAGAGATAGAGCCCAAGGAGAATATACCCAAAAAACACTCAGTATTCTATTCATTCTTCTCCCTTTCCGTTCCATTCAATTCCTTCTTTCTAACTGTTCTACATAGAAGTTACCAAAGCTCTCTTGAGTTCGGCTAAGGGGTGAAGTAGTAACTGAGTTGAGTGATGATTTCGAACAACAACAATGGGGAGATTGCAGGAATTGGGTATCAAGAAAACTGAACTTCATCAAATTTAAAGGTTATAAATATAAGGTAAGCTATTCATTCATAACTATTTTGGTAGAAAGTTGGGTAACAAGTGTTATAGATGTTATTTATAGCTATGATTGAACTGTTGATTGGACTATAAATTAAAAGGAGATTAAGTGTGTGTTATAAAGAGCAACAAAGGAAGAAAATATGGGTTTAGACAAACCTAAACCTCTGTGTATTCTGTCCCGAAAATGGTTGCACATAAAGATGTTTGTTAAAGGTCTCTTAAGGACTGTTAAGCTTAAGTCATGAAATTAAGTGAGGGTTGAGGTTAAGAACTCTTTATACATGTTATATTAGGTGAATTAAATGATTTTTGTTGGCCTAAAGTAATTGGAAAACTGTTTTGGAATGAATAACATTTTCATGCTCAATCTATAAATTCTTAACAGAGCAGTTTGGTGGCTCTGTTAGACTGATCTAAAATGTCCGAAACAGATGACTTGTGTTTTAAAAAAAAATAAAAAATGCTATGATATACCCTTTATAACATGTGAAAGTTTGGTTTCTATTGGACAACTAGTGGATTGTTTTGGACCAATTTGTGTTGTGCTCTGAAATTGAAAGATTAAGTTCTGGGATGATGTGTGGTACTCTTATGAGTTATGAACACAACTCAATTGGAACGAGGGAAAAATCCGTAGTAATGAAATCATGGCAGATTTCCTAGTAAAACATGTACAACGAACTAATTAAAACTGTTTTTGGGGTTGTTCTTGAGCCAAAATATATTAGGGTATAGCACTGAAAATTTTAGTTATGTAATGGTGGTTTGTGCTCCTATGAGTTATGGAAATAATCCAATTGGAATGAATCAAAAAGGAGCTAAAACGAATTTATAGTGAAGATTTTAGCAAAACATATTAGAAATCAAAAAATTGTGGACTGCTGACCCTAAGGACAAATTTGGGGCTAGCTATATTTTCTAGAAAATTTTGGGCTTTTGGGGTATTATAGTACATTGAATAAGCTTTCCATAGACTCTGGAATGAACTAATTCCGACTTCGGAGCAACGAGTTATGACCGTTCAAAGTAGTGGCGTTAAATCTGTAACAAATTAGGAGCAGTCCTCTTGCACGAATTTTCTGGAATTCTGTGTTTCAAATTTGAAAGTGGTCAAAGAATAAAAGTTGTAGTCCCGGAAGTTAGCTTCGCGTGGGCTCAAGAATCGCTCAAAAATGTTTTGAAACGAAGAAGTTATATTTGTATTTAAGCAAGAAGAGGTCAAGCTGGAAAACAATTAAAAAGCTGTTATGACAGAGCATTTTTGGAGCTTTGTTTGGGCTGTTTAAAGTTTCTGAAATGGGTGATTTATATTTTATTAATATATTCTACTAGGGTTTCTTCAATATATCAAAAATTGGTTGCAATCTGAACTACGAGCGAAAGGTTAAAAATGCGCAAACTAGGCATTTCGTTATGAAAGAAAAAGAACCAATGGCATCGCCATTGTATTTGCTGAAGAAAGCAAGACGCCAAACAATCGTCTTGTGTTGTGGTGGGCAGTTCACCCAACTGATTTTGGCTCGTGGTTTTGACGGTCTAAATTGCTTGTAATGCTTGGATTATAATTTTTATAATTAGATGGATATACTACCTAAAATATATCCAAAATTCAAAGCATATGAACGAGTGGTTTAAAAGATATAACATCACGAAACGAGTGTCAAAGCAAGGGAACTACTCAGGCAACGCCGAGGCATTAAGCCATGCGTATTACGCATGAGGCCAAATTTACTAGTAGCGTTGGCCTGTTTGGCTAGTTGATTCCGCGCTGCGATTCTTGGTTGGCTTTAATGATTTGGCATGTAGCAAGACACCAGAATGGAAGTAAAAATGTAATATAACAACTTTATATCATGAAAACTCATCTTGAGCGTAAGAAAAATAATAAACATGTAATGTAAACATAAGTTTACATGTTTACGTAAACGTAAGCCGAGAAATAATATGCAAAACGAGTATAAAGCTAAATGAAATGCACGAACCCGTTTAAAATTATATTGGACATGAAAGTGTTAAAACAAAGGTGTCTGAAGTTCGAAATGGAGATTTTGAACACAAGATTACATAATGTTATATGTATGAATTTAAAGTACAAGAGAAGCAAAAATGTAAGTTATTCGCGGGAATAAATGTGAAGCTAAGCTACAAATAAAGCGAAGCATTCGCGAACGTGTCGATAACATGATTTGACACATGAACTATTAAAAAGGTATGAAAATTACCGAAATTAAATAAATGATGTAGTGAGCCATGTTTGTGCAGTAAAAACTATTCATAAACCATATAGTTCCGAGTTTACTATAAAAGAGAGGAATATTCTTAAAATAGGATATAAGTGGTTTATGTTTCGAAATGTAAAGTATTTATACACTAAAGTCATGTGACATAATTGGTTATCTAATATGCGTGTATGTGAACACGATTGTGTAGGATTCGTGGCGAGAAGTTAAAGTAAACTATAACAGTAATTTTCAATCAAGGCAAGTTTTTCAGTTCTATTATGTTTGTGGATTAAATGTGATTATGTGGTGAGATGTATACCATGCTTTATGAATTGTTAAAGTCAAAATATGACTAAGTTAATTGGGTTATGGAACTCAATTTATATGTGATAACACATGTTGTATGAAGTAAATCGATAAATTAGAAATGTATAATGCATGAATGTATGCTTTGTAAGGAATGAATGATGCATGTAGGATATGCATAGTAAAGAATATATGTTGCATGCGGATATGCATAGTAAAGAAAATATAGTGCATATGAAATTGTGTGCTATATGAAACATGATAGACTATTAAATTTGTTGGGCTGTCAAGCTCAATCTTGCAAACACAAACTTTTTGTTGGTTAATGATGTTAAGCAATATTACTTGTTATACGTACAGATGATGAAGATTGAACGATGCGCAAAATGAATGCATTTCTTTGAATTAGAAATGGTATAAAGTTACGATTGATAGTTTTGTTAAATGTAATTGGCAATTATGTATAGTTTGACATGTTGAACAAATAAAGAATGTTTTTTCTGAAATGAGAATATATATGATTCTGAAATAAGTAAATCATTGATAGAAAATATATCAAGTATTGAGACTTAAATTTTTAATACGTTTATTCAGATTATACAAATAATATAATAAATATGATTTTTGTATAAAGTAGAATCGTAAAGGTTGCGATTCAGGGAACAATGAATGACAGGAAAGGAAAAAAAATTTATTCCGCATTTTTAGCTATTTTAACATTAAATAATGTTTTAAAGCTATAACAAGGTTGTGATAACGCACAAGATCGGGAAGGAAATTGTCCGATTTTGGGGGCATTATAAATATATATATATATATATATATATATATATATATATATATATATATATATATATTGCAAGTAGGAGATTTAAATATCAACATTATGTTGCAATACTCAAGTCTCCATCCGCACTTGTTGCGGTAGAATCATATTCTCATAACATAATAAATTCTCCTGATGTAACACTATGTTGCGGTAGGAGAGTTTACTTTTTAAATCCTTATCTCTAGAATTTGCGATGAACGGTGCAAGTTTTAATAGCCGTATATATAATTGAATAAGAGAAGATAGATTTGTTGGCCTAACATCTAACTAATCAAGAGGGGATTATTTCCGAGGGATTATTTCGACGAACCAAAGTTATTTCCGAGGGATTATTTCGTCGAACTTAAGGTAATTCCGAGGAAATTAATTCCGACAGAAATAAGGAATAAAACCTAATTGAGCGTCTTCTTCTCCAGCACCTCCTTTCTTTTTAATTTCAATAATCACTCTTCTCTCTCTCTCACAACTGGTCCCCCCCTCCCCCCGACACAACCCCTCCCCTCTCCCACCGGTCCCCTCTCCCCTCGAAACAGCCCCCACCCTCCCCCCCTCCCCTCCCCCCCCCTCCCTTGGTACCCCACCCCCACCCTCCCCCAATTGGTACCCACACTTCACTGCTCATCACTACTCCGCCGCTAAAGGTATGTTGAATTTCCTATATTTTGCATATTGGTGAAATGTATGTTTGAAATTACTCCTATATATCTATTGTTGGTGAAATTGTTGAAATTGGAACTTAATTTGAACTGGTGATGAAATTGGGGATTATTTTGAATAACAGTCGATGAAATTGGCATTATTTATATATAGTGCAAATTTTGCTGTTGAAAATTGAGATTATTTAATTTCTGCAAATATATTGGGATTGTGTATGGTAATTCTTACTACAATTATATATTATTTCATTGATGATGAGATTTCATTTTTTTCTGATTCATTGATATTATTTAGCTCAATTGGATCTGATTTTGGTATTGGCTTAATTAGTATTGCTATGATATCCTACAATTTAATTTTGTTTTGTAAATTTGTTATTTCTGACAGAATTTTCGACGGAATTTCTGTCAGAAATGTTCAATTGCAAAATTTGTGACCCCTATTTTATTGTATTTATGTATTTTATTTAGTTTCTTGATATTAAAATAAACTAAGTACCATGTAATTAGTTTTAACACTACAAAATAAAATAAAATAATATAATAATATAAACTAAATTTACATATTATATTATAAGATAATATAATATAAAATAATAAAATTAAATAACATAAGAAAATTAACTTAAAATGAAATAAAGTAAAATAAAATAATTGAAATAACATAATTTAATTAAAATAAAATAAATTAATGAAAATAAATTATAATAAAATAAATAAAATAATATAATGTAAATTAAATAACATAAGAAAATTAACTTAAAATGAAATAAAGTAAAATAAAATAATTGAAATAACACAATTTAATTAAAATAAAATAAATTAATGAAAATAATTTATAATAAAATAAATAAAATAATATAATGTAAATTAAATAACATAAGAAAATTAACTTAAAATGAAATAAAGTAAAATAAAATAATTGAAATAACATAATTTAACTAATATAAAATAAATTAATGAAAATAAATTATAATAAAATAAATAATATAATATAATGTGATACAAATTAAATTAAAGAAAATAAAATAAAACTAAATGAAATAACTTAAATCTTATCTAATAAATAAATAAATAAAATAAAATTAATTATATTTAATTAATATAATATAATATAATACAAAAAAATATAAAATAAAATAATTATATAAAATAAAATAATAAAAGAAAATAAAAGAAAATATTAAGTAGTACTTGCTTAGTCTTCTATAACAAAAGTAAATTAAATGAAAATAAAATAAGATAATATAAAATACTAAGTAGTACTTGCTTTAGAGTTCTACAACTAAAGTAAATTAAATGAAAATAAAATAAAATAAGTAATACTTGCTTAGTCTTCTACAACTAAAGTAAATTAAATGAAAATAAAATAAAATAAAATACCAAGTGGAATTTGCTTAGTGATCTACTTCAAAAGTAAACTAAATATGTAGTACACTTATTAGAAACTTTAGTAAACTAAGTCGCATAACCTTAATTTGCTACAATATTCAATATTTCTTTCTTCAATCTTCAATATTTATCATAAACTGAGTAGCACTTACTTAGTTTATATCATTGGAAAAATAAACTAAATAGCATTTGCTTAGTTTTTCACAATTACAGTAAACTGCATATATCCTTTATGTGCATGCATATAGTATTAATAGAATCTTAGAAACATGTTTGACATTCACTCAGTAGGAGTGAATGTCGAATAATCCCATTTGGGGGCATCTTTGGATGTTATGTCTCTCACTACTTAAATAAGTGCCAATTCACGTGGCGCTTTTTTTGTTTTGAGAATTTTTTAGATGGTTAACTCTACATGTTCTCCGAGTGCATATATACTTAGACTAAGTTGTCTTGGTCTATTACGTGTACTTAGAGACCATGGAGAGGTGCTGCTGAAATTTTCTTAAAACAGAAGAAACATGCTCATGATTTGCACTAGTGACACTACACAAAAAATGGCATCTAGTGAAGGACAAATCCTTCACAAGACATAATATATCACTCACAATAGATTTATTGCGAAGAAATATTTTCTTCACACGATTGTTCGCATAAGACCTTCTCGCAATTGGGTATCCTTCGCGAAGTAGTAACTAAATATTTTTTGTGAAGGATATATTGTGAATAACTTTTTTATTCACAAATTATATTTGGTAATGGAATATTGTTATTTAGTGAAAGATTAGTTTCCTTCATGAATAATATTTTAAGAAGACTATTTGAAATTAGTGAATAATTTTATTCCCTCATAAATAATATATTGTGAATAATAAATTTATTTAACGAGGAATATTTTCTTTTACTAAATATAAATTAAGAATCTTTATTTAATTTAGTGAAAGAAAAATCATTCACAAATTATAAATTTGTAAATAAAAATTAATTGCTAATCAAAAATTCAATGAAAATTATAATTAATTTTCAAATTAGTGATTTTATATTTATTATTATTATTAATATTAATATTAATATTAATATTAATCTCTATAAGAAATATTAAATTTAATATTTCAAGTAAATATAAATATTGTCATACTTTTTTTTTGCAAAATTTATAATTAAATAAAAAAGATACCAAAATGTACAACGGCTGAGGGGCATACCCCCGAAACAATAGTAAATTCACCAAAAGACAGACTAATTGCACTACAAGAAAAAGGTCTATCAGCGACCAATTATATCAGCAACCGCATATCCGGTCGCTGATATTCTTAATAGCGACCGATATTAGCGACCAACCTATATTCTAGTCGCTAATCTATATCAGAGACCAATCTGGGTCGCAATTTCGGTCATTAAACAAATTTACCCCCAAAATTTGGCAAGAAAAGTTGGTAGCCGTAGTTTTATCATGACCACTAGAAACAAAGCAATGACGCGTGCGTCATTTGATAAATCCATGTCATTAAAAGTCAGCGACCGCATGCGGTCGCAGATAGCGGTCGCTGATCAAACTAAATGAATTCAGTAACCAGTTCGCTCGACACAGAACACGGAAGGGAAAAAAAAGAGGGAGGTCACCGAAATAGAGAGAAGAGGGAGAAAGGGGGGAGAAGAGAAGAAGGAGAAGCAGTTTTCGTTCATTCTTCTTCAAATTAGAGACTAATTGTAGAGGTAAGAGCTACTTTTTAAGTTATTCGCTTTAATTTTTTGGTTGTTTGTTATTTTGTTCGTTCTTCTCCAAATCAAGATATGTTTGCTACTTAATTTGTGTTTTAAGAGTTAATTTATTGCAAAGAGTTGAATGAATGAATATGGCTATCATGCTTAAATCATATTTTGGGTAATATGATTATGATTTTATTAGTATTTGAAGTCGATTTGGGTAATATGATTATGTTTGGTTTATAAGTTTTGATTAGAGTAAAATTTATTTTGGGTAATACGTGATACTTTGGGTAATTTGATTTTGTTAATTTTATGGGTTTGGGTAACTTGATTAGTGATAGGATGGAGTTAGTATAAAATTTATATTTTGGGTAACTTGATTTGGGTAATAGGATGAATGTATTAGATTGTAGTTAGTATAAAATTTATATTTTGGGATTCTTTTTGTGCAATAGAGGTAGTGTGAGTTTGGTTATTATAGGAAGTCATGCACATGATATGAACTGAATCCCTCATTTATGTTTGTAGTTTAACCAATTATATTGGTCATTGTGAAAAAATCATTTGTAGACTGAGAACTTGACATTGACATCATAATGTGAATCAAAATGTGAATAATTGCTCCCACGGAAAATGATTGGGTTTCAAAGGTTGAAAGTTTGATCCTCACATGCTGTGGATACCTGCAAAACTCTTTTGTATTAAATCTCTAGATTAAAACTATTTGCGGATAGTAATTCTTTTTATGAGCATTGGGATTCCGATAAGTTCATAATTTCCATCAAATTCCTATGGTATCTCATATGGACTGTTGGTTTATGTCTTGGGTTCCTAGAAATGACCTTATATACATGCCGTCGTGCATATGGCTAGTCCATATTACAGGGGAGACTCTGCCGAAATTTTTTTCTTGGTCGGGTTAGTTGCGAACATTTATACTATTAACGAGCCTATTGGTGATCCACTAGAGCCTATTAAGGGGATGTTGGAGCTGATGGGCTGGGCTTGGGGCCGCGAGGCCATATGAGGCCACGCCAAGCTTAGCTAAGCCTCACGGGGCCAAGCCAAGCTTGGTTGTTAGGGGGCTGTTAAGCCAAAATAGACAGTGTTAGGGAACTATTAGTGCAACAGAGAAGGTAACTAAACACACTTGGTCAATAAAGAGACTGTTTTGGCTTTAAAGTTGTATAAATGAGTTAGAAAACTCTGATATAAAGCTAGCATGAATGAAATACCTTACGTATTCACTTATGATAAACAATAAAAACAAGTATGCTTAAATGTTAATCATATGCTTACAAGTATATTTAAATCATATGATTACAAGTATATATGCTCTCAAGTTATTTACTTACAAGTATGCTTAAATGATACTCATATGCTTATAAGTATGCTCAAGTCATATGCTTACAAGTATGCTTAAATGTTAATCATATGCATGCTTACAAGTATGCTCAAGTTATATGGTTACAAGTATGCTCAAGTCATATGATTAATAAGCTCATATTGTCTGTAGTAGGTACCGTGGAATCATGGACCTCTATTGCATCAGTAGTTGGATGGCACGACGAAAGTCAAGTGCCTAGAGATATCTTCTACAAATTGAATTTAGAAATTTGGTTGCCAAGTGTTTTTGGAGTATTCATATAGTCACCCGGAATGTATGAATGGTAAGTCGCAGATACGATGTCCATGTTTGAAGTGTAAGAATGTAAATTATATGGACAGAGACATAGTAAACTATCATTTACTTGTTTCTGGGTTCATGAGAAATTACGAAGAATGTTGGTGGGCACATGGGCAAAGAAGAGGTGGTGGCATCACACAAGTACACAATTAAAGGCAAAGTAGTACTCATCGTATTATGAATGAAATGGTTCATGATATTGCGAGGGCCGATTTTATTGGGAACAAGGCAGAGAAGCAACCTATGAATTTCGATGCCAAAGACTTCTTTAAGTTGTTAGGACGAGGGTAGCGAGCCATTGTGGCATGGTTGCACCAAACACACTACATTGTCTGCTGATGGCGACATTACTTAACATCAAGGTTGATCACAACATGAGCCAAGAGTGTTTTGAAGTCGCTCTTGAAGGCCATTAAGAGTATGTTGCTGACGGTGAGAAATTACACAGTAACTATTACTTTTGTAAGAAAATGGTGAAGAAGTTGGGTCTTGGATACCAAAAGATCGATGCATGTCCCAACGATTGCATGTTGTTTTATAAGGAAAATGAGCAGATGACAAGGTGCACGTTTTGCAGTCATGATCGGTTTAGGCCTAATAAAGAAGATGTGACTAAAAAAATCAAGTATACCGATTTAAGATTCTAAGGTATTTTCCAATAACACATCGGCTAAAAAGATTGTACATGTCTTGAAACGGTGAACATATGAGTTGGCATGCGAAATCTCCAGCTAAAGATGGAGAACTAAATCATCCCGCAGATGGGAAGGCTTGGAAAGATTTTAACTTAACACATCCTAGATTTGCATTGGAACCTAGAAATGTGAGGCTTGGATTGTCCACCGATGGTTTCAATCCGTTTGGCTACTCAAATTTATTCAGTACTCATGTTGGCTGTGATTGTTACTCGCATAACTTGCCTCCTTGGATGTGTATGAAATGATACATACTTGTTTCTTTCACTCGTGGTTCACGGTCCTAAGAGTCACGGAAAGAACTTAGATGTTTACTTGAGACCTCTTATAGGCGAGTTGAAGGTATTGTGGGAGGATGGAGTACAGGACTTGGGATGTTGCAACGAAAACAAATTTCAACCTTAGGCGTGGTTATGTGGACTATAAGTGACTTCCCGACTTATGGTATGTTAGTTGGATGGAGTACACACGGGAAGTTGGCTTGTCCGTATTGTATGGAGCATACAAAGTCGTTTAATCTATCAAAAGGTCGAAAGCCTTGTTGGTTTGACTGTCATCGTCGCTTCTTACCGGTAGATCACCCGTTTCAAAGAAATAGAGAACACTTCAGGAAAGGGAAAGTAGATAATGATATGCCTGCACCGCGATTGTCGGGAATGGAGATGCGAGATCGTGTGATGAGATTGTCGGTTATCCCATTTGGTAAGGTTGATGCCACAAACATAATCAATGGGTTTGGTGAATCTCATAACTGGGTTCAGAGAAGCATCTTTTGCGAAATGCCTTATTGGTCTACAAATTTGATTCGTCATAATCTAGATGTGATGCATATTGAGAAGAATGTGTTTGACAATGTGTTTAACACTGTGATGAATGGTACGGGGAAGACAAAAGATAACGATAAGGCACGTTTGGACATGAAAGATATTTGTAAGCGTCTTGGATTAGAACTTTATGAATCTCCTAATGGTAAGATTGTCAAACTGCATGCAAGGTACACATTGTCCAAAAAGTAAGTTGAAGATGTGTGCACATGGGTTAAGTCTCTGAAACTACTATATGGATATGCGTCAAACATTGCAAGGTGTGTTACGGGTGGGAAATTGCAAGGGATGAAGAGTCATGATTGTCATGTGTTCATGGAGAGACTCATGCCTATAGCATTTCGGGATCTGCTTGATAAACCAATATGGGATACTTTGACGGATCTTTGCCGTTTCTTCAAAGACTTGTGTTCAAAATCATTGAATGAGAAGGACATGTTTGTACTTGAGAAGAACATCATAGAGATCACGTGTAAACTGGAAAAAATATTCCCACCTGGATTTTTTGACTCCATGGAGCATTTGCAAATCCATCTTCCCTATGAAAGCTTCGTATTGGGGTCCAGTTCAATATAGATGGATGTACCCTTTTCGAGAGGTGATGGGAAACCTTAAGAGGAAGGTGAAGAATAGAGCTTATGTCGAGGGGTCGATATGCGAGGCATACAGTTTCGATGAGATATCTACGTTTGTCTCAGACTATTTTCCGGACGAAGTCTTGACAAAGGCCAATCGAGTATCGAGACATGATGATGGGGGAAATGTTGAACTAAATGGTCGGCTCTCTGTATTTGGTCTATCGGGTCGCGCTTATGGAAAAGGGAAGCGCATATTCCTCTCTGAGCAAGAATTACATGCTGCACATACTTACATTCTTCTCAATTACGAGGAGATTGATGAATTTGTGAGGTACACATGTAAACTTGATAATTTATCTTTTAAGTTGAAAATTTATTCTAATATGTTAATGTTTATAACATGGTATAGATTGTACGATGACGAGTTAAAAGTGAAGCATCCCGGCATAACTGATAAAGATATTCAAATCAATCGGGATAAAAAATTTGCACTTTGGCTAAAGGACAAAGTAAGTTCAATTTTTAAGCACGTAGTATATATATATATATATACTCCATGTTAACTATGACTTCATTTAATAAGATGGAGTTTTTGTAGGCTTTAACTGAGGGATCAACGATTCCGGCTAATGTACAAGTCCTAGCTATGGGACCAGACAGGGACCAAGTCAGCCGCAATGGTTACAAAATAAATGGTTGTGAATTTCGCACAAAGGCATATGGGCGCGGTAAAAGAACAATGAACTCTGGAGTTTGTGTCCAAGGAGATTGTTACAATGAGCTTGGTCGTGCCTTTTATGGGGAGTTGGAGGAAATCGTAGAGTTGTCGTCTGAGGGCACGACGGGGTCGTATTCACTTATTCAAGTGCCGTTGGTTTGATTCAGAAAAAGGGATACGTGTTGACAGACATGGAATCATCGATATTAACCTCCATAGGTCTGCGTACTCCAACGAACCGTTTGTTTTACCAACTCAAACAGTACAAGTATACTACACTCCTAGTCCTGTTAAGAAAAGGGATAAACCGCCTACAGATTGGCAAGTTGTAATTCATACTCCCGCGCGTAGTCGTGTAGAATTAGTTGATGGGGAGATTTACCAAGAGCAGATGCTTCATAGTCAAACTATAATAAATGTGGAGGACGACAATGAAGTAATCCAGTTAGATGGTGGAGATGAACCACATGAATTAGATCCTGAGTCAATACTTGTGTCAGATGACATTGATAATCGAGGAGAGAAGAGTTATCGAATCGAATCGACCATGAATCAAGCGGATGATGGTTATAAATCTGCAACACGTATACAAGATGATTCTGAATCAGACATTGACACTTGAAACAAATGAGGGAATCAATTAAAGCAGTTTTTGTTCTTCTGATGTACTTTTGTAGAACAGGTTTTACCTTGTTATTCTTATATTAGTTTTGTTTAAAAAGTGAATGTATATTTGTTTGGAGTTGGGTGCAGTTCACTTCATATGAGATTTTTTAATGGATTGTCATTTTATATTCATATATATACATGTTTAAATCACTGTCATGTTTATGTACTAAACTATTTAAATGCAATTTTTGTTTATTGTCATTTTATATTCATATATATACATGTTTATATCACTGTCATGTTTATTGTCATATATACATGTAATCAAATATGACTCTGCAAAACATCTTGAAATTTGTAATATCTGAGATGGCTTCAAGCGGTAGAAAAAAAAAGCGCGGCTTGGGTAGGGGGCCTAATCATGTTCCTAAGGCCCTACTAATCCGGATGATCGGATTCTTATTCAGATTCGCCTCTCCTCAAGAATACGACGTCGTCCGTCCGTATATATCAATTTTATATAAGCATTTAAGATTCCATTTATTGTATATTGGTAATGTTTTGATTGATATTATATTGGTTTGTGTCTTAGGTGCCTAAAAATGTCCATATATGCATGCTGTCGTGCATGTGGCTAGTCCATATTGTAAGGGAGACTCTGGCGAATTTTTTTTTAAGTATTATATAAGTATAAGTTTGAAAAATGTTCATAAGTATTATAACTTAGATGTAAATTGCTTTAATATATGTTAATTGATGTTGTATATTATAGTGATTTTTTAGATAATAAAATCGTCAAGTGCATATCACAGCTGTGTTTACAGAATTGGCCTACAGCTGTGATTACGTGGGCGAGCACACCTATCGCCCACAAGGAGCACACCTTGATCTTTAATTAATGCTTACAGAATTAATTTATTTTTAACTATTTAATTGTTAACATGATGACAGGACACTTATAAGCGTTTATTGAATGGGCGCTATCCTCAAGGCACTCCACGTCGTCTCATCGATCAGAGAGTTGTGGGAGAGGCGTCACATTGTGAAGAAGAACTACATTAAAGGTCAAGGACAATGACGACGCCCATCCTTTGATGGCTCAGTCGCTTTTCTACCAGTACTCTACGGTACCATCGAGCCATCCAAATTGCTCATACTTGGTTGGTGTGTGTGAGAGCTATATGTCAAGATCGGGATCTTCCGAAGATCTTTGGGTGGACATCCTGGGGCTCTAAGTGTTTGAGGAGTTAAGCAAAGAAATAGAAGCAGCAAAGAAGATCACAAACACTGGGGATGGCGGCGTAGGTATAAAATCAATTTGTTGTATATTGTCGTAATATACCAATATTAACATAATTAGTATATATTTGTAACTTGTTTTATTATTTTGTTAATTACAGGGTGATCAAGGAGGCGGTGATGCTTAACTTACCTGTTTTAGATTAGTTTTATAGTTATAGTATAAGTTTGTACTTGTATATTCATACTTAGGATGTTTGTATGCTACTTAAACAAGTTTTGAAATGTTATTATATTTATTCAAAATCATATTGGTTTTGAATGGTTTATATACTAGTTTGGTGTATGTGTTGGTGGACGATGGATGTTTATATTGTTGTGTATGTTGTTGTTGGGTATGTGTGTTGGGATAAAACAGGTACAGGTTTTTGGGATTTCTGCAAAACAGCAAGATTCTATTTTTTTATTTTTCCATATCAATGATCTTCTACTATCATTGATAGTAATAATGACGGATAACTATTTGTGGGCAGCAACGACCGCATTCTATTAATCGACGTCGACGGTCGTTGCCACGTGGAACACGTCAGCTTTGGCCCTGGACCATCTCGATTTCGATTTTAGCGACCGAATTTGTCATTCGGTCGCTCATAGCGTCGCAGATATATCGGTCGCTAATAGTGGTCGCTGATGTGCATCTCAGCGACCAGATTTTATCTTGACGCTTTTCGGCGACAAAGATGCATCATTGATGGTTATCTGCGATTGTATCTGATCATTGATAAAGCGATCACCGATAAAGCTTTTTCTTGTAGTGTTGATGAAAGGGCTAAAGAACAAAAGGAACAAGACAAGACAGGCCAAGTCCAAACAAATTATATCATGGCCATCATAAGGCAGACCCTATAACTGAATGACTGTCAAAGAATATGAATCAATTCTATAACTGAATGACTGAATCAATAATACTGAATAGCCAACAATGAACTTGAACACATTCAACGGAACCGTATGGTAATGAAGGTAGTCAGTCTTTCATACCTAATGAACATATACAACATGCACAACGTGCGAATCAATAAATCATAGATGTGGTATAATCTACAATGATTAACCACAAACATGATTTACAGTAACAATTCGAGTTTCAAGTTAGGAAAACGTGCATGTACCGTCGATTACTACTACGCAATCTAATTTAGCTTCATTTGAAAGACCTATTATTGATAATATTGATCTCTCAATTAGAATAATATCATAACATCTCACTACTATTCACAGACATAATACAACTTAAGCACATTACCACATATCCCTAACAATTATAAGAACTATTATCAAGTCAAACTATTTCAGTCTAGTTTGATTTCAGTATTATTTCGACGTCCCGATTGCCTTATCGGATAATTATCGAGTTTATTTTTAATAAAACTCTACTTAACTGCTTCAATATTATTTGAGGTAATAAATTATCAGTCATAACATTTTTTCGGAAGCTCATACTAATTTTTAAATAATTATTATAATTTATAATGATTTTTCAATCATTAATATCATTTTTAAATAATTTAATTACCAAATAATTTCATAATCATTAATATTTAATTAATTTCAAATATTAATGAAATCCATGTCACAATATTTAAGGTTATTTATTATAATTCAAAGTATTTTTTAATACCTTAATATCACCTTGAAATGATTTTTAAAACATTAAAATTCATTCTTAAATAACATCATTAATATTAAAATATTAATGTATTTCATGTCAAAATATTAAAAGTTATATATAATGACTTAAAATATTTTTAAAACCTTTACATCATTTTTAAATGATATTTAAAACATTAAAATCATTTTTACATAATTTATTTAATACATTTATTAAATAAATTTATTATCGTTAATATTAAATTATTAATGAAATTCATACCAAAATATTAAAAGTTATTCAATATAACCTAAAATATTTTCAAATAATTAATATCATTTTTAACTACTCCCTCCGTCCCATAGTTATAGGTGATTTTCTATTTTGAGATGTCCCAATATATAGGCTAGTTACTATTTATAAAATTTAGTTGGTTCATTGTTTTACTTTTATGCTCTTATAATAAATATTCAACCGTTACTCTTTTTTTTGAAAAAATAACATTCAATGTCATTATTTTTATCACCACATTTAATGTTGTTGTATTCTCTTTGGTTCAAGTTCTATGATTATGGACTTTAATGGTTAGTACACGTCAATCAATGAAGTTGAGAGTTCCAGTGTGATAAATAAGGAGTAATTAACATATTCATTAATTCCATATTAAGGGGTATATGTGGAAAATTTATGTTAAAAATTGCCACTTAAACTGATTTTCTTAAACTATGTGCCAAAAGAAATCAGCCTATAACTATGGGATGGAGGGAGTAATTTATTTAATACAATTATTAAATAATTTTACTATCATTAATATTTAAATAAATTAAAATATTAATGAAATTTATCTCAAATTATTAAAAGTTAATTTTTATAACTTCAAATATTTTTTAAAACTCAATTATGAATTTTTCATAATTATTTTCTATTTTTTCTAATTATTTTAATTAAATAATTTTACTTTCATTTAAACTGTCGGTAAAGGCCTATCGCGACAAAAACTGTCGCTATAGGTGTTCTTGAGCCTTGAAGAACATTCTTGGTCAGTGTTTAGATACCTACTTTGACCATTTGTAATTCGATTTTTCTGGGCATGAGGGTGTATCAGTTATGTAGTATTGATGTAATACTACGAGTACTAACCAGTTTCAGGGTCAAACTACATCATATATATCATGAAGATATAAGCCATCAAAATTGATGTCAGAGCTATTCTTGAGTTTCTGGGTAACCCAGAAACTCAGACAGTGATGAGGGTCCATTTTGGAGCCTTAATAACTTGGATCATGGGCTTTGTTTGTGTGTTAAAGTGTCACACTTGTGTAGTATATATGTCAAGGTACAAAAGTAATACAGTTATGTAGCTTAACAACATCACAACTGCAAGATCTAGGTTAGTCAAAATGATGTCAGAAACTATTCTGGGAATTTTCTGGAAATTCCATAAACCAATTTCTATGCTTGGTCAACCTAGTTTGACCATCAATAACTTTGATTCTGTTGATGATTTAGGTGTTCTAGTGTCATGGTTCTATAGTCCACATGTCAGTGTATATCAATGATACACTTAGACAAGATAACAACATAACAGATGAAAGATCTAAGCCCCTAAACATGTTGTTAGACAGTTCTGGAAAATTTCTGGGTTTTCCAGAATTTCATTTTCATGATTGGTCAACCATGTTTGACCATTAATAACTTGAGATCTATACATGGTATGGACTTGATTCCACTTCCAATCTACTCTTCTCATAGCAAAGTTTAACAAAGATACACTTACAAGCTCAAACAATTAACAGATTAATTAGTTCTAGAGGCTCTGACATTTGAGTGTCAGACCTCATTTTTTAGGGTTCTTAACAGTTTCTAAGATTTTTATTTTCATGCACTTAGATGTTATGGATCCATGATATATCATCATATATCACTATATAACATCACATAACACATATTTAAACATCAAAACATAACATCTACAGAAATCTTAAAGATCTAGCATGAATTAGGGTATATACCTTCTTGTGAAATCTTTTGATTTCTGCCCTTTGATCTGATCTTGGATAGTGTATGGAGTGTTCTTGGCTTAACTTTGGACTTAGTTTCTCTCAAAATTTCACGGGTTAGAGAGAGAGAGAGAGAGAGAGAGAGAGAGAGAGAGAGTTGGCTAAGCTTATGAACATAAAAGTAAAGATTTTTTTCACTTTAATTTTTTAACTTTTGATTCCATGGTTGTAAATGTTTCTAGGTGTTCAATAATGGTTGATTGGTGTTGATTTGGAGCATATGGCAATCTCAAGTGATGACTCACCGAGATTTGGTTATATCCTTTACTTAAAAGTTAAGTAAAAGGGTATTTCGGTAATTTTGCACCCAAAAGGGTATTTTGGTAATTTTTCCCATAATTTTAAGGGTTGTTTGGTCATTTCACATGATTCCCTTAATTCTTAACCCTTAGGATTTGATAATCACCATTAGGGTTTAGAAATTCTTGGTTAGGGTTTAGGATTTCCAAAACCGAAATTAGGGTTTCTAATTGATCGTTAGGGTTTCCTAACTGAACATTAGAGTTCTTAACATAACATTTGGGTTTACCAATGTTATACTTTATCTGCTAAACACTTAACCATTAACCACATACTGCCCATACGCATAATCACAATGTCCAAAACTATAGCTCGCTATAGGATAATCACTTTCAGTTTGTAATTCATACAAACCCTTCACCAAATTCTTAATCAATACTCTATTCCGAGTGTAGGTTTTATTTGTGACGCCCCCAAAATAGGTTCATACAACCCATTCTGAGTCGCCAAATACATGATACATAATTTAAATATAAACTTCATTTATACAACTATTAATTGTCTTGCAAAATATGACAAAACATAAACTGTTGACTTTTAATATGAATATTGTCTTGTAGACAATATCCAAACTCAAATAAAGTCCTCATTGCAATTATTATCACACTATTTTATAAAATAGTGAGGACTACTATAGCCACCATCTTGGACCATCACTCCATTCCCCGATTAGTCCCAACTATATTCTCATTTCCTGAAGAGAACAATGAAAGAAAAGGGTGAGCTCAACTAGCCTAGTAAAGAATATTATTACTAAGATAATGTAGAACAAATTATTCTTAGTCCTGAACAATATAAAATCTGATAGAATACAATAGACAATAAGTTTAGATCAACAACTGCAGCGGAACAAGCAATCCATTAGAAGAGTCAAGTAAAGCATGATATTTACTATCTTCTATGATTTAAAAGTTCATCATCAATATTTTATCTCTGCAACACAACTCAAAAAATATTTTACATCAACGAATTATCAATGCACTATACGGGCCAAGGATATTCGTTAGTATCACCAGTGATCATGATCATGTCAAACAACTATCCATCTATGCACTACGAGCCAAAGATGACTTTTACCACATCATTTATCTGTAACATTACAGATCATGATTATACAAATACATAATTCCTGGTCATAATCATACCAATCAATAGTCCATCTATGCACTACGGGCCAAAGATGACTTTCATCACAATATAAACATGATGATGATGACAATGATATAAGGAATCAATCAAGTGATATCAAGGATAAATATTAAAGATTTATAATTCAATTTATCCAGAGTTTAAGAATGTTCAGATTGTCAACATGATAACTATTTTGTGGACTATAATTCAATAATGATATTCATGTATCAAAAATAATTTCGACAGAAAAGAAACCAATTTTGTCGTGAATAGTACCACATAAATAGTCTTCGTGAATAGTACCCTGTGAATAGTACCGTATGTATGAATAGTACCCATGAATAGTATCGTATGAATAGTACTGTATGTATGAATAATACCGTATGTATAAATAATACCGTATGTATGAAGTGCCCATGAATAGTAACCCGACATGAAAATATTGAAATTTAACAACAAAGTTCAGACCAATATTCCAGTGAAACGATACTAGATGAAACGCAAAATTCAATGATATTCTACTAATTTCAGGGAGTATAGAAGCAATACTTATCAAAATAAGTGTAGATTTAGGAATATGAAACGAAATAATATTACTTATATACTATAGAGTATGGAAGAAAATAATATTTCTTACGAATATTGAACGAAAATAATATCTCTGACCTTAGTAGGAGAGTAATTTCGACTGGTATATTGGAGATATTCTTGAAGAAAACTTGCATTATTTGCTACACTCAAAGTATCCTTATGCTCAAAAGAAATACGTACAATATTATAGAAGAAGAATTCTCTAATTTTGGTGTGATTTTCATTTCTTAACTAAACATCCTATTTATAGGAGAATGACATGGAACTATTTAATCACGGATGAACAGTAAAATTTCAGACGATTTCACGGGCGAAGAATCTGATTTTTACTATTCATTACTGTGTAATAAAATATTATAATAAAACAAAAACTTTATATAAAATATAATATATTCTAATTATAATCTAATGAAACGAATAACTTTATATATAATATAAAAATTATTATGTTTTATATAAAAAGTTTTCTGTTTTATTACTACTATAATAATAATAAAACAAAACTGAAATATCTTTCTACCGACGGTTTTGAAGAATGAGTAAGTGGGGGTCCATGTAATAAGCCAAACTTACAACAAATACTTCATGACAAACCCCTCTATTTATCTCAAAAATTGAATAAATATTTATCACAAATTACTTATATTCAATAAACACATTTTTAATCTTTCAACAATTATTCATCATTAATATTATAACTCACAATAATGACAACCAGATCATTCCCAAGAAAGAGGGGGCTTTCCGATAAGGACTTCTCTTTATTGGCGTGTAATTAAATAACCTAACCCCTTTCCTCGACAGAACTTTCTAGACATTGTTAATAATGCAAATAATAATATGAATAACTGTGTCGTCTCAATTATTGATTTAATAATATAAAATATTGTGCAGATGATACTGTGAAAATAATTGAATCAATAATATGAGATACTATGCATCAACTATTGTTGCAATAATTAAATAAAACTGAGTGACTTCTTACGTAAGCATCAATAATCAGAGATAATGTGCAATATCGTGTGTTACTGTGCAACCACGCGTATTACTATACTTTTTATCACCGGGTATTTCAATAGTTTAACGGTAAAAGTCTTGTCGTTATTTTTAGAAAAAAGGTTATTTCTGTCGCTTTCTATAACCGACAACCATTCCGCTGTGGGGTCCACCAATGATTGTGTTGTCGTACGAATATTCCCCGACCAAACGAATATTTTATGACAACTTGCTTACTTTGCAAAATTTGTAAATATCACCCACGACTATAACATTATATCAAATTAACATCTTACTATTCAAAATAATAATTAGAGAGATCAAATCTTTATTCATAAAAAGTTGGGGTCTTACATTATTATTGAACATTTATTTAATCATTCAAGATTTTATTAATCTTATAAATTTTCGGGTTGTGACAATTGCCTTCTGGTAAATCAATTAATTTAATAAGTTGTTATTATGTTCTAGTTCTTATAAGAAACATTATTTCAATTCTATTGTTGAACAAGGAATTTTTTTAATATTATAATAAAGAACAATAATTGTTTTAATTATAATGACAATGTTTTGTATGGAAGTGGTAGATTAATTGATGAACTTTATGTATTTGACTTACATGAAAATATTTTTCAAATTGAAAAAACTAATAAAAGAAAAAGAGATGATGTGAATAATACCTTCGTATGACATTGCAGACTTGATCATATTAATGAAACATGTGACAATCCGAGTTTTTGAGAAATATCAAAATAAGGATGGAAATAAATAAAATTCTTATTATGTGAGTATGTGTGAGATGTGAATGTGTATGGTAAATATAATAAATTATATTTACTATAAATTAATAAATTGTTTAACAATTTATAATGTGAAAAAAACAATTATTATTTTATTTGATAAATTATCACGCTTACTTATGTAATAATTGCAAATTATAATGTATAATAATGAAAAGGTGGCGTGATAAATATATTAAAATATATTTATTACGTAAATAATTGTTGAAAGCAAATTATAATACAATGGATGTAAATTTTGTACATATTAAAATAGTTTATGAAAATAAATTATTTTAATTAATTTATTAAATAAAATATTTTTAATTAATAAATAATTTCTATTTTTATGCAAAAGATTTATGGGTATTTATTTTAATTTTTAAAGTGCGTTATGTATTTAATATGGGAAAAAATATATACACACAAATTACAGATTACATACACTTGGCCTATGATAATGATTTTTGAAATATAAAGAATCAATTGCCATAGTTATTCTTGATTATAACTCTCATCATAGAATACACAATTTGTGTATATACATATATGCATATAGCCCATTTAATATTTAACATACGTACGGAGGTATTAAAAATATATTTTTTAGGGATTAATATATAATAAATAAATATTGGTGTCAAATTGATAAGTTAAGATAATATTTAATTTGAGATGAATGTAGAGAAATGTATGTACATATATTTTTTATATATGTGAGGATAAGGATTAAGTGCCGATCATGAGGACACGAAGCTATTAATTGTTGAATAAAAGAGAGAGAGAGAGAGAGAGCTGTTTAGTAAAATTATCATCATAATGCATCCCCTGTTTCTCTCTTCCGTAAAAAAAACTGAAATTGAAGAAGAATTGGAGCAAGAGATTATCAAAGGAGGAGAATCTAAGTAAAATTCCATCCAAGAAAGGGTTCAAATCAACCATGGAAGCAAGAATTTAACAAAATATCAAACGAGTAAGGTAAGTTATATATGTTACTCATCAAATTTATGAACTTGAAGTAAATAATGGTTGTGATTGTTATGAATTGGTTGTGAGAGGTTGTGTATGTGGGGAATCATAAAGGATTACGAAGATACAAGGAGAATTAGTTGGAGATTATGTGTTAATATGTTCAAATACACATGAAACATTAAGTTTTAAAACCATGCATATTATGTGTTTGTAAAAATATCTCAAAGAAGCTATTTTGGTTATAAATTACTTGTTCATTATTTCATCAAAAGCTTCATGTCAAAGTTGTTTTCAATATCAGTGCGAGTTTTATATTGCATATGGACGTTAAGGGAACAATATCATGTATCTATGCAATTATTATATATTTGGGACTTCTGTGCTGCTGCTAGAAAATAGGTATAATGTTAATACAAGGCCAAGACTTTGGCTTCTCAAACCATATTCAGTGTGTTACAACTTACACACATGTTTTTTTTGTCATTTGACTTATTGTGAAGTCAGAATAATGTTCTCCTCAATACTAGTAAATATAGCAAGTGTTAGTTTGAAACATGTTACAATGTAATAAAAGACGAAGGGGGAGAAAACTTATTCTCACACTCTTGGAATGGTGCTCCCTATTTTTATTATCGTGGAAAGATTTATCTAAAAAAATCTATCATTAATGGATGATTTGGAACTTCTTAGTGGGGGTACAATTTGACTATTCCATGCAAGCAATTGAGCATTCATTTATTCACCTTGTTAATAGACTGTATATGTTGGTATATTTACATTGAAGTGGTTACCTCCATTTGCCTAGCTCACAATTGGTCTTGCCTATTACTGCTATTTAGTGGGCTCCCTATAAATAGATTTTACTACATTATTGCACTTTTATGTTCCTGGAAATTCTTTATTATATTTGACCGATTACTTGGCCTAATTAAGTATATTATACTGTAGTATATGAATAATAATACCAAGACAGATTGTGAGTTCTGTTTGAAAATTTGACAAGTGGAGTATTGGATGTGTATAGGTACTAGTATGTTTTTATTGGTACACCTCTGTTTTTAGGGATTAAAAATCGACTCCTAAAGTTTAAACCCAATTCATTTACAGTTTTCTCCTAAAGTAAGTTTGTTGACAACATTTGGGCGTATGCATATAAACAGAGATAGTGAGAATGAATGAGAATATCTGAACACACTCAGCGTGATCGCCCAAGTTATGGTATTAGGGATTGATTTCATAACATTGATGTATTGAGGGCAATTAGGTGTCTTTTGTAAATGTAATATGATGTAAACTAAACTGATTGGATGAATTAAAGTGGGTTTAGAACAAATTTAGGAGAATTGCATCAAGATTGTGCTCGGTTGGAAACTGTTGTGACTGAGTACTTTTATGCCCATGTAAAAGCAGTTTATAATGCTCTTTTTGATTGAGTAATATTTTTAAAAAATAGTTTGTAGTACCATGTTTAGCATATTAAATTTTGGTACCAATCAGATGCTTAGATATATAGTTATTAAATCGCGAAGCAGGCTAGTAGTGATGATTGGCTGCAGTAGCAGAGTACAACAAGAAGCACACAACAAGCTGCAATAGCAGTGCGCAGCGAGCTACAGTAGCAGTTGCGATGTGCTTCGTTATTCCTCGGCGTTTCAAGTCTATTTTTTGGCACGAGTCTTGATGCGAGAAAAATAGTATAAATTAAAATTTATAAAACTAAAATATTATAAGTTAATTTACTTATAATATTATTAATAAATCTAATACATTTATTTAAATGAAAATAAGTTATTTAAGCTTGAAAATACAAGTTTGAATTGAGATTCTTACGGTGCATTTACATTAAGAAATATAATACGATTTATGCGGTGTAATTTGAACAAATTACCCATATTGAATATATTGTTTGGATTTAAATCAAAGTTAAAAGAATATGGTTCGCTGAGTTATGTAATAACCATACCTATGTTACATAGGTACTTTACGGAATCATATCGCTTCGAGTTCATGTAACCGCTTAGAATCGATAGATGTGCATCACGAAGGCAAGTCTTCCAATTTCTTGTTTCTTTGTGATTTTATGAATTAGTTATTGTATGAGATCTTTATGAATATGTTGATTACATGTTACATGCTATAAACTGTGAAAGTCAATATATGACTAAGCTGATTGAGTTATAAAACTCAATATATATGTGATATATGATATGAGCATATATTGTTTAAGATGAAGATACATGAATGGTATAAAAGATTATGAGATATATGTTGAGCATGAAACTACGTGTTATATGAAGCATGAAAACTGTTAGATTTGTTGGGCTGTCGAGCTCAGTCTTGTAAAAATATAATTTTGGTAGGTATGATATGCAATGTGGTATCTTGCAATCCGGATGATAAAGAATAGAAGCATATGTGCAGGAAAGCTATTTCCTTTAAGTAGGAACTATATTACATTGTGATGACAATTTTTGTGTGTAAAGGAGAATTGTGTAACCATTAAGTTACTCGACTATAAGGATGTTTGTGTTAAGATTAAGATGCAGTCTTGTAATTATCTTAAACATTAATGTCTTGTAGAAATGGTAGTATATAAGAAAGGATATGAGTTAAGAAATGAGTTATCTTATACTCATATCACTCTGATAAATTAAATCATAAAAAAATATATGATTTTGAAATAAAAGAGAATTGTAAAGGTTGCGATTCAGGGAAAGAAAGAAAGACAGGAAGGTTTTAAATTATTCGCAAATTTGTTAATTATATTATTGATAACCAGAACAAGATAGTCGCTAATGCACAAGATCGGGAAGGGAAATAGTCGTAATTTTGGGGTCGTCACAAAACAAGACTAAAAAATTTGCATAAAGATGGGCTTTTAGAGGCATTTGATTTTGAATCATATCCAACTTGTGAATCTTGTCTCATGGGAAAGATGAATAAATTTCCATTTAGTGGACATGGAGAGAGAATTGCAGGATTGTTAAAGTTTGTACACAAATGTATATGGACCTATGACAATAGATGCACGAGAAAGATATTCATATTTTATTACTTTCAATGATGATCATTCGAGATATGGTTATGTGTATTTAATGAAATACAAGTCTGAATCATTTGAATGATTTAAAGAGTTTAGAAGTGAAGTAGAGAAACAAACTGATAAAAATATTAAGATTATTTAATTGGATCGAAGAGGAGAATACTTAAGCAATGAGTTTTTCAATCATATCAAGTGGTATCCTCTCACAATGGACGCCTCCTGGTACACCACAACTAAATGATGTATCTGAAAGGAGAAATTGTACCTTGTTGAACATGGTGCGATCCATGATGAGTTTTACCGATCTTCTAGTATCCTTCTATGGTTATGCCCTATAGATGGCTGCGTATCTACTAAATAAGGTCTCCTCAAAATCTATCCCTAAGACTCCATATGAGTTATGGACTGGGAGGAAACCTAGTCTTAAGCATGTTAAGATTTGGGGATGCTAGCTTATGTGAAAATGTTTCAGAATGATAAGTTTGAAACAAGATCTGATAAGTGCAGATTTGTGGGATATTCTAAAGAAAGTTTTGGATACTATTTTTATAATCCTACTAAGCAAAATGTGTTTGTTACGAAACATTTACCTTCTTGGATGAAATTGCATATAAATTGAGTGTACATGTAAATTGCATATTAGAAGACATGTTAGCGAAAACCCATATGCAAAAACAAGCAAATGAACAAACCCCTTCAACCCAAAAGTACATGAAGCAATGAATTCACAAGAGTCACAAATTTGAAGAAATAAATAGAAGATACCATTGAGTGTACATGTTAAGAAGAACAATCTTATTTTAGCAAAAAAAAAGAACAATCTTATCTCTTGTTGCATTAACGAGTGGTCACATCATATTTGAAAATTAAAGCAGCAATTCCACAAACCCCCAATTAATACCTAGGTGAGAGAGCTAGACAGGCAAGCTGAAAATTAATAGATTATCATTAACAGTAGGAAGAGTAGAAGATGAGTCTGGAAATTAAAAAAATTACCTAAGAAAAATCTAGAGTCTGGAGATTAGAGGCAACGTCGCAGCGGAAGCTGAAGTTCAGAAGTTCCGAATTGAAAAGAAGACTAGAGATTGGTGCAGTTGAGAAACGAGATAGAGAGGAACAGTCGAGATGGAAAGGAGAGGAGCGGTGGCTGGTGGGAAAGGATCAGAGCAGTCCGGGATTGGGAGTTGGGACTTGGGACTTGGGACTTGGGAGCAATCGAGAATTCGAGATGGAGAGAAATGCAGAGAGTTTGATACTTTGATTTGGGAATAAATTGAAATTAAATTTAGTATGACAAAAAAATTAATGAATTTATATTATAATTATAATTTATATTAATCACAATTAATTTTAAAAAATTTATTTAAAACAAAACATCGATCAATTTTACCTTGCAAAAAAACTTGTGAACAATAATATATAGTGAGTAATAATTCTTTCATTCATAGTGTAGACACTCGAAATTTTGCATTCATGTTACTAACGTTGCAGGAGGGCAAAGTCGTCTTCCAGAGATAACCCTAGAGGGCAAATCAGTCCAATCCCAGAGACAACCCCGGGATACTCAATCTTTTCCATCTCGGAGATAACACCGAGATATTCAGTTGCAATCCCGGATACAACCCCGGGAGTTTCAATTTCAACCTCCCCGAGGAATACAGTTCCAGTTCCGGAGATAACACCGGAGAAGTTTGCCATCTCGGAGACAACCCCGAGATATTCAGTTTCAGTCCCAGAGATAACTCCGGGAGTTTCATTTCCAACCTCGGAGACAACCCCGACGAATTCAGTTTGAAACAACCCAGGTCAAATCCCGAGTCCGGAACAAATCTCGGGTCAAATCCCAAGTCTGAATCGAATCAAATCCATCAAAATAAGGCCTCAATCCACTGGCCCAATAGTATCTTCTTGGATCATCTAGCCCACCACAGGCTCACCCAAAAGGTCATGACTTGAAGGTACTATTGGTAGTAATTTATTTCCTTAGATGCAGACAAATTTTCCCCTATCTTTCGATGTGGGATTGGGGTGTTACAAACTCTCCCACTTAAATTTTTGATGTCCCCGTCAGAACTGATCACACACACAACCCAAAGATCTTTGTCTCTCTAGCCATTGTGGGATAATACCGGCTGGCTTCGTGTCCCCACCTCCGGACCTCCATCTCTCCATTGTGGGATAATACCACCAGCCTTCGTGTCCCCACCTCCAGCAACCCGATCGGATGACCCGATCCAAGCTTTCGAGAACCTGGCTTTGATACCATATGAAACAACCTGGGTCAAATTCCGAGTCCGAAACAAATTTCGGGTCAAATTTCAAGTTCAAATCAAATCAAATCCATCAAAATAAGGCCTCAATCCACTAGCCCAATAGTATCTTCTTGGGTCATCTAGCCCACCAAAGGTTCACCCAAAAGGTCATGACTTGAAGGTACTATTGGTAGTAACTTATTTCCGTATATGCAGACAAATTTTTCTCCTATCTTTCTATGTGGGACTGGGGTGTTACATAGTTGCAGTTCCGGAGATAACCTTGGAAATACTTGTTTCAACCCCTTGCAATCAGCTTCAACACTCGGTGATAGCCCTGAGGCACTCAGTTCCCAAACCCTGAGATAACCCCGGGAAGACAGGCACACCTCAGATACAACCCTGAGGACGTTCAACACTTGCAGCTGCCCAATCTCAGAGATAATCACGAGCAACGACTGCTAAATTTGCCCAGAACCGGAGATAACCCCGGTCAGGGGCAAAAGCGTCATTTTGCCACCTCAATCCCACAAATGCGCCATCTCAACAACATTTCAACATATATTCTACACAGTAGTGTTCTACAAGAACCATAGCTCCAATCCCGAGTGACTACTACACATGACAGCACACCGGATATATTTGAAGCTTGAAGACCTGGGCATGGTCCCATCTTCCCGACTTCGTACAACCTCTTATCGCATGTCATTGTGTAGCTCTCGACAACAACATTTTGAAAAGGTATTATACGCCTCCAACGGATGCCCGGATTGAAAGTTATGAAGGTTTGAGCGGACAACGTGTTGCACGAGTGCACGTATTTCGAGACAGCGGGACCCACGGAGCCCGGGGCACCCCGGGCAGCCGCAGGTACAACTGCGGCTCCCCCCTCTATAAATAGAGGGCTTGGGGTGGCCATTTCGAAGAAGGAAAAGGCGAGGAAGCCATGTCCAATTTGCTCTGTACACACTATAAATTGAGTGTTTTCTCATTTCAAACACTTGTGAGCTTATATTTGGCTACTTTTTATTGGTGGGAACCGAGTGTTCATCCATTTAAAGATATTGAAGTCTTTTTTGACAGTCCACTGTAAGCCTTCTCACATTATTTAACGCCTTTTCTTCACTTCTTGCACACAATATTATTTACGTTGAGTGTCGCGTATGTGTGTATGCCCGGGCCGTCGGTCTGTGGTTTTTAATGCTTATATATATATATTATTATTATTATCGAGTTATCTCGACTGAGCCTGAATATAATATTATTGAAGTTATCGCTTTTATTATATATATATATATATATATATATATATATATATATATATATATATCATCAAATATATTTGATCGAGCCTCGATTTACATATGAGCATTTATCGCTTTATTATATATTTATATATATATATATATATATATATATATATATATATATATATATATATATATATATATATATATATATATATATATATTATAATTAATATTTCTGGCTTGGAGTTTACATTTTTCATTTATTGCTTTTATTTACCTCGGAGTTTACTTCCACTTTGAAGTTTATTTTTGAGGCGAGTTGATTATTCATATATATATATATATTTATTTTTATATATATATATATATATATATATATATATATACAACTTTCATACAAATCGCTACATCATGTGAGCCTAGAATCATGTGATCACAGATTCATTTCTAAATCTAGATTCGGTTCTCGTGATGGACATTTTTTTGTATATATATGGCTTGTAAATTATTCACTATGTTTGAATTTCCTTAGACGGTTCTCATGCCCACAAGGAATTCGGCATCGCTTTTTATCTTATTTTTCAAGATGCTTCAGATCTCAAAAATAAAAGCAATTAAGTCGTAACACATAATAAAATGGAAGTATCAAAGGCCTCAATTACTATTGAGCACAAGGGTTTGAAAAACTCTTTTACAAAACATCATTGTTATATCTTGTTAAAACTGAACTTTTATACAAAATTCAAACCCTTTCAGATATAGGTGCAAACGAGGCATATCACTACTTCCAGATAATTGCACATCGACACACACACACACACACACATTCAGATAATGGTTTAAATTAAAAAGTGGCGGTCACCGTGGTAACACGGATGTCGGGGGGTGCCTAACACCTTCCCTCCGCATAATCAAGCCCCTGACCTAACGAATCTCTTTGGTTTCACAAATCAGTTAAATAGTGTCACATCACTAGGTCAATGTGCAAACCTTTTTCTATTGAGTTGGTGCAACCATTTTAAAAAAATACCAATTGGCGACTCTTATAGTCCAATCAATCCGACATATACATGTCGGACCTTTTCACAACTTTTTTTTTCAAACAAATCTCACCTAACATGAGAAGAACACCAAAAGACAAGAATGTAAAAGGACAAATAAAAATCCCGACGTCGATGTGTGTATGCATCATTGGGGACATCCAAAGAAGAGGGCTTAAGCCGCTATTACAAACTTTTCAAAACCATTATTCTGCTTGTGTGTGGATGTTGCATTTACATTTGAATGAATGTGTACGTAATGCATTTACTTATTGCACTTAGTGCTTCGCACCATATCTCGCTTATGATATTAGTGCTTCACACATGTCATCATTTCCATACGGTGAGACACGTTGTATGTGAATGTATGTTGTGTGGTTCCTCCACCAGAGGCTATCCTGCTTTGTTTGATTATCGGACTCGTAGGAAGACTAATTCCAACGAGGCTCGTGAAAGGCACCACCCAAATTCGCTCCAGTTGAAAGACCGGATTAACTTCATCGTCAAGTAAATTCATGATGATTGGGAACCTTCATGCCAAAAAGTCGCGAGAGTAGCCTAAGATAGGTCAGCCGATAAACCAAACGCAGAGGAAAGTCTCTTCATACTTTCCCATTTCAATTACTTGTAAATTTAATTACTTGTAATTTCATTTTCATGTCAATCTCAATGTAATGGAAAATATAAGGAAAATGTGTACATGCATTTCCTTTATATCAAAACCCGATATACTATCTTGTCAATCGACATCCGCTTTCAGCAGACAATACTCCTAAAATGGACACATTATGTAATATTTCTACATTCACTAAGACTAAACTACATAAGTCTTTTTGTAGGATATAATTGGTCCAAGAACCTGCTCAAAATCCAAAAAGGCAACGAGCCCACAACCAAGTATGGCTTCATCTCGCCACTAGTCCTACACTCTCGCCTCTCTCAGAGGAGTTCAAGGACTAAGCAACCAAATTACAGAGTTGGATGTTCTACTTAAAGAACTACACAAGTCCACTCTGTGGTCCACTTAATGCCCATACATACGTAATCCTCTCGCACATGGAGGAAACTCATGGATCCTGGATAAAGAAATTTCACACTCAATCTCAGTTGGACAAAACCAGCAAAACCCCTGAAACCACCCATCTCAAAGAAGATCCAGACTTCGATGATATCAGGAAAAAGGTCCTACAAATGGAAGAGACCATTCGGTCTATTAAAGGAATAGGAACACATGGGAGTGTTCCATATGCAGACCTTTGTATATTTCCTGGGGTACATTATCCAGAGAAGTTCAAGACTCCTGACTTCGAAAAGTATGACGAGTTGGGAGATCCTTACACACATTTGAAATTCTTCATTGGAGAACTCGGATCTTATGCCGAGGATGAAAAGCTCAGAATGCAGCTGTTTCAGAAGAGTATGACTAGTGAAGCTAGATCAAGGTATACTAGATTGGATAACTCAAAAATTCATAGTTGGGAGGAGCTAGCTCATGCTTTCCTCATCGAGTACAGTTTCCAAACTCAAATGGCTCCTAACCGGTACTAAATTACCAAGATCAAGAAACAAGCTAGTGAGTCTTTCAGAGAGTATGCCCAAAGATGGAGGCGCCCTGGTCGTCGCTCAAGTTATTCCCTCTATGACCGAAGTCCGAAATGGTGATGACCTTCATAGACATTCAAGAGGCTCCCTTCTATGAGAGAGTTTTAGCTGGCATTGGCAAACCATTCTCTGAAATGATCAAACATGGAGAAATGGCTGAGATGGGATTGAAGTCAGAAAGATTCAAGACCTTGCCGCTCTCAAAGTCAGAAATGAAAGCACATCCAATTGGAAGTTATGGAAACAACCCCTGAGGGTCCATAAGAAGAAAGAGGAGGATGTTTCCTCGATACTACAAGGCAAAAAAGGCGCCAAAAACCCGCCTATTCAGGAGAAACTACTCCCCTTTTCCAAATTTCAATCTTCAAACCCTCCATTGCCAAAAGGTGGAGAAGTCGACGCACTCGAGTGTTCACACCCTTAGGGGACTCACCGAGAACATTCTTAATCTTCTGACAACTTAGAAGAAAATTACCCATCTTCTTCCACTGGCCAACCCGAGTGGGAAAGGTTTCAATGCTAGCAGAAAATGTGCTTATCATGCTAGAGCTCCCGACCATGATACTCGGGATTGCTGGGCCTTGAAGCATAAGATCCAAGATTTAATTGACAATGGTGAGATCGTGGTGACTAAACCTGACCAACCCCATGTGCAAGATAACCCTCTTCCTCAACACAAAGAAGATGAGGTTAATATGATTAATTGGAGTAGTGGACAGACTTCCCACTCCATTGGTGGATCTTCCCAAACCAGCAAGGATAGTGCTGACAAGTGGAATTATGCACAGTTCTAGTTTATGATGGAACGGAAGGCTCTACGCGAGCAAGTTAATCAATTGGCAGAACTGGTGGTCCATCAGCACCAAGTCACACGTTAATTATTCAGCTAGGAGCATGCTAGCCACCTTCTTCTTGTTATAAACACTCCACCACGTACTCCAGAAAATGAAACACTGGATGATAAAATTGCAAAAAAGAACAAATGCCAAAGCCCGTCGGGACTTAGCCAACAAAAGGGAGTTTACCTATTTAGGCCAATTGATGGAAGAGATATTGCAGATGATGATCAATGAAGGAAGAATCACAGCTCTGCTACCTCCAATTAGTCCGCGTTCAAGACAGTTTGATTTCAATGGAGTATCCCAATATCACTCCCATTCTCGCTGGTCACACACATCAAGAATGTTGGGCACTCCGCCACCTTATTCGTAATCTAATCGACAAATGGTGTCCCGCAAATGACATAACAATGTCAGACATCGGAGAGTGGGGACATTTCCTACAAAGTGGAAGGAAGTCGTAGCAGCTTATATCTTCCGAGATGATTCAACTACCCCTCACATATAATTCAACCTATTCAACTCAAGGGTATTGAAAATCCTTTGAAAGTGGTTGCGCCAGAGCCAATTATCTTACCATTCAGACCACAATATTATGTTGTCAGCCTACAAAAAGTTCAATGGAATTATGGAGAGGTTGAAGGATCCACATCCCACATAACTGCTGCAGTGTCGAAGGAGAATCCACTGTATCTTCCCCAATGGGTGATGAAATCCACCATTAAATCAAAGGGGAAAGTTCCCATGGAGAAGATTAAAAAATTTCTCCGTACTATGGGCCATAATGAAGTCAAGGTGGTTTCAAGCTTAAGAGAAGCTCCACAACAAATTTTCATACTGGACTTGGTATTCTCCTCAGAGGATCACCGGAAGGTCTTACTAAGAGTTTTAGAAGAAACTCACTTGCCAAAATCAGTGGATGTTGAAAAGTTCCGTCACCTGGTTGATCACATTTTTTTAAAAAAATGTGATATCTTTTACTGATGATGACATACCTCCCAAAGGGACTGGTCATTGCAAGTCGTTGCACATAGCGGTTATGTCCTCCAGATACGTGGTCGCAGGAGTATTGATAGATGGAGGGTCCTCCTTGAATATTTGCCCTTATGCCACGTTGGAGAAGATGGATATCAATCTCAACAGAATCCGAAGCAGTCATACTATTATCAAAGCTTTTGATGGATCTCGATGAAATGTTGTCGGGGAGATTAAACTACCTGTGGAAATTGGTCCACATACATTCTACGTATCCTTTCATGTGCTCAAAATAGCTACAGGATACAACCCATTTTGGGAAGACCGTGGATTCATATGGCGGAGCCATCCTGGCCCACCCTTCATCAACAGCCTTAAATACATCATTAACAACAACCTAGTCATAGTTAATGCTGAGCCAGAATGTCCTGAACAAGGTGACATCCCACTCATCAGTTTTAATTCGAAGTTGAAGTTGAGCAATCAACTTCCATGCCTGGAGGTGAGCAACACTCACTACCATCCCATTGGGGCACCACCTCTTATACCTGTATTTTTCCGAGGTAATGTCTGCAAGTCAAGAAATGATATCTTTGGGTTATCAACCCCGGACAAGGGTCAGTAAAGACCATCGTGGCATTAAGCGCCCAATTCAAGTTCCCAGTCAAACAAGGACAACCTGACTAGGCTATTCTTCTAGCTCTACTCACAGGAATCCTCACAAACACAAACAGGTTCCTTCATCTTCAGCCATACGATGATTGCCACAAACTACATAGAGAGCTGAATCTATATGAGACTTCAAGAAAGGTTCCCCGCCATGTGATGACTATGTTATTTCCTAAGCCGATACCTGGCCAAAGGAAAAGAAGTCTTGATACCGGATCCGGAGGTGGAGGAAAAGGACCGAGGCGTAAGTAAGGACATTGCAAGGCGCTTATCAAACATACGCGCTTATCAAACATACGTGTCATAGTCCACACGGATAAGACAAAACAGGTCACCCTGCATGATGATTGTCCAGATATCATGGTCATCATTCTAGAGAAGGAGGACGACAACAACCCTTCATCACATCATAGCCCACACCAGACTTCACCCGCAAATTGAGCAAGACTCCTCAGATTTGTCGACGACGAGGTAAAAAGGGCGTAAAACCCCTCCGCCTCTGTAGATAATAATAATAATCGCTTACTTTTTTTGTATAATATTAGCAGTTGTTTTGTCATTACATGCTAACACTTTGTATGATTGAACAGTTTCATATATATTAAGTGAAAGCATTTTTGTTTCAGGACTTTAAAGTTAGATGTGCCTATACTTGCTGATGAGATGCCTTTTCTCCACAAAGACTGTAACTTTGATGTAAGTTGGACTCAAACTTGATGGAAATACAAGAGGACTATGAGATACCTCAGGAGATCAAAGAATGGGTCGAAGACAAACCTAAGCCAAATCTTGATCAAACCACCTCTTTTAACCTCGGAACCTCAGAAAACCCCAAACAAATCCATATTACTACGGACCTCACTCCAAACTAAAGGAATTACATGGTTACTCTATTGACCCAATTTTAGGATATGTTTGCATGGTCTCATAAAGACATGGTCGGTTTGTCCACTGACATTGTTATTCATCGCCTCCCCATCAAAGAGGGATTCAAGCCAGTCAGGCAAAAGCTTAGGCGATTAAAACCTGAGTGGAGTTTAAAAGTTAAATAAGAAATTGTGAAACAATTTCAGGCAAACATCATCATGGTGTCAATATACCCTGAATGGCTATCCAACATAGTCCCCCGCCCCAAACCGGAGGGAAAAAAGTTTACGTGGATTATGTGGATCTGAATAAAGCTTGTCTCAAAGATAGCTTTCCGTGCCATTCATCCACATACTCATTGATAATACAACTCAATACGACATGTACTCTTTTGTTGATTGCTTTTATGGGTACCATCAAATCATGGTTCATCAAAGAGGATCGTGAGAGAAAATTGCATTCATCACTCCTTGGGGAACCTTTTGCTACAGACGGTTGTCATTCTACCTCATCAATGCCCGAGTTACCTACCAAATGAGCCATGATGGCTCTTTTTCCATGATTTAATGCACAAAGAGATAGAGATCTATGGATGACATCATTGTCAAGTCCCAAAGGGAGGAAGACCACCTAGACCATCTCAAAAAGCTCTTCAATAAGTCATGTAAGTACAACTTGAAGTTGAATCCAACCAAATGCGCCTTTTGGCATCAAATCGTGCAAGTTGCTAGGTTTCCTAGTCACCACAAGGGATTGAATCGATCCCACCAAAATCAAAAGCCATCACGGAAAATGCCCATTCCTCAGACAGAGAAGGAAATATGGGGATTTTTGGGAAGAATCAACTTCATCAGCAGATTCATCTCCCAACTCACAGCAACCTGTGAGCCTATCTTCAAGTTGTTAAGGAAGAACTCCTCCATGAAATGGAATGATGAGTGTCAGAAAGCCTTCCTTATAAATCAAAGAGCAAAGCCTAGTCAAAGCTCCTATTTTGGTACCACCCAGGGATGATGTTCCCCTATTTATGTACCTGTCCATCAATGATAATGCCATGGGCTGCATGTCGGGACAAAAAGACGATAGAGGCCAAGAGCGAGCTATCTACTACCTCAAAGAAAAGATTCAAAGAAGAAATGAACACAAGTACACACTCGATTGAGAAAACTTGTTGTGTTTTTTAGCATGGGCTTCCATGAGGTTACAACATTACCTCCATGGTCACACAACCCATCTCATATCCCCTGTGGATCCTCTCAAGCACGTGTTCAAGAAACCCATGTTGAATTGTCGATCATCCAGATGGCAGCTTGATCCTACAACAATTTGACATCGCTCACGTGACGCAAAAGTCTATCAAAGGTCAAGGAATCATGGATCAACTGCCGCCGCCGCACCTTTAGGGGATTTCAAACCTTTGAAACATACTTCCCCGATGATGAAGGGGTAATGATAGTTCAAAGAACACCATCAAGACGATACACACCAATCATGGAAGATGTATTTTGATGGAGTCGTAAACATAAAAGGCTTGGAGCGAGCAGCTTCTAGTATCCATTACGGGGAGCAAAGATCCCGTCGTCGCCAAATTATAGTTTGCCAACACCAACAACACCGAAAGTATGAAGGGTGTATCATGGGGCTAAAACTTGCTCAATCAATGGGCATCGATGGTTAACTATCTTTGGGGATTCCAATTGGTAATCGACAAACCACATGAATCTATCACACCAAAGAGCTACATTTTGTCGCCTTACCATCGGCAGTGTTCTACAGATGGCATCGGAGTTTGAAGAAATATCCTTCCTCCACATTCCTCGTAATAGAATGACTTTATGGATGCGCTTAGCAACCTGGCCTCCTCGATCAACATACTTGACAAGGAAAACATGCCAACCATCACATTTTCCCAACAAAAGGCACCAAATTTTATGGGAACTACATCGAGAAGTATCGATGAGCTACCTCCCATCCAACACCCTTGGTATCAGCATATCAAGGAGTACTTACAAGATGGATCTACACCCGCTGAGGCGAGCCCGACTGAAAGAAGGCGGATCCATCGACTGGCTATGAAATTCTACCTGAGCGGAGACGCACTCTACAAAAGAGATGCAGGACTAGGTCTCCTCAGATGTCTGGACAAGGACCAAGCTCAGAGGCTCATGGATGAAATCCATGGTGGAGTATGTGGCCCACACATGAGCGGCCCCCTACTTGTAAAGAAGATCCTAAGAAGAACAGGCATTACGGGCTCTCTCAAAGTCGATCGTGATGATCACGCCAAGAGATGTTACCAATGCCAAATTCATGGGAATGCTATCCACGCCCTCCAAGGGAGCTCCACAATATGAGTTCACCCCGCCCTTCTCAATGTGGGAATGGACGTGATCGGCCCATCGAGCCCAAAGCCAAGAATGGGCATCGATTTATCTTCACCATGATCGACTACTTCACCAAATGGGTAGAAGCAACCTCTCCTTCCCTGGTGGTTAAAAAAGAAGTTCATCATTGCTTTCATCGTAAACAATGTCATTTGTCGATATGGACAACCAGAGGTAATTGTATCGATAATGCTAAGAACCTCAACAACAAAATGATGGAGGAGTTATGCAGTAAATTCCACATCAAACATCTCAACTCCATCATCTACCATCCAAAGATGAATGGTGCTGTTGAAGCGGCTAACAAAAACATTAAGAAGATCATGCAAAAGATGTCCGCAAATCACAAAGGATGGCCCGACTTATTGCTCTCCGACTTTGTTAGCCTACGTAACATCAATGCGCACTTCCACCGGGCAACCCCTCACCATTAACCTATGGGATGGAAGCAAAGTGTTCCATAGAGGTGGAAATGGAACCCTCAGAGTGTTGATAGACGCTCAGCTGGATGAAGACCAATGGTTACAAGATAGGTATCACCAATTGTCTCTAATAGACGAAAGGCGAACCACTGCTATCTTCCATGGTCAATTATATCAACAAAGGATCGCCAGATCCTACAATGCAAAAAAGTCCAATTATGGCAGTTTAAACAACATGACTTGGTTTTGAAGAAGATCATTGACAACCAAGATCAGTCCAAAGGAAAATTCGCCCTAACTGGGAAGGCCCATTTGTTGTCAAGGAGGTATTGACAGGAGGCGCTCTCAGATTATGGAGATGGATGGCATATGAATTTTCGCAACTCATTAACTCTGGACATCGTGAAACGGTACTATGTCCGGGTTACCATCAAGCAAACATCCCGGTTATGGATCACCAGATCCCCAATCAATCTGTGTTTTCTAAACCTCACTACATACAACTTTCTCACACCCATTTGCCCCATCAGGACAATCATACTTTACAACCAAGAACCGGGTTTTTGGATCATCGAGATCCTTCAAAACCTTTCACACCCGCAGTTTTCAAAACCTTTCACACCTTCAAAGTTATCCCACCGTGGATTAAACCTTCACACCTTTAGTTTATCCCACATGGGATTAAACTTTTTTCACACAAACAGCTTTATCCGCATATGGGGATTAAACTTTTACGCCGCAAACCGATTCAGACCCCAACTACACCAATTCGATCTCCCCTAATACACGGAGTACGTAGCCATTTTATATGGTCCGGTCGTAATAAAACAAAAAATAAAAAAATAAAAAACATTTCTACACCCTTCTCTACAAAAAAAAACATATCTACACCTCTTTGCCACATACAGCGTTGAACTTTCACACCAGGTTCTAACTACGCATACCTGATCTCCTCTTCAATAGAGAACGTAGGCAGCCATTCATGGTTCGGTTTTACCCCTACCAAAACACAAAAACTTGTCAACCAGATCGGGATCATCCTTCAATCCATCACATTTCATGGCTTTTGCACAAAGGGATGGAACTACCCGACCTCCCCATGTAAATGGGGGAGAATCAATGACCATCTAAGTCATGGTTGATTCCTCAAAGAGAAACACCAATCCATAAGAGATGGAACTAACTGGGCTCCCCCATACAAAAGGAGTATCATGGCGACCATCTCGTGGAAAGCACAACCCGTAGAGGAAAGCCACACTCCTCTCCACATCTACATACGTAAACCAATCCCAAGACACCAAAGATGGTAGGGAATACACACAGATCAACGATCCATTCTGAAAGATCTTGAGATATCTCAATGTCCATCCATCAAGGAGGAGTTCAGAATACATCAAGATCACAAGCCCTGGAGAAACAGGCAAATATCAAGCAAGCAACAAGGCATAACTAAAAGGGAAGTGATCAAAATATGTTTTCCCTGCTATATATAATGATGTTTGATATATACAATATGTACTGTGCATGTGACAAAATGGCTAAGCTAGTCTGTGCAGAAAAATACAAGCTCATCTACAAGTCAGTGTGTATGTGGGCTATCAAGCCTAACATGGCATCCCTATCAGAAGAAGGGGGTAACACTGTGATCTCCTGCCCAAGGGTCTCTACACGAGTCAACAGATCTACATCCAACTTCATGGTGGCACTATGCTCATCAATATATGTGTTCATCTCTATAATGATGTAAGAAGTAAGGGACCTCACTACAAGATTATCTCGTAATAATGATATATCTCAGTAGATATAGCGTTATCCCGCTCAACAATCATCGCATCTCTAGATGATCCGCCTCATCCCGCCAACAACAACAACATCTCTATGAGCTAATGCCTCATCTCTCTCTCTAACAAAGCGACGCTCTCTCCCATCAAGAGAGAGTCAACATCAAGGCCCTAGCCCGATCTCTCTCAAAGGTCATCGATGAAGACTCGCCCAAATACTCGTGAATGTCGGATCACAAGAGCACTCATACCGGGAGAATCTACAAGAGTCATGGCAACCCAAATGAATGGCTCCTCCTGGTGGGAGAATCAATGTCCTCCATGGGCTCTCCACCATCCGAATCAATCCCCACACACTGTGGATACTACCGTACCGATGCGCTCTCTCCATCCATCCAGCGTAATACTCATCGAATAACTTTGGATGGCTAATAGAAAACTCAAAGACTTTCACGCCGATCCCAACAGGCATACACCCTGGATCTATCCTCTACTGATAAATGGCAAGATGACAAACGCTGACTTAATGCCCCCTCAAAAGGATGCACATCCTGAAACTGGTCAAACTGTGACATCACAAACCCAGTGGGTGATATGTGGTCATGCCCCTCAAACCAGCCAGAGGGAGATAATCCATGCCAGGTGCATGAGTAATGAAGTTGTAGGGTGAGCTATCCCCTCAGACACGAAAATGTCAAATGGATCTCCGATCCTCGCCAAGAACACCGACTCAGATGCAAACGCTACACACACTACCGGGTCGAAAGGAGTAAGACATGGCTATCTCATGGGAAAAATAATACCCATGCCATCCGAACGTGCTAATCGGGCCTCAAGTGTGACATGAACCACACATACAACAAGACCGAAGCTACTTATAAACACCCCTACAAGATAGGTGTGGCAATACGTGGTCGACCAAATGTCTCGCCACAATCATCGAATAATGGTATGACCTTCTCCCCGAGAGCTCTCACCGCCATGACAACACCGATGTCCAAATTTCATCCATATATAGTGGCATGAACATAAATAAGCCACTACACACATCACGAGTACATCTACTCTGGCCACATGCCACTGATCCTCCGGCGTGGTGAAATCCCTTGAGTATCGCGTGCATAATATCCATCGAGCCAAATTTATGTCTATCGAAAAATGCTTGGACACTACATGACCGGATGTAATCTCATCCTGTACTATTCTACGCCTCAACTCGGTGAGGGTCATGAACTGCCGACGTATATCTCCGACAGCCATTCGAGCGTAAGGCCTGTCTAAGGGCAAAGCCGTCAACCACTCATACTCCTCTAAGGTGGGAGTCAACTCATGGGTCCCAAACCGGAAAACCTGCCTCTCTGGTACCCAAAGCTCTAGCATGCCATCTACGAAGCCCAATGGAACCTGGAACGTCAAGAGGTTCATGGAATGCTGCAATAGTTGATCTACAATCACCCTGTCTGAAGGGGATACACTATCATACTAAGATCTCAAGCGTGAGACCACCAATAATACCGGTGGGTGTGATCAATACGGCCTAATCGTCGATGAAGACATCTGTGTGGGGCCGATTATAAGACCATCCAGGGGTCAATTTTAAACATCTCTGGGCATACATATGCATGACATAATACATGCATGACAAATAATAGATGACAATATGATGTAAGGAATGGAAAACAGTACATACATTCGTAAGTACATCATCTCTGTACAATTGTAAAATACAGGGAAATAGAGCACAGACGTCCTACGACTAACAGAGGCCTATTAAAAGATATAACGAGAATAGGGCACAACCACCCAGTATCTAACAGAGGCCTATCAAAAGATATAACGAGAAAATACACATTAGAAGAAGACAATGGTGTCTATGTCTACATCATCAATCTTGTTCACGTGATGTAACTCCTCCTGAGTCACTTGATCTCCGCCAAGAGGGATGTCAGACCTATACAAGGGAGGATTTGCACCGACAAAGCCATATAAGTAAAAACGAGAAGATTACTATCATATTATTTCCAATGGTGAGTCTTCTCTTGACATATCATTATCTCCACTGTCTTTAATTGAGAATTATACTTCAACCAAACACCAAGATTATATAGGTAGTACTCGTAGATTTACTCAGCAAGTGGATGTGCACAACCCTGTCTTATGATGACACGAGGTTGTATGTCATTAGACATCTTGTATGATAGTGGCAAAACACTCATCCAAAGTTGGGTTCGCCTCACCCTATTTGATTCACCAAATATAACTACTAAATGATGTATAAAATACAACACACTTTTCTATACTGTTTAGGGAGAACCTTCACAGCTAGAGACCATCGTTCTATTCTCTTGTTACCCCCGCTCGACCCAGCTACACTCTTATTACCTGAAAGGAATTGTGAAGCAAAAGGGTGAACACAACTAGCCCAGTAAAGAATATCATGACTAAAGATAAATAAATTATCAATAGCCTTCGTCAGTAATAAATCAGAGATTTAAAACATATGGTAGATGATAAAACTTTTCAACCATAGTTGCAGCGGAACGAACAATCCATTAGAAGAGTCAAATAGACCATAAAGTCTATTATCTTCTCCATGTTAAAATTCCACCAACAATATTTTATCCATGTAACATCAATCAACAGTTCTTGTCCACAATCATGTGAATAACTCATAATCATAATTGTGGTTCTAAATTTCTTCGCACCTGTATGAAGATAATTTTCATCACCGCCTTTACCGAAACATCAAAGATCATGGTTATACCAAATCACAGTTCGCATTCATAATCATATTAATAAATTCATCTTTGCACCACGGCCAAAGATATTCATCAACAGTTCATCTTTGCACTACTGTGCCAAAGATATTCAATAACAGTCATCTTTGCATTACATGCCAAAGATATTCAACAATGATCATCTTTGCACTACAGCCAAAGATATTCAACAATGATCATCTTCGCACTACAAAGCCAAAGATATTAATCTCTCAAAGAAATATATAATCATTTCAGAATTTATATAAACAATAATTATAACCATGTTGATCAATTCACCTTTGCACTTAAGCTAAAGATATTCAATTATAAATTCAATGGTCATGATCATATCAGTCAACAATTCAACTTTGCACTATTGGCAAAAGAGAACTCATAGTCACGATCATACCAATAATCTATCCATCTTTACACTCAAGTCAAAGAGAAGTTTCATCACCAGGATTATAAAAATGTTATATATGATAATAAAAACAATATGATCAACAACTATATTTAATTTCAAGAGTTAAATTCATAAATCAACGATAATTTGGTCAGAAAAAGAAACTAATTTTGTCGTGAATAGTACCTCATGAATAGTAACTAGTGAATAGTAATTCATGAATAGTAAGTCATGAATAAGACTCGTATTAAATACATAAAATCAGATACGTAAATAATGTCATATACGTAAATAGTGACATATACATGAATAGTGCCGTATACGTGAATAGTAACCCCGACATGAAAAAGGTAGAAAATCCACAATAAAATCCATACCAATATTTCGGCATAATGATATTGAAGAAAACTTGTTTATGGTGTGATTTTTAATTCTAACTAAGCACCATATTTTATAGAAAATGCTGTAAACAGCAAGAAGTAGACTTGACCTGCTACACGATGGCTTTTACTTCACTATTATTCATGTCCACCACTTTTGAAATAAAATTTTAGCACATTTTTCACCAACCAAAGGTGGGGCCCACCAATTCTAGAAATTTCCAAAATTATTTATAAATTCAAAAACTTCAACAATTCATAATAAATAGCCCTTTTATCAGAAAAATTTGAATCTCATGTCTATTCCATAGGAAATTAAATTCTCTACAACTTTGTAAGTTTAAGTTTTTCCAAATTTTAAACGAAAAATGACCGAAATCCACATACGGACGATTTTTAAAACCTCTATTCCGACAAAATACTGATAAAACATCTCAGCATTAATTCCTTCATTTATAACCACAATAAATATATCCATCATTTATATCCACATAAAATAAATATTTTTTTATCATATAAATCAATAATTAATTATTCATAAATAATATTACGAATCACAATTATGACAACTGTGTCGCTTCCTGTGAAAGAGGGGCCTTCCGATAAGGATTTCTCCTTATCGCTCGCAATTAGGTTACCAACCCCCTTCCTGCATGTAACTTCCTTGTACATTGTCAATAATGTTATCTAACAATATTATTCAAATAATATGAATTATTGACCTGATAATGGAGATACTGTGCAGTGACAATTATTCAAACAATAATATGAAATATCAACGTAGCAATTATTGAATCAATAAAATAAAATATTGAATAAAGAATTACCGTAATAATTATTGAGAAGTGACTTTTACGTAAGAATCAATAATTCAAAATATTGTAATATCTGCAGTGTCATTCAAGCAACGACGCCAGACATCGTATTTTAACCACCGGGTATTCCATCAGTGTTAATGGTAAAAACTACGCCGTTATTTATAAAAATTCAAACTTGTCATTTTCTTCATCCGACGGTTATTCTGTTTTGGGCCCACAAATGGCTGCGCCGTCGTACGAATATTTTTCGACAACAAGAATATTTCATAACCAAACAAATATTCCCCGACAACAATAAGTATTTTATAGCCACTTGCTTATTTTGAAAAAAATTCACATATCACCATTAACCTTAACTTTTTTATCAATTTAACTATTTACTAAATAGAAAAATTGAATACTTTTATTTCATAAAATTCAGGGTCTTACAAAAAGTATCCGCCTCTAAAGGATCTCTGCCCCAAATGCCGGATGAAAAAATGTGTCTGGTCCAACTGCCGGGTCAAACTGTCAATCTGTGTCAAATGAGTCGGATCTCGGACACAGGTCATCCAATCCGTCATCATCACGGATCCAGGAACCATATCCCCCATGAACTGAGTGGCGCGGGTCTGGGCTCCGATGGTACGAGGGGACGACCAGCGGTATAATGCCTCCTGAGTTAGCAGACCCTTTGACAAAGTGTAGCCGTCAACGCCCATCAATGGGATATCATTGACAGGCGACTGCAACAGGCCAATAACGTCTGGCAGGACGCAAGATTGGTACACGAATCTCTCATGTGGTGCTCCTAATAGCACACTCTCCTAAATAGAGCTCTCATTCTCCATCTGTGAAGAGAGGAATCATACGGGTGGAAATAACATACTCGATACCAGTCGGGAATCCATCCTCAAATCCAACTGTCAAGTGGTCCCCAGAGTAAGGAATCCAAGTGATGACATCCGCTGTCAACAATTCCAACTGTAAGCGACAATGGGTGAAACCCTCAGCTACAGGAACCTCCGCCAATATGGAGTGATGCCATTGTCGTCCTCTTGGATAGGTCTCTAAACCTAACACACTGATAGGACGCAGACATGAAAGCCTCTAATAGGCCCAAAACTGCCAACACAAAGGCAAACATTTGTTGTTAGTCAACACTCTTAAACCTGTACATGGGAAATCAAAAGAGAAATACTCACCAGTAGAAACAGGTAAAATCCTAACCAAGCCTCTGTCAAGCCCTGCGAGCGCATGCATATTCCCTTGAGGAAATAGGCAAAGGTGTAGAAGCCCCAATCATACTCTCCAATACAGTCCACCTCCCGAGTGGCACTGATCAAAGCGAATGACACCATGGAAGATTTGTCTGCTATGAAACAACCCCTGATAATAACCAAGAACAATCACCGAAGAACGCGATCCCTGACTCTCACATCAGCGGGCATGGGCTCACTCAACAACCCACTCATAGCATCTATGCTCAAAGGGCCTGTACGAACGGTCCTGCCCTTGAGCGCCTCAACCGGAACTCCTAACAAGGATCTAACAGTGATGTGGTAATGTTCGCCAGACATGACATCCAAGCGCCTCAAACTTCATGGGTGATAAATCGCCAATCCATCGGCGTCATCATCACCTCACAATCCAACAAATGGAGAAACTGAGTCTGGTGAAACCAGCGCTCAGACAATGCCCTGAGGTATCCTCAGGGACAACAGCGGGGGAGAATGGAAAAGAACGCCCCAAAGCCCCAACAATGCACAATCTCCCGGTAATCTGGATGCAGAGCCTGATACATGGAGTGTATACTGATCCAATTCCCTCGAGGTTGTGTAAATCCGGGAACCTACATCAAAGTCAAATCAATGTCAAAATCCTTACTCCTCATCAATAGGAAGAAGGAAGATCAAACCCCTCGTTTGCCTGCAAGTAAACTGAGGGGTGGCGACTCAAATCACCCAGAAGATCTGGAATCGTCACAACAATGCCTGGAAGATCCCTGCGGGGAGCAGCAGGAGCTGGAGCCGCAATCGGTATATCCTCCTCCTCGTCCTCAACATCCGGTACATCAACTTGGATAAGACGTGTCACCGCCTCCGCCAAACGACGAAGCTGTCTGACTGAACGGGATCGAGGCACTTCAGAAGCCCTCCTCCGCACACCTGAAGTGGTCCTACAAGAACTACTCGGCTGATCCGTATCCATATATATCTGGACACAAGTCTCCAAATCACCTCAGAAAGGGTGTGGTAAATTCTAACATGGAGCTTTTTCAAATGCATTTATGACTATATGCATGCATGCATTACTTTAACATACGCTTACAGTAGAGTTAAAAATGCACGTCTACCCAATGCCTAGACTTTTGGAAAATTTTTGTCAGAGTCTCCTTTGTATAAAGGACTATCCACATGCACATATGCATGACTAGGTGGCCATTCAGTAGCACACCTACCCACAATCATAAACATCCTACATGCATACAAATATCAAAGTCACAATCCATGACGGTAGATTAATTACCAGGATTATTTTGCTTTATTATTTTTACTCATTTGTCCTCAAATAGGATAAGAAATAGCAGAAAAAGGTACCAATTGGATTGTTTCAAAAGTTAAATTTTTTGACATCATTATGTTTAGCATGGTTTAATACTAACATTTACTATGTTGAATATTTTTTATCAAGTCATATAGGCATGCATATTCACTACTATGTGTTTAGACGCATTTCATATGATAACTCATTTTCCAACTGATGAAAACTGGAAAAGAAGACATGCATACGTTACCAGGATAGTGTGAAACACTTGTACGGTGACAGAATTTGCAGAAAGCTGCCCGAACTCAACAGATCTGAAGAAAATCTTCCGGATTCTTTGTGTGGCGCAATATGAAAATGACTTGTGAAAGCAACAGGCCACTTAAGGCCACCCTCGGTTGGCGGCAGGTGTACCTGCGGATACCCCAGGTGGGTCCCACCCCTCCGGCTCGATCCAATTTGAGTTGCAAATGAGGTTTCACAAGCTGAAAAAGTCAAATCAGGAAAAAAAATGTTACGCGATTGAGCGAAAAAGCCTGAAATCCTAGTTTTTAAAGACCAAACTACGGGTCTACATGTCACTCATTGGTATTCACCCAGACATGGGGATCACAACACCAATGATCATAACTGTTGCAAACTACACTCGGCAATACCTCGCGAAGGTCCGATGCCGTTAGTTCGGGGTTGTAACTCCAAAACATTTCGCGGAAACTTTATCCAGTTCATCCGTTGATGCACACGTCAACGAGGGTCAAGCAACCTTGACATCACCATCCGTTGGCAAGTAAATCCAACAAAGCGTCGGAGTTCATCTGTTAATGCACACGTCAACGAAGGTCAAGCAGCCTTGACATCATCCCCAGCAGGGATTTCATCCGTTGATTTACATTTCAACAAGGGTTAGGCAACCCTGACTACACAGACTATTGGCAGTAACTTCGACATAATACTAAAAAGACCTGGCGATACAAACCAGGGAAGGCCATCCTCATCGAGAATGACCGATGATGGAATCTGTTATACACAATCTTCATCAGATAAATGTTCATTTCCCCAGAGTCTCTTGCACATGAGAAGAACATCTATGGTGGAAAGTCAGTACCAAGGATTAAGGACTTTGGTGATAACCCCAACGTCAACATCCTGGAAGATCCAGAGAACTTTGGATCACACGTCCAAGCAGTTCATCAGATACATCAGTGATAACTCCAGTCACCATCAGAAGTCATGGGAGCAAACAATTGTCACATCCCGTTGGAAAACGGTCCAACAAACCACATGCATCATACATTTGCATCATGTTGTAGTACATTTCATCATGAATATCTTGTCATGTTTCAAGTGTCTAGTGTTCTTTATCCTATCCATGCCTTTACATTGCATGAATATGATAAAGAGGGGCATCTGTAGACACTCGAACTTTTGCATTCCTGTTACTAACCTTGCAGGAGGGCAAAGTCGTCTTCCAGAGATAACCCTGGACGGTAAATCAGTCCAATCTCGGAGACAACCCCGTGATACTCAGTCTTTTCCATCTCGGAGATAACACCGAGATATTCAGTTGCAATCCCGGATACAACCCCGAAGGGCCAGTTTCAACCTCGAGACAACCCCAGGAATATAGCCCGATTAGGAGATAACACCGGAGAAGTTTGCCATCTCGGAGACAACCCCGAGATATTCAGTTCAAGTCCCGGAGATAACCCCGGGAGTTTCATTTCCAACCTCGGAGACAACCCCGAGGAATGCGATTCTGATTCAGAGATAACCTTTAAATGCTTGTTTCAACCCCCTACAATCAGCTTCAAAACTCGGTGATAGCCTCGAGGCACTCAGTTCCCAAACCCGGAGATAACCCCGGGAGGACGGGCACACCTCAGAGACAACCCTGAGGACGTTCAACACTGCAGCAATTTCAATCTCGAGATATAACCACGAGCAACGCATCGCTAAATCAAATTTGTAACAGGAGAGATAACCCCGATCAAGGGTAAAATCGTCATTTTACCAACTCAATCCCATAAACGCGTCGTCTCAACAACATTTCAACATACATTCTACACAGCAGTGTCCTACAATAACCATAGCTCCAATCCCGAGTGACTACTACATAAGATAGCACACCGGATAGAATTTGAAGCTTGAAGACCTGGGCATGGTCCCATCTTCCCGACTTCGTACAACCTCTTATCCCATGTCATTGTGTAGCTCTCGACAACAGCATTTCAAAAAGGTATTATACGCCTCCAACGGATGCCCGAATTGAAAATTATGAAGGTTCGAGAGCATAACGCGTTGAACGAGTGCACGTATTTTGAGACGGCGGGACCCACAGAGCCCGGGGCACCTCGGGCAGTCGCAGGTACACCTGCGGCTCCCCCCCCTCTATAAATAGAGGGCTTGGGATGACCATTTTGAAAAAGGAAAAGGCGATGAAGCCCTGTCCAATTTGCTCTGTACACACTATAAATTGAGTGCTTTCTCATTTCAAACACTTGTGAGCTTATATTTGGCTACTTTTTACCGGTGGGAACCGAGTGTTCATTCATTTAAAGATATTGAAATCTTCTTTGGCAGTTCACTGTAAGTCTTCTCACATTATTTAACGCCTTTTCTTCACTTCTTGCACACACTATTATTCATGTTGAGAGTCGCGTGTGTGTGTATGCCCGGGCCGTCGGTCCGTGGTTTTTAATACTTATATATATATATATATATATATATATATATATGGTCCGGTTCTTATTCGGACTTTCGCATTTTCTTAAAATGCTGACTTTTTTTTTTAAAAAAACAACTAAAAATAAGTTTAATATTTTATGGAACCAGAATTTTTACATAATACAGTGTTTTAGGTGTGATTTGGATACATATAAAAAAACAGGTCTGTACAGTCTTCTGTATTATGTAAAAACACTTATTATGTAAAAATTTCGGTTCCATAAAATATTAAACTTTTTTTTTGTTGTTTTAAAAAAAAGCCAAAAATAAATAAAAATAAAATTCCGTAACTTAAGAAAGTCCGGACTCCCGGACTGGATATATATATATATATATATATATATATATATATATATATATATATAGATATCGAGTTATCTCGATTGAGCACGAATATAATATTGAGGCGTTTATCGCTTTTATATATATATATATATATATATATATATATATCCCATCATCAAACTCGTTTGATTGAGCCAGATTTATTTATTTTTTCTTATATATATATATATATATATATATATATATATATATATATATATATATATATATATATATATCCTTGAATTTGAATTGATTGAACCGAGCCTCGGATCGATATATATCCAGTCGTTTTATCGCTTTTATATATATATATTTACATTCTTGTCTGGCCTGGAGTTTACTTCGTGGCCATTTATTGCTTTCATTTATATTTCGTCCCACTTGGAGTTTACTTCGAGGCGGTTGATTGTTCATATATATATATATATATTTACAGCTTATATATATATATATATATATATATATATATATATATATATATATATATACGCTTTCTGACTTTTCATACAAACTGCTACATCATGTGAGCCTAGGAATCATGTGATCACAGATTCAGTCTTCTGAATCTAGATTCGGTTCCCGTGATGGACATTTTTAGATGTACATGACTTGTAAATTATTCACAGTGTTTGACTTTCCTTAGATGGCTCTCATGCCCACAAGGAATTCGGTACTGCTATCTATCTTATTTTCTCGAAGGTACTTCGCATCTCGAAAATAAAAGCAATTAAGTTGAACACATAATAAAATGGAAGTATCAAATGCCTCAATTACTATTGAGCATAAGGGTTTGAAAAACCTCTTTTACAAAATGTCATTGCTATATCTTGTTAAAACTAAACTTTTATACAAAATTCAAACCCTTTGTATATAGGTGCAAACGAGGCATAACACTACTTTCAGATAATTGCACATTGATCTACACACACACACATTCAGATAATGGTTTAAAAAAAAGTGGTGATCACCGTGGTAACACGGATGTCGGGGGGTGTCTAACACCTTTCCTCCGCATAATCAAGCCCCCGGACCCTAACGAATCTCGGTTTCACAAACCAATTAAATAGTGTCACATCACTAGGTCAATGTGCAAACATTTTCTCAGTTGAGTTGGTGCAACCATTTAAAAATACCAATTGGCGACTCTTACAGTCCAATCGTCGACATATACATGTCGGACCTTTTCACAACTTGTTTTTTCAAACAAATTTCATCTAACATGAGAACACCAAAAGACAAGAACAGAAAAGGGACAAATAAAAATCCCGACGTCAACACAAAGTTTTTTTTCTCGCTAATTTTCATTATAAATTGGCGTCAAATATCCTTCTACCACCTCAATTTTGCGAAAGAAAAAATTTTAATTGTGAAGGATATTTCTTTCTCCAATAACTATGTCGTCACTAAAAAAATTTCCTTCACAGTTCCTTCACTAGAACACTTCTCATGTGAAGGAATGAATTCTTTTACAAAATTTCGGTCACTACATCCATAATTTCTTGTAGTGTAATCATCATCTCTCTTTTGTCATCATAATGTCACATTTCAACACATTTTAAATTTGGACTATGAAATAGACTCTTATTCATTTGAAATGGAGAGGATTATAATAGGGTGTGCATTTGTTTATGCACAAGAAAGAGACCTGATTCTCCATTGCCTGCATTCAAGTGGTCACCACTAATGGTACCTTTGCCACCCTTGCTCTCTTCTTGTACTGAATTATAGGACATGTACGTGCTCTTCATTTTTGAGTCGTAGGTAAATAGAACTAAACAACAGAAGGTAGTGTTTTTCACAACTAAGTCAACTAATGTTACGTTGATTCTGTATGATTCTGTATGTTTGATGCTACAGTGAAGCATCTTCTATTTAAGTCAACTAATGTTACGTTTTTTCTTTATGTTTGATGCTGCAGTGAAGCATCTTCTATTTAAGTGGCTTTTCTCCAGGCATGACAAACAACAAAGAAAATCAGAAACCAAAGAGAGAAAGAATTAAAGAAACCTAGAGAGAGAGAGAAAAAAAAACAATGGGAGTGGAAAATGTTCTACACATGAATCCCGGCAATGGGGAAGCTAGCTATGCCAACAACTCAAGCCTTCAGGTTATTTTTTCATGGGATTTACAATTTGTTTAATGTCGTATTTGAATTTATAATTGTAATCTAAAGAATTCTATTATATGATTCCCTTGATTAGAAAACTGTGATACTGAAGGCGAGGCAAGTTTTAGAGGACACAATGAATGATTATGGCGTGGACGCATTATTCCCTGAACACTTTAAGATAGCTGACTTGGGTTGCTCTTCAGGGCCGAATACCCTCTTGGTTCTTTCCAATATAATAGACAATGTTCATGCAATTTGCCAGAAGAAAAATCTGAAGGCACCTGAGTTTCAAGTGTTTCTAAATGATCTTCCAGACAATGATTTTAATACGATTTTCAAAATGTTACCACCATTTTATGCAAAGGTAAAGAAGGAGAAAGGTGATAAATTTGGGGCTTGTTTCGTATCCGGAGTGCCAGGCTCTTTCTATACAAGACTCTTTCCTTGCAGAAGCCTTCACTTTGTTCATTCCTCTTATAGTCTTCACTGGCTTTCTCAGGTTAGCATGAAATTTGGACTTATTCACTACTCCATCATTTCCACAAAGCAGTAGCAATTTAACATTTTTTTAAGTCACTTCGCAAAATCCTAAAATTTAAAATCGAGGTGAGTTCATTTAAATTTTGAAATTATGTATTTTAAAATTATTAACAAGATTCACTATCGTATTCTAAAAATCAATTTAATCTACGTCAAATTTAAATTATAGAATTTTGGGAATTGACTTTCAAATGTCCAATATGGACTCTTTTGTGGAAAGGAAGTTGTACATTGTCTCTCTCTGTAGCCTATAGAATTTAACATATATAGTCTAAGAAAAATAATGTAGGTTCCTGAAAACCTAGAGAATAACAAGGGCAATATCTACATGTCCAAAAAAAGTCCTCCCAATGTTTATGAAGCGTATTGGAGGCAATATCTAAGAGACTTCTCAACATTCCTACGCGTAAGATCCGAGGAGGTAATTGATAATGGCCGTATGGTTCTAACATTTCTCGGCAGGAGCAGTGCAGATCCCACTAGCAAAGATTGTTGTTGCGTTTGGGAACTGTTAGCAACGTCCCTTCACGACATGGTGGCTGAGGTACAATACATTTCTTGTTAATTCAATTAAAAAAATATTCTCCTTTTATTTAGCGACTTAAATACACTTTAAACCTTTTAGTTTTTCGTATTTCAAAACTTAAACTCTAATATTTCAATTTTCAGACATTAAATCTTAATATCTCTGAATTTCTATAATTAAAACATCCTGGCCACCGGAATTAGCATTCTTTCTGGAATAAATCATCATGCAACTCGGAATGAAAGGTTAATTTAGATTTTCAAGAATATATATCGTTTATATTGGTTCTAAAAAATAATTTCTTCGTCACACACTAATCACGGGCCTACATTTTTTGTGCTTCCAAAGATATTTATTATTTAGGAGTGAAATTATCCTAAACACTCTCACTCAGATCAATTATTACAAGTCGGTGGCCAGAAAGTTTTACTTATAGAAATTTAAGAACATTGAGATTCAACGTCTGAAAATTAAAACAGTGGGGTTAAGTTTTAAAATATGAAAAACGTAAACGTTTAAATTGCATTTAAAACTTTAATAAATGAATATATGGTTGAAATTTTTTGCATTATATTTTATATTAGGGGTTAATTAGTGAAGCGGACATCAATTCATTCAATATCCCTATGTATAACCCTTGCATGGATGAAGTGAAGGCTATAATTCAAATGGAGGGTTTATTTATCCTCAAAAGGGTGGAAACATTTGAAGTTAACTGGGGCGTACAAGATAATGATGATGAAAAACAATCCGTCTTTGATAAGAATACCAGTGGAAAGATTTTTGCCAAAACAATTAGAGCTGTAGCGGAAGCTATGCTGGCTAGTCACTTTGGAAATACTATCATCGACAACGTTTTTCAGAGGTATGCAATGCACGTGGATGACCATCTCTCGATGGAGAATATAAATTACTTCAATATAGTGATTTCCTTGACAAGAAGAAGTGATTAGTCTTCGATGGGGAAAAATAGTATATGTTGCTTTTTATAACGTGTGTGTACGTATTAACTTGCAGAATCAGATCTCTGCGCCTCTCTCAAGAGTATAACGTGTGTGTACGTATTTAAACAAGAATGATTTACAAAACTTGATCAACTCAACTAAACTACAATTTCTTACATACTAAACTAAATATAAATAAAATATGTACAAATGATCTACAAAAGAATAAAATATATATAAATGATCTACAAAACTAACTCAAACTAGTGTGAGGAGGATCATCGGGCGGGGGTCAACGGTTCTGCTCTAGTGTATGAAAATCATCGTCGTCATCCCCCTGCTCGCGATCGGCATCGCCAACCTGCTCAACATCACCAACTTGTTCGGCAATGTCACCTTGTTGATACAATTAAAAATATAACTCATTAATTCGTATGAGAGAATGAAATAAACAGTTAAATGAAAATTAAATAACATATATAATAATTAACTTAAAGTAAATAGAATACATGAGTAGTCGGGGGATGAGTCCCCAACGGGCCAAAAGACTCCGATAGTAGGGTAACAACTAAACGAAGCACCTCCTCGTGTACCGCGTTGAACTGCTCATGTGGGATATATACACGTACTCTCGACGGTAGCCCTTGATGCAATATCCTGAGCTAGCTGGTGAAGTCAAGCAAGACTAAGCAACTCCTGACAACGAATAACCGGATCCATACGAAACGTCTCTGACACAGCCGCCATGACCCTCTAGAAAAGCTCGTCCTCCAAGTCCGCCCGTATAAGAAGGTCCAACAAGTGCTCTCGGACGTTAGCGCTGACTAGAGCCTGCGAAAATAAATATATCATTCCTAATAATAATTTATATTATTTTATAAATTAAGATATAACAACAAATATAAAAAATATTATTACCTCCAAGTAGTGTATACGCAAGTATCCTCAGCAGACTCAGCACTCGATACCTGTTGGTACTGCTAGTAGGGGATCCTAAGACGTGACTCATAATCTCAGCTCCTCATCCCGAGATAATTCAATCTCGGGCGGAGGGATGGTGGAATCTAACAGCTCAGAATCCGCCCTACCAGCCAACAACTCAGCTACACGCTAGTCCAGAAGATTCTGAAGTCGATCCTATAATATAATTTTATACATGAGTTAATTAAATCATTTTATTAACTACAGAATATTAATAATTACTAAAAATGATATTAGTCTCATCCGTATAGCTACTGATGTGGGAGACATGGTAGACTCTTTAGGCGTGTGGGCTCTATCCCAGAACTCTAACATGGTCGCAGATCAACCTAAGCTCCCCTGCATGGCCTAATAAATACATCCATATAACATTTATTAAGTATATTAATGACAATTGAGTAACTAAATATAGATATTTACTGACTTCACCTCCTCAAAGGACTGTGAGACAGTAATGTGTACGACTCGAAGCTGACCACAATTCTTCTTTGCCTGCTCAGACTTCTTTTTTCATTCATCAGCATCCCAATATGTACACATATCCTCCCATGCAGCATTGAAGACTATCTGGGGCTGATGATCGCGTATGGTAGTCTTGCACTGCTCGACAACTGCCCAGGCGGCCCACTGTCCCATCTCTTATAGCCAGCCAACGTAGTTCTTCGCGACATATGCAATAATAACACTATCGTCGGCTACCTGCGAGATGCCCTCTTCATATCTAAAATAAATCTATACAAAAAATGATATCTTATCAGGAAAAATTAATTAATTGTGTAACGACTATGTACGTATAATTGAGTAATTTAAATAAATTAACTTATGTGAAACTCGCGCAACACGGTCTCCATGAAGGAGGCATCGTATTGTGCGTACTGTCTGAAACACATACACCCAGTCGGGAAGTGAGTCAAGTAGATGACGTGAATGGTCGCCTTAGCGACCAAGTCCAGTATACTATAAATATATAAAACAAAATTGTATTTTGTTAATTGTATCATGAAATAAATTATATTAATTTAACTACTTATTTCTTATTCTCTAACACTTATTGTGCAGAGTCGACATCCACTCAGACTGTAAGTGGAACTGTCAGTGGACGGCCAAAGATACCGAGGTTAGTCCCTCAAGAACGCCGTCAAGATCTCGTAATTATTAAAAAATTGAGTTTAATATAACATTTTCAGATAATATAAACTACATCTGAATTGAGATATATTGAAATCGCTACGACGACGAAAACCTACTAGCTTAAGACGAGTCGACGGCCTGGCTAGCGTCTCCCGATCCTAATCGCCCACTACCGCGATGACCACTACTATGTCTAACCATAAATCAACTATTGAAATAATTTTTGATAATGCATATGAGTTTAAAGTTAAGTTAATTAAATATGCAGTATTAAAAACAAAACAAAATTAAGTTTAAACTAAGTATGTCATCAAAATCGTTAGAATCAACATCATTATCATCTTCGAATTCTGTCTCTTTGTCAGCATGATCAGTTTCTTCGTCGTTAACATGTTCAACAATGACATAATCATTCCTTAGCACGTATTCCTTGAATTTATCATCATCGTGTATGTCAACGACATCATTTGTCATCATATTGTCATCATTTAGCACTACATGTCTAGGATTGTTAATATCTTCTTGCATCGGCTCATCCATCCATAACATATTAGCACCATCAAATGCCTGAGTTTTTGTTATGACAACTGTATACCATGGGCTTCTAGTATTTACGACATTAGGCGCATAGTACACTTGAGTCTCTTGACTGGCTAACACGAATACGTCATCGGAATTTAGCTTTGACTTTATATATACTGTGACGATTCTATTACGATCAACTTTAACACTCTTTTCAATATCAAACCAACAACACTTAAATGTAACTCCCTTTTTACCCTTGGGATAATTGAGCACAACCACATCATGTAAACATTCATAGTAATTATACTCGGAATCATGGTAATAGCTTCGTAACACGACAACCCCAGAATTGATTTTGTGAGTTCATTTAACTCATCGACCTTGAATCTGTACCCATTCACGATGCAGCCAGGAAATGAACCAGAGAACTCATATGACATCTCTAAAACACTCAGAAACGTTATCTTCTTCAACCCTTATCTTAAACCACTGTTGGAAATTAGCAGTAGTGAATGCTTCCAATTGTGTTGCAGTTAACCCCGGGTTAGAAGCATACATTTCCTCTTCGCATGAACTGAAATAATAATAAAAGGGTTTAATTGGTGATTACGCTTCTAAATATTAAAGAAAAGATAAATAATAATTTGTACTTGATGTACGACGATACTTCTGGCATATTTAGAAGCATGTATGTAGATACAATCTTCAAATCTTTGTCGCTCAAGTAAGTCATCGTCTCATGGCCAAATGGCTTAGCCGGATAGGTGAATACAGCTAACTCATCAGCACGAGATTGGGGTCCGACGATCAAATTTCTACTTAAGCGGTTCTGCTTCGTTGAGACAACATCGTCAAAATATAAAGATCTGAAGTTAACAAGTTCTTCCTCTATATAGCGTTCTGCAATAGAACCTTTTACACGAGCTTTATTCTTGACTTTCTGCTTTAATCGACGCATATAACTAAAATATGTTGATTGAACGAAATTAATTAAGAATATGAGTATTAAATATGATCATCAGAATTTAGCTTTGTAGATTATATTACCTCTCAAAAGAATACATCCACTAATATTGCACCGGTCCCCCAAGTTTTAATTTATATGGTAGATGAATAAACAAATGTTCCATCGAGTCAAAGAACCCTAGAGGGAACACTACAAGAAAAAGGTCTAATTCAGCGGAATATAAAAGTCGACAATTTCATCCGGACATACACACGTCGAAATTTAATCAAAATCAAAAAATTGATTAGGAGATAACAAAAATTGACGTAACAAATTTCGACCAATATTCCGTCGAAATTAGTATATTCTCGACAGACGTATTTTAGTCGGGATTATTGCATCAAGTTTATTTCTGCCATGTGGAATCGCTGATTAGACTTAGAGGGCTTATTTCCGACGGAATTTCCGTCAAAGCTATAAATTTCGTCAAGAATAAGGGTTTTTTAATATATTTTTTCTGTTTTGGCAATATCCAAGGTTTTAACCCACATTTTTGTACCTGTAAACCTGTTTTATCCCAACAACACATACAACGGGTTAAATGCTTTCTAGGTCACTGTACTATAGGTCAACTTACAAATGGGTCACTGAACTTTAGTTTACTAACAAAACGTTTGCAATTCCGTTAAGTCTGTTGACTCTTAACGGAATTTGCCACACAAGCAGCTGAGTTGGGAAAAAAAAAGCTTATGTCAATAATTATCTCACATGACATTGATTATGTGGATCTAAAAGGGAAAATTTATACCAAATGAATTTTTATTTAATTCTTTACAAATAATAATATAAATTAGAAAAGTTTGCCAAAAAAATAAGAAAATAAATAAATAATATATTTAAATATTTTTTGTAATTAATATCAAATGATTTTTTTTTATTATTTACAAATATAATAATTTAAATTAGAAAAATTTGCCAAAAAACAAGAAAATAAATAAAAAAAATATATTTAATTATTTTGTAATTAATATCAAATGAATTTTTATTTAATTCTTTATAAATATAATAATATAAATTAGAAATAATATATTTAAGAATTACGGGTCTGAGCAGGGTGAAAGCATTCAATATATAGATATTCAAAAGTAACCATTTCCAAGACGCACATTCCAAATGCATAAATGTCAACTAATTCATTGTATTCTCTCAAGATACACCTCAGAGCCATGAAACTCGGTGTTCACGAGAGAGAACAAAAATTCTAAATTTAATGAAAGTTTGATTCTTATTGTTGCCATTAAATAAAAAGAAAAAGTAAGAGAAGATAATCTCACCTGAAATCACCATGATTGGCGATTCAAATCAATGAAAAGAGCCCATGTCGTTGGGAAGAGTCCACCGAATTGTGGGAATCAGAGCTAATTTAGACCATCTTTGGGATCAAATTGTTGAGAAAATATTCAATTTTTGAGGGCTAGGGTTTGGAATTTAAGGCAGGGGATTTGAAGGGGTATTGAGCAAGGGTTTGGAATTGAAGATAAGTGAAGGTTTGGAATCATAGACGCCATGGAATTAGTTGGAAAAAATGGAGAGGCTGAGAGGCGGTGGAGGAGAGGTGACGATTGGGTTGAAGATGAAAAAATGGAGTTTTAGGAGAAGCTAAAAGAGAGGGAGATGGAGAGAAGTAAATTAGTTTCCTCTTTGAAAATAAATTATTTCTATTAATTTTAAAATAATAATTATTTTTGAAAATTTTTAAAAGAACATTTTATTTTATAACATTAAGAATATTTTATTTTATAATATTAAAAATAATTATATTAAAAATAAAAGAGGTCTGTATGGTTAATGTGAGACCCCAAATTTTATGAATAAAGATTTAAATTTCTCGAAATATTTTTTAAATGTTATGGTGTGGATTTGATATAATGTTATAGTTGTGGGTAATATTTATAAATTTTGTAAAGTATACAAGTTGTTATAAAATATTCGTTTGGTCGAGGAATATTCTTTTTGTCGGGGAATATCCAAATTTGATAAGACAATCATTAGTGGACCCCTAGCGGAAGTATTGTCGTAGTTAGAAAAGCCATGTAATTATTTTTTTATAAAAATAACTACGAAAGTGTAGATTAAAAACTGTTAAACTACCCGTTAGTAAAAAAGTACGATGAATACGTGTGGTTGCATAAGTAGCACACCAGTATTGATGCTTACATAAGAAGTCACTCGATTATACTCAATTATCACACGATGAATTTGCATCATATTTGTGGCGCCCCCAAAAACGGTATACATCACCTATTTCGAGTCGCCAAATACATGAATGCATGTAATACAAATACAACTTAATTATACAACCGTCGTGCAAAAAGTACGACAAAACATAAGTTGTGAGTTTTAATACAAATATTGTCGTCTAGACAATATACAAACTCAAATTCAATATTATTACATTTATTTTCCCACTATTTCACAGAATAGTTAGGACTACTAATGCTATCATCTGGTCCGTCACTCCATTCCCCGACTAGTCCCTGCTACGTTCTCATTTTCTGAAGAGAACAATGAAAGTAAAAAGGGTGAGCTCAACTAGTCTAGTAGGAAATATTATAACTAAGATAATGCAAAATATATTATCGTTAGCCTTCAACAGTGTTAAACTGATATAATATAACAACCATCAAGTTTAACTACAGCGGAACAAGCAAACCATTAAAAGAGTCAAGTAGAGAATAAAATCTACTATCTTTTATGATTTAAAAGGTTTTTCATCACTTTTATCCTTTGGGACTCGATTTTAATAAATGATCCACATCATCGAATCACCCCGCATTACTGGCTTAAGGATATTCTTTAGTATCACGACCACAATTATCCATGCAATACGAGGCAAGAATATTTGTGTATTCATTAATGGTCATGATCATGCCAACAATCATCCATCAATGCACTACAGGCCAATGAGGACTTTTACCACATCATTTGTAACATTACTACCATGATTACACCGAATAATCCCCTGGTCATAATCATACCAAGTCCATCTATGCACTATGTGCCACAGATGACTTTCAAAAAAATATAAACATGAGGATGATGACAATGATATAAGAATTCAATAAAACAAGTTCAAGAATTAATTTATACGAGAACTAATAATGTCCAAATTGTCAACATGATCGCTTTGTAGAGTAAAATTCAAGAATGCTCAAGAATATTTTCATGAAAAGATTTGGATGAAAACGCAAATATCAAGGATATTCCACTAATTTCATGGAGTATAGAAGTCAAAACTCGTAACCAACCGAGTATAACAAGGAATGGAATAACAAAAGAAATCACCAGCACGCGATGAATCGCATACATGCGAGTTATTCCAACAGAATAATAAATAACGGAATCAGTCGGCGTAAAACACATGCAGACGGTGATATTCAAAGAATAATAAAGACGGAATCGGGGATGGCGTAAAACGCATGCATGTGATATTTCAATGTAATAATAAAGACAGAGAACCGTGTCCCAGTCCGTAGAACGCATGCATGAGGATGTTCCAACAGAATGATAAATAATGGAACCAGTCCCGGCGTAAACGCATGAGATGGGATGTTCTAACAGAATGATAAAGAATGGAATAATGTAAGAATTTTACCAAGTATAGGGTAGCTCAGCGTGATCTGAGTTATTCAATAAAATAATAAAGAATGGAATAATGAAGTTTTCTTCATGGATAAAAAGAAATAATACTCCCTACCTTGGAAAAAGCTGGATCTTTGGAATAGTGAGGTAGCAGAGACTTTTCTTCTTCTTTCTCTCTATAATTTCTCTCTATAATAATCACTCTAAAGCTTTTGTGAATTGGTGAGAAATGAAGGAAGAATGAGCTTCTATTTATAGGAAAATATAGTTTCGATAATTGCACATTTTGGGGCTCAAAAAATTACAGTACAATACCTCCAACTTTTCTTTCATTTTTAATTTAGTCCTGCAAGTATTATCAAACTTGCACCACCTCCCCTAATAGTAAATAATGTGAATCAATAGTATAATCATGTGAAAAATACGAATTACAGTATAGTACCTCCATCTATACCTCCATTTTTAACTTACTCATGCAAGTATTATCAATCTTGCACCAACTCCTCTAATAGTAAATAATGTGATTCAATAGTACACACATGTGAACAAATAGTTATATAAGTATGTGAATTAGTAGCAATTAATTTCTCATTTATCCGATAAATTACCCGATTTATCAATATAACCCCTAGACATCAATTATCATCGGAATAGATGTCGATTTCCACTAACACTAATAATCCCAACACAATGGAACTATCAAAATTCATTTTTAATCAACACAACTTATTCATCATTAATAGTATAACTCACAATATTTAACAACCAGGTCGTTCCCAGGAAAGAGGGGGCTTTCCGATAAGGATTTCTCCTTATTGGCGCGCAATTAGGTGACCAAACCTCTCTCGATGTGGAACTTCTATACATTGTCAATATTGCAAATAATAATATGAATAACTTTGTCGTCTCAATTATTGATTTAATAATATAATATATTATGCAAATGATACTGTGACAATAATTGAATCAATAATATGAGAGATATGATGCAAAGAATTTCTTGTAGTAATAATTGAGTATAACCGAGTGACTTCTCACGTAAGCATCAATAATCAATACCGTGTGCTACTACGCAACTGACAATGCGTACATTGTACTTTTAACAAGGGTGTTTCAACGATTAACGATAAAACTTCCGTAGTTATTTTCATAAAGTATTTTTGTCGTTTTCTCAATCGACAATAATTAGTTGTGGGGGTCCACCAATGATTGTGTCGTTGTACGAATATTCCCTGTTAAAGCGAATATTTCTCGACCAATCAAATATTATAAAACAACTTGCGTACTTTGCAAAATTTGTAAATATTACCCACAACTATAACATTATATCAAATTCACACCATAATATTCAAAAATATATTTTGAGAAAATTTAATCTTTATTCAAAAAGTTGGAGTCTTACAATATCCCCTTCTTATGAAATTTCGTACTCGAAATTAGGGTGCGTACCTGGTATGTCGAAGAGGTAAGGATATCTTGATTTCATCTCAGATTCTAACTCCTAGGTCATTTCTTCCACATCGTGGTTTCTACACAAAACTTTGACTTGAGGTATAACCTTAGAGCGTAGAATATGATCCTTTTTATCCAAGATTTTAACAGGTAACTCTTCATACGTTAAATCTTCCTCTATCTCGTCTGTTTCTAATTCAATAATGTGGTTCGGGTCTTTCACATATTTACGTAACATAGATATGTGAAAACGTTGTGAACATTGAGACATACATGGCAGAAAGCGAGTCTATACGCCTACAGTTCCTACTCGATCGAGGATTAAAATGGGTCAATGAATCGAGGGTTGAGCTTTCCTCTCTTTCCAAATCTCAGAACTCCCTTCCATGGAGCAACACGTAATAACACATGATCTCCAATATCGAATTCCACGTCCTTTCGATGAAGATTAGCATAACTCTTTTGTCAATCTTGTGAGGTTTTTATACGTTGTCGGATCATTTGAATCTTTTCCAAAGTCATCATACGTACTCAACTCCGGCCCCCAACAACGTTGCTTTCACCCACCTCATCCCAAAGATCCGAGAAGCGACACTTTCATCTATACAACGCCTCAAATGGAGCCATGCCAATACTTGCTTGATAAGCTGTTGTTGTAGGAAAACTCCACCAATGGTAAGAACTTATCCCAACTTCCTTGAAGTCAAGGACACGAGTCTTAATAGATCTTCAAGAGTTTGAATGGTCCTCTCCATCGCCTCGTCCGTCTCGAGGATGATATGCCGAAAGCTAAATCGTAAATCTGCGTGCCCATAGCTTTTTGCAAACTAACCCAAAATCTTGAAGTGAATCTTGGGTCTCGATCGAAACTATGGATCTTTGGAATACCATGCGTATCTATAATCTCATTTATGTACATCTGAGCAAGACGTTCAAGTGTATAAGTTTCTCGTATAGGTAAAAAGCCCGAAGCGGAGACTTGGTCAATCTATCAATAATGACCCAAATTGCATCTATGCCTTGAGAAATCTTGGGAAGACCAAAGCTTGAAATCCATGGTAATGTGTTCCCACTTCCATTCTCGGAATTTCAAGTGGTTGCAATGGACCTTTTGGTACTTGATGTCTCACTTGACTCGTTGACAAGTTAAACACCTTGAGATAAATTTCATTTATCTCTCTCTTCATATTGCTTCCACCAAAATGTATGTCGAAGATCACGATACATTTTGGTACTCCTGAGATGGATTACTAAAGCGGTGTGTTGTGCGCCTCCATCATGATTTTATACTTTAAATAAGTGTTGTTAGAACACAAAGTGCGGAGTTGACTCAAGTATTCCTTCTTCATCGATTCTTGATTAGGCATAGCATCTTCTTGTACTTTCTTCCTCATACACGATCGGCTCCGTGGTGCGTAGCTTGAAGCGACTTTAACTTTATCGATTAAAGTCTGGTTCTACTCAGTATATTCGCCATCATCACATGGGTCCTCGGAGAATTTATCTCTAACTCCATCCTTTGCAAGTCATACAAAATGGGCCTTTGCGTTGACAATATTACACTCGTGCATTCGCAGATATGATCTTACTCTCGGTACAGATCGCCTACTACGTTCGCTTTTCTAGGATGGTATTGAATAGTATGATCATAATCTTTCCACGATTCGAGCCAACGTCGTTGCCTCATGTTGAGTTCCTTTTGAGTAAAAAAAAATTTGAGGCTTTTATGATCCATATAGATCTCCACTTTCTCCCCATATACAGTAATGCCTCCAAATTTTAAGCATAAAACGACAATTTGGTAACTCTAGATAATGAGTAGGATAATTCCTCTCATATTCTTTGAGTTCTTAGTGAGATATAAAGCTATGACTTTCCCATGTTGCATGAGAACACATCCTAACCATTTGCCCGAGAAGCATCATCTTGTAGATGACAAATCCTCAAGAGCCGGATGGTATTGTCGAGCAGGTCTTTGAAATGAGTCTCTCTCTTGAGTTCTTGAAAACTCTTCTCACAATCCTTAAGCTTTGATACCAACTGTGATGCCCCCAAAACAGGTATACATCACCTATTCGAGAGTCACCAAATACATAGTACGAATACAAATACAACTTAATTATACAACTATCGTGCAAAAAATGCACGACAAAACATAAGTTTGTGAGTTTTAATACAAATATTGTCGCCTAGACAATATACAAACTCAAATTCAATATTATTACATTTATTTTCCCACTATTTCCTTTGAATAGTGAGGACTACTAATGCTATCATCCTCGTCCGTCATTCCGTTCCCCCAACTAGTCCTCGCTACGTTCTCATTTCTTGAAGAGAACAATGAATGTAAAAGGGTGAGCTCAACTAGCCCGAGAGGAAATATTATGACTAAGATAATGCGAGAATATATTATCGTTAGCCTTCAACAATTGTTAAAGCGATATAATATAACAACCATCAAGTTTAAGCTGCGGTGAACAAGCAAACCATTAAAAGAGTCAGTAGAGAATAAAATCTACTATCTTTTATGATTTAAAAGTTTTTCATCACTTTTATCGTTGGAACTTAATAAATAATCCACATCATCGAATCACCCCTGACTACTGACCGAGGATATTCTTTAGTATCACGACCACAATTATACATGCACTACGGGCCAAGAATATTTGTGTATTCATTAATGGTCATGATCATGCCAACAACTATCCATCAATGCACTACGGGCTAATGAGGACTTTACCACATCATTTGTAACATTACGGTCATGATTACAATCGAATAATCCTCGGTCATAATCATACCAAGTCCATCATACATGCTTCATCGCCATAGATGACTTTCAAAAAATATAAACATGAGGATGATGACAATGATATAAGAATTCAATAAAACAAGTTCAAGAATTAATTTATCTTTGGAACTAATAATGTCTAAATTGTCAACATGATCTTTGCTTTGTAGAGTAAAATTCAAGAATGCTCGGAAGAATATTTCCATAAAAGAATCTTTGGATGAAGCGCAAATATCGAGGATATTCCACTAATTTCATGGAGTATAGAAGTCAAAACTTTAACCATTTGAGTATAACAAGGAATGGAATAACAAAAGAAATCACCGGACATGCGATAATCGCTTGACAGAGCGAGTTATTCCAAAGAATAATAAATAACGGAATCAGTGCGGCGTAAAAGCGCATGCAGACGGGATATTCCAACGAGAATAATAAAGGCGGAATCAGTGCGGCGTAAAACGCCTTGCAGACAAGATATTTCAACAGAATAATAAAGAGCGGAACCAGTCGGCGTGAGAACGCATGCACAAGATGTTCCAATGAATGATAAAGAATGGAATAATGAAGAATTCACCAAGTATAGGGTAGCTTGGATATCTGAGTTATTCCAATAAAATAATAAAGAATGGAATAATGAAGTAATACTCTCTACCTTGAAAAAAGCTGAATCTTTGGAATAGTGAGGTAGCGAGATTTCTTCTTCTTTCTCTCTATAATTTCTCTCTATAATAATCGCTCTAAAGCTTTTGTGAATTGGTGAGAAATGAAGGAAGAATGAGCTTTATTTATAAGAAAATATAGTTTCGATAATTGCACATTTTGGGACTCGAAAAATTACAAAGACAATACCTCCAACTTTTCTTTTATTTTTAATTTAGTCTGTAAGTATTATCAAACTTGCACCACCTCCCTAATAGTAAATAATGTGAATCAATAGTATAATCATGTGAAAATACTGTAATTACAAGATATAGTACCTCTAGCTATACGTCCATTTTAACTTAGTCATGCAAGTATTATCAATCTTGCACTAACTCCCCTAATAGTAAATAATGTGATTCAATAGTACACACATGTGAACAAATAGTTATATAAGTATGTGAATTAGTAGCAATTAATTGCTCATTTATCCGATAAATTACCCGATTTATCAATATAACTCCTAGACATCAATTATCATCAGAATAGATGTCGATTTCCACTAACACTAATAATCCCAACACAATGGAACTATCAAAATTCATTTTTAATCAACACAACTTATTCATCATTAATATTATAACTCACAATATTTAACAATCAGATCGTTCCCAGGAAAGAGGGGGCTTTCCGATAAGGATTTCTCCTTATTGGCGCGCAATTAGGTGACCAAACCTCTCTTTGACAGAACTTCTAGACATTGTCAATGTGACGACCCCAAAACAGGTCCATTCCATCCAACCCATTCTGAGTCGCCAAATACATGGTACGAAAAACAACTACAACTTTATTACAACAATTATCGTGCAAAATACAACAACACATATACTGTGAATTTGGATACAAATATATACCAACTGTAGCACGTCACAATGACACCTTACATAAAGGTATAGTCAAAAACTGTTTTAGAAATTAGAATCTTTGGGAAGTAAAATTAAGGATGATCAAAACATGGATACAATCATAGTGGAGTAAAATTCAAGAATGATCAAAACATGGATACAATCAGCTAGTATCCATAATAGATATTTTGGACGAAAAACAAAAATTTAATTTTTTTGTGCATAGTCGTGATTCGTGAATAATTGTCAGTATCGTGAATAGTCTTAGTATCGTGAATAAGTAACTCAGACACCAAAAGATAAAAATTTCACAAAAAACATCATCATGCTTCGTGAATAGTAGAATCGTGAATAGTAATCGTGAATAGTAACTCATGAATAGTAACTCATGAATAGTAATCCCGACATGAAAAAGTTCTAAATTTGATAAAAATTCAAACCAATATTTCGGCATAATGATATTGAAGAAATAGTATCATTTATGAAGAAAATAATCTCCCTTACCTCAGAAAAAATAGTACTTCTGACTGGACTAGATATAGTGCTAAAAGAACTTGCACCGTATAGCAATACTCAAAGTACTAAAATACTCACAAAATACGCTCGATATTATAGAGAGAGAAAGATAGAGAAATCTTTAGTTTCTGGTGTGATTTTCAATTCTAACCTAAGCACACTATTTATAGGAAAATGCTTAAAACACCAAAGCAGAAAATTTAATAAATTAATAATATTATTTTTTCAAATTTCCTACGCCCACTAATTTGGTCCAAGACATCAGCCACCATGTGACAAAACATTAAAAACGTTTTTTCTTAATTTAAATAATTAAAACTTCCAAAAATCAATTATTTCAGAACTACAAAACTTCAATAATTCATAATAAATAGCCCTTTTATCAGAAAAATTCGAATCTCGCTATTTTTTATAGGAAATTCAATTCTCTACAACTTTGCAGAATAAAGTTTTTCCAAATTCCAAACAGAAATTGACCGAAATCCACATACGGACGATTTTACAGTGCTATAATCAAATTTCATCAAGAAATGGGGTCCAAACACACAAAACATGTGTTAATCATTTAATGCAATAAAAATACTCTTCCTCCTCATATACTCATATATCCCACATTCATTGTAAAAATATCATCATTATTATATTATAATAATATAATAAAATATTATTTTATCAGAAAAGATAAAATATCGATTTTTAACAATTGTCACTTTAAAAATTTTCTCCATCTATATCCGGATAAAATGAATATTTTTCTCATCATATAAATCAATAATTAATTATTCATAAATAATATTACGAGAATCTGATAATGGCAACCAAACGGTTCCTAAAGGAAGAGGGGCTTTCAATAAGAATTTCTCTCATCTTGGCGCACAATTAGGTGACCAAACCTCTCCTTAGATGCAGAACTTTCTAGACATTGTCAATAATGTTATCTAATAATATTATTGAGATAATATGAATTATTGATTCGATAATGGAAAATACGATTGTAAAATATCAACCTTGACAATTATTGAATCAATAAAATAAAATCTTTGAGCAGTAATTCTTGTAATAATTATTGAGTAGTGTCTTCTTACGTAAGAGTCGATAATTCAAAAATATGCGCGCAACAGACGTATTACTTTACTTTACTACTAAGGGTATTCCAACGGTGTTACTTGATAGCGATTACGTCGTTATTTATAAAAACTTTAATTTGTCATTTTCTTCATCAGCGGTTATTACATTATGGGGCCCATTAAAATGGCGCCTTGGCCGCATACGAATATTCCCCACGTAAAGAATATTCCACGACCAAACGAATATTCCACGACAACAATGAATATTTTTATAACCACTTGTGTATTTTGAAAAAAAAATCATATATCACCCTTAACTTTAACCTTTTATCAATTTAACCATTTACTGAATAGTAATTATAAGAAAAATTGAATACTTTTATTTCATAAAATTCGGGGTCTTACAATCTCCCCTCCTTATGAAATTTCGTACTCGAAATTTACGTACCTGGTATTTCGAAGAGTTGAGAATACCTTGTTTTCATTTCGGATTCTATCTCTCCGGTCATCATGATTTCTCCATTACTCATCTCCCGTGATAACTTCATTTGGGTTCCTCACTTGTTGGGAAGTCATGACAACCGCTATCCCTCGAACTACTCACTTTGACATGCAGGCGACATTTGGCGTCATCACTACTACCGTTGGAACATACTTTTCTATAGGGCATATTCCTCCCTCAACTGCCTCTTCGTACTCCTGATTCATGATCTGAATCATCAATCTTCGATCCATATCAAATTCAAGTTGACCGCTCTGTACAGGATAATTCAAAACTCGATGTTGGGTTCTCCCAATTGCTTTCCAAAAAGAGAAATTCATATCATCTATTTTAGTCTTCTTAGATCGGACATCTCTTTCCACAATATCCACGTGTCGTGTGGCTTTTACCCATGCATCACTCATTCTTACTCGTTCAGTTTTTTCTTCTTTCAGCTCAGATTCCATCTTTATCATCTTCTATTCTGCCAAAGAATGCTTCTGTTCAAGCATCACATATCGGGTAACACAAGCTTGAATTGTTGCATACTTTTGTTCCACGACCGCTTGTCGTTCTTCAGCCTGCTCTTCTAACTCATGAATACGATTTTGAAATTCTACATTTTGATCATATAATACCTCTAATAAACTCTCCTCAGGTACCTCTTCTTCCTCTTCTTCCTCATTCTCAGCTGTTACCTCTGCGACTATCTCGGGTGCAACTATCAATTCTTCACTCACCACATGGATATCTCTAATTCCTTCTTCGTCTGACATCACATTATCATGGTTAGTGATTAGAGGTATCCCCACAATCCCATTCACTCCATTGTTATCATTCTCAGCTGCCATTCTCAAATATTGTCATAAAACAAGGGATAATTAAACAAATTAACGTATCACATAATATCCGTATATTATGACCGACCAACAATTAAGCTTAGGTAGGACACACTAGCGAAGGATTTACTCATCTCTCCCTCTAGTTATATTCCCCGATCTCCGCCAGAGATCATATCCCTAAGCTCGATACCAAACTGACGACCCCAAAGCGGGTCCATTCCATCCAACCCATTACGAGTCGCCAAATACATGATACGGAAAACAACTACAACTTTATTACAACAATTGTCGTGCAAAATACAACAACACATATCTTTGTGAGTTTAGATACAAATATATACCAATCAGAAGACGTCACAATGACACCTTACATAAAGGTATAGTCAAAAGCTGTTTTAGAAATTAGAATCTTTGGGAAGTGTTCAAGAAACCTTCGTACATGGGAGGCTATGCTTTTAGGTTATGGTAGATATCATATGGCCACGAATTATCCTTGGTCAATCTAATAGACCCCAAAGAAAAGCGAGAAGATTACTATCATATTCTTCCCAATGATGAGTATTCTCTTGATATATCATTATCTCCCACATCTCTAATTGGGAATTAAACTCCAAACAAACACCAAGATTATATAGGTAGTACTCAGTAAATATACTCAAAGAAGTGGATGAGCACAACTACATCTTATGATGACACGAGGTTGTATGTCATTAGACATCTTGTATGATAGTGCCAAAACACCCTTTCAAGTTAAATTCACCTCACCCTCAACATCTATAGACCACCGATTCTATTCCTTGTTATCCTCGTCAGTCGTCCCAAATTTACACTTTTATTACCTAAAAGGAATTGTAAAGCAAAAGGGTGAGCACAACTAGCTCAGTAAAGAATATCATGACTAAAGATAATTAAATTATCAATAGCCTTCATCAGTAATAAATCAGAGATTTAGAACATATGGTAGATGATAAAACTTTTCAACCATAGTTGCAGCGGAATGAGCAATCCGTTAGAAGAGTCAAATAGACCATAAAATCTATTATCTTCTCCATGTTAAAAGTCCACCAACAATGTTTTATCCCTGTAGCATTAATCAACAATTCCTGTCCACAATCACGTGTATAACTCATAATCATAATTATAGTTCTAAATTCCTTTCCTCATCCAGGACAAAGTTAATTTTCATCACCTGAAACATCAAAGATCATGGTTATACCAAATCACAGTTCCTGTTCATAATCATCTTGATAAATTCATCTTTGCGCTTACGGGCCAAAGATATTCATCAACAGTTCAACTTTGCACTCTTGGCCAAAGATATTCAACAACATGTCATCTTTTGCCTTTGCATGCCAAAGATATTCATCGAGTTGGTCATGTTCATCTAAAACACTGTTCATCTTCGCCTTCCATCGCCAAAGATATTCATCGAAATCATTCATCTTTGCACTACTGGGCCAAAGATATTGATTATATCATCATTTAGGGTGAGGATGATGAAAAATATTTTAAGAAAAGCGAATCCGATTGAAACAAAATAATAAATATTAAGGATTCGTACTTCAGCTATTCCATGTCCAAAAATACCTAATAAATAATCATAGTGGAGTAAAATTCAAGAATGATCAAAACATGGATACAATCAAAGCTAGTATCTATAATAGATATTTTGGACGAAAAACGAAAATTTAATTTTTACGTGAATAGTGTAAGTGATTCGTGAATAATTGTCGTATACGTGAATAGTGTGGTATACGTGAATAGTAACTCCGACACCAAAAGATAGAAATTTCACAAAAAAACATTATCATGCTTCGTGAATAGTATCCGTGAATAGTAACTCGTGAATAGTAACTCATGAATAGTAACCCCGACATGAAAAAGTTCTAAATTTGATAAAAACTCAAACCAATATTTCGGCATAATGATATTGAAGAAATAATATCATTTATGAAAAAAATAATCTCCCTTACCTTAGAAAAAATAGTACTTCTGACTAGATACTAGATATAGTGCTAAAAGAACTTGCACCGTATAGCAATACTCAAAGTACTAAAATACTCACATAATACGCTCGATATTATAGAGAGAGAAAGAGAGAGAAATCTTTAGTTTCTGGTGTGATTTTCAATTCTAACCTAAGCACCCTATTTATAGGAAAATGCTTAAAACACCAAAGCAGAAAGTTTAATAAATTAATAATATTATTTTTTTCAAATTTCCTACGCCCACTAATTTGGTCCAAGACATCAGCCACCATGTGACAAAACATTAAAAACGTTTTTTCTTAATTTAAATAATTAAAACTTCCAAAAATCAATTATTTCGGAACTACGAAACTTCAATAATTCATAATAAATAGCCCTTTTATCAGAAAAATTCAAATCTCGCTACTTTTTAAAGGAAATTCAATTCTCTACAACTTTACAGAATAAAGTTTTTCCAAATTCCAAACAGAAATTGACCGAAATTCATATACGGACGATTTTACAGGCTATAATCAAATTTCAGTCAAGAAATGGAGTTCACCGACACACAAAACATGTGTTAATCATTTAATGCAACCAAAATACTCTTCCTCCTCATATACACATATATCCCACATTCATTATAAAAATATCATCATTATTATATTATAATAATATAATAAAATATTATTTTATCAGAAAAGATAAAATATCGATTTTCAACAATTGTCACTTTAAAAATTTTCTCCATCTATATCCACATAAAATGAATATTTTCCTCATCATATAAATCAATAATTAATTATTCACAAATAATATTACAGAATCACTGATAATGGCAACTGAGGTAGGTTCTGGGAAGAGGGGCTTTCAATAAGAATTTCTCCTTCTTGTAGCCGCAATTAGGTGACCAAACCTCTCCTTAGAGCGAGAACTTTCTAGACATTGCCAATAATGTTATCTAATAATATTATTAGGATAATATGAATTATGCTTCGATAATGGAAAATACGATTGTAAAATATCAACGCAACAATTATTGAATCAATAAAATAAAATCTTTGAGCGATAATTATTGTAACAATTATTGAGTAAAGTGCCTTCACGTAAGAGTCAATAATTCAAAAATATGCGTAATAGGTAATGTATCTCGCCTGCAACAACAACAGCGTATTACTACTTTACCCAACGGGTATTCCAATGATGTTAAGTAGCGATTACTGCAAGTTATTTATAAAAAATTTAATTTGTCGTTTTCTTCATCCGATAGTTATTACATTATGGGGCCCACAAATGGTCATTTGCTTGGTGTACGAATATTCCCCGACAGAAAGAATATTCCACGACCAAACGAATATTCCCCGACAACAATGAATATTTTTATAACCACTTGTGTATTTTGAAAAAAAATTCATATATCACCCTTAACTTTAACCTTTTATCAATTTAACCATTTACTGATTAGTAATTATAAAAAAAATTGAATACTTTTATTTCATAAAATTCGAAGTCTTACAGTAAATATTGCAAATAATAATATGAATAACTTTGTCGTCTCAATTATTAATTTAATAATATAATATATTATGCAAATGATACTGTGACAATAATTGAATCAATAATACGAGAGATATGATGCAGCAATTGTTGTAGCAATAATTGAGTATAAGCGAGTGACTTCTCACGTAAGCATCAATAATCAATATCGTGCGCTCTTATGCAACCACGCGTAATCATACTTTTAACAAGGGTGTTTCAACGATTAACAGTAAAACTTCCGCCGTTATTTTCATAAAGTATTTTTGTCGCTTTCTCAATCCAAACAATAATTCCGTTAATGGGGGTCCACCAATGATTGTCTTGGTTATACGAATATCCCTGTTAGAACGAATATTCCCCGACCAATCGAATATTATATAACAACTTGCGTGCTTTGTAAAATTTGTAAATATTACCCACAACTATAACATTATATCAAATCCACACCATAATATTCAAAAATATATTTCGAGAAAAATTAATCTTTATTCAAAAAGTTGGGGTCTTACAATATCTCTCATATTATTGATTCAATTATTGTCACAGTATCATCTGCATAATATTTATTATTATTAAATCAATAATTGAGACGGGAAAGTTATTCTTATTATTATTTGCAATATTGACAATGTCTAGAAGTTACATTAAGGAGGCTTGGTTACCTAATTGCTGCTAATAATAAGGAGAAATCCTTATCGAAAGCCCCTTTTTCCAGGAACGAATTGGTTGTTAAATATTGTGAATTATAATATTAATGATGAATAAGTTCGTGTTGATTAAAGATGAAATTGATAGTTCCATTGTGTGGGAATTATTAGTATTAGTAGAAATCGATATTTAATTCGATAATAATTGATGTCTAGAGGTTATATTGACCAATCGGGTATTCGGGGCACTTTTCGTGTCGGAGTACTATTCACCGGTTACTATTCACTCTAGTATTGTTTACTCGGGTATTTGGGACACTTTTCGTGTCGGGATACTATTCACGGGGTATTATTCCCAAAGTACTATTCACGGGGTACTATTCACCCGAAAAATATATTTCTTTTCGGTCCAAATCATTTTTGAGTACAATATTATTCCATGAGAAGATGTGATAATTTTTCAGACAGTTGGTTGAAATTATAATAGTAAATCAATATGAATCGTTGGTTTAAAATTTTAATAGTAACTTGTCCTTTCGGTTTTTCAAGAGTTACTTGTCTCTTCGGTTTTCCAAGAGTTACTTGTCCCTTCGGTTTTCCAAGAGTTACTTGTCTCTTGATTGTTCCAAGAGGTAATTGTCCCCTTCATGAAAATAGTAGTTGCTCTCTTGATATTACCAAGAGTCATTTTGACCTTTCGTTAAGACCAAGAGCTACTTTCAGTTCTTCTATAAATAGAAGTTCATTCCTTCATTATTTCTTACGAATTCACTGAAACTCTAGAGAGAGAAACTATAGAGAGAAAGAAGAAAAGTATTCTGCTACTTCACTACTCCAGTACTCGTAAAGGGTATTATTCTTTCATATTCATGAGAGAGTTATTTTCTTTCAATACTCGTAAGGGTTATTATTCCATTCTTTATTATTATGTTGGAATAACCTATCTATGCAAAGTACCGCATACATGGTGAAATTTCATTGTTATTCCATTCTTTATTATTTTGTTGGAACATCCTCATGCATGCGGATTACGCATTTGACACAGTTCCATTCTTTATTATTCTGCATTGTAATAACTCACATGCGTGTGGTCTATCGCATGCTTGGTGAATTCTATTGTTATTCCATTTTTATTATTACATTGAAATATCACATCGGTGCGGATTACGCATTTGACACAGTTCCATTCTTTATTATTACTCGTTGGAATATCACATGCATGCGGATTACGCATTTAATCGGGTTCCATTCTTTATTATTACATTGGAATAACACGTATGCATGCTGGATTCTATCGCATGCATGGTGAATTCTTACATTATTCCATTCTTTATTATTCTATTGGAATAACTCATGCATATGTGATTACCACATGCGTGGTGAATGATCCTTCGTATTCATTCCTTATTAAATTATGGAAATGATCCATCTCACGTGGATTACCACATGGCGGACGAAAATCCATTTGCAGTTTCATATATTCTATTAATTATACTCAGTTAGTTAAAACTTTGGCTTCTATACTCCATGAAATTAGTGGAATATCCTTGATATTTGCACTTCATCCAGTATCTTTTCATGGAAATATTCTTCTGAGCATTCTTGAATTTTACTCTACAAAGCAGTATCATGTTGACAATTTGGACGTTATTGGTTTCTAGATAAATTAATTTATAAATCTTTAAAATTTATTCTTGAACTTGTTTTATTGAATTATTATGTCATTGTCATCATCCTCATGCTTATATTGTGATGAAAGTCATCTTTGGCTTACGTGCATAGATGGACTTAGTATGATTATGACGAGGATTATTCGGTATAATCATGGTAGTAATACGACGAATGATGTGGTAAAAGTCCTCATTGGCTTTTGTAGTTCATTGGTGGGACGAGTTGTTGGTATGATTATGATGACTGGATTATTCGGTATAGTCGTGACCATTGATGATTACATGAATATCCTTGGCTATGGAGCAGGGATGATTCAGTTTTATTTATTAAGCTGAGTCTCAGCGATAAAGTTGATGAAATTTTTTTTAAATCATAGAAGATAGTAGATTTTATACTTTACTTGACTCTTCTAATGGATTGCTTATTCCGCTGCAGTTTTTGATCTAAAACTTGTTGTCTATTATATTCTATCAGTTGTTATACTGTTGAAGGCTAATGATAACTTATTCTGCATTATCTTAGTCATAATATTTCTTACTGAATTGGTTGAGCTCACCCTTTTGCTTTCATTGTTCTCTTTAGGAAATGAGAACGTAGTTGGGACTAGTCGGGGAACAGAGTGATGGTCCTAGATGGTGCATTAGTAGTCCTCACTATTCTGTGAAATAGTGTGATAATAAATGTAATGAGGACTCCATTGAGTGTGGATATTGTCAGATGACAATATTTGTATTAAAACTCACAAATTTTATGTTTTGTCGTGTATTTTACATTTAATTGTTGTATAATTAGTTTGTATTTGTATTCAGTACCTTGTATCTGGCGACCCAAGATGGGTGATGTATACATATTTTGGGGGCGTCGCAGTTAATATTTATTTTCTTATTTTTTGGCAATTTTGTTTAATTTATATTATTATATTTGTAAAGAATTAAATAAAAATTCATTTGATATTAATTACAAAATAATTAAATATATTATTCATTTATTTTTTTATTTTTTTTGACAAACTTTTCTAGTTCATATTATTATTTATAAAGAATTACACATCATCAAGGCCACGTGGGATAATTATTGACACATAAGCTTTTTTTTCCAACTCGGCTGCTTATGTGTCAAATTCCGTTAAAAGTCAACAGACTTAACGGAATTGCAAACGTTTTGTTAGTAAACTAAAATTCAATGAGTTGACTGTAAGAAAAAAAAAGTTCAGTGACCCATTTGTAAGTCGACCTATAGTACAGTGACCTAGAAAGCATTTAACCCCACATACAACATAACTATAACTACCCAACAACATGTACATACATTAATAATTGGCTTATGTTGACATATGTGACGACCTGAGAATTCGGATAGCCTTGAAATTTTAGGTTTTTCGATAAGAATATGTAATAAATAAAATTTTATTGATATTATTATGTGTTATGTGATTTATGTCGATTAGTGACCTAATTTACGTGTTACGTGATTATGTACAAGTGTTAGGGATTTTCGGGAGAAAATAAATTTTTCTAAGAAAAAACGCTAAAAAAACACTATTCATAAAACGTAGAAAACACTAATAAACGTTTAATTTTAAAATTTTGAATTACGTCAGTGTTTATTTGAGAATGAGATATGAAATTTCTAATAAAAGTTTTTCGGGAAAAAGCCGTAAAAACACTATTTACGCTAAAAACACATCTTGGTTTTTTCGATTTTTCGAAGGGCGACATAGCGTTTATTCGGAAAAGGGGAACGGTGGCGAAATCAGATTTTTAAAAATCGAAAGTCGATTTTTCATTTAACCGAGCGAGTTACGAAAATGTAACCGAAAAAGCTAAAAAATGGCAAAACTAATGATTTAACCACTGTAGTTGGCAAGTTTTACTTAATACATTACTGAACTTTTAATTTTTTGAATTACCCCATTGAACTAATTATTTTTTTAAAATTGAGTAATTCTATTAACTCTGGCTTACCACCGTTAAATCTTTTCCTACGTGGACATATGAAAAAAAATGACATGTCCTATTCTTTCTTTCTTTCTCTCTCTCTCCTCACCTCTGCCTCTCCCTTCTTTAAACATACGAGCTGAACCTGAAGGAGAGCTTTTTTACATCAGATCTCGATCCATAACCAGCAATCATACTTGACGAGATGAAAAGGTAAATCATTAATTTTCAAAAGGATTTCCCAACTTTCCTCAAATTCAAAACCCCAATTGAGTCTAATTTTTTAAACTTTCAAACGTAAAAGGGAATTTCAAAGCCCTAAAGGAGTCCAATTTCAAAAGTTACATATTTACAAAAGAATTAGGGTTCCAACCTCTGCTCAATTTTAGTCGCGATAGAAAAATTGGATTTGTTTTAATGTAGGTGGGTGATGGCAGTTGATTGATGATTTCAATCATAGCCAACAGAAAAAATTAGGAAAATAAAATTGAAAGAGCTTGTTGAAGAAGTCCCCAATTCAATGAAAACCTTCAGGATAACCATTTTTACTCTAAAGTTTTAACATACCTCAATTCTTTAGCCTCTGTGAAGACTCCAATTTCACTAATCTCTTCTCCGACAAGAAATCAAACGATATTATCCTCTGCAACTTTATTGGTTTATTTAAAAACGGTAGTTCGGCACATGAACTTCTCCGGGCCGAACTATTGAGTGGTGGGTGAGTTATACGTCGAATTGAGGTTGGCTTGGATGGACAATATCTGGTGGCCACTACCAGAGGTTGTCGTCGTTGGTGCTCCGGTCAGCCATGGTGATAATAAAAAAAAGACGGCAGAGAGCTATGGAAGAGGAATGGAAAAAGGGTTTTGACGCTTAATCCAAGCAGGACAGTCAATGTTATTTTTCTGTTTTTTATTTTTTTTTACTTGCCACATGTGAAAAAAATATTATTTTTTGCCACATAGTAATATTTTTTATTTTTGTATTTCTTTTCCGAGTCACGTAGATAAAAATTTAACGTTTGTTTAATTTTTTTTAACAAACTGACCCAATTGTAAATTTAAAATTAGTTCAATGGGGTAATTCAAAAAATTAAAAGTTCAGTAATATATTAAGTAAAATTTGCCAACTACAGTGGTTAAATTATTAGTTTTGCCAAAAATATTCATATACTTTAGAGAATAAATATTATACAAATCACGATAAAAAAAATGTATCGAAGTTTAATAGAACAATAACATAACGTAATAGTTAAAAAGAAGATTTATACTTTCTTCGTTTCAAAATATAAGATTATTATTGATTTTTTAAAGTCAATTTAAAATATTTTTATTTTCATAATTGACATGAATTTCTTTGATTTTAGTTCATACAATGATAAATATTGAAAAATATGAAAAATAATACTCATTGTAAGATTTATGATTTCATAATTTTTAATCATCTCAATTTTAATTTTAAAAATATTTCAAATTGACTTTTTAAAAATTAATAATGATCTTATATTTTGAAATATTAGAGGGAGTATAATATTCAGGAAATTGATATTTTTACATGTTAAATATAATATTTTTATATAAGTCTCTTACATAAAAGTGAAATTCACTCACTATTCATGTAATAAGAGAGATCGTGTGAAAATTTCAATTTTCTAATATTTATTGTGATTATTTTTGTTCATAGATTTAAATTTTTTTGATAAGTGGTAGTTTAATGCTTTTGACTTAATTTTCTGTGTCACCGACACTCTCTGACTGTATTTATAAACATTGCAGCTGAAGGGACATTTAACTCTATCTATAAACAGTACTCCCTCCATTCCTAAATAAATGATGTTGTAGGAAGTTTAAAATTTTCTAATATATTTGACGTTATCAAGTTTCTAAGAAGCATTAATTATAATTTTTTCTCTATTGTCCTCAAGTATTTTTCTATCTCATTTATTTAGATAACTATATGGAGTATATTTTTTCTTAATTAATGCAAATGTAATTATGGTAATACATATTAATCTTAATGACAAAATTGGAGTAATAAATGATATTCTTAATAAATGTGAAAACCTTCAAAACGTCACTTATTTAAGAATGGAGGGAGGAAGTACAAATTGAAGGGACATTTAATTTCTCAATAATGCTACTATCAATATGGCGACATAGAATTCCGACCCGAGAAATTTATTTATTTATTTATTTTTATTTTTGACTCCTAAATAATTAATGTGATTTATTAGAACTGAAATTTTTATAAAATACAGTGATTTATATGTCATTTGGATACATGTAAAAAAATAGGGTTACACAAATTGTACAACTCTATTTTTTACATGTATCCAAATAACACCTAAATCACTGTATTTTATAAAAATTTCAATTCTAATAAATCACATTAATTATTTGATAGTCAAAAGTAAAAAATAAAAATAATAATAATAATAATTCTGATACCCATAAATTTATTATTGAGTTAAGTGAGCATTATGTGATAGTACCATTATTTTTAATTTCTCACCGGTCACCACCTAACACTATCTATAAACAGTACAAATTGAAGGGACATTTCAGCTCTCTTACAAATCTGTCTCCTTCTTATATTTCGTTTTCACCGCCGCTCGCCTCCCGCTGCCACGTACAGTTGATGGCAACAGCGGCGGCGATCTCAAATGATTTCAGCGGCACCTAGAACATATAAATCATTCACCAAATGTAAGAACCCGTCTAACTTTTTGCCTATCTCATTTTTTTATTTTTATTTTTTTCATTTTAGGTGTCATGATAGAGAATTTCTGGATCTGGATTGTGGCTTCGTGAGGTTGTTATTATTAATTGTATACTTTTTTTTATTTTAATCGAGACTATACTCCCTTCGAATAATTGTTATCAAATACTCCCTCCTTCCCAGAATAAAAATGTTAAATATCTATTCTACTTTCTTTTAATAACCAAATTTTTATACATTTTTTTCATTTATGCTCGTAGCATTAAATATATCATATTTTTCTTATTATACCTTACACAGGTATAGAATTATTGCTATTGCTAATATAATTATAAAGGTATAAAGTTATTAATACATATATGCATTATACATTTGAAACTAGCACTATTTCTGAGTTTGGGATGGAAAAAAAAAAGAATGGAAAACTTAACTTATAATAGAAAAAATAGAATAGAAAACTAATAAGTTTTTTTTATGTTGTTGCTTAGTTTAAAAAGAAAAAGAAAAGAAAATTTAATTAAGTTTCTCATTCAAGTTACTAAGTTACCCTTAAATTAGTTTTATTATGTTTATAAATTAGAGGGTATAATAGGGATTATAAAAGATGAACTTGTGTTATTTAGTTTTTGTCCATTTTTGGATGAAAAAGCTTGACAAGAAAAGTAGCCAAGTTTTCTGTCCATTTCTTTTCTTTTTAGTTTATTAAAAAACTAGGCTACAAAAGAATTTGATATAAAACTTAAGTTTTTCATCGATTTTTTTTTCTTTTCGGTCTATTTTAAAACTCAGCAACTAAGTGTAATAGATGGCTTGCTTAGTGGGAAGTGTAGAATAATGTTGTTGAAGGGCAGGGTTTGAAAAAGATCAACTCATTCGGATTGATGTGAGAGTCCAATTACATTACATTACATTGACGAATTATGTTTTATCCCCCCTCTCTTTTAACATTGTTAAAAGAGTCTCATTTACACTTTTTAGAGTTTTTATAAACAGGTGGCCATAATGGAAGGAAGCAAAGAAGCCATGAAAGTGGAAAAAATTTTACATATGAATGCAGGGGATGGAGAATCTAGTTATGCCAATAACTCAGCCATTCAGGTTGCTCTCTCTCTCTCACACACATTGTTTGTTGGCCCCATCAGTCAAATAACAAATAAAAAGGATCGTTTCTCTGGGAAGAACGAATCAAAAAAATTCATTATATCCCTTCTAAGCGTATATATATGTGTTTATATGTATAACACAAAATAGTCTCTCAACTCTAAAATTTTAGAATAGTCCTTCAACCCTAAAATTTAGGAAAATAAAATATATTTTCATCTTTTATTTGATTTAAAAATCTTTTCATCTACATTCTTACTATTATATATTTAAATCCGGGCACCCCTCACAAATTAAATAAATTAAATAGAACTTTCATTTTCTATCAAGAGAGTAGTATATTACTCCCTCCACTCCAAAGTAAATATTCGGTTTTGACTTTTTTTTTGTCAAATTGACTATTTTTAGAATTAATAATTAAACATATATAAATACATTTTTTTTAAATTACAAAATTGGGGATAGTAGTAAATTGTATATGTTTTCTTTTGGTTATAATCTCTTTACTTATATTTTGGAAAAATGGTATAAAAATTAGTTTTAAAATAGTCATTTTGACTCAAAAAAGTAACAATTGGGCATTTAATTTGGGATGGAGTGAGTCTATTATATCACTATGGCATCTAAGCAATTCATGTACATTCTTCAGAAATCAGTGATAATGGATGCACTGCCAGTTTTAGAGGAGACCATCAAGGATATGTATACTGATGATTTCCCCAAGTGTTTCAAAGTAGCAGACTTGGGTTGCTCAACTGGCCCTAACACCCTTTTAGTTATCTCTCAAATTATGGACATTGTCCATTGTTTGTCCAAACAAAATGGTCATAATGCACCAGAGTTTCAAGTGTCCCTAAATGATCTTCCAGAAAATGACTTCAATACCATCTTCAAGTCACTTCCAGCATTTTATGCTAATCTCATGAAAGAGAAAGGAGACAGATTTGGTCCTTGTTTCGTATCGGGAGTGCCGGGTTCTTTCTACGGCAGGCTTTTTCCAAGCAAGAGCTTGCATTTGGTGTATTCCTCTTATGGTGTTCACTGGCTTTCTCAGGTTAGAATAGCTTCATTAATATGATACATTGCGAGAAAACATTGCCACTTTAGTTGCAAACAGATACAGTGACACACTATATTGAAAATATCTGCTCAGCACTTTTAAACTGACAGGTTCCTGAGAAGCTGGAGAATAACAAGGGAAGAATATTCATATCAAAATCAAGTCCTCCTGGCGTGCATGAAGCATACTTGAAGCAATTTCAGAAGGACTTTACAACATTTCTACGATTGCGATCGGAGGAAATAATACAAAACGGCCGTATGGTTCTAACATTTGGCAGCAGGAATGCTGCAGATCCCACCACCAAAGACTGTTTTTGCACTTGGGACCTTCTAGCAAAATCACTTCTCGACATGGCGGCTGAGGTCTAATCAAATTGGATTTTGATTTCAGGCAATTGTTTCGGATAGTCTTATAATATTTAGTTGCATTCGTATAATTAGAGAGTTGCATTTCGGTAGGTTTTATTATACAGTTGAACCTCTCTAGTTATACATATGCAACTCATTTTTATAAGACGGCCCAGTGAACTGCGCAAAAGTAACTGCCTAGAATCAAGATCCAATCAAATCAACTTTTTAAACCACTTAACTAGCAATCATGATACTCCCTCCATTTTGCAAAAAGAGTCCAACTAACTTTGTTCCCGATTAATTTGCAAAATTCTAAAATTCAAATGGATATGAATCTAATATAATTTTAGAAACAACAATTTAGTACTTTGTAACTTTTGAAGTAGTTATCAATATTAATTACTTCATTAATAAAAAATCAAATAATTTCACATGAATTTTGAATTTCAGGATTTTGCAAATTGACAATGAAGAGATCAAATGGTACTCTTTTTGTGAAACAGTGAGAGTGCCATTTATTTATATGAGGGTGTTTAAACAGAGAGAGGCCAATGAATTTGCTTTTTCAGGGGCTTGTGAAGGAGGCAGATATTGACTCATTTAACCTTCCCCATTATACACCCTACAAGGATGAAGTAAAGGCTATAATTGAGGAGGAGGGGTCCTTTACTCTGGACAGGATAGAAGTTCTGGAATTCGATTGGGAACCCGGTGAAGCTTCAGGTGACAATTATGATGATGGGAAAAAATGGGCCAAAACCATAAGAGCAGTTACAGAATCTATGCTGGCTATTCATTTTGGAAACTCAGTTATTGACAGTCTATTTGAGAGGTATGCAAAGCATGTGACTGAGTATTTGACCAAGGAGAAAACAGTCTTTTATGATGCAATTATTTCCTTGAGAAAGAAATGATTCTAACAAGGAGAAAGTATAAAATGTAGAGGGATTCAGATGAAGTATTGTACTTGATTATAATGAATCTTTATTAGAATCAAATGGACAGATTCTGTGTTAAATTACCTATGTGCTGCCATATTATTATTATGGATCGTGTAAAATAAAAGTACATAGACTTTTGGCAGTCGCCAATCAGCTGTGAAAGTTATTTTTTAGTTTTTTTTTTTAAAAAAACATAAATAAATAAATAAAAGGGGATCCTTAACTTGTAAAACGAAAAATATATTAATATGGGCATGCCAAATAAGTTGATACAACAGCTGATAGTAGCATCCAGCATCAGTCATTTTTAGCTGGAATACACTAAGAGGAACATTAATGTTCATAGGTTTTATATACAAGAAAGTTTTTAGAAATTCCATTATATGGAAAATATGTTTAAAGCGCGGCGTGAAGTTTTGGTGTGGACGACATAACTGTGAGGATCTTGGCAACCGAGGACATGGAACTTACGGCTACCTTTAGCAGTTCTTGTGAGCAACCTGGTCTCACCTTCTCCTTCACCTGTGACAGGATATGTGTCACCAAGTAAGTTGAGATTTAATAAATATATAGGAGGAACACAAATTTCAGCATATTCAACTAGTTGTCCAATATCTAAATATTTCATTGCTATATGAAAAAGATAGGAGGAGTATATACTGGGACAACTGCATTTCAAACAACCAATAGATTTTCCATTTGTATATCATAGCAGCTCATGAGATGCGACTACAGTTGCTATGCATATATGACTTCCAAGTGCGTGTGTGCATGCTTGTATGTGCTATCCCAGCCATATGGATTTTATGGTTATATTCACTTGAATCATCAAATTAATATAAACTGGGCATTGCTTTAAAGGGCCCTGGCTACCAGAGTAATCGTACTATATATATATATATATATATATTCTTAAGCATACTTCAACATTCTCCAAAAAATATTATATTTATTCTAATCACCAATCTGCATAGAAATCTAGAATTCGTTAATGTAAAAATGTTCTTGACGATGAATGGGTAGCACCTTTTTATGCAATAACCAACCGCAAAATTCAAACCAATGGAAAGCCAATGGGATGGTTTTCACTTTTATGTGAGTATCTAAAAGTCCTCAAAATTAATAGTTGTAGGCCTATATAACTGCAAATAATTGTCTTTCCATGCAGTTCATGGGATATAAAGTCCGACTTGGAGATCCTTTCGTAATGAAATTTAGCAGAAGTAAGCAAAATAGACCATCAATGGCACCTTGATTCCTTAAAATTCCTTAAATGACATCTACAAGCTCCAGGAGACCACCAGAGCACATATTATGAAATCTAGTTGTCAATTAACAATTTCCCTAGGTGGATCCACCGATCCAGTTGATGGTGACAAAATTAAGCATCATGCACCATCATAAAATCCAAACAACCGATTGGCTGAGGATCGATTATTTAACATGGAAAAAGCAGTGTCGTTTCATTTTTATTTTATTGTGATGATTTTTTTTCTTTGAAACAATATAGAACAGCAGTATTTTATCACCAATATAAGTATAAATAAAAACAATACAGAAAAACGAGGGAGAAAATAAAATAAATAAAAACTTGGTAGTTATGTACCATATCTAGATAAACCTGCAGTTGCTTTATCTTCTTAATATAGTCTTGCTCATGTAAACGTAAACCCAGTTCCTCAACTTGTCCAGGATTCTCGTCGCATATATTTTCTCCCAAAAGTTTCTCCATTTCTCTGTTCGCCATGCTGTTATCAGAAATTCAATCAATAAACATGCAAGATTTATTGCAATTAGACACACCATGCTGTTACCAAAACTTAAACGAATAAATATGCAGTCACAATAGGATTGATCAGCATAACTTTAAAACTAGTTTTTCACAGACTATTGTTTTATTAATGTTATTTAACAAATCAGTGGACGTTAAATCGAAACAAAATAGTTTTTTTTTTCTTTTTATAAGCTTGCTTCACATCAGTTATGCTAAAGCAACTTTGCTTTATGACTACTGAAATTTAAGTGTTACTTGTTTTGTCTAATTGTCTTCCTTTACTCCCCATCTTCTCAGCAATCAAATTTATTATTGCTATCCATGCAGTGGGTTTCATTAAATTTATATAGGTAAATACTTGACAACCAGAAAGAAAGCATGAAAAAATTGACGAGTAGAGAAACAATGTCCTAATCAAAGCAAGAATCTAGAATCACATATATACGGTTAACACAATTTGTGGAATAGTTATTCGTTCTGGATAACAACAGATTGTAAGCAAAAATTAGAAGAAAGCTTCACAAGTGCATAAATTGATAGACTGTGTTAAAATAAATAAATAATAAGGGTACTATGTGTCTGGTGTATAACTGTGAAGAACAACTCCGTTCACAGGTGGGCGAACAGTTTGAAGGACAAAAGTCAATTAAATATTATCTACTCTTTTCTGCTTATTCTTTAAGTCAGTAAACCGGGGACATATAATTTTCCTTTTACTCTCCAAACTCCTTGTCTGATGATGGCGATGCCATCCAAAAAAGATTCAAAGACCCTAGCTGGTAGGACTGAGCAAAAAATGGGTATAACCGAATTACCGAACCGAAATAATTTAACCGAAATTTTCTGATAATTCGGTTATTTTTAACAATTCGGTTATATCCGAATTTTTTTACGGTTTTCAGTTAGTTTATACGGGTTTTACTTTTGGATTATTCGGTTTAACCAAATAACACTCATCACTTTTTTCGCTTATACTCTCTATTTCCACCCTTAAAAAGACACTCATCCCCCTAACTCATTCTTCCATAATACTTCTGAAAGCAGCTCAAGCTTCAACCAAATCAAACTGTCATCGGCCACAAGAATCAAACCGACCCATGCGGCGGCGTTGGCATCCTCGGCATCGCTTGGGCCTTCGGTGGCATGATCTTCGTCCTCGTTTAATGCACCGTCGGTATCTCCGGTAAGCCAAACAAAAATCTAATAAATACCCATTTCCCCTTTTCTTCTTCTTTTTGGGGTTAATTTCGGTTATTAACCGAATAACCGAATTATTATTCGGTTATCATGTATTTCAGTTAGTTGTTCGGATATTCAAAAAAGTGCAATTTCGGTTTTCGGTTATAACCGAAATGTTTATTCGGTTCGGATAATAACCGAATGCTCACCCCTACTAGCTGGAAGGAATTCATTGTGAGCAAAAACCTTGTAGGGCATTGAACATGTTTCCTTTTATATCCACGATGTTTTCTCCAACACAGCCTCTTAACTTGAAACCGCGAGCTCCAGTTCTACAGCATTGTGTGTACCTACCTCATTTAGCTATCACAATCATCAAGTATTAACTCCAACAAACAATCATACTTGCTCAATCCCATAAAAGATGTCTTAAATACACTTTTCACACTATTTAAGAAAAATAAAGTAGAGGAGAGAGTATAAATAAGTTCCCATTTTACCCACAATAGGACCCATGGTTCTCTCTTTTTCCTACAAGTAGTGGACCCTACTTATGTGATAACCCAGATTTTTGAACAATATTAGAATAAGAATTTAATAAATAAAAGTCTTATTGTGAGACGTACCAAGTCGGAATGAATAAAAATATGTGTTATATATTTATGTGATTTATGTGGTGGAATTTAATATGTATATATAAGGTATGACATATATATACATACATTTGGGACGAAAGAATTAATAGTTAGTTAAACTATAAAATTAGTTAGCTTGAGTAATTACGAATTGAAATATGAAAGTGAAGGAGCAATTTAATTTAATTATACAATATTAATTATATATATTAAATAAGTTATTGTCAAATGTAATGTTAGTTATTAAAAAAATAATGTTAAATTAATTATGGATTTAATTTCATAATTAGTGGGATAATGTCCAATTTTGATTAATATTGGAATTCCATGTAATTCAAAATACATAAATTATCTATATGTAGGTATTGGAGGCATATGTGTGTGTGTGTGTATATATATATATATATATATATAGTCCGCTTCTCGGGAACTAGAATGAGCGAACTTAGAACGAATCGACTATAGCGACGGTTTTTCCGTCATATTATAGCATAAAAGGTTTTTTTATATGCGGCGCGAAAAACCGTCGTTATCTTGATTCGCTCTTAGTTCGCTCCCTCCAAATCATTTGAGAAGGCAGGGCTATATATATATATTTATATATATATAATGATAAATTAAAAAAATTATTTAAGGACTATTTAACATGAAAGGGGGAATAACTAGCATAAAACATGACTTTAATATATCTTAAAAAAATTTAAGATAGCAAACGTATTAGCTAGGATATCCATATCTGTCTTTCTTACATAAATATTGTATTGTCATATCCACGTTGTGATTCTTAGTCATTCATCACCCTGATCCATACTCTTCCTTTAGATGTCATGCCAGCATTATACCACTATGATACCAAGGCTTTGAAGAGAACTCTTTATATTCTAAAATGCCATATATGAAATGTGCACTTCCATCTACATATATAACTTCATATCAATACATCAATAGTTGACTCCAAATTCGATTTCGACTTCAACTATGTATAATCAGAAGGTAATAGCATAAAGACACAATCTAGACCTGATTATTGGGTGATCATTCATGAGATATGCATCTGGACTGTTTCTTGATGTTGTTGAGACATGAATTGATGGCATATTTGTGCAAGGAAGTGATTCGCAAATATCTAAGATAGTGGTGGCCTCATCATTTCCAGCTTGCACATTAGATCCCTGATTAATTTAAGAAATGAAAATGAAAGAGACGAGCTTAGTTATTATAAACCAATATATCATGGACATTTTGAAGTAATTAAACATTCCTAGAATCTCAAAACTATACTAACTTTCACCTCCAACTTTACCAGGGGTATATCAGATGAAACTTCTAAGGGAAGAAATTTTTTATCCAAAGGAACCTACACACTTGAATTTTTTAATCATCTCTCTTGTTGGTATCTCACCGGAACCACATTCTAAGATATCTCACCACTCATCAGAATCACTCTTTTCAATATTCAATTTCATTGGAATGCTTCATTTACTGCACTTGAAATGGCTAGCCAAACAAGCAATTTAAACTCGCTGAACCAAAGATAAGGTATTTAATTGCCGACAAATTTTGACAAATGCCACAGAAGTAGCTGTTTTTGCGTTTCGAGGTGTTGTCGCAATTGAATCACTTTGAAGCAAAAGAGTTTTATCAATTCCAACAAAATTTCCTTTTGAATTGAAAACTTGCCGGAATCGGATCCTTTCAATTTCTATATTGATGATAAAAATAAACATACTCCCTCCTATTCATATTAAGTGTCTTTTTAGAGTTAAGCACACTTATTAAGAAATAACACAAAATGTCCTTTGTATCCTTAATTAATTATTTCTCTCTCCACAATGGTCCGTGGAATTACATTTACTAAGCATATTAAATAGAGGGGTAAATTAGGAAAAAATAGTGCAATATTGCATAGGGATTCCAAAACGACACTTATATTGAATAAAATGAAACTCTCCAAAACGACACTTAATATGAATAGGAGGGAGTATATAATAATATAAGTATAGCTAATAGCTAAATAATCTAAAGATGCTAGATCAAGCAAGAACCCCTTAGCGTAAGCTGTTGGAGCTCATCACCATAATTTGAATGCTTCTAACCATAGAAACTAGCAGCATCACATAAGGTAGGCTACTTCTCAAAAACAGGAAAAAAACTAGAGTGGTTGCTTACCGACCAACTTTCACTTTCAACAAATGAGCACAACTCAACGTAAAACACGCTCAGAACCCATTAAGTCGTGGCTTGGACTTTCAATGGTTGTTCCAATGAGTTCGGAGGGGGATATTGTCGAGCTTCTCCTCATCCCACAGTCAACAAAGATGGGTGGCCATAATCATATATACATGAAAACAGAAAAAAGGAGTCTACCTTGTTTGGGGCTGCATGCAGGGGCGAAGCCACACTATGGCTAGTGTGTGCAGCCACCCACACTGAAAAATTGTACAAAAGGAAATCTAAGTATAGGACTCAATTGATTATTTATTAAAATTATAGAATCATAGTGTAATAACAGTTAAAAGTTGGTTATATTTAAATTGTCAAGTACATATTTATTTTAAAACCCCAAACTGAGACAACAAGATCCCAAAATTGAATTACATTAACTTTCATCAGGTTTAGAATAATTACTGGCATAACCCTTTAGTTTGAAAAATAAATTCCAATTATTTTCCTTGGACTAAACTTTGACTAAATGGATTAAATGGTTAGGTGCAAACTTCCAATTCGCCCTAGGTAAAATTAAGGACTTTCTCATCTTCAAATTTTATGAATATTTACAAATTTTCCTATTTTTATTTAATCTATCCACCTTCATATAGTTTGAAAAAATCTATAAAAAGTCATTTTTACAGCTTTGTTACCAAATTTAATAAACTGACTAGGAAACTCCCTTTTTCACTCATCTTTTGAACTATCCAAGAAAATTCATGACTCCCAACTAGTAATATGAGAAATTAAAAACAATATGGGGATTATAATTAACATCAAAGCTAAATACATGACCAATTACACATGTCTAACAGTAATAATGAACAAAACCATTTGCCCAACATTGATAAACAGGCCAGAACTTTTGAATCAGTGAAAAACTATATGGGGAACAATTGGTGCGTCCATTTCAAGTTCCCAAAGAAGAACCCTCCACTCCATATGTAGTATAATTCTAAATAAAGCAGACCTATTAAATAAAAATATAAAAAATAGGCAATATTAACAGACATACTGTTAATTTATATTGTGATGATTTGTAACGAAAACAAATTACCAAACGGAGCAGTAATGGCGGGTGTATAGAACTAAGAAATACCAGCACATCCATATGATTTTGCTGGAGAGATGAAGATGAGCTCATTCGACCTTCGCCACGTGATCGGCAGTCTGAGATTCCTGTTGCTTTCCTCAGATGATTTGGTGAGTTAAGGGAGAGGAAGGACGAGAGAGACTGAATTGGTTGTGAATCGGAGACTGAGCCGTTTTGTTGGGTAACTAATTGGGTCTGTTACTATGTTGATGGAAAGAATATTCCTTTTTTCATAAAAAAAAAAAATATATATATATATATATATATATCGAGTAATCTTCATGTATACAAATTAAAAAGTGTTTAAATGTAGTCTTGATCTCAAGATAATATATCTTGATGAAAGGTGCCACATCAACAATAGTAAAATATTTATGAATAGTTTGTATTCTCTAAAGATTATTCATATATATCATCTCAATCATTCAAAGAATAAACGCCCGAGAAATCGATTGACGGGTTATTACTCCGCTATTAATATTAATAAATAATGGTACTATTTTTAATGGTATCTGTTATTATTAATAATTAATATAAAATTTTCAATTCTAATATCGACAGTTGATTATTAGACTATTTAATATTTACTTATTTTTTATTCATATTAAATACTTATAACTCGTTATGAATCATTCTTTTATATATACATATATTTATATATATATATATATATATAGTTGACTGGGACTTCTTGTAAATAAATAATAATAAATTAATTAAACTAATTAAAACACAGGTCAAATTAAAAGGCCAACTAGACACATGTGATCATATAATTCTGATTTCCAAAACTGACAAACTAAGTATACACTAAGTCGCATAAAAGTTGAAAGGTACCTGAAGAGCAATCTTGTTAGGAATGGATGACTTAATACTTGAGCCCAAACAGGATCAAGATTTAGGGTTTATTATGTGAAATGGGCCCATTAATCCCTAGGGTACCCATCTCACTAAATACCCTACTTCCCATAATATCTATATAAACTCTGTTTCCCCATGCACAAAGGGTATTAGGAAGCGAAGGCGTAGAGAGAGAGGGGGAGAGAAAATGCAGATGTTCGTGAAAACCCTAACCGGGAAGACGATCACGCTGGAGGTGGAATCGAGCGATACCATTGACAATGTTAAGGCTAAGATTCAGATAAGGAAGGTATATTATTAATTAACTATTCGATTAGCAAAAAAATTTAAAATTGAACATCAGTGTATTTGAATTTTATTTATTTATACTTGAAACTTTTAACAGTCGTAAGACTATAACTCTTCTACTCGTACTTAGGGGATCAGCCCTTAGTACCATATTGTGCACAATACTATGCAGGGTTGTTCATCTTTTAAATACACTCCCCCTGTTAAATTTTTTATGTCCAATTTTTATATCCCCATAGAATAGCTCTTCGATTAGAGATCATTTGCTTATTGGAAATTTTGGTATTTTGTAATTTTTAGTGTTTATATTCACAAATTCTTTGATTATATCCTTTAGGCATTCCTCCGGACCAGCAGCGATTGATCTTCGCCGAAAAACAGCTTGAAGATGGCCGTACCCTGGCTGACTACAATATCCAAAAGGGTAAATTCATAATTTTCCCATGGCTATTTGTTTATATATGTATTAACGGATTCGGTTATCATAAGTTAACGGTAAATGGTCACCAGGTCTGCATGTCGACACACCAAAGTTAACTTCATGCTAAACTTTGAAGTGGATGCATTACTATTAAGCCTTCATTAGTTGCTCTGGCAGTAAAATGTAAGCTGGACAAGATGATTTGCCGAAAGTAAGCTATTACAGAATTCACAAAAGCTTATGGTTGAGTTTTTTTTTTTGCTGCATTTTTTCAGTATTGTGCTTGTTAGTATTGCCAAGAGAATCATTTGTATTTAGAACTTGTGAATTGTAATTAAAGCCGTAACTTCGATAGAGGATTCTGGCTAAATCCTTTGAATTGGAATTCTGTGATTTCTGGTTATGTATTACATATGTTTATATTTAATCACAATTTCTACTACCAGTTGCAGTGTTGATCAAGAGTCAAGGATATGATTGGTTTCAAATGTAATTATAATAATAAATTTCTTTACATGCTTCTATCCAAAAAGAGCAAAGACAAGTAGCTATTGACTAAATTTTTGGGTGTGAATTGTAAATTTTTATTTAAATTTAAATTTTTAGCAGTGAGATATACAACTAATGTTGTGCTTTGTTTGTTTAAGATGCTATGGTCGCCTGCATCCTCGCGCTGTCAACTGTAGGAAGAAAAAGTGTGGCCACACCAACCAGGTGCTTTGATTAAATTTTTTGTTCCTTGGTGTTGACTATATATGGACTGTTATAGGTCCTTTTCATTATAATTGATTAATCCTAGCACTTACCTTTTTGGCTTTCAGTTGAGGCGGAAGAAGCTGTATTGGGAAACTAAATTAATACTAAAATGGCATAATTATTTGTAAGTATATAGTAACAAAAATGGCAAAATTATGTCTGTGTTTTGTGAGTAGCAGCAGCAGTTGCATCACATTTCTGATTTCTTCTTCATGTTGTCAAGTTACTGAGGTATTGAAACTAGCTTTCTTTTCTCGACTTGTTTTATTATAGTTTGAATTTAATTATTATACATTTAATTAAGTATTATGTTGTATTACTAGTGTCACGTCCCTTTTGGGACGTGGTTCAATATTTCGGTACAAATACAAATACGCGGTTATGCTACACAGCTAAAGCCCATTATGCTACTATATCTTTCTTATAGTTGGAAATTCTCTTGGTATCTAAATGAAATAAAAAAAAATTGTTGAATCAACAAGTTGGTTGTTTTATAAATAATTTAAGACAAATATAATGTTTGAGTATTCAATACTGTTGGGTCATGATATTTTTCCTATTTGGGCCGAATGAATTGGGCTCATTTATTTAACTAGTTTATTGGGCCTCCATTATTGAACCTTGAAAGTCATTGGGCCTAGTCACCATATTGTTTCTATTGAACTCTATAAAATCGGGTCGGTTCATTAGACTAACCCATTGAATCTTTTAATATCTATTACTTTGACTTGTAATGATGAAAAAACATGACAGTTGACTAAGATACCTGTCATGCATTAATGTGGATGGAAATATAGTCGTTACGCAGGCATAAGCGAGTACCAAAGGTAGTAGGTATCTGAGACTCAACAAGCGTAATCCATCATATCAGGGGGTTGTGTCAGAGGTAGTGGGTGGCACGGTAAACCGGGCAAAGAGAGTACAACCTATCAACCAAGTCTTCACAAACGGGTACGTTCATATTCATATTCACACACACACAACAGAGAATTATTATCTCTCTCTCAATACACTAGACATTACATCCTCCATTGTTAACCTTGAGAACACATATACTGACTCTCACGCCTGAGCTATCCCCCGACGGTCGAAGCCATCAAGCTTGTGGTGTTTATCGTGTTTACTGTGCAGGATCAGGGCGTCTTACGTGATTGGGACGTTGGAGAAGATCTTGGCGTTAACATTGGCGCTAGAAGGAGGGGGAGTTCTAGTGTCATTGAAATTTTCAATCACATCCATTTAATCTACTTCGGAAGATGGTGAGGAGTAGAGACGGTATGCGGAGGGGCAAGCGATGATGGTCGTAAGCTAAATCAACGCCTCGTATTTGAGAAAGAATCGTCTAGGTCCTTCTAAAAGTGCTCACGAGAGCACGGCCTCTAAGCATAATTCGGGTGATCTCCGTCCGAAGATCCACGATGGAGCTAGACGGAGGTTGGTCTTTGATGTTGATAAAGGGCATGATCGTGGTCGGGGGCGAGCAAAGGGCTCACCGACTAGGACTCATCGCCGAAGTGGTCAGGAGGACAGAGCTGCCAAGTTGGCGAGGATGACAGACGAAGCAGATAAAGCCTTGGAGGTCCTGTTAAAGCAGAGGGAAGATATAGCCCAGCAGATGCTTCAGGTGGCGGAGTTAAGGGACGAAGCATCTAGCCATGTTCAGTCCGAAAGACAGAGTAAGCATAAGGAGATGCCACGGCGAGAAGGGAAAGAACCGGAGCATTTCATACATGTGTGTAGGGATCGTTTTCACGGTAGAAGGAGATCGAGGAGCAGAACTCCCGTGGCCTCGAAGAAGGCACTGATGGTCGTTGGTTCTCATCATCGAGACGACGACAGGCGAAGGAGCAGGTCGAGGGAGATCGTGCCAGAAATCAGAAGAAGAGAGCATCAGTGTGACCATTCTCATCATGAGGACAGAATTGTACGTCGGAGTAGATCCAGAAGCCTCACAAGGGCAATGGGATCGGCAGGAGGAGGTCGATCCACTCAGAGGCAGAATGTCGTTCAGGAGAAAGAGGTCTCCTCGCAGCCCGAAGGTGTTGATTTTTTAGTAAAGGAGTTGAAAGAGCTCCGAAAGCAGTTGGCTGAGGTTCAACAGGTGAAGGACACGCCGGAAAAGAAGGCATCACCTTTTTCCTCGGATATTCTTAAGGAGAAGGCAGATATCACCAAGAAGTTGCCTCGCATGGAGAGTTACGATGGGTCCGGGGATCCTTACGACCATAGCCAGGCGTTCGACCGGCTGATGGACTATTATGATTTCACTGATGCGGCCAAATGTCACACATTTGTTACGACATTGAGGAAAGATGCGAGGCAGTGGATGGGGACTTTGCCGTCAGATTCAATTTTCTCTTCGACCGAGCTTTGTGATAAGTTCCATGCCCGCTTTGGGAGCAACCGAAGGAGAGGGAAGCCCACTGGTTCATTATCACAGGTTCGGCAGTTCACCAACGAGTCCCTGGGTCAATATGTGAAGAGGTTCAGAGAAGCAGTTGGTCAGGTGTCCGACCTCAATGATCTCCAGGCCGTAGGTTTGTTTCAAAATGAGCTATATCTGGTAAAGTCCGAGAAGTTGGTGAAGAAGTTGATGTTCCACCATCTGAAGAGCCTGGCAGAAGCTTTTGACAAAGCAGAAGGATATATTGTTGTAGAGGAGGCTATGAATAGCCTGAAACGTCCTTCTTCGGCCCATTTAAAAGATGCAGATGCTCCTAAGGCAGATGGCGATCAGAGAAAGGGGGAGGATATAATGATCGGCCAGAGGCCAATTCGAAGAAGTTCAATAACTCATGGCGATAGGGGAGTAGTCGTCCACCTGCGTCGCCTCGAAGGTGAATAAGGTTTACCAAAATTTGAACACGGATAGGTCGGTGATTTTGGACCGGATCGAGAACCACCATTCTATGAGCCGCCTCGTGACCACATCAAGCTAGTAAGGCGTGGCAATGCCGAAAATATTGTGGTTACCATCGTGTCCCGTGGTCGCGATCTTAATGAATGTTGCAATTTGAAAGATTTCGTAGAGATGAAGATTTAAAGCGGTTTCTTTGGTTCAAGACGTGGCGGGAGGGACCAACAAGATCGTGAGAATGTCGATAAATCTTTGTTCGAGACGGTTCAAATGGTTCCACCCGTCAAAATGCTCAATACCACCGCCAAGGCACGTCGTTGATGTAATAATGGCATGGACAATGAGTGGAAATTAGTGAGGAAGAAGAAGAGAGGGTATTTGGATTGGTCATGTCCGTGGCGGTGTTCCCAGAAAGACCAGAGCCATTTCGTAAAGCTGTTATATCATTCACCGTCTGATTATCCTTGAGCCTATCGAACCGCATGAGGCGTTGGTGATCACACAATGCCAGTGGGTTCGGTAGATGTGAAGCGCATGATGATAGACAACGGGCCTTCTGTAGACATTTTATATACTCATGCTTATTAGAGGATGCATCTTGATGGGCGGAAGATGGAGGTCGGGCAAGAGGGTCCTTTATATGGCTTTAGCAACGATCCGGTCAGAGTTGCAGGCACCATCGAGCTCCCAGTAATCTTCGGCACAGTTCCTCAACAGGTAGAAATAATATGTAAATTTTATGTTGTGCATGTAGATTCGGCTTACAACGCCATATTGGGAAGGCCTACACCGCAAATGACTCTCCAGCGGTAACTTCCATCCTCACTTCAAAATCAAGTTCCCAACACATGGAGTTGGAGAAGTGGCAGGGGACTTAGATCTGGCCCGACGATGTTATAGAAATGCGGTCATTTCTTCCGGAGTGGGGGTCAGCAAACAGAAACAAACCATGGCAATTGAGATCGAGCCCTTCATTGAAAGCAGCTCGGAGCCATTGGTAATTCCTGCAGAAGAGACGGAAGAGATCGAGCTAGTCCCTGGAAAGCCAGAAAAGACGGTGAAGATTGGTTCGGGTCTGCCAGAACCTCTTCGGACAAACCTCATGGAGCTCCTTCGCTGCTATGTGGACATTTTTGCATGGGAGCCACAGGACATGCCTGGAGTTAACCGAAAGATAGCTGAGCTCAGACTAGATGTAGATCCCTCGAAGAAGCCAGTTCGATAGAAAAGGCGGATCTTTGCACCAGAGCGACAAAAGATCATTGATGAGGAGATTGCAAAGCTGTTAGCTGCTGACTTCATCTATGAAATTGATTACCCGGAATGGATGGCGAATGTGGTGTTGGTGCAGAAGCAGAATGAAAAATGGCGGGTTTGCATCGACTACACCGATCTGAATAAAGCTTGTCCGAAGGACTTTTATCCTTTGCCCCATATCGACCAGCTCATCGATGCCACTTCGGAGTATGCATTACTAAGCTTTATGGATGCTTTTTCAGGTTATCACCAAATATCCATGTGCAAGAGGGACATTTCGAAGACAACATTCATTACACACAATTCGATTGCACGCCTTCTGAAGATAACCTTTGGCCTTATAAATGCTGGAGCCACTTACCAGAGAATGATGAACTTCGTCTTCAACAGGCAACTGGGGAGAAACATAGAGGTTTATGTAGATGACATGATCGTGAAGAGCATGCAGGTTCAGAAGCATTTGGACGATTTGGAGGAATGCTTCCAGACTGTCCGTCATCATCAGCTGAGGATCAATCCGGCCAAATGCACTTTCGGCCTCGGTGCAGGAAAGTTTCTAGGATATCTGGTCAGTCAGAGGGGCATCGAGGCCAACCCGGAGAAGATCCAGGCCATTCTTGACATGAAGACTCCTCAGTCGTTCAAAGACGTCCAACGTCTGACTGGCAGGATTGCAGCTCTAAGGAGATTTATGTCGAGGTCTGCGGAGAGATGTTTGCCATTCTTCGACACATTGAAGGGGCCGAAGAATGCGAAGACGTTCCAGTGGACTTCGGAGTGTGAAGACGCTTTCCAAGGCATAAAGACATATATGTCTTCTGCTCCTTTATTGGTGAAGCCTGCCCCAGCAGAGACTTTGTATTTATACCTTACATCAAGTTCGTTGGCGATTGGGAAGCGTCTTTCTTTAGTTCGGAGGTCGATTGAGAAGCGACATCGGTCTATTATGTCGATCACGCCCCTACGAGATTTGAAACAAGGTATCCGAATATTGAAAAATTTGCTTTTGCTTTGATAATTGCTAGTCGCAAGCTTCGGCAATATTTTCAAGGTCGGCTCCTGGTCGTCTACACGGATCAGCCATTGAAGAAGGTGATGGACAAGTCAGAGGTCTCAGGAAGATTAGCAGCATGGACTATGGAGTTATCACAATTTTTCATTGAATATCATTCCCGAACTGCTATCAAAGGTCAGGCCTTGGCCGATTTTATGGTGGAGTGCTCGTTCATAAAGCGGAATCTTAGAACTACCGGTTTGAGATGTCAAACCGAAAGCGATTGCGGTTCTTGGCAGGTCGAGAATGCTTGGACGTTGTATGCAGATGGATCCTCTACAGTGACTGTTAGTGGGGCAGGAATTATCTTGACGAGTCCGGAGGGATTCAAAGTGCAGCAGGCCATCAGATTCGGGTTTAAAGCGACGAACAACGAGACCGAGTATGAAGCAATGTTAGTAGGAGTTCGACTAGCGAAGAGTCTAGAGGTCCAGAAGCTGATCATTTACAGTGACTCTCAGTTGGTCGTCAAACAACTGTCGGGAGATTATGAAGCTCGTGGGACCAGGATGATCAAGTATCTGGCAGAATTAAAAAACCGACTTCAGTACTTCGTTTCGTATGAGTTTCAGGGCATAGAGCGTAACGACAATTCCATAGCCGATGCACTATCAAAGCTGGCCACCACGGATGCAGATGTTTTCAACGGATCGGTTTATTTGGAAGTTTTGCAGCAGTCAAGTGTTCAGCATGAAGCGGTGATGTGTATCGAGCGATCTAACTGCTGGATGAATCCCTACATCGAATATTTGGCAGATGGCGTCCTTCCTTCGGATCAGATGCTGGCAAAGAAGATCAAGTACAAGAGTGCCAACTTCGTTCTTATTGATGGGGATCTTTATCGAAGGGCATTTTCATCACCACTATTGAAGTGTCTAGTTCCGTCTGAAGCTGAGTATGCCCTTCGGGAAGTTCATGAAGGCATCTGTGGCGATCACATGGCTGCTAAGTCATTAGCATACAAAGTTCTTCGGCAAGGGTACTACTGGCCAACGATCTTCAAGGAAGCTACCGAGTACGTGAAGAAGTGTGAGAAGTGTCAGCTCAACAGTCCGATCCCACATCAGCCACCAGAAGAGCTATACTCGATTCTATCTCCTATACCCTTTGCTGTCTGGGGGGTTGATATATTGGGTCCATTGCCGAAAGCGAAAGGGCAGGTCAGTTTCGTTATAGTTGCCATTGATTATATGACCAAGTGGGTAGAGGCGAAGCCACTTCGGTTGATAACAGAGCAGGAATGTTTGAAGTTCATGAAAGAGTCCGTAATATTTCGCTTCGAAATTCCCAAAGTGGTGATTTCAGACAATGGACGCCAGTTCGTGGGATCAAAATTTGAATGATTTTTGAAGGAGTTGGGGGTTCAGCACAAGAAGACTTTGGTGGCTCATCCACAGTTAAACGGGTAAGTCGAGGTGACCAACGACGAATGACTTCTTTGAAGCAGGATCAAGCCTTGATGGATGAAGCTAAAGGAAGATGGCGGAAGAAGCGCTTTCGGCGTGTTGTGGGCTTACCGGACTACAAGAGGACCACCACGAGGATTCACCTTTTCGATTGGCTATGGTAATGCGATGCCTTAGTCCCGATCGAAATCGGATCTCAAGTCTTCGGTCAATTAATTCAAAGAGATCTACAATGACGAAGGGTGAAGGCCAACTTGGATCTGCTAGAAGAAGTCGAGAGGTAGCTTTGCTCAAATTGGTACGCTTATCAGCGAAGAGTAACTAAGCATTACAACAAAGGGTTAAACTTTGAGATTCGAAGTAGGAGACTTCGATCCTCGAGAGAAGCCAAAGCGTCTACGCCTCAAAACACAGGAAAGTTAATGCCGAGGGGAAGGGTCGTATGAGGTGATCAAGTACCAAAGCCGGGGACTTATCGTTTAAAAGCATTAGATGGATCTCGAGATCAAGAACACTTGGCATGCAAAGCGGACTTGAAAATTTTTCCGAAGAGAGATCGAGTCGGGTTTACAAGAAAATGCATACATGATTGTTCACCATCTATAAAAGTTCACTTTTCACAATTGATCCTCTTCTTATTTGTCCTAAGTTCACAATGGTGTAAGGAGGTATGGTCGGATTAGATTTGGCCATTCGATGGTAGCCTATCTATTTGTTGCCCACGTGGTAGACAAATCCTATGTTCCTTTATATTGCTTTTACTGAGGGCGGTAAATCAATAGTCACCAAAAGGAGGAGGGCGGGGTGGACTCGTGACCATTCGATGGTAGCCTCTTGGCGAGAGTGTCCTTATGGTTTTGTTATACCTGCGTGGTAGACAAATTCCATGATCCTCTTAATTTTGATTCTGCGAGTGATAAACAAAATGCACTAGAAGTAAAGGAGGTATGGTGGGACTTTACGGCCATTCGATGGCAACCTTATTGTCGAGAGTGTCCCTATGAATTTGTGACCCGTGTGGTAGACAAATTCCATGATCCTTATATCTTGGTTTCTATATAATTGTTTCACCCGTGTGTAGTAGACAAATTTTCGTGGTCCTTATATCTTGGTTCCTCTATAATTATTTCACCCGTGTGGTAGACAAATTCCATGGTCCTTATATCTTGGTTCTATATAATTGTTTCACCCCGAGTGGTAAACAAAATTCCGATGGTGCAAAGAGGATCAGCCGAATTCATCTGACACATGACCGATCTCACACTTCGGAAACGATAAGTATACATTACTTTATTTTGTTCAAGTGTTGAGTTCAGTTCATTCAATTCAGTTCATTAAATTCTATCCATTAAATTCAGTTCACTTCATTTCATTCTTAACTGTTATATGCCTTAACTAATTCACAATCTAAGCTCAGTTCATTCAAGTCCATTGGTACTGAATCGTTGACAAGAAACGAAAAACATTATGCCAAAGTCAGGACGTAACCAGTAGAAAATTCATTAATAAATATTAGTCTGATTCGTACATAACGATAAACCTATTGTGCAGAAACATAAATTCCAACATAATTTCAGAACAATAGAAGTCCTGATAAAAGTTTTTAAAACAAAATCCTTAAACAATTTCCAAAATAACAGAAATTTTCACAAATATTCTTAAATAAAATCCAGGAAAGACAAGAGTATTCACTTCATGCATCATCCTCGCCATCTGAAGAGTCGAGCAAAGATGGATCCACGTTAGCTGTAATCAACTTCTCCTTGCCACGACTCCGGCAGAGCTCATAGCTTTCAGAATATATCTTCATGATCTCTCCGTTAATCTCATCCGATTTCCGATACTCTTCACAGATCTGCTTGTGAAGGTCATCGGTTAGAGGAGGCCCAAGGTCCCGAAGAGCCTTGAGTTCTCGGATTTCTTCTTCAAGCTTCTGGCACTTATTCAGATGACGAGTTTCTGCTAGCTCTAGCTTTTGGATCATTTTAGTCAAGATCTTAGCATCAGCCTTTAACTCTTTGATCTTCTCCATCCTTATTTCGCTCCTCTGAACCAAATCAACGTTCATCTTGACGATCTCCTCAAATTGTGCTTTAGTTGACTTCAGTTCTTCATTGGATGTCTTCACATCTTCTTTGGTCTGGGCTAACTCCTTCCGAAGACCCTCATTTGTGTGAAGAACGCTCTCACATTGAGTCCTTTCCTGAGCCAAAGCAGACTTCAGGATGGCATTCTCCTTTCTCATTGCCTCTTCTTCGGCTTCAACTTCGATAGACTTTGGAAGCACGCGTCCAAATACAGCATTCACCTATGCATATTCAGCATTATTTGACCAATTTCAAATGTCTAAATATGAAGATAAATACGGAAATTGCAGAGAAAACCACTTTACCTTTGCCAGATAACTCATGCCTTCCTTGAGCAGATCCATGTTTGAACTATTACCAAATCGATGGTCATCGGTGTCACGGACGAAAGCATCAAATAATTGGAAGGGGAAGTTGGCATTAAATCGAGGCCACATGGTTGGAGAGGCCATAGCATCATGCTGAAATTCGGAAGTTGACTGTCTTAGAGGAGAAGGCACAGGCTGATCGCGAGTTGGTGGCGGATCCGTATATATATTTTTCGGAGAGGGAGATCGAACAGGATTAGGTTCGTGGACTGGTGAGGGAGCAGAGGATGAACCTGGATGGCTGTCTGATGGTTGTTTCCTTTTTCGAGGTAAGATGGGGACAGATTCGACCAGCTCATCATCAGGCGCTTGAATTTCTGTGGGAACTGTTGGAGGGATGTCAGTCGAGGACGGAGGAACTCGAAGCTCATCAGCGGTTAAAGGGGTAATCTTTGTCCTCAGCTTCTTAACACGGAGGACCTTCGCCCGATCGTGTAGAGGTATGTCAAGTAGGCTTCTCTTAATTGGAACAGATTCAGAAGGTACAGAACTAGGGTTGGATGAAGGGTTTGCTTGTGGAATTACTTCTGTAATTATTTTCGGGTCACTTTCAAGGGTTGTTTCTGGCTGAATGGGCTTAGATTTTTTGGCGGCTCTTTTTCTTCGACGAGGCCTAAGAGATTCTTCAACAACAATGGGTTCATCAGTTTGGGGTTCATCATCCCGAAGAGAAACAGTGGGTGGATCGGTAATGAGGGGATCAGCTCAGGGAGATTCTTCAGTCGGAGGCTCTTCACTTGCATCCACGATTTTTCCAGCCAAGAAATCTTCCAACTCTTTTACTTCTGAAGAAGTTGGTTTGATCAAAGACACTGCAAATAACCATGTATCAAAACCCATGTCACTTAATACCTCAAAAAAACTGTGTTACAAAGTTATTCGAAACTTATATTTATGGTCATATAACCAGGCTTGCTTAGTCAGAAGTGCAAAACTCCATTCCTTCGGAGGAATCTTCTTTAAAAAATCTGTCATTTCCTTCACACGCTCTTCGGAGATATCTCCAAAGTCAGCAGAGATCCGATCAGAGATAGTTCAATCAGGAAGAGAAGAGATTTCGGGTCCTGTAACAAAAAACCATTTTTCGTGCCAACCCTTGTTGCTTAAAGGGGTATCCATCAGGGGTCTCTTCTCAAATCTTACGTTGGGTCGAGGAGACTGTTTGCTCAACATTTTGAAACCTCGTTCTCGGGATTTACCGGCTGAGAAGAGGGTGAAGAAGATGTCGACAGATGGAGGAATCCCTAGTTCGCGACAGAAGGCAATGAATGCGAGAATGTGGATATAGGAATTAGGAACCAACTGGGCAAATCCCACTCCTATAAACCCTATGAGGGTAATGACGAAGGCATAGAGGGGTAGGCGAATTCCCTTTTCGAGAAAAGTAACTGGCATGGCAACCCAACCATCCAGTCGATGGTACATGCGTTCCTCAGGAACTGGAGCCCTTATTGCGTACATATCCGGAATCTGATAGCGAGTCTGAAGGATACGTATCTCAGCTTCCGTAACAGTAGAGGCGGTATTGGCATGAGGAAACTGTTCCCCATCCTTAAAGAAGTCGGTAGGTGGCAGAGAAGGTATCAAGGGCGGATTCTTCCCACGGTTGCGTGAATTTGATTTGAACTCGAACCCTCTTGATCGGGGTTTGGATTGGGGAAGCGGTGTTAATGGGAGTCACTAGGAGAGGAGAACTCTGGTTGGTATTCGGGACCACCATTTTGAGATTTCGAGAGAGAGGAAAGAAGTTACGGAGAGAAGAAGAAAGCTCAAAGGTTCAAAGTTCAAATTGGCGAGTAAAACCAAAATCAAAATTGGTAAAGTTTACCTTTTATCTTGCGATTTACCTAGACGAGTTACTGATATGCACATTTAATCTCTGGCAATGATGAGAATTCGAATGGGAAGCGTCCGGATCAAGCCTTAGATATTTTATCAGATTGGGCTTCTTGGTTGGGTTCCCTGTTTTTAGTCCATCTTTTTCAATTTCAATCCTTTCTTGACTGGGCTTTTCACGTTGGACGTTCAGCCATCCTCTATCTCATCTTGTGGACCAAATCGGGTATGTCTCAATTGCTTCATGTTATGGGCCTTTAGTGAATTCTAATATCATAGACCATTTATAGTTTTTTATTAAAAATTCTGTTTAATAAAAAACTAGGGGGCAATGTTGGGTCATGATATTTTTCCTATTTGGGCCGAATGAATTGGGCTCATTTATTTAACTAGTTTATTGGGCCTCCATTATTGAACCTTGAAAGTCATTGGGCCTAGTCACCATATTGTTTCTATTGAACTCTATAAAATCGGGTCGGTTCATTAGACTAACCCATTGGATTTTTTAATATCTATTACTTTGACTTGTAGATGAAAAAGCATGACAGTTGACTAAGATACCTGCCATGCATTAATGTGGATGGAAATATAGCTAGCCGGTGGCATAAACAGTACCCAAAGGTAGTAGGTATACAACACTCAGTTGGCAGAATCCATCATATCAGGGGGTTGTGTCAGAGGTAGTGGGTGGCACGGTAAACCGGGCAAAGAGAGTACAACCTATCAACCAAGTCTTCACAAACGGGTATGTTCACATTCATATTCACACGCACACAACGGAGAATTATTATCTCTCTCTCAATGCACTAGACATTACATCCTCCATTGTTAATCTTGTGAACACGTATACTGACTCTCACGCCGAATTTATCCCCGACAAAATTTGTCAAGTCGCCAAGCTTGTGGTGTTTATCGTGTTTACTGTGCAGAATCAGGGCGTCTTACGTGATTGAGACGTTGGAGAAGATCTTGGCGTTAACAAATACCAATTTAAATATTAATATTTATAAAATTATAGGTAAAACAATAACAAAAAAATTTGATACGCTAAATTTAGAATATTAATATGTAAAAATATTTTTTTTAGATAATATCTGATATTTGTAGGAAGACATTGGTCTAGTCTTAAAAGGCCCCATGGTTCAGTCCCTAGTGAAAATACAATAAAGCAATTTGATTATGGGACACATATACGTCGCCCTACAGAAAAGGTACAAGGATAGCCAGGTTAATTGATGTTTTGATCCGTATACTAGTGATCAATTTATAATATAATTTTAATTTTAAAGATATTTTATCTGTTTCAAAATTAAAAAATATATTTTCCATTTAGATTGTTTTAAAATTAAATATACATTTCTGTTTTAAGTCTATAAAGTGATATGATGTTCTTAATTTGTCCTTATTTTTTATTATTATTTTCAATATTACACTATCACAACCAAAATTTCTAACTAATATTAAGTCTATATTTAAAAATATAAAATTATTTTTAAAAGTCTTTGTTTAAGAAATAACCCATACTATTTCTCTCACTACCCATTGTAAGAGAAATAATTTAAAGTTCTTGAAATTTTCAAAATTAGAGATACAATTTGATTTTTAGATCAAAAATAGTATATTAAATTCTTAAATTGGTATGACTTATAAAAGTTTAGAACAAAATAAATTTTATGACTCATAAGAGTTTATGAAACAAATATTATTTTTTAAATATAAATATAAATTTGCTTATTTAACTATTCATGAAGTATTAATGTATTAATTCATGTTTTTTATTTATAATTTTTTATTACTGAAAATGTGTATGATGGGTAAGAAACATTACTGTGTGTGTAGTGTGTAGTGTGTAGTGTGTAGTGTGTAGTGTGTATGTGTATTCACTGAAAATGAAACATTAAAGTTTCTTTTGATCAAGTGAGGGTTATATGTCTTTGGTCAGAGGAGCATGACAGAGATAGAAAGAAAGCGATTGGATTATGATGAAGTTAATTTTATGATAAGTTGATCAATTGACTAATACAGTGTTGACACGTAGAGAGATATCACTTCCTGACCTGTATGTCGATATTATATTGATCAATTGACCAAAATTAACTTCATGTTAATCACTCCCGAAAGAAAGATACTTCCTTTTGAAACAAGTATAAAAGTGTAGTTAAATGCATGTGTGCTCTAGCACCATAATTATTTATCTGGTATTTTCAACCACCTAATTAATATTACAAATATATAAAAAGAATTAATAAATATAAAATTATTTTAAAAATCAAAAAAAATTAACATTGGGGTTTGAATTTCAAATATTTGTAAATTAAATAAAACCAAAATCAAATATGGCTCTTTAAAAAATTAAATTCAATGGATATTACATCAAAACAAAATAAAATAACCTACATATAGACGAGGTGAAAAGGAAAGAAGTGTTTTATTTTGTCAAAAGACTGACTTGTTATAAATTCAAGGTACCATATATATATTATCATTTTTGTTATTTTCTTGATGTCTCGTCAACACCACCGTCGTGGACCACCGCCAGGCGCCATACCAAGAGCCATGTTTGATGTTTGTCTATTGTGTTAATTGTTAATAGGAGATTAAGGGTGTAAATATATAACTCCACCGAGTATTGAGTTGCTAAGATTTGGATCATAAAATTTATCGAGTATAAAATAAGGTTTGATTGAGGCTCATTTAACTATCTAGTCGAGCCAGATCTCGAATCGAGCCCAAACAGTTTGAACTTTTCAAACGAATATGATCCGAGTAACAATAGAAAATTATAATTTGAAAATGTTCGAGTAATTTATCGAACTTTAAAATTTGCTCATATTTGACTCATTTATATTTCGAGTTGAGCTCGAATCGAACTTTTAATCGAATGAGTACAAATCGAGTCCGAACTGTTTAGTTATTTTACAGTATAACTCAGTTGACTCAGTTGTATTCTGAATCGTCTTCTTTTTTAATTCGGCATTGTTAAAATATAAAGTCTCATATCAAGCAACTAAGATCCGGACCTAATATATAACTTGAGATATTATTCTTTTTATTATCATGATTTTGAGTTAGATGATTCTGCAGATTCTTCATCCAATTAAATTACTGTTTATTAATTAAAATTAAATAAATTCATTGCAAAATATATATAAAAAATCTATTTATAGAAAAAAGATGATCCTGTTTATTAATTAAAATTAAATAAATTCATTGCAAAATATATATAAAAAATCTATTTATAGAAAAAGATGATCCTCCTCGTACGGAGACAGAGACTGATGTAGACCTTGATAATACTTTATTTGAAAATTCTAGGCGGACATTGTTTGGCGACCGGTCTTGGCGACCGATCCAATTTTTTATTTTTTATTTATTTTTTATTTCTGTACAGGCATATTTTTTACATGTATTCAAATGACATCCAAAACACTTTATTCTGTAAAAATTCAAGTTCCAATAAATTTTATAAATTATTTGGGAGATATTTAAAAAAAAAAAAAAAAAAAATTGGACCGGTCGCCAAGACCCGTCACCAAGCAATGTCAAGACCCGTCACCAAGCAATGTCAGCGTAAAAAAGCTCTTATTATATTGATAGATACTTGGGTGTTAAATTGTTCAAAACTCACTAGCTGGCTGGCTGGGTGGCGGCTGCTAGAAAAAGCTTGAGGATAATTATGATAACAGCTATTTCCCATTAAACAATTCCCTGGAAGTCAGTTATCTGCCAAACAAATTACTAGGAAATATCCCACTTTAGCAATAATGCTCGTTCTGTCTAAATACTATGAACTCACCATTTTCACCTTCCATAAATTTATAAAATTCCAATCAGTCACTTTACAACTATACTATTATATACATATGACAAAAAAGAAGTGAAAGACAACGCATATAATTTTGTGAGTTATTTTATATAATTGAAATATACTCTCTCTTATGTTTATATGATATTTTAGATAATTTATTTTTTTAAAATTATTTAACGTTTTATATAATTTAGGAAAATCTTTCTAAAATTACCTTCCATAGAAAAATATTACAGATAAAAATGAAAGTTTGAGACAAGTATATAATAAAAGTTATGTTTAAATATGATTTACTACCCTAAATTATAGGTCATATTTCACTTCGGTGATCCGCATTTCAATTTTATTAATTAGATGATTGAACAATTAAATTTTTTTCAATTCCAATAAATTGAGTCTGCCACGTCAAAAATTGATGACGTGACTATTTGGGTGAGCCATTAGTAAGCTGAGTTGTAATGAGAAAATAATATTTTATTTATTTATTAAACAATTTTGATATAATAGAGGGTAAAATGGTCACATCTCATTTTTCATCAAAGCAAAGAACGATCAGGCTTTGCATTGGAGCCTGACTACCACCGAAAAATTTTTCCGGCATCAAATTAAGTTCAGCAAGACTTGCCCAGTTAAAATTAACGGAATCCAAATTGAGCTTGTCATTCAGCGAGTTTATTCTGGGCAAAGTAAATAATTGGTCATCAATCTCAGGTAAGGACTCCAGCACATCATCGAACGGAGAAGAAGATGAAGACGAAGAACCATGGCTATGGCTATGGTTGTGTTCTTTACTGCTGGAAATACCCATCACCATTTTTTGAGTACTCAATTTCTTCTTGTATATCCGGCAAAGTACCCAATCATCCAACTGTACATTTAGTAAATTCAAGAATAAATTCGTAAACATTTAACAATTCAATAACAAATTTTAAAAGCCCTAATTGTAAAGCCATAAATGTAAAGCCCTTATCAGAATCCCAGAAAAAAACCTTAATCGTAATAACAACACTACTTATGATTTGATATGTGGTTTTCTTTAAGGGTGGAATCCGTTTTATACAAACACTGAATCTGAATCTAAAGTGTAACGAGCCGATTTCACTTCTCCATCATTATAGAAAGAAGAAGAGACAGTGCTGCTGATAAGAGGGAAGGAATGAGATGAAAAGTGGTTCCGGAAGCGAGTTACAGATCGAAGGAGGAGGAGGACTTTCCGGCAATGACCAAGAAGATATTGCTGACTAACAACCTCCCAAGAACAAAATCTACCACTGTGACGCCCTCAAAACAGGTCTACGCAACCCATTCCGAGTCACCAAATACATGATACATAATCTAAATACAAACTTCCTATATACAACTATTAACTGTCGTATAAAATACTACAAAACATAAACTGTGAGTTTTAATACAAATATTATCTCGTAAACAACAATAATCAGAGATATTATGCAATATCGTGTGTTACTGTGCAATACCGCGTACCACTGTGGAACAACGTGTATTTCTGTACTTTTATCACCGGATATTTCAATAATTTAACGATAAAAGTGTGACGCCCCCAAAATCGGTATACATCACCTATTCTTAGTCGTCAAATACATGGTACAAAATTCAAATAATACTTAATTATACAACAGTCGTGTAAAATACGACTAAACATATGCTGTGAGTTTTAATACAAATATTGTCATCTAGACAATATACAAACTCAATTGGGTCCTCATTACATTTATTATCACACTATTTCATAGAATAGTGAGGACTACTAATTAATGCTATTATCTGGACCATCACTCTGTTCCCCAACTAGTCCCTGCTACGTTCTCATTTCCTGAAGAGAACAATGAAAGAAAAAGGGTGAGCTCAACTAGCCCAATAAGAAATATTATAACTAAGATCATGTAGAATAAATTATCATTAGCCTTCAACAGTGTTAAACTGATAAAATATAACAAACATCTAGTTTAACTGCAGCGGAACAAGCAATCCATTAGAAGAGTCAAGTAGAGAATAAAATCCACTATCTTCTATGATTTAAAAGGTTTTTCATGACTTTTATCGCTGAGACTCAGCTTAATAAAGAATCCACATCATCCCTGCACTACGGCCAAGGATATTCATTAGTATCACAACCACAAATTATCCATGCATCACAGCCAAGGATATTCGTGTATTCATCAATGGTCATGATCATGCCAACAAATGTCCATCAATGCACTACGGGCCAATGAGGACTTTTTACACATCATTTGTAACATTACGGTCATGATTACACCGAATAATCCTTGGTCATAATCATATCAAGTCCATCTATGCACTACAGGCCACAGATGACTTTCAACATAATATAAACACGAGGATGATAACAATGATATAAGAATTCAATAAAACAAGTTCAAGAATTAATTTGTCCAAGAACCAATAACGTCCAAATTATCAACATGATACTTCTTTGTGAAATAAAATTCAAGAATGCTCAGGAGAATATTTCCATGAAAAGATACTGGATGAAGCGCAAATATCAAGGATATTCCACTAATTTCATAGAGTATAGAAGTCAAAACTTTAACCAACTGAGTATAATAAAGAATGGAATAACAAAAGAAATCACCAAGCTACGCGATAGATCCGCTATGCAAGAAAGTTATTCCAACAGAATAATAAATAATGAAACCAGTCATGCGTAAACGCAGCCAAGCGAGGATATTCCAAATGTAATAATAAATAATGGAACTGTGTCATGCGTAAGAACGCACCGGCGCAGAATATTCCAACGAATAATAAATAATGGAATCCCGGTCGTGCGAAAGCGCTTGCAGATGAGGATGTTCCAAATGAGAATAATAAAAATGGAATAATGGAAGAATTTCACCAAGTATAGGGTAGCAGCGTGATATCTGAGTTATTCCAACAGAATAATAAAGAATGGAATAATGAAGTTCTCTTCATGAATGAGAAAAAAATAATACCCCTTACGAGTACAACAAATAATATCCCCTACCTTAGAAAGAAGAGTACTGGATATAGAAGTAGTGAAGTAGCAGAACACTTTTCTTCTTTTTCTCTATAGTTTCTGTGACGCCCCCAAAACAGGTATACATCACCTATTCTGAATTGCCAAATACATGGTACAGAATACAAATACAACTTAATTATACAGTTGTCGTTCAAAGTACGACAAAACATAAGCTGTGAGTTTTAATACAAATATTGTCGTTTAGACAATATACAAACTCAAATTCAATATTATTACATTTATTTTCCCACTATTTCACTGAATAGTGAGGACTACTAATGCTATCATACGTCCGTCATTCTGGTTCCCGACTAGTCCCTGCTACGTTCTCATTTCACTCAAGAGAACAATGAAAGTAAAAAGGTGAGCTCAACTAGCCCAATAGGAAATATTATGACTAAGATAATGCGAGAATATATTATCGTTATTTTCAACAAGCAGTGTTAAAGCGATATAATATAACAACCATCAAGTTTAATTAGCAAATGGAACAAGCAATCCATTAAAAGAGTCAGTAGAGAATAAAATCTACTATCTTTTATGATTTAAAAGGTTTTCATCGGTTTTATCGTTGGGACTCACAATAAATAATTCACATCAAGAATCACCCCCACTTACTACGGGCCAAGGATATTCTTTAGTATCACGACCACAATTATCCATGCACTTCTGGGCCAAGAATATTTGTGTATTCATTAATGGTCATGATCATGCCAACAATTGTCCATCAATGCACTACGGGCCAATGAGGACTTTTACCACATCATTTGTAACATTACGGTCATGATTACAATCGAATAATCCTCGGTCATAATCATACTAAGTCCATCTACGCACTCATGGACCACGAGATGACTTTCAACAAAATATAAACATGAGGATGATGACAATGATATAAGAATTCAATAAAACAAGTTCAAGAATTATTTTATCCGAGAAATTAATAACGCCCAAATTGTCAACATGATACTTCTTTGTGGAGTAAAATTTTAAGAATGCTCGAGAAGAATATTTTCATGAAAAGATCTTTGGATGAAGCTGAAATATCAAGGGTATTCCACTAATTTCATGGAGTATAAAAGTCAAAACTTTAACCAACCCGAGTATAATAGAGAATGAAATAACAAAAGAAATCACCAAGCATGCGATAATCGCATGCAGACGGAGTTATTCAATAGAATAATAAATAACGGAACCGGTCCCGTGTAAAATATATGTGACGGGATATTCCAACGTAATAATAAAGATGAGAATCGGTCCGAAGCGTAAAATGCATGCATGACGAGGATATTTCAGCAGAATAATAATAATGGAACCGAATTAAATGCGTAAAGCCACAGATGGGATGTTCTAAGAAAATGATAAATAATGGAACCAGTCCAAGCGAAACGCATTGCAGACGAGGATGTTCCCGTGAGAATAATAAAGAATGGAATAATGGAAGAATTTCACCAAGTATAGGGTAGCAGCGTATACATATTATTCAACATAATAATAAAGAATGGAATAATGAAGTTCTCTTCATAGATAAGAAAGAAATAACACTCCTACCTTAGAAAAATTGGATCTTTGGAATAGTGAGTGGTGTGATTTCTCTTCTCTCTCTCTAATTTCTCTCTATAATAATCGCTCTAAAGCTTTTGTGAATTGGTGAGAAATGAAGGAATAATGAGCTTCTATTTATAGGAAAATATAGTTTCGATAATTGCACGTTTTGGGGCTCGAAAAATTTTAGTACAATACCTCCAACTTTTCTTTCATTTTTAATTTAGTCCTGCAAGTATTATCAAACTTGCACCACCTCCCCTAATAGTAAATAATGTGAATCAATAGTATAATCATGTGAAAAATACGAATTACAGTATAGTACCTCCATCTATACCTCCATTTTTAACTTACTCATGTAAGTATTATCAATCTTGCACCAACTCCCATAATAGTAAATAATGTGATTCAATAGTACACACATGTGAATAAATATTTATATAAGCATGTAAATTAGTAGCAATTAATTGCTCATTTATCCGATAAATTACCCGATTTATCAATATAACCCCCAGACATCATTTATCATCGGAATAGATGTCGATTTCCACTAACAATAATAATCCCAACACAATGGAGCTATCAAAATTCATTTTTAATCAACACAACTTATTCATCATTAATAGTATAACTCACAATATTTAACAAACTGTGTCGTTCCCGGGAAAGAGGGGCTTTCAGATAAGGATTTCTCCTTATTGCCAAGCATAATTAGGTGACCAAACCTCTCCTCGACAAAACTTCTAGACATTGTCAATATTGCAAATAATAATATGAATAACTTTTGTCGTCTCAATTATTGATTTAATAATATAAAATATTATGCAAATGATATTGTGACAATAATTGAATCAATAATATGAGAGATATGATCAAAGCAATTATCGTAGTAATAATTGAGTATAACTGAGTGACTTCTCACGTAAGCATCAATAATCAATACCGTGTGCTACTATGCAACCACGTGTATTACTGTACTTTTAACACCGGGTGTTTCAACAGTTAACGGTAAAACTTCCGCCGTTATTTTCATAAAGTATTTTTGTCATTTTCTCAATCCGACAATAATTCCGTTGTGGTGGTCCACCAATGATTGTGTCGTTGTACGAATATTCCCCGACCAATCGAATATTATATAACAACTTGCGTACTTTATAAAATTTATAAATATTACCCACAACTATAACATTATATCAAATCAACACCATAATATTCAAAAATATATTTCGAGAAAATTTAATCTTTATTCAAAAAGTTGGGGTCTTACAGTTTCTCTCTCTAGAGTTTCAGTGAATTCGTAAGAAATAATGAAGGAATGAGCTTCTATTTATAGAAGAATGGACTGCATAGTAACTAATTCATGAACGGTCCAGATTGATCTACTTTTAAACGGACGGTCCAGATTTAAAGCAAAATCTTTAAATAAAATATATTTTATATATATATATATTATATATATATATATAGCATGTGCTAAAAATCTCACGGGATACACTCCCGTGATCCGTTTTTCCTTCCTGCCCCAATTGTCAACAAAGTTATATACGTATATTATATATCATATAATATGTAAACATATATATATATATATATATATATATATATATATATATAATACTAATAATGATAACTCCCTCCTGACCTTTTTCTCCCACCCCTTCCCGACAACCCATTTGAAAAATAACCTACCAGAAATACAATTTTCCACATATGGGCCCCACATGTGGGCCCACTTTTATAATATTTAAATAACTTCCTACCGATTATTTTGAAAAATGAGTAAGTGAAAATCTAAATAATAAGTAAAATTTATAACAAGATATCTCTTAAAAATCATCTCAATATTTTTAACAACATTTATTATCATTATTATAATTCACAATATTAATCGACCAGGTCGTTCCCAGGAAAAAGGGGGCTTTTCAATAAGGATTTCTCTCCATTGGCGCGCAATTAGGTGACCAAACCTCTCCTTGACAGAACTTATAGACATCGTTAATATTACAAATAATAATATTAATAACTTTGTCATCTCAATTATTGATTATAAAATATTGACAATAATTGAATCAAATAACTTGAGATCTTGTCAAAGAATTCGTAATAATAATTGAATAAAAGCGGTGACTTCTCACGTAAGCATCAATAATCAATATCGGTATTCTTCTTAACACACGCATATTATGTACTTTTAACACGGGTGTTTCAACAGGTTAATGGTAAAACTTCAATTATTTTTATAAAGTATTTTATCGTTTTCTCAATCAAGAAAATAATTCCGTTGTAGGGTCCACCAATGATTGTTAGTTATACGAATATTCCTCGTTAAAACGAATATTCTCCCACCAATCGAATATTATATAACAACTTGCGTACTTTGCAAAATTTATAAATATTACCCACAACTATAACATTATATCAAATTCATTCCATAATATTCAAAAATGATATTTATAGAAAATTCATCTTTATTCATAAAAGTTGGGGTCTTACAAAAAGTCTTGCCGTTATTTTATGAAAAGGTTATTTTTGTCGCTTTCTATATCCAAAAGTTATTTGTTATGGGGTCCACCAATGATTGCGCCGTCGTACGAATATTTCCCGACCAAACAAATATTTTATGACAACTTGCTTACTTTGTAAAATTTGTACATATCATCCATAACTATAGCATTATATCAAATCAACACCTTAATATTCAAAATAATATTTAGAGAAAATAAAATCTTTATTCATAAAAGTTGGGGTCTTACAACCACCGCCACACCGCTCACCAAATCTAAGAAATGGAAGTGTATGAACTAGTTTTTTAAAAAAATGTGTCATGCTAACTCTCAACACATGATACTAATTAGAATAAAGCTTACTTTGTGGCTTGTTGTTTATCGATTTGATTTTCTCAGACCTTCTTCGTCAGAATCGTTGAGTAATTTGTGATTCTCACAGCTTGGACTTTTTTCGATTGACTTTTAGGCTTGTTTTCTCAGACCTTCTTTGCTTTTGATCGATTGTTATTATTTTTGAAAATTTTTATTTGTTTAATTTAATTAATGCATGGGATGTGACCATTTTACCCTCCATTATATCAAAAAATTTTAATCAATAAATAAAATATTATTTTCTTATTACAACTCAGCTGACTAATGGCCTACCCAAATAGCCACGTCAGCAATTTATGACGTGACAAGCTCAATTTGTTGGAATTGAAAAAAATTAATAGTTCAATCATCTAATTGGCAAAATTGAAAGGTGGATCACTGAAGTGGAATGTGACCTAAAATTTAGGGTAATAAATTATATGTAAGCCTAAAAGTTAATATAGACCATTAATACTATATTTAATGTTATATAATTATTTTTTTAATTCTTGCGCGCAAGTCTAAAACGTCATATAATATGGGACAAAGAGAGAGTATAAAATAATATTTTTAAAATTTTTCGAAGTATTTTTATTATTAGAGACACCTCACCTTCCCTACTCTCTATACTTGGATAACATATACTTAATTAATTCTCTGTTTCAAATTATAAAATTATTGTTAACTTTTGAAAATTAATTTGGAATATTATTAAAATCAAAATTGAGAAATAATAAATCTTACAATCAATAATACTTTTTAGATAGTTTACATCATTTATTATTGTATTAATTAAACTTTAAGGAATTTATGTTAAATTTGAAGACGTCTTATATTGATTTCAAAAAAAGTTATTTTACGCAGACATGAAAATTGGACTCGAGTGTATTTGAATTTTATCTATTTATATTTTTACCCCTCATTTTATAACTTTTGTTTCAAAAAGTTAACATAAAAGTTGGTTTTTTAGATGGAGGAAATATACGAGTGTACGTGTATATTAAATAAGAAGTGGTAAATTCACCATAAAACTTTTCATTTGTGTAACATACAGTAGAACCTCTATAAATTAATACTGTTGAGATTGATTTTTTTTATTAATTTAGAGAGTTATTATTTAATTGATAAATTAATAATTTATTAATTTAAAGAGTGTTTTTATATTCGATGAACATAAATTTAATTACATTCAAATTATTGTATTTTATTGGTGTTCATATCATTTTTTTTTATACAATGTATCATATTTATTAAATTAATGTATTATACTTGTGAGGATGATACAATATCTTTGGAGCCAATAACGCGAAAGGAAGCACTCATAACGTCAACAACTCTTCACAAGTTTTTATTATAATTCGAGAATGCAACACCTGAACTTTTGGATGCAATGAGAAAAATTAAGGATGAAATTCAATTAGATTTGAATTTCAAGACAAAACAAACGAGAATAGAATCATATTTTACAAGATTACCTAGATATATTTGTAATTTAAAAGAATTATTAATTTATAATTTTGATGGGACCATATATTTATATAAGGGTCTTTTAAAAAAATTATTATTTTATTATTTTATTGAACCACTTGCCTTTTCACATTACAGGCGTCAAATCACTTGTCTTTTCACATTACCAGACGTCAAGCCACTTGCCTCTTCACATTGCAATCTGTCACTTTACAACTATACTATTATATACATATGACAAAAAAGAAGTGAAAGACAATGCATATAATTTTGTGAGTTATTAAATAAAAATAACATTATTTTATATAATTGAAATATACTCTCTCTTATGTTTATATGAAGTTTTAGATAATTTTATTTTTTTAAAATTATTTGACATTTTATATAATTTAAAAAAATCTTTCTAAAATTACCCCTCATAGAAAACTGTTACAGATGAGAATGAGAGTTTGAGGTAAGTATATAATAAAAGTTAGGTTTAAATATGATTTACTACCCTAAATTATAGGTCATATTCCACTTCGGTGATCCACCTTTCAATTTTGTCAATTAGATGATTGAACTATTAATTTTTTTTCAATTCCAACAAATTAAGTCTGTCACGTCAGAAATTGCTGACGTGACTATTTGGGTGGATCATTAGTAAGCTGAGTTGTAATGAGAAAATAATATTTTATTTATTTATTAAACAATTTTGATATAATAGAAGATAAAATGGTCACATCTCATTTTTCATCAAAGCAAAGAACAATCAGGCTTTGCATCGGAGCCTGACTACCACCGAGAAATTTCTCCGGCATTGGTGATCATGTTGACAATTTGAACATTCTTGAACTCTGGATAAATTAAATTAGAAATCTCTAATATTTGTCATTGATCTCACTTGATTCATTCTTTATATCACTGTCATCATTCTCATGCTTATATTGTGCTAAAAGTCATTTTTGGCCCGTAGTACAAAGATGGACTGTTGATTAGTATGATTATGACCGGGAAATGTGTATTGGTATAATCATTACCTTTAATATTACAAATAAATGTTTGTGGTGAAAGTTCTCTTTGGCCCGTAGTGCATGGATGGACAAGTGTTTGGTATGATCATGGTCACTGGTGATACAAACGATTATCTTTGGCCAGTAGTGCATAAATAATTCGTTGATTGGAAATAATTATTTATTGGTGTTACATAGATAAAATACTGATGATGAATTTTTAAATCATAAAAGATAGTAGACATCATGCGCTACTTGACTCTTCTAATGGATTACTATTTTCGCTGCAGTTATTGATCTAAAACTTGTTGTCTATTGTATTCTATCAGATTTTTCCTTATTGAGGACTATTGATAATTTGTTATACATTATCTTAGTCATAATATTCTTTACTGGACTAGTTGAGCTCACCCTTTTCTTTCATTGTTCTCTTCAGAAAATGAGAATATAACTGAGACTAGTCGGGAAATAAAGTGATGGTCCAAGATGATTACTATAATAGTTCTCACTACTCTATAAAATATTGTGACAATAATTATAATGATGATTTTATTTGAGTTTGGATATTGTCTACGAGACAATATTTGTATTGAAATCACATCTTATGTTTTGTCGTATTTTACACGACAGTTAATAATTGTATAAATAAAATTTGTATTTGAATTATGTACCATGTATTTTCGCGACTTAGAATGAGTTGTGTGGACTTATTTTGTGGACGTCACATATTCACTTATTGTATGTCGTACTATTAAATTAACAAAAAAAAATTACAAAATTTATAAAGTTATGAATGAATTTTTCTTTTTTTCTTTCATTTTGTGAAACTGAAAAATATTATTTAAACTATTTTCTTGGTTATAAAAGTTAAACTGAGAAAATGTAAAATATAATAATTGTAATCAAGTAAAAATTGCAAATTGATGAAGTTGAGGAATACTGTTAGAATAGAGAGAAAAAAGAGAGTAGGGAATTAATATTTTTATATATATATTTGATATTTTTATATTAATAGTGAATCTAACCTTCACGTGAGAAGAAATCATATAAAAATATCAAATAATATACAAAGAAAAGAAGAAGAAGCAAGTGATTTAAAACAGAAAAAAAAAAAATAATGGCAAAAGTTGTAGTTATTTGGTATGGCTTTGCTATTTTTAGTATAGGTATAGCTATTTTTAGTACAGGTATAGGTATAGATTACTCTCACTATATACACTTCATTATTTCCCTATTTTCACTAATTTTTAGCTTTTAAGTCTCTGACTAACTAATATTCCCTCCATTCTTATATGTAAGTCGTTTTAATTTTTTTTTAGTTATTCTTAATTATTTATCGTTTGTGGTTATTTAGAAGAATTGATCATTATTTTTCCCAAATTGCCCCTCATTATTCTACCTAATTTTTTGATCCATATTTATCATTATCCTATACTACTTCTCTGCTCTCAAGTCTTTTTCTCCTTCTTTCAATAAAACTCTTTGATCTATTCTTCAACTATTATACGTAAGGTAAAGGGTATTATAGATAATTGATAATATAGTTAATGATTTTCAATTATTTTCTTAATTATTGTAAAACGTAACTTACTATGTATTTACAGTTGCAAAATTCCCCAACGGTCCACATCTGATTATTTTCTATTCTCACCAAATATTACAATGTCCCCCTCTATCTCTATCCTTTTTATATGATTGATGGATCTGGCATTTTAGCCTCTTCATGTTCTAATTATGCAAAACACGGAAAGGTAAATATACCCTCTATATTTACATCGAAACGAATGAGTTTCTGGGTTGGTATATCTATCTGTATGCATCATTGAAGTTATGAGAATCTATTATTGGTATTAATCTTCTTTCTGCTTTTGATTCCTTCTTCCTTCTTGTTTTTTTAATGCATTTCCATGTTTACTTGAGTGGGTTTCACTTTGATGAACTTTCTATAGGTTTGTTTTGTCATTAAGTCTTCTTCTTTGTTATTCCATTATGTTTTTTCCCCTGTAAAAAAGAAAAAAAACCCCTGGGTTTGTTGAATGCTTAGTTAATTAGACTCTGAAGCTATTTTTTGGAGCTGGGTTCATGGTTCAAGAATGTTCTACCACATATTACCTCAAAAATCAGGCCTTTTCTTTTTGAGAATTTAGAAATCCAAAAATAAAACAAAATAGTATTTGTTGAATTCTTTTTATGTTAAAGATATGCTGCAAACTTGATTCCTTATATATGCTAGTTTAGTTTACTGATTAAGTTTGAATTTGAACTTTTGAAGTATTGCCGTAGTGGATGACAGACTGTGTCTTTTAAGGACTTGATTTTTGAGGGACTGATGCAAAAGGAAAAAGATCAGGTTTTGTATTCTGTTGAATTTAGATCAAATTATTTCATGGGTTGGATTCACTTTTGATTGTCTACAGTTCGATTGTGTGTGCTCAGGGTAGAAGTTTTTAATATGATTAGGCTTGTAAAGCTATGTCAGAAATGCGAGTCTTCATATGTTAGTTTAGATGACTGATTTCCTAATTGAGGTTGGTCAAAAAGTTTTGGAAGTAATGACCGTTGTCTTTATGTTTTTCTTTCCTTTCCCCTTTAAGTGGAGAGATCGATACAAAAGGAAAAAAAAAGGTGTTGTATTCGATTGAATTAATTTATATATGAATTGACTTGTATGTTGTCATAAATTCCTGTTCTTTAATGTTAGTTTAGATTATTAATTTACTGAGTATATTGGTCAAGTCAGAACTTATGTCATGGGTGAGGACTTGGTTTTTGATGGATTGCAGATAAAGTTTCTGACTATGTCCTTTATAGGTTTTCCTGGAATGTGGTTAGCTGTTGTCATTGATGAGGGAATATGTTTAACTTTTAGAGCTATACAGTGTGTTTGTACTATTTAATTGCTATTTCATCTTACACCTGGGTCTAGTGAAAACTCATGAATTTTGTCCCAGTAAGGGGTTGACCCTTGCAGTCACCACAAAGAGATTCGTATTGGGACTAGCTTGTTTAACAAATTGAAGTTGAAGTATCTTATGGGGTGTTTCAAAGGTCTCCACAAGTTGGTTGTGGATTTGATTTAGTGTTAACTTTTTATGAGCGGCAGCCCATAGTTACAGTTGAGTGAATTACCATGTGTATGGAATCAAGGGTTATTGTTAGGAAACTTAATATAATCATCTTTTCAAAACAGAAAGCATTTCAAAAATATGTGCAACTGTGCAAGTATTAGCTAAGAAATGGTAAAGCATAATAATACATGTAGTGGATACATGCCGGCTAGAATTGAAGCTCTCCCATGGGAGTGGATTATTTTTTTGATGGATAGGATCTGGCTCTTTGAAGGCAGTTTTGTCATCTTCCAATTTTAATACAAACTCTCTAGTTCTAGACCGTCCCTGTTACTATGGATAAAGACGTAATATGTGGAATGCCTGCCTGACTTTTCATAATATTTTAGTTTGAAATAGGTTACCTTTGAATACACTGAGTTGGATTTTTCTTGATGCTGGAAGGGCCATATACAGAGAGTTACATTCTCACATTGTTGAGAAGTTAATCTATGTGATTCCTATTGGACATTTTCAGTTGGCGACTCTTCTCCTAAATGCTCTTGATAAAAGAGTGAATTACAGAAGGAGTTTACTGTCAGGTTGCTGCCTCTTCTTCTCTATGTTATGTGATTCCTATATGGGACCTTGTTAGTTTCTTATATGTTTCATTTGCACTTCTGTCTATTATTATCCATTTCTAGCGTGGTAAACTTAAGAACTACAATAAATTTTATAGGGTGCATGTATATGTGAAGTTTCAGGCATAAGTTGTTGGAGTTCGGGTCAGTGCGTAGAGAATGCTGAAAATGTTTTGGATGACAAGGACAGTAAGCAGCCGGATAAGGAATAAGGTAGGTGGCAAGTTTCTAGTACTATGGTTAGATTACTATCATAGGTCTCTGTCTTGTCCTGCTTCATAGGAAGATCAATGTACGCCAATGGAATATGGAAGCTATTAGGATATGATATTCGACCCTGATAAAGTTCACGGACTGGATCTTCAAAAAGGGCTCAGTGAAAAATGGCATTTCTGATATTAAAGTAAAAGAGGTTATCATTACATTTAGTGACTTAAGAACTGTCATAACAATCTATATGGTAGCATGTATATGTGAAGGGGCATAAGTTAGAGTTCTGGCCAGTGTAAAGACTGCTGAAAATGTTAAGGATCACAAGGATAGTAAGCAATCAGTTAAAGAATAAGATAGGTGGTCAAGTTTCTAGTACTATGTCGGCTTACAAATTACTTTCATAGGTCTTTAGTCTTTACTTGTGTTGGGTGCTCTGTCTTGTCCTGCTTCATAGGAAGATCAGTTTATGGCAATGGAATATGGATGCTATTAGGATATATTCTGACACTGATAAAAGGTCACGGGAACGGTATCTCTAAAAGGAATTAATTCAGAAAAAGGGCTCAGTTAAAAAATGCATTTCAGATATTAAAGTAAAAGTAGGTTATCATTATATGTACTGATACTAATGCTACCTGTTAAATGTATCTGCAATTTGTTTTTGAACCATAGTTCCATCTTCCACTTCAAAATTAAATCAACAAGTTCTCCATAAATCCCTTTGGTTTCCATGCCTATCTCTGAATATTAGTCCAAATCTACTTGTATGTCAATGTTGATCATTCTGTTCCAACATAAACATCAGGTGTTGGTGCATATGTTCTTTCAATTTCCGCTATGAATTTCAACAATGTGTATTATTTTGGTTAGGGATTTATATGAATGATTGATGTTGATTGCCTTTCAATTGCTATGTTGTAGCTATAATTACAACTGAAGAAAGCCATATAATTACCATGCTACCTTTTCTTCGCATGGCTGTGTAATATATGCGTTTACATCTTTTTCATGGCCTAGTTCGTTGCTTCATGCACCATTTGACATTTTTAGTTTTAGGATTGGAATATCTTTTATCTGCTTGTGTTGAACTCTGGTGATTTACTTGATGATTTTTAGGAGTAGCTCCATGCAGTACGTGGGAAGAGGGTTTAGATCATGCAGTACTACATGTAACTGAGAGTAATGTGGTGAAATGCATCATCAACATGGTGATGATGGAAAAAGTTATTTTTTGTCCAATGAACTATTGTCTGCCAGAGTACATAGAACTGCCAAATCAATGTCTTTCAATAAGAGCTCCGTGAATAACGATAAAGGTGTTGGTATCCAGACACAAACCTCTAATTCGCCAAGCAGGTGATCCCTGACCTCTGTTACCTGATAGAAGAGTTTTATGTGTACTCGTACCAATCAGTATGACTTTATTTCTACCATTTACTATGACTTGATCAAAGCAATCTTTATATATGATGTAGGCATAAGTCTGAAGCAAGTTCCTTTTCAAAGAATTTAAACAGAAATGACAATCCTAACCATTTTCAAGACCAGGAGATTATGGTACTGATTTTTACATTCACTTGTGGGGGGTTTCAAGTGTTAAACTTATGTAGAGCCTAGTACTGTTGCCATTTCTAATGAACTTTGTATTAGGAACTTTATTCACGGGTCAAAGTGCAAAAGGATGAAATAATGTCTCTTCGTGAACAAATTGTTGGTGCCAGCATTAAGGTATGCCATTGTCCTGAGGGCTGGATTTACCCCACTAAACTACACTTGCTTCTACATCTTTTACTTGATAAACAATTTGTTGTCCTCTGTGATGTCAGGAATTGCAGCTGTTGAATGAGAAATATACACTGGAAAGCAAAGTTGCGGACCTGCGAATGGTTTGTTTATTTTCTGGAAGAATTAGTAGTTTTTTCCCCATCTTCTTATTTTCCCTTGTTGTTGCTTATGCCATCAATCTCAACCAATGCGTATGGTCCTTCCCTGCAAAGTAGGGATTCTTAAGAAACATTATTTTGACTACAGGCTCTAGATGAGAAGCAAACTGAAATCGTAAGTTTTGCCTCGGAAGAACTGGCTCGCAGAAAAGGTGATATGGAGAATAATCTAAATTTGACTCATGAGTTGAAGGTGAACCATAAGCCCCAAGCTTTTGCATATTTGTACTCTTTAATATAACTATATAATGTCTATACTGTCATTTTTTTTATCAGCTATCTATTTTGTCATTTGAAGCTTAGTATTACCTATTTATCTGGATGGATCAGAGTTTTCATAAACTAAATTTTTGGTTAAAAAATGTTATGCCTTTTGTTGATTTTAGTTTGTGTGTTGTATACATAGAAAGCACAACTAATCTTTAGAACACTGTATGAAACTTTTTTTTAAAACATGCTTGATTGCAAATATATATTAAAAAAAGAAACATGAACAATGGCAGAGGGGCATTCCTTAGAAAGAAACTATAGTACGTAACTGTATGTAACTGCCACAGGTTGAGGTATAACAGTCCTCTGGTTATGACATTTTTTAAAGAGGAGTGAGGGCTTCTTCTACTTGAGTTCTTTATATATCCTTTACCCCATGGCCATATATTTGGCTTCAGTTATGTGTGTCGAGATGACAATGTTCTTGAACATGAAAAGTTGGCATGGAATCCTTTTGCATGTTAATCAATTGAATCCCCTCACATGTTAGTCTTTCATATATACATTGCCTTCAGCATGTAATGTTGATATGTATTGATTACTAGCAATATGTAATATCTGACAATAGTTATTAATCAACGCTAATATGGCAACCATATACGGAAATTATACTAATTTTGAACGTGGTTGTAGATAGTCAACTAATAGAATATAGCAGCAGCCCCGTGATTACAGCCCCTTGCAATCTGGGGCTTGATTGTAGGATGTAGATATTTATTTTGTAACTGATGTAACAGCCCTGTACTAATGTAACAATCCCTTGATTTTGGGCATCATAATTCCTGAAGATATTATATAGGCTGGAGATCTCACAAGGAGACTCAAGTAATTCCATTCCAAATTCTAGTTTGTATTTTTGATATGGTATCAGAGCCAAGAGAGTTCTTAGAAGATTTTGTTTCTTCAATTTGTTTGTCTTCTCTTGGAGACAATTTTGTGTCCAGTGTAACCTCCTTTTGAGGCTTCTGATTTATGGGATACTTGATTTTTTATATCAGTCCCTTCTTGGTTGCATCATGTTTAGAGAAAAAAGTACTTTTGATCCCAGTCTGTTTCGATGGGAAAAATTATTTTTTGTGGGAATTTCATCTTCACTGTTTTATCTAAGGCAATGAAATGTGGGGTTTCGTAGATGGGTCTGATGTTAAACCAACTGTTCCATCTAAGGATCAACCAACTAATCCTTCTAAGGATGCTGAAATTAAGAAATGTAGCAAGAACAATGCCAAAGTCATGAGTTGGATTGTAAGCTCTATTGAACCTCATATTGGCTTAAATCTCCTGGTTTATCAAACAGCCGCTGAGATGTTGAATTATTTGAAAAAAGTGTATCATCAAGATAATGATGCAAGGAAATTTCATCAACAATCCCTTGATTTTGGGCATCATAATTCCTAAAGATATTATATAAGGCTGGAGATCTCACAAGGAGACTCAAGCAATTCCATTCCAAATTCTAGTTTGTATTTTTGATAATATCAGTACGTCAATGCTGGCATATGCACCAACAATTCACCATAATTTTCTGGATTAACGAACTATATAAACAACTACATCCAAATTATGTAGGAAGTTTTGTTTTTAAAATTTTCCTCTTAATTTATTTGATATAATGAACAGTGTAAACTATTATCTGTCTCTTATATACTTCTCTCTCCCTCTTTCTCTTCCCTTGTTTATCATATACTTGTGTATCAGGATGTAGAAGATGAGCGATATATCTTTGTGTCATCCATGCTTGGGTTATTAGCTGAATATGGCATTTGGCCTCGTGTTATTAATGCTTCTACTCTTTCCAGCAGCGTAAAGGTATGAAATATAAAGGCTGCAAGTAGTAAATAGTCCTGCACAAGCAATTTAGCCGTGGTGTAGACAGCCAATATCATTAAATGTTGGTCTTAGTTTTCTTTTATGTTTAGCAAGCAATATTTTTTACCTTCAATTCTCAGTTGTCTGTTTCCAAACCTTCTTTCTTTAGCTTCACAAAATTGTTTTTGAATTGTAATTCATGTAGCCATTTTAATTTTTTGTATATATGTTTCTAGATGATTACAATCAGGCTTTAGTTTTCCCCAAGTATCTCTTTTTTTTTTCTTTTTTAATGGCAGCATATACTTGATCAACTGCAGTTGAAGATTAGAACTTCACATGTAAGATTTCTACCTTTTTATTACTTACCAATTGATATAGTCACTTAAGCTTAAAAGGTGATGTAATCCTTTTTTGTATATAAATGATAATGTTTTTCTTTTCTTTTCTATGAACATTTTTTACTGTCACTCGAGTTCAAGGTTATGTTATCCTTGTTTATTATGGTTTGTAGATTTGTAGTATGAACTTTTTGTCTATACATATCTAGGTATATTGTCCCACACACAAAGATAGAGAGTATGCCTTTGTATTAAAATATGATCGATCACTGCTTGGGACGAATTTATTTTGGTAATGTCCCTACTCCCAAATCTACTGAGAATATACATCTGTCATTTAACTGTTTTTTTTCCGACTGGATTCATTGTTGCTTATAATATTGGCAGACAAACATGCTTTCAAACACAGATCATATAAAAGCACTAGTGTTTTTTGCTTTCCACTCATGCTCAAATACAGATCTATGAAGTATGAACTTCAAATTTTCTTCTTGTGAGAATCCCATATAACATGTTACTGGGGTCTCTTTTCAAATCTCACCCTCTCACGCTCCCGTGTGTTACGAATGAATTGTTATTGAGATTTGTTTCCCATTTTACTCATCTAATGAGAATATACATCTGTCCTGTTACTGGATTTTCCTTTTGATTGGATTCATTGTGGCTTTTATTACATTGGCAGACAAACATGCACACAAACACGGATCATATAAAAGCACAAGTGCCTTTTGTCTTCCCCTCCTTCTATGAGCTTTAAAATTTTCTTGTGAGAATCCTATGTCACATTTTGCTGGGGTCCCTATTTTTAAGAAAAGCCATTGAGGATAAATTACTTTATTTCACAGGCTAGAATTGGGGATTTAATGTCTGCAGTGGAAAATCATCAAGCTACAAATGAGTCTGTTGTTAATGACATTCCTGGTTCTAGTCTCTTGAGTGGTCAAATCTCATATATGTCACCGGTACCGTTGGAAGTTTTGAGTTTCTTATTATCGTATCACTTATTCTTTCTTCTTCCTGATTTATACAAGTTCTAGAATATTTTACTTTCATTCTGATGCAGGGTCAGCATGACTCTTCTTTCTATAACAACCATATAGTTGAACGCCATCTGGAACCAACTGTTAATGTTTCAAAATATGTTAATGACAATGATCATAGACGAATGACAAGCTTAATGCCTACTGATCAGATGCACCAGTCTTTACGTAATGACAATCTGCCGAATTTGGCATCCAACTTTGAGAGGTTAGCATTTCATTTCTAGATTTAATTTGATAACCTGCTCTTGTTTATTGCATATAGGTGTTTCATTTTGAATTGTTTACATTTAGCTTATGGACTAGTATAAAATATACACACTGATAAATTGCTTTTTCCCCAGAGTCTTGTTTGTATGCAAGAAAAACACAGATATTGTTGTACATGTCATTGTGAAAGCTTATAGGTGCTAATTTATTATACGTAGAAAGAAAAAAATCTCAACTTTCCTTCTTAACTCGTCATTTGAATTTAAAAAGAAAAATATCTCAAAGTTTTGTTGGTCCATGATATATTTTCATTTGTATTTTTCTAGTCATGGACAGAAAATTGTCCTGAAAAATTCAATGATTAGGCCAGTATACGCAAAATAAGCTATTCTCTCATGAACTCATAATTGAAGCAAGTTGGGGGTCTCCGACAGTACTCTTTTCTTGAAATTTACAACTAAGCTTTTATCTAGACCTTCATAAGTTCACAAACATGAATATAAACATTCTTTGCCATAAAAGGGTAATTTTAGACTACTGATTTTTGCGATTACTACTGAGTGCATAATCAATTTGCAACTGATGGTCGTGACTCCATCTTATTATTACCATATTTATCGTGATCCAGTGAAACAGTTGACACTTATTGATGAGTATATGATAGTATTTTGTTATTTCTGGTTCAGTTTCTTTGTCCAGATTTTTTGAAAATAGTCTTCTTCATTCTTTTAACTTACTTTCACAGGGAGGTTGCAGGAACTGGTCCCGATAGTTTGGCAGATAGAAGACCGAATATGAGATATGAAGAGAGGATTAATGACTATTCTGTTAATCCTCCTAACATGAATGATACAGATGTTTCTTTTGATTTAGAAGGTAATGGATCTTGCATATGTTTTTTATTTTTTTTATTTTTTTTTATTTTTTATATATAGATTCATCAAGCTTTGTATGATTCCGTTTAGAAGACAGTCCTGGCATTGAAGGGTTTCAAATCAGTGGAGATGCTATCCCTGGTGGTAAACTTTTAGGCTGTGGATTTCCTGTACATGGAACTTCTCTATGTATGTTTCAGGTAAAACACTACTAGCTGCATCCAAATAACATTTATATCTCCTAAGCAAGCGTACTCTATGTTAATTACTTAAATATTCTCGTGACAATTTATTGGCTGTATGTTAGTGGGTTCGCCATCTTCAGGACGGCACTCGGCAGTACATTGAAGGCAAGTTTTTAAGCGATTTAATTGCATTCTGTAGCTTCATAGGCTAGTGCTGATTTTGAATGTACTATACTCAGACCTTCAAAATTATGTTTATTGTCTATTTTTATTTTTACAATTCAGGAGCCACCAATCCAGAATATATTATCACAGCTGATGATGTTGATAAACATATCGCTGTTGAGTGCATACCAATGGATGACCGAGGCCGTCAGGTATTCCATGAACTTCATATTATTTATTTCTATAAGAATATTTTGTTTCTTTTCCGTGATGATTTAAGTTTAGAGGGAGGCAGAGATTGGAGGTGATGTCACTTATATAATAAAAGAAAGTTAGGTAATGGGATATTAACGTGAAGTAACATTAGAAGTTTCAGAAAAAGATTAGCCAGCGCTGTGCAACAAAAGCTTGACAATGCAAAAATAGCGTGTTTATATATTTTTTGGGGTGAAACACATATCTTTAAATGCGTTTGCGTTGGATGAGGATTAAATTTTTCAATCTTTAATTTTTGTATAGATCAAATTCCTCCCTCATATTCTCCAGATTATAATATATTATAGTCTATGAAGTCTTTCAGCTACTTTATTGTTCTTAAAATATGTATGTTTGTTTTACAATTATGTTAGTGATTTGATTAAGGTATTGAGAACATGTCTTGAAGGATTTTTTTAGTGATATATATGAACAAGTGAGTTCATGTTATGTTCAGTATTGGTTACCGTTCAGTGAAGTATATCATTTGACATCAGAAATTGAAAATGATATTAAAACATGTAGATGATCTTTTCTCTAAACTTGAGTCTGATGGAAAAGCCCTTGGTAACAACTAACAATGATTAGTTATTTTTTCGGCAGGTTATTAGCTAAACTAATTATGGTATATGAAGTCTTTCTGTTGCTTTTATTGTTTATATATGTTGTCAGAATGTCTATTTTACAATTTATGTATCTCTTTTGATTAAATTTTTTACTGTTATGGTCCTTTATATAATTAAGGCTTAAATATAAATTACTATCTTAAACTATATGTCATATTCCACTTCGATGATCCACCTTTCAATTTTGTCAATCAGATGATTAAACTTTTAATTTTTTCCACTATAGTTCAATTGAATTGCCACATCAAAAATTGATGATATGGCTTGAAAACGTGGCAAGTCAATGCTGATGTGTTAAATAAAAAACTCATTTTATATTAGATTTAAAATATTATATGGAATTACAAGGACAAAGATGTAAAATGGTCACACCCTTTTCTTTAATACATTTGGACCAAACAAATCAACACCCCTGCCCCCCAGATTTCAGTCCACGCCATGGTCGCCGGCGAAGATGAAGAGCAGAGGATATCGAAACCACTGTTTCCATGGAAAATTCAGTAACCACTGTTTTCCACTACTTCAACCACTGTTTCCATGGAAAATCCAGCACATGCAACTCAAATACACTAACTGTACAGAGCAGAAAATAAATCCAACAAAGTTAAATATACTTTATACATGCTTGCATAACATTTACGCCTTATCAAAACCCCTAATTTCACAATGCTAAATATGAACTGAACCCAAAGGTAATCCAAAATTTCAACAGCTTCACACGTATATTTTCATGTTGCCAACACAAAATACCAATAAGTGACGGAAACTAGCCAGAAAAAAAAGAGAGGTGAAATTAATAGTAATCGTCATGAGATTAAGATGAGCGTTCCGTCATCGATGCTTTCAGATCTACAGTCACATCTGAGAGCTAGTTTCGTGACGGAATCAAACCGAGAGAAGAGAGTGGGTACCAAGGAGAGAAGGTCCGCCTGAGCGTTGAGAGAAAGACGGTGGCGGCTTTGTCCTTCGATCCGAAGCCACCGGCGACAAAGGAGAGAGCATCGCTTTCGAGGAATAGTCGTAGGAATCTTCTTCGGACACTTGGTAGAACGGAGAGTAGTGATCTTTGCTGTGCGTCGGTGAGATCACGGCTATTGATTTGTTCTTCGGCCGTACGGCAGTCGAAGCTGACCGGCCCATTCACGACCATTGATTTTCTGCGCCTCTATTGTCTCTCTCTATCTTGTTCATTTCATCATTTAATTTTAATGTTTAATGATTTAGGATTTAAGCTAAAATTATTTTAGGTTTGCTTATATTTATTGATGATTTGACATATTTACCCTTGATGTTTATAAAATATAATTAAAATAATATTTTTTAATTACACAGGCATTAGTTTGCTTAGTCAGCGCGCCACATCATCAATTTATGACGTGGCAACTTAAATTGGACCGAAGTGAAAAAAATTAATAGTTTAATTATCTAATTGACAAAATTGAAAGGTGAATCACCGAAATGGAATATGACCTATAGTTTAGGATAGTAAATCATATTTAAGCCTATAATTAATGAGAATACTTATTTTTTTCATAACTTTAAGATTCTGTTGTTTTCCCCCTGTGTTACTCGGACTCTTCACTTTGCCCTGAAGTACCCGTGTCCGACACCGTGTCCAAAAATTGGATACTTCACTTGGATACTTCACTCTAGTGTAAAAAATTGACAAAATTGAGAAGTACCCGTGTCGGATACCGTGTCCAACCGGACACTCCATCCGTGTCCGAGTAACACAAGTTTTCCCCTTGCAGTAGGACTTTTTCATTCACTACCTAGGATTTATGTTTTTTTTGTAGATCAAAGCATGTCATAGTTATTGGTTCCCCAGTCGGAAACCTTGTACCTTTTAAGTTTTATGTGAACTTCTCTTCATGCGAGGATAGATTCCCCACTAGTTTTATGTGAACTTTACTAGCAATTTTTCTTTGAGAAAGGTTTACTAACAATTAAACTTAACAGATCTATACGTATGTTCTCTCCCTCTCCCTGCCCCCTCCTCTACGCAAGTTACTTCCAATGATTTAATGTTGTAACTTATAAGAAGTGCAATTTCTACAGTTTTTACTTGAATAATATATTTTAATTTCTGAACGTGATGCTAATATGGTCATTGTTATCAGGGGGAAATAGTCAGACTTTTTGCCAATGATCAGAACAAAATAACATGTGGTAAGTCTTTTGGACCAAATTGATGTTTTTAAATTATAATTATGACCCCTTCAAAGTTGAGACTTCTTGAAAATTTAAAATTCTTTTTATTTAATTGATAACTTCCTTCTTCCATGAGTGCTGCACACACAACACTGCAAGCGGTAAGCACACACTCTAATAAGAGGTAGAATTTTTTTAGTAGCGTACTCAATCAAATGGGTGATTTTCTCCCTGACCATGGATACCATACTACCCCCAATAAACTGAAAATCCATAACCCCGATTGCTATGGGTATTGTATTCCATTAGAGCCTGTTTGGTTTCCAATTTGCAAGGGGTATTGGACTGTTAATACCCCATGAGAGAAAGAGATCTGTACCTTATGGTATCTTTGTTGCAGAGTAGAAGGGTTGTCCACACAATTTTCCTTCTTTTAGTAGTTAGTGCTCAAGATTCTGAGGCATCATATCTTTACCTTTTACATGTATGCATGATCTAGAGATCGATACTTATGCCACATGACTGTTATATCAGTACATATGTAAATCCTGCATTCGCAAAATATATTACTTGATTGACTAATTCTCTCTCTCCCTCATTGGACTACTATTTCTCTACAAAATTATTTAATGACTTCTCTCTCTGGTATTCGTAGACCCAGATATGCAGCAGGAGATTGACACGCATATGTCTGAAGGTGAAGCCACATTTAATGTTCTATTGTTGGTAGGTTTGATTGAGCTTATTTCTCAATCCTTGATAACAAAGATTTTATTTATCCTCTATATGTTTTCCTATGTGTAGAATGTTAATCATCAACTTACTTTGCCTTAGTGCCAGTTTCTACTAAAATTGGTGCATCATGAGTTATTTAATACTTTCAAAATTATAAATAAATGCTCTAAAGTGATAAACTTGGAGTGCGAGAAAAGTAAAGGTGAATTAAACTTGGGGGAAGATCCCATTTAAGGAATTTGAGCACATGATGACATGAAGAAGAGGGGAGATTAAATATATCAATGTAACGATCAAATTAAACTCTAAAAGGGAAAGAACATAGGAATTACTAGTCCTCGAGTTGAATTGAACACAAGTCAAGTTATCCTTTGGTCATTCAGTTGACTAATTGCTGCCTTTCTAGTCTCCATGCACCAGGGCTGCCTATGGTAAATCTTCACATGGTATATCATTATGTAAATGATCAATAAAGATAAGATCGAACTTTGATATGGTATGGTGTAGCAGGGAATATGTAAGAAAATAACTTGACGAGAAACATGTAATTCCTTTTATACTAAATCATAACAATGATACCCTTTTGGATGAATAGTAAAACCTAAATAACGCACAGAGAAGCACGTGGACTCACTTGGTTTGTTCATGTTTAGGGAAAAGAAAAGAAGGCAGAACTGAAAAACATAAGATAGAATAATTTGGTATCTGGCCAGTTAATCTCTCGTTATTAGAGGAGAGAGGAGTTGCCATACAATTTGACTTCATAAAGAGGGGAGTGGTAAAGCATGATAGACATTGTTGGAACAGTCCTCTAATAACTAAAGTTTTTATAACTATTTTACACAAAATAACAATAAAAAATAATATAATATGACATAGTCGAGATTTATAATACGTGCAACAGTTTTCCTTTGCATTCAACTTTATGGTTTTAACACGTGTGAAATTTCTTGACATTTCAACAGATGGATTCTTCTGAGAATTGGGAGCCAACAACTCTCATTTTGAAAAGAACAGGTTACCAGATACTGGTCAATAAAACACAAGCTGTTGTAATTTCCGAGATATTTTCAATTGACTTATCGGTATGTTATTTACTCTTGATGCATTTAACCAGTATTGATGAGGTTGAATGCCTAAAATAATCAAAATTTGATGTGCACAGAATGATCAAAAATTAAGAATGGAAGTCTTGTTCAAACATGTCATCAGTAGGTACTAGATAGAAAGTCATTGTCACATATACAATGTTGGTGTTCCAGTGGATCTTTGAATGTTTCAGTTGTCTTATTATAATACATATTTATTCTGGGTAAGTGGGTATTGTTTATCCTTCTTTCATAGTTTTGACCATTGGAATAACATTATACATCATTGTAATCCCTTAAGTTTCATAATACATTCGTACATTGTGGATGAACAATTTAATTAGTTAAAAGACGGTTAATTATGAGTTTGATGGAAAAGATACATTATAGTGACACTTTATAAGGTCAAGTACATCTGCCATTTTTTCGTTTGAAAAACTTGTGAGATTTGCTCAAACTTAATAATTTATTTGGACATTTCCCACCATTTTATATAAGTCATAATCTGATGTGCTCAATAATATTTGCAGATAAAAATTCCTCCAGGGCTCTCATCACAATTTGTATTAATGTGTTCCGATGGCTCTTCACATCCTTTTAACACTTACAACGATATGCGGTAATACATCAATTTTGTCTTCTTATTTTCTTAATCTCAATTTTTGATTCTCCTATGTTGCGTCTTTGTGGTGTTAAACTATTGTATGTTCTCAAAGAGAACTATCAAGTACTTCCTTTCTTCCCAGGGATTAGAAATCTTAATAATAGGAATGCATGCAAGTTCATATTGAATAACTTGATCCCTTTGCAGGTGCCATTTTGGTATGCACAAATAGGAAAATAAGAACATTAAAAAACTGAAAGATCTGAGACCGACTGCTTGTTTTGAATTTGAATATATTCTCAGGGTCTATTAGTATGTCATCGAGGTCCTAATCATAGTTGTCACGGTGCCACGACGAGTTTAAAACTCAAAACATAACACTATGGAATAACATTAAAGACATAATTATGTAAATACTTATCAATAACAATCCAAAAACAAAACACTTGATATTAAAAATTAGTAAAAGAAATGAAGAATTCAACAAACACAACATCGAAAATAAAGTTGCAACCATCACAAATATGTAGTCTGATAAAGATGTGTCGAATCCGATTACTGATAAGTTTTTTAGCGTTTTATTTCATTTCTCCCTGGTTTTTAATCGATGGGTCATGGGTTAATGGATCAGAATTGTAAAATACTTTGATTGAGCCAGAGCTGCAAAAGCGCCCAAGGCCGCCTTAGCAGCTCCACCTCAAGGCGCCCATCGCCGTATCAGTTTTTCATCACCTTGACGCGTAGGCGACGCCTTAACAACTATGGTCCTAATAGCACTGCATACAACTATAAATAGAGTATGATGCATTTTGAACCGTCTTTAAAAATCTTAGAATGGGGTTTCTTGTCCAGATGGTCATTTTGCCATAGGGAACAGTGTAAATGGGAAGGATGAATAAGGTCTTTTGTGTTTTCTAAGAGGAGAAAAGGGAATGAATTCTTGATACTAAATGTTATGTTACAAAGAAAAGTTTTATTTATCTGGCTATTCCTTTTTCTATCCTCAACCACTAATAGCTTTCCAGAAGATGTATTGGTATCTATACTTTTATTTCTTCAAATCTTTTTGCCACCTATTCCATATAATTATATCATTTCAATTTTTATTCTACATAAATGCTGTGGAATATCTAATATGGAAGAATTTAATGTCTCAAAATCTAACAAGGGTAATGTTGATGTTCCTTAGTTGGATAAATTGATGTGATCTATCTCATGGTATACACAAATTTACAAGTTCATATGTTTTGCCATCTGCCATGCAAGCAATATGCCTAATATGATGCTTCTACTTCTCTGTTGTAGAATACGTAATACTCTCGTTTTGACCATGAGAATGTTCCAGAGCAAGGTATTATTTCTGCACAATATACTAAAATATGCCTTAGAGGTTTGTGTCATTGCATCTTGGTATGTTTTGTCGTAAACAATCAATTAGTTGTCATTAAGCTCAAACAGATCTAGCACGCATAATATTGTTACCCTCCCTCCCTTCTCCATTCTGGCCTAGCGGACACTAGTTTATGAAGATATCATCATTTCTTAGGATGTGTAAACTTGTTTGCTCCTCGATTATGATCATATTAATTGTTCGGAATAGCATAGTATTCGGTCGACAGCTTTAAAAAAAAAGGTATGTTCTAATAGGTTCAGTTTAGTTATACAAAAAATGAGACGTCTAAATGACATTATTGTTACAACTCCTTACGTGTTGTGGTCTCTTTGAAAATGGATAATATCTAACATGACTATATATATATATATATATATATATATATACACTTCCCCAGTGAACCAAAAAAAGCGGACCAAAAACGAACCAGCTATAGCGACGGTTTTTTCCGTTGCTATAGCATAGAAAACCGTTGCCTTATTTGGCTTTATCTAACAAGATGGTTCGAACCGTCATTATATCTCAAAAAACTGCCCGGTTCGTATTTGGTTCGTTGAAGAAATTTTTCACACACAAACACACACACACACACACACACACACACACACACATATATATATATATATATTCTCGTGTTGTATTTTACATTGCGCCCTTGAAGTTCAAAATTAAATGCGCAAGAGTCAATTGCTTTTACTTTTGTGCTACAAATTCAAATAAACAAGTACGGTAATGCTTCTCAAATGGTTTTTGTTGAATTTTTACCTACCTTACAATGTCAATATAATTCTAAATTGGCTTTAATTTATCTATGTATGCAGGCATTGGATGAAAAGCGAAAGGGAAGAGCATAAACCCTGTTTTTTATATACAGTATTCATAGTTTATAGTCATTCTTTATTGAAATGGTATAGAAAAAATAAAACTAGATAAAGGTTTGCTCATTAGTTGGAACTAGTAAATAGGAATCATATTATTTCTTTCTTTCTTGTTGTACTGAAACTACACAAGGATGATAGTTATATTTAGAACATTTATAGTATATATAAGCACAATCTATTGACTTGGGCAGAACATTTTGAAGGACAATCTTGATGGTAACATCATTTTTTTAGTCAATTATAAGAAATGGGATCCTAATTCTGAGACTGAAAAAAAAGTGGACTCTTATCTTATGAATATAAGGAGTGTAATAGTAAAAACAAAGATTAATTTGGAAAATGATCAATTAACATATTGTCTAGTATTTTCCAATTAAAAAAACTCATTAAAAAGTTATATAATCGGATCCCCCATTACTAATTGCAAACAAACATACTCCGTTGACATACGCGTATGTTTTGTTACTCGGCGTTTAATGTGTTCGAAGTGTTTTAAAAGTCTAAAAATGCATTTGATAATTTTGTTCGTCTAATAGCAACTTATTTTTTTTTTAGTATAAATAGTAGTTTATTTTAAACGTAACTTACTTTAAACACAACTTATTTTACTCGCAAATTCATTGTTTGAGACTTAAACGTAACATACCAAAATTGATGCGGTGTGTTTGGAAGCTATTTAAACACGGTTATTGCAAACACCGTAAATGCTAATAGCTAAACAAACCCTAGAAGTCCATGACTGACCAACAAACCTAAAGTATTTCACTCCTTAACATAAATCTTTCATCAGTCATAATTTTCTTCCCATTTTCTTATTTCTACCTTTTCTTTTATCCATGGTCCTAACTCCTAGATAAGAATATTCATACATCCAAAGTAGCAAGGACAAAGAAAAAGAGAGGGAGGATAAGTTATTCTCTTTCCAAACACACCCTAATCAAGTGTGACACTTGCTTTGATATGTGGCAAGCCAAGATTTGTTTTGAAGTTAATGTCTCTCTTCAAAACCCCACCCACATCATCATCTCCTTTGGTCAACTCATTCCTCCTGGCAAGAAATAACTCAAGCAACCAATGGCAACAAGTAGTTGAAGTTTGTTCAAATGGATTAGATGAGTATGTTATCAAGTCCAAGTAGAAAAAAAGTGATGGCCTAATTGATTGTGGTGTTTGTTTAAGTGAATTTCAAGAAAATGAGGATGTGAGATTGTTGCCTAAATGTAACCATGTTTTTCACATTCATTGTATTGATACTTGGCTAAGAATGACCTCTCATTCGAATTGCCCGTTGTGTCGTTCCAATGTAAGAACATCTTCTACTACTATTAATGCGTCTTCTCTTGAAACCAGTGATATGGTTTTCATGGGAAATTCTCAAGTAAGAAATGAAATGGTTGATCAAGAAAATGAGATAGAGGGTGTTGAAGAATTTGGAACCCACACCTTTATATTAAGACATACTCTGAATAATTTATACTTCTATTTGTATTTTAACTATTAGGAGAATCTCTTAATATAAAAATGTGAGTTATTAAAATACATTAAAAAATAAATTGTTCAAATACATTAAGATACAATCAAACACCACCTAACTTATTCATTCTCTCATCTAGACCAATTCTCTTAAGTTAACATAAATTACTTTAATCTTCACCCAATTAGACCATTCCCCAAGTTGAATAAATTACTCTATAATTTTAATACAAGTATTTGTGATAGTAGCCTCTTTTTTAATCTATATAATAAAATCTATATAATAAAATACAAATGATTTTGAATTTCCCGCTCACTCAATAAATCATCTGAGTCGTTCAAAGTTTGAGATAAATCCCACCGTCCATACAGTGCCGCCGGAGTCACAGAACCCAGCTAGTTAGAAATATTTAATTGTACTTGTATGTAAAAAAACATATCATTATTTTTAATGATATATCTATACTAAATCACAGTACATGACACAATAAATTGACATATGTCATTCTACAAAATTGACACATGTCCATCCTAATTAATGCTTCTTATTGCCCTTGACAAAAATACCCTTAACAATTACTTTGATATATATACTAATCACCTTATTTTATGGATATTATTTTAGAATCCATTAATTAGATAACTCTCTTAGGCAACAACCAGATTGGATCAATTTAAACACGATAAGGCCAACTTGCTTTTTATGAAAAATTAGTTTTAATTATTTGAAAAGTAAATTTCCTTTAATATTAGACTCTTATTTATTTTACCTACTTTTCATAGTTCCATGCAATTAAAAATTATTTCCATATTCATTTTAAAACTTCAATCTATTAGCTTCCAAAAATTCTTCCAATTATTTGAACCACACTAATTCTTCCATATTCACAGTACATTGGCACAATATGTTGGCATCTGTCATTCTAAATAATCAACATCTGTCCATCCTAATTAATGCTCCTATTTATCTTTTAAAAAACCTAAATTCATTTCCCAAATTCTATTAAATCTGGGATAATATATTCAAAATGACAACTAAATTAATTCCATATTGATTCAAATTCTTTCAAACGGAAGACTCAACCCAGAGGATAAACATCACCCGCTTTACAATACCCATGAATCAAGGTATTAAAACCTACAACATCAAAAACAGTTTCCCCTTTTCCGTCATTCTTTCCACAACCCATTCTGCGTAATTTAACAAACTCATTTCACACAAACCCTTGACGAGTATATTACAAGTAAAAGAATCAAAAGGAATTCCCTTTTTAACCATTTCAGAACACAAGCCAAAAGGAATTCCCGATTTGATGGACCAATCCCAGTTTTTATTAGAAAAAACTCTTCAACGGGAATTGAATCACTTTAATTGAAAAACCTGTAAGATTTTTTTCTTTTTCTTGCAAGTTCAAGAATTTTTTCATGTTCTTGATGGTGGATTCCAAATGTATACAGTAGTTATATGTGGAAGATAAATGATAAATTACTAATTGTTTTGACATAATCCCTGTCTTCCTATTTTTTCGTGTAATTTATTTATTGCTTGTGAGTTGTATCTGCTTCTAATTAACATAATATTAACTCAATAATGTAACGACCCCAAAATAGGTCCATTCCATCCAACCCATTCTGAGTCGCCAAATACATGGTACAGAAAACAACTACAACTTTATTACAACAATTGTTGTGCAAAATACAACAACACTTAAACTGTGAGTTTAAATACAAATATATACCAACTGTGACAAATGTCCCACCAGTGGACATCACCTCATATTGACACCTTACATAAAGGTATAGTCGAAAACTGTTTTAGAAATTAAAATCTTTGGGAAGTGCTCAAGAAAACCTTCGTACATGGGAGGCCATGCGTATAGGTTATGATAGATATCATATGGCCACAGAATTATCCTTGGTTGACCCAATAGACCCCAAAGAAAAACGAGAAGATTACTATCATATTCTTCCCAATGGTGAGTCTTCTCTTGACATACCATTATCTCCACTGTCTCTAATTGAGACTTAAACTCCAAACAAACACCAAGATTATATAGGTAGTGCTTGTAAATATACTCAGCAAGTGGATGAGTACAACCCTGTCTTATGATGACACGAGGTTGTATGTCATTAGACATCTTGTATGATAGTGGCAAAACACCCTTCCAAGTTAAATTCACCTCACCCTCAACATCTATAGACCACCATTCTATTCCTCGCATATCCCGACCGACCCGGCTACACTTTTATTACACGAAAAGAATTGTGAAGCAAAAGGGTGAGCACAACTAGCTTTCAAAAGAATATCATGACTAAAGATAAATAAATTATCAATAGCCTTCAACAAAGTAATAAATCGAGATTTAGAACATATGGTAGATGATAAAACTTTTCAACCATAGTTGCAATGAATGAGCAATCAGTTAGAAGAGTCAAATAGACCATAAAATCTATTATCTTCTCCATGTTAAAAGTCCATCAACAATGTTTTATCCACAGTAACATTAATCAACAATTCACATCCCACAATCACGTGTATAACTCATAATCGTAATTGTAGTTCTAAATTCCTTTCCTCATCAAGGACAAAGTTAATTTTCATCACCTGAAACATCAAAGATCATGGTTATACCAAATCACAGTTCATGTTCATAATCATATCGATAAATTCATCTTTTGCACCACGGGCCAAAGATATTCATCAACAGATTCATCTTTGCACCATCTTGGCCAAAGATATTCAACAACATGTCATCTTTGCAACCGCAGGCAAAGATATTCATCAGTTGGTCATGTTCATCTAAACACCTGTTCATCTTCGCACTACTGGCCAAAGATATTCATCAGAAATCATTCATCTTTGCACTACAGGCCAAAGATATTCAGTTATATCATCATTTAGGACTAAGGATGATGAAAAATATTTTAAGAAAATGAATCCAGTGAAACAAAATAATAAATATTAAGGATTCATAATTCAGCTATTCCATGTCCAAAAATACCTCATAAATAATCATAGTGGAGTAAAATTCAAGAATGATCAAAAATATAGATCCAATCAAAGATAGTATCCAGAATAGATATTTTGGACAAAAAGAAGAAATTTCATTTTTAAATTGAATAGTCAGTATTCGTGAATAGTCTTAGTATCACGTGAATAGTAACTCCGACACCAAAAGATAAAAATTTCACAAAAAATATCATCACGTTTCGTGAATAGTACTCATGAATAGTAACTCGTGAATAGTAACTCATAAATAGTAACTCGTGAATAGTAACTCATGAATAGTAACTCATGAATAGTAATCCCGACATGAAAAAGTTCCAAATTTGATAAAAATTTCCAACCAACATTCTGGCATAATGATATTGAGTAAATGACCTGGGAGTTGGAAACGGAAATGAAAGCGAGGTATTCTCATCTTTTCGAAACACCAGGTACATATGTCAATTTCGAGGACGAAATTTCATAAGGAGGGGAGGTTGTAAGACCCCAAATAATTAATAAATGAAATTTAATTTTCTCTATTTATTATTTTGAAATAGTAAGGGTTGATTTGATTAATGTGGATAGTTATGGGTAAAATACGCAAGTATTTCAAAATAAGCAAGTGGTTATAAAATATTCATTATTGTCGGGAATATTTGTTTGGTCGTGGAATATTAAATCTTTGTCGGGGAATATTAAATGCGACAATATAATCTTTTGTGGGCCCCATAACGGAAAGCGATTGGATGAAGAAAGCGACAAATATAAGTTGTTTAAAAATAACGGCAGATTTGTTACCGATTTTACCTTTGTTGGAATACCCGGTGGTTAAAACACGATGTCTGGCGTTGTTTGCAGACGATGGCTGCGGTATTGCACCAATTATTGACTCTTACGTACGAAAGGCACTACTCAATAATGGTTCTGATAATTCTTGCATTCGATATTTTATTGATTCAATAATTCTTTGCGTTGATATTCTATATTGTTGTTGTTTTGATAATTGTCATTACACAAGTATTTTCATTATCGAAGCAATAATTCATATTATCTCGAATAATATTATTAGATAACATTATTGGAAATGTCTAGAAAGTTACATCTAAGGAGAGGTTTGGTCACCTAATTGCGCGCAAGATGAGAGAAATCCTTATTGGAAAGCCCTCTTTCACAGGGCGCACTGGTTGTCGATATTGTGATTACATGTAATATTATTTGTGAATAATTAATTATTGATTCATATGATGAGGAGAATATTGATTTTATGTGGATATAGATGGAGAAATTATTTTTATGTGACAATTGTTGAAAATTAAAATTTTATCTTTTTACGATAAAATAATTCATTTAAATATATTATTATATTTTAATAATATAATAATGATGATATTTTACAATGAATGTGTGATATACGAGTATACAAGGAGAAAGAGTATTTTTGTTGCAATAAATGTTTAAAACATGTTAAACACATACGTGGACCCATTTATTGATGAAATTTGATTATTTGAAAAATTGCTCGTTTATGGATTTGGTCATTTTTACATTTGGAATTTGGAGAAACTTTCTTACGCAAAGTTGTAGAGAATTGAATTTCCTATAAAAACTCGCGTGATTCAATTTTTACGATAAAAGGGCTATTTATTGTGAATTATTGAAGTTCAAGTTAAAATAATTGATTTTTGGAAGTTTTAATTATTTTATAAAAGAAAGACGTTTTTTGATGTGTGAGCCTCATTTTACATGTGTTAGTTGGTGGAAATCAGATTCAAAGGTTGCGTAGAAAACTTAATATATATATTAATATTATAATAAATTTTACGCTTTGGTGTTCTAAGCAATTTCTATAAATAGGTCTTAGGTTAGAATTGAAAATCACACCAGAAACTGAAGTTTTCTCTCTCTATATTATCGAGCGTATTCTTGTGAGTATTTTGAGTATACTTTGAATATTGCTATACGGTGAAAGTTCAAGATATAGCCTATATATAGTATTCCAGTTAGAAGTTCTGTCTTTCTGAGGTAAGGGATATTATTTTTTTTTCGTAATGATATTATTTCTTTAATATCATTATCTTTCAAATATTGATGATCGAAGTTTTATCAAATTTGGAATTTTTGGTGTCGAGTTACTTATTCACGATACTAACACTTATTCACGTATAACGACCATTATTCACGAATACTTAAGACTTATTCATCGAAAAAATAAAAATTTTCCCTTTTCGTCTAAAATATCTATTGTGGATACTAGCTTTGATTATATCCATGTTTTGATCATTCTTGAATTTTACACCACTATGATTATTTTTGAGGTATTTTTGGACGTGGATAAAACAAAGTACGAATCCTTAATCCTTAATCTTTGTCATTTTGTTTTCTTTGGATTCGTTTTTAAAAAATATTTTCATCATCCTCGGTCTTAAATGATGATATTATTGAATATCTTTGGCGTAGTGTAAAGATGAATGATTTATGATGAATATCTTTGGCTGTAGTCAAAAGATGAATGATTTCGATGAATATCTTTGGCGCGTAGTGCAAAGATGAGCAGTGTTTAGATGAACATGACTAAGTGATGAATATCCTTGGCTATATAGTGCGAGGATGAATATTTGATCCCGAGATATATATTGATTGATGTTACTGGGGATAAAAATAGGCGATAAACTTTAAAATTCATACATAGAAGATAGTAGTTTGCATTCTCTACTTAACTCTTCTAATGAATTATTATTTCATTGCGAATATTGATTTAAAACTTGTTGTCTATTGTATTCTATTATATTTTTCCCTAATGAAGACTAATGATAATTTTGTTGTATATTATCTTAGTCATAATATTCTTTACTGGGCTAGTCGAGCTCACCCTTTTCCTTTTTGTTCCATTTTTCTTCTCAGGAGGCGAGAATGTAAGCGATGCAGTCGGGGTATGGAATGATGGTTATAGAGAGAGTTGTTTAGTAATCCTCGCCATTTTTGTAAAATAATGTATCAATAAATGTGATGAGGATTTATTTGGGTATAGATATTGTCAGAAGATAATATTTGTATTCAAACTCACAGTTTCTTGTTGTAATAATAAAGTTGTAGTTGTTTACGTACCATGTATTGACAACTCGGAATGGGTGATGTATACCTATTTTGGGGGCGTCACGGTTGGTATCGAGCTTAGGGATATGATCTCTGGCGGAGATCGGGAATAGAACTAGGAGGGAGGCGAGTAAATCCTTCGCTAGTATGTCTACTAAGCTTATTTGTTGGTCGGTCATAATATAGGGATATTATGTGATATGTTAATTTGTTTAATTAACCCTTGTTTTGTGGCGAGATTTGAAAATGGCATCCAGAAAATGTTGAGATAAATGATGGAGCACAGGAGACCGTTGAGTCTCCACAGATCAATAATCAGGAAAATATGCAACCAGAGGACAATAATCCTCATGAAAATAATAACACCGATGAAATAGTGAATGATGAGATGGTCAGAGGCTTTATGCAATTCATGCAACAACAGGCAAAGGCAGCTCCTGTCCAAAATGCAGGTAGAAACATTGATAACTCTTGACGATCCACATTAAGCAGTTTAAGGAGCGTTCATGCAACAACGAGCGAAGGTAGCTCCTATCCATAATACGGGTGGAAATGATAGCAACAACGATCGCGATCTATCACAGCCAAGCAGTTCAAGGAGTTGGGACCACCAGATTTCCATGGAAAGCCGGATCCGATCAAGGCAGAAACGTGGGTAAAGCAAATTACCAAGATATTTAATGTCTTGGGATGCACGGAGGAACAGAAGGTTCCATTCGCCACCTTTATGTTTCGTGGTGAAGCGGATTACTGGTGGGAATCTGTGAAGCGTACCTGACCCGGATGCACCTAACATTTCTTGGGAAAGATTTGAAACTTTTCAATGACAAGTATTTTCACGAAAGTATTAAATCGTATGAAAGAGGTAGAGTTTATTAGGCGGGAGCGAGAACAACATGGCGGTGTCCCGATATATGAAGCAAAATTTCTTGAGTTGTCGAGGTTTGTACCTCATTTGGTGGAAAAGCGAGGAGCGAATGACGCAGTATGTTTCGAGGGTCTAAAACCCGAGATTCGACAATATCTTATCTTTCATAAATTTTCTTTATATTAGAGATGTTGTAAATGAGGGCTCAATTATTAGGCGTGATAACGAGTATGTTCAATGAGGGACCACAACGAGGTCATATCGGTGACGATGATCATCATCGAACGATGACCCGGTGGGGAGGAAAGAATACGGACAAAGCGGTAACCACTCGGGTGGTAATCGTGGCCATGATAATAGGAGAGGTGACTCAGTGGAAATTTCAGAAAGAGAAGATTCAACAATGACGGGAAGACATCAAAGACCAAAGACCAACAACAAATTCTAGGAGAGAAAGCGGCCTTTGTTAGATGTTACAAATGCGGGAAGGAAGGACATATCACCCCAAAGCATCCACAACAATCTAGTGTATGTTACTGTTTGTGGAAAGGAAGGCCACATAGCTCGGGATTGTTCCAAAGTAGCAAAACCTAGTTCCACGGGAATAGTGACTCAAAGTATTTGTCCGGATAAGTCAAAATTAAGCGGTTCTGGAAGGCGTTTGTTGTATTTGGTCGGGAATGCGAGAACCCGAACGAAGGTATTACGGATTAGTTAAATATAAATTCTTGCGAAGTTTATACCTTACTAGATCTGGTTTCTACCCGTTCTTTTATCTCTCTTGCTTGCGCTCAACGTTTGAACTTGACTACGGAGAAATTAGACTTTGACCTATTTATGGAGACTCAGTTAGAGAAACTTTTATTACATCCGTTGTTTAGAAATCTTGCTTGATTAAGGTTGGCACTATCACATTACACCGTTAACCTTATTTCTATAGAGATATTTGTTTTTGATGTGATTTTAAGGTTAACTACTCATCATGCCAAAATTGATTGCTTTTCGTTAGGTTATTACTTTTCATATTCTTAAGCAACTTTGTTATTCAATTCAAGCAACCAAACCATTGAAGTCAAACTCTTTCATATTAAATTATAAAGCCATTTGTTTATTGAAAAGCGAATGTCAAGCTTTCTTAGTCCATGTTATGGATTTGAATAAAGACACGTCGATTTGAATAATATTCTGCTGTTATTGATTTTTCCGACGTATTTCTGAAGAATTTCTTGGCTTACTCTCCCAAAGTTCGATATTAAATTTTGTATCGACTTTGAACCCCAGACAAAACTCATTTCTAAAATCTCATATCAAATGGCTCTATTGAACTTGAGGAGTTAAAACCCAATTGTAGAAGTTGATACAAGAGCCTCTATCTGGTGACTTCTGTTGATGGGGATGTACGAAGCGGACTCTTTGTAGGGACGCCATATTTGTGCGGTAGAAAGCGATAGGTGCCATTGTGAGGTCTTTGTGGTTGAAGCACCATGAGAGTCACGATTTTGAATGATATTTCTATCGTTAATAAATTTTCCGACGTAATCACGATGACTTCCTAGCCTACCTAGAAGCGAGAAATCGAATTTTGTATTGACCTAGTACAAAACCTATTTCCTAAAACCTCGAGATATTTCTTTAACTAAAATGAGCGTATCATGCGCCAAAGACGTTGGCTCGAGCTGTTGAAGATTATGATCGTACCATTTAATATTATCGTGGAAGAGCGAACGTGGTAGCTGACGGGTTGAGTAGAAGATCGTATGCGTTTACAAGTGCGATGTTGATAACACAAAGACTCATCTCGTATAACTTACAAATGATGAAGATAGAGTTAAAGGCTCTAGGGACTCACGTGATGATATACAAGTAGAATCGACTTTAATCGATAAAGTTAAAACCGCTCAAGCTACACACCGAAGCTGATGCATATGAAGAAGGAGGTGCAAGAAGTTGGTATTCCAAAAGCGAGAATCGGCGATGAGGAAAGCTCAAACCTTTGATTTATTATTCCATTTGAAATTCTCGATCGAGTAGGGCGTGGCCTATAGACTCGCTTTACTACCAAGTATGTTGCGTGTTCATAACGTTTTTCACGTATCGGTGTTACGTAAATATGTGGACGACCCGAACCACGTCATTTAGTTAGAAACCGGACGAGATAAGCCAAGACTTAATATACGAGGAGGTACACTCAAGATCTTGGATAGGAAAGAGCATGTCCTATGTCACCGAGGTTATACCACAAGTTAAAGTTTTGTGGAGAAACCATGCTTTATTGAGTAAATGACACGGGAGTTGGAAAGCGGAAATGAAAGCGAGGTATTCTCATCTTTTTGAAACACCAGGTACATATGTCAATTTCGAGGAAGAAATTTCATAAGGAGGGGAGGTTGTAAGACCCCAAATAATTAATAAATGAAATTTAATTTTCTCTATTTATTATTTTGAAATAGTAAGGGTTGATTTGATTAATGTGGATAGTTATGGGTAAAATACGCAAGTATTTCAAAATAAGCAAGTGGTTATAAAATATTCATTATTGTCGGGAATATTTGTTTGGTTGTGGAATATTCGTACTGTCGGGGAATATTAAATGCTGACGTAGCAATCTCTTTTGTGGGCCCCATAACTTGAAAGCGATTGGATGAAGAAAAGCGACAAATATAAGTTGTTTAAAAATAACGGCGTATTTGTTCCGAATTTACATTGTTGGAATACCCGTGGTTAAAAAACACGATGTCTGGCGTTGTTGACACGAAGCACTGCAGTATTGCACCAATTATTGACTCTTACGTAAGAAGGCACTACTCAATAATGGTTACGATAATTCGCATTCGGTATTTTATTGATTCAATAATTCTTTGCGTTGATATTCTATATTGTTGTTGTTTTGATAATTGTCATTACACGGTATTTTTCATTATCGAAGCAATAATTCATATTATCGAATAATATTATTAGATAACATTATTGGCAATGTCTAGAAAATTACATCTAAGGAGAGGTTTGGTCACCTAATTCTTGCGCCATGAAGGAGAAATCCTTATTGGAAAGCCCCCTTCTCGCAGGGAGCGCACTGGTTGTCGATATTGTGATTACGTAATATTATTTGTGAATAATTAATTATTGATTCATATGATGAGGAAAATATTAATTTTATGTGGATATAGATGGAGAAATTATTTTTATGTGACAATTGTTGAAAATTAAAATTTTATCTTTTTCTAATAAAATAATTCATTTAAATATATTATTATATTTTAATAATATAATAATGATGATATTTTTACAATGAATGTGTGATATCACAGTATCTGAGGAGAGAAAGTATTTTCTTTTGCAATAAATGTTTAAAACATGTTAAACATGTCGTGGACCCATTTATTATTTGAAATTTGATTATAACTTTGAAAAATCGCTTCGTTTATGGATTTCGGTCATTTTACATTTGGAATTTGGAGAAACTTTCTTCGCAAAGTTGTAGAGAATTGAATTTCTTATAAAAACTCGCGTGATTCAAATTTTACGATAAAAGGGCTATTTATTGTGAATTATTGAAGTTTCAAGTTAGAAATAATTGATTTTTGGAAGTTTTAATTATTTTATAAAAGAAAGACGTTTTTTGATGTGTGAGCCTTATTTTACATGTGTTAGTTGGTTGGAAATCAGATTCAAAGGTTGCGTAGAAAACTTAATATATATATTAATATTATAATAAATTTTACGCTTTGGTGTTCTAAGCAATTTCCTATAAATAGGTCTTAGGTTAGAATTGAAAATCACACCGTAAGCTGAAGTTTTCTCTCTATATTATCGGTATTATTCTTGTGAGTATTTTGAGTATACTTTGAGTATTGCTATACGGTGAAAGTTCAAGATATAGCTTTATATCCAAATATTCCGGTTAAATCTTGTCTTTTCGAGGTAAGGGATATTATTTTTTCGTAATGATATTATTTCTTTAATATCATTATCTTTGAAATATTGATCTAAGTTTTTATCAAATTTGGAATTTTTGGTGTCTGAGATTCTTATTCACGATATCTGCCTTTATTCACGATATCTGATACTTATTCACGAATACTAAGACTATTCATGAAAAAATAAAAATTTTCCCTTTTCGTCTAAAATATCTATTGTGGATACTAGCTTTGATTGTATCCATGTTTTGATCATTCTTGAATTTTACACCACTATGATTATTTTTGAGGGTATTTTTTGGGCGTGGATAAAACAAAGTACGAATCCTTAATCCTTAATCTTTGTCATTTTGTTTTACTGGATTCGTTTTTTTAAAAATATTTTTCATCATCCTCAGTCTTAAATGATGATATTATTGAATATCTTTGGCCTGTAGTGCAAAGATGAATGATTTATGATGAATATCTTTGGCCTGTAGTGCAAAGATGAATGATTTCTGATGAATATCTTTGGCCCGTAGTGCAAAGATGAACAGGTGTTTAGATGAACATGACCAACTGATGAAGACTAATGATAATTTTGTTGTATATTATCTTAGTCATAATATTCTTTACTGGGCTAGTCGAGCTCACCCTTTTCCTTTTTGTTCCATTTTTCTTCTCAGGAGGCGAGAATGTAGCGAAAGTACATTTAGTCTGAGGGTATGGAATGATGGTTATAGAGAGAGTTGTTTAGTAATCCTCACCATTTTGTAAAATAATGTATCAATAAATGTGATGAGGATTTATTTGGGTATAGATATTGCAGAAGATAATATTTGTATTCAAACTCACAGCTTTTCTTGTTGTAATAATAAAGTTGTAGTTGTTTCTGTACCATGTATTGACAACTCAGAATGGGTGATGTATACCTATTTTGGGGGCGTCACACCAACAATAAAAACGTTTTTCTAACAAAAAATATTTAAAACTTCCAAAAAATGATAATCAATTAATCCGGAACTTCAATAATTCATAATAAATAGCTTTTTTATCAGAAAATTCGAATCTCGCGTCTTTTTATAGGAAATTCAATTCTCTACAACTTTGCAGAAGAAAGTTTTTCTAAATTTCAAACAGAAATTGACCGAAATCCATAAACGGGCGATTTTACGGGCTATAATCAAATTTCAGTCAAGAAATGGGCCCACAGACATGTTTAACATGTTTTAAACAATTTTTGCAACAAAAATACTCTTCCTCCTCATATATTCATATATTTAACATTCATTGTAAAAATATCATCATTATTATATTATAATAATATAATAAAATATTATTTTATCATAAAAGATAAAATATCGATTTTCAACAATTGTCACTTTTAAAATTTTCTCCATCTATATCCACATAAAATCAATATTTTCCTCATCAGATAAATTAATAATTAATTATTCACAAATAATATTACAGAATCACAATAATGACAACCAGGCCGTTCCCAGGAAAGAGGGGGCTTTCCAATAAGAATTTTCTCCTTACTGGCGCGCAATTAGGTGACCAAAGCTCTCCTTAGACAGAACTTTCTAGACATTGTCAATAATGCTATCTAATAATATTATTCAAATAATATGAATTATTGATTTGATAATGGATAATACTGTGCAGTGACAATTATTAAAACAACAATAATATAAAATATCAACGCAAAGAATTATTGAATCAAAAATAAAATATTGAATAAAGAATTATCGTAACAATTATTAGTAAGTGCCTTCTTACGTAAGAATCAATAATTCAAAATATCTTTATGCAATACTGCGCTGCCTTCAGCATGCAACAACGCCAGCGTATTACTTTACTTTACCCACCGGGTATTCCAACAGTGTTAACGGTAACAATTACGCCGTTATTTATAAAAACTTTAATTTGTCATTTTTTTCATCCGACAGTTATTCTGTTATGGGGTCCACAAAAGGCTGCGCCGTCGTATGAATATTCCCTCGACAGGAAGAATATTTCATGACCAAACGAATATTTCCCGACAAAAATGAGTATTTTATAACCACTTGCTTATTTTGAAAAAAATTCATATATCACCCTTAACTTTAACCTTTTATCAATTTAACCATTTACTGAATTGTAATTATAAGAAAAATTGAATACTTTTATTTCATACAATTCGGGGTCTTACAAATAAGGTTGATAAAAGTTATAAAATGAAATGTAAACGTCTCAACTAAACTTGGGATCAACAAAGCTTTGTCTTAAGTACTACATGGGTTGGTGTAGAATAAAGTGGATATTGGTAAATTAGCATTCTGGTTTATTTAACTAAAATATTTATATGTGGGGTTTTATGGACTCTTTTAAAATGTAGAAGTATCCGCGTCGACACTACACGGCTATGTAGTGTGGGTCTCGAACCTGAAATGTAATTATGAGTGTCCATGTTGTTGCATCCTCTAAAGGATCCTTCTAGGTGTTGACGAGTCCATATAACATAGGTGTCAAGTATTACTCATTGTATAGTAGTTTTGTATTTAGGTTGTTTAATTGTGTTCGTACCAGAAGTATTTTTATTGACTCATATGAGATGTTTTTTTTTATATTAGCATCAATACTATCAATACAACCTCGCATGACAAAGTAAACAAGTTCTTCGACAGAATCATTAAAGGTGGGATAACTAACTCAGATCTGACATTGAATAAATCTACTGGTAAAAAATTTGATAGAATATATTTATGTAAATAATGTAAATATAACAATAATCTTGAATTAGGTATACAATAACATAATTGTTGCCAAGAATATATTCTATCACTATATTTACATTTATTTACATGAATATATTCTATCACTATATTCTGAATTGATATAATACATTTCTTCTATTTTTTATTATATTTTAATTTATTAATTATATGTACACAATTATTATTAAAAAAAAAAATAATCCCGCCGCAACACGCGGGTTGTATCTAGTTTCACCCCTAATCAAAATTTAAACAAAAAAAATCACTAAAATAGGGCTATTTTGAATTTTCCTCACAAAAACCAAAATAAAAACAAAAACAACATTTCTCTCCATCCGGCGGCAGCAGAGATGACCAACGGCACAGTCACAGAGAAGAATCTCCCTTCTTGCTGCTGCTGCTGCATAGTTCACGAGCTCTACAAGGCTGCTAAGAAGAACCCTAATAAAATTGCGGTGATTCATGCTCATGGCGGAGCTAAAATCACCGCAGAATTCCACCGAATCTACAGCACGGCAGGCAAAAATACAGCTTCGGAGTATGATGATAAGTTATTTGAAGAGTTTTTGGCGAAGAAAACGCTGTCGTCGCATCCTCCGGTGTACGAAGGCGACGAATGTTTCACATTTTCCGACATTGTGGCGGCAGTTGATTCTCTGAGCTCTCGTATTCGCACCATCATTGATGGTGGTGACGACCCCTTTCTTATTAAACCCACCACAGGTAATGGCATCTCTCTCTGTGTGTGTATATATATATATATATGTGTGTGTGTAATTTTGTACAACTCTTGATTATGGTGTGTATTGGTATGAATTACAAGAATGAACTTCAAGAATTTTACTTTTTGTAGGAGAATAAAATTTGAAGATAAAGTGAATTGAATATATTTAAGGCATTTGCTAAATACACTAGTATTTTGGGAGTGGAATGATTATCCCCAAAATTTTTGCTGTCCAGAACAGCACATATTTTCAGTTTGTGCTCAGCAGGTTAGTCTTGCTAATAAAGTTAGTAAAGTTGTATACAGAGGAGGAAGAGGGGTGGGGTATGTCTTGCTTGAGTTTAGTGGTGGTGAGTTAATTGTGTGAAGTTGTGAATATTTGAGAGCTCGAGCTATGAGCTGAGTTGTTACCGGGAGGGGGTTCCCCTCTTTATTTGGTAAATTATTCTTTTTGTTTATAAAATTACATTTACTTGCCCAAAATATATAATTATTTCCGGTTGTTTAATTATATTTTATTTTTTGGTGTGGCATGTTAAATGCTAGGCTGGATTAACAAATATAACTTTGTCGCAGGTAACCTTGGCAAGCAGTCAGTATCTATGAAGTCTGATCCTCCAGGTATAGACTGTTCCTCTGAGGATCAAAATATGTATACTCCAAGAATGTTCGGAATATATATGGTACCTTCTGTAGAGTATATTATCCATTGTTTCTTCTTCAAAAGCAGATTTTATTATTGGGCGCCTATCTTCAGTTGATAGTAGAAGTTGCCATCATCTTGACAAAGCACATTGGCTTGTTGATTGCAGTACTTGTCCTGTTTTATTTGTATCTGCGGAAGACTACCTTCGGCATCATTTTGGTTCATCAAATTTTCTGTGGCCTTGTAAAAATGAAAGATTAAGACAGTTCTGTTACTTGATGTACACCTCAGGATCAACCGGAAAGCCTAAAGGGGTCTGCGGCACCGAACCAGGTAGACCAAGAAGAAGTTTTTACTAATTATATTAAATATAAGTTTTCAACACTCGCCCTAGATTCTAATACATGGCGTGAACTAGTCTATATGATTTGCCAAATTTGGTTCTAAACTGAGTTGGATTTGATACTTGTTTAGACATTTCTTTCTCTCTCCTTTTTCTTGTTAATACAAAAGCCTAGTGATTTTGTCAGAGCTGAAATGATAAAAAATAGGCAAAACTAAGTATTATTCCACTATAGTTGGCAGCTTTTACTTGTTACACAGTGAACTTTTAATTTTTGAAATTACCTCATTAAACTAATTAAGAAATTAAAATTAGACCATTCTGTTAAAAAAAAGGAATGGTCGTTAACTTATTCACGCGTGGCATTAAAAAGAGAAGATAAAAGAAAGAACCAATGACATGCTCAATTTGATTAAACAAAAATAAAAATAAAATAAAAAACAAACATAAATTTCAACAATCTCATCCATAGATCTTCTTTTTCTCCCCCTACCTTCACTGTTCTCACCTTTATGAACACCATCACCTCCGACTACCATCATCGATCATCTACAGTATAAAAGTTATTTTGCCTCTAACACTGATCAACCACCAGCTGCCTGTTAGTATAAAAGTCGTTCCACCAAAGTCGCATAATACCTAATTTAGAGAAGAAAAAAAACTTCAAAAATCTGCCCAAAACGTAAGTGTAATTACATTGAATCTTCAACAAAAATCAAAAGTTGATTTCAAATCCCCCATGAATATATCCTCCAAAACTTGAATTCACTATTTTTGAAAAAACTCGTGAAATTATTTTTACAATTACAAAAATCACTTTTGATTTTGGTCTATAAACAGAGGAGAGAAAATTATTGGTGATAGGTGATGAGATGTCCATGGGACCATGATGAAAGACAGTGAGGAACTCAAAGGTTTAGGAAGAGAGTTTTTTGCTTAGAGAGAGAAACATGGAAGAACAATATGAAAATGAAAGGCCTCAATCTTGTCCAAGTATAGAGATTCAAGAATCCCAAAATTATTTTTAAAGGACTAAGTTCATCTTCGGATATGGTCGGCGGAGGATAGTCGGTGGCAGGTTTATAAATAGGAGTAAGAAAATAGTGGTGTTGTTGGAATGGTGGTGGAGAACAGTTGGCGACGGGCGGAGGAGAAGAAAGGAAATACTTCCTTTGTAGCGACACAAAGAGATCAGAAGGAAAAAAGGAAAAAAGGAAAAAAGGAAAAAAGGAAAAAGGAAAAAGGAAAAAGGAAAGAGGAGAAAAAAAAGAAAAAAAGGGAAAGAAAATAGAAAAATCATTTTGAATGACATGTCACTCTTTTTAATTATTCTTTTGGCCACTTTATTATTTCCTCATTTTTATCTTTTCTTTTTAATGCCACGCGTGAATCAAATAAAACTTTCGTTCATTTTTTTTAACAGAATGCTCCAATTTTAATTTTTTGATTAGTTCAATAGGGTAATTTCAAAAATTAAAAGTTTAGTGGTGTAATAAGTAAAAGCTGTCAACTATAATGGGATAATCTTTAGTTTTGCCATAAAAAATATATTAGAAGAGCCAGGAAGAAAATCCTCCAAACCCAAGTTGAAGGTACACTTGAGAAGATAAGGAAATCTATTTACGAAAACACCAAAACCAAAAAAACATCCCAGTTCCAGTTTCACATCTTTTCCTCTCTAAACTAGCATGCAGGTCTAGTAGCATTTTGAAGATATGCTCCCTCCATGATTTTACCCTAATAATTTTATGATATCAAACAAACCCCATCTATAGCTGATCAAGTTTATACCTGCTTCACTTTTAGTTGTTTGTGTCACGACTCTCTATTGTTTGGCAAGAAGGAGAATCATGCCACTAGTTAATACAACTTATACACATACACACATATATGTATATATGTGTTGGAGACTTGAGTTGACCATGCTTATTCTTGTTGGCATTTTCATTTGTAGGGAATTAAGAAATTGTTGTTCTGTGAGTACGCACACTCTATTATGGCAAGTTACTATATATGAATTTTCTGGATCCATTAATTACATTTCCAGTCTGTAGTGAAAAAAGTGTATACAAATTCTTGTACCAATGATGCTGTTTAATTATTCCAAGTATGGTCATGACCTTGCAGTTTCTTCATTGAGAACCAATTGCAGATACCAGAAATCTTGCATCAAAGTTGATCAACATGTGATATCCAATATGGAGCACTAGTGTCATCACCCATAATTTGTGGTACTGCATGTTTTGTTTAAGGGAGCAGCCACAGTGGTGGATATTTTGATAGGCTCTACATGGGGACCTGACTGTTATGACAAACTATGACAAACACAATAAATCAACGCAGAAAGATAAAGACAATAACACAAGGTTTTACGTGGAAACCCAAATCGGGAAAAAATCACAAAGAAGGCAGAAAAAATCCACTAAATAAGTATTTGAAGAATACAAGATAAAGAGAGAGTTATGAGAATACTAAGAATACTTTTGAATGTCTCTACTCCAAAAACCCAACACCTATGTTTATTGGCAATATGAAAATTCCATAACCAAATAGGATTAGAAATACTAAATTGAGTATAGCTATGAAAGATAACTTTCCTAAACCAAACCGGATTCTAGATAATACCTAAATCCAAATCCAATAAGGATTCATGTCATCAGAGGCGGAACCGGGGGTCGAGGGGGGGTATATGCCCTTCTGGAATCTCTCATGGCAAGAAGGGCAAGGCGGATTCACCTAGGGGGGTAGGGGGTAATTGCCCTCTGTCCATGGCTGCCGGAATACTCAACTGGAGGCAACGATGTATATACATGAAGCCAATCAAAGATATGGAGCACTGCATACCATTCTTTCACTTCGGTTCTCCAATTTGCTCTCTCTCTCTCTCTCTCCTCCGTTTACTGTAATTGCTAATAAGGGATAGATATAATCGTACTCCCTGTAAATCTCTCACTCACCTTCTAATCTATTTGGTATAGTTACCAATTTGCCCATTCCTCGAAAATGTAACATGACCATTACTCTATGTTTTTTTTCCTGTATTTTATTAAGTAGGAGTATTAAAATTTAAAAATAGGACATAACTTTTTAATTAAATAAAAGTGTGACCCTTTAACACCAACAAAATTGTAGCAAGTGAATTAAAATCATTTATTTAGGAAAAAAAAGGAAAGCATGTTACGTGACAAATACTCTATATATTTGGATTGATGAAAGCATGTTTCTGTTTTCTTAAATCCTGAAAGGATTGATGAATGATGAAATTATTATGAAATGTTTAAATTGATAAAATTATTGATTAGCAATTGATGTTTTTATTTATACTAGATTATGGACAAATACTTGATTAAGCGACAAAGAACTGTTGATTCTTCTAATAATCAATTACCAAGTTCTGAAGCAAGTGGTGATATTAATAATTCACGTGTGGAGTTCAATCCGAATGATATTGTTAGTGATCCGGAGTTCCATATGTGTTGCAATCAACCAGTTGGGTCTGATTATTGGTGTTCTTGCCGGTAGCGTGCTGCCTTGTGCATTGGGACACGATTCTCTGGTCGGTATGCATTGGGCTGCTAATATACTTTTTATTTTTTTCAATCTGGGTCAAAATCAAATCCAAGGACCTTAACTCCGTTCCCTCGCCGCTGCAACCTACACGTCGCTGCTCCGGACCTCCGGTAACCGCCCTCAAATTTTGACCCCCTCAAATTTTGTTCTGGTTCCGCCACTGCATGTCATACCCAACAATGGTCATGTTATTATATAATTTGTGTTTGTAAATTCAAATGTAGACTCTACAAGTATAAACTTTTTTTGAATTACCATTTTGAGTGGTAGTTCCTGATGGTATATTAGATACTGTATCTTTAATATTCTTTGTTTCAAAATCACAATTTAGATGTTGAATGATAATGTTGAAAAATAAATAACTAATATATAACCTATTAATCTCTAAATGTATCCTCTGTGCTTCTTAAAATCGTAACATGTGCATAGTTACAAGTAAACTCATAAAATGGGACTGAGGAAGTATACATTAATGATAACAAACACTTCAAGATCATTTTCTTGAGGAAGACATGAGACTCATGTACTTTTAGGTATATAATGTGGAAACTTCTTCAACTGTCCAAATAAGTCTAGACATGGTAGATATAGATTCAGTCTCAAAATGCGTCTTCCCACCCAAGATGGTGATATTGTTTCTTCAGGCTTTTTCAGGGGTCAAAATTATTCTTTCTAAGACAGATATTATTCTCGAGTGGAGGTGTATGGATTGGCCTAGCATTGTTTTCCTTTAGGAACTGTTTCAGACCTTTTCTATCTATCATAAGCAACATGTGATATGCATCCCAAAGGTTACAAACCTTAATGGCATTTGAAATCTAGTGGATAATAAAGGCCACTTTTCAACTATAACAATGTATATTGAGTTGATTACTATGTGTCAAGGAAAACAAGTATCACTTTCTTTTCATTATAAAGAAATAGATTCATTTGGTTTCATACCTACATACCATGCGTATATATCTGGCCAATTCTATTTAATTTAAACCTTACCTATAATTTCCTTTAATTGGAGATTTATTCTTACAATGTTCAAGTGAATTTTAATGTAATCAATTTGTGGATTTCAGGCCTTCTGAACCGCTTTTTATGGATGCAAGGATTGTATCCATTACGTGGGGAGGAAATTTTGTTGTTCAAAACATCAGTAAGCTTTATTGATCATCTGCAAGAATTTCTTGGTGCTCTACTTACAAGTTGTACACTGGTTGTACCTCCTTTTGATGAGCTTAAAAGCAATCTATTTTCTGTTGTCGATTATTTACAGGTGAGCAAGAATAAAATTACTAATTAACCTGAAATAAGTTTATTTTTTCTTCCAAAGGTTAAGTTTGTACTGCCTCAAAATAATTGGAGCATTTACTTATCATGTATACAGTAGATTTTTCCCATGACAATTAGCATTGACTGATTTTGAGGAGGTTTGTGGAAATGAAGAGGGATTAGCTAAAGAAATTGTTTTCAGAGACTTAAGAAATGTAGCATCTTTTACTCAGATTTTTAGTCTCAGATGGGTTATGTTTGAAAAATGATGAGAAACAGGATTATCTCCAATAAAAGGAGGATATGGAGATTAGATTGCAAGTATAAAATTGTGAAAAGTAACACACTGCTTACTCTGTAATATTGGTGTTAAGCCTCTTGAAAACCTGTGAGCAAGTAAAAAACTTTAATTTGGAGGGAAACTTGGTTTTCCAAAGAAAATTTCTTAATGGAAATGTTTGAATACCCTGAGAAGTCACGACCGTTGAAAAGAATAAGAGCACCTAACAGAGGAGGAACCATTACAAGAGTTAAGGAAATTATTCTAAGAATATAATTAATGGACCTGGCTATCTTTCACTTTCTAATAATCATTACAGGTACTATCTTTTTAAATCCCTTTCTTCAGAAGGTGAGTGATTGGATTATCACTAGCTTGAAAAGCACAATCTAATAGAATGTACCCAACTACGTAAGTCAAGCCGTCATATCCTTTTACGTGCAATGGGATGTCAACAGATGAGTAGAAAATACTTAATGCAACTAGTGCACGAAGTAAATGGAAAACCAATTACAGGTTTAGATGTCAATATTCTTGTAACCATTCCATAATGTACTTTCACTGAGAAGTTCTGCAGCAGCTGCAGGGGCATTGAAAATTCCAAATAACTTGAGTTAAGTAAGTACCAGGTGTTTGTCTAAGTTTTGCTTACAAACCCTTTATGCATTGTACAGATTCTACATTGATCAATTTTGGTGTGGTTTACATCATATTTTACTTGTGAGATAGAAGGCATCCATATAGATTTTGTTACTCTTTTCCAATAATAGTTATTTGTTTTCCTAACTTGCTTGTGCAGTGGTATTCAATCACCAGGCTCATTGCTGTTCCATCACTATTGAGGGTACTTCTTCCCACTTTTCAAAGTGGACATAATAGAAGGGTTCAGGATTCCTTAAAATTGTTAGTGCTAAGTGGAGAAATCCTGCATCTGTCCTTATGGAATATGCTTACAGAATTATTACCCAGGACTGCTATCTTGAACTTATATGGGAGTACAGAGGTTAGAAATTACATTTTTTTTGGATGTGTAAAAGTAATATATTCAAGGACGGGTGATAAATTATATTTGATCATTAACATACCAAAGTACAAGTCATGGTGATTGCAGTCATGTCTGTCATGATAATGCAACTTCTGTAACAATTGCCTCATGGGGAGTTAGCCACACCCACAAATGATTTATATGCTACTGTTGCTTTGGCTTAGTCATTTTGGGATATGGCTCTCTGTTTCATATATATTCTCATTTATGTGCTTTTAAAACTATTATTCTTTCTAATTTGAATGACTAACGCATCAAGTATTTGAATTAAGGTGTCCGGTGATTGTACTTATTTTGATTGCAAAAGGTTGCCGCTGATCTTAGAGAGTGAGGGACTAAACAGCATTCCAATTGGCATTCCTATTTCTGAATGTGAGGTAGTTCTCGTTGGAGAAGATGAATCCAATGAAGGAGAGGTATATGTTGGTGGAGTCTGTGTTGCTTGTGGATACTTCGATGATGAATCTATTAAGCCCCTGGACTATGTAAAACTGCCTCAGGAGTTGTCGTTTGGTTATTCAAGGACTGGACAGGGAATTCAGTATTTTTTTAAAACTGGTGACTTTGCCAGAAGGCTTGAAAGTGGTGACTTGGTCTTTCTAGGGAGAAAAGACCGCATAATTAAGGTTAATGGCCAGCGCATTTCCTTGGAAGAGATTGAAAGTACACTGAGGGAATATCCAGATGTAGTTGATGCTGCTGTAATTTCTCGAGAAGGTCAAGGAGAAGTCCCACTTCTAGAAGGATATTTAGTAACTAAAGAAAGGAATGAACTTGATCAAGTTTTGAGTTCTTCTATTAGAAGATGGATGATCAACAAAGTTCCGTTGGCAATGATTCCTAACAATTTCTTCTGTACAGAATCACTTCCTATGTCTTCCACAGGGAAAGTGGATTACTCATTGTTAGCCAATTCAAGGTCTTCCACGACAAGTACCCAAAATGAGATTGAAGAGGTTCAAAGTAGTGACATCCTGCAACTTATAAAAACGGCTTTCTCTTCATCCCCTGCACATTATCAACCATTATTCTGGCCTTTGCTTTGCATTTATTTCGCGAATATATTTCTTGATTTCTTCCAAAATACCAGTATGTGGAAACCTCCCATGCTTATAGATGATGAGCTTCCTGTATCATTGGCCTTGATTATTTTTTCTAATATTACTCGAATCGGGTATTTTCTTATGTTGTAGCTGAATGTAGTTAAATTTACATGTTATTCTTGATAATTCCTAATTTCCTGCCATCTGAATCTCCAGACAACAAATTTAACAGTGCATCTACATTATTTGACTTTTTTGGACCTTGTGAAATTAAATTACTTGTATGATAATGCCATCATTTCTCGACTTTGCTGATAAGTGTGTAATGTTCGTACTACATGATAATTCTAGCGCACAATATTTTTGCCATATTTACTTTTTCTTTGAGTTCGTCATGACATTGCAAAAATGTAAGTACGTAACCTAGTCCTAGTTGGCGACCAACAGTATTTTTTCTCTCAAAATTTTCGGTGGAAGATGAAGATGCTTTCCATCATATATTTATTCTTTCTTGCTTTGAAGATGAGACTATCATAACTTATTATTTCTTTATTAATGTATTTTCTATTGGGCAGGCCTTTTGTGATGCTTTGATGGTTGAAAAAGTTTCAAATGATGACGATTTTTTTTCAATGGGAGGTGATTCAATTTCTGCAGCTCATGCTTCTCACAATATCGGAATTGATATGAGGTTGCTATATACTTATACAAGTCCGTTGAAGCTTCAAATGGCCCTTGTTGAACAAGAAGTTTCTTGCAAACGCAATCAGCGTATGGTTGCTCATCCAGAAGCACACAATGTAGAGCCAGAGAGAAGCATGCTTCTTCCTGTGGATAATGAGACACTAAATATTGATAAAAGTGAACCACGTGAAAAATTATTGAGGATACTATATAACAAAAATCCGGAGAATCTTCCTGTTAAAGTTTTGCAGACGGATTCATTTATTAGCTCAGATATCGTTAGTCCTAGAAATCTGGATCCTTGGTCTTCCAGCTCAGTACGCATGGCGTGTTCATTTAGTCGGGGCCAGATTAATGCATGGTGAGGAATACGAGGGTAATAGTTTTTGTATCTCAACCTTGTCGCAGGAAATTCCTAGAAACAAAAAGGGTTCTATGCAAGAATTGTGGAAAGTTCACTTGGAGTCCTGTGTGGATGCATCACCACTTCTTGTCTTCAGAGAAAGAGATATATATCTCTATATTGGATCTCACTCATACAAATTTCTTTGCATCAATGCCAAAAAGTAAGTGCTATTTATTAGTTTCTAATTCCACATTTCTGAGCGTCTACTTCAGTATCATTCTGCATGATAGAATCCTCGTTAAATGTCACTCATTTATCTATGTTTGGCAGGAAAGAACCAACTTGATATCTTTACTAACAGCTGTGCTGATTTGTTGGTACATTTGTTAAGCAGAAACTTTTCTTGATGTTGAATATGTATGTTGTTTCCTTGGCCTGATCTTGTTTGGTGTAATAAAGTATTTGAATTTGATAATTCAATTTAATAAAACCCAGTAAAACAATAGAAAGGGACAACTAATAGACTTAAATGGTTCAGCCTCAATTTGCTACATCCATGGAAGAAGTTAATAGCACTATTCACAACTCAATTCAGTGACGACGTTGAAAAAATATTCGGCTTATTCTCAGTTTACTATAGGCTTCAATTTTATTTTTTTTATTTATGACAGTTCAAACCTTTTCTTTTATCAAAAAGGAAAAAGAAAAAGAATGAGATATATACACATACATTTTAACTAACGTGTCTGTTGAATATTTGTTTTATTGATATGTAAAAAAATTGTTTTATGTTAAGTTTTGTTATGCGAGATCAGATGGTATATATTTTCTGCATTCCTTCTTGTAGTGCTTATCAGTTAAATACCTTTAGCTTTTATGCAGTTACCAGTGCACTTTAGTCTGTCAGTTTAAGTTTGAAACAAAGAGCATGTTTCAATACATCATTGAGATTCTGATGTATGTGGTGTAATATTATGTAAATTGATTCAGTGGTTCAGTCCATTGGGAAGTCAAACTAGAAGGACGGATAGAATGTTCAGCAGCGATTCTTGATGACTTTTCTCAGGTTGTCTCTCACTTTAATTTTTGTTCATACTTCTCTTCATTGCAAATGTGATCTGGTATTTACAAGGAATATCATTTTAGGTCGTTGTTGGATGTTATAAAGGGATCATCTATTTTCTTGATTCCTTGGAAGGCAAGATCTTTTGGACTTTTCAAACAGGTGGTGAGGTACCATTAAGCTCTTACTCATTGCTTTATATTTTCTTCTTGGAATTAATCTGAGTCATTCTTATGTTTCTGATTGCTGTTATGATGGGTGTGTTCTAAGGGGATAAGGGTGGTGATTGAAAAAGAGGGTAAGAAGATAGAATTTGGTTGGAGTTCTAATATTTTTATCTTTCATCAATTTATGCAAAGCACACGAACTCTGGTCCAAACTATGCAATATACAGAGTCTGTTATACTTTATTCTACTTAATGTTTTTCAAACCAAATGATCTTTCTTTCCGTTTTCTTCATTGTTGAATATGAACAACTTACTTTGTTACTGCTCAATCATCCTCTTTTCACTGTAATTCCTAGAGTATTTATTTATCTATACATTTTCCGATCTGTTATTTATCATTGCTTCAAATGAACTCTGCTGTAGCATTATGAAGACTGTTTTGAGTTGTTGGGTTCTAACACAGTCGATAGAGAGAGAGAGAGAAGTGAAGGAAGACGGGATAATAAGAGAAACTCTTACAGAAAATGAGAAAGAAGAGGTGAAGATTGGAAATACCGAAAATACCCTTAAATGATCATCTTGCCCTCAAGGACGTTGGCCTGTTCCGGCCAAAAAGTGAAATTCAGGTGACCATAAGGATTTAGTTCTAGAATCCATATACTTAATGTTCAATGGCTCGAACTTTATTCGTTGGGGACCTAGCGTTTTAATTTGAAAGAGCAAAAAAAATAAAACATAAGGTTCAATATGCTTTCAAGACAAAATATTCACTAGAAAAGGTCTTTTGACTCTTTTTACTGTTTAGACATAATAACAAAGTAACAAATTACTTTAAAAGCTTAAACCATTATGGAAATGATCTAACAACTTATATTGCATTCAAATGCTCCTCTAACACCTGGAGATGAATTAGGGTGCATTATTAATGCAAACTAAATATAAAGAAAATATTTACAGGACGACTGTACAGTATTGAGATCTAGCGGGAAAAGACTTTGATGTTATTCTAAAGTTAAAAACCAGAAAAAAAGAGTGTCTGATGATATGCTGAGTATAATAACTGTCTGATGATAAGTAGAGCATAATTGACTATACTATCTTCATCAGTATTTATATCAAACTCTGCTGTATTATAAGGATTGATACCCATAGGCATATTTGCACCAAAAGTGTTAATTATTAGACAGTGAATGTGTACGAGTATATCATGCTTCAATGGAAATTCTTCTGTTGCATCCATTTTGACTATTCATCTATCAAAATGGAATGCAATTATGCGTGATGGAGATAAATAATTTATCAGACTATTTCTTTAGTTGTATCTTCAAGTTTAGTGTTCATGCTTTCATTACATATCATGTGAAGTTAATGTGGTTTCTTACTTTTGAAGGTAAAGTCCCAACCATTGGTAGACAAATGCAGGCACTTAGTCTGGTACTGATTTCCTTATTTTCTCCTCTTGCTTTTTCTTGAAAAATGCATAGACAGACATGATGTAGGACGGAAATTGATGAACAAATAATTAATTGAAAGTGACTAATCAATAAGAAAAATTAAAAGAACTAGGGGTGATCTAATCGCAGGAGAACCACTACCCTTAGGATTTTCTAACCGCAATAAGGAGGAAAAGTATTGATCGCAACCAATAATTAGGATAATTTCAATATAAACGTGTCTCCAATATTCAGTCATGACTTACATATTTATAATAAAAAGAAACTCTAATAATCCTAAGCTCATTAACAATTGGGCCTTTAAATAAATAACCCAATACTGAAATAAACCAATAAATAACAAGTCTACGAACTAAATAAATAAATAGACTGGTAAACAAATAACTAAATAGCGAATCATCAATGCCATTGACGTCTCATGGATCAATCCCTATCAACTCTCCCCGATTGCAAAAATGATGTATCTGACGAAGTGAAAGCCTTGTATTTCTTAAAAAGGTCTGGATCAAGCCAACGGAACTCCTCAGTACTAAGCCATGTACCATCATTTGGAGGCTTGTTTCTCCACTTCACAAAAACTGACGGTAACCACCTTGTCTGGTCGACACAATCCGCTCATCAAACACATCCTTAATAACATTTGTTGTACGTTATGTAGGAACAATAGGAGGTGAAAGTGGAACAGGTAAAAAGAGGAACAAGTATAGGTTCATCAGGGTTAGCAAGTGTAGGCGAAATAAGGGACGAAGTAGAAGAAGTGGAAGAGAGGGTGGAATAATCAGAAGACCCATGATAAGGAGTAAGGTCTTCTACATTGAATCAAGACCAATACCTATATCACTCGGAAACTTGTATGCATTAGCACTAACTTTCTTCCGAACTCGAAATGGACCCATTCTCTTAAGCATGCACTTTCTTCCATGTGCCAGGTGGTAATCTCTCAGCACGGTATCGCAACATCACTCGATCATTCTCATAAAACTCTTGATACATGCGATGAACATCTGCAACAGACTTATAATTTTCATTGCTCAGATTAATTTTCTTTCTTTTCTCGGCATGAAAATCATGAATGTGATGCGCAAAAGACTCTGCAGACAAGTTTCCTAGTCTGACAACTAGCGTAAGCCTGAAAAGTACTTACTCCATTCGAACGATCAACTGAGCTATTATATGCAAACTTAGCCATAGGTAAAGCCCGTGTTATGCTTCCAACCCTTAGCAGTCTGACATGCGACACTCAAAAACAACACGAGCTACATTCCTCTTGAAGCTAGTCAAAAGAACCTTTCCTCCACAATGACAATGGTCTTATCTCGACCAAAGTGTCCAGCTAAACCTCCCGCGTGTAACTCCCATAATAAATAATCATGCATCGATGTACTAGGAATACACAAGCGGGTGCCTTTAAAAAGATACCCATCATAGATACAAAAATCACTAGAGGGTGGGGAACTAGGATCCTATAGGGCAACATAAATATCACTAAAGTCGCGACAAGTAATGTACTCCTACATAATGCGCTCAAATCCCACAACCTTCACTCTCAAAGAGTTGACAAGGATAGACATCCTACGCAACGCATTGACAACTATATTCTCCTCCAACACGCTCTGCTCAAACTCCTTTCTATTTAGAATATGGAGTTTGGTTTGTTGGGTAGGTAAGTTAGTCTCCTTTGGTTGACTCTTGGATGACACTCGTGGTCTCACAGATGCTAATGATATTTTCTGCCCCTTGTATGTAAACACGTGTTCGTCCTCCCATAATGAGTCACATTACAGTCATATAGCCAAGGTCGCCCTAGTAGAATATGTGCAACATTCATAGGACATCACACCAAATACTCTCTTCATAGCCCTGAAGGTAGATCAACACTTGACATCTATATGATACATGAATGGATGTCTTGTTGACCCAGGCGACGTTAAAAGGCTTGGGATATAGTTTTTCCTTCAACTTCATCCGTGGTAAGGCGGACTCAACAACCACATTTAAACTACCTCCATCGATGATAAACTTTGAAGAGACAACCACCTAATTTGTCGTAGGTCTGAAATATGTTGTTTCTCCTTCAATTATCCTATCCTTCAATTATCCTATCTCCTATGACTCGTGAAAACGCATCTCATGACACCTACCTGACTACCTATCTCCTCTAGGTGCTCATCAACCTCCTCATCCTACGAGTCATACTCACCCTCGACTTCATCCCCGACAATATCCCCCTCCTTTTTTGAAGTTTCCCCAGCTATTGTTACCCATTGGCGATTGCGATTGGGGCACTCGAAAGACTTGTGCCCTAACCCTTGGCACATAAAGCAACTCTCCTGGGTAGTAGACTGAGAGTTGGGTGCATGCACACCTTTCCCTTTGTCACGAGATGGCCCAGCTACAGTGTTAGTAGCCCTAGAGGACGCCAGAGAAATGGGGAAATGTCTATTCTGCGAGAAATTTCGGTCACTAGGCTGACCTGAATAAGAATGGACTCTCCTAGTGATATCCTGTAACCATAGTTGTTAAGTCGTCGCCTAGGCGACGCCTAGTCGGTACAGAAAAGATAAGGCGAGAGAACGACTTGGACGTTGACGGAAAGGCGAGCGTCTAGACAAAAAAGGCGTCGACTTGGACAGTTCGGTGACGACTAGGACGCCTAACCGGTTGATCGAGCGACTTGGGCTCAGAAAAAAAATCTGAACTGGGTTTTTTAAAAAACGACGTCGCATGAAGATAAATAATATAAACTAACCCTAAAAGAAAAGCTCGATCGATCTACTGAACTCAGAAGATCGACCGAGAGGCGAGAGGGACTGACAGAGGCGAGAGCGAAGAAGAAAGTGAGGTCGTGATTCACGGAGCTTCGCTCGCTTTCCTCTTCCCTTTTCCCTTTTTCCCTTTTCCCTTTTCTACTGACACAGTTTTTTTTTTTTAGCCTCTCCTACTGTCTTATTTCTTTGTTGGGTCTATAACATTAGAACAAAGATACCGGTTTAAGCTTTGCATTATAACATTATAGCCTTTATGCTTTGCATTATAACATTACAGACATTTATATATATATATATATATAATAAAATAAAAAAAAAATATTATATATCATATATATTAAAAAGAAATTAATATATATTTAAATAAACAACAAATAATATGTTAAAAATAATTAAATTTATATAAATTTCTATAGTTATTAATTAAATAATTATGATACCATAAAAATAAGATAAAATAAAATAATATTATATACATATATTTAAATAAACAAAAATAATAAAAATAAAATAAATACTAAAAAAATAATTTTAATGATAATGAAATAAATACATCAAAAATAACTATGATATTAACTAAAATAAATACTATATACACTTAACTATTAACTATATATAATATTTTAAATAAAATATAATATTTAATTAAATATGTATATTTAATTTTAATAAATAAATATATTTAATATGTAGGATAGTTGCATGAAATAATTTGAAAATAAATACTATATACACTTAATTATTAATTTAATAATACTATATATATATATATATATATATATATATATATATATATATATATATATATATATATATATATATATATATAAGCGAGATAGTGCATACCCTTATCTTTTCTTACTCAGTGTTTTTTTAGGTGATGTTTTGATTAAATACAACCGTCGCTCATACTTTTAGTGACGGACTGACATATATAGCGTCGTCGCTAAAAGTAGTATATTTATCAGTTATATAATCAAAACCGTCATCAAGGGGGATGAATGGTGAAGTAAGATAAGGGTATCTTATTGATCCGGACCGTATATATATATATATATATTATATAACACTATCAATGGGATTTAAAAATATATTTAATGTTATTCCATAGTGTTATGTTTTGAGTTTTAATGTATATGAAATTTTATTGCTAATATAGTTATGTAAAATAAATAATATATAAATTGTACATTGTAAACGACTTGTCGCCATACGGACGCCATGGTGGTCGCTTGTCGCTTTAAGCGTCGGTGGTAGTTTGGCCATCGCCATTACTCGCCGTAGTGGCCGCGGACAACTATGCCTGTAACCTATACTCATTATCTAGAGCTAATCAAAAAAGGTCATCTAAGGTAGTGATGTCACTAGTTAGGATGCGTGATTGAAGTTCAGGTCGTAACCCATTCTTGAACTTCATAATGGTCAATCACTATCATTGATCCTACATCTTCGAGTTAACTCCCTAAATCTGTAGATGTAATTGGCAACATGCATATTAATACCGTGATTAAAATCGTCATACTTCTCCATTAATAATATTGCTTTAAGCGAGTTTTCATCTCCTCCCAATGCCTGATGGGTGGCTCACCTAGGCGCTCTAAGTCTCTCTCAACCCCTGACCATAATAAACTAGCTAATTTCACTAATTTCATTTTGGCGAATCGTACCTTCCTATTTCTGTCATCCCATACCAGTCAAAATACTTCTCCATACTAGACAACCAATCAAGGAATGCATTGGGATCAAATCTGCCGTCAAACTCTGGTGCATCTACCTTGATTTTCCTATAGTCATCATCATAAGGATCATGCCTAGGATGTTCACAGTGTCTAACATGTGGGTTTTCGACATGTCCATTTCCCATCATTCCCTGAGGTTCCACTACATGTTGTCTTTGTTTAATGCGTGTGATTCTGTCATTCATTTGACCCAGTTGTGCAACTATGGCCACAAATTGGTCCTGAATTTCTTCTAAAACAGCTTGGGTACGTGTAGTCACGATGCAAATGCAAAGCTGAGACAATACAAAAATTTAATTAAAGCAAATTAAAATTACAAATCTAATCCTATGCAATCGCAATTCCAATCCCAAAAGCTAATAATAATAATCGAATAATATGCAACTAGATGGAATAATATGCAATTTTAAAAGAACAAATCCAAAACAGGCTTTCAAAAATTTCAGAACTAATGAACAAAGGGAATTCAAGCGATTAAATATTGAAAATCCGAATATTCAAAATGAAACATTTACTTTTACCTTTTTTTAAGGCAAAAAGCACTTTTTGGCCACTGTGGTTATAGTAATTTAACGAATTGGCCACTGTATTTTTAAAATATTCAATTAGCCCACTGAACTTTTTAAAAATGTTTAATAAACCCATTCCGTCTATTTTTCGTAATTGACGTTAAAAAATATCCTACGTGGCTTTTTTGAAAAAAAATAATATTACGTGTATTTGCTGACTGTGCGACTTTTCTTACGTGGCTTTTTAAAAATAAAAATAAATATTACGTGGCTTTTTTGGAAAAAAAATAAAAATAAAAATTCTTTTATATTGTAAAATACTTATAAAAATTTTTAAAATAAAAATATTTTTATATTTTAATTTCTTTCTTTTCCTTTGCCTAAATTCCCAAATCCCTTTATCTAAATTCCATCAAATCCAAAGCAATTCAGCTTAAGAAAGAAATCTCCAAATTTCTCAAGCTAATTTCCCAGAATCCCAATTGAGAAAGAAGCTGAAAATGGACATCAGGCGCAGCAGACGACGACATTACAAAGTCCGACCAAGGGCCGGAGAAGCACAACGCCGACCAGCAGCACAAGTAGTAGCCCTAACAGCACCCCTCATAGTTATAGTAATGGAGGAGGAGGAGACCATCCTACCCTTCTTTATCAAGAGCCGGCATCGAAGAGTGTGCAGTCCTACCCTTATTATATATTCACAATCGACGGCCAGAGGTCCAAGCCTAAAGCCGATCGAGAAGAAGTCGGAGTGCACACTCGAAGAGTCAGGGCGCGGATGCGTTAAGAAAATCAAGATTACTAGAGATGTCATCTCCGAAAATAAAATTTCTTAAATGCTTCTACAGAACCTAATACAGAAAACATTCTTGTATTGATATATGGGGACAGACTAATTGTTCGGGAAGAGGAGATTCGAAAATAGGGTGAAGCCGGATTGAAAAAAGGCACAAAAATCACATTCAAGGAAGGGGTGACGAGAGACCCGGCCATCTTCCGGCCGATATAATATTCGTGATCGGCCGATATAATCTTCGTAATTTCTGTCTGTATTTTTTGAATCAAAGAAGAGGAAGAGAGAGAAAAGGGACTTGGGGGTAAACGCTGTTGTCTGTAATTTTTTGAATCAAAGTAGAGGAAGAGAGAGAAAAGGGACTCCTCCTTCCTCCCTCATCATCTTCACTCTCTCTCATCGTCGTCTCATCGCCGGGGGTGGTGGTGGTGGTGGTAGTTGTTCGGTGGTGAAGAAGAAGAATATGAATAAGAAGAATAAAAATAAGAATAATTAATTTTAAAAGTGAATTAAGAGAATTAAAATAAAAGTTAATAATAATTAATAAGAATAAGAGATAATTTTATATTTTTAAAGTGAAATTAAAATATTTAAAACATAAAAGTATTTTTTTATATTTTTAAAATAAGACATACATATTATATATATTATATTATTAATTTTTATTAATATTATACATATTATAAATATTTTGGTAAAGAAAAAGAAAGAAATTTTTATTATTTCTTTATGTTTATAAATATTAATTTATTTATGTTTATAATTTGCATTATTTCTTTTTTGTTTAAAAATTTTAAAATTTTTTGGTCTTCATCTGATTAAATATAAAGTCAACATGTATTGTACATGCCACATAATCAATGGTGTTATTTTATTTTATTTTTTATCTTGCCACATCGAAAATAAATTTTTTTTTTTTTTTCAATGCCACGTGTGTAATTTGTTAACGTCCGTCCAAGAAATTGGACAGAATGGGCTTATTGAACATTTTTAAAAAGTTCAGTGGGCTAATTGAATATTTTAAAAACACAGTGGCCAATTCGTAAATCACTATAACCACAGTGGCCAAAAAGTGCTTTTTGCCCTTTTTTTAATGGACCTAACTGATCAAAAAGGATGAGACTGGGGTGAAAAGTGCTAAGGTTAAAAGTTTAGGGCTCTTTATGCAAGAAACATGGGTGAAAAAATGTAAACTAATAAACTTTGGGGCAATATTTAAATGGAGAGCGGAAGTTTGGGATACTAAAAGGTAATTTGCAAGGTTTTTTAATTTAAATTAGGAAAGTTAAGGTAGGGGTGGACATTTTTTCTGTTTTTTTCGATATTCGAACAAACCTAACCAGTTTGAACCAGCCGGTTCGAGACAACGTGAAACCGGTTTGGGATCGGTATTTTTAACTCGTATATATCGCTTATTCGGGATTGGAATGTTGTTTTGCTTATTCGGTATATCCCGTACCGAATCGATATACTGGTTTATTTGTACAGGACCTCACTTCATCTGCCAAATCTGAAATCTCCCTTCATTTCTCATACTCTCACAATCTCACTTCATCGATCTTCATCTCCCAAATCAGAGAAACTCTCTCACAGTTTCGCTCTCCGATTCTCCCGTCCGTCTCACACTCTCACTTCATCTCCCCAAGGCCTCAACTCTCACAAGGTAATTTTCCCCCTTTTCTTTTTAAGATTTGAGGATTTCTACGAATGTATGTTTTTGGGTTGATCATATGCTTCTTGTTACTTCTATCTGTTTTTGGGTCTCATCTGTTTTGGTTGATTTGATCCCTTTTAACTTTTTTTTTGATATTCAGATTAGTTTGATCTGTTTTCTTCTTGGAAGCATCTCTGTTTTTGGTGCTCAAGACTTGTTTTGGAATCTGCAAAATTCTTAAAGGTGCTTCTGATGATTATGTGGTTCCAGGGCAGTGTGGTTATGGTTGTTGTGCAGCTCCTAGCAAGGTTCGAGTTTGTTGATTAGAAGGAGCTTCCTTCCTTTTTCTAGTCAAGCTCCTTATCTTGTAAATAGGCTCTATCAGTCTGCAATTGTTGGTAAAGAAATAAACAGATTTTGTTTCTACATGATGTATGCATTCTCTTAGAATACACTAGGACCACATTGAGAACTTTTTGGTATAGTTATTAAATGATTATGACAACCGGTATAGTTGCGAGTAAAAATCTGTACCGAACCGGCTAATTGGTTCGGAATATCGGTACCAGTATCGATATCGGTACATACTTTTAGGTACTTTTAATAATCGGTATGGTACAGTTCAGACCGGTCCGGTTCGGTTATATATCGATGAACAGTCTTAAGTTAGGCTTGCCTTCCTATCTCCAAAACAATGTCGCAACAACAATTTTTTTTTTTTTGAAAAAAGTATATCAAATATGATGTAGGACGGAAATTGATGAACAAATAATTAATTGAAAGTGGTAAATCAATAAGGAAAATTAAAAAAACTAGTGTGATCTAACCGCAGGAGAACCACTACCCCTAGGGTTTCCCAACCGCAGTGAGGAGGAAAAATACTGATCGCAACCAATAGTCAAAATAATTTCAATATCAAAGTGTCTCCAATAATCTGTCATGACTTGGGTATTTATAATAAAAAGAAACTCTAATAATCCTAAAAGCCCATTAACAATTGGGCCTCTAAATAAATAACCCAATACTGAAATAAACTAATAAATAACAAGTTCACAAACTAAATAAATAAAAAGACACTGATAAATAAATAACTAAATAGTGAATCATCTACGACGACGACGTCTCATGGATTAATCCCTATCAAGACACTTGTAACACCACAGTCCCACATAGAAAAATATGAGAAAAATTTATCTATACTTAAGGAATTAAGTTATTACCAATAGTACCTTCAAGTCATGACCTTTTGAATGAGACTGTGGTGGGCTAAGATGACCTAAGAAGATATTATTGAGTCAGTGGTTTAACTCCTTATTTGGATGGATTTGATTCGATTTAGACTTGGGATTTGACCCAAGATTTGTTCCGGACTCGGGATTTGACCCGAGTTGTTTCATATGGTATCAGAGCCGACTCTCGAAAGCTCGGGTCGGGTCGCGCATCCAATTGGGTTGCCAGAGGTGAGGACACGAAGGCTGGTGGTATTTTCCCACAATGGAGAAAAGGAGGTTCAGAGGTTGGGACACGAAGTCAGTCGGTATTATCCCACAGTGGCTAGAAAGGCAAAGATCTATGGATTGTGTGTGTGATCGGTTCTGACGGGGACTTCAGAAATTTAAGTGGGAGAGTTTGTAATACCTCAGTCCCATATCGAAAGATATAGGAAAAATTTGTATGTACTTAAAGAATTAAGTTACTATCAATAGTACTTTCAAGTCATGACCTTTTGGGTGAGCCTGTGGTGGGGTAAGATGACCCAAGAAAGATTTTATTGAGCTAGTGGTTTAACTCCTTATTTGGATGGATTTGATTCGATTCAGACTTGAGATTTAACCCAAGATTCGTTCCGGACTTGGGATTTGACCCGGGTTGTTTCAACACTAATCTCATACTTAAGATATGCATAGATTGAATTTCAATGAACTTTCTTCTTCACTTTGTAGGGTAGATTCCTATATTTCTCATAAAAGCATGGAAGATTGCAAAAAAACAAAATGGGCAATGGAGCTTTTTGCTTGTACTTCTTGCCATGGATTTTGGATTCCTTTCTAGGACATTTTTTGATGAAAATTAAAAATCCATATGCTGCATCTAGAAGAATTGTACATGTATTGTATTCTTATTTACTTCCTTTTTATCTCCCTTCACGAAGTGGTCTTCTGTGTTCTGACACATTGTGGGAAGCATTATTATCTTGTAGAGTACATCTATCTCACACCTGAACTTGATCTAAAGTTCTAAACGTGATTAAAGTACCACATATCACTCTTAGTTGGCGATGCAGTAGCAATTCTGGAAATAGTGGGAACTCCCAGATAGCAGGTTGCATGAAGCCAATTTAAATTCATATAACGACACACTCCCACAAGTTGCACAAATGATTAATCGACCAGTTTTAATTCATATCATGGGTCACTCCTACCATAGTTTCACAAATGATCAACTGAGGAAGTTTTGTACAGGTCCTAGATAGTAGGATGCACCAAACCAGTTTAAATTCATACCACAAGTAACTTAGCCTTTTCTGTTGTCCTATGCTACGGTGCTACCCTCATACCTCGGCAGCTCTCCTACAAAAATGTATCAATCATCTTGAGCCTATGAATTTTGTGCTTTTGTATTCTGGAAATAGACAAAAGTAAAACATATATTCTTAGAACAAACTCTAGTACGAGGAACAAATAAAAACTTTTTTCACAATAAACAATACACTCCCTACCAATGACACTACTTTTGGCTTACAGTTAGTATCATTGATTGTTTGGTCATTCATACAAAAATGCGACAACCTAGCTGAAAGTTGAAACTTTTTTATTTAAGCATATATTATAGTTAGGTGGACCAAAATTAGTTGATTTGAACTATACATTCTATTTTTCATTTTTTATTTGCGTTAGTAAGTGGGTGATGGACACTCTAATATTGTGATTACACTCCTAACAGATCCATTATTTTTCCCATTATCAAAAATATCAGGTGTGGGTCATATGACCATAATATCTATGCCCTTGATTATAGAGGTTATTGCTGTATTTACAAGCTTCCTTGTGAAGGTAGTATATATGGGTCACCTGCAATTGATGAGGTTTGTTTTTTCCTTGCCATTATTCATAAACTATTATGCTTTTTACTCTTCTAGAACTCTTTGAAAATGATGAGTTACAAACTGCTCTTACTTATCAAAAAATAAAAATAAACAAATAAATGAAAACTTACAAATGGCACTAAAAGGATAATCTATTATAGATAGCGCATCTAACAATTTCTATTATGCTTTACTGCTCCTTAACATGTTTAAGTGTGCAACCCACTTTGCACTTGGAGTGACAAACCAAGGTGCATCATAATACAGAAACAGAATGCAATTGCATTTCTTGTCTACCCCTACTTTGTAATCTCTTACTTTCTCTCTAAATATAATCTTCTTCTTTTATCTAACAAAAATAATGACACTTTTTAGTTTCCTGCTGCCTGTAAAAGGAAATGATGGAAAAAGGAACTCGTGGGCAACTGTTCTCCTTTGTATAACTCACTTGTATTGATGAAACCTTTAGTTATAAAAAAGTACTTATATTGATTAGTAGGAATTGTTTTTTCATTTTAAATTCAGGTGCACGACAAACTTTATGTTGCTGCTACTAGTGGTCTCATGACAGCAATATCCATTAAGGTATATAATTCCTAGTCTCTAGCTGGGTTTCCAGTATTATTATCATAATATAGCATGAATTTCATGTCTATGATCTAAATTGAAGAATTTTTTCCTGATTTGAACATTCCCTCATTCATGCTCTCACATTGTTCTGCAGAAAATTATCATTTTCTAATCCAGAAAAGATTTGCGTTGCGACTAAAAGATGTCGACTTTTGTTGCGAGTAGACTCATCAACCAATTGCCCATGTATCTGTATTATTTACAATTTTACATACTATGCCATTGTGTCTACTTGCAAGAAGAGTCAATATGTTTTTGTTGCAATATATAGGACTCTTTCTGATTTTCTGAGTTATTGATGAGAAGCCACTTGCCTCTCTTTCTCTCTCTCTCTCTCTATATATATATATATATGCATATATATATATATATGTATATATATATATAAATGCTCTTTATTTCTGGGTTCGCTTAACGGATGTAAAATTTTCCCAGTGTAAGAATGGCTTATATCTGGTTTTCTCATTTTCATATAATTATCAATAAATTTTTTGATGTCCTTGTTTGATATACCAAATATTCAGGCTTGGACTAATTTTCTTATAGGGACATGAGAAGCAATGAAAGGATTTTTTACACTGTACGCCAATGGTTCTTAGTTTCTTTGTCATCTTTAGTGTGCCTTCTAATGGAAATGGACTTTGCATGTGTATTTCTTTTTGTTGTGGTTTATCATAATTTTGATATGTTTATTGTATGCTTGTTGTGCAGGCAGTGCCATTCGGTAAACTGTGGTTGCAAGACTTAGGAGCACCTGTTTTTGGCTCTCTCTCTGTCGATTGTAATAATGGAAATGGTATTTGTAGTTCCAATTTATCATCAAACTTTGTACTCATGCATCATGACCTGTTATAGTTTCTTTGAAAGACATTACATTAGGCCATCAGTCAAGATCTCTGAAAGAGCAAAACATAATAAACAGAACCTTTATATGCATATCAGGGGACTGACATGGTTCATCCTGATTCCTGAATATTTTTAAATAAAACAGCCATTTCTGTGCCTTGTTTCAATAAGACCCCTGGGATGACAGTCCATATATATTTCTTCCTAGAATCAATACTTCGGAAGATTGTTTTTCGGGAAGTTGTTACATATTCGTGCTCACATCTGCTTGGATATATGCTTTTGTTTCTGTATTTTGGATAATACCACTGTACTTAAATCACTTTTTCTGTATGGTTTTGCAGCCATTTGTAGCTTGGTGATCGGGAATGTTGTTGCATTAGATGCAAATGGATCCATTATATGGAGGGTATGAAGTTAAGTTTTTATTTGAATAAATGTTCAAATTCTACAAGTGAGAAGTGGGGGATCACCAGAAGCAGGCTACATATTGATTAACTACTCTTTGGTTGAGTTACTGTGAACTCATTAAACAGTATTATTTACTGTATTTTGATTCACCATAGTAGAATTAAATGTCTTTGGGGGTTTGTCATTTTCATTGAGAGTACATTTGGCTTCACTTAAGGCCAGTTTACACAATATGATGAGTATGCAAAACACCTACCCTTTTGATGTAGTGAACTCGGCCACTAGGAATGCAAATTTCTTCTTTCAAAATGTATAAATTTTGTTTTGTATTTTCTTATTGAATGTCAACTGAATGAATCATCACAAAACTTGGTATATCGAAAATCTCTAGAAATTGATTGCAATGACCAAACTATGACATGTATTAGATTACTTTTGATGGGTTTGATAGGAGCATCTTGGGGATTCCAGGAAAGACAGAAAAGGAATTCACACTTGGTCATTTTCATGTCTATATCTTATCTGTGGTCTTCTAAATAAAATGCACTAATTTACCATTGAATCTAGTTTCCATACCATAGTAGAAGAACGATTAGGAGTTTCTTGTAAATCAACTTTTATACATGCACATGCATCTCTTTGGTTCAATATCTTAGATGCTATTGTTATTCTTACTTTTTTTTTCTTTCTTTCTTTCGTCGGTGTTTCTGGATGCAGTCAAAAACTGGCGGCCCAATATTTTCTGGACCCTGTATATCTCATGTACTACCTTCACAGGTAACCATTTCAGGAGTCATGGATCTTTTTCAAGTTACTTTAGAAATTGAGACACTGATGTTACCATGTGTTAGTTGTCTCGAAATTCTAATATCACTAGCAATTAGAGTTTTTTTCCACATATTTTGTGTTTTATTCTGTTTGTAATGGTGACGAAATTTCCACTATACAAGTTCGTAGAATGTTAGGTGTTTAAATAATGTCACAATCAATACTTTTGAGTACTCAATAACGACAGTCTACATGTGAATAAGAAGTATTTGTCATCAGGTTCGTTTCTTGTCCAGACATTCTTTTGTGCCAGATAATTTGGCAAACCTGATCCCAACTAAAAGTTAAAGTTTCATTTGGAAGAAAAATCTAGAACTCACTTGGATTTCTGCTTGCACCTCTCAAACTTTGATAGGTTTGTATAAATTAGAGCATTCTGTAATACTCTTCTCATCCTTGTTGATGATGAGCCAAGCCTTTGTGCCAGAGAATTTGGTTAACGTGATCTCATAGCGTTGTTATAACCAAAACCTGTCCAAAATTAGCACCAGATGAGTTGTTCGATGCGAGAAACCAAATAGCATAAAAAACCAAATGATCTTAAACTATGGTTATATCAATCATAGGTTTTTTATTTACCTAATATTTTAAAGTTTTTGTCTTCAGGTGCTCATATGTTCAAGAAATGGAAGTATATATTCATTTGAATTGGTAAGAATTTTAAGTTTAATAATGTCAAGAGCTTTTTATTGTTTATATATTTAGAATTAGTCTCCATTTTCCTTAGTATGAGCCCTATAGTCTGGTCTATTAAATCATAAAGCAGAGTTGTATTCCTGGTATAGAATTCAAAGTTCATGAGATTCTCCTTAATCTCAGAAATATTTTTGAAGGATTCAGATTCTGAGCTTAAGATTCAATGGGAAATAGCTCTACTACGTTTATTCACCCCTTCATTAGTAGAAAGGAGGGTAAGTATTAAGCAAACTAACATTGATATTAGAGATATCTGGAAGATGTAATACTATGTCCATATAAGTTATCTTTTTCTTTACTATCATCAGTTATATCAAAAAATATCACAATATAAACCACCTAAGCTTTTATAACGAGTGTTAACTCGAATTGTTCTCTGGTTTAAAATTTTCTGGTTTCAAGTCTTTCTACTCGCATTTCGTTTCCTCCATAATATTAGTAAAGCAGTCACTATATTTTTTATTTTTTGAATTATTATGGACCTGTTTCTCTTTTAATAAATGGAGGTGAGAGCTTGATTGGGTTCGGTCGTAGTTTGTCGTTCTTCTTTCTAGTCTTTATTATATTCTTGGTTAGGCCCTTTTTCTTTCTGTGCAGGTCTACAATTTCACGACGTCACATTATATTTTTCTCTTCTTACATCAATCTTTGTTTAGTATTGTACTTAATGGACTAATGCACGGACTAATGCACGTTTCCTACTCAAAAGGTGTAATGAGTTTATTAAAATCTATTTTATGAGTGACATGAGACTCACTATCAAAATTCATCGGACAAATTAATCGTTGTGTTCTACTGTACTAGCAATACTTAATAATAGTTGCAGATTAAAATTTCATAAACATGGAGATTTTGATGGAATTACTGCTCTACACGTTTTCACCCATAAACTTTATGGATCTTCATTTATATCATGACTTTCATTGCACGCTGATTGTGTTTGCACCTTCCCTCCAGGAAACTGGAGATTTACTCTGGGAATACAATATTAAAGATCCAGTTACTTCATCAGCTTATGCTGATGAGAACTTACATTTAGTATCTGATCCCTCACATCTATCAGAGAGGTAACTGACTGGACCTAAATGATCAGATTGTCTGAAACATCAATATATCCCTTTCATTTCACATTTGTCCATTTCATTTTCAGGTTGATATGTGTTTGTGCGAGTTCCGGAAGTATCCATGTACTGAGAATCAGTTTTGAAGCTGATGGAGAGACAAACCCAAAAGTTGTGGTTCAAGAATTTGCTAGGTTGGATCTACAAGGAGACATATTTTCTTCACCCGTGATGATTGGTGGCAGGATTTTTGTTGGTTGCAGGGATGATTATGTGCACTGCATTGAAGTTATGGCCCAATTTTCAGTGGAAGAATGAACTTGATGATATCTGCTATGTTTGTTTTCACTGTGTTACACTGGTCCTAGGAACAGTGTCAACATTAGTAGATGCATTTCTGCATCCTAGTCATATCGGATAGAGTCTAATGGTGACAAGTTTTTGGTTGCAATTGTCGTTCAAAGGTCTGTATTAGTGTGTAACCCAGATTCTCAACCTTCGGAGAAGCTCTGATCTTATTCATCAAAGAAGTCTTGACATTGCCAAACCTCAAGGACATCCCTCAAGTATTTTCATCGAAAAAAGAGCCGATGGCTTCATGAGCATAACAGGAAATGTGCATCTACAACAGTTCGTCTATGTTCCAATGGCAACCTTTTGGGTTGCCATATATTTTCCAGACTAATACTTTACATCAAAATGAAGGCTTCTAATTGTATCATTTCACATGGCAGTTACTACGAGATCATGCTCTAGTGGTAAGTGCCTTTTCGGGTATATATCTTTAAACTGTTGTATATTTGTTGGTTGGTACATAACTTCTGACATCCAATGGCAACACATCTTCAAAAAACAGGTTAAAGAAAAATATGGATAATGTCAAACATCCATTTTCTGCAAAAGACATCACGCCAACACTAGCTTTACAGCCTGACCTAGTCCACTCTTCCAAGCACTCTGAATCGATGACACCCCGACTCAATGATTACAAACTGTGTGATGGGGAGAATCACACTAACTGCAAAAGCTGCAGCGTGACAACTTGCTTTTCATTTTATTCCAACGCAGGTACGTGTATTTGTATATGGATTCCATTAATAGTTGCAGCTAGCTTATAGGGTGAGTTTTTTTTTGATAAAAAATATAGGATTTTAGCTGAGTACACGGGTGCTGTGGCCGTGCATGTGGGTTTATTAGCAATTGAATGGAATCCTTTTGGTGATTTTCCTGGGGAAGGCAGATATGAAAAAATACTGCTCAAGTATAGAGACAAGGATGACTGTTATTTTATGAGTTAAATTATCCTGCTAATAGGAATTTCGTAACTTGAAAATAGCTGGATGAATTACATTATTTATTTATTTATATTTTTGAGAATGATGAATTACCATTCAATTCATATTGAGACTGTCTTTCAGCACCTATTCACGAGGGAATGCTAATTTTAATTCTTGGCATAATTTGACAATAATCATTTTCTTCCCCAATAACAAACCTTAACATGTAAGAAAACGTTTAAAAGTCAAAAAGAGTCAAATGTTAAATTATTAAACTTATCATGGCTAGATTCTCGAATCAGGTGCACTTGGGGTGGAAGATTAGTTTTTCCTGAAAGTCAAGCAGACACATGAAAGATGAAACACATAATATTACTGTTCCACTTTGTGCCATACTCATATATAAATATATGAAAAAAATGTATATACATAGTCGACGACGTTTTTTTGGGTTATAGTGACGGTTCATCCGTCGTTATAGCTATTCTGGTCTATGGCAACGGTAGTCCAAAAAAATCGTCGTCATAGACGACTGTGTATATTCAAAATATATATATACGAAAAGGATCAAGGGCATACCTTTTGATCCTACATACCTTGCATACCTTCTTTATTGACGGACCGGATGACGGTTCTATCCGTCGCTATATGTTGTCGTTCATTAAAAGTTAAGACGACGGTTCTCTGATATAGCGACTGACCAAATTGTCGTCTGGTCCATCGCTAAAGAGGATGAACATGGTATGTAAAATAAGGGGGTGAGCCCTTGAAATGGACTATATATATATATATATATATATATATATATATATATATATATATATATAGGGAATGATCCATTGTGATGCCTCCAAAATAACCTATTATGAGTCGTCAAATATATGGTACATAAATCAAATAAAAACTTCTTTTATACAATACGACAAAACGTAGCTGAGAGTTTTTACACGAATATTATCTCATAGACAATATTCAAATTCAAATTCAATCCTCATTACATTTATTATCACACTAAATAATGAGGACTGCTAAAACAACCATCTCGGACCGTCACTCAATTCCTCGACTAGTCCCGGCTACGTTCTCATTTTCTGAAGAGAACAATGAAAGCAAAAGAGTGAGCTCAACTAGCCCAATAAAAAATATTATAACTAAGATAATGCAGAATAAATTATCATTAGCCTTCAACAGTGTTAAACTGATAAAATATAATAAACATCAAGTTTAACTGTATCGAAACAATCAATTCATTAGAAGATTCAAGTAGAGCATGATATCTACTACCTTATATGATTTAAAAAATTTATCATCAACTTTATAGCTGAGACTCAGCTTAACAAATAATCCATATCACTGAATTATCCATGCACTACGGGCCAAGGATATTCATTAGTATCACATCCACAAATTATCCATGCACTACGGGCCAAAGATATTCGTGTAATCACCAATGATCATGATCATGCCAACAACTGTCCATCAATGCACTACAGGCCAATGAGGATTTTTATCACATCATTTGTAACATTACGGGTCATGATTATACTGAATGATCCCTGGTCATAATCATACCAATCAACAGTCCATCTATGCATGTAAGCCAAAGATGACTTTCATCACAATATAAGCACGAAGATGATGACAATGATATAATGATTCAATTAAATGGAAGCAAATGATAAATTTTAAAGATTTATAATTTAATTTATCCAGAATTCAATAATGTCCAAATTGTCAACATGATACTGCTTTGTGGAATAAAATTCAAGAATAATATTGTATCAAAAAAATGATTTGGATCGAAAAGAAATCAATTTTTGTCATTAATAGTATCCCGGTTGAATAGTTACCGAGTGAATAGTACTCCGTGAATAGTACTTTGTGAATAGTACTCGTGAATTGTACTTCGTGAATAGTACCCGTAAATAATACTTTGTGAATAGTTGTAAAACCCCAACTTTTTGAATAAAGATGAATTTTCTATAAATATTATTTTTGAATATTATGGAGTAAAATTGATATAATGTTATAGTTGTGGGTAATATTTATAAATTTTACAAAGTACGCAAGTTGTTATATAATATTCGATTGGTGGGAGAATATTCGTTTTAACAGAAATATTAAATAACCAAGACAATCATTGGTGGACTCCATAACGAAATTATTGTGTCGAATTGAGAAAACGACAAAAATAATTTATGAAAATAACGGCGGAAGTTTTACTGTTACCTATAAACACCCGGTGTTAAAAGTACAAAGAATGTCTGGCGTGGTTGCATAGTAGCACACACAGATTATTATTGATGCTTACGTGATAAGTCACTCGGGTTTTGTTGGTATTATTAATGTAATAATACAAAAAATCTTTTTATATAAAGCAGAATACTTTTATAAAGTTATTTTATAAATAGAATATATTATATTCTATTATGCATAGTGTCTGTATAGTGTTTTGCATATAGTAATTTTTTTATATAAAGCAGAATACTTTTATAAAGTTATCTTTTATTAGACAATAATTAGAATATATTATATTTTATTATGCATAATGTTTGCATAGTATTTGCATAGTAAAATCTTTTATAAAGTTATTCATTTTATTAGATTATAAATAGAATATATTATATTTTATTTAAAAAATTTTGCTTTAAATATGGACCGTCAGATTAAAGTAAATCAATCTGGACCGTTCATGAGTTAATTACTATGTAGTCCATTTTTCTATAAATGGAAGTTCATTCTTTCATTATTTTCTTACGAATTCACTGAAACTCTTCACTACTTATATATCCAGTACTCTTCTTCTTAAGGTAGCGAATATTATTTGTTGTACTTGTAAGGGGTGTTATTCTTTTGTATTCATGAAGAGAACTTATGTTATTCCATTCTTTATTATTCATTGGAATAACTCATATCACGCAGCTACCCTATACTTGGTGACATTCTCTTCTATTATTCCGTCTTTTACTATTCATTTGGAATATCACGCTCAGACGTTTCTGTGGGACTGATTAAAAGTCTTTATTATTATTACATTGGAATATCACGTGCATGCGCGTTTTTACGCGGACCGATTCCGTCTTTATTATTATTCTTTGGAATATCTCATGCATGCGCTTTTACGCGGACTCGATCAAATCCTTATTAGTATTACATTGGAATAACCTGTCTATGCAATACCGCATGCATGGTAATTTCATTGTTATTCCATTCTTTATTATTTCATTGGAACATCGCTTGCGGTGTAATTTACTTTGACACGGTTCAGATTATTTAGTATACATTGGAATAACTCGCATACTGTCAAAATCGCATGCATGGTGATTTATTTTGTTATTCCATTCTTTATTATACTCAGTTGGTTAAAGTTTTGACTTCTATACTCCATGAAATTAGTGGAATATCCTTGATAATTGCGCTTCATCCAGTATCTTTTCATGGAAATATTCTTATGAGCATTCTTGAATTTTACTCTACAAAGTAGTATTATGTTGACAATTTGGACATTATTGGCTCTTGGACAAATTAATTCTTGAACTTGTTTTATTGAATTCTTATATCATTGTCATCATCCTCATATTTATATTTTTGAAAGTCATCTCGTGGCCTCAGTAGTGCATAGATGGACTTGGTATGATTATGACCGAGGATTATTCCGATTGTAATCATGAGCGTAATGTTACAAATGATGTGGTAAAAGTCCTCATCGGGCGTAGTAGTGCATTGATGGACAGTTGTTGGCATGATCATGACCATTAATGAATACACAAATATTCTTGGCCCGTAGTGCATGGATAATTGTGGTCGTTGTGACACCCCCAAAACAGGTATACAACACCCATTCTGAATCGCCAAATACATGGTACAGAAACAACTACAACTTTATTAATACAACATAAAAACTGTGAGTTTAAATACAAATATTGTCATCTAGACAATATCCACACTCAAATAAGTCCTCATTCCAATTATTGATACATTATTTTATAAAAATGGTGAGGACTACTAAATAACTTCTAGAACCATCATTCCATACCCCGACTAGTACTCGCTACATTCTCGCCTCCTGAGAAAAAAATGGAACAAAAAGGAAAAGGGTGAGCTCAACTAGCCCAGTAAAGAATATTGTGACTAAGATAATACAGAACAAATTATCGTTAGTCATCAACAGAGAAAAATCTAATAGAATACAATAGACAACAAGTTTTAAATCAATATTCACAGCGGAAATAATAATTCATTAGAAGAGTTAAGTAGAGAATGCAAACTACTATCTTCTATATATGAATTTAAAAGTTCATCGTCTATCTTTTATCCCTGTAACATCAATCAATATATATCTGGAATCAAATATTCATCTTTGCACTACAGGCCAAAGATATTCATCAGTTTGTCATGTTCATTTAAACACCTGTTCATCTTTACATTACAGGCCAACGATATTCATCAGAAATCATTAATCTTTGCATTACAGGCCAAAAATATTCAATTATATCATCATTTAGGAATGAGGATGATGAAAAATATTTTAAAGAAAACGAATCCAGTGAAACAAAAGAACAAATATTAAGGATTCGTACTTTAAATAATCCAAGTTTAAAAATACTTCATAAATAACCAGAGTGGAGTAAAATTTAAGAATGATCAAAACATGGATACAATCAAAGCTATTATCCATAATAGATATTTTGGACGAAAAACGAAAAATTTAATTTTTCTGTGAATAGTGCCGTATTCGTGAATAGTGCCGTATACGTGAATAGTGTCGTATACATGAATAGTGACTCCGACACTAAAAGATAGAAATTTCACAAAAAGATCATCATGCTTCGTGAATAGTACTCATGAATAGTAACTCGTGAATAGTAACTCATAAATAGTAATTCGTGAATAGTAACTCATGAATAGTAACTCATGAATAGTAACCCCGACATGAAAAAGTTTCAAATTTGATAAAAAGTTTCAACCAATATTTCGGCATAATGATATTGAAGAAATAATATCATTATTTTTTTAAAAAAAATAATATCCCTTACCTTGTAAAGACAGTACTTCTAGTTGAAACACTGGATATAAGCTATGACTTGAACTTACACCGTATAGCAACACTCAAAGTATTAAAATACTCACAAGAATACGCTCAATATATCGAGAGAGAAATCTGTAGTTTCTGGTGTGATTTTCAATTCTAACCTAAGCACCCTATTTATAGGAAAATGCTTAGAACACCGAAGTAGAAAATTTAATAAAATATTAATATATATATATTAAAATTTTCTACGCACTCATACCAGCTGATTTCCAACTCTTAACACATGCCTATAAATAACAAAAATGTTTTTCTAACTAAAAATAATTAAAACTTCCAAAATCAATTATTTCAGAACTTCAGAACTTCAATAATTCATAATAAATAGTCCTTTTATCAGAAAATTCGAATCTCGCGACTTTTTATAGGAAATTCAATTCTCTACAACTTTACAGAAGAAAGTTTTTCCAAATTCTAAATAAAAATTGACCGAAATCCACATACGGATGATTTTACAAGCTATAATCAAATTTCAGTCAAGAAATAGGCCCACGGACATGTTTAACATGTTTTAAACAACTTTTGCAACAAAAATACTACTCATCCTCATATACTCATATATCCCACATTCATTGTAAAAATATCCCCATTATTATATTATAATAATATAATAAAATATTATTTTATCAGAAAAGATAAAATATCAATTTTTAACAATTGTCACTTTAAAAATTTCTCCATCATATCCACATAAAATTAATATTTTCTCATCATATAAATCAATAATTAATTATTCATAAATAAATACTGAGAATCATGATCTTTGTGACGGTAGTTCCGGAAAGGGGCTTTCGATAAAGATTTCTCCTTCTTGGTATGATTGAGGTGACCAAACCTCTCCTTAGAGCGAGAACTTTCTAGACATTGCCAATAATATTTTGTAATAATATTATTAGGATAATATGAATTATTGCTCAGATAATAAAAATTGTGTAGTGATGATGATTGAAATAACGATAATATAAAAAAAATCATCATGACAATTATTGAATCAATAAAATAAAATCTTGAACATTAATTCTTTGTAACAATTATTGAGTAATGCCTTCTTACGTAAGAATCAATAATTGGTGCAATCTGGTAATCTTCTTGTTCGGCAACAGCGTATTCTTTGTGTTTTAACCACCGGGTATTCCAAGCGATGATACTTGGTAACAAGCTATATTTATTATTTATAACAACTTATACTTGTCATTTTCTTCATCAATTGCTTTTTAGTTATGGGGCCCACACGAAATTTCTTGCGAGTAAATACGAATATTCTGACGTGAGAATATTCCACGACAAACGAATATTCTCAAAACAATGATGAGTATTTTATAACCACTTGCTTATTTGAAAAATTTTAGCATTTTACCCATAACTAACCACATTAATCAAATCAACCCTTACTATTTCAAAATGATAAATAGAGAAAATTAAATTTCATTTATTAATAATTTGTGGAGAAACCATGCTATTGAGGAAATGACACGGGAGTTGGAAACGGAAATGAAAGCGAGGTATCCTCATCTTTTGAAAAACACAGAATCGTCGTCAATTTCGAGGACGAAATTTCATAAGGAGGGAGGTTGTAAGACCCCAAATTATTAATAATTGAAATTTAATTTCCTCTATTTATCATTTTGAAATAGTAAGGGTTGATTTGATTAATGTGGTTAGTTATGGGTAAAATGCGTAAATATTTCAAATAAGCAAGTGGTTATAAAATACTCATTGTTGTCGGAGAATATTCGTTTGGTCGTGAAATATTCTTGTTGTCGGGGAATATTCAATGACGACGGTCGCAGCTTTGTGTGGGCCCCATAACGGAAAGCAATTGGATGAAGAAAACGACAAGTATAAGTTGTTATAAATAATGGTGCGGTTATTGCTAATTATCTTGTTGGAATACAAATTGGTTAAAAACACGATGTACGGCGTTGTTGAATAAGAATACGCGGTATTGCACCAATTATTGATTCTTACGTAAGAAGGCATTACTCAATAATTGTTACAATAATTAATGTTCAGTATTTTATTTTATTGATTCAATAATTGCTGCGTTGATTTTTTTATATTACTGTTATTTCAATCATTGTCACTACACAATATTTTTCATTATCGGAGCAATAATTCATATTATCCGAATAATATTATTAGAAAATATTATTGGCAATGTCTAGAAAGTTACATCTAAGGAGAGGTTTGGTCACCTAATTGCTGGCGTCAAGAAGAGAAATCTTTATTGGAAAGCCCTCTTTCTTGGGAATGGCACAGTTGCCGATCTTTGTGATCTCGTAATATTATTTGTGAATAATTAATTATTAATTTATATGATGAGAAAATATTGATTTTATGTGGATATAGATGGAGAAAATTTTAAAGTGACAATTGTTGAAAATCGATATTTTATCTTTTATGATAAAATAATATTTTATTATATTATTATAATATAATAATGGGGATATTTTTAAAATGAATGTGGGATATATGAGTATATGAGGATGAGGAGTATTTTTGTTGCAAAAGTTGTTTTAAAACATGTTAAACATGTTCGTGGGCCCATTTCTTGATTTGAAATTTGATTATAGCTTGTAAAATCGCATGGTTTATGATTTTTGGTCAATTTACATTTGGAATTTGGAAAAACTTTCTTCTGCAAAGTTGTAGAGAATTGAATTTCCTATAAAAATTCGCGAGATTCGAATTTTCTGATAAAAGGGCTATTTATTATGAATTATTGAAGTTCCGAGGTTCCAGAATAATTGATTTTTGGAAGTTTTAAATAATTATATTAACAAAAACATTTTTTACATTGTTGGGACTCATTTAACATGTGATTAGGTGGCTGATTTCAAATGCTAAGTGTGCGTAGAGAATTTATAATATAAATATTAATATTATATTAAATTTTCTGCTTTGGTGTTCTAAGTATTTTCCTATAAATAGGGTGCTTAGGTTAGAATTGAAAATCACACCAGAAACTAAAGATTTCTCTCTCTTTCTCTCTCTATAATATCGAGCGTATTTGTGAGTATTTTAGTACTTTGAGTATTGTTATACGGTGCAAGTTCTTTCAGCACTATATCCAGTATTCCAGTCAGAAGTACTATTCTTTCTGAGGTAAGGGATGTTATTTTATTCGAAAAATGATATTATTTCTTCAATATCATTATGTCGAAATATTGGTTGGAAATTTTATCAAATTTGGAACTTTTTCATGTTAAGGTTCTTATTCATGAGAGTTCTTATTCACGAGTACTATTCACACGAAGCGTGATGATGTTTTTTTTGTTAAATTTCTATCTTTTGAGGTCTGAGTTCTTATTCACGTATCGACTTTATTCACGTATCTGACCTTTATTCACGAATCGACACTATTCACGGAAAAATTAAATTTTCTTTTACGTGTCCAAGATTTATGTCTGTTATGATTCCTATCTTTGATTGGATCTATGTTTTGATCTTCATTCTTGAATTTTACTCCAATCTGGTTATTTATGAAGTATTTTTGAACTGGGATTATTTAAAGTACGAATCCTTAATACTTGTTCTTTTGTTTCACTGAATTCGTTTTCTTTAAAATATTTTTCATCATCCTCAGTCCTAAATGATGATATTATTGAATATCTTTGGCCTGTAGTGCAAAGATGAATGATTTCTTGATGAATATCTTTGGCTCATAGTGCAAAGATGAACAGGTGTTGAGATGAACATGACCGACTGATTAATATCTTTGGCCCGTAGTGCAAAAATGAACAGGTGTTTAGATGAACATAACCAACTGATGAATATCTTTGGCCTGTAGTGCAAAGATGAATATTTGATTCCAGATATATATTGATTGATGTTACAGGGATAAAATATCGACGATGAACTTTTAAATTCATATATAGAAGATAGTAGTTTGCATTCTCTACTTAACTCTTCTAATGAATTATTATTTTCGCTGCAAAGATTGATTTAAAACTGGTTGTCTATTGTATTCTATTAGATTTTTCCCTGTTGAGGACTAACGATAATTTGTTCTAAATTATCTTAGTCATAATGTTCTTTACTAGGCTAGTTGAGCTCACCCTTTTCCTTGTTGTTCTATTTTTCTTCTCAGAAGGCGAGAATGTAGGGAGTACTAGTCGGGGTGTGGAATGATGGTTCTAGAAGTGGTTCTAGTAGTCCTCACTATTCTATAAAATAGTGTATCAATAATTGTAATGAGGACTTATTTGAGTGTGGATATTGTCTAGATGACAATATTTGTATTTAAACTCACAGTTTTTATGTTGTATTAATAAAGTTGTAGTTGTTTCTGTACCATGTATTTTGACGACTCAGAATGGGTGTTGTATACCTATTTTGGGGGCGTCACATCACATCTTAGCCAGGGATCATATCCCTAAGCTTTGATACCAACTGTGACGCCCCCAAAATTAGGTATACATCACCCATCTTGAGTCGCTTTGGATACATGGTACGAATTCAAATACAACTTAATAATACAACTGTCGTGTACAATACGACAAAATATAAACTGTGAGTTTGAATACAAATATTGTCTACTAGAGAGTATACAAACTCAAAAGGAGTCCTCATTATAATTATTATCACACTATTTCACAGAATATTGAGGACTACTAATGCACCATCTAGGACCATCACTCCGTTCCCCGACTCGTCCCAGCTATATTCTCATTTCCTGAAGAGAACAGTGAAAGAAAGGGTGAGCTCAACTAGTCCAGTAAGAAATATTATGACTAAGATAATGCAGAATAATTTATCGTTAGCCTTCAACAGTGTTAAACTGATAAACTATAATAGACATCAAGTTTAACTGCAGCGGAACAAGAAATCCATTAAAAGAGTCAAGTAGAAAATAAAATCTACTATCTTTTATGATTTAAAAGGTTTTCATCTTTATTATCATTTGAGACTCGACTTAATAAATAATTCACATCACCGAATCACCCCTGTACTACGGCCAAGGATATTCTTTAGTATCACGACCACAATTATCCATGCACTACGGACCAAGAATATTTGTGTATTCATCAACGGTCCTACTCATGCCATAAAACAATTCATCTTTGCACCCTTGGCCGAAGAGAATCCATAGTCATAATCATACCAAAAACTGTCCATCAATGCACTACGGGCCAATGAGGACTTTTTCCACATCATTTGTAACATTACGCTCATGATTACACCGCATAATCTCTGGTCATAATCATACTAAGTCCATCTATGCACTACATGCCACAAATGACTTTCAACATAATATAAACATGAGGATGATAACAATGATATAAGAATTCAATAAAAACAAGTTCAAGAATTAATTTATCCAGGAACCAATAACGTCCAAATTCTCAACATGATACTGCTTTGTAGAGTAAAATTCAAGAATGCTCGGAAGAATATTTCCACGAAAAAATATTGGATGAAGCGCAAATATCAAGGATATTCCACTAATTTCATGGAGTATAGAAGTCAAAACTTTAACCAACCCGAGTATAATAAAGAATGGAATAAAAAAAAGAAATCACCATGCATGCGACACTTCGCATGGCATGTGCTATTCAACAGAATAATAATAAGCGGAACCGGTCAAAGCGAAATTCGATCGACGGGATGTTCCAACAGAATAATAAAGAATGGAATAACAATGAAATCACCATGCATGAGGTACTTCAGCATGACAAAGTTATTCCAACGAGAATACTAAATAACGAAACCAGTCGGCGTAAACGCTTGCAGACGGAAATTCAACGAGAATAATAAAGATCTGGAACCGTGTCCGCGTAAAGCGCATGCACGAGGATATTCAAGCGAATAATAAAGAATGGAATATTAGAAGAATTTCACCATGTATGCGAAGATTTTGCATGAGCGAGTTATTCCAACATAATAATAAAGAATGGAATAATGAAGAATTTCACCAAGTATAGGGTAGGTAGCAGGCGTATATAGGTTATTCAGCGTAATAATAAAGAATGGAATAACGGAAGTTCTCTTCATAAATAAGAAAGAAAGAGTACCCCTTACTTACGAGTACAACAAATAATATTTCCTACCTTAGAAAGAAAAGTCTTGGATATAGAAGTAGTGAAGTAGCGAGAACACTTTTCTTCTTTTCTCTCTATAGTTTCTCTCTAGAGTTTCAAGGTGAATTCGTAAGAAATAATGAAGGAATGAGCTTCATTTATAGAAAAATGGATTGCATAGTAACTAACTCATGAAGCGGTCCAGTTAATTTATTTTAATCGACGGTCCATATTTAAAGCAATTTTTTTAAATAAAATATAATATATTTTATTTATAATCTAATAAAACGAATAACTTTATAAAAGATTTTACTATGCAAACACTATGCATAATAAAATATAATATATTCTATTTATAGAATAATTTTATAAAAGTATTACATTTTATATAAAAAAGATTTTACTATGCAAAATACTATCTGAGACTTTATACAACACTATGCATAATAGAATATAATATATTCTATTTATAGAATAACTTTATAAAAGTATTACATTTTATTACATTAATAATACCAATAAAATAAAAGCTGAAAGTGACTTATCACGTAAGCATCAATAATCAATCAATACTGGTGTGCTATGCTACTAATGCCACCCGGCAGCGTATTCTTTTGTATTTTTACTATCGAGTAGTTCAACAAGATTAATAAAGTAAAACTTTCGCCGTTATTTTCATAAAATATTTTTGTCGTTTTCTCAATCCGACAATAATTCCGTTGCGGGGTCCACCAATGATTGTGCCATTGCATGAATATTCCCTGATAAAACAAATATTCCCCGACCAATCGAATATAATATGACAACTTGCATACTTTATAAAATTTATAAATACTACCCACAACTATAACATTATATCAAATCCACACCATAATATTCAAAAAAAAAATTTATTTCGAAAAAATTAAATCTTTATTCATAAAATCTGCGGTCTCACATCTAGACAATATACAAACTTAATGGGGTCCTCATTACATTTATTATCACACTATTTCACAGAATAGTGAGGACTACTAATGCACCATCTAGGACCATCACTCTGTTTCCCGACTAGTCCTTGCTACGTTCTCATTTCATCGAAGAGAATAATGAAAGTAAAAGGGTGAGCTCAACTAGCCGAAGAAGAAATATTATGACTAAGATAATGCGAATAAATTATCATTAGCCTTCAACAAAGTTGTTAAACCGATAAAATATAACAAACATCAAGTTTAATTACAGCGGAACAAGTAATCCATTAGAAGAGTCAAGTAGAGAATAAAATCTACTATCTTCTATGATTTAAAAGGTTTTTAATTACTTTTTATCGCTGAGACTCAGCTTAATAAATAATCCACATCATCCCTGCACTTCGGCCAATGATATTCATTAGTATCACGACCATAAATTATCCATGCACTACAGGCCAAGGATATTCGTGTATTCATTAATGGTCATGATCATGTCAACAACTGTCCATCAATGCACTACGGGCCAATGAGGACTTTTTCCACATCATTTGTAACATTACGGTCATGATTACACCGAATAATCCCTGGTCATAATCATACCAAGTCCATCTATGCACTACATGCCATAGATGACTTTCAACATAATATAAACATGAGGATGATGACAATGATATAAGAATTCAATAAAACAAGTTCAAGAATTAATTTATCCAGGAACCAATAACGTCCAAATTGTCAACATGATACTTCTTTGTGGAGTAAAATTCAAGAATGCTCAGAAGAATATTTCCATGAAAAGATACTGGATGAAGTGCAAATATCAAGGATATTCCACTAATTTCATGGAGTATAAAAGTCAAAACTTTAACCAACCTGAGTTAAAAGAATATATGAAACTGCAAATAGATTTTCACCCGCCATACGGTAATCACGTGAGCGAGATCATTTCCACAATTTAATAAGGAATGAATACGAAGGATCATTCACCATGCATGTGGTAATCCACATAGGCAAAGTTATTCCAACGAGAATAATAAAGAATGGAATAACATAAGGATTCAACATGCGTGCGATAGTAGATCGCAGACATGTTATTCCCAGCGAGAATAATAAATAATGGAACCGTGTGCAGGCGTAAGCGCTTACGAGACGAGGATATTAAACGAATAATAAATAATGGAAGCGAAGTAAGCATAAATGCATGCAGACATGATATTTCGCGAGAATAATAAATAATAGAACCCGGTCCGGCGAACGTTAGAGACGTGATATTAAGCGAATAATAAAGAGCGGAATATTAGAAGAATTTCACCATGTATGCGGTGCCGCAGATAAACAAAGTTATTCTAATGAGAATAATAAGAATGGAATAATGAAGAATTTCACCATGTATGCGTTACTTTGCATAGACAGGTTATTTCAACATAATAATAAAGAATGGAATAACAGAAGAATTTTACCAAGTATAGGGTATCCCGCGTATACAGGTTATTCCAACAGAATAATAAAGAATGGAATAACAGAAGTTCTCTTCATGAATAAGAAAGAAAGAATACCCCTTACGAGTAAAACAAATAATATCCCCTACCTTTGAAAGAAGAGTATTCCGACTGGTAGGGCGAGGATATACTCGAAGAAAACTTGTACTACACTCAAAGCTTTCTTAAACTCTAAAGAAATACGCTCAAGATTATAGAAGAAGAACTCTCTCTATAGTTTCTCTCTCTAGAGTTTCAGTGAATTCGTAAGAAATAATGAATGAATGAGCTTCTATTTATAGAAGAATGGACTGCATAGTAACAAATTCATGAACGGTCCAGATTGATTTACTTTTAATCGGATGATCCATATTTAAAGCAAAATCTTTTAAATAAAATATAATATATTCTATTTATAATCTAATAAAACGAATAACTTTATAAAAGTATTCTATTTTATATAAAAAGATTTTACTATACAAAATACTATGCGGAATAATTATGCAACACTATGCATAATAAAATATAATATATTCTATTTATAGAATAACTTTATAAAAGTATTACATTTTTTTTATATAAAAGTTTTTACATTTTATTACATTAATAATACTAATAAAACAAACTGAGTGACTTATCACGCAAACATCAATAATCAATACCCTGTGCTACTATGCAACCACGCGTATTACTGTATTTTTACTACCGAGTAGTTCAACAGTTTTAACGGTAAAACTTCCGCCGTTATTCTCATAAAAATATTTTTGCCATTTTCTCCATCCGAAATAATAATTACATTGCGGGGTCCACCAATGATTATGCACTGGTAAATGCGGATATTCTCTACGACAAAAAGAATATTCCCGACCAATCGAATATTATACAACAACTTGCATACTTTTCAAAATTTATAAATACTACCCACAACTATAACATTATCTCAAATCCACACCATAATATTAAAAAAAATATTTCGAGAAAATTAAATCTTTATTCATAAAATCTGGGGTCTCACAACATGCATGTGAATCAATAATACATACATGTGAACCAATAATTATAAACATATGAACTAATAGTAATTAATTGCTCATTTATCTGATTAATTATCCGATTGGTCAACATAACCTCCAGAAATTAATTATTATCAAAATAAATGTCGATTTTCACTACTACTAATAATTCTAACACAATGGAAATATCAATTTCATCTTTAATCAACACGAACTTATTCATCATTAATATTATAACTCACAATATTTAACAACCATATCATTCCCAAGAAAGATGAGGCTTTCCGATAAGGATTTCTTGCTATTGGCGCGCAATTAGGTGACCAAACCCCTTTCCTCGACAGAACTTTCTAGACATCGTTAATAATACAAATAATAATATGAATAACTTTGTCGTCTCAATTATTGATTTAATAATATAAAATATTATGCAGATGATACTGTGACAATAATTGAATCAATAATATGAGAGATATTATGCAGCAATTACTGTAGCAATAATTGAGTATAACTGAGTGACTTCTCACGTAAGCATCAATAATCAATACCGTGTGCTACTATGCAACCCACGCCAGACATCGTATTTTTTACCAATGGGTAGTTCAACAGTTTAACGGTAAAACTTTCGCCGTTATTTTTATAAAAAGATATTTCTGTCATTTTCTAACTACGACAATACTTCTGTTGTGGGGTCCACCAATGATTGTGCCTGTTATGACCCCAAAATAGGTCCATTCCATCCAACCCATTCTGAGTCGCCAAATACATGGTACGAAAAACAACTATAACTTTATTACAACAATTGTCGTGCAAAATACAACAACACATATGCTGTGAGTTTGGATACAAATATATGCCAACTGTAGCACGTCACAATGACACCTTACATAAAGGTATAGTCAAAAATTGTTTTAAAAATTAGAATCTTTGGGAAGTGCTCAAGAAAACCTTCGTACATGGGAGGCCATGCTTTTAGGTTATGGTAGATATCATATGGCCACAGAATTATCCTTGGTTGACCCAATAGACCCCAAAGAAAAACGAGAAGATTATTATCATATTCTTCCCAATGATAAGTCTTCTCTTGATATATCATTATCTCCACTGTCTCTAATTGGGAATTAAACTCCAAACAAACACCAAGATTATATAGATAGTGCTCGTAAATATACTCAGCAAGTGGATGAGCACAACCCTGTCTTATGATGACACGAGGTGGTATGTCATTAGACATCTTGTATGATAGTGGCAAACACCCTTCCAACGTTGGGTTCGCCTCACCCTAGTTGATTCACCAAATATAACTACTAAATGATGACCACCGTTCTATTTCCCTGTTATCCCCCGCTCGACCCAGCTACACTTTTATTATCTGAAAGGAATTGTGAAGCAAAAGGGTGAGCACAACTAGCTCAGTAAAGAATATCATGACTAAAGATAAATAAATTATCAATAGCCTTCAACAGTAATAAATCAAAGATTTAGAACATATGGTAGATGAAAAAACTTTTCAACCATAGTTGCAGCGGAACGAGCAATCCATTAGAAGAGTCAAATAGACTATAAAGTCTATTATCTTCTCCATGTTAAAAGTCCACCAACAATGTTTTATCCCTGTAACATCAATCAAAAATTCCTGTCCACAATCACATGTATAACTCATAATCGTAATTGTAGTTCTAAATTCCTTTTCTCATCCAGGACAAATATAATTTTTATCACCTGAAACATCAAAGATTATGGTTATACCAAATCACAGTTTATGTTCATAATCCTACTAATAAATTCATCTTTGCACTACGGCCAAATATATTCATCAACAAGTCATTTTTGCACTACAAGCCAAAGATATTCATCAACAAGTCATCTTTGCACTACAGGCCAAATATATTTATCAGTTGGTCATGTTCATCTAAACACCTGTTCATCTTTGCACTACGGGCCAAAGATATTCATCAGAAATCATTCATCTTTTCACTGGGCCAAAGATATTCGGATTTATATCATCATTTAGGGTGAGGATGATGAAAAATATTTTAAAAAAAAGCGAATCCGATTGAAACAAAAGAACAAATATTAAGGATTAAGTACTTTAAACAATTCCGATTCAAAAATACTTCATAAATAACCAGTGGAGTAAAATTCAAGAATGAAGACCAAAACATAGATCCAATCAAAGATAGTATCCGAATAGATATTTTGGACAAAAAGAAGAAGTTTCATTTTTTGGTGAATAGTGTCGTGATTCGTGAATATGTCGAGTATCGTGAATAGTAACTCGACACCAAAAGATAGAAATTTCAAAAAAAACATCATCATGTTTCGTGAATAGTACTCGTGAATAGTAACTTTCGTGAATAGTAACTCATGAATAGTAACTCATGAATAGTAACTCGTGAATGAAAGTAACTCATGAATAAGTAACCCCACATGAAAAAGTTCCAAATTTGATAAAATTTCCAACCAACATTACGGCATAATGATATTGAAGAAATAATATCATTTTAGAATAAAATAACCTCCCTTACCTCGAAAAGAATAAGTACTTACATTTGGAATTTGGATATAGTGCTAAAAGAACTTGCACATCAGTATATAGCAATACTCGAAGTACTAAAATACTCACAAAAATACGCTCGATATTATAGAGAGAAAAAGAGAGAGAAATCTGTAGTTTCTGGTGTGATTTTTAATTTTAACCTAAGCACCCTATTTATAGAAAAATGCTTAGAACACCAAAGCAGAAAATTTAGTAATATATATATATATATATATATATATATATATTAAATTCCTACGCACACTTGACTTCTAAATTTCAGCATCTAACAACACATGGGCCAACAATAAAAACGTCTTTCTAACAAAAAATATTTAAAACTTCCAAAAAATGATAATCAATTAATCCGGAACTTCAATAATTCATAATAAATAGCCCTTTTATCGTAGAAAATTGAATCACGCGTCTTTTTATAGGAAATTCAATTTCTACAACTTTGCGAGAAGAAAGTTTTTCCAAATTTCAAACAAAATTGGTAAGAAATCAATAAGCGGACAATTTTACTGCTATAATCAAAATTCGATCAAGAAATGGGCCCTACGAGACATGTTTAACATGTTTTTAAACAAATTTTGCAACAAAATACTCTTCCTCCTCATATATTCATATATCCCACATTCATTGTAAAAATATCATCATTATTATATTATAATAATATAATAAAATATTATTTTATCATAAAAGATAAAATATCGATTTTCAACAATTGTCACTTTTAAAATTTCTCCATCTATATCCACATAAATTTTCCTCATCATATAAATTAATAATTAATTATTCACAGATAATATTACAGAATCACAATAATGACAACCAGGCCGTTCCCAGGAAAGAGGGGGCTTTCCAATAAGAATTTCTCCTTACTGGCGCGCAATTAGGTAACCAAACCTCTCCTTAGACAGAACTTTCTAGACATTGCCAATAATACTATCTAATAATATTATTCAAATAATATGAATTATTGATTTGATAATGGAAAATACTGTGCAGTAACAATTATTAAAACAACAATAATATAAAATATCAACGACAATTATTGAATCAAAATAAAATATTGAGCGATAATTCTTCGTAATAATTATTGAGTAGTGTCTTCTTACGTAAGAATCAATAATTCAAAAATCTTCTGCAATACAATCAGGTAGTGCTTCTTTGCATGCAATAACGCGTATTACTTTACTTTACCCACCGGGTATTCCAATGATGTTAAGCAGTAACAATTACTGTAGATTATTTATAAAAACTTTAATTTGTCGTTTTCTTCATCAAAGCGGTTATTACATTATGGGGCCCACAAAGGTTTGCAAGGCCGTCGTATGAATATTCCCATTGGGAAGAATATTTCACGACCAAACGAATATTTCCCGATAAAAATGAGTATTTTATAACCACTTGCTTATTTTGAAAAAAAATTCATATATCACTCTTAACTTTAACCTTTTATCAATTTAACCATTTACTGAATTGTAATTATAAGAAAAAATTGAATACTTTTATTTCATAAAATTCGGAGTCTTACAGTGCCGTCGTACGAATATTCCTTGTTAAAACGAATATTCCCCGAACAATCGAATATTTTATAACCACTTGCTTACTTTATAAAATTTGTAAATATTACCCACAATTATAACATTATATTAAATCCACACCATAATATTCAAAAATATATTTCAAGAAAAAATTAATCTTTATTCATAAAAGGTGGGGTCTTACATCCATAAAATATATTTTTAGTGCGATTTCGGTTCCAATTTGGTTCCTTGCTCAACCCTAATAGTAGCAGACGACAATATTATTTTAAGCGGTATCTGCTACTATTAGTAGCGAACGACACTCGTTATCTGGTACTATTAGTAATAGTAGCGAACATGAATTTTTCAGTTCTAATTTCGGCCGTTGATTCTTATATTGAACACTAATGATAATGTTTGTCCATTTTTGATTCATAACAAGTACTATATATGGATTATTTTCAGACACATATATTTTCTTTTTTAGAAGATAGTTGTGTTATAGATATTAGAATTAATAATTGATAAAATGAAGTTAATCCTTGTAATCCTAAACGACATCTTTAGAAATTCTAGCATTTGACATTTTAAAGTAGCAAGACCATATCAAACTAAATTTAAGTTGAGAAGTTTAAAAAAATAATTAAAATGAAAGTTTGGGTACAATATTGATATGTATTGTTTGTGTAAGAATTTAATAGAATCATAAAAAGAGGCACAAATTAACAAAACTCTCTTCGACTTTTCACTATATAATCAACATGCTAAATATATAAGGCAAATGTTTTTACTCGGCTTTTGAGTTCGACATCATGTTACGACAGGGATTTCACTGAGATTTTAATCGGGGCATCCTCTTATGTTTTGGACAAAAAAAGAATTAGATCAATGGAGCAGGCGCAGCAGCAGTATCAAAAAAATGGATGAAAATATTGGTCATTTTTTAATCAAAATTTTACCTATTAAAATTTTGAATTTAAATGGAAAATTAAATAACACATTTTTTATTTTATAATCCGCAGTATAAGCTTTTGGCCTTACATAGTTACATCACAATCACTATACAAATAAAATAGTAATGTAAAATTAAAATTTAAGTTTTCCTCCCCTTTTATACACTCGTCAACAAAATAATTTTTATTTCAAAAATTTTATGTAGACATAAAAATTAGACAGAAAAATTAGATTAGAATGTATTTGAAATTTAACTCTTAATGGGAATTAAAATATAAATACTCTCGGATACAATTTTTCTTATATGCTCTTTTTATTTTCTACAAGTTTTTTATTTTTTATTTTTTTTAATCTTATTTTAATTTTTATTCCCAAAACTGAAACATTATGTTACCGGTCTGTCCTGTTCTTCCATCCAAAACTCCAAAAGTCAGAAAAACTGTGTTAATCAAATAGCTGGGGAAAGCGGGAAAGTATTGATTTTGCACAAGTCGAGCAAACTCGAATCGTCAAAACCCTTACCCTCCGCCGTCCCACTCCTACCTTACTCCCCTCTCCGCTGCCGGAAATGCCGATCCGTTCAACCGATTTTCATCCGCTGATTACTCCACTAAGATTTTGATCTGCTCCTTTTGTCTCCACCGGAATCACTTCCCTCCCCATTATCACTCAATTTCCGATGATAATCTTCCGGCTGAGCTTTTCCCCCAATACACTACAATTGAGTACATATTGGGCGAAATTGAAAAACCCAGTTCCCCTTGTGTGTTTTTCTTTGTTATTGACACTTGTATTATTGAAGAGGAAATGGGGTTTTTGAAATCTGCATTGTTAAGAGCCGTGGGGATGATTCCGGAGAATTCCCTTGTTGGGTTGATTACATTTGGTAGTTTTGTGTCTGTTCATGAACTGGGGTTTGGCCAAATTCCTAAAGTTTATGTTTTAAGTGGTCTAAGGAGGTTAGTAAAGATCAGCTTTTGGAGAAAATGGGGGTTTTTTAATTAAGAAGCTGAAGCAGACATCTGCGGTGATTGCTGGTGTTAGCGATGGCCTTTCACAGTAGAGCTTTTTGTGGTTCTTGGTGCCTGCGTCCAAGTGCGAATTCACACTCAATTCGGTATGGTCTCAGTTCTGATGAATATTCATTTGCTTGGTTTTATTTCACACTCAATTCGGTATGTTCTCATACAGGCTGCTATTGCATGTAAAGTGACTACGTAGTACGTATTAAGGAACATCTAATCAAAGGGGATAGTTTCTGTTTTCGATATTCATAGGCTGGTTGTCCTCTACGATTACTTAGTATTTGTCTACCACTTGTCTGATCTTTTAGAGGACCATTGCCATCCATTCTGTATCTTCTATTCTTCCTAATACGACATATAATTTTATCTTCTATTTAAAGAAATTAGAAGTTTTGGTGATTTATAGAGTATTTTAGTAATATCAACTACTGTTACTTTTAAGAGATTGCCCCAGCCTTCCTGTATGCTTTTTACTGGAAGCTCAAAATGTGTATAACTATTTCTAGTTTGGGCCTACTTATATTCACCAACAAATGTTATTTCATTTCTACCAAAAAATTGGTAGAACTTTGGTTTGGATGGCAAACTTGTGTTTCCATTGTGGGACATGTCAGTATTTGAATCCATATATGCACTTGATGTGTGCAGCAACCGCGAGTGACTATAGGGCTACTCAAAGATTGCTTGATAAATTTTAATGCCCCAGTTTCTTTTCTTAGAGCAGATGCTGCATACTTTATTCCATATATATGTTCATTTTTAGTTATCAAATTCGATCATCTGTACACTATAATTAAAGCTTCTCATTTGTGAGTTGGTAATAGTACAATAGGACTTGTAATTCTTGTGGAATTTTTTATGGCATTGCACCATAATAAGTATGTATAGACTTTACACAAGGGTTAGTTCAAGTGGTAGTGAATATCATACTGGTTAGTTATCAGTGCAGTAGGTCATAGGTTCAATACTCCACATAGGCAATGATCTCCTTGGAGCACCCACACATAGTTTATAAATGGGTTTAGCCGGTTTGCGTTGTTAGTGTGGTATTGTGTGCACCGGGTGGTTTATTTAGTGCACACCTTAAGGCTAGTGGCTGTGGGTTCCACCTTAAAAAAGAGTACAAATATAGGTCTCTCTCTCCCCCCATCCATGTGTGTCTGTGTGTAACTCTTTACCTTTTTCCACTTCAGGGGTTATCTTTTCAATTTTTGCAATCAAGGCATTGAACTCTTTATTTTTTTTCCACTTCAATTCAATTGCAATTGCAACTGCTACATTATAAATTAATGACGTGACTGATAGATGGTGTGTTTATGATTATGTGGCAAAATAAGATTTATTTATCATTTAGGTTAAATCATTTTATGGAACCAACCCAAGCATCAACACTCCACAGCTGCCCCTAAACCTCTTAACAACAACCAAAACCTCCTAACAATTTCTCCTTTATTTTTTCTTTTTTCATCAGATATGACGTTTTGTGACACCATCACAACCCCAGATCTGAGTAAATTTATTAGAAAATAAAAGTAAAAGGGAGAAGTAGAAGAAGAATCTGCACCAATCATTTTCTTGTTCTCTCTCCTCCGCGACAATAGCGGAACTACCCAGTCACTTCATTTTTCCCAGAAAGTCGTCCTCAGTTAGATGCCACTTTTTGGGTACCTTAAAGAAAAAAAGGATAAGATATTTGCGTAACACAGGCGGTTAGAACAATTTAATCCCCTTCCTGTTTATTAGTAGAATTGGCTGTTAGAAAGCCCCATGAAATAGTTTCCTCATCGTGTAAATTTAAGGTGATGAATTAAGACTTGAGATGAAGAAAATGATGAGTTGATTTGAATTTGATGGCCTGTAATGAGATAGACTTTGATCTGGGATTTTTCCCTAGAAGAAGTAAAAGAGGAGGATAGGGAGAAGAATGAAGAAAGTATGCTGACCATATTTATTCTTGATTTTGGTTCGATTTTTTTAATGTTTGGTTAATAACTTCATTTTTATTAAGGATTGAATGTTGGTTTGTATGATTATATTTAACTGAATTAGATTTAATTTAAATTTGATTAATAAATTTGATATAGCCTTGATTTAATGAATGAGTAAATGTTTCAATCATATTAATTTTTATGTGTTTTATTACATTATTTCCCTTTTAAAATAGTAAAATGATAAAATTGAGTTTAATTTGTTTTTTCAACACATCAGCATTTATAAGCTAGGTGTCCTTTCCATGTCTTCAATTTATGACATGGCGTTTTAATTGAACCAAAGTGAAAAAGTTAAAAGTTATATCCCTTGATCGAAAAAATTAGTAATTTATATTTAAGCCAAACTTTTAGTTAACGAGCAGCAGATAAAATAAGATATACATGTAGTTGCTGGTCTGGGACTAGAAGTAAAACTTTAGTTGACGAATAGATAAAACAAACATAAAGCCATTCCGCCGTGGCGAAATATTGTTCATACATGTACACCTATTGAAATCATGCTTAGCAAATATCAATTCATGGTATCATTTGGTTCACCAATTTATTCTTAAGTTGTATTGTTCAGCAATGGCTGAATTGTTTAGAATAAACCAATTTTTTTGTTGGAGCTATATGAACATTACTACTTCTCGCTAGAGAATGGTTGAATCAAGATATCATCATCAAGTTTTCCCTTCATCTTCATGTCATGGACTTTTGGTGGAATCAAGATGTCTTCACATTTTCCTTTGTCATGTAATTTATTCTTTGCAGCCAAACCCTTGTACCAGCTCATAACTTTCGCTATGAACTCTGGAATTGAACTCAATTTGTTATTAGTTGCATGGACAAGGAAATAGATACAAATTATGACTTGTCATCCATAAAGGTGCAAATCAATCATAGTTTGACCTGAATTTGCTGTATGGAGGAATTAAAACATGATAACTGAACACTAGGATTTAGAATCAATTTCATAGGACTAAATGAAATGTATGAATAAAAAGACAATGAAGAGAATTCTTCATGGATATGGATAATTATTTTAGGTGTGAGATATAATTAAATCATAAGGGTCCCAAATCATTTATGTTCTTATACATTTTATTTGTGTAGAGTTCTTTCCCTCACAGATTATAGAATCTATGACCAATCTCTCAGGACATTTTACAGTCTTTCCAAAAAGTTTTAGTAGGTAAGTTTTGCCCCAAGTAATGGACTGGGCACTAGTTAGGGTCTATGTAGCAGTTTAGCAAAATTAAGTTAGGGTTAAAGATTAGCTGTCATGATTTTTATCTGATAGTAGGTAAATGGATGTTCTTTGTATCATAAGCTTGGTGATTCCTTGAACATGCCCAGCTTATACCAGGTGTAATATCATTAGTCAATTATTCTTCGCGAGTTCTTAATTCCTTTAAGACAAAAAGCCGGTATAGGGTGTTGAAACCCTAGAAGGACCATATTTTCATAAGAAACTACTGTTTTTTGTGTTTTCCTCATTCAAGCAGTAAGCTTTCAAGTATATGTCTTGTATACTGAATCTGAATGTGAAGAGCTGGCCATTTTCACAATTGTTATATGCAGAAGTGAATATACAGGTAGGCTGACACATGTTTAATATTCCTAATGCATTTTGAACAAAGGATTTAAATCATTAGCATGGGTTTATACCATCATAGGACAAATCACCAAGTATATAAGGTCATGTTGATGTAAGTTTACCTTCAATCCTCATAAAATGATGAACATCCTTTCTAGCTGGATCATTATGTCTTTTACTCATTTCCTCGGTCCGGTTGCGTGTGAAAGCAAAACGCTCGTCACTGTCATCATTCCTCTGGTTACGTAAAAACAATAATTATTAACTTAAAGTTCTGCCATTTAAAACTGATTATAGAAATAGGACTCGGCTACTTTAACTACTGTAGTTCATACATTGTATTCCTTGTATAAATTGTCAATATATATCTGCGATGGCTCACTCAAGTGCTTCTTTAGTTCTACTACTAAAGTCTGCACATAAATATCATTGATTAGTAAAATTTATCAACTTTATTAAGTTGCATATAAGGCTAGGAAGCTCTTACTTTGAAAATGAACACAGGGGATACATTGTGCTCTATGAGCTTTTGGAGTTCCCCACGAATGATAAATAGCCTGTGGACGATGGTAAATTATTGTGTGTTAGGTCTGAAATAGATAGTCAGCCGCATTACATAAGCTGCAAAGGGCAGTTGGTGATAATTGCCATAATCCCTGAAAATCTTCATTGTTATCCTTAAAATTGCTTATGCTTAATGTGACTTACTGTTTTGGGCTTTGCTCTTTTACTATATCTTTGGCAACTTTTGCAATAGCTTCTTCCCATCCTGTCATGATTTCTTGATCCTCCTTCAGTTGAGGATTGCAATTACTGTTGCAGAAGACAAAATGTGTAGATAAGAGGAAAATGAGAACTATATTAGAGGAAAACAATAATTCTAACATTTTATACATATTGAACAACAAATCGCTGAATATGTATTACTTTGATCTCCAGGTTGCTTCAAAGGAACGAATGGCTTGTCGTAGGTTGTTCTTGGAGTTGTTTGCAATGTTCTCAGCTAGCTGGTGTGGCAATTCAATGCCTTCTTGTTTTGCTATGAATTCTAAAACTTCCACAATCTGAAGAAAGGAAGAGAACTCTCAACAACTTAAAGATATAGGTATGTGCTAAACTTATTGCGAGTTCAAATAGTGGATGTTGTCACCTCTTTATTAGAAGGTGGAAGGAGATTAACTACTCTGCACAGGGACTTAATTGGCTGGAGTTTTGAGATGTCATTGCAGCAAAAGAAGACCTTCTTACACCCTTTATATCTTTCTAATAGCCATCTTATATATAGTAGGGCATCTGTTGATAGCTTGTCTGCCTCGTAGAGAATGATAGCTGCCAAATATATATAAAAAAGCATGCCCATACACACATCAAGTGACAATGTGTTATTTGGAAGCACAGTACTATCTTTGTGGGGGAGAGATTTAAAGGTACCTCGACAATTATCATGATTGCACAGCAATGCATTGTTTGATAACTTGTTACTTTTCTCTTTGATGAGTTCAACTATGACATGCTTCTCATACCCTTCTAGTTCAGATAGGTTCACTTCTACATGTTGAGAAGATAACTTCATGTTTACATGGATACTGCTTACTGCTTCCCCCTGCAACAAATTCATTTCGGTCATTTGAGATTATGCTGGGATTTTTTTTTGTGCAAAAACAGATATATTACGTTTATGCATTTAAAAAGTACTTCCGTTCCTTCTAGTTGCTTTCATAACATAAAAATTTATAAATGTTTATACTGTTAAATATTTTGAGGTATTTCACGGACGCAGACAATAGACACAGATTGATTTACTTGCAACCGGTACACATAAATAACTACTGTTGACTTCCTTTTAGAATCCTACCGATTAGAATAAGGCTTTCTTAGGAAAAGATGTCTGACAATAAAACAGAGGGTACAATTAGGAAAAGTTCCCAAAGAATGTAGGAGAAAGTTTCCCAATTCTTCTTAAGAGTAAGTTATAGGATCCTTTAAATCATTCCCTTATCACTAACTCAATATATCATGTCCTTAGTTCTGCTTAATACACTCTGGTATTGTATCCTTGTGAAATTGCATCATCATTTAAAGCCAGTACAAAAATCAGAGAATAAGCCGAGAAGTTATAATATAGATAAACGAATTGAAATTTCTCAGTTTACCTTAAAGTAAAATTCCTTGCTCTCTTCTCTTGCCTGTAGATATAGCAAAGAGAACTAGTTTCAGTTGCTGAATATTCAAAAACTCATGAGATTGGGGATTTAAACCTACACAAAAGATACCAATATTTTATGCATTTGAACTGCTTATAGAATCCTAACTTATACTCCCTCTGTCCTCAAAAGGATGGCCTAAGGTACAACTTTTTTATAAGTACATAAAGTAAAGGGTAAATATGTCATTTAATGAGGTCCACTACTATATAAAAAAGAAAGACTCATCCTTTAATGTAGTTTTGTGGGCCACTAAGGATAAAATTGAAAGTTTTTTTGTTCTCTTTCCTCTACTGTTATTAATTTGTGTGCAAAATGTGCTTTGTACATCCTTTGGAGGATGGAGGAATTATCCAATTTCTAATTTTCAATTTTATTTGAGATGTTCTAAAGTTTTCCTAGGTTCTTTCCAAGCTTTAATATCTAGTCAGTCCCTAATAAAGCATAACATATATCCACATGCAAGGGTAAGTATTATTCGGTTATAATTTTAATAATCTGCAGGTTCACTACACGAACAAGTTTAGAATACGAAGTTTCATACAATTTCACTACCTACCGAATAAGTTCCAAATATAAATAAGTTTCCAAGTTGATTTGGTTATAAGCTGAAACAAATTATCTCAATTAAATCACCCAATCAAGTTCATTCTATTAAAATCAAACGAGTTTATAACTTTGAAACAAATTAAGCCAACTTCTATTCGGTTTGTAATGTGATTCTTTGGGACCGAGAACTAGAACAAGGTAATTGGTTCTATTGATGTAGAATAGATTTCATACTAATTTATTAGGTTTGTATCGAATTTCACTGGACGAATGTAGTTCTAATTCTGAATAGCAAATCATACAATTTCACTAATAACAGAATTATACTATTGGGTTATTCAGTATATAACCAAAATATTAACCAATTTTTCAATTTTTACCTAACAAAAAAATTCATTTCAAATTTCACATTAGAATTTTCAAATAATATTTAACTACAATTCACAACTATAATAATTCATAAACTAGTTTAATAATTTTAAATTAACAATACATAAGTTCATAATCCATGAGACAAAATCTATCAAAATCTAATTAAAATAGTATTTTATATTTTTTAAGTTTCTAATTCGATTACCCAAATAGTCTAATTTCCATACCCAAACCCAAAATCATATACCAAAATGTAATACGGTTACTACCGAATATACTCAAGTAACTGAATAACCAAAATAATTCCGTTTAAAAAAATATGGTTCGGTTATTTAGTTTTACCCGCTTTTTGCTCAGCCCACATAAGATTTGTATGTTTTTACCTGTACTTTGTCAGCTCCAAAGGCTTCGCGCAGCAAAGCTGAAATCATAGTCCTCTTTCCCACCCCTGGAAGTCCTTCAAATATGAAGTGACAACAGTCTTCTAATTTCGCCTGCAAGGTTAATCAAGCTCTCTTATTATTTATTTCAAACACCAAAAAAATAGGAACAGAAGGGTTATCATACCATTGCCTGCAGTTCAATCGCTGTTTCTCGATTGCAGATGAAATCTCTTAAAGCATTAGGCCGATACTTGTCTGCCCAAGTGAACAACATCCTTTCCTCACTATCATTTATTTCCTGTGTATTTAAGGCAACTTTTTTAGTCTCTGATGGTTCTACTGGTGGTGATGTTTGTGTTGGTGGCAGATATCGTGGCGGTGATATTTGGTGTGGTGGTGGTGGTGGGGCATAGTCTTGTGACAAAACTCTCTCCCTCAATGGCTTCCCCTTATTCAATAAAGGAGTAATAGTGCTGCTCTCTGTTGAACTACTTTTAGCTTCTTTCCCATTTTTCTCCAAATCTGTGTCCATTTGAGTCCTTGATGACAACGATGTCTTAGCCGAACCCTCTTTCTCTTCCTTGGGTCTAAAGAACATGCAAAAGGTACCCAGTTGTTGCATCGTAATGACAAAACTCGAGCGGCTGCTCGAGGCAACTGAAGCTGCATCGTTGATCTCGATCACCGGACACAACACCACAACCGGGTTTTTTTCTTTATTTATATCTAGAGTGAAGTCAGTTAGCCCTTTATAGTAAGGACTACTAGTAGAATACCTCTTCTCCTCTAGAACTGCATTTCTTTTGTTAAATTCCTCGAGGCTTTCTTCAGTTAATTCCGACTCCTTTCTTGTTATAAAGTTTCTGGCTTTCTTTGACCATGCAGTTCCTTTAGCTGAGTTGCTAGATCGAGTAGACTTGTCGAATGGGAGAATTTCCTTTGTGGAGATTTCGGGAGCAGATTTGGAGCGTGGGATCGGAGGGCTCGGCATCGAAGGTAAAAATTGTCAAAATTTTTTCTAGGAGTAGTGGGAGGATGGGTTTTGTAGGAATGAGAATGGTGATTGCGATGCGGGGATCAATGAATGTTTTTTTTGACTTTTGGGTAGAGTTTGTAGAAACTTTCATTTTAAGGCGAGAAATACTAAGCTGGTTAGGGAATTTAAATGGCGTTAGGAACAATGGTGACGAACTGTAATTGTCCAGTGGATTGTGAAGATGGTTGAACAATGTTTATAAAATGGAGGCAATTGGAAGGTAGATATAAAAAAGTAATAAACTTTTGTAGTTTGTAAGATTAGTAGCAAAAACATGAGCCGGCACTTGTATTATGATGCCGTTATGAGCTAAAAGATTCCTTCTTTTGTTTGAAACTATATGATGCTTTTCCATTGAAGGAATGAAATGGTGGAAGCAATAGTATGATTTTAAGTTGTTTCAATTATATGTTTGGCTGGTTGTTGATGGTGGTGGATGTCGTAATATGATGACAAAATTATCATATATATCCATTCTATTGGAATTAATTTTATTTCATCACCTCCCAAACGGAATAAAAATCAAGGGGATTGAATGAATTGTAGCGTTTGCAGCGGTAGCGTTTAGTGTGTTTGGTAATCAATGCTGGTGTAGCGGTATGAATTGTAGCGTTTGCAGCGGTATTTTAATTTTACAACTGAGGATGTTCATTCACCAATGTTTGTAGCGTTTGCAGCGGTAGCGTTTAGTGTGTTTAGTAATCAATGCGGTGCGTTTAATCTTCAAACGGTAGCGTTTAGTTATTTTTGAAATTTCAAACGCATTAAATGTTTGATAAATTCATTGAGGAACAACCACAATTATTTTATAGTATTCATGATCATTGTGTCAGCTATTTTCTCCAACATCCAAATGTAGTATATATGCAAGTACCCACTTTGGTTTGCAACCTCATTAGATTCAACCTCTAGGATTCTTAATTAGAAAATTATGACCAGATGTGAAATATAGACATACTAATTCCATTACATTGAAATTGTCTTTTTTTTTTCTTTTGGAAATTAAAGAAAGGTAAATGAGATGAGATTTGCAGGGTAATGATTAATTATTATTTTAACTTTTTGGTAGGGTTTGTGGGAATCATTCATCCATTGTTTTGTTCTGCGGGGAAACCTAAGGGAGAAAGGGAAGATGATATTGTGGGGGCGTGAATAACAATGTCAGCATGCTATGAAAAGTGTAATCGGTTTGTATATTAAGCAAGTTAGAAGGGATTCAAACTAAAGGTCCTTTCTAGGTATTTACCAATTATTGTTCAAGCTGGTGTTGATATATGCACTCTCTAAATTAATAGCTGCACACTCAAATATATTAAAGTGACTAATTTGTCCTTAATAAATAAGACTCCAATTTACTTATGAAATTTAATAATTTCACATGAAAAGTGTCTGTCGCTATAGACGTGTAGTGGCATTAAAAATCGTCGCTATAGGATTTATAGCGACGATTTTTATGTGGAAATATCAGTTTCCTTTACTTATTCATCATCTACCCATATTGCCCATGAGCCTATTACATACAATAATTACAAAACAAAAAATCACTTATTTTTACAAGTATAATTGGTAATATAAAAAATAAAAATTGAACGAGTTATTATTTTTCTATTAAAATGGGTACAAATTTGCAAAATTTATTTTTTGTTTTTTCTTTTCATCTGTTAATCATGGGAGTAGGTCATAAACACAAAAATTTTCTACAAGTGAAAGGGTTAGTTTCATAACTTCTTCTCACATATAAGTTTAGATACACCATTTGACTAAGGTAAGGATGTCTGTTGGCATTTTATGTTGGGAATTAAATTGACGAAAATCAAACAATAAATAAAAAGAGAGAAAACAATACAATATTTAACGTGAAAAACCTTATATTAAAGGAAAAATTACGGACTGAACTCTGAATATCTACTTTACGATACTCCTATCATATTTTAGAGCTTAAAACTTGAGGTTACATACTATTATAATCTCCACGCCTCAATTTTTTTCAGAAAATAAAAGTTGCAAAACCTTCCATCCAATTGTACACCTTTTTGCACATAATAAAAGTTGCAAAACTCTCCTTCAAATAGTACAACTTTTTTGTACGGAATATAAAAGCTGAAAAAATCTTCTCTCACATAAACACAAAATCCATTCAAACACTTTCTCAACTCTTAAGATGCTACATAACTTTTAATTGTGTTACACTTCAACAACTAAATATGGAAGTGGTTAGTATGAAGTTCATTTTTGGGTAAGTTGGTCAATTGACAAATATAATACTGACACGCAGGCGATGTTATATGTGTGTCATTATTTTATTGGCCAATTGACCAACTTACCTAAAAATTAACTTCATGCTAACCGGATCCACTAAATATAATACTCTACTTACCGAGTATTCATAACTCTCCTCTTCCTATTAAATATAAGACACTTCTAAAATAAAACTTCAATTATAAATAGATTTCTTTTCAAAATAATACTCTTATTAAAATTAAGTTTCTTCCTTTTTATAACAACAATAATTCTTTTTTGAATTAAATTTTGAGAAGTATGACAACTAACGCTGTAAAATGAGCAAACAATTTTGGTCCGATTCGTACTCGCTCGACTAAAAGTTTGATTTGAGCTCGACTCGAAATATAAATGAGTCAAATATGAGCACATTTTAAAGTTCGATAAATTACTCAAACCTCCTCAAATTATAATTTTTTATTGATACTCGGATTATATTCGTTAAAAAAATCCAAACTGCTCGGGCTAGATTCGGAATCGTGCTCGACTCGGTAGTTAAATGAGCCTCAATCAAACCTTATTTTATACTCGATAAATTTTGTGAACCAAATCTAAGCAACTCAATACTCGGATCGATAAATTTTGTGAACCAAATCTAAGCAACTTAATACTCAGATCGATTCGGTTCATTTACACTCTTATTGGCAACATCTTACTTGCTCATAATGGGAAGTGTTCTAAATTCTTATCAAGGAGAAGATTGCTAATGGTGCCTTGAGAGGCTTTACCCTTTAAGAGGAAACAACAAAGCTTCAAAAGGCTAGTCCGAAAGAGCTATACTAGAAAAGCCTACAATTATCATGGCTATGACCAATAAAAACATCCCGATTCCCATCCTCTGCATCACACTGATACTAGCGGACTTGGTGGTATAATCGTTCAATTTGTGCTAAACCTCCGTCCGCTAGTAGTACCAGCGGAGTACGCCTATTTAATCTTGGGGTAGTATATATGCTATTTGTCTATTTTTAATCCATATCAAATATATATTATGAATTATTGCTTATATATATATATTAGATGTAACCATTAAGAATATTCAAGTGGTATATATATAATATTAAGAATATTATCTAATGAGCCAGTGGTGGTGTCATGTCCGGTGATCGAGATCGACGATGCAGCTTCAGTTGCCTCGAGCAGCCGCTCGAGTTTTGTCATTAGGATGCAACAATTGGGTACCTTTTGCATGTTCTTTAGACCCAAGGAAGAGAAAGAGGGTTCGGCTAAGACATCGTTGTCATCAAGGACTCAAATGGACACAGATTTGGAGAAAAATGGGAAAGAAGCTAAAAGTAGTTCAACAGAGAGCAGCACTATTACTCCTTTATTGAATAAGGGGAAGCCATTGAGGGAGATAGTTTTGTCGCAAGACTATGCCCCACCACCACCACCACAACAAATATCACCGCCACGATATCTGCCACCAACACAAACATCGCCTATTTAATCTTGGTCGTTGATATATGAAACGTCGGATAGTATATATGCTATTTGCCTATTTTTAATGCATATCAAATATATGCTATGAATTATTGCTCATATATAGTCCAAATCTTAAACTCACCCCTTATTTAACATACATTGCTCACAGGGCCGGCCATGAGTTTTTCAGGGCTTTGGGCCTTTTGTGAATTGCTATTAAGATATGTATAAAAAAAACTAAGAACTTTCTCTGAACAAAAGGGCATAAATACAAAAGAATATCAAATATAATAAGAGACTATTTTAATATTTTCAAAGCATCATTCAGATATCACATTATCACTAATTCAAAAAAGTAATTAGTTTAAAGACATAATATCATCAACAAAGGGGTGGATGATATCATCAACAACTCCTCTTGAATAACACTCACTTATAATGGACAAATTATAAATAAAGAAACATAAAATTTTATAGTTCAGGTAATGGAATGTAACCTTACTGAATTTCAAATAGTTTCACAGAGATCAATCAGGGGGTGACATATCCAAGCTATGACAAGAGTTAACCTGTTTAGTTATTCTTCAAATAGTACCCATGGTAAATAGTGTAAAACTCAAAATCTTCACAGCAAGAGTTTACCTATTTCTCTTTTGTATTATATTGGCTATATTATGACCTAAGTCTTTAACTGTCAAATTTTAATACCAATAAGTAAAGTACGCATGACCCATAGTCTATTAATAGAGATAATCGTAAAGTCTGCACTAGCCAGATTAAGAGGAAAAAATGGGATTATACATATTTGCAAAGAAACACAAGAATGAGTAAAGACATAATTATGATGGACAAATGCATAGACTAACAAAGATTGAAATTAATTGAGACATATTGAAGTAATTGTTTTTTAATTTATGTGAACTGGTTGGTATTTTTTTTAAATGTACATATTAGAATTTTTAATAGTGTTGGATCTAGTTTTACTTATATAATAATTTTATTTATCAAAATTTTAAATATTTTAGAGAATGATTCTTCATAATCAATTATACTCATCCATTAGAATAAAACTAGCCATGCACTGATTGTATGATATAAGAAAAAGGGGCCCTAAAAAATTTTGGGCCTAAAGCCCGGGCACCTTGGGACGGACCAGACGACTCGGTCCGTCGCTATATATAGAACCGTCGTTTTAGTTTTAACGACGAACAACATATAACGACGGACGGACAATATATATAGAATGAATAGAATATATAACATATTTGAAGATAATCGTCGTTAAAATCGCTAAAAGAAAAGTGAAGCAAGGTATGTTAGATAAGTGATGAGTTTAAGATCCGGACCATGTGTGTGTGTATATATATATATATATATATATATATATATATATATATATATAACCGTCAGTGAGGCTCCTACTTACTTTGTTAAAATGCGGACTTTTTTTTTTATTGTTTTTTTTTGTTTGTTTTTTTTAAAACAATTAAAAAAAAATATTTAATATTTTATGGAACTGATATTTTTCCATAATATAATGTTTTGAGCGTAATTTGAATACTTATACCAAAAATGGTGGTACATGCGCACTGAATCATGCAGATTAGCTTTGTTATATCGTATCAAATCACATCCAAGACAATCGTATTATGAAAAATTTGATTCCATAAAATATTAATTTTTTTAAAGTTATTTTTTAAAAATAAATAAAGTAAAAAACTCAAAAAAAGTTCGCATTTTAACAAAAAAAAAACTGACAGAAATAGAACCTATATATATATATATATATATATATATATATATATATATATATATATATATATATATATATATATTAGATGTCGCCATTAAGAATATTCAAGTGGTATAATGACATAAAGGACTTCATTCCAAAGTTCTAAAGCTAGAGATATATGTACTTGAAATCAATTTGTCAAATATAATAATTCAATTTTTGTTGCTTTTTAATATTTTGAAGATAACATGATTAGCTTACTTTTGAGCTTGTTTATAATAACCATATATAATTGTTGTACTTATAAAATCTAATAAATTTGTAGTGATTTTGAATTGTGAAATTTTGCACTTCAAATGTATCTTTAATAGAAGAATTGAAAGAAATTGTCTAATTATGCTTCGTTTGGCTTGAAGGAATGGAATAAAAGAGAGAATATAATAATTTTAAGGTATTTCAAGTGTATGTTTGGTCATTGGTGGTGGTGGGTGGTGTAATATGATAACAAAATTATTACGTATGACAAAATTATTACGTATATCCATTCTATTGAAATGAATTTGATCATCAAATATATACACTATTTTTCATTTTATTCATTCATTCTATTCTCTCAATCCAAACAGTACTTTTCGTACTATCTTAAAACTCTCTTTCTAACAAATAAAAGGGCAAGGGTAGTCTAGTATATATATAGAATCAATTGAAACTTAAAAACTTAGGTGATAAGGTTTGGGGACATAAGGAAAGAAAAAGGAGACAATAAAATTGGGACAAAATGAGGAAAAACTGAGTCATGGACATGGAAGCCATTGTGTAGTCCTGTTCATTTCTATTGTAGAAAAACTGAATCATGCGTATACTTGGTGCATAAAATTAATCGCAAACTGACTCGATTAAGCATATGAAATTCACCTTTGTCCTTTTAATGACGGATTTATCAGCGCCGGGCACGGGCAGGGGTAACATTTCTAGATTTCCCTTCAGATACTCAATTTTCTGGTAGTGTCTCCATATCTCTTTTCACCTTTCTGATCCAATGAATGGGAATGTCCATAATCATCGTCCTCAAAAGAGTGTCAAATGGTTCTACTAATATATATATATATATATATATATATATATATATATATATATATATATATATATATTTACGATCTTAAAATTTCACCCTTTATCTAATTCATTAGAAATTTCACCCCTTTAGCAATGGACCGGATGACGGTTCGGTTATCTACAACCGTCTCTATACTTTTAACGACGCTTATATGTTGTCCGTCGTTAAAAAATATGTAGCAACATTTATATGATCAAATTGTCATCAGAATTAAATTCACGCTAAAAGTGAGTGAGGAGTTTGAGTGAGTTGAATAAGAGGTGAACTTAAGATCCGGACCGTATATATATATATATATATATACACACACACATGCTAGTTAGCATAATGAGCCATGGGATAGACAAGTTAAAATCTCACTAGTGTAGTGTTTGGTTCATTGAATCTAGCCGATTCATTGAATCTGGTCGATGAATTTATAGGTAAAAAATTGGGTTAACCCGACCCAATTTTCAACAAAATGTTGCTGCTTAGCAATATATTTAAAATTTTATAAATTAAATTTTAAAGAGTTAGAAGTATCCTTAATTAATTTTGCATACTCGATTTGAGCGTGAGATTTAATGTTATGGAGTTTGGACATTTTTTCCCATTTCTAAGTAAATTCTTTCTAGAAGTATTTATATGTACATATCTCATATCTGGCACCATTTGTGAAGGATATAAAAGTGTTCAGCTAGCTTATTAAAATCCGGATGGGATCCGATCAACGCTAACCTTAATGGGATCTGATTTTTTAAAACCCTATAGCGTTAGGATAGGGTATGAGATTTTAGCTTCCGCCCCAGACCGGTTTATATATATATATATATATATATATATATATATATATATATATATATATATATAAAATTTATTTTGAAGTTAATAAAATACTAAGTATTATGATGTGCTTATTCAAAAAGAAAATAAATGAAACAAACGAATTGGACCCTTAAATCTTAATTTGGGTTTGTTACTTCAAAATACAAAGTAGGCTCATGAATTCATGTCTTTTTAATTTTAAACCCAAACTCTGTGTCTGATCTCTTTTCATCTAACAGCCACCGTCTGACCGTCTCTGTCTGTATCAGTATTCGATACAACTTATTCTCGTTTACAGATCAAAATTTTCAAACGTAAAATTTGCAAACATAATTGTTAACGCCAGGATTTTTCTTCACGTCCCAATCACGTAAGACGTCTTGATCCTGCACAGTAAATACAGTCAACACTGAAAGCTTGACGACGGTTCCGTCGGGGGATAGCTCAGGCGTGAGAATTAGTATGTGTTCCCAAAGTTAACGATGGAGGAATGTATTGTCTAGTGTTTTTAGATAGATAATAATTCTCAGTTGTGTGTGTATGGGATTTGGGAGACGAAAAAATCAATATATGTGAGAATGTACCTCTATCGATGGCTTCCTTGCTAGGTTATACTATCTTAGCTTTGGATTCTTTGTGCCACCCACTACTACACCGACACCTTACGACACGATGGGTCTGCAATCTATATAAGGTTTATCTACCGCTTTTGGCCTTTGTTTTCTCTGGCCGTGGCTTATGATCCCATCCACATTAATGCATGGCGGGAGCCTTGGTCAACCGTCATGCTTTTTCATCATCACAAGTCAAAATATGAGATATTAAAATATCTAATGGGTCGATCCCTTTGGACCAGGCCGGTTTTAAAGATTAAAACGGATACAATATGGTGACTGGGCTTAGTGGCTTTAACGGATTAAAAATAAAGGTCCAATAGATTCTTTATGTGAGTAGGCCCAATGTACCCGGCCCAAAAATAGGAAATATCACGACCTAACATTGCCCCCTAGTTTTTTTGTTAAACAGAATGTTTAATAGAAAACTATGAATGACCCAAGATAATTTAATAAAGGTCCATAGTGAGAGATAATTGAAGTGTACCCAATCGCTGTTCACGAAATGAAAGAAGAAGAGAATGGAGGCCCAAATCAGAAAAACCCTATTTAATAGACATGGACGGACCCTTTAAGGACCCTTCCCATTCAAATTCCAAATCATTAATAACATTTAATGAGTAGGCCTTGAACAAATGTGGCAAATCGTCAATTATAAAAGATAACTTTATCAACTTTGACAGTTTTACCTGCTCATTTGAATTTCGAGCGCCTTCTGAACTCTCTGACTTTCTGAACTTTCTCCTTTCTTCTGCAACTAATCAACAATGGCTTCCCAGGATTCTGCACAAGGCTCTCCTATATTGGTAACCCCACTCACAGCCGTTCCACCAAATCCTACCACTGCTGCTCATGAAGGAGCCTCGACCTTTGAACCCCAAAAGGGTGAAATCGATAAGAACCCTCTCCCAATAAATCCCAAAACCCCTCCGAATACTACAGAATATCGAAAGCGATTCTCGCGCCAATACTCCTCGATTGTCACAGAGAAATTTGAACTAAAGAGGATTCGGTCTCGATACCACATCCCGGATACCCACGACTAGGGTTCCTAGATCCGGTGAGAAGATGTACCAACGGCGGAAGGTTGAATGGTAGTTCTGTGACTCTATTGGAGAAGGGGTTCGTTTCCTTTGCATATCTTCATAGTAACCTCTTTGGGGTTTACGGGGTGGGGTTCATTTCAACTAATACAGAACTCATACATCCACATCTTGGCCTTCGTGGCCTTCTGTCATGAATTAGGCGTGGAGCCCTCCCTGGACTCTTTCTTCACAATATACAAAATAGTACAATCTAGGGAGAAGGGGTTCAAGGCCATTAGCAAGCATTCTCCGAAGTCAGGAGAGAAGTTCGAGAGGCGTTCGCTGGTGAACACGCCTTCGAGCAACAGGGGCTGGCATGAAAAGTGGTTCTACGTCAAAGGCCCCGAAATCTCTTCCCTACCGAACTGGGCCACTGACGAGAAGATCTCTGCTGACTTTGGAGACATTTCTGAAGAAAGAGAAATGGAAATGATGGAACTTTTTGACAATTTCCCCAAGGAGGAGTGGAAGTACGGACTCCTCTCGAAGCAAGCATGGTTATATGACCATAAATGTAAGTATCGGTCTATTTTATATGTATACGAATTTTTTGAAAATGCTTTTATAATGTGGATTCTAACACAGAGTTGTATTGGTTATGCAGTATCTTTGATCAAACCGAGCTCTTTAGAGATAAAAGAGTTCGAAGATTTTTTGTCTGGGAAACCTTCGGAAGCTGTTGAAACTCAGGCAGCAGAAGCTGCTCCCGAAGCCGAACCAATCCCGGAAACATACACAGACGAGTTCCGAACTGACGAACCAGAAGCCGAAGAGGTTCCTGTTTCGGAAGAGACCCTCCGTCCTCGCCAGAAGAGGAGGGCAATCAGAAAACCCAGAACAACATCCTTTCCAAGCCCTTCCGAAGTCACCCCAGAAGTTGAACCAACCACCACATCCGTCCCTCGACGAGGAGGCCTACTCGATCGTCCTGATCGAAGAAGCATCCTCCGCACCAAAAAGCTGAAAAGTAAGATAACGCCTTTGACCGCCGAAGAGCTTAGGGTGCCCCAATCTTCGATCATACCCCCTTCGTACCGCCTGTAGAAATACAGATTGCCGAAGAAGGTGATCAGGATGAAGCTGTCCAAACCCTGTCCAGGAAGAGGAAACGCACACCTGACAGCCACCCAAGCTCTGCATCGGTCACTCCTCTCCAAGAACCCAGTCCAAACAAATCTCCCTCTCCCGAGACCGTGTACGCTGAACCTGAACCTACTCCTCCCGAGCAACCAGCTCCTTCCCCAGAAAGGTCAAGACCCTCGCCTGAACGACCCGGTCCTTCAGGTCAGGGTTATCATGCCGAGGCCGTGGGATCTCCGACTCTGTGGCCTAGATTCAATGCTAACTTTCCGTTCGACCTATTCGGGGCCTTCGTAAGGAACGCTGACGATCATCGGTTCAGTGATCACACGGACGGGAATTTGCTCGATGAAGGGATGAGCTATCTGGCTAAGGTAAATAATCATTTCTTTATTTTTCTGTCTTTCCGTTCTTAATTGTATATCTGGGTACTGGCTTGAGCCTCTGTCGGACATATGCCAGCTAATTGCTGTCTTTGGACGTTTGCGTCCAAGACACATAAATGGGGAAGCCGAGGAAGATTTCATGAGACGGAGATCGATATCTTTGAGCCGAGATCGACCTTGGCTCGAGAAAGGGCCGATCGAGAAGACGCTCTTCATGTCATCGATGGCCTCCAACGAGACTTGGATCGAGCTAAGATGGACTTGAGGACGTCTGATGACGAAATAAGGGCCACAAGAGATAGGTTGGCGCCTCAAAAGCCGACCAACAAACTTTAACCGATCCAAGGCGGCTTGGTGAAGAAAACCTCCGTTGAGGGCCAAGAATGAGGAGTTTTCTTGACCAACCAAGCTCGCTATTCAACTTCAAGCGAGGCTCAATCAAAGGCCCAGGATGAAGGGCGGAGACACAAGAACAAACGCCACAAGCTTCGTCTTAAAATAAAGGATCTTGAGGAAGGGTCCTCTTCGGCGAAGAAGAGGTCGAAAAAGCAGTCTGAGCGAGAATATAGGGACTCGGACGAGCTTAACGTCGAGATCATGAAAGTCTACTCGGAAGGCTACGAAGACTGCCGAGAGAGAGGCAAAGAAAAACTGTCTGCTGCTCAACTGGATCCAACTTTGCTCAACTCCGAAGACGAAGGTGGTGCCTAGGTGTTCTTCCTGCTTTCATTCTGACTTATGTAAAAATTTATCTGTTTAAACTTTTTACGTTTTTATATTGGTGTATTTTTGTTCATGAATGAATAGATCGAATGAATATTTTAGTTTTCCTGATGAATCTGCAATTTCCTTAATTGTAAACTATGTTTTCGGTTAGTTTCTTGTCAATAATTCAATATCAGTAAAATGAACCTAAACAGTGAATCAGTTAAGACATATAATAGTTAATGTATGAGACGAAGGGAATTGAATTTCATGGACAGAATTTAACTTAACTGAACAGAAAGGACTGAACTCAAACACTTCGAGGATTTAACTCAAATTGTTAATTATCAATTAAGCATGTCATATAACAGATAAAGTGATGTTAAAGAACGAGGTATTCCGAATTCAACACTTAAATAAAATAAAGTAACACATACTCATCGGTTCCGAAGTGTGAGATCGGTCATTTGTTTACCCCTCGGGGTAAAATAATTATATAAAAACAAAGATATAAGGATCAAGATATAAAGACCAAGATATAAGGACCAAGACATGAGGACCAAGATATAAGGACCAATTGTGACCATTGACTTACCACCCTGGTAAAATCAACATAGGATCCTTCGTCTACCACTCGGGGTAGAATGACAAATGGGCTGCCATCGAATGGCCAGCAAGTCCTACCATACCTCCTTATACCGTAGTGACCATAGGACAAAATAGGACCAGGATCAATAGTGACGATTGATTTACCACCCTGGTAAAATCAATATAGGATCCTTCGTCTACCACTCGGGGTAGAACGACAAATGGGTTGCCATCGAATGGCCAGCAAGTCCTACCATACCTCCTTACACCAGTAGTGACCATAGGACAAAATAGGACCCGGATCATCGATAGTGACCATTGATTTACCACCACGGTAAAATCAATATAGGATCCTTTCGTCACCACTCGGGGTAGAACGACAAATGGGTCGCCATCGAATGGCCAAAGTAAGTCCTACCATACCTCCTTACAACCGTAGTGACCATAGGACAAAATAGGACCGGGATCAATAGTGAAAAAGTGTCTTTTTATTGATAATGAATAATAATATCTGAGACTTAGATGAATTAACTTGGTCTTTATTGAAAGTATTTCAAAAAGCGCCAATGACGTGTTGTGTGTTTTTGATTTCGGAACCATCTAATTCCCTTAACCGATAAGTGCCCGGTTTGGATACTTCGATCACTTCATATGGCCCTTCCTAGTTTGGCATTAACTTTCCCGTGTTTTGAGGTGTAGAAGCTTCGGCTTCTCTGAGGACGAAGTCTCTACTTGAATCATGAAGCTTGACTCCTTTGTTATAATTCTTAGCTACTCTTCGCTGATAATAAGACCAATTTAAGTAGAAGCAACCTCTCGACTTCTTCTAGCAGATCCAAATTGGCCTTGATCCTTCGTCATTGTATATTTCTTTGTATTGACCGACCAAGACTTGGAGATCCGATTTTGGTGAGGACTAAGGCATCAATACCATAGGCGATCGAAAAAGGTGAATCCCGATTGGTAGTCCTCGGTGTAGTCCGATAAGCCCACAACATGTTGAGTAGCTCCTCGGCCATCTTCTTTTAGCTTCATCCATCAAGGCTTGATCCCGATTCAATGACGTCTGTTGGTCACCTCAAACAGCCATTTATTTGTGGATGAGCCTTTGAAGTCTTCTTATCTTTGAATCCCCAACTCCTTTAAAAATACTTCAAATTTTGATCCCACGAACTGGCGTCCGTTGTCCGATATTAATACTCTAAGGATCCCGAAGCTAAACACTACGGACTCTTTTATGAACTTCAAACATTCTTGCTTCGTAATTAACCGAAGTGGCTTCGCCTCTACCCACTTAGTCATGTAATCAATAGCAACTATGACAAAGCTAACCTGACCTTTAGCTTTAGGCAATGGACCCAGTATATCTACCCCCCAGACAGCGAAGGGTATAGGAGATAAAATCGAGTATAGCTCTTCCGGTGGCTGACGTGAGATCGGACTATTGAGTTGGCACTTTTCATATTTCTTGACATACTCTGTAGCTTCCTTGAAAATTGTAGGCCAATAGTAGCCTTGCCGAAGTACTTTGTAAGCCAAAGACTTAGCAGCCATATGGTCACCACAAATTCCCTCGTGAACCTCCCGGAGAGCATATTCCGCCTCGGATGGGACCAAGCACTTTAATAATGGTGAAGAAAAGGCTAATCGATAAAGGTCCCCATCAATAAGAACAAAGTTGGCGCTCTTGTATTTGATCTTTTTTGCCAACATCTGATCCGAAGGAAGGACGCCATCTGCTAAATACTCGATATAGGGGTCATCCAAAGATTAGATCGCTTCGATACACATCATCGCTTCATGTTGAACACACTCGTTGTTGTAGAACTTCCAAGTATGCAGATCCATTAAAAACATCGCATCCGTAGTAGCCAACTTCGACAATGCACGGCGATGGAATTGTCATTATGCTCTATGCCCTGAAATTCATACGAAGCAAAATACTGAAGTCGATCCTTTAACTCCGCCAGATACTTGATCATCCGATTTCCACGAGCTTCATAATCCCCTGATAGCTGATTGACAACCAACCGAGAGTCATTGTAGATGATAAGTTTAGGACCTCTAGACTCTTTGCCAATCGAACACCCAAGACAGCGCTTGCTTCATATACCGGCCGTTGTTTGTCGCTTTAAATCCGAATCGATGGCTGTTGAACTTTGAATCCATCCGGACTTGTCAAAATAATTCACCCCCACTAATGATTAGGGTAGAGGAACCATCTCGCATATAGAGTCCAAATATTTCGCTCTGTTGAAGAAGCGAATCGCGCTTTCGATCGGACGATTCGACTTAGAGTAACTTCGGCATCTCGCCGATTGAGCGAACATTCTACCATGAAATCGGCCAAAGCTTGACCTTTGATAGCGGTTCGTGGATGGTATTCGATGAAAAACTGGGACAATTCCATAGTCCATGCCGCTAGTCTCCCTGAAACTTCTGGCTTGCCCATCACTTTCTTCAATGGCTGATCCGTGTAGACGACCAGGAGCCGACCTTGAAAATATTACCGAAGCTTTCTACTAGCAATTATCAAGGCGAAGGCAAATTTCTCGATATTTGGATACCTGGTTTCAGCATCTCGCAGGACGTGACTGACATAATAGACCGGATGCTGCTTTCCACTGACCTCCCGAACCAGTACTGCTCCGACCGCTAACGAACTTGCTGCAAGGTACAGATATAAGGTCTCTGCTGGAATGGGTTTCACCAATAAAGGAGCCGAAGAAAGATACGCCTTTATGCTCTGGAAGGCGTCTTCACACTCTGAAGTCCACTGGAACGTCTTTGCATTCTTCGGCCCTTTCAATGTATCAAAGAAAGGAAGGCACCTCTCTGCAGATTTGGCGACGAACCTCCTTAATGCTGCAATCCTGCCAGTCAGACGTTGGACGTCCTTGAACGACTGAGGAGTCTTCATGTCAAGAATGGCCTGAATCTTCTCCGGATTGGCCTCGATACCCCTTTGACTGACAAGATAACCCAGAAACTTCCCTGCACCGAGGCCGAAAGTGCACTTGGCCGGATTAAGTCTCGATTAGCGATGACGGACGATCCGAAAGCATTCCTCTAGATCGTCAAATGACTCGAACGAACTGCATGCTTTTCACGATCATGTCATCGACGTATACCTCCATGTTCCTTCCCACCGCTATCGAAGATGAAGTTCATCATTCTCGGTAAGTGGCTCCGGCATTTATAAGGCCCAAAGTCATCTTCAGTAGGCGACACCGAATCGGTGTGTAATAAACGCGGTCTTTGGGATGTCCTCTTTACACATGGATATTTGGTGATAACCTAAAAAGCATCCATAAAGCTTAGTAATGCATACCCAAAGTGGCATCGATAAGGTGATCAATATGGGGCGGAGGATAAAATCCTTCTGGACAAGCTTTATTGAGGTCGGTGTAGTCGATGCAAACCCGCCATTTTCCATTCTCGTACGCACCAACACCACATTAGCCATCCATTCGGGATAATCAATTTCATATATGAAGTCGTGACCAACACTTTGCTTATTTCCTCATCAATGATTTTCGTCGTTCGGTAGCAAAGATCCGTCTTTTTCGGCCGAACCCGGCTTCTTCGAGGATCTACATTCAAAGCTATGCTCGGCTATCTTCCCGACTAACTCCGTGCATGTCCCTCGGTTCCCATGCAAAAATATCCGCATAGCAGCGTAAAAGTTCTATAAGGTTTGTCCGAAGAGGTTCTGGTAGACCTGAACCGATCTTCACGGTCTTGTCCGGCTTTCCAAGGATCAATTCGACCTCCTCCGTCCCTCCGGCAGGAACCACCATTGGTTCAGAACTACTTTCGGTAAAGGGCTCAATCTCAATTGTCATCGCCTACTTTTGTTTGCTGACCCCCACTCCGGAGGAAATGACAGCATTCCGGTAGCATCGTCGGGCTAGATCCAAGTCCCCTGCCACCTCTCCTACCCCATGAGCCGTTGGGGAACTTGACTTTGAAATGAGGGATGGAGGTCATAGCTTGGAGAGCGAGTTAAAGTAGGTCTTCCCAAAGAAAGCTTTGTAAGTTTGAATCAACGCGTGCACAACATAGAATTTACATACTATTTCGACTTTCTTGGGGTCTTTGTGTAGAAGATAACCGGAGTTCAATAGTGCCTGCAACTTTGACAGGATCATTGCTGAAGCCGTATAAAGGAGCTTCCTGCCCGACCTCCATCTTCTTCCCATCAAGGTGCATCCTCTGATAGGCATGGGCGTACAGGATATCCACTGAAGATCCATTATCTATCATCATGCGCTTCATGTCCACCGTGCCCACTTGCGCTGTGATCACCAAGACCCCCTCATGTGGCTCGATGGGTTCCGAAGGATAGTCAGCGTCGGTAAATGATATGACCGTCCGGGAATGGTCTATCCACTTTCGGGGAGTATCTGTCACAGTCATGACCGAATCCAGGTAAGCCCTTCTCTTCCTCCCTATCAACTTCCCTGCGGACCCACCGGTTATCACATTGATAACATGCCTTGGCGGTAATACTGGAGCCCTTTGAACCGTCTGAACAGTACGGTTAATGTTCTGCTGATCATTTACGGCCACATACTGCACCAACAAGCCATCTTTAATCTTCCTCTCCACAAAGTCTTTCAAATTGCAACACTCGTTAGTGTCGTGGCAAAGAACTTTTGATGATAGCCACAATACTTACGAGAGTTACCCTGCCCGGTTCGGTAGTTATCACGGGGTGGCTCAAAGAAAGGTTGATTTCTGATTTGATCCAGAATTATCGATCTATCAGTGTTTAGTTTGGTGTAGACCTTATTCACCTTTGAAATTTGGAGCGGAGGGATGACTTCGCTTCTTGCCGCCAGAATTATTGTATTTTTCAAAGCGCCTCTCTCCGTAGATCATTATACCCCTGATTCTCCTCTGTTCAACTTCGGGCTTAAGAGCTATCGACTCTTTCCCACGACCAAGGAGGATGCTTCAGTCGTTTCATAGCTTCTTCCACAACGATGTAGCCTTCGCTTTGTCAAAGGCTTGGCCAAGCTCTTTGGATGATTGAACATCAACTTCTTCACCAACTTTCTCGGACTTTACAGATCCAATCCATTCGGAACAAACCTCTGACTGGAGATCATTAAGATCGAACACCGACCGAATCGCTTCTCCGAACCTCTTTACATATCGCCCAAAGATTCATTTGGTAAATTGCGGATACGTGCTGAGAACCCGTAGGCTTTCCTCTTCTTCGGTTGCTCCCGAAACGGGCATGGAACTTATCACAAAGTTCGGTCCAAGAGGATATTGAATCCGAAGACAAAGTTCCCAACCACTGTCTCGCATCCTTTCTCAGCGTCGTAACAAAGGTGTGACACTTGGCAGCGTCAGTGAAGTCGTAATAGTCCATTAGCCTGGCCGAACGCTCGCTATGGTCATAAGGATCCCTTGTTCCATCGTAACTTTCCATGCGAGGCAATTTTTAGTGATATCCGCCTTTTCCTTGAGAATATCCGAGGAAAAAGGATGCTTTCTTTCCTGGGCGCCCTTCACTGCTTTGGACCTCGGCCCGGTTGCTTTCTCGAGCTCTCAGCTCCTTTACTAGAAAATCAACGCCTTTAGGCTGTGGGGAAACCTCTTTCTCGTGAACAACATTATGTCTCGAGAGGATCGACCTCTCTCCGTCGATCCCCACGCCCTAGAGGGACTTCTTGATCCGCTTGCAGACACAACTCTTTCCTTATGGTGAGAATGATCACGTTGATAGTCCATTACCCTGACTTCGGGTACGATAACGGCCATTATCGCCTTCTTCGAGGCCATGGGAGTTCTGCTCCTTGATCTCCTCCTACTTCGAGAATGATCCCTAGAAACACGCATGGAACTCTTCGGCTCCTTTCCCTTTCGTCGTGACTCCTCCTTATGCCCACTTCGTCCTTCGGACCGATCAAGGGTAGATGCTTCGTCCCGTAATTCCGCCACCCGAAGCATCTGTTCGGCTATATCTTCTCTTTGCTTTAACAGGACTTCCATGGATCTATCTGCTTCGTCCGCCATCTTTGCCAACTTGGCAGCTCTATCCTCCTAGCTACTTCTATGATAAATCTTGGTCGGTGAGCCTTCCACCTGTCTTCGACCATGATCTCACTCCTCATCCGCACCGAAAACTAATCTTCGTCTGGCCCCGCCAGGAATCTTCGGACGGAGATCCCCTGAATTATGCTTAGAAGCCGTGCTCTCGTGAGCACTTTTGAAGGAAGGACCAGACGATCCTTCATCAAACACGAGGAGGCGTTGATGAGCTACTTGACCATCGTCGCCTTTTCTTCAAGCGCATCATCCCTACTCCTCATCATCTTTCAAGTAGGTTAAACGATTGTGATTGAAAATTTTAATGACACTAGAACTCAAAAGCCCTCCTTCTAGCGCCAATGTTAACGCCAGGATCTTTCTCCACGCCCCAATCACGTAAGACGCCCCGATCTCGCAGACGATAAAACACAAATAACACCAAAGCTTTGACCCGGTTCCGGTTGGGGATAGCTCGAGCGTGAGAATTAGTATGTGTTCCCAAAGTTAACGATGGAGGAATGTATTGTCTAGTGTTTTTAGAGATAATAATTCTCGATTGTGTGTGTATGGGAGAATGGAGAAAAAATCAATATATGTGAGAATGTACCTCATATCGATGGCTTCCTTGCTAGGTTATACTATCTTAGCTTCGGATTATCGTGCCACTCACTACTACCGACACCCCTTCCGACGACTGATGGGGGTCTGGCATTGAATCGATATAAGGTTTATCTCATCGCTGCCCATTGTTTTTCATCACGGGTGGCTATGATCCCATCCACATTAATGCATGGCAGAGCCTTGGTCAACCGTCATGCTTTTTTCATCATCACAAGTCAAAGTAACAGATATTAAAATATCTAATGGGTCGATCCACTGGACCGACCCGGTTTTAAAGATTAAAACGGATACAATATGGTGACTGGGCCTAGTGGCTTTAACGGATTAAAAATAAAGGTCCAATGGATTCTTTATGTGAGTAGGCCCAATGTACCCGACCCAAAAATAGGAAATATCACGACCCAACAATAATCGTTCAAGCTCCTTTTCTTCTCCCATCCTCAACAATCTTTCATGGTTCTACTCCAACCCAACTCACAAAACAAATCGAAGGGATGAAGAAATTATCAATAAGTCTAGGCAAGACATTTTTATTGGACATTTTTAATTTTTTTTTTTTGCTTGCGACTCCCAAAAAATGTATAGTATTTATTTCAACAGGAATTTTTACAAAATATAGTGTTTTAAGTGTAATTTGGATACATATACAAAAATATGGTTATACGGTCTTTATAACCCTATTTTTGCATATGTATCCAAATTACACCTAAAACACTATATTTTATAAAAATTCATGTTGAAATAAATACTATACATTTTTTGAGTCACAAGCAAAAAAAGAAAAAAAAATTACACCTGTCCAATAAACCGGTCTGTGTAGCATTACTCAGAAATTATTGAAGTACTAATTTTATTGAATTTACTATAAATTTTCTATGGCTTTCGCCTCCTCTATGTGCTACTTTTTAAGGATTTACTTTTAAGCTATGTTTGTTTGTAAGGATTATAATCCCGAGATTATAATCCATGTGATTATAATACCAAGACTATTAATCCTAGAATTATAATCCCGGAATTATAATTATAATCTAAAAATTATTAAGTCATTTTATAATTTATAGACTAATTAATAGTCTTAAATCTAAATTTAAAAATAAACAAAATAATTGAAATTAATAGTCTTATCTCAAATATGATCTTTGTAAACAAATAAAACCCTAAATCTACTATGCGCTACCTTCTTCTACAGTTGCGCAGGGACTTTAATTATTCCTATTCATAATAGTTGTGGGGCGGGGAGGGTTTGTACTTTTAATAATAAAATTGACATAATAATTATATTTTTTTAATAATTGTACAAATAGTTAAATGTACAGATATTTTTGAATGGAAGGAGTAATTACTAAAAATAACTGAAAAAATATTACTAACTATAAATTCAATAAATAAAAGTAGTCATTGAAGTTTGGTTCTACTAGATATAGTTGAAGAATGTACTAATCTAATTATTAAAGGTTGACTGATATTGTTAGTATAAAATTATATTAGAATAAAGATGAATTACATATTCTATTATATTTTTGAAAATAATTATAACAATAGTATACTCATAAAATATTTACACAATTAATATAATTTTATATTTATTTACAATATTAGTGCAATTATGATTCCTTAATTTAGGGAATTAGTATGCAATTAGAATTTCTTAATTTAGAAATTAGTTACCCCCATGGCTTCTTCTCCCTCTCCTCATCTAGAACAACTGTATTACTTAGTCATCACCCTTTTTCTTCCTTCAACGTATTATTTCTACATATATATATATATATATATACACACACACACACACACACAAAGGAGGCCTCTGCATTCCGAATTACCGATAAAATAGCCATCTTAAAGGTTCAAGTGCATAGAGATGGTTCATCTTATTATCTATTTTTATTTCTAGTTCTTTTCTTAGGGTACTCATAAAGTGTTCCTTGGTTGGAGCCAGGTCAGATATAATATTGCAAAAGTTTTCAAGATTGAAGATTTGTTATTTGCTTTGTCAGATTCTCAAAAAAAGATAGTTCGCTTCTTCTTGAAAATTAGATACTGCAACACCTGTTATTGGATCAATTCTCAATGGAGCTTTCCCTACCACTATCGGTACTGATGCCCCAACAGAAACAGCTACCAAGAGCGGCATAGTTTCAAGGTTACTATCGGTACTGATGCCCCAATAGATGAATGAGTACATGGAAAAACATGCAGTTTCAAGGTTAATAAGAGCTCCACCTGGTTATGTTAGTTGGGTATGACGAAGGAGGTCAGTTGACAGAAACTGTCCGTAGGAGGTCATATGCAGTTATTTTGTTTGATGAGAAAGAGAAAGTCTATTTTGACGTGTTCAATGTGTTCCTTCAAATACTGGATGATGGTAACCAAACCTTCATACCAAGGTAACCAAACTGTCATATCAAAGTAACCAATCAACCTCCACACTTTAATTTTTTTCTTAGTGCAGTTGGTAACCAAACCTTCAGATCTAGGTAAGCAAATCTTCATACCAAGGTAAAAAAACTTTCATACCAAGGTAACCAATTCACATCAACACCTGCAGTTTTTTCATAGTGCAGTTGGTAGCCAAACCTTCAGACCAAAGTAACCAATTCAATTTTATTAAGTTACCAATTTCGTTTGAATGTGATGCAATTGGTAGCCAACCATTCATATAAAGGTAACCATTTTAGTATTTATGAGTAACAAAATAGTCATAAAAAAAATTTCAGAACAGTAAAAGTTACATCTATTTATTTTTAAACTTTTTGTAGGGCGAATCTTCTTCTTTTTATTGGCGTTTTGGACAACGGAGATTCGCGGCGGTGTAGGGGCGGAGTAGCGGAAGAGAAGTCGGCGGGAAGAGAGAACTAAAAAAGTAAAAACTGAAACGGAGGCCAATTTACATGTACAGATATTTTATTTATTTATTTATTTGTTAACTATTATTTCAAAGTTTATGTGAGGGAGATGAAGATTTGAATTTGAATTATTATTTTGAATTTGAATTTGTTTTTTTTGTTAGATCCCAAATATTTGAATTTGAATTATTAATTATGACAGTTATTACTCCTTGATTTTAGGTTTCCTTATTAATATGAATTGTACTATTTTTGTAATATGGGTCCTAATTATACTCTTTTTGTAATTATTTTGTTGACGCACTAATGGTGTAATTACTTTCTAATTGTTGTATATTTCTGTAAAGAACCCGAATAATAAGTGTCATTTGACCTTTGAACATACATAAAATCATAAATGTATATTTATTTTATTTTTACTATAACAATATTAATAATCTTATTAATGAATTATTTTTTTTATTAATATTATTATTATATTTATTTTGTACTGATTCAAATGTTTCCTCGATCTAGGCAAATAAGGTATCATTGAAAAGATCTATGAATCTGTCTTCAACCCATCAAACAGTAATCTAGCTATGAGAAGGCCTAAATTGTTGATCTAATCTAGTTAAATATATGCATGCATAAGAACAAAGTTCTTAAACAAAAGGTCAAAAGACAGTAATTCGGTGGATCAGAAACTTCATAATATAGTTTATTTTCTGATCCTTTTATCTTATTTTTTCAGATTTCCCAAGCGTTTTGGCTGGAATAATTAAAGGTTATATTCAGGTCAAGCAAAAGACGGGCTTCTTGTAAAAGCGTCCCTAAAAAGGAATAATTGCTAAACCGACAAACAGTTAAACTGTCGCTAAAGGACAAACAGTTAGCCTGTCACAACCGACAAACTGTTAAACTGTCGCTAAAAGGACAAGGGGTTAAACTGTTGCTAAATGATCGCTCCTACTTCTATATATAATCTTAAAGAAATTGTTTTACTGACGAAAGAGAAAATTGATAACTGATGACACAAACAAAATACTTTTGTTTTTAATTTTTAACTAGATGTGCCTGAATATATATAGAGGTATTAATTATTTTCAATCATTGATATCATGGTTTGGAAAAAGAAAATACATAATTAAGCTTCTCCCTCATTCCCATGTTAAAATTTCAAATAGTATAATAAAATAAGTTAAATAAATAGTACTGCGGAAAATCTTGTCAATAATTCAAAGTTTAATTTACCCTTCCTAGCTCGGAACTATCTCAAAATTCTATTTTTGTTAAAAATAAAAGAGAGATGTCATGTTAGAATTGGTTGCTACAATTAGTGATTTTCCGAAAGAGTAATGCTACAGACAAACTATTTTACAAATATTTTACAAACTGTTGATGTAGCATACTCCACCTCAGCGTATTGATCAATAAATTGTTTCAATGTAATCTTCGGCTCCACACAGTATACTGAAGTGGAGTATGCCACATTAACAATTTATAAAATGTTTGTAAAATAGTTTCTCTCTAGCATTATTCTTTCTGAAATGAGGAATAAAGTGATGCAATGTGTAGTCTTAAACTATTAGGCACATGCGAAAAATTGCTGATTACATAGCCTTCACACTATATATAGTACAAGATAGATTAATATTAATAGCACATATACAGCATCATCAGCTGCACATATTGTATCAATAGCTTATCAAGATGGCTTATCTGCAGCACACCATGATGGATCAAAAAATCATAAAGAAGTAGTTCCAGTTATGCAAGCTAAAATTATTAGCAATGCCTTAGTTATGACAGCTGGACCAAGTATTACATGCTGGAGTGTCAACACATGAGATCATTTCAGATGTAACAACCTTTTAACCATAGTTAAAAGCCAGTTGAAATTCTAGTTAGTTCGGTACCTTGTTAATAGATAGTATAAGTAGTAGAGTTGGTTCACAACTAAATAAGAGAAAAATATGCAGATTAATAAGAAGGGTTTTTATCTTGTTCCATGATCTTCTTTTCGAATTCAGTAAGCTTATCAAATAAACTTTGGGAAATCTAAATAGAAGCCATATATTGTTCGAAAAAAATCACATTCTTAAAACTGTTGTCTTTAATAAATTAAATGGTAAAAAATTTCATTACAAAATTGCTGATAACATAGCCTTCACACTATACTACAAGATAGATTAATATACTTTGGGAGATCTAAACAGAAGCTAGATATTATTCGGAAAAATCACCTTCCCTAAACTGTTGTCTTTGATAAATTAAACAACAAATTATTTTAGTACATGCAAAATAAATTAAATTTGCAATTCCACGAAAATAATAACCACTGTAGGAAATAATAAGATAGAAATAACCAAGTACAAGACACCAATAATTTTACGTGAAAAAAGTACTAAGAGGTAAAAACTACAGGACGATCTCCAAAAAAATCACTATAATAAACTGAGAGAATACACATATATCTTAATTTAAGTAAACACTCAAATTACCTCACCACAATAAACCTGTAATGAAACCCAAACAATACACTTGATTTTTTTTGCTTTTTATTTTTTCACTCTCCCTTTCTCTTGGCTTCTTTCTCTCCCTTTCTAATCGATCTTTCAAATGGGATTTCTCTCGAATTAAGTTCTCTCTTGCTTCTCGGATGGTTATATAGGCAAAGGCCATGTACACTTTTTCTCTCTACATGTGTGTGTTGATGTAAAATCTAAATACGTACGCACAACACGCAAGTATACATGATCAACAAGTAATATAATGATAAGTTGAGTATCGTTCCCACAGAGAATTGTTTAATGAGAATTACCAAGTTCTAACCTATAACCAATTTAATCTTATTTAAACGAATAATTCAGTATTTTGAATTAATTAAAATAATTAATTAAACTATTACTAACTATCCCTAGAATGAAACTAAATAATGAAGACTTGAGATTAAAATTTCACTTATTGTTTCAATTAAATCAATAACTTCCTGTTACGTCAAATTAATTATACTGGATTATTAATCAAGAACACGAAGGTAAAGTAAAACCATCTCTCGATGCACTATACTCGTATTAACTTAAATCCACAGATGATAGAGTTAAGCCAAACACCCTAAGTAACTAACCCACTATATCTCTATGTGAATTAAAATTAAATAAGGTTTAAGTACAAGTTCTTATTAGGCTACATGCGATGCATATGTATATCTCTATCCTAAGCACAAATCATGAATTCCAGCACCACGTAGAACACATAAACACATCCTATTATGATCAGATCTAACCCATAAACCGTTTCTCAATTTCATATGGATTATCACAATAATTGTTAGCTAGGCAATTAAGAAATTAAGGACAAACCATAATAGACAATCCAAATACAGCTAATAAGACTAACAAGGAAGTATATTAAAGTAAACTACACAATAAGATCCATAGTAATCTTAAAACAGAGTTTAATTCATAATTGAACTGAAATCCATGATCCACAATCGATTAAGCATTAAAAGATACAAATAAAAAAAAAGAGAATTTAAAGTTGATATAAGCAAATCTACAATCTCTTGCTTCCAATTTGATTCCCCAATGATGATCAATAACTTCAATCTTCAGTTCTAGTTTTAATCTAGGGTTCCTACTCTAAGAAAGGAATTAAAGATGAATAAAATCAAAAATTTATGGCAAAAGGGATTTATTGGAGTCTTAGTACTAGTCCCCTCATTTACAAACTGTGAATATGCCATATATATACTAATTCACAAGTCATTCATTACCCACGAACAAATCTGATTGGTCAAATTAAATAAAAAGTGAACTGCAGGAATACAGATCTAAACAAGAATCTGATCTGCCCACAAAGTTAAATGGGGTAATGACTCTGCTGCAGATTTTCGAGATAGGACTCAAGAATTGCATTTGCACCAAGGCTAAATTGGGCGCAATTTGCACTGCAGACACCAGATCATGCTTTCTGCTATTGCACCATCACTGCTCATGACATCACTTCATCACTTGTCCCTTTTAGCATCCACACATTCTTTTAAAATTCAAATGTCACCAAGAAAGTTCCCAAACATGTAAACTGCAAAAGAAATAAAAAATGCATGAAAAACTACTAAAACATATGAGTTAAAACAAAAATTAAAGTCAGTTGATGATATTAAGATAGGTAGATATAAAACTACTTATCAAACACCCCTAAACTTAAACCGTTGCTTGTCCTCAAACAACAACACACAATGCAACACACTACATAACAAAATGCAATCTAAGCTAAAATGCTAACGAATCCAAATATCAGTCAGATAGAAATTCAAGAGAGTTTCCTCAGAGAAACCTCAAAAAATTCAAACATAATATCCTACCAAGAGTAAGGAAATAAAGTATGTCACGCTGTAAATCAAAACCTGTCACTGATGTAGTGTGTGTGTGCTTAACAACCCTTAAACTTGCTACAGAACAAATACTTCACATAATATGCTTCTTAGAGGAAAAAATACAGCTTTAACTCAAGGAAGGCAACAAACACATTAAGCTCCAACCAGGACTATGCATAAACTAAGCTAAGAGTCAACAATGGGTTTATTATGCTTTTATTTACCCACGAGGGCAATATTCGCACTTTCCCGCTTTTACACCAGTCTGTGCAATGTCTAGTCCTCTTAGGCTTTTCAGTGATACCCATTAATGAGCTTTCAACCAATGACTCCCAAACCAGATGACTTTAGGGTGCTAGGTGTAGAGATATCCCCTAGGGCGTATTTACTCAAGTATCAAAGGCCACAAAACTAAACTAGCCAAAGTGTTTATACATATAATTTTTTTTCTTTTTTTTCTTTTTTCTTTTTTATTTTTTTAAAGTTGTATACCCCCTGTTTCCCCCAAACTTAAGCTTTTGTGCAATTCTAGTCAATACTAACTGTTTACTAAATTTCTTTTATTAAAACACAACTTTCCCACCAAAAGATAATTATGTGACCATTTACGCTGAGAAAATCTTAATGGTTACTTTAGAGTGCTAATCGGTTACATCAAATTAGAACAAGTAGAGATTCACATCATGCTATAACATTACAACTATGCCTTAGTCATTAAAACTGTTTAAAGATCATGCAATTCCAATCTCATCATAGACCAAATAAAAATCAAACTGACTGAAAACTTGGATTCATGCAATATGACCTATCTACACTAAATGCAACAAACACAACAAAACACCATTTTATTATTATTATTATTATTATTTTTCAAAATAAACTAACAAGTTAAACTAAATGAAACCTAAAATTAAACTAGAATACAAATTTACTAAAATGCAGCTATATGAACTAAACTATACTAAAAGTTATACTACGCATGCAACTCTATACTAACAATGCAATGCAACCAATACCCCCAAACTTAAAAATATAAAACAATGTCCTCATTGGAAGGTAAATGCTAAAGAAACTTACCTAGGTGGACTAGTCATCGCCATCCTCCTCTTGTTCAGGTGGTGTGTCTGGTGGTGGATATGGAGTGGCGGTCCTATATGTAGAAAACTGAACTTTTGCTCCCAGCTGGCCAAATGCGTCGGATAGTACCCCAGAAAACTCAACAGAAAAAGCCTGAAAATTAGTGTGCATCACATCCATCCTTCTCTGTAGGCGGAACATCTCACGCTCCTGGCTGTCATAGTAATCTGGAGGTGCCCTTACTGTCTGTGGAGCAGTGGTGTCTTCCTCTTCTCCTTCTTTGTCTTCTTCTTCATCATCACCGCCATTTCATCTTCCCAAGAAAATGAAACCCAAGCCCTGTGGATGAGACTCGAACCATTCCAAAATCAGATGCTTACGTATGGTTGTGTGATTAATGTCATGCATCAACAGCTGCAGAGCTTCATTGTCCCAATCTACTCCAACGGCTAAACATAGTCGAGTGATAATTGATGCATGCGGGATTCCCCCAGAAGTACTTCCTCTTAATTATGTATCTCAGCATGGATTGATTGATGATATACCCATTGTCAATTGATTTCCCTTTGAGTATGCCATATAATAGTATGGCTTTGTCAGTAGTGACATCTGCATGATGGCTGGTGGGAAGCACACTCACACATATAAAAATGTACCACACTTTTGTATAACGACTTAGAGTGGTTTGTGGGAAGTGAACCTTTCTATCTATTCCTGCTTTGGTTGTCCACTTCGTGCCCGATTTGCATAGTTCCTTTATAAGCTTATACAAATCAGTTTCAAAACGCTGAGATTAGATCTGCCCAATTTGTGACACCAGATGGAAGAGTATCCACGTGAAATAATTCATTGATCACTCGCTTGGTGTACATTACTTGCTTTCCTCTCACATACGATATGCCATTATGTGTTTCTCGAGCATTGGCATAGAACTCTCTAACAATTGACAATGGGGTAGCCACTGGCTTGGCTACCACTAGTGTCCAACCATGTGCAATAATTTGGTTCTTAAGCTTCACATCCTCCCTTCTAGGTTTGAAGCTCCTCTTTTGCACAAATGATTTCCCTATCAGAACATCCAGATAATGGTGTTGGTCTGAGAGGTTTACAAATCTGGAGGTGTCCAATACATCTCTGTTACTGCCTTTGCCCTCAGGATCTGCTAAAGCAAAATCTTTTTTTGGAGCATGTCAATGCATATATACAGTATTCTCTAATTCAACAAAAGCGATGAAATGTGTTACTTGATTACATAGATGGTTTGACTTTGAAATAATTGTCAAATACACATTGGGAAAGTCACATTGAAAGTGTCAAAGCAATAAAATCTCAAGCTTCCCAAATCAGAGAAACTTTATTTAAATTAACAGAAATTAGCGAAGATGCCAAATTGAGTAGGGATGCTCAAAGTTTAGTATTAGGAGAGCTTTCAAGTTTTGAATTTATATGAAGTTTGGTTATTTGGCATGACATTTTGCATAAGATTAACTTAGTTAGTAAAAAGTTACAATCTAAAGATATGCGTCTTGATGTTGCTGTACGACAATTAGAAGGACTTGTTTTATTTTTTGAAAATTATAGAATAAATGGGTTTGTTTCTGCCATGATTGATGCTAAAGAAATTTCCCTTGATATGGGAATTGAGCCAGTATTTCCAAAAAAGGGTCAAATTTGTAGAAAAAGGCATTTTGATGAGGTTTCCAATAATGATAGGGAACAACAATCAATTGACGATTCATTTAGAACTTATTATTTTCTTGTTACAATGGATATTGCTCTTGGTGAATTGAATAGTAGGTTTGAACAATTAAATTATTTTGAATCAATTTTTGGGTTCTTATTTGATGCTGCAAAGTTAACTTCGTTTGATGATAATGAATTGAAAAGTTCTTGTGTGAATCTTGAAAATGCTTTAAAACATGGTGATATTTTTGATGTTGATGAAAGAGACTTATTTTCAGAATTACAGGTGTTGCAAGTGATATTGCCAAAAAAAGCATATGGAACAGATAAACCATGGACATCCATTAAAATTCTTGAGTTTGTAAAGAGTGTGGATATCACTACAAGAAAACATGTTATTCTCGACGGAATTACTTCCGACGGAATAAAATCGGTCGACCTTATGGTATAATCATGTGGGATGTTTTTGACATTTTTAATTCTCATTTAGTTGGTTTTTGACATATTGTTGGCCTTGGTATGTGCTGTTGGGATAACATGAACAGGTACAGGTACATCAGATGTGGGTTAAATCCCTGGATATTGCAAAAAAAAAAATAAAACATTTTAAAAAACACTATTCTCGATGGATTTCTGTCGGAAATAAGTCCTTACCATTTTGGTCATGTGCCACGTGTCACATATATTCTCGACGGAACAGTGGTAATACCGACAGATTTTCATCGAGTTTAAGGGCTTTACCATTTTTGACAGGCTACCACGTGGCATGCTTATCATCGACCGAATATCCTCGACAGACTATTTTCAGTCGGAAATATATTAACCCTGACTGAATATTCGGTCGAGGATAATTTCGTCGAGTTTAAATATCCTCGATCGAAAGATCGACGGACTTAATTTTGACCTGCTTATATACGACCGAATTTCCGACCGAATGTTCCGTTAGAAATAAGGTTAACCTTGACGAAATATCCTTACTACCGACGGAATATTCCGTCAGAAATAACCCTTTTTGTTGTAGTGTATGTTTCCTAATGTAATGGTTGCTTATATGGTATTATTGACTATACCTGTGACTGTGACATCTGCTGAAAGAAATTTTTCTAAATTAAAATTATTGAAATCTTACTTGCGAACCACCATTACTCAAGATAAGCTAAATGGATTAGCGATATTATGCATTGAAAATGATATGTTAGAAAACATTAAATATGATAGTATAATTGATGATTTTGCATCTAAAAGTGCAACAAGAAGATATTTTAAATGATGTTTTGTGGTTCAGAATTCGTTTCTATTTATTTTTGTAGGTACATGTGATGATTTTTTGCTTCGATTAATTGTAGAGGATGAAAAGAAGATTGATCAAATCAAGAAATGCTTATAGAGATTCGGGAGGAAGCATGTAGACTCAAATATGTAGTTTTCGTTTTTTAATGCAATGTTTACAATCTGGGGTACTCTTTTTCCTTCGTTTGGGGTTTTGTCCCATTGGATTTTCCCCAAACAAGGTTTTAATGAGGCCCCAAAGTGTTCTTCCTTATCTTTTGTAAATTCTTATAATTTTAATAAAATTAATTAGTTGATAATTTATTTATTTTTTTGTTTAATATGTATAAAGGGACACACTTGGAGAAAATTTCCCATGTGCCTTAGAAAATCCAAGACCGACTCTGCTTATAAGTCCGTTGGTCACCCAACTTAAGTCTTCTCTAGTCTTCTTCTTCGTATTTAAAAGTTTGCAAATCACCCCTAACATATTCTTAGCATATTCTCAGAATATTCTTTATTCTTTGGTATATTCCTTAAGATATTTTCTTAAGTTTCAAATATTAGATTTTCGACCCTAAGGTTTTCGACCCTAAGGTTTTCGTAACTCGCACAATTCTCCCTCTCTTATCTTTAGCTTGCTTTTGTTAAATTATTTAATTACCCAATCTTAATAACTTAATTTAAATCAAATAAATATTACTACTTAAATCTCCTTAATTTATTTTACCCTCTTGGAATCATATAATTTACATAACCCATTTTTGATATATAAATTATATAAAATATAACATAACATAATCAAATTACATATTTATTTTATAGTTGTAAAATAAATATGCTACATATAATTTCTTATGTAAATACAATTATTTACATATCCAATATATTATAATATAATATCCTCACCTCATTATCATAAATTCAATTAAGAATTTATTTACTTTCTTAAGATATTACGATAATTATAATATCTTTTCTTTATTAAATTAATTTTATAAAAAATTTATTCTAATACTCTTGGGTAAAGTATATATATATATATATATATATATATATATATATATATATATACTTAACACGCCTCTTTTTGCCTCATTATGCGAATTGTTTCCATAATTTTATTTTCCTGCGTAATATATATTTATTAACTCCCCATTACCTAATTTAAGTAACTTATTTAAATTATACAATCTATATTGTATAATTAAATTTAATTTTCTCCTTCTTTCCATAAATTGTTTTCAAACAATTTATTTATATATTAAATATATAATTTAATATATTTAATTTACTAACTAGTTGATACCAATATACATATTTTATATATTGGATCTCATCTCATATTTTTATTTTACATCATTCGGTATAATATTCTCGACGGATTTCCGTCGAAAATAAGTCCTTACCATTTTGGTCATTTGCCACGTGTCACATCTATTCTCGACGGAATATAGTTAATCTCGACGGACGTCCGTCGAGATTAAGGTCGTTACTATTTTTGACAGGCTACCACGTGGCATACTTATCATCGACTGAATATCCTCGACAGACTAGTTTTTCGTCGAAAATATATTAACATCGACTGAATATTCGGTTGACGATAATTCCGTCGAGGTTAAGTGTGAGATCCCAAATTTTATGAAATAAAAGTATTCAATTTTCTATTTTGGTAAATAGTTAAATTGATAAAAGTTTAAAGTTAAGGGTCATATTTGAGAATTTTTCAAAGTAGACAAGTTGTCATAAAATACCCAGTTACTATTCACTCTAGTATTATTCACTCGGGTATTTGGGACACTTTTCGTGTTGGAGTACTATTCACTAGTTACTATTCACAGGTTACTATTCACCCAAATTACTATTCACTCTAGTATTGTTCACTCGAGTATTTGAGACACTTTTTTGTGTCGGAGTTACTATTCACGAGTTACTATTCATGGGTTACTATTCACCCAAATTACTATTCACTTTAGTATTATTCACTCGAGTATTTGGGATACTTTTTGTGTCGGAGTACTATTCACGAGTTACTATTTATGAGTTACTATTCATGAGTTGATATTCACGAGTTACTCTTCACGAGTTACTATTCACAAGTTACTATTTACGAGTTACTATTCATGAGTTACTATTCACCCGAGCAATATATTTATTTTCGGCCCAAATCATTTTTGGGTACTATATTATTCCATGAGGAGATGTGCTAATTTTTTAGACCGTTGCTTGAAATTATATTAGTAAATCAATAATTCATTTAAATATATTATTATAATATTATATTATAGTAGTATAATGTGATTATATGATAATATGTTTTTTTTATAATTTGAATGGTAACATTATTATAGTAAATTCATGGTATAAAAGTAAAATGAGGTGAAAGAGAACAATTTGAATTTGAATTCTGATGATGTAAGCGATGATGTCATCGGAACGATGAGGTAAACAATGATGTCATCAGAAGGATGATGTAAGCAATGATGTCATTTGATCGATGATGTAAGCGATGATGTCATAAATTATGGCAAAAAGACTATTTTACCCTTACTCTACTAAGCTTATAAATAAAAGCTCATTCCTTCATTATTTTCTTACGAATTCATTGAAACTCCAGAGAGAGAAACTATAGAGAGAATTCTTCTTCTATAATCTTGAGAATATTTCTTTAGAGTTTAAGAAAGCTTTGAGCGTAGTATAAGTTTCCTTCGAGTATATCCTCGCCCTACTAGTCGGAATACTCTTCTTTGAAAGGTAAAGGGATATTATTACAAGAAGGGATATTATTTGTTGTACCGTAAGGTGTGTTATTCTTTCTTATTCATGAAGAGAACTTCGTTATTCCATTCTTTATTATTCTCATTGGAATAACTCGATATGCTGTGATTCAGTATACCGGTGAAGTCTATTGTTATTCAATTATTTATTATTATGTTGGAATAACTTTCAGATACGGATTACATCGTATACCTGGTGAAGTCTATTGTTATTCGAATAACCTGTATACGCGGATTACCGTATACCCGGTGAAGTCTATTGTTATTCAATTATTTATTATTCTGTTGGAATAACCTGTATGCGCGGTTTACCCTATACTTGGTGGAATGACCTGTATATGCGGTTTACCCAATACTTGGTGATCTTCTTTTATTATTCCGCATTTATTATTCTGTCGGAATATCCTGTCTGTGCGTTTTATGCCGGACCTGGTTCCATTAATTATTATTTCGCATTTATTATTCTATTGGGAATAACCTGTCTGTGCGGTCTCTATCGCATGCATGGTGATGTCTTTTGTTATTCCATTCTTTATTATTCTATTGGAATAACCTGTCTATGTAGATTACCACATGCATGGTGAATGATCCTTTGTATTCATTCCTTATTAAATTGTGGAAATGATCTCAGATATCGTGGATTACCGCATGGATGGCGGTGAAAATCCATTTGCAGTTTCATATATTCTTTATTATACTGTTGGTTATTGGTTTTACAGTTGTATGTCTTTGACATGTAGTGCAAAGATGATATGTTGTTGAATATCTTTGGCATGTAGTGCAAAGATGATCTGTTATTTGATAGCTTTGACCCGTAGTGCAAAGATGGACAGGTGTATGACATGATCATTACCACTAGTGATACTAACGAATATCCTTGGTCCGTAGTGCGGGGATGATTCGATGATGGGAATTATTTATTAAGCTGAGACTCAGCGATTGGTTTTATAGTTAAATATCTTTGGCACGTAGTGCAAAGGTAGACAACTGATTGGTATGATCATTGTTATTACATTTGAATATCTTTAGCCTTTGGGGTAAGGATATTGAGTAAACGTTCTTTTAATCTTTTATGGCAAGGAAAAACTGTTGATTTACATGATTGTAAATATGAATTGTGAACTTAATTATAATCTTTAGTGGTTCAGGTGAAGGCAGGTGATGAAAGTTCTCTTTGTCTTGGTTACAACGAAGAACCGTTGATGAGTATTAAAGAAATGAAACGATGGACTTTTAATTTGGAGGAGATAGTAGACATTATGTTCTACTTGACTCTTCTAATGGATTGTTGATTCTGCTGCAATTATGGTTGAAAAATTTTATTATCTAACATATGTTCTAATTCTTTGATTTATTCTGATGAAAGCTATTGATAAATTAATTATCTTAGCCATGATATTCTTTACTGGGCTAGTTGTGCTCACCCTTTTGCTTCACAATTCCTTTCAGGTAATAAGAGTGTAGCTGTGTTGAGCGGGGGATAACAGGGAAATAATGTGATGGTCCGAGACTATCGAAGTTTCGCAATACATTATAAAACGGCATGACATACAATATATAATTGTATTGAGGACCTAAGATGTGGGTGTCGATTTTATACGCCACGTAATATTTAATTTTGGTGAACTATAATAGGGTGAAGTGAACCCGACTTTGGAAGCGTTATTTGTCACAGTATTATTTATGACATTGTAATAATTTGAGTTTGATACATCTACGAGACTATATCGTATTAAAACTCATTAGCTAATCGTGGTCGTATTTTTTTACGACAGTTCAACGATTTGTATAAATGAAGTTTGTATTTGATTTTTTATAATGTGATATCTGGCGACTCAAGATGGGTCGTGTGGACCTATTTTGGGGGCGTCACATTAAGTATCCCCGACTGAAAGACCGACGAACTTAATTTCGACCTGCTTATATACGACCGAATTTCCGACCAAATATTCCGTCGGATATAAGGTTAACCTCGACGGAATATCTTTAAAACCGACGGAATATTCCGCCAAAAATAAGTCTTTTTGTTGTAGTGTGCCTTCACAATTTATTTAACTGTAGTAAATATATTAATATATTCACTACATTAAATGCATGCATATACATTATGTGACGACCCCAAAATAGGTCCATTCCATCCAACCCATTCTGAGTCGCCAAATACATGGTACATAAAATAACTACAACTTTATTACAACAATTGTCGTACAAAATACAACAACACATATGCTGTGAGTTTGGATATAAATATATACCAAATGTAACACATGTCCCAACCGTGGACAGCACCTCACAGTGACACCTTACATAAAGGTATAGTCAAAAACTGTTTTATAAACTAAAATCTTTGGGAAGTGCTCAAGGAAACCTTCGTACAAGGGAGACCATGCGTCTAGGTTATGATAGATATCATATAGCCACAGAATTACCCTTGGTTGATCCAATAGACCCCAAAGAAAAATGAGAAGATTACTATCATATTCTTCCCAATGGTAAGTCTTCTCTTGACATATCATTATCTCCACTATCTCTAATTGAGAATTATACTTCAAACAAACACCAAGATTATATAGGTAGTGCTCAGTATATATATACTCAAAGCAAGTGGATGAGCACATCCCCTGCTTTTTGATGATACGAGGTTGTATGTCATTAGACATCTTGTATGATAGTGACAAAACACCCTTCCAACGCGTTGGGTTTGCCTCACCTCTCAAATTTATATAGACCACCGTTCTATTCCCCTGTTATCCCCCACTCGACCCAGCTACACTTTTATTACCTGAAAGGAATTGTGAAGCAAAAGGGTGAGCACAACTAGCTCAGTAAAGAATATTATGACTAAAGATAAATAAATTATCAATAGTCTTCATCAGTAATAAATCAGAGATTTAGAACATATGGTAGATGATAAAACTTTTCAACCATAGTTGCAGCGGAATGAGCAATCCATTAGAAGAGTCAAATAGACTATAAAGTCTATTATCTTCTTCATGTTAAAAGTCCACCAACAATGTTTTATTCCTGTAACATCAATCAACAATTTCACATCCACAATCATATGAATAACTCATAATTGTAATTGTTGTTCTAAATTCTTTTTCTCATCCAGACAAAGATAATTTTCATCACCGAAACATCAAAGATCATGGTTATACCAAATCACAGTTCATGTTCATAATCAAACTAATAAATTCATCTTTGCACTACTGGGCCAAAGATATTCATCAACAGTTCATCTTTGCACTACAGCCAAAGATATTCATCATCAGATTCATCTTTGCACTACATGCCAAAGATATTCAACAACAAGTCATCTTTTGCATTACATGCCAAATATATTAATATCTCAAAGAAATATATAATCATTTCGTAATTTATATAAACAATAATTATAACCATGTTGATTAATTCACCTTTGCACTTAAGCTAAAGATATTCAATTATAAATTCAATGGTCATGATCATACCAAACCACAATTCAACTTTTCACTCATTGGCCAAAGAGAACCCTAGTCATGATCATACCAATAATCTATCCATCTTTACACTCCAGTGAAAGAGAATTTCAACATCAGGGTTATAAAAATGTTATATTTGATAATAAAATCAATATAATCAATATATAGTTTTAATCTCCAGAGTAATATTCATAAATCAACTATAATTTGGTTAGAAAAAGAAACCAATTTTGTCATGAATAGTAACTCATGAATAATAACTTTCGTGAATAGTACCTCATGAATAGTAACTCGTGAATAAAGATCTCATGAATAGTAAACCCGACTCAAAAGGTAGAAATTTCACAATAAAATCCATACCAATATTTCTAAGATAATGATATTGAAAGAATAATATTTTTTTAAGCTTATAAACAATTTATTTTAATTGTTTACACTTTACTAAATAATGCATTTAATCATTCTAAAATGCCAAACTCATAAGATTTCATCACCAATAACCAAAACCCTCATCAAAATCTGCATATATACCTCATATAGGATTCTCAAGCCATAAAATCTTATTTTCCAATTTTCTTACTTCACATAACATATTTAATTCATTTACTCATAACTAGTCCATTTTCATAAAAAATACCAAATCAGTTCCAAAAATATTTCTTTTCCGAGATTTAGCAGAATATAGTCTCATATTGATATATATTTTCTCAGAATTTTAAAATTCATTTACTATTTTTCATATGGCCAAAACCGTGAATATTAAAACATTTATCATAAATTGTACTTTTATCCAAATATTCCGAAATTTACAGAATATACTCATGTTATATATATGTACTCCCAATAAAAATTTCATCAATTTTGGAGTTAATCACAAGGAGTTATAAGGGTTTTCTTTTAAAATAGTCTTTTCCCATAAAATTCATAACTCATAATCTATACATCCAAAAATCGCCATTTTGGACACAATCAATAAAACTCATCAAATTATCATTCCAAATTTTTCCAGAATTTTTAAAGGTCTGAAAAGTTACGAAACATGAAAACATCACAACCCTTAAAATCCCTTACCTCAAAAAAAAGCAAAGATTTACGATCGGAATAACGTTGAATCTAACTTGCAATAGTATAGCAACACTCAAGATACAAGAATACACTTGATAATATAGAGAGAAATAAAGAGAAAACTTCGCGGTGTGATTTTCAATTCTAACTTAAGCTTCTATTTATAGGAAAATGCTAGAACGCCAAAGGAGACTAAAATAATAAAATATTATTTTCTTTTTCTTATTCCACACCAACCTTTACCAACCAATTTTGAAAGCCATCAGCCATCTTTGGTCAAAAACATCAGCCACCCAAGTGCCAACAACCACAAAAACGTTTTTCTTAAATAAAATAATTAAAATTTCCAAAAATCAATTATTTCGGAACTCCGGAACTTCAATAATTCACAATAAATAGCCCTTTTATCAGAAAATTCAAAACTCTTGACTTTCCATGGGAAATTCCATTCTCTACAACTTTGCAGAAGAAAATTTTTCCAAATTCCAAACAGAAATTGACCGAAATCAAGAAACGAGCGATTTTACAGTCTATAATCAATTTTCGGTCAAGAATTGTGTCCACCGACACCCAAAACATATGTTAAATATTTAATGCCACAAAAATACTCTTCCTCCTCATATACTCATATATCCCACATTCATTGTAAAAATATTACAGTTAATATATTATTAAAATAATATATTTAAATGAATTATTTTATCGAGAAAAAGATAAAATATTAATTTTCAATAGTTGTCACATTAAAATTTTCTCCATCTATATCCACAATAAATATTTTCTTTATCATAATAATCAATAATTAATTATTCACAAATAATATTACAGACTCACAAAGATCGATAAACTGTAGCCGCTCCTGAGGATAGAGGGGCTTTCCAATAAGGATTTCTCCTTCATCAAGCGCCGCAATTAGGTGACCAAACCTCTCCTTAGATGTAAGTTTCTAGACATTGCCAATAATGTTATCTCGATAATATTATTCAAATAATTTGAATTATTGATCCGATAATAGAAAATATTGTAAAATGACAATTATTGAAACAATAATAATATATAATATCAACGCAGCAATTATTGAATCAATAAAATAAAATATTGAATAAAGAATTACCGTAATAATTATTGAGTAAAGGCTTCTTACGTAAGAATCAATAATTCAAAATACGTGTAATACCGTAGTCTTTCTGCGTGCAACAACGCCAGATTATTGTATTTTACCAACCGTATTCCAACAAAGTGTTAACGGTAGAACACAAACTTGTCGCTTTCTTCATCCGACGATTATTCAAGTTATGGGGCCCACAAATGATCGCTAGGTTGGTCAGACGGATATTGTTGGGCTTGAAGATTTAAACGCACAAATGAAATTAAAATTTTAAAGCAATTTCAAAACCCCAAAACAGGATCCATGCGAAATCAATTAACTCAGAGGTTTAGAGATTATACCGGATATAAACAAAAACGAGAATCAAACCGATCAGGCCTCGAATCTCCAACGCAATACAAACCGATCAAGCGCTTACTACAGTATCCACACGAATGCCGCATTTAACCGTCGAACGATTCTCGCAATAAGAAGGACTTGCAGACTAGCCACCAAAAGGAATGGATTTTACGAAATTGTTTTTCTCTAGTCTCTCTCAAGAAATGGCTAGGTTTTTTTTAATTATGATATCTTACCCTAAGTAGTCGCTATATATATCATATATATAGTAGTTAAAAGGAATTAATCAAATCAAAACCTAATTTTATAAAATCCGAATTTTATATATATATCTCTTAATTAAGTCTTACTTAATTAATATACATATATACAATTATCCTTTTAATTTAAATTCGTGATTTAAATACTATTAATCATATTAATATATTTAAATCCTTAAAATTTAAATTAATTCCCTTTTAAATAACGTTCTATGTGTGTGACTTTATAGGTTATTATTACGTTGGCAATAATTTTAAAATCATATTATAAAATTATAAACAAGGAAGCGACATCTAGTAATGCATCACTCGCTACCCAAGTAATAATAAGATCGATGATTCGATGCAACCTTTTCGTGACCAATGTTTCAATGTAATTTAATCCTTTTAACCTTAATATCCTAGATTAAACTTGAGTCATGGAATGTGTCATACTCTTCATAATTTAATCTGAAGTTTTCTTGATCAATGAGTAGACTATATGAAATAAATCACTATTTGAGCATGGCCATGCATTTCATAGTCCTACTCAATCAAGAGGCCTATGGATATCACCCATAATATATAGGATGGTTAAATTCCATCTAGATCACTCATATTTCTCACACGATTAATGATGAACCCAATAATCACCTTTATAGTCCACCCTATTAAAGGTGACATTTGATGATATCAAAGTACATAAATTCTCGTGTAGTAATATAGCAATTTCGTGTCGGGAGGACCATTACATCATTGTCACTATGAGAATTGCTAACGACACTTCGCATAATGCTCCATATAGAATTCTCATGGTGGGTCTGTCCAGTACATTATTCTCTAACATGTACCTATGTATTGACTTAATATCTCATATATTTATGACCAATGAGATTTGGTCATCAGTCAATCCACATACTAGTCTCCATGCATCATTGTTGTCCCATCAACAATGATACTCGACTAGGGACATTTAAGAACACTGATACTAATGGTAATATATAATCTCATGTTCAAGTCACATACTTGAAACTATATAATTTGTATCACTATTCTAAGGAATTTTATTATGTTAACAATTATATTACGCAGTAAATAAAACCATAATAAAATCATATATTTATTCAATCAAATATAATATCAAAACGTTAAGCAATTATATCAAATAATTGGCCACCACGATACCATTTCTTTAAGCTGAATAATACTAAATAATAATATAATTCGAACTTAATTTACATACATCAAAGTTTACTTTCCCAGGTACGTGACCTTCAAATACATTCCTTACAATACTTGAATAGATACCAACACAACTATAACCATTAACTCATAATACACACTTATTCGATCAGCTTTTCTTTCCCTTTATGCGTGCCTGAACCTTCAGGTTGCTCATACGTAACTGAAAACATTTAATTTAGCAAGGATGAGCGTTTGAGTGCCCAGCAAGTAATAGCAATTATATATATAAGCTTAAAGAATATAAGTATTCTCTTTACATAACACTTCTACAACGAATCGAAAGTTGTGAAGTAATCAGATCTTGATAAAAATTCACATAACAACTCTCTTTCAATTTCTTGAAATTAGGCTCCACCCATGAATAGGGTTTAAGAAACATACTATGAACATTCTTTTTCATTTTGAAAAGGTTTAGCGTAAATTCATCCATAAAACCGCTTCTAGCTTACTTGCACGGAGGGTGATCGGCTCGTTGTACCTCAGATTGATCAATACTATATAACTCTGAACGAAATTCATCGTTTTATTCTATCCGCCTCGGGCGCAAAAATTTTCCCATATAGGGATGTTCATACATGCCTGGTTCCAAACCCGAAGGTTTTTAATCTTGCTCAACAATAATATGTAATTCAACATATATATATATACGGGTAATTGACAAAGGTATATCAACATGTGAATAAATGCCATGATTATCCAAGTGGGGACACTTGTATAACCATTTAGAAATCAACTTAACAGAGTAGATATCCGAGCTAACATGTTGATAATCAAAGCGCATATAACTGCATGGGAATAGAATAATTACGAAACTTCTTACTCATGTCCATCAGATAAAGGAAATGCAAAGGTAAGATACTTTACGATTTCGATCGATTATAAATCTCAACTTAGGTTTTATCTCTTTATTACAACCTATCAATAATCGGATCATTCGTTCGATTAGAACAATATATCATAACACATAGTATCGCCTATTACGACCGCAAGACATAGTCTAATCACGTCATCACATAATCGCGTTGATCATACTTTTAGTTCATATTCTATACTTGAAATATTTTTATACATTTTTCAAATATCTCATCCATGTTCTTACAAGAGCCTTTTTTCTTTCTTTTATAAGGTCCGACATTTGTCGCTGCATCAAACTGACTTTATCGGGTAAATAATCGAGTCTAAGACTCTTATTCTATACCTCAACATCTCAGTAAATATCGGACATTTTATTTTTAATCATTTTGAAATTACAAAAATAAAATAAATAAAATCCGTCGCTAAAGGCTATAATGACGAAGAACCGTCGCTATAGGTGTTCTTCATCTCAAGAACACCATCGGAAAGCGGATATGTGAGTGAGGGACTACTTTGACCGTGAATAACTTTGTGCTCTTAACGAATGTGGAAAATCTATGACTTGAATCTTGTAGACGAAATACCAGACTACAATAACCAACAATCATTACTTCTAAACAACATCAGATTTGGGAGAAATTAGCCATCAAAGTAGCTATCAGAGCTGTTCTTTGTGAAGAACAGTTCGTGATGCCTACTTTGGGCCTCTATAACTTGACGATCGTGTAACGTTTATGTGATCTATCAACTCCAGTGTGTAGACAACATATAGGACTACAACTTTAACACTTAACATCATCATAAAAACAAGAAATCAAGCAGCTAAAGTATGGTCAAACCTTATAAAAAAAAACAACACTTCGAAAATTCTGGGCTGCCCAGAAATTATCTGGTCTATGCTAGTCAATGGACTTTGACCTTCAATAACGTTTATTCCAAAATAGATATCGACCTGATTAGTTTTGGAGCTTAAATTCCACATAACATACTACACATATCAACTTTTAGAACACAAAACACATTAAAGATAACCGAGATAAGGCCTGACATTTTCCAAAAAAATATTTTCTGGACACTTAGAATATTTTTGGGTTTAAAAACAATGTAGGTCAATGCTTAGAATCAACCCACTTTGATCGCTTATAACTCCCGATATACAATAGATATAAACTTGATTCTTTCAGAATATTAAAGACCACATATCAGGCTACATATAACAACTTTTAAACAACAAAACTCATGATCGACCAAAGAGTTATAAGCCCTGACATTTGATAAAAAATCACAGAATCCGATTTTTTTCCAACTTGCTCAAATCTTCAAATTCGTGCACTTTGATGTTATGGGTTCATGATTTATCAACCCAGAACATTAATAGACTCCCTATTACACAACTTTAAACAATCAATTGCATCAATTAACATCGAATCGAAGGATTTCTAGAATTTAGGGTTTCCTAGCTTTTCAAGCTTGATTTTTGGTTTCTGACTTCTTGATGCTTCTGATTTGTTATGATTTATAGTGGGATTTGTATTAAGGATTTGGTATGCTACAATAATTAAGTAGGTTTTAGAGAGAGAAGCTTAAGGATGAGAGTTGGATGAATTTTAGTGTACAAAATATATTATCTCTCTCCAATCTATATATAAACCAAGTTAGATGCATTGGATGCTACTCAATGGTTGATTGAATCTGCATAATTGAGTCTTGGATGCTCAATTGGTAGGGTAGGGATGTTGGCCATGATTTTTGGCAAGATTCCATCAACAATGTAACTAATAATACACTAATAAACCAAAAAGGGTAATTTGGTAATTTTGCATATAATTTCATGGGCATTTTTGTACATAGCAATTAAATGTAATATTTAACCATTAGATTATAATTCTTACCATTTACCAATTAATTTCTATCCTTTGGTAAATTAAAACATTTATCGTAATTAAACCCGGTAATTTAAATTAGGGTTTTCTATAGAAAAAATTAGGGTTTCTTAACGCCATCAATTAGGGTTTCTAATTGACCATTAGGGTTCTCTAATTATCTGTGTATGTTCTAACACAGTCATTAGGATCTCTAACTTCAATCGATTAGGGTTATAATAATTAGGGTTTGTCCTAATTATCAATGTAAAAAAAATAGTAATTAGGGTTTGTCCTAATTACAGGCATTCTTAATACACGTAACTTCACATATTACGATCACTACTACTCGGTCATATCTCATAACCGAGTTTAATAATTAGGGTTTTACAAAGACGGTAATATGCTATGACCTAATTGGCCGTCATTCTTTCAATATTATCTGTCGCATATATATGACAAAGTATATAATTATTGTAATTGTAAAATCATTATAACAATAATATAATATTATTATTCTCATCACTTGATCACAATCCCAATTCAGGGTTTGGATCTCATATCTGACTTCTCTTTCTTACACAACATCAGTAATCAAGTTAAAATAGTTAACTTAATTATTCTGAACAAATCATATAATAAAATATTTATTATATAATTCCAATTATCACTTCATATATTATTTCCAATCATGTTTTCATGGAAAATAATTAATAAAAAAACATTTTTCTTGCATAAATTAATTACCATAAAAATATAATTTGTAGTAATTAATTATTCCAAAATTATTTCTAATTTTCAAGTAATAAATATATTCGCATTTATCATTCACATTACTAGACACTTATTCTCGTCATTAAATAAAAAAAAAAATTATATATAAAATTTCTTAATTATTTTTATAGAAAATATCGGGTTGTCACATTCACCTCCCTTATAAGGATTAGTCCCCTAATCACCGCTTTAAAAACTCATATGTAGAAGGGTACATAACATATAATCATCAGACGTAGATCTCGATCATACTTGATCGAACTGATCTTTTAACTATTCTCCATAACGTTGTTTATTCGATAAATGTAAATTTGATTTCTAAAAGAACTCAAATTCCTTCCTCAAAATTTCTTTAATAAAGAAATCTACTATATGTATATATCTGAGGAAAATCATATAAGACACATAAGTTATTCAAATAGCACTGGAGTTCTATTTCCACCGCCACCGTGATACGGACTGGTCATGTCAGAGACCGCATGATTGGGTTGTTTGTTGAAATTGTTTTCGTTGTCGCCTATATCTTGTTGTCATTTCTCGTATTCACATTCCTTATCTCACTTCTCCTTCTTGAATAATCTTTCACCTTATACTCCATTGATTCACAAATAAAACATTCGCTATACATTCTTGAATTGGGACAATTGGAAGAGATATGTCTCTTCTGCCCACAAACTTTCTCTTTATCTCATTTCCCTTTTATCGTATAGGTGATAAAAGTTATCTTTTTCCCTTTCCGTTATCCTAACTATCATAAACGCTTCTACTGAGTCACTTAATCCTCTATACCCTAGCAATAAGATTGTCTTAAAGTCTTTGGCGTTCGACGTTCGATTATCTGGTTGATCTTTCGCTATTTGGTTTTTGTTTTCGTCTCGGTGACATAATCATAAATTATTCTTCATTTCCTTACATTCTAAGCCTCATCGTATACGTTTGACATATAACACAAAATTTTCTACTCAAATAATCATGTATTCCAAAATATTAAATTTTGAAACTTGGTTTACTATATTAACCAATATTCGAGGATAAATATCGCTACCTTTATAACAACTTACTTTATTAATCCAACTTGTGACACTCATGGTACTTCCAACCATAGCACCTCACATTAATAGAACTTAACATACCATAAGCACATATTGCTTTTAAACATCAGCTATCCCTTTGTGACTCAAAAGTCGGGATTTATAAACTTGATCAACACAAAGGTTGAAATATAGTTCATTACTTATCACACATAACCCATACTACTTATCTACCAAGCCTTTTTTTTTTCTCGGACATTCATTCGCTCGATGTCCTTCCATTCCACAATTAAAACATCCACCTTGCTTATAGTTGGGGCAACGAGGAGAGGTATGTCCCTCGTACGTATAAATATAACATATCTTCTTCCCTTTCTTCTTATCAGGTTTTCCTAAGTCAGGATCTTCTATCTTTCTTTTTCCCTTACCTCTCGGAGCTGCACACGATGTGTTGCTTGAGGCTCCCATCTGGTCAATTTTGATTTTGAGCTTATCTTGCTCTTCCATTGTTTCTTTTAATGCTTTTCGCAGTTGAATATTAAGCAACTTTTCTATCTCCCACAACCTTTCTAGTGAAGAAACCTTGTTCTCCAGATCCTGCACTTTTGTTGATGCTTGAGCAGCTTCAACATTAGTGTCTGAATCACTATCTGTCAAATCCACCATTTCTGGATCTGATACTACGTTTTCCACTATAGCCACCTCGTCCGATTTGGGTTCTTGGTAAGCTTCTATTTCAGCTGTTGGCCTCGATATTAGCTTGGGGGTATGGATCTGATCCTTCTTATTCCACATATCTTTTCCACCAGACATCTACATACATAAGTTACCCTGATTAGCATGTAGTATATATACACAACAATCGAGAGTTCTATATACCGTTGTCTCTTATTTTGTTTGACGTTGAATTATTCAATCCATCTCTATAAACACATCAACGCCTATCTTTCTCTGCCGAAAGGCAGCTCCATCCACTCTGCATCGAATCTCATAAAGGCGATGTCTAAAGCCCGCTTCTAAGGTATATATCTTGGTGTCTTTGGCTTCTATCTCAACCTTCAATTGCCCCATCTCAGATCTCCTCTCGCTCCAACCTCCTCGAAAACTCGGTTAACTCCATCTATGTTCGGTGAGCAGCGTCCTTATCTTCTTTGTTCGAACTGGAAATACGATTACGTGCCTCCGCTTGCTCAGATCTAACCTTTAAGTCGTCGATTCCTAACTATCAAATCTCTTATCATCTCACTATCTATGTACTCCTCGCTAGAGTCCATCGTCTCTTAGGTCAAGGAATTACTATTTTGACTTTCGTCATCCATCCTATGACCACAATAAACGAGACAACATCATTACTGAAATAAAATATATTCATCATTAAAATGAAGTAATATTTTATTTAGTACCACTAAAAATCGATGAATCTCTTCAACTCATCATATCCTATAACTTCTCACCAGAGTACTTTGTCTCCTGGTTCACTGAATATTTATCTTAACTTTCGTCCTCCATTCTACTAAGGTTATAACCTAGGTTTCGCATTCCTAATGTTTATAACCTACAACTTTGATACCAACCTGTGGCGACCCCAAATCCGGATACTTGAAACCCGAACTCGGTTCTCTACGATACCATTTCTTTAAGCTGAATAATACTAAATAATAATATAATTCGAACTTAATTTACATACATCAAAGTTTACTTTCCCAGGTACGTGACCTTCAAATACATTCCTTACAATACTTGAATAGATACCAACACAACTATAACCATTAACTCATAATACACACTTATTCGATCGACTTTTTCTTTCCTTTATGCGTGTTCGAACCTTGAAGTTGCTCATACGTGAATCGAAAACATTTAATTTAGCAAGGATGAGCGTTTGAGTGCCCAAAGAAGTAATAGCAATTATATATATAAGCTTAAAGAATATAAGTATTCTCTTTACATAACACTTCTACAACGAATCGAAAGTTGTGAAGTAATCATCTTGATAAAAATTCACATAACAACTCTCTTTCAATTTCTTGAAATTAGGCTCCACCCATGAATAGGGTTTAAGAAACATACTATGAACATTCTTTTCATTTTCAAAAGGTTTAGCGAAATTCATCCATAAACCGCTCTAGCTTACTTTACGAGTACGGAGGGTGATCACTTCATTGTACCTCAGATTGATCAATACTATATAACTCGAACGAAATTCATCGTTTTATTCTATCGCCTCAAGCGCAAAAATTTTCCCATATAGGGATGTTCATACATGCCTGGTTCCAAACCCGAAGGTTTTTAATCTTGCTCAACAATAATATGTAATTCAACATATATATATATACGGGTAATTGACAAAGGTATATCAACATGTGAATAAATGCCATGATTATCCAAGTGGGGACACTTGTATAACCATTTAGAAATCAACTTAACAGAGTAGATATCTGAGCTAACATGTTGATAATCAAAGCGTACATAATCTGTACAGGAATAGAATAATTCTGAAACTTCTTACTCATGTCCATTGCATAAAGGAAATGCAAAGGTAAGATACTTACCTGATTTGCTGATTATAAATCTCAACTTAGGTTTTATCTCTTTATTACAACCTATCAATAATCAGATCATTCGTTCGATTAGAACAATATATCATAACACATAGTATCGCATCTATTACAATTGAAGACATAGTCTAATCACGTCATCACATAATCGCAGTGATCATACTTTTAGTTCATATTCTATACTTGAAATATTTTTATACATTTTTCAAATATCTCATCCATGTTCTTACAGTAGCCTTTTCTTTCTTTTATAAGGTCTGACATTTGTCGGCGTACCGACAGCTTTATCGGGTAAATACTGAGTCTAAGACTCTTATTCTATACCTCAACATCTCAGAATATCGGACATTTTATTTTTAATCATTTTTGAAATTACAAAAAATAAAATAAATAAAATCCGTCGCTAAAGGCTATAGCGACAGAGAACCGTCGCTATAGGTGTTCTTCATCTCAAGAACACTGTCAGAGCAGCGTGTGAGGGGACTACTTTGACCGTGAATAACTTTGTGCTCTTAACGAATGTGGAAAATCTATGACTTGAATCTTGTAGACGAAATACCAGACTACAATAACCAACAATCATTACTTCTAAACAACATCAGATTTGGGAGAAATTAGCCATCAAAGTAGTTATCGAGTCGTTCTTTGTGAAGAACGATTCGTGATGCCTACTTTGAGCCTCTATAACTCGACGATCGTAACGCGTTTATGTGATCTATCAACTCCGATTGTGTAGACAACATATAGGACTACAACTTTAACACTTAACATCATCATAAAACAAGAAATCAAGCGGACTAAAGTATGGTCAAACCTTATAAAAAAAAACAACACTTGAAAATTGCAGGAAATTTGCTTGAAATTATCCGTCTATGCTAGTCAATGGACTTTGACCTTCAATAACGTTTATTCCAAAATAGATATCGACTGATTAGTTTTGGAGCTTAAATTCCACATAACATACTACACATATCAACTTTTAGAACACAAAACACATTAAAGATAACAAGAGATAAGGCTCGACATTTTCCAAAAAATATTTTACGGACACTTAGAATATTTTTGGTTTAAAAAACAAATAGGTCAATCTTTGGCCAACCCACTTTGATCGCTTATAACTCCCGATATACAATAGATATAAACTTGATTCTTTCAGAATATTAAAGACCACATATCAGGCTACATATAACAACTTTTAAACAACAAAACTCATGATCGACCAAAGAGTTATAAGCCCTGACATTTGATAAAAAATCACAGAATCCGATTTTTTTCCAACTTGCTCAAATCTTCAAATTCGTGCACTTTGATGTTATGGGTTCATGATTTATCAACCCAGAACATTAATAGACTCCCTATTACACAACTTTAAACAATCAATTGCATCAATTAACATCGAATCGAAGGATTTCTAGAATTTAGGGTTTCCTAGCTTTTCAAGCTTGATTTTTGGTTTCTGACTTCTTGATGCTTACGATTTGTTATGATTTATAGTGGATTTGTATTAAGGGACTGGTATGCTACAATAATTCGTAGGTTTTAGAGAGAGAAGCTTAAGGATGAGAGTTGGATGAATTTTAGTGTACAAAATATATTATCTCTCTCCAATCTATATATAAACCAAGTTAGATGCATTGGATGCTACTCAATGGTTGATTGAATCGCATAATTGAGTCTTGGATGCTCAATTGGTAGGGTAGGGATGTTGGCCATGATTTTTGGCAAGATTCCATCAACAATGTAACTAATAATACACTAATAAACCAAAAAGGGTAATTTGGTAATTTTGCATATAATTTCATGGGCATTTTTGTACATAGCAATTAAATGTAATATTTAACCATTAGATTATAATTCTTACCATTTACCAATTAATTTCTATCCTTTGGTAAATTAAAACATTTATCGTAATTAAACCATTAATTTAAATTGGGTTTTCTATAGAAAAAATTAGGGTTTCTTAACGCCATCAATTAGGGTTTCTAATTGACCATTGGGGTTCTCTAATTATCGTGTATGTTCTAACACGATCATTAGGATCTCTAACTTCAATCGATTAGGGTTATAATAATTAGGGTTTGTCCTAATTATCAATGTAAAAAAATAGTAATTAGGGTTTGTCTAATTACCGAGCATTCTTATACGGTAACTTCACATACACGGTCATACTACTACGGTCATATCTCATATGGCGAGTTTAATAATTAGGGTTTTACAAACGCGGTAATATCTTATGACCTAATTGAATCGTCATTGCTTTCGATATTCGTCATCATATATACAAAGATACATAATTATTGTCTTTGTAAAATCATTATAACAATAATATAATATTATTATTCTCATCACTTGATCACAATCCCAATTCAGGTTTGGATCTCATATCGACTTCTCTTTCTTACACAACATCAAGAATCAAGTTAAAATAGTTAACTTAATTATTACGAACAAATCATATAATAAAATATTTATTATATAATTCCAATTATCACTTCATATATTATTTCCAATCATGTTTTCATGGAAAATAATTAATAAAAAAACATTTAAATCTTGCATAAATTAATTACCATAAAAATATAATTTGTAGTAATTAATTATTCCAAAATTATTTCTAATTTTTCAAGTAATAAATATATTCGCATTTATCATTCACATTACTAGACACTTATTCTCGTCATTAAATAAAAAAAAAAAAATTATACGCAAAATTTCTTAATTATTTTTATAGAAAATATCGGGTTGTCACATTCACCCTCCCTTATAAGGATTCCGTCCCCGGAATCACCGCTTTAAAAACTCATATGTAGAAGGGTACATAACATATAATCATTGTACGTAGATCTCGATCATACTTGATCGAACTGATCTTTAACTATTCTCCATAACGCTTGTCTATCTGATAAACAGAAATTTGATTTCTAAAAGAACTCAAATTCCTTCCTCAAAATTTCTTTAATAAAGAAATCTACTATATGTATATATACAGGAAAATCATATAAGACACATAAGTTATTCAAATAGCACCTGGAGTTCTATTTCCAGCTGCCACCGTATTCTGGACCGTCATGTTGTAGACCCTCGCAGTTGGGTTGTTTGTTGAAATTGTTTTCGTTGTCGCCTATATCTTGTTGTCATTTCTCGTATTCACATTCCTTATCTCACTTCTCCTTCTTGAATAATCTTTCACCTTATACTCCATTGATTCACAAATAAAACATTCGCTATACATTCTTGAATTGGGACAATTGGAAGAGATATGTCTCTTCTGCCCACAAACTTTCTCTTTATCTCATTTCCCTTTTATCGTATAGGTGATAAAAGTTATCTTTTTCCCTTTCCGTTATCCTAACTATCATAAACGCTTCTACTGAGTCACTTAATCCTCTATACCCTAGCAATAAGATTGTCTTAAAGTCTTTGGCGTTCGACGTTCGATTATCTGGTTGATCTTTCGCGGCTGGTTTTTGTTTTCGTCTCGGTGACATAATCATAAATTATTCTTCATTTCCTTACATTCTAAGCCTCATCGTATACGTTTGACATATAACACAAAATTTTCTACTCAAATAATCATGTATTCCAAAATATTAAATTTTGAAACTTGGTTTACTATATTAACCAATATTCAGATAAATATCTGCTACCTTTATAACAACTTACTTTATTAATCCAACTTGTGACACTCATGGTACTTCCAACCATAGCACCTCACATTAATAGAACTTAACATACCATAGCACATATTGCTTTAAACATCAGCTATCCCTTTGTGACTCAAAAGTCGGGATTTATAAACTTGATCAACACAAAGGTTGAAATATAGTTCATTACTTATCACACATAACCCATACTACTTATCTACCAAGCCTTTTTTTTTTTCTCGGACATTCATTCGCTCGATGTCCTTCCATTCCACAATTAAAACATCCACCTTGCTTATAGTTGGGGCAACGAGGAGAGGTATGTCCCTCACAGCCGCAAATATAACATATCTTCTTCCCTTTCTTCTTATCAGGTTTTCCTAAGTCAGGATCTTCTATCTTTCTTTTTCCTTACCCTCTGGAGCTGCACACGATGTGTTGCTTGAGGCTCCCATCTGGTCAATTTTGATTTTGAGCTTATCTTGCTCTTCCATTGTTTCTTTTAATGCTTTTCAGATTGAATATTAAGCAACTTTTCTATCTCCCACAACCTTTCTAGTGAAGAAACCTTGTTCTCCAGATCTCGCACTTTTTTGTTGATGCTTGAGCAGCTTCAACATTAGTGTCTGAATCACTATCTGTCAAATCCACCATTTCTGGATCTGATACTACGTTTTCCACTATAGCCACCTCGTCCGATTTGGGTTCTTGGTAAGCTTCTATTTCAGCTGTTGGCCTCGATATTAGCTTGGGGGTATGGATCTGATCCTTCTTATTCCACATATCTTTTCCACCAGACATCTACATACATAAGTTACCCTGATTAGCATGTAGTATATATACACAACAATCGAGAGTTCTATATACGTTGTCTCTTATTTTGTTTGACGATGAATTTATTCAATCCATCTCTATAAACACATCAACGCCTTATCTTTTTCTCTGTAGAAGGCAACTCCATCCACTCTGCATCGAATCTCATAAAGGCGATGTCTAAAGCCTCGCTTCTAAGGTATATATCTTGGTGTCTTTGGCTTCTATCTCAACCTTCAACTCGTCCCTATCTCAGTCTCTCCTCTCGCTCCAACCTCCTCGTAACTTCAGTTAACTCCATCTATGTTCGGTGAGCAGGCGTCCTTGTCTTCTTTGTTAGAAATCTGAGAAAGACGATTCTGTGCCTCCGCTTGCTCAGATCTAACCTTTAAGTCGTCGTTCCTAACTATCAAATCTCTTATCATCTCACTGTCTGTGTACTCCTCGCTAGAGTCCATCGTCTCTTAGGTCAAGGAATTACTATTTTGACTTTCGTCATCCATCCTATGACCACAATAAACGAGACAACATCATTACTGAAATAAAATATATTCATCATTAAAATGAAGTAATATTTTATTTAGTACCACTAAAAATCGATGAATCTCTTCAACTCATCATATCCTATAACTTCTCACCAGAGTACTTTGTCTCCTGGTTCACTGAATATTTATCTTAACTTTCGTCCTCCATTCTACTAAGGTTATAACCTAGGTTTCGCATTCCTAATGTTTATAACCTACAACTTTGATACCAACTGTGGCGACCCAAATCCGGATACTTGAACCCGAACTCGGTTCTCTCACGATACCATTTCTTAAAAGTTGAATAATACTAAATAATAATATAATTGAACTTAATTTACATACATCAAAGTTTACTTCCCCAGGTACGTGACCTTCAAATACATTCCTTACAATACTTGAATAGATACCAATACAACTATAACCATTAACACATAATACACACTTATTCGATCAGCTTTTCTTTCCCTTTATGCGTGCCTGAACCTTCAGGTTGCTCATACGTAACTGAAAACATTTAATTTAGCAAGGATGAGCATTTGAGTGCCCAGCAAGTAATAGCAATTATATATATAAGCTGAAAGAATATAAGTATTCCCTTTACATAACACTTCTACAACGAATCGAAAGTTGTGAAGTAATCTGTACTGATAAAAAATTAACATAACAAATCTCTTTTAATTTCTTGAAATTAGGCTCCACCCATGAATAGGGTTTAAGAAACATACTATGAACATTCTTTTTCATTTTCGAAAAGGTTTAGCAGAAATTCATCAGCAAACCGCTCTAGCTTACGGGTACGGAGGGTGATCAGCCCCGTTGTACCCTGTATTGATCAATACTACATAACTCTGAACGAAATTCATCGTTTTATTCTATCCGCCTTGGGCGCAAAAATTTTCCTATATAGGGATGTTCATACATGCCTGGTTCCAAACCCGAAGGTTTTTAATCTTGCTCAACAATAATATGTAATTCAACATATATATATACGGGTAATTGACAAAGGTATATCAACATGTGAATAAATGCCATGATTATCCAAGTGGGGACACTTGTATAACCATTTAGAAATCAACTTAACAGAGTAGATATCTGAGCTAACATGTTGATAATCAAAGCGTACATAATTTGTACAGGAATAGAATAATTCTGAAACTTCTTACTCATGTCCATTGCATAAAGGAAATGCAAAGGTAAGATACTTTCCTGATTTGCTGATTATACATCTCATCTTAGGTTTTATCTCTTTATCACAACCTATCAATAATCAGATCATTCGTTCGATTAGAACAATATATCATAACACATAATCTTTATTATTACGAAGACATAGTCTAATCACGTCATCACATAATCGCAGTGATCATACTTTTAGTTCATATTCTATACTTGAAATATTTTTATACATTTTTCAAATATCTCATCCATGTTCTTATAGTAGCCTTTTCTTTCTTTTATAAGGTCTGACATTTGACGGCGTACCGACAGCTTTATCGGGTAAATACTGAGTCTAAGACTCTTATTCTATACCTCAACATCTGTAAATATCAGACATTTTATTTTTAATCATTTTTGAAATTACAAAAAATAAAATAAATAAAATCCGTCGCTAAAGGCTATAGCGACAGAGAACCGTCGCTATAGGTGTTCTTCATCTCAAGAACACTGTCAGAGCAGCGTGTGAGGGGACTACTTTGACCGTGAATAACTTTGTGCTCTTAACGAATGTGGAAAATCTATGACTTGGATCTTGTAGACGAAATACCAGACTACAATAAACAACAATCATTTCTTCTAAACAACATCAGATCTGGGAGAAATTAGCCATCAAAGTAGCTATCAGAGCTGTTCTTCGTGAAGAACAGTTCGTGATGCCTACTTTGGGCCTCTATAACTTGACGATCGTGTAACGTTTATGCGATCTATCAACTCCAGTGTGTAGACAACATATAGGACTACAACTTTAACACTTAACATCATCATAAAAACAAGAAATCAAGCAGCTAAAGTATGGTCAAACCTTATTAAAAAAAACAACACTTCAAAATTGCAGAAATTTGCCTTGAGAAATTATACGTCTATCTTTGGTCAATGGACTTTGACCTTCAATAACATTTATTCCAAAATAGATATCGACCTGATTAGTTTTGGAGCTTAAATTCCACATAACATACTACACATATCAACTTTTAGAACACAAAACACATTAAAGATAACCGAGATATAAGGCCTGACATTTTCTAAAAAAATATTTTCTGGACACTTAGAATATTTTACGGGTTTAAAACACGGTAGGTCAATCTTGGGTCAACCCACTTTGACCGCTTATAACTCCCGATCTACAATAGATATGAACTTGATTCTTTGTGAATATTAAAGACCACATATCAGGCTACATATAACAACTTTTAAACAACAAAACTCATGATCGACCAAAGAGTTATAAGCCCTGACATTTGATAAAAAATCACAGAATCCGGTTTTTTTCCAACTTGCTCAAATCTTCAAATTCGTGCACTTTGATGTTATGGGTTCATGATTTATCAACCCAGAACATTAATAGACTCCCTATTACACAACTTTAAACAATTAATTGCATCAATTAACATTGAATCGAAGGATTTCTAGAATTTAGGGTTTCCTACCTTTTCAAGCTTGATTTTTGGTTTCTGACTTCTTGATGCTTCTGATTTGTTATGATTGATAGTGGGATTTGTATTAAAGAATTTGGTATGCTACAATAATTCGTGAGGTTTTAGAGAGAGAAGCTTAAGGATGCGAGTTGGATGAATTTTAGTGTACAAAATATATTATCTCTCTCCAATCTATATATAAACCAAGTTAGATGCATTGGATGCTACTCAATGGTTGATTGAATCTGCATAATTGAGTCTTGGATGCTCAATTGGTAGGGTAGGGATGTTGGCCATGATTTTTGGCAAGATTCCATCAACAATGTAACTAATAATACACTAATAAACCAAAAAGGGTAATTTGGTAATTTTGCATATAATTTCATGGGCATTTTTGTACATAGCAATTAAATGTAATATTTAACCATTAGATTATAATTCTTACCATTTACCAATTAATTTCTATCCTTTGGTAAATTAAAACATTTATCGTAATTAAACCCGGTAATTTAAATTAGGGTTTTCTATAGAAAAAATTAGGGTTCTATAATTAGGGTTTCTTAACGCCATCAATTAGGGTTTCTAATTGACCATTAGGGTTCTCTAATTATCTGTGTATGTTCTAACACAGTCATTAGGATCTCTAACTTCAATCAATTAGGGTTATAATAATTAGGGTTTGTCACAATTATCGATTGTAAAAAATAGTAATTAGGGTTTGTCCTAATTACCGACATTCTTGTACACAGTAACTTCACATACACAGTCACTACTCAGTCATATCTCATAAGCGAGTTTAATAATTAGGGTTTCAAAGACGGTAATATGCCATGACCTAATTGGCCGTTATCATCGCTTTCAATATTATCATCGCGTATATATATGATACATAATTATTGTCTTTGTAAAATCATTATAACAATAATATAATATTATTATTCTCATCTCTTGATCACAATCTCAATTCGAGGTTTGGATCTCATATCGACTTCTCTTTTTTACACAACATCAAGAATCAAGTTAAAATAGTTAACTTAATTATTACGAACAAATCATATAATAAAATATTTATTATATAATTCCAATTATCACTTCATATATTATTTCCAATCATGTTTTCATGGAAAATAATTAATAAAAAAAATATTTAAACTTGCGTAAATTAATTACCATAAAAATATAATTTGTAGTAATTAATTATTCCAAAATTATTTCTAATTTTTCAAGTAATAAATATATTCGCATTTATCGTTCACATTACTAGACACTTATTCTCGTCATTAAATAAAAAATAAAAAAAAATTATATGCAAAATTTCTTAATTATTTTTATAGAAAATATCGGGTTGTCACAGTAATAATACCTAAACACCGTGGACATAGTTCATGGTCTTAAGACCCTCAGATAATTAAAGTTTGAATTTGTTTTCTATTTTGATTCGTAGAACAAGTTCGTTATCGTTCAGTATTCGTTGTTCACTCTCATGTTGTTATTATACTATCTTTATGTCAGTGAGCCATTGTTTGCTCACTCTTACAATTAAACAAAGCAGCTAAAGTCGAAAGAGGTGATGAGCCATCTACTAGCAAGGGAAAGGGTAAGATGTCTAAGTGATGAATAATTAGTTAAAGTTTATTTAAATGCTTGAAGTTATAAGACTTATTTTATTTAATAATGTATTCCACAAACTGATGTAATAATTTTAAGGTTAGATTACTTGGGATTGTTTTTGAGACAATGATGTAACCATTTAATGGGAAAGATTATCGTTTAAAGTTATTTAATGTTTTATCCTTTATTATGGGTAGTTAGATGTAATTATTTTAATAGTGAGCACCAAATTCGGTGGAAATGAAGTACCCGAATTTGGGGGTGTCACAGGTTGGTATCAGAGCCTTAGGTTATGAACCTTAGGTTGGAAAAACCTTAGGAAGTAGCCTTTAAGGAAACAGAAAATATAGAGGTGTTTAACTCTTATCGGGTTTTAAGGAATGGATTAAGGCATCCATTGAAACTAAACAATAAAAGACATTATGTTCTATGTGTTAATAACTTATGTGATCGCGAGTATCGATAATGTTAAGTAAAACTTAAAATATTTTATTGACAGGATGTCTACCGAAGGAGGGTCCAGTCCAACCAGGGAGGTGATACCTCAGGTACCTAGAGATAACGAACCCCGGGATATTCACATAGTGCGATAACAGTTGATCCAGGATGATGATCCTGTGACCGATCCCGAGGAGGATAGTCCTGAGGAGATAGAGGGGAGGATGATGAGGAGGATCCTGAGGAGTTTCCACCAAACTTCGTATCGGCTGAGATGTATGATGCTTTGTATGACCATAACATAGAGTTACATAATAATGTTGAGGAGCTGAAGGAGATGGTTGAGATGCATCACGTTGCGTTGGAGCAGAAGGATGTAGAGATTCAGGAACTTGACTCAAAACTTGGAAACACGGAATGGGATCTAGTTCATACCAAGGGTCAGCATGAAGACCTATTGGCAGTGAACGAGAAGATGAAGACTGACATGGAGAACATGAAAGATGACTTCAAAGAGGAATCAGCTAAGCGTGCAGGAGCAGAGGATGCTTGGATGGAGGCGACTCAACGTGCAGACCATGCTGAGGCTAAAGTCCAAGTGAAGAAAGCCAACATAAAGGAAATGGATCATGGCTTTTATTCTACGATTGATAGGGCCCATGATCGAGTCTATTATTACCCACCTCAATTTGAAGACTCGCCGTGGTTCGTGATGGATCGTAAGACGGCATATCGCATCATGGAAGAGGAACGTCGAGAAGCCTTACGACGTCTTAATATGAATAGATAGAAAATAAGAGTGATGATAATAATATGTGGTTAATTATATGACTAAATAAGGTTTTAAATCCCTTATTTTGAGATAAATAAAGGGATAGTATGAATATGTCATCCTGAAACTGGTTTAGTTCAGGAAAGTGGATGTTTATAGCAGATATGCTATCTTTTATATATTCTAAAGCATTACGAATGAATAAAAATATCAAAGTTTATTTGAAGTGTAGTGTGTTATAGCTTTAAATCTTGGAATGTTTAAGTTAAATTTCAATTACTCAAGAAGTTGAGTGAGGAACTAATAAGCGTATATTATAACAGAAAATGCCTCCTAGAAGAAGACAACCTCGTCAACAACCACCTCCTGAGGGGTTTACTAACAATAACAATGAGACCAACGCTAATCCAGTTCAGCAGTTGATAGCTTTGTTGATGGGAGCACTTGCGAATCAACCGCAAGCTCAAGTTATGACTTTCAAGGAATTCAAAGCGGTTGGACCGCCAGAGTTTCAAGGGTCTATGAATCCAGTGGAAGCCCAAACCTGGATCATGGAAATGGAGAAGGTTTTTGACGTTGCTAGAGTGAACAAAGATCAGAAGACTACATTCACGACGTTTATGCTTAAGTCCGAAGCTAGCTATTGGTGGAAAGCAAATAAAGTTCGTGGGGGACAAGGAGTGGTAGCGTGGGATAGATTTAAGGAGATGGTCTTTGAAAGTTGGAGGTGCAATTTCTTGAACTTAAGTAAGGATCTATGACGGTGCCAGAATATGCTGCTATGTTTAACAAGTTGGCAAGGTTTGCCACTTATCAAGTCAATCTGGGATGGCGTAAAAAGCGAGAAGGTTGAACAAGGATTGAAACCACAGGTACAGTATAGCAAGGTTTCAATGTTCGATTAAATACATTCTAATTTGTCTTTGGAAAAGGCAATTATCGTGGAAGGTGGAAGCGATGCCTTGACCAAGTATAACCAAGATCAGAAAAAGAGGAAGAATGATAATGAGAATATGGCTGGTGGAAGTAATGTTGGAAGTAACAATACGAAGAGGAAGTGGTACGAGAATTCGACTACGGGAGGACAGCAGGGAAGTCAGTAGAAGAAAAAGTTTGAATCTTGTGCTACTTGTGGAAAGAACCATACTGGGGTATGTTTGAAGGGAAATCGGGTGTGTTTCAACTGTGGTCAGGAGAGACACATTGCACCGAACTATTTCAGTCCGAAGAAAGGAGCATGTTTTACCTGCGGTTCGAAGGATCACATGTCTCGTGATTGTCCTAAAAAGCCAACAGGGAGTGCAAGTGGAGGAAAAGGAAACAACAATGGTGGTGGTGCATTGACTACCTGCTGGGACCCATTTCAGTCAGCCGACCCCTCTGCGAGAAGAACTTTCAATATGACCAAATGCGGGATGTTGTTCGATCTAAGGATGTGGTGTCAGGTATCATTCTGATTAATGGTATTAATGCTTATGTACTGTTTGATTCGGGTGCTACTTGTTCATTTATATCCGATGAATTTGCTCAAAACTTAGGGTTGCCTCAGGAAGAATTAGATTATCCCTTGAGCATAGAGATTGAGAATAGGGAAGTGATTCCTGTTAGGTTCATATATAAGAATTGTAAAGTGATTGTAAAGGGTCAAGAAATGAGGGTAGACTTGATACCAATTAGACTTGGTGAATTTGATGTTATACTAGGAATGGATTGGTTATTTAATTACGGAGCAGTAATTGATTGCCAAATAAAGTGTGTTAACCTTATGACTCCGTCAAAGGTTGTGTTCTATGGCAGCAAATCACCTCGGCAAGCAAGTTGTCTGATGGTGATGCAAGCCAAGAAGTTGTTAAGACAAGGCTGTGTGGGATACTTAGCCTACATAGTTGTTACACAGAAGAAAAGTGTGAAGTTAGAAGAGATACCGATCATAAGAGATTTTGAGGACGTATTTCCAGACAATTTGCTGGGTCTTCCGCCAGATCGAAAAATCGAGTTTGTGATTGATTTAGTACCAGGAATATGCCGATATCTAAGGCACCATACAGAATGGCCCCTGTAGAGATGAAAGAGTTTATGGTACAACTGTAAGAATTGCTAGACAAGAAGTATATCGAGCCGAGCGTATCGCCATGGGGAGTGCTAGTGTTATTTGTTAAGAAGAAAGATGGATCGATGCGGCTCTACATTGATTACAAAGAATTGAATAAGGTCACGATTAAAAATAAGTATCCATTACCAAGAATCGACGACCTGTTTGATCAACTGAAGGGTGCGAGATATTTTTCAAAGATAAACTTAAGGAGTGGTTATCATCAGTTGAAGGTGAGGCCAGAAGACGTACCGAAGACGGAATTCAAAACTCTGTATGGTTATTACGAGCTTCTGGTTATGTCATTTGGTTTAACCAATTCACCTGCAGTGTTCATGGATTTGATGAATAGGGTGTTTAAACCATTCTTAGATAAATTTGTGGTAGTGTTTATTGATGATATCCTGGTGTATTCTAAGGCCAAGGAAGAACATGTAGAACACTTAAGATTAACGTTGGAGACATTGCGGAAAGAGAAGTTGTACGCAAAATTTTCAAAATGTAAGTTTTGGTTGGAACGTGTACAGTTTCTTGGGCCTATTATTGATAAAGATGGAATTTTGGTAGATCCATCAAAAGTTGAAGTTGTAGTAAACTGGGATCAGCCGATGACACCGTCAGAGATAAGGAGTTTCTTTGGGTTGGCAGGTTACTATAAGCGTTTTATTCAAGATTTTTCCAAAATCGCGACCCGTTGATGAATTTAACTAGGAAGGCGGTTAAGTTTGTTTGGACAGAGAAGTGTGAGGAAAGTTTTCACGAATTGAAGAAGAGGTTGAGCTCAGCACCCGTGTTGTCATTTCCTGATGATACAAGGAATTTTGTAGTATATAGTGATGCATCGCATAAAGGACTAGGCTGTGTGCTTATGCAGAACGGCAGAGTTATTGTACATCACGTCAGTTAAAAGATTACGAAAAGGGGTATCCGACTCATGACTTAGAGTTGGCTGCGGTGGTGTTTGCCCTGAAGATTTGGAGATATTATCTTTATGGGGAAAGGTGTGAGATATATACTGACCATAAAAGTCTGAAGTATATCCTTACACAAAAAGATTTGAATATGAGGCAAAGAAGATGGTTGGAGCTGATCAAAGACTATGACTGCGAGATTTTCTATCATCCCAGAAAAGCGAATGTTGTTGCTGATGCTTTAAGCAGGAAGGGACGAGAGAAGTTAATGTTGTTGAGTGCTTAGAAGAAGCTAGTGTCGGAAATGGCTAAGATGGAGTTGGAAATTTAATATCCGACAGAATCCAATGAGAAGTTGTTCCAAATAGGAAACAATTCAACATTGGTAGATAAAGTGAAGAATGCACAACTTCAGGATGAAGAATGCGAAAAGATAAAACAGAAGATATCTGAAAGTGAGGAAAACAAATTTAAAATCCATTTGGAAGGGTTACTTCGATTTGAAGTGAGAATCTGGGTTTCGCCAGTATAAGAAGTTAAAGAGGGAGTTCTTAGTGAAGCTCACAACTCAAGATATTCAATTCACCCTGGAAGTACAAAAATGTACCAGGATCTTAGACATCATTATTGGTGGCTGAATATGAAGAAGGATGTGGCTGAGTGTGTGGCGAAATGTTTAACGTGTCAGAAGGTTAAAGCTGGACATCAAAGGCCAAGCAAATTGTTACAACCGTTGGAGATACCAGAATGGAAATGGGAGCATATCACAATGGATTTTGTGGTAGGTCTTCCAACGACTCAGCAAGGTTATGACGCCGTTTGGGTGATTGTTGATCGATTGACAAAGTCGGCACACTTCTTACCAATCACGATTCGATTTACCCTAGATCGGTTAGCAAAACTATATGTGAAGGAAATCATTTCAAGACACGGTGTACCTGTATCCATTGTATCAGACAGAGATCCACGTTTCACATCTAATTTCTGGAAGCAATTGCAAGAATGTTTGGGAACACAACTGAGAATGAGCACATCGTACCATCCTCAAACCGACGGATAAATCGAGAGAACTATCCAAACACTAGAGGATATGCTTAAAGTATGTATTATGGATTTCAAGAGAAATTGGGACCGATCATTTACCATTAGTTGAATTTTCATATAATAATAGTTATCACGTGAGTATTGGGATGCCACCTTACGAAGCGTTATACGGCAGAAAGTGCAGAACTCTGTTATGCTAGGATGAGGTAGGTGAACGTTAGCATTTGGGTCCAGTATTGGTGCAACAAACTGTCGAGATCATCAAGGTGATTCGAGCAAGATTGCTAGCTGCACAGGATAGACAGAAGAAATATGCCGATCAACACCGACAAAATCGAGAATTCGATGTTGGTAGTTATGTATTTGATAAGTGGGTTTTACACCTACTTATTGGATATTAATTCAGGCGAACTAGGCCCATCTCAAGTATATTTTAGTGTGTTTTTAGTTGCATTTTATGTTATTTTGCATTGCATTTACTTAAAATTCCTTTGGTATAAAAGTGCAGGATATGGCATGATTTGGTGATGTAAATGGCATGAGGCTGTGGGATGCATGACATGAGGATCAATTAGAGCAGGAGGCTAAACATGGATAGACAAAAGAATGAATAACAGAATAGATCAGTGCAACAGCAGAACCAGAATTCAAAGTTGCAGAAGCCGCACGGCAGAATAAGCTTGAGGACGTGCGCCCGCGTGAGCACCTTGTTGGATGACATATACTGACATCGCAAGTTCATGCTACCGCTGCTGTGAGGATTAAAAGGAGGAGGGCTTGGCACATGCACGACGCCGATGGCAGCCTACTCTTGACTTTATTTTAAATTGGAAATTGGAAGCGTAACTGAGTGTGGAGTTCGATTAGGTCATACATATTAGACTTATTATCAGCAATAAAGGACACACCCCACCCCTTTGGGGAAAAGAAGGAACAAGGGTTTTCTTTTTCTCTAAAATTTCAATATTAGATTAGAGTAGATTAGCGTAGTGATTTCTAGAGTTGATGAGATTATAGACTTGAAGCAATTGGGAAGCATTAGAGATTCCATCTTGGGGCAGGAGAACAGATTTGCACTTCAATTCTCTACTTTTATTCTCTCTTTGGTTCTTATTTGTAATTTTGTGATATTTATTCAGTATGTGGATGATAGATTTGCTTCAACTATGATTTTAACTTTATTCTGAGATTGCAATGAATTCTATGGATTAGTTTCTATGGATTAGTTTATTCTGATATATTTCATCGTTAGCTTTATTGATTGCTATAGGGTTGTCTATTAAGATTCATGCTTATTTGCTTAGTTGATTGGCCATCAATTATTGTGATAATCCATATGGACTTGAGAGATGAAGTATGGGTTTGGATATGATCTTAATAGCTTATGATTGTATATTCTACATGGTGTTGGGATGTATGATTTGTGCTTAGGATAGACATATACCGACACACCATTCGTAGTCTATTGAGAACTTGGGATTAAACCCTAATTATTTGTAAATCACATAGACATATAGTGGTTTAGGTAATGTGGGTGTTCATGTGTATTCTATTAATTATGGATTATACATGATATGGGTATGGTACATTGAGAGATGGCTATACTTTACTTTCGTGTTCTCGACTAACAAACCGATATAATTAGTTTGGCTCAACATGAAATGTGTGGATTTGAATGAGTCCATAGATGAAATTGTGATCTCAGATCTTCATTATCCAGTCTCACTCTAAGAATAGTTAGGTTTATTTAATTTCGTAGTTTAAATACAAAATATAATATCATTCGTTTAAATAAGACTAAGATGGTTATGGGTTAAATCTTGGTGAACTTTGTTAGTTAATTCTCCATGGGAACGATACTTTACTTACTCTGTATTACTTGTTGACTACGTATACTTGTGTGGTATGCGTAACTAGAATTTACCCAACAGTATTCTTGAAAGTATCTCCATGGAAGGGGAAAATTCGATTTGGCAAGAAAGGGAAATTAAGCCCTAGGTTTATATGTCCTTTTGAAGTACTTCGACGTGTGGGTGAAGTGGCATACAAGGTAGCTTTACCTCCAGAATTGGTGCATATCCATAATATTTTTCATATCTCGGTATTGAGACCGTATAAACCTGATTATAAACATGTTATAGAATATGAGCCCTTACAATTTGAGAAAGACTTAACATATGAAGAAGTCCCTGTTCAAATTGTTGACATAAAAGAGCAAGTACTGAGGAATAATGTAATACCTTCTGTTAAGGTAATCTGGAGAAACCACAATGCTGAAGAGGCTACGTGGGAACTTGAAAGCGTTATGATGAAGAATTATCCTCAGTTGTTTCCTTGATTTTGTATAGCGATTCTGGGGACAAAATCTTGTTAAGGAGAGAAGAATGTAATGAATAAATTTTTTCGAGTTGTGATTCTGGGGACAGAATCTTGTTAAGGAGAGAAGAATGTAATGAATAAATTTTTTCGAGTTGTGATTCTGGGGACATAATCCTTTTAAGGAGGGAAGGATGTAACGATCGAGAAATTTATAATTTAATTTAAATATCTATTGAGTTAAATAAATATTTTAAATAATTTATTTATTGAGGAAAATAAATAATTAATGAATTGTGGTGAGTTAATAACTAAATTGATTAATGTTAATTAAATTGAGTATTGATAATTTATCCGAAGGATTTAATTTAAGGAGATAATTAAATTAAATCAATTTCTTAATATTTAAGAAAATAATTAAATTAAATGAATTGTTTAATTTAAAAGAAATAAATAAATTAAATAAAGTGATGTTTCTAATTTATTAATTAAATTAGATATATATAATTATTTATTAATTATAAGTATAATTATAATAAGGTTTTTATTTTTATTATTAGTTATTTAAATTAGTTAAACTAAAATTATTTAAATAGCGTGTGACACAAAGTAACTATATAATATAAATAATATAATAATAATTTAGTGTGGGGGATTTATTGGTTAGCCAAACATGGCCTTGTGGCCTTTGGCTTATTCAACTGATGCCTTTTCATTATTTAACTGATATTACAATCACTATGCATATTAAGGTTATTAGTTTATTTTTACGCTTGGCCATTTTCTTTACGCATAGTTGGCTAAGTCTTAGAGTTCAGAGAGTTGAGAATTGAGAGAGATTAAGAGGAAACCTAAGAAATTCACTGCAATTTCTGTTGGTTAGTAAGGATTGTCTAAGCATAAGAAGATAATTCTCTATAATTTGATATATATATATATATATATATATATATATATATATATATATATAGGTTTTACGGCAAAATTGTGAAGCTTTCAAACTCTATGAATTCTAGTTTCTGTAAATTATTGTTATGTAACTTATGTATGATGATTATATATAGTTATGATGTTTGAGTTTGTATGAAAAGCAAGAATTCGTATGTTAATTACAGTTTAAAAAGGAAGAAAAGTATAACAGTGTATATTTTTCCATATGGCTTGTGAATAGTACCAATTCTAGTGGCCAATTCGTATGCTAAACTATAAATTGAGTCTTGTTTATGCTAGCTTATTAAGAAACGAGCATAACGTAATTTGAATTAAGTGTTTTGGTCAAGTATTGAGATGTCAGTGATGATTTTTGTGAAGAAGTTCAAGAAATGGAGTTTTATATGAAAAATATGAATTTTGAGAAATTAAACTAGTTTTAGTTAATGTTAAATTGTGTTAATTGGTTGTAAATGTTAGCAAACATGTTTGTAATAGTCTGTACCAATTGTAGATGTTAATTTCACTGTTTGATGGGTGAAATTCGAGTTAGTTGGGCTAAAAACGGCTACTATTCATGCCGAGTCTGCGTATACGTACATGCAGCCATGCAATTTACTTATTTGATACCGTGCCAAAAAAAAAACTACGCAATTCACAAGAATGGGTTTTTCATGATTGAGCACCAAAGACAAATTGCTTGCAGGTGTCAAAGCGAGGGACAGTATGATCTGCCGTGCCTCGAGCCCAGCGATGACTTACGCCTTTATTTGCGAGGTTATGTGTATCAGACTTATATTAGTCTAGCATGCATGTTAATGATGTAGAGACATAATATAGACTACAATAACAGGTTGTCATGTGTTGTAATACAAAGTGTAAAAGATTTTTAAATAATTGTTAAATAAGTTATAAAATGAAACCAAATGTGGTGTTTTCAAAGTTAGAGGTGAACGATTAAGTTATTTTGGCTCGTAGTGAGATTTCAGATTCGTTAAGTTTGTTAACTTATATGGTTAGATGCTAAGTTAAGGTTATGACCTAAATGATGGTTTAAACCCGAAAGCTAATATTCATATAACTAATTATTGTTGCGATTTCAATGATATATTTAGGGTAATTGGAGATTGTTTTACATTTGTGTAGCTTACAAACAAAGAAAGTTCTTTAACCCTACTCTTATAATAATTGTGCAAGTTTCTAAACCTTATCTTTTTCATTGAGCAAGACTATTGATTCTATTATGATGAATGATTGAATAAGCTCATGTAACCTAGTTCGTTACATCGAATGAGTTTCACATTCTCATTTCTTGTTATTAGTATTCAAAACATATATTGTTCTAACACATTGATTCAAAGGACATTGTTGTAATTCCTTGAATATAATACTTTGCATATATATATATATCATGATTATTCAGTTATATATTGTTGATATCCGATCTTTGACTTTGATAGCCTTGTTTAGTTATACATTCTTGTATTACACCTTTATTGATGGAAATTGAATAAGTGTTCTAAAATTCTAGAAACACTGATAAGCTAGTTCCAAAATAAACTTTCTTTAGTGCGAAAATATGATATGATTATAAGGATTATTATGATATGTATTTTTATTATAGTTAAGTTAATTATTTTAACTTAATTAATAATGGTTTATATGAAAGTGAGGTGGGATATGGATTCAAAACCCTAATTCTGGATTTTGAATAAGGAATGAGAATATAAATATAATATTAATTATATTTGAGTAATATAAACATGCTTTATATGTGTGTAATGTTAATGTGTGAAACAATTTTAGTAAAGGGGTGCAAACCCTAGTGTTACTGATAAACTATAGCACATAAGTCAATTACGACTGTAAAAATTATTAAGTTATATGTTATGTAATTAATAAAAATTATTATTATATTTAATGTTAATTAGGTAAACCCTACTTAATATTTAGAAACCCTAATTACTAAATTAGAACCCTAATTGCTAAATTGTAAACCCTAATTATTAATTTAGCAAGGTTAATGGTAATTAATATATTATCAAGTCTAATTTACAAATCCTAGGTGATTAGTAAACCTAATTTAATTAGGGAACCCTAATTCACATTTTAGAAACTAAGATTTCCATTTTAGCCCTAATCTCAAAATCCTAGAACTTGAACTTTTGGAACTCTAGGGTTAAACCTTAATGGGTGAGATGAAATGTCAACCTTGCCACTAAAAATAAAAACTAAATGACCAAAATGCCCTTTTTAATATTTTATTAAGGTGGAGTGTAGATATAGACCTAGTAGGTAGTTGGTGACCAACTCTAGCTAGCCATGTGGTGTAGAAATAGCATTTAATCAGTCAAAAGGCTGATCACATGATCAACCATAGCATTACACCATATTATATATAGATTGAGAGAGAGAAATATTACTAGTTTGTTCATATTTTACACCAACACTCAACCAAGACTCTCTCAACTCAAAACCTCTGAAAATATCTTGCTAGACCAGTCCCTAATCAAGCCCCACTAACACTTGTAGCAGATCAGAAGCTCAGATTCAAGAATTAGTTAAGAAAGGTAAAACCCTAAAACCTAAAATTTGATTTTTGATTTCATGCTAGATGTTATGTTTAAAGGTTTAAAGTTATGTTAGAAGGTGCCATTTAGTGATCTGGGTTGTCATAACTCAGATCCATAACACTTAGATGCTCGAAATTGATGATTTTAGAAATCTGGAAAAGTTAGAAATTTTGGGTCTGACAGTCAAATGTTAGGGCTCATGTGACGACCCCAAATCCAGGTACTTGAAACCCGAACTCGGTTCCCCATGATACCATTTCTTTAAGCTGAATAATACTATATAATAATACATTCAAACTTAATTTACATACATCAAAGTTTACTTCCCCAGGTACGTGACCTTCAAATACATTCCTTACAATACTTGAATAGATACCAATACAACTATAACCATTAACTCATAATACACACTTATTCAATCAACTTTCCTTTTCCTTTGTTCGTGATTGAGCCTCAAAGTTGCTCATACATAACTGAAAATATTTAATTTAAGCAAGGATGAGCATTTAAGTGCCCGACAAGTAATAGTAATTATATATAATTTGAAAGAATATAATTATTCTCTTTACATAACACTTCTACAACGAATTGAAAGTTGTGAAGTAATCTGTACTGATAAAAAATTCACATAACAACTCTCTTTCAAATTCTTTAAATTTGGCTCTGGTTCTACCCTTGAATAGGGTTTAAGAAACATACTATGAACATTCTTTTCATTTTCGAAAAGGTTTAGCGAGAATTCTATCCTCAAACCGTCAATATAACTTACTTAGCACGGAGGGTGATCAACTTTGTTGTACCTCATTGATCAATACTACATAACTTGAATGAAATTCATCGCTTCACTCTATCCGCCTTGCATGCAAAAATCTTCCCATATAGGGATGTTCATACATGCCCGGGTTCCAAACTTAGAAGGTTTTAATCTTGCTCAACAATAATATGTAATTCAACATATATATACGGGTAATTGACAAAGGTGTATCAACATGTGGACAAATGCCATGATTATCCAAGTGGGGACACTTGTATAACCATTTATAGAAATCAATGAACAGAATATCTATCCGAGTTAACATGTCGATAATCAAAGAGTACATAATCATGCATGGGATAGAATAATTCAAACTTCTTACTCATGTCCATTGCATAAAGAAAGTGCAAAGGTAGGATACTTTTTGATTCACGATTACAAATCTCAACTTATGTTTTATCTCTTTATCACAACCTATCAATAATCGGATCATTCGTTCGATTAGAACAATATATCTTAACACATAAGTACATCGTCTATTACGACCAAGACATAGTGCAATCACATAATCACGGTGATCATACTTTTAGCTCCTATTCTATACTTGAAATATTTTTATACATTTTTCAAATATCTCATCCATGCTCTTACAAAGTAGTCTTTTCTTTCTTTTATAAGGTCCGACATTTTTGCAGACGATCGATGACTTTATTGGGTAAATCTTGAGTCTAAGACTCTTATTCTATACCTCAACATCTGTAAATATCGGACATCTTATTTTTAATCATTTTCGCAATTTCGAGAAATTGAAAAATTTAAAATAATTCAAATCATCACTAAAGGGCCTATAGTGATATAAGCTGTTACTATAGGTGTTCTTCTTCAAATTAGAACTTCATAATCGGTTCTCAAGTCACTAGTTTGGTAAATTTATAACTTTCAAATATCGGAATCATAATTAAATGATTTAAACATTAAACAATTCCATTATCATTAATAGTTTAATTAATACTAAACTATTAATGAAACCATTGCTAAAATATAAAAGTTATTTATAATAACTCAAACTATTTTTAAAACATTTATATTACCCAAATAATTACCATAAATATTTAAATATTAATGTACTATTTATCCAAATATTAAAAGTCATTAATTATAACTTAAAATATTTTTTAAATCCTTAATATCCTCTTTAAATGGTTTTAAATAAGTAAAACCATTTTTAAACTATTTATTTAATATTAATCATTAAATAAACTAAATATTATTAATATTATCTTAATATCATTAATATTTAATTATTAATGAAATTATCATTTAAATATTAAAAGTTATATTTTATAACTTAAAATATTTTTAAATACTTTATTTTCATTTAAAATGATTTTATAATATTAAAATCATTTTTAAACTATATTATTTAATATAATCATTAAATAACTTTAATATCATTAATAATTATTAATTAATGAAATTTATCACAAAATATTAAAAGTCATCACAAATAACTCATTTACATAATCAATTCCAAGCCAAAATAAACATAGTAAACTAACTAGTTTATTAACAACACTAACTAAACTTCAAAAATTCAAACTTTAACTAACAATTAAAAATAATAACATTACAAAAATTAAATAAGTAACATACCTTAAATACGAATTCCACAGACTAAATCGCACTTCCACGAAAATTTAACTAAGGAGATCTTTATAAAAGTTCTCCCACAACAAAGCCTTTCTCAAAAATTGGAGGCCTTATTGTTGGTGAATGAAACAAAGGCCAAGCCCTTCTATTTATAGGTTTAGAAAATGGTGAAGTTCTCAATTTAGTCGATGTGGGACTTGATTTATACTAATTTTCAATAGCTCACTTTACGATTTTCTAACGCATTGCTCATAACCGATTAATCTGATTTTTGGATATGTTATACATGGTATGTAAGACTATTTTTAAAAATACGAATTACCCAATTCGGGTTCATTAGGTAGCCCAAACGATCGTCAAAAGTGGACGTTCATAATAGTTTTCAATCTCGTTTCAGCTTTACCTCTTCTCGCTAAAACAGTCCATAACTCTTTCATTTTAAAACATTTTTGAGCGATTCTTGAGCCCACGAAGCTAACTTCTGGGGCTACAACTTTTATTCTTTGACTATTTCTAAATTCCGAACACATCAGCCCAGAAATTCCGTTCAAATAGACTGCACCGCACTTGTTGGAAAGTTTTGACACTACTACTTTGAAATGTCATAACTCGTCGTCCTCCGATATCGGATTTAGTCCGCTTTGAGTCTATGGAAACTTATTCGGTGTAATATAACATACCAAAAGCCCAGAAGGTTTTGGAAATATTAACTGATCGAAACAGTATCCCGAATAGCACATCCTGCCTTGCTGACTTCGATTTCCGAAATTTGACACATTTCCTTTCAATCACCGTAATTCCCTCATCCGAGGTCGGAATGAGGTCATTCCAAAGCCTATGGCTTCCTAACTCAGTGCACTACAACATATCAAAAGCCCAGACCTTTTAAAGCACAAAAAGTGGATGAGAATGCCCCCATTACAGACTGCCCAAAAACAGTTTATCATGATCGATCAACTATGTTTGACCATCTATAACTTCTAATCTATACATGATATGGACTTGATTCTTTTTGCAGATTAAAGACCACATATCAGGCTACACATAACAACTTTTGAAGAACAAAACTCATGATCGAGCAAAGAGTTATGGCCTTTGACATTTGGTGAAAAAATAACAGAATTCGGTTTTTCCAACTTGCTTAAATCTTCAAATTCGTGCACTTTGATGTTATGGGTCTTTGATTTATCAACCCATATCATCAATTAATATTATATTACACAACTTTAAACAATCAATTGCATTAAATAACATCGAATCAAAGGATTTCTAGGTTTAGTGTTCTTATACCCTTTTTGCCAAAAATTCTTGATTCTTGCTTCTGATTTGTTATGGGTGATGGTTGGGCTTTGTTTAAGAGTGTATGGGCAATCTTGTACAAGGCAATTAAATGTAATATTTAATCACTAGATTTAATTCTTATAATTTACCAATTAACTTCTATCCTTTGGTAAATTAAAACACTTATACAAGAACATCGAAATTAAACCCGGTAATTAAAATTAGGGTTTCTCAACGTCATCAATTAGGCTTTCTAATTGACCATTAGTGGTTTTTTAATTATCTGTGTATGTTACTAACACAGTCGTTACGGTTTCTAATTTCAATCGGTTAGGGTTATAATAATTAGGGTTTGTCCTAATTATCGACGTGCAACAGTAATTAGGGTTTCTTCTAATTACCGATATTCTTATTCACAGTAACTTCATATACACAGTCACTACTCAGAAATACCCCATAACTGAGTTTAATAATTAGGATTTCATAGCAAGGTAATATGCTATGACCTAATTGACCGTCATTGCTCAATATTATCTGTCCGCACATACCCAGTACATAATTATGGTACTGTAAAATCATTATATAAATAATATAATATTATTATTCTCATCTCTTGATCACAATCCCAATCCAGAGTTTGGATCTCATGTCTGACTTATTCTTCGTACACAACATCAATAATCATGTTAAAATAATTAACTTAAATATTCTGAACAATTCATATAATAAAATATTTATTATATAAATCTAATTATCAGTTCATATATTATTTCCAATCATGTTTTCATGGAAAATAATTAATAAAAACATTTTAAACTACGTAAATTTATTACCATATAATTTGTGGTAATTAATAATTCCAAAATTATTTCTAATTTTTTAAGTAATAAATGTATTTGCATTTATCGTTCACTTTACTTGACACTTAGTCTCGTCATTAAATAAAAAAAAAATTATACGCAAAATTTCTTATTTATTTTATATAGAAATTCTCGGGTTATTACAGCTCATAGATCTTTGTATGTTAGTTGTTTGTTGTGTTTGATGTTATGAATCTGTTCTATGCAATATAGGCTATGATCTAGAACTTTAATCAAGGTTATATCATGTTTAGATTTCATTTTATAAGCAGTCAAACTGCGTTGACCAAACACGAGATCTGGTTTCTGGGTAACCCAGAAACCCAGAAATCTCTTTGGGCCATGTTGTTGTTATATACTTGTAGACTGACATGAGTACTACATATTCATGCCTATAGATTACTTAGATTCGTATTAGAATCGAATCTATAGTTGGTCAAACATAGGTTGACCAAACTGCTCAAGAACATTTCTGGGTAACCCAGAAATGTTCAAGAACCGTTCATGGCCTTCACTTTGACCGGGTTAGATCTAACATTTGTATTGTTGTTATGATGATGTTATGTAATAGATCTGTACACCTACATGTTGTCTACACACTGGAAGCTTAATATCACAAAAATATTACACGCATAGCATGTAGTGGAGGCCAAAAGTAATACCCTCGAGCTGTTCTTCATTCTTGGTAACCCAGAAATGAAGAACAGTCTCTGACAACCACTTTGATGGCTTATATCTCTCGATTGTATTATTGTTTGACCTTGTTAGTTGTTGTTAAATGTAGTATTACACTAGTACTACCAGATCTAATCAATGGCTAGCCCAGAAACACAATACACATTGAATTAAACTTGGTCAAACGTACCCCCTCGTTAATTGCCTTTGAATGTTCTTGAGCTCAAGAACACCAACAGCGACAGACAGTGTCGCTATAGCCTATAGCGACGGTTCCTATTATTTTATCTTCTCATTTCTAGAAAATGATTTAAAAATAGAAATAAATTCTAAAAATTATTTAAAAATAGTAAATAAATTCCGAAAATTATAAAATCAGTTTTAAAAATTATTTTCAGTCATAAACATTAACTTTTAAAAATTTGGCATATTTTCCATAAATATTAATAATTATTTGTGACGCCCCCAAAATAGGTATATATCACCCATCTTGGGTCGCCAGAAAATACACTATTGACAACTCCATTTATACAACTGTCGTGCAAAATACGACGACTCATATACTGTGAGTTTCAATACAAATATTGTTACGTATATAATATGACAATATTCATATTTAAATTATTACAATGCCATATAAAGTACAACAGTAATTATATCAAGTCCCCGAAGGAACACGAGAAGATTTATGTTCTCCTCATTCTATTGGAGTGCACCTTTGACGCTTCCATATTCTGATTCGTCTCACCCTATTGTTGTTCACCAAAATAAAATATCAAATGATGTATAAAACATGTCACACACATTTTAAGTTCTCAGTACAATTATTATGCCACACCGTTTCATAATTTGATTAGGCTTATGACTAATTCGTATCACCACTTTATACCCATGTTCTCTCTGCTAGTCCCAGCTACACTTTTATTACCTGAAAGGGGTGGTGAAGTAAAAGGGTGAGCACAAATAGCCCAGTAAAGAATATCATGACTTAAGATAATTAAATTATCAATAGTCTTCATCAATAATAATTCAGATATTTAGAACATATAGTAGAAGATAAAAGTTTCCAACCATAATAGCAGCGGAATCAACAATCCATTAGAAGAGTCAAGTAGAACATAATGTCTACTATCTCCTCTAAATTAAAAGTTCATCGTTAATATTTCATTCCTGTAATAATCATCAACAGTTTTTGGTTATAACCATGAAAAAGAGAACTCTCATCACCTGTCTTCACCTGAACCACCACAGATTATAATTAAATCACAATTCATATTTATAATCAAGTAAATCAATAGTCCAACTTTGCACTACATGCCAAAGATATACAACTGTAAAACCAATAACCAACAGTCCATCTTTGCACTATAGGCTAAAGATATACAACTGTAAAACCAATACTCAACAGTCCATCTTTGCACTATAGGCCAAAGATATACAAGTGTAAAACCAATAATGCTGAGACTCAACTTAATAGTATCACGACCACGAATTATCCATGCATTACGGGCCAAGGATATTCGTGTTTTCAATTACGGTCATGATTATACCGAATAATCCCTTGTCATAATCATACCAAGTCCATCTATGCACTACGGGCCAAAGATGACTTTTACCACATCATTTGTAACATTACGGTCATGATTATACCGAATAATCCCTGGTCATAATCAAACCAATTTCATCTATGCACTACTGGCCATAGATTACTTTCAACACAATATAAGCATGAGAATGATGACAATGATATATATAATTAATAAACATAAATCATCAGAATAATAAGATAACATAGATCTTAGTGATTTTCAACTTAATTATCCAGAGTCCAAATTGATAACATAATAATAGATGAATCACAAGCTATTAAGGATATTCTAATCCTTTCAGGACTTTTTACCATTTAATGATAAACTAAATAAACGAATAATAATATCTTACCATAATATGGAGTATAAAAGAAAATGATATTCTTTCTACCATAAAAATGATACCCTCTTACCACAATAATGACCTCCCTTACCTTAGCATGTGTCTTGATTCTGCTTTCTGTGAAATTGATCATCTTAACAATGCTTGCATTCCTTATCTACACTTGGAGTAATATTACACTCAATAGAAATACTCACAATATTATACTCACAATATTGAAGTAAAAGAATTATATATTTTTAGTGTAGTGATCGTGTGTGTTTAGTTACTCAACCGAGCAACCTATTTATACTAAAAATTTAGTAAACAACTGGCACACCTGCTTTGACAAAATAACCAAATGGGGTATATAATACTGGTAGTGGAATTTATGGTCCCGCGGAGAAAATTAAATCAACTTGTACACGTTTTAACAAAATTTGTTCAATAATAGAGTTGTGGTCCATACTACTTTAGAAGTGTCGACAAGTCCTGCCAAACTTACTTTTGTAAAAAGAAAATAATTGAACAAACATCTGTATATCATACTTAGGCCTTCATCCCGACCTCAAATCTCAAAACATAAAGAATGAAAGTTTTAGGTCTACTCGTAGTCTTTCCGAATAATCCTGAATCACCTCAATCGGAGTTCGTATGAAAAAGTTATGCCTAATTTACTAAAGGACGTCCGGACAGATTTTGGCTTAACACTTGACCAGCGCCTAGGCGCCCAAATTTGGCCTTGGGCAAGCGCCTAGGCGCCCAAGAATAGATTCTAAGCGCCGAGCCTAGTGCCTAGGCGCTCGACCTTTGGCACTTAACTCCAATTTTCCAAATTTTGCAACTTTTGATACACATACTTCAAATCTTTATAACTTCTTCATCCGTTATCGAAATTAGTCCGTTTTCGAGGCTATGGAAAGGTTGTAACATGCTCTACAAAACCCCCATGATTTCAGAATTTTTAAGATTCATTAATTATTCCAAAATTTGGCTCCAAAGTCCCCCAAGACTAAGTTTTTCATCGATTAACATGTTTTACGAAAACTTTCATCACAACTTCAATTTAAATCAATTTTTTTGTTCTTTCAAATTAGAATATTTCCATAACTTCTTAATCTATAGATCCTCTCCTAATATTTTACACATAAATCAACCATCAACACTTTTACAAGTTTGATTTAAGTCCTCAACATAACTTTTGTTCATCCTTAAACATATGCCCAACTTTTTGTTCTTAAATTCTATTATGACATGGATTAAACATAAAATCTTTATCATATACTCCCTTATAACTTTGGATCCATCATGATCCCTTATAATCCAACTTTCAACAATCAAACTCTTAGGAAAATTAAAGAGATGAAAAGTTTTGGTTTTACCTTTTGAGTTCTTATTCTACCATCATGCTTCCATGGTTTCATCTTCTTCTTTCTTTCTCTTTCCTTTCTCTCTTCTCTCTTTCTTCTTCTGAACATGGCTACGGGAGGGAGCATGAGAGAATGAGAAAGGGTGCTGAAAATAAAAATGATGGTGTTTTTCTTTTTCTACCTTTCTTCTTCTTCTTCTTATTTCTCTTCTTTCTCCTTCTCTCTCTCTCTCTCTCTCTTTTCTTCCATTATTGATACGGGAGGGAGTGTAAGAAGTATGATGAGAATGCTTCTTAATTACATAATTAACAAACATCAAGGCCCCCCCTCATACCCACAAATTTTAACCCAACCAATTAAATAAGGTGTTTGTGAGAAATTTGGAATTTTTTTTGAAAATAGGTGAGCAATAATTTCAGCATTCTATAATTCCTCTATAGCCGCCCACATGACTACTCCTCAAAAATTATTTCCTTTCCTCATTATTTGGTCATTTATCCGATTAAATGTTCGTTTGACCATTTATCAATTTTAATACTTTACAATTATAAAATAATAATCATAAATTAAATTAGACTTTTATTTTATAAAAGTCGGGGTTTTACATTATTGGAATATTATTTATTTAATAAATGCACTAAATAAATTAACTAAAAATAATTTTATTATATTAAAAATCATTTTAAATGATAATAAGGTATTTAATAATATTTTAAATTATAAAATGTAACTTTAAATATTTTAATGAAAATTTCATTAATTATATAATATTAATAATATTAGATTTATTTAATAATTATATTAAATAAATTAGTTTTAAAATGATTTTAATATTATAAAAATCATTTTAAATGCAAATAAAGAGTTTAAAGATATTCTAAGTCATAAAGTATTACTTTTAATATTTTAAGATAAATTTCATTAATTAGTTAATATTAATGATATTAGATTTATTTAATAATAATATTAAATAAATAGATTAAAAATGATTTTATTGATTTAAAAATCGTTTAAAAAAGGGTATAAGTGATTTAAAAATATTTTAGGTTATTATAAATGACTATTAATATTTCAATGAATAATACCTTAATATTTAAATATTAATGGTAATTGTTTAAAAATGATTTTTAATGTTTTAAAAAAATCATTTAAGGGTAATATTAGTACTCTGAAAATATTTTGAGTTATTATAAATAATTTTAATGGTTTCATTAATATTTGGATATTAATTAAGTATTAATGATAATAGAATTATGTAATATTTAAATCATTTCATAATGATTCTAGAGTTTGAAAAATCAAGATAAATTATGATAATTATTATAAGTCATGGAAAAATAATATGATTGATATTTAAATTATCCAGAATAATATTTGAGATACAGATTAGAGTTTTAAACTCTATAATTACCCGATAAAGTCGTCGGTACACCAAAATGCTACCGAATTTGATTCGAACCTATATAGTTTGACCGTATAAGTGTTTTTTGTGTCTTAATGACTGATATAACTATGTGACAATGTGATTAGGTTATGTATTAACTGTAAATAATAATATGATGTGTTATGATATGTTATTCTAATCAATAGAACAATCTTATAAATGATAGGTCGTTGAATTAAGGATATAACTAAGTTGTGTAAGCAGCAGACCAAACAAGTATCCTAAACTCTTGTTTTACTTTATTCAACAGATATCGTAAGCAAGTATCTTTACCTTTGCATTTTCTTTATGCAATGGACATGAGTAATGAAGTTTCAGAATTAGATTTCTATTGTACTAGAATATTAACCCTATTGTTATATATGTTATATCCGATCATTGATTATCAACATGGTACTATATTATAATTCCGACATATATATTTTGTTCATTATTTTCTAACCATGGTTATACAAGTGTCCTCACTTGGATAGTCATTGTATTTAATCACATATTGATATATATATATATATATATATATATATATATATTGATACCAGTATGTATACATGAAGTAAGAGTCGTCTAAGCTATTTGACCAGCTAGACATAGATTTAGAAATATCGTTGAATATATAAAACCTTTTTATATCCAATCAAATTGTTTTAGTTCGGATTCCAGACTAAGTATGAACATCCCGAACATGGGAAAACTTTTATACGCCCAAGGCAGACAGAGTGAACGATAATATCATTCTTTCATGTAGTATTGATCAATACAGGGCATAACGGGCTGATCACCCCTCGTGCCCATAAGTTATGACGGTTTACGGATGAAGTTCAGCTAAACCTATTCAAAAATTGAGAACAATGTTCATAGTATGTCACCTTAACCCTATTTATAGTCAGTACGTAGTTTCAAAAATTTGATAGAGAGTTGTTATGTTATTATTATCAGTTTAGTTTACTTCACAACTATTGAATCGTTGTAGAAGTGATGTATAGAGAAAACATTTAATCCTTTCAGCTAATATTTATAATTGTCATTACTTACTGGGCACTCAAATGCTCATCCTTGCTTAAATTAAATATTTTCAGTTAAGTATGACCAACCAGAGGGCTGTGCCAGGAACAAAAGGAAAGGAAAGCTGTCAGAATAAGTTTGTGTTATCTTATGTAATAGCTAGACTTAAATAAGATGATGTTATTTATTATCTATCATGTAATGAAATGTTTTAAGGTCGCGTAACTGGGATTTAGAAAACTCTGATATATAAATTAAGTTTGATATTTATGACATTATTATTATTATTCCGCTCAAAGAAATGGTATCGTGAAGCACTGAGTTCGGGTTTCAAGCACTTGAATTTTGGGGTGTCACAGGTTTAGGTCCCTTAGCCACAACTGTCCAATCCTCAACTGGTCCAGGCAGACAAAGATCCAAAATTAAAGGGGGGCAGTAAGGGAGGCCAGCACGGGAACACCCTTTGCAGGGGCAGGACCCTTAGGAACCCACCTAAAGTTAGCATGAGGGCACCAGACAAGAGAGTGACCAAATGATTTGCAGAAAGAATAGAAGAGGGGCTTATTCTAGTATTCAACTATGACTGAAACAACCTTTTCGGCGAGGTCATGCTCATCCATAATTATCGCTTCCAGGCAATCCGTGAGATTTGCAGCAGAAGAGATTTTAATACACACCCTAGCAAAGGCCAAAGGCTCAAGTTTCTCAGTTACCTTATCAACAAAGAGCGGCTTGCCATTGCCACTCGCAAGGTAATTTAGTCCCGCATGGGAAAGGTAAGATAGAGGGACATTATGGAATTTTACCCAGATTGGGGCTTTAGTGTAGGTTTCAAACTTGAAATCCATTCCTTTTTTTCCATTGTTTGAGACATAAAAGATTGTTGGTGATATACCTAGGACCCAAAGAAATAACATTATCTTTCGCCTGGGGCTAGAGAACTTGAAAACAAAGAAACCTTTATCCTGTAAGAAAACTCTTTCCAGCCCAAATTTGTCCCAAAGCTTATGCACGGTATCTTCAACCCTCTTGAATAACAACCTGGAGTTGAGGAAACTTCCCACCAGACAAGAGCTCCATAAGGAATTACCTAGCAATAGCACCTCAGAAGGAGGCCTAATTCTTATAGTACCAAATTCCGAAACAGGGGGAGGAGGAGGAAAATAATCCATCTTAAAGTTAGCTCGAGAATCACCTTTAGCCACCACCTCAGTCCAAGACTGTTTAGAGGGAGGGATAGGATCTGGATTAACAGAGGGAAGGGCCCCCGAAGCCTTTAGGGAGACATCCTCTTCTCTTCTTATCTCTCCATCAAGCCCAGGGTGGTCAATAGACCCACCAACGACTTTAGCCATACCATCATCCCCAACAAGGAGAGGCCCCTTGCCAAAATTACTTGTCGAGACTGGACATGAAGTAGGACCTCCACCTAGGCCAAGGCAAAAGACCGGTGCTCCGACCGAGTTTTCGAAGCCAAGAGCTGGTTGGGGACTAATGACAAACAGGTTATGCTCATCCACTTCTCTAATAGTTTCCCCTTTACTGGCAAAGTCAGTTACGTTTTGAACATAAAATCCCTGGGCTATAATGAAATCCATAAGCGTCGAGCTCTTTTTTCGTTTCGCAACAGCATCAACCCGACCTTGGTGCGAGAGGGCCTAAGCCGCTTTGAAAATTTTAGACATGGAGGAATTGAGCTGAGCTCCGACTCCATCACCCGCAACATTATTGGCCTCAAAATCCGAGGAGGAACTAGAGCCAACCAAGACTAGAACCGGATAAGAAACAGATTTAGCCATATCGAAAGTATCTATGGAAGTTCAGTTTGTTTAGAGACCCCAAACTCCGCATAGAGGTCCCTGGAGGGGCAGTTTTTTGAGTTACCTGCAGAGAGGTGGTTATGGTCAACCATGACGAGGAGAGAAAAGGTTACCGGAGGAGGACATAACAAACAATGGAGAGAGAGTTATAAGGTGACCGGGAGGGCGAGACCAGGACACAAAGCAGGAGAGAGGGAGCAAGGAAAGCCAGTCGAAAAAGGGGGGATGAGGAAGTTAGGTGAGGTTGGGAGAGTTAGGTAGGGGCAAAGGGTGGAAGAAAAGTGAAAAAGTAAGAGAGAATATAAAGCAAAATTTCTAGAGAGAGAAATATGGTGCCAACCCTATATTACCTTTCTGATATACTTGTACAATACCTCATATCATACTCGTATTCATTACCCCGTATAATAACTTTCTTATTATACGACAATCATTTATTGAAATCTTCACTTTCCTTAACATTCTCAAACTTATTACGCGAGCAAAAAGCCGTGTTAGTCATAATTGAATTATTATTAGGTAATCCATCCTCCCTTATCATTCTATCATTATGTATTTCCCAGAAGTTCAAAAATAATTCCCGAGCAGAAATGGATGAATAATGTTTTCCAAAGAATTTCTTGAAAAGATTTTATTTTCGTCTTGAAAATTCAATCACCTTAATTCTAGCAGCTAGCCAGAATACTATAATATTATTCCTCTTTTAGGTTATAGAATAACTTTCATCACACATAATCGTTATAAATAACATATATTATAATTTTATTCATTATTTATTCAAATAAAAATCATTTTACATTTATTCTGATTTTCTCGGTTGTTACATTCTTCCCCCCTTATAAGGATTCTATCCCCAAAATCTCGCCATAAATTAATCAAACAACTGAGGGTAATTCTTCTTTATCTTTTCTTCAAGTTCCCACGTTGCTTCTTCGACATCGTGGTTTCTCCATACTACATTCACCAAAGGTATAACTTTAGTCAATGGGTCATCATGAAGAGAGGATTGAATGGCAGCTAATTCAAGTTGGAGATTGCATACATTGTTAGAGTGGTTGTCAATAGAGGAGTTCTGGGAAATAAGGGCCTTCTTGGTTCTCTTCAACTTCTCCAGGAGGATGAACATAGGGTTTCCACGTATAAAAATATTCCAACAGGAAGAGATAGTAGAATCGAACCCTTCCAGTTCCAGTATGTAATTAAAAAATTGAAAGGGCTTTTTAACTCTATGAAGATGAATCCCAGTGTTGAGGATGATATGGTTGTGGTCCGATAGACCCTGAGGGCCAAATACATCATGCAAATCAGACATGGAGCAAAACCAAGAGGAGTTACCCAGAGCTCTATCAGGTTTTCTAAAGATCGAATTCCTAATCTGAAAGTTCCACCAAGTTTATTTAGGATCGATGGCCTGGATGTCCTCAACCCAAAGATCGGCCAAACATTCATTAAAATCAATCATACCTGGGTCCCAAGACAAATCACCCCCATTAGATTCATGCAGTTGAGAGATAGTTGAAGTCACCAAGGATGCAGCGTTCAGAGCTCAGAGCCTGGCAGCGTTCAGAAATTTAGTTATTATGGTCTCAATGGGACCAACAAAATTAATATGGTTGGATAACAGAAAATTCCAAATAAAGGCCTATTTAGGCTTCTTATTTAGTCCCCAGACATTATAAGAACAAAAAGATGTCATAGATAAAATGAGAATTTAGTTAGAAATGGGAGACCCCCTAGGACCCTTATTCCTTTTCTTTGAACTATTAGTAGGTTCCTTGCCACGACGAGATTTTTGCTTAAGATCTCTACACTCTTTTTTGTCAACCTGCTTGAGTTTGTCCACAAGAGGATTGGGAGGGATAGGTGAATCGATCTCGGAGGCGACATGGATAGTTAAATTAGTGAAAGGAGATAATGCATTGGCAGTAAGTGGAGGGGGTGTAGGGGCAGATGACAAGCATTTAGACCCCTTAAGAACTAAGGTCCAATCATTTTGGAGAGGAGGGGAGGCAAGGAGGTCGGGAGCAGGGGGCCGGGATTAGACTTAGGACATTTAAGCTGTGAGTGACAAAAACATTTACAGTCTGGACAGGAAGGAGGCCTACTCCAGTATTCAACTTTAATGGCATCAAGTTCTTCGACCAAGGAGTGTCCGTCGAACACAACCACATTTATAGAAGAGGGAAAATAAGAGGATGCATTCATTTTAATACAGATTCAAGTAAATCTCAAAGGTTCAATCTTAGATGTCATTTCATCAGTAAATAGGGGACGACCCACAACACTGGCTAGGTAACTAAGACCCTCCTTGGTCCAGTAAGATAAGGGGATATTGCTAAACTTAACCTAAATTGGTATCTTGTCATCTTTGGACGGTAGATGATGGAGTTGAGATGTTTGCTGTGGGATTTACTGCATAACTCCTCCATTATTTTATTGTTGAGGTTTTTAGCATTGTCAGATACAATCACCTCTGGTTGTCCATATCGACAAATGACATTGTTTCTGATGAAAGCAATGATAACTTCTTTTGTAACCCTTGGAGAGGAGGCTACTTTTACCCATTTGGTGAAGTAGTCAATCATGGTGAAGATAAACCGGTGCCCATTACTGGCTTTGGGCTCGACGGGCCCGATCACGTCCATTCCCCACATTGAGAAGGGCCAGGGTGAACTCATATTGTGGAGCTCCCTTGGAGGGGTGTGGATAGCATTCCCATGAATTTGGCATTGGTAACATCTCTTCATGTGATCATCATAGTCAACCTTGAGAGAGAGCCAGTAATGCCCTGTTCTTAGGATCTTTTTAACAAGTAGAGGTCCGCTCATGTGTGGGCCACAAAATCCACCATGGATTTAATCCATTAGCCTTTGAGCTTGGTCCTTATCCAGACATCTAAGGAGACCTAATCCTGCATCTGTTTTATAGAGTGCATCTCCGCTCAGGTAGAATTTCATAGCCAGTCGGTGGATCCGACTTCTTTCAATTAGGCTCGCTTTAGCGGGTGTAGATCCATCTTGCAAGTACTCCTTGATATGCTGATACCAAGGGTGTTGGATGGGAGGTAGCTCATCCGATACTTCTCCAATGTAATTCCCATAGGCTAGAGCCTTTTGTCGGGCAAATGTGATGGTTGGCATGTTTTCCTTGTCAAGTATGTTTATCAAAGAGGCCAAGGTTTCTAGTGCATCCGCAAAGTCATTCCTATTCCGAGGAATGTGGAGGAAGGTTATTTATTCAAACTCCGAAGCCATATGTAGAATCTACCGATGGTAAGGGAGCAAGTGTAGCTCTATGGTGTGATAGATTCAAGTGGTTTGTCTGATTACCAATTCAGAATCCCCAAAGACAGTTAACTATTTGATGCCCATTGATTTAGCAAGTTTTAGCCCCATGATACAACCTTCATACTCAGTTTTGTTGTTGGTGTTGGCAAACTATAATTTGACAGCGATAGGATGCTACTCCCCCATAACGGATACTAGAACTTCTCCAGCCCCAAAACCTTTCATGTTTATAGCTCCATCAAAATACATCTTCCATATTTGGCGTGCATTGTACTGATGGTGTTGCTGAATTGTTATTACTCCTTCATCAAGGGAGTATGTTTCCAAGGGTTTAAAATCCCCTAGAGGTGCGACGGCTAATTGATCCACAATTCCTTGACCTTGGATGGACTTTTACGTCACGTAGACGATGTCAAATTGTTGTAGGATCAACTGTCATTTGGACAGTCGACAATTTAACATGGGTTTACTGAACACGTACTTGAGAGGATCCATGCAGGATATGAGATGGGTTGTGTGACCATGGAGGTAATGTTGTAACCTCATGGAAGCCCATGCTAAAGCACAACAAGTTTTCTCAATAAGAGTATACTTGTGTTCACTGCTGCTGAATCTTTTATTGAGGTAGTAGATAGCTCGCTCTTGGCCTCTATCATCTTTCTATCCCAGCATGCAGCCCATGGCATTTTCATTGATGGATAGGTACATGAACAGGGGAACAGCATCCCTGGGTGGTACCAAAACAGGAGCTTTAACTAGCTGCTCTTTGATTGTAAGGAAGGCCTTCTGGCACTCATCATTCCATTTCATGGAGGAGTTCTTCCTTAACAACTTGAAAATAGGCTCACAGGTTGTTGTGAGTTGGGAGATGAACTTGCTAATGAAATTGATTCTTCCAAAAAATCCCCGTATTTCCTCCTCTATCTGAGGAATGGGCATTTCTGTAATGACCTAGATTTTGGTGGGATCCAGCTCAATCCCCTTCTGGCTAACTATGAAACCTAGCAACTTTCCTGATTTAATGCCAAAGGTGCACTTGGCTAGATTCAACTTTACGTAACCTGTTGAAGAGCTTTCTGAGATGGTCTAGGCGGTCCTCCTCCCTTTGGGAATTGAAAATGATGTCATCCACATAGATCTCCATCTCCTTGTGCATGAAGTCGTGGAAAAGAGCCATCATGGCTCGTTGGTAGGTAGCTCTGGCATTAATAAGGCCGAATGACAATCATCTGTAGCAAAAGGTTCCCCAAGGAATGATGAATGTAGTTTTCTCACAATCCTCTTTAGTAACCATGATTTGATGGTACCCCACAAAATAATCAGCAAAGGAGTACATGTCGTATTGAGCTTTATTGTCAATGAGTATGTGGATGAATGGCACGGGAAAACTATCCTTAAGGAAAGATTTATTCAAATCCCGGTAATCCATGCAAACTTGCACCTTTCCCAGGGGTTTAGGTATGGGGACAATGTTGGATAGCCATTCAGGATATGTTGACACCATGATGATGCTGACTTGAAATTGTTTCACAATTTCTTCTTTAACTTTTAAACTCCACTCAAGCGATGAATCCCTCTTTAATAGGAAGGCGATGAATATTAATGTCAGTGGATAAACCGACCATGTCTTAATGAGACCATGCAAACACATCCTGGAATTGGGTTAATAAAGTAACCATGTCATTCCTTTGGTTTGGAGTGAGGTCCGTACCAATCTGGATTTGTTTGGGGTTTTCTAAGGTTCCGAGGTTAAAAGAGGTGGTTTGATCAAGATTTGGCTTGGGTTTGTCTTCGAACCATTCTTTGATCTCCCAAGGAATCTCATTGTCTTCTTCTATTTCCATCAAGTATGAGTCCAACTTTACATCAAAGTTACAGTCCTTGTGGAGAAAAGGCACCTCATCAGCAAGTATTGGCACATCTAACTTTAGAGTTCTGAAACAAAATATGCTTTCACTTAATATATGAAACTATTCAATCATACAAAATGTTAGCATGTAATGACAAAACAACTTCTAATATTGTACATAAAAGTAAGCAGTTATGGCTATCTACAGGGCAGAGAGAGTTTCTGCCCTTTTTATCCTTGTTGACAAATGCAGGGAGTGCTGCTCCAATTGTCAAGGATGAAGTCCTGGTGGACAGTAGTGATGAAGGGGCTATTATCGTCCTCATTCTCCTTAATAATGACTATGATATATGGACAATAATCGTCTGGGGGTGTTTCTGTTTGTACTGTCCGTGTGGACTACGATGCATATGTTTGATAAGCGCCTTGCAATGTCCTGCTTGCGCCTCCGATCCTTTTCCCCCGCCTCCGAATCTGATTTCAAGACCTCTTTTCCTTTTACCGGTACCGGCTTAGGAAATAACATGGTCATCACCCGGATAGGAACCTTTACTAAAATATGTGTAGATTCAACTCTTGTAGGTGCACGCAATCGCCGTATGGCTGAAGATGAAGGAATATGTTTGTGTTTGTGAGGATTCCTGTGATTGGAGCTAGCAGAATACCCTAGTCCGACTTTCCTTGTTTGACTGGGAACTTGAATATAGCGCTTAATGCCCTGATGATCTTCGCCAACCCTTGTCCAGGTTGATACCCAAAAGATAGGGATAAATTACTTTTTGATCACTGTACTGGGGGGTCCGGTTTTCATTCTGGTTACTGAAACATTTTTTGTTACAATTGAATAATTATACTCGCACATATTACAAAATGGTCATTATTTTCAATTTCTGTCCGAAAAAACGGACGAAAAAGCTGAATGTGCATAAATGGACGAGTTTTGCTGATGTGGACGGATTTTTTTTGACCTTTGACCCATCCAACGGCTGATCTATCATTTTTCCATTTTTCAGTTTTCACATACAATAATAATAATTGAATACCAAAAATAAATACTTTATAATTATATTTATTTATAATAATACTTTATTATTTTTGATTATTTTAAAAATATTTTTATAATTTTTATAATTTTTTTAAATTTTAAATTTTAAAATTATTATTATTATTAGTAATTTTATTATTATTATTACTATTATTATTACTATTTTGAAATTATTATTATTAGTTTTGGAATTATTCAACTCAATTACTAATAGTTTTGGAATTATGGTTATTATTATTTATAATTATAAAAATGAATAGAAAATAATGTGTTGAATGTTTTATCTTACATAAAAAAATTCATGCTTATTAATAATATAAGAAAATTTCATGCTTATATTATTATTTAATTCCTATTTCTTATTATTTGATTATTATTATTATTATTATTATTATTATTATTATTTGTATTATTATTATTAATATTAGTTTTATTATTTGATCAGACATAGTATGAGTACAAATAATAAATTAATTTATGATATTTTACCTTCCGTGATAATTAATTGTTTGAGAGTTGAGATTGCACATTGCAGGGGAATATTAAAATGGAAAACTCTTGTTCTCACAACTTGCCAGTATATCACTTCTTTTTTAACCTCAACTCATGTAATTTTATTATTTTAATTATTACAATATTTATTTTATTATTATAATAATTATTATTTTAATATTATTTACAATAATTATTATTTTCACATTTCATCCCTCATGTAAGATAAAATGCAACACATTATTTTGTATTCATTTTTATAATTATAAATAATAATAATCATAATTCCAAAACTATTAGTAATTGAAATTTGAATAATTCCAAAACTAATAATAATAATAATAATTTCAAATTAGTAGTAATAATAATAATAATAATAATAAATACTAATACTAATAATAATAATAATAATAAAATACTAATAATAATAAAAATTTTAAAACTTAATTTTTTTTAAAAAATTATATAAATTATAAAAATATTTTTATATGAACAATTATAAATAATAAAGTATTATTATAAATAAATGAAATTATAAAGTATTTATTTTTTGTATTCAATTATTATTATTGTATGTGAAAACTGAAAATGGAAAGAATGATAGATCAGTCGTTGGATGGGTCAAAGGTTAAAGAAAACTCGTCCACATCAGCAAAACCCGTCCATTTATGCACAGTCATCTTTTCCATCCGTTTTTTGAACAGAAATTGAAAATAATGATCATTTTGTAATATGTGAGAGCACAGTTATTCGATTGTAATAAAAAAAAGTTTCGGTAACCAGAATGAAAATCGAACCCTAGTATAGTGACCAAAAAGTGATTTATCCCCCCAAAGATAACATTTCTTGGCTTGCAGATATTACCTCGATAGAAACTGGGTATCAGAGGTGGTGCCCCAATGGTATGGTAGTTAGTGTTGCCCACCTCTAGGGCATGAAAGCTGACAGGCTCAACTTCTGAATTAAAACTGATGAGCGGGATGTCACCTTGTGTAGGACATTCTGGTTCGACATTAACAGTGACTAGGTTGTTGTTAATGATGTATTTAAGCTACTAATGAAGGGTGGACATGACGACTTCAGCCATATGAATCCACGGTCTCCCTAAGAGTAGGTTGTATCCTGTAGCTATTTTGAGCACATGAAAGGATACGCTGAATGTATGTGGACCAATCTCCACAGGTAGTTCAATCTCTCCGACCGCATTTCGTCGGGATCCATCAAAAGCTTTGATAACTGTATGGCTGCTTTGGATCCTTTTGAGATTGATGTTCATCTTCTCCAAGGTGGCATAAGGACATATATTCAAGGATGACCCTCCATCTATAAATACTCCGGCTACCACATATCCAGAGGACATAAACGCTATGTGCAACGACCTGCAATGACATGTCCCTTCAAGAGGTATGTCATCATCAATGAAAGATATCATATTGTTGTTAAAAATGTGATCAACCAGATGCTGGAACATTTCAAAACCCTTAGCAAGACCTATGGGAACCCTTAGCAAGACCTTCATGTGATCCTCGGAAGAGAAAACCAAGTCCAGTATGGAAATTTATTGTAAAGCTTCTCTTAAGCTTGAAAGCACCTTGTCTTCATTATGACCCATAGTATGGAGGAATTCTTCAATTTTCTCTATGGGAACTTTCCCCGTTAGCTTGATGGTAGGTTTCATCACCCGTTGGGGAAGATACAGTGGATTCTCCTTCGACACTGCAGAAGTTATGTGAGATGTGGATCCTTTAGCCTCTCCATAATTCCATGACACTTTTTGTAGGCCGATGACAGGATATTGTGGTCTAAATGGCAAGATAATGGGCTTTGGCGCAGCCACTTGCAAAGGATTTATAGCACCTCTAAGTTGTATTGTGAGCGGTATATTAGCCAAATCATCCTCAACGGATATAACTGCTACGACTTCCTTCCATTTTGTGGGAAATATATTCCCACTCTCAAGTAGTACAGTGTCATCATCTGCCAGCTGCAGGACACCGCTGTCAATTATATTTTGAATATGGTGGCGGAGTGCCTAGCATTCTTTTGTGATGTGACCGTGAGAGTGGGAGTGATACTGACATACTCCATTAGAATTGAACCGTCTTGAACGAGGGTTGATTGGAGGTAACAAAGCTGTGATTCTTCCTTCATTGATCAGTATATGAAATATCTCCTCCATCGGTTGGCTTAGGTATATAAATTCCCTTTGATTGGAAAAATCCTGACGGGCTTTGGCATTTGCTCTTTTTGCAATCTTATCCTCCAATATTTCACCTTCGGAAGTTAATAATGGAGTACTTGTAACAAAAGGAAGGAGGCTAGCATGCTCCTGACTGAATAATTGGCGTGTGACTTGGTGCTGATGGACCACCAGTTCTGCCAATTGGTCAACTTTTTCACAGAGAGTCTTTATCTTCCGTTCCATTGTAAACTGAACTATGCAAAATCCCATTTATCCATATTATCTTTGCTAATTTGGGAGGTTTCACCACCATAATTGGAAGTTTGACCATTACTCCAATTAATCATGTTCACATCCTCTTCCTTGTGTTAAGGAAGAGGGTTGTCTTGCACATGGGGTTGGTCGGGTATAGTTACCACGATCTCACCGTTATCAATCAAATCCTGGATCTTATGTTTCAAGGCCCATCAATCCTAAGTATGATGACCTGGAGCTCCAGCATGATATGAACATTTTTGTTTAACATTGAAACCCTTCCCATTCGAGTTGGCTGGTGGAAGAAGATGGGTAACTTTCCCCTAAGGGTATGAACACCCGAGTTCGTCTAACTTCTCTACCGTTTGGCAATGGAAGGTTTGAAGACTGTGCTTGAAAATGGGAGTAGTTTCTCCTCTGAATAGGCATGTTCTGACTGCCTTTTTGTCCTTGTAGTATTAAGGAAACATCCTCCTCTTTCTTCTTATGGACCCTCCGGGGGTTGTTTCCATAGCTTCCAGACTAGATTGCTCAGCAACAACTTTCAAAGCGGTAAGGTCTTGAATCTTTCCTGATTTCAATCCCATCTCACCCATTTCCCCATGTTTGATCATTTTGGAGAATGGTTTGCCTATGCCAACTAAAACTCTCTCGTTGAAAATAGCTTCTTGAATGTCTATAAAGGTTATCACTATCTTAGACTCAGTTATAGAGGGAACAACTTAAGCAGCCAGGCATCTCCACCTTTGAGCAAACTCTCTGAAAGACTCATTGGCTTGTTTCCTGACTTTGGTAAATTGGTACCGATCTGGAGCCATTTGAGTTTGGAAACTGTACTGACTGAGGAATGCATGAGCTAGTTCCTCCCAGCAATGAATCTTGGAGTTGTCTAATCTGGTATACCATGATCTAGCTTCACCAGTTAGACTGTTTCTGAAACAGCTGCATTCGAAGCTTTTCATCCTCGGCATAAGATCCAAGTTCCCCAATGAAAATTTTAAAATGTGTGTAAGTATCTCCCAACCGTCATACTTTTTAAAGTCAGGATTTTTGAATTTCTCTGGATAATGAACCCCAGGAAAGATACAAAGGTATGTATATGAAACACTCCCGTGTGCTTCAATCCCTTTGATAGAATGAATGGTTTCTTCCATTTGTAGGACTTTCTTCCTGATATCACCGGTGTCAAGATCTTCTTTGAGATGGGTGGTCTCAGGGGTATTGTTGGTTTTGTCCAACTGAGATTCAGGTACATGAATTTCTTTGTCCGGTCCCTGAGTTCCTCAATGTGTAGAGGATTCTGTATGTATGTGTAACACCCCAGTCCCACATTGAAAGATATGGGAAAAATTTGTCTGCATATAAGGAAATAAGTTACTACAAATAGTACCTTCAAGTCATGACCTTTTGGGTGAGCCTGTGGTGGGCTAGATGACCCAAGAAGATACTATTGGGCCAGTGGTTTGAGGCCTTATTTTGATGGATTTGATTCGATTCAGACTTGGGATTTGACCTGAGATTTATTCCGGACTCAGGATTTGACCCGAGTTGTTTCATATATCAGAGTCGACTCTCGAAAGTGCGGGTTGGGTCATCCGATCGGGTTGCCAGAGGTGGGGACACAAAGCTAGCAAGTATTATTACACAATAGCTAGAGAGGCAAAGATCTTTGGGTCATGTGTGTGATCAGTTCTGACGGGCACGACAAAAATTTAAGTGGGGGGAGTTTGTAACACCCCAGTCCCACATCGAAAGATAAGGGAAAAATTTGTTTGCATATAAGGAAATAAGTTACTACCAATAGTACCTTCAAGTCATGACCTTTTTGGTGAGCCTGTGGTGGGCTAGATGACCCAAGAAGATACTATTAGGCCAGTGGTTTGAGGCCCTATTTTGATGGATTTGATTCAATTCGGACTTGGGATTTGACCCGAGATTTGTTCCAAACTCGGGATTTGACCTGGGTTGATGGATATATATATATACAAAGGAAATAAAAAGCCACTAACCAAAGTCCGGGCATACGCACACAACACGACTCTAAACGTTAAAAACTGTGTGTCCAAGAAGTGGATAAAAGGATTTAAATTATGTAACAAGGCTTACAGTGGACTACCAAAGAAGACTTCAATAGCTTTAAATGGATGAACACTCGGTTCCACCGGTAAAAAGTAGCCAAATATAAGCTCACAAGTGTTTGAAATGAGAAAGCACTCAATTTATAGTGTGTACAAAGCAAATATGACAGGACTTCCTCGCCTTTTGTCTTCTTACAAATGGCCACCCCAAGCCCTCTATTTATATAGGGGGTGCCACGATTTACACTCGCACCTACCAGAGGTGTACTGCTGGTTGCCAGGGGTGCCTGCTCCGTGGGTCTTCTTTGTCTCAAAGTACGTGCACTCGTACAATATGTTGTTCGCTCGAACCTTCATAACTTCAATACGGGCATCCGATCGAGGTGTTTAAGACCTTTTATGGAATGTTGTTGTCAAGAGATACACAAGGACATGGGATAAGAGGTTGTACGAAGTCAGGAAGATGGGTCCATGTCCAGGTCTTCAGGCTTCAAATTTTATCCGGTGTGCTATCTTGTGTATTAGTCACTCGGGATTCGAGCTATTATTCTTGTAGGACACTTTTGTGTAGCATATAGGTTGAAATGTTGTTGAGACAACGCGAATGTGGGATTGAGGTGGCAAAATGATGATTTTGCACCTGACCGGGGTTATCTCCGGTTCTGGGCTGATTTAGCAGTCGTTGCTCAAGATTATCTCTGAGATTGGGCTGCTGCAAGTGCTAAACGTCCTCAGGGTTGTCTATGAGGTATGCATGTCTTCCCGGGGTTATCTCTGGGCTTGGGACTAAGTGCCTCGGGGATATCACCGAGTGTTGAAGCTGATTGCTGGAGGTTGAAATAAGCATTTCTGGGGTTATCTCAAGAATCGCAGAATCGCATGCCTCGAGTTGTCTCGAGGTTTGAATCTGTATCTCCGTGGTTATCTCGGGATTTGGCCCGAATATCTCAGGGTTATCTCCGAGATCGCAAAGGTCTTCGGTGTTATTTCCAGAACTGGAACTGTATTTCTCGGGGTTATCTCCGAGGTTAAAACTGAAACTCCCGGGGTTGTCTCCGGGTTAAACTGCATATCTCAGGGTTGTCTCTGAGATGGAACTGAGTATCTCGGGGTTATCTCAGGGACTGTGCTGACTTGAGTTCTATGGTTATCTCTGGAAGACGATTTTGCCCTCCTGCAAGGTTAGTAACCGGAATGAAAATTTTTTGAGTGTCTACAAGCCGTTATCTTACATATCTAATAAACTTCGATTTCATTTGGACACAAGTAGTTTTTATATCCGTTAATAATGAATTCACTATTTAACTTTCTATTATGCATTTGTTTAACGTTCCTGAATGTTTATAACTCGTTTCTTCGTTTTAAGTCGGAATTCGATCATTCTTGTGTCCACGACTCTTAAATACGTTGCTCTACGACACGCCATCGAAAACTAAGGTTTTCGAGTTAAATGGCGACTTTTGACTACTTATCCGATAATTCTACGATTTCAATGTTTATCGCCTAATCTCGTAAATTTTTCCATAACTTCGTTACTCGAGATTTACACACCAAATCAAATGGAACCAATCCATTGATTCGTTATCTGTAGCCTAACCAAGCAATAAGCATATAGCCTATACTTGATGGTTTTCAATTTGTCCATCAACAACCAAATCAATGCTTAATGGTTTTCTTTGATTAAACTTACTTAAACGCTTATGATTCTTAATTATACATTGCTTATCAATGTTTTAATCCACTAATAGCCATCCTTATTACTCTAGAAGAGACATGCTCCACCAATCCATACTTCTCTATGAAAAAAATTTAGAAAAAGATCGAAAACTAAAGTTTACGTATTGTTACCTTAACGTTCTTTGTGTTTTTGACTAAAGCTTGAATGTTTTGCTTTTGATTTCTCTTGATTACTTATTAGTGTTCATTTCTCTCTCTCAATATATTGTCCAAAGTTGCTGAAATAAACAAATGAACTAACCTATACTTCCTTTTATAGAAAAACCAAATGGAGGGCAAAATGGTCAATTGGTCCACCTCCTTACTATTCACACCTCCTTTGCTATCTTCCTCACCAAGCAAGCCACTTTACATGGCCACCAAGTGGTCGGCCCAAATGCCCCTTTGGGTCACCCACGGGTTGCCCTATAGGTTTTACCCATCCGGTGATCCAGCGGCTCGACCCACGATTTGGTTTCTTGGTTTGGGCTTAGAACTAATTCGTATCGGGCCTATCTTGGGCTTGATTTAACATCACTTTAGGCTTGACATAATCCAAGTCCAATTGGAATTGACAAAGTCCAATTACTAGGAGTCCATTAAGAATTAATCGTATTATACTCGTATAACTCTCGTATTCTCTTCGTATATAATTCGTACGATATTCGTATTATACATCATAATACTCTTCATACTATACTTGTATAATAACTAGTATCATACTTGTATTTCTCACATATAATAACCATAATCATTATACATAGTCATCTAATTCTCGAAACTAACTTTTCCTAACCCTTGGGTTTTAAGTCTGTAGGCGAAAACTTCGTTAGCCATAACTGAAATATTATTGGATATTTCATCTCGTCTTAGAATTCTATCATTACGCATTTCTCAGAAATTCATAATTTATTCACGAGCATAAACGGATGAATAGTGTTTTTACGAAAATTTCTCAGAAAACTTTTATTTTCGTCTTGGAAATTAAAAACAATTATCCCTAGCACATAGGCATAATCATAACCACATCCGCACATTATAGGTCATAGAACGACCTTTAAACAACTTACTCACATAAACAAATAATTAAATTCATTTAATTCAAATAATCAAATAAAAATTTAATTCACATAAAATCCAATTTTTCTCGGGCGTTACATTCTTTTCTTTTCTTTTTGTTGTTAATGTGGAGCTTCCCAACCGCAGTCGGACTTAGGCGTTACATTCTTCCCCCCTTATAAGGATTATATCCCTAGAATCTCGAGACCATTACACAAACAAATGGGGAACTTTATCTTTCATTTTACTCTCGAGTTTCCACGTTGCTTCTTCGGCATTGTGGTTCCTCCAAATTACATTCACCGAAGGTATTATCTTATTTCTCAAGACTTGTTCCTTTCTATCAACAATCTGAATTGGAAGTTCTTCATACGTTAAGTCTTTTTCTATCTGAATAGATTCGTACTCTATTATGTGTTTGTAGTCCGGTTTATAAGGATGCAATACAGACACATGAAACACATTGTGTATTTGTTCCATCTCTGGAGGTAAAGCTACTTCATAAGCTACCTCTCCTACCCTTCTTAAAATTTCAAAAGGTCCTATAAACATTGGACTTAACTTCCCTCTCTTTTCAAAATGTATCTTCCCTTTCCAAGGCGACACCTTCAGAAAGACATACGAATCGACCTCAAACTTCCTATTCTCACGATGAGGATTTTTTTTTGTTGTTGCTAATTTTAGACTGAAATAAATAAATGTGGGATTACAAAACCTCATGGGAGAAAACCCAATCAGAATATAGCAAAGTCATCATAGGACATGCCCTATGATGTAAGGACTATAAAAGATTACAAGCAGATGCCCAAAATAGACAAAAAATAGTGTGAGTCACAGCATAAACAAGAAACAATCGATAAGACGCTCAAGCACCAAATCTCGGAACAGCCATCCGACAACACCCGAAATGCCAAACCACGGAACAACCATCAGAAACCAGCTACAATGCCCGAAGCCGAAGCCTCCCTAGCCGAATCTGATGCCCACTTAATAAACCAACAAACCATTTGATCGAAAACCAGCTCCGACGCCCGGTGCCGAAGCCTCCCCAGCCAAATCTGATGCCCACTGAACAAACCAACAAACCATCTGGTCGAAGACGAAGCTCCACCCATACATAGCCCCATATGGCCGAAACACCTCAACTAAAGAACCCCAACTGGCCGAAGCTGAAGCTACACCATTCCGAATCCCTCAATGGCAAAGCCCAAATTACCTGAGCCCTCATAGACTTAAGCCGCAAAAGACCTCCACTCGGCCTCAAAACTTCACAGGACTAAATGACGTAAACATAATCTATCTTTGACCCAATTAAATATGAGATTTGTATGAAGGAGACTTTATCAAATGCAAAATGTCTTGAAATAGCGTCTGAGCATTAATAACTTTGTTGGAGAAATCCTAGCATTACACTCATTCCACAATCATAGTAGCTGGAAAACCCAATTATAGTAGCGTTAGGCCTATCAACTGCCGTGATCGGCAATATTGACACACCCAAACCAAAGAACAATAAAAACCCCCCCAAGAAATGAGAGCACCCAAAGAAGGCAAAAACCATCCCAATCCTGACCTAGCCACAACAACAAAAAAGTTGTGCACCCAGAAAAGTTGCACCGAACCGAAACCATCGTACAGTAGCCCAAAACCCAGTCTGCATCACAGTAAACTCAAATACCCAGACAGTAACAAAATAATTAGCCGAGAAATAGCACTGTGAAACTAAGCAGCAAGCCCACTGGCAATGATAGCCAGCCACTAAAGCCAATGACACAACATTAGCTCCATCTTCCACTCCCACTTCCAATCACAGACATAAGATAAGATGGCAGAAACCAAGTTTCTCCTTGACGCGCTGAAATTTGAGTTTACTATGCAGCTTGCACTTGATGAGGTTCAATATATCCTCAACAATATTCCTCACAGGTATACCTTTTTTGGAGAAAATTCTATCGTTACACTCCCTCCAAATTCCATAAACAACAGCAGCAAATGCAAGATGAATAAGGTTATGAAGAAAATTTGCCCTAGGGTGATCAATAAAGAAATCAATGATTAAAACCCAACTCCTAGAATTTCCTCTCTAACCACAATAACTGAGGACAGAGACAAGCACACGGTAGGAATAGTTGCAATGAAAGAATAAGTGGTCAAAAGATTATAGGTTATTGCGATAAATAACACATAAGGGATTAACTTGTATACCAAAGCTAGCCTGTCTATCCATAGTGTGTAACCCTTTATGGAAAGCAAGCCATAAATTGAAAGAATACTGGGGGTGAGAAGCTTATGCCATACTAAATTAGCCCAGGGGACATCCAAGGCGACCCTCCTAATAGACCTCCAAATAGAGGAGGCATTAACCTCAATAGCTTTAGTGACCTCCCAAAAGATTTGATATGAGGAATTGGAGTCACAAAGCCTATTATAATCAAAACCTTCCCTGAACTCAATAAGATCATTATGATTAGAAGAAGGGAGGGACCAAGCTGAGTTGCGGATTATGTGGTGGACAGTTGCCCAAGGACCAAGGCCTGAGTTGGTGATCATTGGAGAATGGATAGATGTGGATAATTGAAGATCACTCAGCCAAGGGTCAAACAATAGGTTGGTATTCATTACATTCCCGTATCGAATATGTATGGAAGCTATGGGTCTCAACTGTAGCATCTTTTGCCAAATCCAGGAGAAGTTACTAGGAATAGGCATACACCAAAATTGTTTGGACTTTATATTTGAATGGATCCAAGAAGCCTATAGAGAGCAAATTGATGGGTTGACAACCCTCCAAAGGTGTAGGAGAATTAAGGCTTGCTACACATTTGTCACTGAAAATGTTTCTCTCTCTAAAACATGTGCTCTGCCTTCTCTCATGCTCTCTCCTTTGTAACTATGTTTTCTCACCCACCTAATTTCTCTGGTTGCCACTCTTTGGTCTCCATTTCATCTCCCTTCTTCTCTATGTCTCCCCTCTCATTCATCTCTTCTCGGACTGCCCTTCATGGTTAGCTATAATCATCTTTCAGCTAGTAATTCTGTTAGTAGTGTGTCTAAGGACCTTTTTGCTGCTTTTGGGGTCTCCAAACCAGATTCGCCTAGCCCTTCATCGCTTCCACCTTTTCTTGGTATTGAGGAGATGGGTGAATCTGATGCTTTCCCCATTCCTCTGGGCAACCAAGCGAGCTCTGAAGACTCAGTTAATCTTGAACTTGAAATGGATATTAACTTAGGCCATGTTCTGGGTGAAAATGCACGTGAGATTTTTTCAGCTGCTCAACATCTCTCTCATCAAGACCGTGAAGATGATATTTTTGAAAGGAGGAAAAACCTTCATCTTATGTCATTCTTAACTGCTCATGGTATTTCATCTAATGACATCCAAGCCTTTCTTTTTGAGGGAAAAACTGTTAGTTTTGGAAATGCTTACAAGGTGTCTGTGACAAATCCTCTTAATAGTGTCTAGATTATTTCTCCGTCTAATCACTCCGGGGGTGTTTTTTCTCCGGTGGTATATATGGGGGAAGTCACTTTTTCGGCAACTGGTACACATGTCTCTAAGGAGTCTAACATGGACAAGACTTTTCCTGCCTTCTGCCAGAGGGTCTCTCAAAATTCAAAATTCCTAGTACAATTTTTGCCACCTTTCTTGAAGAAGGTGAAATACCTGCATAATTGATAAAAGAGCCAGCCAAATCTTGGAGTGATATTGTGGGCAAATCATCCGAGAAATCCTCTCGTAATCTTTTGTATCATCCCCCATCCTCTGCAGATGAGGTTATCACTGTCATCCCTCCCAACGATATGCTTTCTAGAGGTAACAAGCTTTGGGCTTCAAGTCTAGTGGGTTACTTTCTATAGTCCTTGTTACCCAACAAAGTGGTTGAACCTATTGCTAGACATTTATGGGGACATCTTGGGCTATCAGAGGTCTTCTTACACAACAAAGGATATTACATTTTCAAATTTGAATCTATCTCTGATTGTGACAACATCTATGCCTCTGGCCCTTGGCATTTTGCGACTAAAGGCATTGTCCTGCAAATATGGAAGGAAGGTGTGTCCTTCACAAAGGCTGATTGTGATGTGTTCCCCTGTATGGGTGAAGCTATCCAATATACCACTCTCATACTGGTCTGATGATGACATAAGTTATATTGTCAATGCTATTGGGAGACCTCTGTTTACTGATGAAATGACTGCAAATAATGACTTCCTGAACTTTGCAAGGGTCTGTATAGAAGTTAAAGCTTCATTCTCCTTCCCTCCTTCCATCTATGTGGTTGTTAAAAATAAAGACACTTCGGCAAACATCTTTGTCTCAGTTGAGGTGGAATACCAGAGTAGACCTCCTTCTTGCCCCTAGTGCAATGTGTTTGGTCACACACAACTCAAGTGCCCTAGAGCAAACTATAAATGGGTGCCGAAAGTCATTAATAATGCTACTTCTACTCAAACCAAATCTATCTATCATTCCTCCTTATAATGTCACCCCTTCGAGCATTCTGGTCTTGCCCCCCCCCCCCCAAACTGAATGGGTAAATGTCTCACGTGGTGTCAAGCAAGGATCAAGCCATATATCTCCTTGAAAAGCTCTTAATATCTCCAACACCTTTGCTTCTATCAATGATGATGTTATCTCTGATGATGAATCTCCTACTGTTCTGAACCCTCTTGTCTCCAGACTCAAGGTTATTGATGAAAAGGAAGGGAAATAGATTAAGAATAAATAGGGTTCTAGCTTTGTCAATCTGCATGCTGTGAACAAAAGAAAAGGGAAATGAAAGGCTGGTCACTCCCCTGCATCTTAGTTTCCTTATGTTAGCTTCTTCTAACATTAGAGGTCTCAATAAAAAGCCTAAGCAGGCTTATGTTAAGCAGATAATAGCTGATAATAAAATCTCTATTTTGGGTCTTCTTGAAACTCGGGTTAAATAAAGGAAAGCTCATAGAATCTCTAGGAATCTTTGTAATTTATGGAAATGGGCTTTCAACTATGATACTCACTCAAATGGTAGAATCTAGGTTGGATGGAATCCAAGTATTTGGACTTTTGATATCCTTTTTGTGTCTTCTCAAGTTATACATTGCAAAGTTCAATGTTGATCTTTCTAGCACATCATTCTTGATATCCTTCGTCTATGGGTTGAATTCTTATATGGAAATGAGAGATTTATGGAATGATTTACTCTCATTTTCTCCTAATGCTAGCTGGTGTATGATGGGTGATTGTAATGTCATTAAAGATCTTACTGATACCTGGGACATTGGGATGGAAGAATGTAAATCCTATACCACTTCAGTTGGGGTTGATGATATTAGGGGTGTTGGTCCATTATTTACTTGGTGGAACATGCAAACTTCTCGGCCGGTACACAAGAAATTAGATCGTGTTATGGGGAATTCTGATTGGTTCTCTAACTTCAGCATGTCACTTGTTAGTTTTTCACCTCATGGATTATCTGATCATTCATTGACTCTGCTTCAAACTGGTATTCAGTTGAATCAATCTAGATGCCAATTTTAATTCTTTAACCATATGTTTCTTCTTGATGGTTTCAAGGATTCGGTTAACAATGCTTGGACCTCGTCCATCTCTGGCAATCCTTTTCATGTGTTCTCTGAGAAACTGAAATGAACTAGACAAGCTTTAGTGTCTCTAAATGTTCTCAATGGGAATGTAACCACATTAGTTAAAACTGCAAAAGAGGATCTGCAATCTGTGCAGTCTCTACTCAATGATCAACCTTTAAATTTGAACCTTCTTGCTCGTGAGAAAACTTGTCAACATCAACTCTGGAATGCCTTGGATAGGGAGGAAACTCTCCTTCAACAGAAATCTAGAGCAAATTAGTTATCCTTGGGTGATAGAAACTCTAGTTTCTTTTCCAACATGATGAAGAATCGATGGAATATAAATAAGATTTTGTCCATCACGGATAATGAAGGGAATATGGTTTATGGTCAAAGGAACATTGAAGATGTGGCTGTGGGGTACTTTCACAACCTTTTCAATACCACTGAGGATCCCTATCCTGGGTTTGATAACTATGCCATAACTCCTCCCAACTTGCTCAGTTCGGCTCATGCCACTAAGCTGATTGCTCCTATTTCTGACATGGAAATTCTAGGGATCCTCAAATCCATGAAACGTAACAAGAGTCCAGGACCAGATGGTTTTAATTATAATTTCTTCCTCAGTTGTTGGGACATTGTGGGGGATAATTTTAATTTTTAATTTTTTTTGTTAATGTGGAGTTTCCCAACCGCAGTCAGACTAAGTCTCCCCACCTCGACCTAGGGATCCGTGGGCTTGCGCCTGGTTCTGTTGCCACACAAACCAGTTTTTAATTAGCCCTCACACTTGTTGCAGGCGGGGATCGATCCCAGGATGCCCGAGTTTACGGTTCACCCTATGTCGAAACTTACCATTGCGCCAAGTGTTGTGGTTGCTAATTTTTTAAAGGTTGTGCTATTCTTCTTTGATAATAACAGACTTTCTAAAGGCCTCAATTCCACTGCTCTTGCTCTTATCCCTAAGAGTTCTAACCCTATTTCAATGACTGACTTTATACGATTTACAAATGCATTTCAAAACTTCTTTCTAATCGTCTGAAGGAGGTACTTCCCTTTCTTGTTGACAAAGCCTAATCTTCTTTTGCGAAAGGTAGAAGCATTAGTTATAACATTCTTATTGCCCAAGAGATGCTAAAAGGCTATCATCGATCTTCTGGTCCTGTTAGGTGTGCTCTCAAGATAGACCTCACAAAGGCTTTTGACACTGTAAGATGGAAATTCCTTTTTGACACCTTAAGAGCTTTTAAGTTTCCTGATAATTATATTGGATGGATCAAGGCATGTGTCACTACTGCCATGTTTTCCATTAAGGTAAATGGTACTCTTGTAGGTTTTTTTGGTAGCTCCAGAGGTCTCAGAGAAGGAGACCCCCTATCTCCCTTTCTTTTTGTGTTGGTTATGGAAATGTAATCTGTAAAGCTTAACAATGCTACCACGAATTCAGACTTCTTATATCATTGGAAAGCTAAAGTTTGCAAACTCACTCATTTATTCTTTGCGGATGGCATTTTGATTTTCTGTAATGCATGCTTGCAATCTATTTCAATCATTAACTCGTGCATTCTTTCCTTCTCCTTATATTCTGGTCTTATCCCTAACTCCAACAAAAGTCATTTTTTTCTCTCTAACTCGGCAACTATAGAAGCTAACGATATTTCTCTCATTTTTGGTTTCCAATCTATAACATTGCCTTCAAAGTTTTTGGGAGTCCCACTGCTGTCAAGGAGGCTCTCATCTTCTGATTGTATCCCCCTAATCCAAAGGATCACAAATCGTGCATCCTCTTGTAACTCTAAGGTCCTCTCCTACTCAGGCAGACTTCAACTTATAAAATCCATTCTTTTTTCTATTCAAGTTTTCTGGAGTTCCCACTTCCTACAGCCAAAAGTGGTCCTAAAAGATATTCAATCAATCTTAACTATATTTCTTTGGAAAGGTGCAACTCTTGATAAGTATGGGGCAAAGGTTGCTTGGTCCACTATTTCACTTCCCCTCTCTGAGGGTGGTCTTGGCATCAAAAATCTGGTGGAATGGGATTCTGCTCTTATCCTCCAGCACTTGATTTGCATTATCCAACCTCATTCCTCTTCTCTCTGGGCAAATTGGATCAAACCCACTACTCTGAAAGACACATACTTTTGGCAATTTCGCAATTCGACAGCATGCTCATGGGTCTGGAAACATGTTCTGAAGCTTCGGCCACTTGTTCTTCAACACTTACACTATCATGTTGGCAACGGGCAATATATAAGCCTATGGTATGAACCTTGGTTAAATGACACGACTATCAATCCATCCCAAACTTTGTTGTCTAACTCTAGGATTCATAGGTCTGCAATTGTTTGCCACATTATAAGCCACAACGATTAGGTTCTTCCTCAAGGCAATCACCATGATCTGATCCTCTTGGGAAGGAACATGGCTCACCTTCCCCCCCCCCATCGCAGCATCTAGACATGATTCTATGGGACTCTTGGGATACGAAGACTATTAAAGCAAAACTATTATGGGAATCCTTTCGAATGAGGCAGCAGTCGGTCCTATAGAGCTCCATTATCTGGAATAAATGCCATGTCCCAAGATACTCTTTCATTATGTGGCTGGGCATTCTCAAGAAGCTTCCTACTAATGACAGAACGATAAGTTTCTTTAATAGAACATGGAACTGTCCACTTTGCAACCTCCATCTAGAGACATTTGACCACTTGTTCTTCAACTATGTCTTCTCTAAATCAGTTCTTCTGAAGGCTATAAGTCTTGGACATTGGACTTCTTTCCCTATCTCTTGGGATGCCATTATGGATTTCCTTACTTCATTTCAAGGTTCAGCTATGTCACGTAATATCCTAAGCTTGACTGTGGCTGTCTGTTTCTACAAAATTTGGGAGGCAAGGAACAAAAAGCTGCATGATGATCACCTACCTCCTATTACCAGTATTACAAAGGAAGTTCTCCACATCATTAAGTCTCGGCTTTCCACTTACAAATGATTTACTAAAGCCACTAATAACCAATATTTTTGTAATTGGCTTTTAACTAGTTAGTTTTGGTTGGGATCTTTCCTTCTATAGTTTCCTCATCTTTGGGCATGTCCATAGATAACGTTTCTATATTCTGGGGTATGCCCTATTGACATTGTTATTTGGTTCCTTTTATACAAACAAAAAAATTAGCAAAAAAAATTAAAAAATCAAGGCTTTATTCTATTCCTCAAGTTGTTTAATGGCAAGGCCCCCTTCAGACAAAGGCCTTGCAATCTTACTTCAAGCAACCTTCGCACCAAATTAAAGAATGGAGGGACCCTTCCAGAGAAATCAACACATAATGGACTTAATGTTTTTGAGAACCGCAGCAGGGAGAATGAAAAAGGATGACCAATAGGATTGAATCGAGAAGATGACAGACTTGACAAGAAGAAGTCTACTAGCGTATGAAAGAAACTTAGTGGTCCATGAAGAAATTCTGGCCCAGATCTTCTCTATAAGGGGTTGACAGTCTGCATGGCTGAGCTTAGAAGTAATCAGAGGAACTCCCAAGAACTTAGCGGCAAAATCTCCTAGTTGAAATCCAGAGGAGTGGGAACTTGAGAAAGAAAACACATACTTTTGGACTCATTAACAAGGAGACCTGAAATGCTTGAGAAGGAGTCCAGACAATTCTTTATAATTTGGACCGATTGGAGATCACCATGACAAATAAGGATAAGATCATCCGCAAAGTAGAGATGGGTGACGGATTGTTGCTTAGTTTTCTAGTGAAATCGGAAAGGAGACTCTAAAGAGTGCTTTGCTAACATGAGAGATAACACTTCCATAGCAATCACAAAAAGGTAAGGAGATAAGGGTTCCCCTTGCCGTAGCCCTTTTGGCCCTTTGAAATAACCACATAAGGCACCATTAACTTTAACCGAGAATAAAGGAGAGGTGAAGCAAGCCTTTATCCAGAACACAAATTTAGGTGGAAATTTGAAGAGCCGAATAGCCTCTAAAAGGAAGTCCCATGAGACAGAATCAAAACCATTGCTTAAATCGATTTTCAAAGCACATCGAGCCGGTCCAGAGGGCTGGTGGTAGTTCTGAAAAAGCTCTTGGGCAAGAAGAATGTTATTTCTGATTCTTCTTCCAGTTACGAATGTGGCCTGGCAAGGGGAGATAATCATTGGGAGGATGACCTTCAATTTAGAAGCAAGGATTTTGGAAATACACTTGTAGGTAGTATTGCAACATGATATAGGTCTATAGTCAAACATGGAAGAAGGATGTGGGATGGACTTGAAGAATGACTGGATAGCAAAAGTCCTAAGCAGGATAGTGTCCTTGCTCTTTTGTGTAAGAATAACATTTCTTTTGGTGGCCTAGTTGAAACTAGGGTCAAAGCTTCTAAAGCCATTTCTGCTTGAAAGGCTATTCAATCTAATTGGATTTAGCATTTTAATTATGAGCATCATTCTAATGGGAGAGTTTGGGTTGGATGGGACCCGAATATATGGAAAATGGATATTTTATCAAAATCCTCTAAGCTTATTCATTTCTCTGTGTTAGCTATAGCTGCTAATTTGCAAATAAAAATCATAATTGTTTATAGGTTCAATACCCCATTCGAAATGAAATCCCTTTGGTCAGACTTGAGATCCCTTACCCCCTCTATCACTGTTCTTTGGTGTTTTCTTGGTGATTTCAATGAGGTTCTCTCTGTCTCTGTGGTTCTTGGTGGTGTTTCTTCTTGGGACTACGGGATGCAAGATTTTTTGGACTGTTCTACAGACTTGCATGTGACTGATCTCCGTGCTTTTGGGACTGTGCTCACCTGGAGGAATTCTAGTGACATTAATTCAATTTACAAAAAATTGGATCGAGTTTTGGTGAATGGCCTTTGGTTGAATCGTTTCCCTTCTTCTCATGCCCATTTCTCGTCGAGAGATCTCTCGGACCATTGTCCTGCAGTGGTTCATACGGGTTTGGTGATGCCCTATAATCCTAAACCTTTTTAGTTTTTTAACTTCATGATTGACCTTCCAAATTTTAATGAGGTGGTTGCTTCGGCTTGGAGTGGGTTAGTTTTTGGTGATCCTCTGCAAATTTTGGTTGGGAAGTTAAGAGCTACAAAGCAAGCTCTCTGCACTCTTAATAAAGCAAATGGAAACCTAACCTCTAATATGGAGAAGGCTAGAAACCTACTTAATGAGATTCAGACTGCTATTTCCTCTAGCCCCTCAGACCTTAACCTCATAATTACCCAACATGAGCTCTCTCAAAGCCTTTGGGCTGCTTTGTGTGCTGAGGAGAAGTTGATTAGGCAAAAGTCCAGGATTCAATGGCTCAAAGAGGGGGATTGAAATTCAGGCTATTTTCATAACCATATTAAGAACAGATGGAATCAAAATAAAGTCCTTGTAATTGTCAATTCTGAAGGTCAGCTCCTTACCAACCAAGAGGATATACAGAACATTGTTGTTAACCACTTTCGCTCCGTGTTGGGAGCAGGCCCGCGGGAAGTCTGTCCCAACCTACAAAACCTTTCCCTTCCTTTGGTTAGTTCCTTGTCCACGCAGCAAGCTGCCTTTATTGAAAGATATATTTCAGATGAAGAAATTTTTGTTACCCTAAAGTCTATGAAGAAAAATAAGAGCCCGGGCTCGATTAGAAACCCTAACGTACTGTTAGGAACCCTAATCGAAAGCCGAGAAACCCTAATTTTAAATTTGGGAACCCTAAGCCCTAATTAGTAAGCCCTAAAGTGATTAGTAAACTTTAATATAATTAGGAAACCCTAATTATACTTTAGAAATATTAATTTTAAAACCCTAATTATATTTTTGAAATCTTAATTTCTATTTTAAAACCCCTAATTAGAAAATCCTAGAAACTAATGTTTTAAAACCTAATGGGTTAGAACCTAAAGGTTAAACCCTAAGGGTTGGATCAATTATCAAGAATGCCATTAAAATTACAAGGAGAATGACCAAAATACCCTTTTTTGCATTTTTTATTAAGTAACTTGTAAAATTTGCTAAAACTTTAGTTGGTGACCAACTAAAGCTCAGCCTTTTGACTTATTTCTCAGCCAATATCTGATCTAGCATGACACCTTGCATTACATACATGTATTGTATCTAATTATAAGAGAATATGAGAGAAAAGACCACAAAATTTGCTCATTTGTTATCTAACTCTCAACAAACTCTCTCTCACCAAACCTCCGAATTTTCTAAGTAATTCAGTTCCTAGTAAAGCCTCTAACTCACCAAGAACAGTGTGGTAGAGCCTAGATCCAATCTTATCCAAGAGAAGGTATAAACCCTAGACCCATCTTAGATCTTGTATGCTTAGTCTAAGTAAGTTTTTATGTGTTTAGAATCATGCTAGAATATGTTTTGAGATGATCTATGATGATCCATCATAGATCTATAACATCAAATGGCTTTAAAAGTGAAGTTTTCAAAAACTGCTCAAGAACACTAAAGTGGTCTGATAACCAAATGTCAGTGACTCTATATCTTTCCGTGTTTATGATTTTTCTTGTTTTTACGTGTTAGATCCATAGTTTGACATGAGGTCTTTGATCTGGAAGTGGAATCACAACTATTCCATGTCCAGATTGTAAGATATTCATGGTCAAAACCCATTGACCGAGCTTGACCAGATGATTTCTAGGTAACCTAGAAATCATATATCTGAGTCTGACAAAATTTTGCATCGCCTTGATTTGTCAGGTATTATGTGTTTTGTTGATGTTGTTGTAACCTATTTGTATCCTGTAATATGGACTCTAGATCCACAGCTTTTGATCCTTTAAAACATCAACTGATCGAATGTAGTGGACGGTCAAACTAGACCATTCGATCACAATTACCATTTCTGGAAAACCCAGAAACTTGATGAATTAGTTTTCTGACAGGCTTTGACTGGACTGAATCTGGAGATTTGGATGTTGTTGAACTGGGGTGTTGTTATGTAAATGTTCTATGACACAAGGACTATAGATTTGAACATTAATAAAACCAATTGGATGAACATAACCTTGAGCAAATCGAGCTAGAAAGTGTCTAGTCGACACTGTCTGGGTTTCTAGGTTACCCAAAAAACCCAGATTGAGTCTGACAGTGCTTTTCATTGGCCAGATCGTCATGTTGTGGTATGATATGACCTATATAATTGTTGGTACTTATAGTGTTACATAAACACTACAAGATTGATGCTCAAGCTTGCCCAGAAACGCATGAGAAATCCTAAAACTTCTTACTTTCTCTTTACTTAATACAAATTTTCTTTAATTCGTATGCTAACCTTTAAAACTCAATTTAAGTTCTTATTCCCGTACTACTTAGTAGTACCATTCATTTATATCATTAGCTATAAATCATCAATCGTTTAACAGGTCAACTGTTATTACGAGTTACTATGATCACGTGGTGATCTTCTTTCGTAATCGTTTAACTCAATGATTTTCTTATCCTCCTCTCTACGATTATAGTCTTAGGTACGCATACCTAAGATTTATAACCTATCAGCTCTGATACCAACTTCTAATTCCCCAAAATCCGGTCTATCTTCACACTCGGATTCCGTACGTCACGGTCCCACTTCTTACCAAATATACATCATTATATAGTTAAATGTAACAACATACATTCTCAAATCCCAAGTTATATTACCTTATAATCTCGTTCATTACAAATAATGATAATTATATCATTATTTACATCTTACAACTTCCTCCAGCCGCCGACCACCACACCACCACCACGACACGCCAGACAGTTTATTAGCTCCAAAAGGTATGAGTTCAAATATTATTTCATTTTGATGATGATGTACAAAATCAGTAGATTGACTAATTTTTATATTTTATGTATATATTGATTTGAGTCTAAAAATTGGTAAATTTCTTAATTGGTTACTGTATGTGCATCAATTTGGCTTTGGCAATTGGATTTGAGGCTGAAATTGGTATATGGTTAAAAATTTGTTATATATTTTGTTGAAATTTGGATTTGAAATTTGAAATTTGGGGCTAAAATTTGGTATATATTTTGATTGAGAATGGATAATTATGCGATTATATATTGTTTGCATTGTTTATGTAATTTAATTAGTTTTCAATCTTGAACTTAAGCGATTTTTGAATTGCTTTTTAATTTTGATATATTTGCTTCCGATTGAATTTGTGATGAAATTACAATAGGATGTCAGACATTGCAAGATTTTGTCGTAATTATTTTGATAATATTAGTAATTAGTCCCAATATTAAAATATAAACTAATTTGAAGTAAATTAAATAAAATCAAACAAATTTTATTTAATTTTAAAAAAATATTTACAAATATATAATATAATACAAATAGAATTCAATTCAATAAAGAATAAAATAAAATATAATCAAATAATTTCAATTTAATTAAATTAAATTAAAGTAAATTAAATTAAATTTAAATTAAATTAAATTAAATTAAATTAAGGCTAAATTAAATTAAATTTAAATTAAATTAAATTAAAGTAAATTAAATTTAAATTTAAATTAAATTAAAGTAAATTAAATTTAAATTTAAATTAATTTAAATTAAATTAAATTAAATTAAATTAAATTAAGGCTAAATTAAAGTAAATTAAAGTAAATTAAATTAAATTAAATTAAAGTAAATTAAAGTAAATTAAAGTAAATTAAATTTAAATAAATAAAATAAGTAGGATTTGAATATTGAAGCGAGTGATCTATAGATTCCAAATAACAATTCTCATAAACTAAGTACCACTTACTTAGTTCACATTGGCAAAATAAACTAAGTAGGAGTGAATGTCGAACAATATATATTCTCTATAGATTCCAAATAATAATTTTCATAAACTAAGTACCACTTACTTAGTTTATTATTATTGGCAAAATAAACTAAGTAACATTTGCTTAGTTTGCCACAATTTTCAATATATAAATGCAATAACACTCTCCCTACATATATGTACTCTTTCTTGTATGCAGGTTTCGACATAGCAGTTGTAGCTAATAGTACTCCAACCGGTTCCTCGGCAACAATTAAAAAAAAGGGTCTTAGTTCCTGTTTGTGTCCTATACTCGAATAATAAAGGTAATTGAATTACTGCAGACATTCTTCACTCTTCCATCATAACAGATGGCAACATCTGGAAGGAGTGTCAGTAAGTTGTTGAACAAAGTTCTAGGTTAAGCAACCCTATAGATGAGAGAACGATCACTTCTCTACTAGGAATGAATTATCTCCCTATATGAGTCCAATCCATGATATAAACAACTTCTCACCACTCTGAATTCCTCAGATGGGTAGTTCTCACATAACGTCTCACCTCTTGTATGAGAACTATCCATTTGAGGAATTCGGAGTGGTGATAAGCTGTCTATATCATGGATTGGACCCATATGGGGATATGATTCATTTCTAGTAGAGAAGTGATCGTTCGTTCATCTAGAGAGTTGCTTAACCTAGAACTTTGTTCAATAATTTACTGGCACTCCTTCCGGATGTTGCCATCTGTTATGATGGAACAATGAGGAATGTCTGCAGTAATTTAATTACCTTTATTATTCGAGTATAGGACACAACAGGAACTACGACCCTTTTTTTTCCCGATTGCCGACTCAAGTAGAGATTCCACATAACAATTCTCATAAACTAAGTAGCATTTTCAATTATATATGTACTATACTTTGAAACTTAAAAACCCACAACCGTCAATTTTGAGTCCAATTACTATGGTCGATGACTTGCATGAACTCACATCAGTAAATTCTGGGGTTGTGGTGTTAAAGATAATGATCGTATGAGTAAGACATCTCCGTATGTCTTGAAGCCGTAACATGGTAATGAAATTTTATCGCATAAGCTTAGATTGCAAGAACGTGAACCCTAAGAAGTAAAGTAAAGTAAACCAATGCGTAAGTCAAGTATATGACTAATTGGTATACATGTTGTTTCCTTATGTGTTATCTAGGGATTGGAATGAGTAGTTCAGCGTAAGTTGTAGCTGTGCTTAAGGCAAGTTTCCTAACTTCATTCATATTACATGAATGCTAGTTTCTTAAACTTCTTAGATGTTGAACTTGAAAAGTCTTGTCTATGTGCATATGTGCGATATATGTACAAGGTGGTAGTATGTATAAGGCCTTGTGCCACAATTTGAACGCTTCGGTGTTTATTTGAGATGAACTGTTCTGTGATTGAACTGTTTAATATGAGTATGTTATGTTTATACATGAACTTTTTATTGTTAAGTATGTGCTAATAATTCTAGTCAGACAGAGTATGTATGGAAAAGGTAAAAGAATGAAAGTATTTCAAAGTGTATGTGGCTAATGTTTTAAGATGATAGGAATCAAAGATTTTTCCTATTATTCAAGCTGCTTCGTAACCTTTGTTCGGTTATGAAAGTCTTAAAAGAATGTTTAAATTCTTGAAGTTGTTTGTTCAACTGCTATGACTTGCTGAGAAATTGAATGCTCATACATGTTTTAAATAAAAACATTTTCAGTGAACGATGTCAGAAAGAACTTAAGGATCCCGTAAAGATCAAGTTGATCGGTATCCAGACGAAGTATCAAATCAGTATGTGAATGATCGTGAAGATCAAGCGAAGAATTATAATGTAGAATAATGTAATTAAACTATAGACTAGTTTAATGAACTGTTATGTATCCTTGGTGGCGGATGAAAGTCACTCTTGTAAGATGTAAAGAAAAATGTAATTATCATTATTTATAATGAACGAGATTATAAGGTAATAGAACTTGGGATTTGAGAATGTATGTTGTTATATTTAACTATATATTAATGTATGTGTGGTAAAAAGTGGGACCATGACGTACGGAATCCGGGAGTGAATATAAATCGGATTTCAGGGCGTTACAAAAATTATTGTTGTAAGCGAATTCCACCAAAAGCAGATGTTCGTCCCAACTCCCCTTGAAATCCATAACGCAAGATCTTAATATATCTTCTAATGTTTGAATTGTCCGTTCACTTTGTCCATCTGTCTGAGGATGATATGATGTACTCAACCTCAAATGCGTTCCCAGTTGCTCTTGCAAACTTCTCCAAAAATTCGATGTGAATCGTGGATCACGATCTGACACAATCGAAACAGGTACTCCATGTCTTGAAATAATTTCTTTGACATAAAGTTTAGCCAATTTCTCTAGGTTGTACCTAACTCCTATTGGTAAAAAGTAAGTCAATTTTGTCAATCGATCTACTATTACCCAAATAACATCGTATCCCTTCCTTGTCGTTAGAAGTCCCACCACAAAGTCCATCGTGATATGCTCCCACTTCCACTCTAGAATCTATTGTGTTTGTAATAATCCACTCGGTCGTTGGTGTTCAGCCTTAACTTTTTGACAAGTAAAGAACTTACTAACATATTCTGCTATCTCTCTCTTCATGTTTGGCCACCAAAAGTTCTGTCGAAGGTCTTGATACATCTTAGTACCACGTGGATGTATCGAGTACCTCGAACTATGGGCCTCACTCATTATCTCTTCTTTTAACTCGGAATTATCTAGAACCCAAATTCTTCCTTCAAAACGAAGTAATCCTTCTTTATCAAGGTTATACTTAGTCTTCTCTTCATCCTCCATTCTCTTCTTCATTCGTTCGCACTCCATGTTACCTAGTTGTACTTCCTTAACTCGTTCCAAAATTTATTGGTTGAGTCTCCATTGTGAATAATATCTCTACCGCTTCACTCGGTAATTTAAACTCTAGCTCCATTCTTGTCATCTCCGTTATTAACTCATTCTGAGTCGTTAACATTGATAGCTTTTCCCTACCCTTCCTACTTAACGTGCCGGCTACTACATTTTCTTTTCCTGGATGATATAAGATATCACAGTCATAATCTTTTATCAATTCTAACCACCTTCTCTGCCTCATATTCAACTCCTTCTGTGTGAAGATATATTTCAGACTTTTATAGTCCGTGTATATCTCACACTTCTCCCCGTATAAATAATGTCTCCATATTTTTAATGCAAAAACTACTGCTACCAATTCTAGGTCATGAGTATGATAGACCTTCTCATAATCCAATAACTGGCGTGACGCATACACAATGACCTTGCCATGCTGTATGAGCATGCAACCCAGTCCTCGATGCAAAGCATCTCTATAAACTACAAAATTCCCCGTATCATCTTGTAAAGATAGTACATGTGCCTCACTTAACCTCCTTTTTAGTTCTTGAAAACTATCTTCATACTTATTAGTCCATACATACTTTACTGACTTCCTCATCAAATTCGTCAACGGAGTAGCTATTTTAGAAAAGTTCAGGATGAACCTTCTATAGTATCTCGCTAACCCCAGAAAACTCCAGACTTCTGTTGGCATTTTCAGTTGTTCCCAATTATTAACTACTTCCACCTTCACTGGATCCACATAAATATCATGTTTATCGATAACATGTCCTAAAAACTACACTCTTTCAAGCTAAAATTCACACTTAGTGAATTTTGCATACAACTTCTCCCTCCGTGGTGTTTCCAACACTATCCTCAAATGTTCAGCATGATCTTCTGGTGTCTTAGAATAGACTAAAATATCATCAATGAACACTACGACAAACTTGTCCAAATATTGTTTGAACACTATGTTCATCATATCCATGAATGCGGCTGGCGCATTAGTCAACCCAAACGACATAACCAGAAACTCATAATGACCATAACGAGTTCTGAACGCCGTCTTAGGTACATCCTCCTTCCTTAATTTTAACTGATGGTACCCCGTACACAAATCTATCTTAAAAAAATATTATGCCCCTTTCAACTGATCAAATAAATCATCGATCCTGGGCAATGGGTATTTATTCTTAACCGTTAACTTGTTCAACTCACGATAATTGATACAAAGTCGTAACGACTCATCCTTTTTCTTTATAAACAACACCGGTGCGCCCCACAGAGACACACTTGGTTGAATGTACTTCATGTCTAATAGTTCTTGTAATTGAACAATTAATTCCTTCATCTCTACCGGCGTCATCCTATATGGTGCCCTAGAAACCAGTGCCGTACCCGGTAACAAATCAATCACAAATTCAACCTCCCTATCCGGCGAAAGACCTGTTAAACTCATCTAAAAATACATCTACGAACTATTGTACTATAGGTATTTGTTCCAATGATGCTTTCACTCTCTGGGTATCCACAACATGGCACAAGTATCTTATACACCCCTTCCTCAACATCTTCCTAGCTTGTGTCATAGTTAGATAACAAGAGTGTCCCGATGATTTATTACCATAGAACTCTACCTTGGGTTTCTTAGAAAGCTGAAGGTTCACACTTTTCCTATGACAATCTATTATAGCTCTGTGGTTAAACAAACAATCCATATCGAGAATTACATCAAATTCTATCAACCTTATCGGTATTAGATCTACCAATAATTTGTTACCTCTAATATCTACGAAATAGTTCCTATGAATGTGTTCAACAAGAATTATCTCTTCGTTCGCTACCTTAACTTCTAAAGGTATTTCTTATCTTTTCAGGAAAGAACCTAATCGCTTAGCAAATTCAAATGCTATAAAAGAACAAGTAGCACCTGAATCAAACAACATATAAGCATTTATTTCATTGACTGGAATGATACCTACTACTACATCCGCTGATGAAACCGCATCTTGGACAGTCATATTAAAAGTACGGGTTGTGGGTCTACCCGGTGGTGTTGGTCCAGTAATGTCAAACTTACCACTACTAGCACCCTTGTTACCCTCCGACCCCTTCTTTGGGCAATTTCTTGCTGTGATGCCCCCAAATTCTATACATCTACTGTAGCAAATTTTGTGCTCACGTAAATATTCTATAAGATAACAACTCCTATAAATCCAAGATTCACAGTACTCGTAGTAAATAGTAGTTCTCGTCAGAATAATTATTGTAACTGAGTACCCTCACTTGCATGTACAGGTTTAGTATCTTATAGATATTTCTTCCATATCAATAATCCTTATCTATCTGACCTCCATAGTATTAATGGTAGGATTCTTAGAACTGAGAAACGCTACCTCAGTGCATCAGAGAAGCCCAATAGCTGTTAACACTATAATTCAGATATATAGTTCATATAGATATTGTACTCTTTTCTAATTTCATTAGAATAACAACTAAACACTGTAATCTAATAATACATTAAACAAATAATATATCGTTACATGGATTCGAAGGGTTGTACACTATTACATTATAGTCCTCAACAAGGTATTCATGTCTTAAGCTTTTTCTCCACAATAACGGAACTGCAGGAATATATTCTTTTTATCTGCAAATAAAGAAAATATTTGCAGGGATGAGCTACAGAAAGCTCAACAAGTTTTAAGCAATAATCAATGTTATACACACACCAAATCTGGATTGGATGAACATAAAGTTCAAAGTTATTCCACACACACACACACACACACACACACACACACACACACACACATATATATATATATATATATATATATTGAGGTTTGTCAGCCAAACCCTGCCCATTTCAAATTTCTGTCAATCTGGTATACTTAGAAATTCGGGTTGATCTGCTCAACCAAACAAAACTAGGAGTATGCATATCATTCTCTAAATAATGTCTGATCATTGCTATAAATGTCGGTGACAACTTATTACTGCCAAAGACAAGATATTATTGCCCACGACAATCCCGAAATGTCGGTTCTAATAGTGTCAGTATATATATCGGTACCAAACAAAATTGGTTTCTCACAAACTATGCTTTGATATCAATTCAAATGCATTTTTTTTTCATGAACAACATATCATATGACTTGGTTATGTTTGAACAAGAAATCATAACCTTTTTAGAACAGAAACCATGAAAACTGCATATAATTGCTAAATAGAAAACTTTCATTTAATAACTTAATTTAAATGAAGTTAGAAAACTGGCATTTGAAATATGAGTTTTGCACAAAGTGTAGAAATATTTGCTTGTAATGTTGACTACTGCTACACAGTCTATTTAACTTCATCTGAAGACCTAATATTAATAATATTGATCTTCAAGTTAGAATAATATCATCACAATATAACACTGTTAAATACAGTTATGAAATAACCTAGACATATTACCACATAATCTTATCGGGCTATAAAACACATAAAACCTAATCTCAAGTAAAATTATTACAGTGTGAGTTGAGTTTGGTACTATTTCGACATCCCTATGGCCTAGTCAGATAATTATCGAGCCTATTAACCTTAAGACTCTGCTTAAACTAGTTCACAATTATCTTAGATAATTTATTATTTAGTCAAAATATTTTTCAAAGATTCATAATAATTTTCAAGTAATTATAATCATTTATCATGATTTTTCAATCATTAATATCATATTTATATGATTTAAATACCACATAATTCCTTTATAATTAATATTTAATTACTGTCAAATATTAATGAAATTCATGTTATAATATTATACTATCTCAAAGTATTTTTAATACCTTAAAATTATGTTTAAATAATTTTAAACATTTAAATCCATTATCAATTAAGCGCCATTAATATTAAATATTAATTTATTTCATGATAAAATATCAAAAGTTATATTTTATAACTTAAAATATTTTTTAATCCTTAAATCATTTTTATATGATTTTTTAAACCATTAAAATAAATTTTTCACAATTTATTTAATACATTTATTAAATAAATCAATTATTCTTAATATTAATTTATTAATGAAATTTATTAGAAGTCATTAAAATAAATTTAAAATATTTTTAAATCACTTTTCTTATTTTTAAATGATTTTTAAATCAATAAAAATATTTTCCCATCATTTATTTAATATAATAAATAAATAAATCTAATATCATTAATATTAAATTATTAATGAAAATTCTCCAAAAATACTAAAAGTTACATTTTATAACTTAAAATATTTTCTAACACTTTATTCTCATTTAATCTACTTTTAATAATATTAAAATCATTTTCTCTAATTTATTTAATATACTAATTAATTAAATTAAATATCATTAATATTCAAATAAATATAAATATTAATGAAAAATATTCTAAATTATCAAAAGTTATTTTTCATAACTTAAAATTATTTTTATAACAATTTTTGTAATTTTTAGAAATTATATACTATTTTTAAGTATTTTCCAAAAATTAGGAAAATTAAATTAATTAAAACCGTCGTTGTAGCCTATAGCGATACTTTCTATCGTTGTTGGTGTTCTTGAGCTCAAGAACACTGACAGTCAGTGCTCAAGGGGTCATGTTTGACCATATTTGATTCTCAGCCTAATCATGTTATGGGTTTGCTAAGACATAGATATTGTAGTATTATTGTAATACTACATGATCCAACCATCACTTAAGTCGTACAACATCACAACAAGGAGATCTGAGTCTCCAAACTTACTGTTCTTGGGTTTTTTGGGTTACCCAGAAATCAAGGCAGTTTCGAGTACCTACTTTCTACCTCAATTAACTTAGTGTTCTGGTCTTTTATTTGTTGTTCTCATGGTCCAAGTATGTAGTTCACATGACAAGGAACACATATGCATCAAAAAATTAGTCCAAGTACATCACATTCTCCAGATTTAATCCGGTCAAACCCTGTCAAATGGCTTGTTCATCCGGTTTCTAGAATTTCCAGAAACTACATTCGATCTGTTGATTGTTTAAAGGATCTAAGGCCATGGATCTATAGCCCATATAACATACTACAATCTAGTTATAACGAAAACAACAAATCTCCTAACACTTGACAGATCTTGGCGTTGAAAAATGTTGTCAGACTCTGTTTAAGGATTTCAGGGTTACCCAGAAATCACTTGGTCATGGTCGGCCAACCGACTTTGACCATTAATAACTTGTAATCTGAACATGTAATAACTATGATTCCACTTCCAGATGACAGTCCGAATGACACACTACAGATCTAAAACATAAAACACCACAAATCATTAACAGAGAATGATATGTGGGTCTACCCGGTGGTGTTGGTCCAGTACTGTCAAACTTACCACTACTAGCACCCTTGTTACCCTCCGACCCCTTCTTTGGGAAATTTCTTGCTGTGATGCCCCCAAATTCTATACATCTACTGTAGCAAATTTTGTGCTCACATAAATATTCTATAAGATAATAACTCCTATAAATCCAAGATTCACAGTACTCGTAGTAAATAGTAGTTCTCGTCAGAATAATTATTGTAACTGAGTACCCTCACTTGGATGTACAAGTTTAGTATCTTATAGATATTTCTTCCATATCAATAATCCTTATCTATCTGACCTCCATAGTATTAATGGTAGGATTCTTAGAACTGAGAAGCGCTACCTCAGTGCATCAGAGAAGCCCAATAGCTGTTAACACTATCATTCAGATATATAGTTCATATAGATACTGTACTCTTTTCTAATTTCATTAGAATAACAACTAAACACTGTAATCTAATAATACATTAAACAAATATTATATCGTTACATGGATTCGAAGGGTTGTACACTATTACATTATAGTCCTCAACAAGGTATTCATGTCTTAAGCTTTTTCTCCACAATAACGGAACTGCAGGAATATATTCTTTTTATCTGCAAATGAAGAAAATATTTGTAGGGATGAGCTACAGAAAGCTCAACAAGTTTTAAGCAATAATCAATGTTATACACACACCAAATCTGGATTGGATGAACATAAAGTTCAAAGTTATTTCACACACACACACACACACACACACATATATATATATATATATATATATTGAGGTTTGTCAGCCAAACCCTACACATTTAACGCAAAATTAAGATTATAAAAATTTTGAATTAGTATATCCTCCCCTCCTTATAAGATTCTATCTTACGAATCTTGATCCATTCTTTATTCAAAAGTTCATAAAAATTGAATCCACACACTTAATCATAATATTTAAATCTAATCGTTAAACATATAAGAATATTTATCTATCCATATCTTTTTTATCGTTTACCCTGACTATTTGTTAGTTAAAAATCAATAACTATTTATCATTATCTTAATTTCCTTGAACTCAAATTCTCTTTCAACATTAATTCTAATTTCGTCCCTCTTTAAATGTAGCACTCTTCAACTTATTATCTTATATTTTATACCCTTGATATTTTAACCATGGTATTTTACCAACTTTGACCTCCATGGTTCAACCACAACATCTCACAATGGTTCCTATTGGTTTGCAACCGAACACCTCAGCATCTCTACAAAAAATCTGGCTTCAATACCTTCCTTCTTATAAATTTGTTTTCAAATTTTGTCTTTATACCTTAGCATCCCCTCTCTATCTATTATCTTGTTCAAGATGTATCATCCTTTTTGTGACCCTTTCCTACAACTACCGCTTTTGGATAGAGTTAGTTGAAACTCTTATCTCAATCTTAATTTTATTAAAATCTTTTATCAGTACCTCGTTGTTTTATTTAACTTTTAATGTTATTATGAAATGTTTCCTCCTTCATATGTCTCAAATCCAAATACTATTTTTACTTATAGTAATCAATTACACTTCTTCATTAAACTATCTCTCGATACAACTAATTCATTTATCCGCTTGAATAATAATATCCGTAAATCATTACTTTTCTTTTCAAATTTATCTGTAAATTTCTTCACTTCTTATCGTTGTTTTAGTCAACCAATTACTTCTACCACGATTATCTAACCCCCGACTAATCTCCTTCTTTGGATATAAGGTAACCTCAATTACCCTTACTTCCTTTCCTAACCGACTTTTCTTCCTTCATAAATTTCTTCTTGACTCGAAGAATATGATCACCAACATCATATTTTATTATTAGGAAAATAAACTTTTATTCAAATCTTTTATAGTATCATTCAAAATACTTTTTAGACTTATATTTAACCCACGTTCTACCATAATTAAACATATTTAATGTATAAATATTCATTTTTCCTTAACAAATTTTACACTTTGCAAATACCTTTCCAATTTAAAATATATTTAATATATATCAACAAGTTTTACAACTTACATTTCAGTTCATCTTACCACTCCCTTAATCATAGGCCAAAAGATGAAATCTATTATTTTTACCAAATTTACAACAGCTGTAACTTCTACCATACATATAGATATATTCACACACAAACACACACACACACACACACACACACACACATATATATATATATATATATATATATATATTTCAAAATATTATCCTAACATTCTTACGATTACAAATATCCTAAAATCTATATTTTTTTATCTTAGACGTCTCCGCTTCCTTCGCCAGCAGGCTTGGATTTGAGGCATTGATTTCCCCTTAGGTTAAGTTTCTTGGGTTTTGGACAAAATTTTGCGATGTTTCCATCCACCCCGCAATTGAAACACTTCATCCCAATGATCTTATTGCTCCTATTATACTTCTGTTGTGGACATCTATTGGAATAATGTCCACTGTTTCCACAAGTAAAACATCGAGTCCCACTAAACATACATACCCCTCTATGCTTCTTCCCACAAATACGACAACCTTCACTCCTTTGATTGATGTTACTATTTCCCTCTTTTGCTGAGTTATTTGAAAAATTAACATCTCTCTTCATTTTACGATCTCCCTTCGTTTGACACTGTCTTAATACTTCATTTCCTAATTCCTCAACCCCCTTCAATTCTGATGGTTCTGCTAATTTAAAGTCTAAGGTAATCCTTAAAGTATTAGGTTCAACTTCTGGTGGATTCCCTGACCTCCATCGTGAAGCATCTAGTAACACGTTTACCAACTGTTGGGTTGGGTTTGTCTCTATCTGATTTCTGTTGATCTCTGCTGGTGATCTTCCTTGTGATGCCATTTATCTAAAGATACCAAATAACTAGGTATAAGTACAATAATCAGTTCAATTTGGCAACAACAAAGTATATATATATTCTATATATATATATATATATATATATATTCTATACTATATACTCCAAGAAAATGATTGACAGACTAAAAAATTTATATGTTTTTACTAGTTCTCCCCAACAATTCCTATATTAGGAACATTATATTATTACAAACTACTGCTCCTCGACTACTATCTATTTTTTCCCATAAGACTTTCTACACTAGGAACACCATACTATCACAACTACTGTTCCTCCACTGCCATATATTTTCCTTAACCTCTTATGATCTTCATTTCATTTCTCCTAATTAACTTTGAATTTATCAATCAGCCCTCTAGCGGATATCCACAATTTTTCCAGCGTCTACTTAAAATCTATACAATTTCTTCTCTTCTTAATGTTACTCCTACTTCTTTTACTTCTCCTTCGGTTGTCCCTCCTTCTGACTCTATATGAGTCTCATAGAAACTTCCACCCCCTCTTCACTTAACTCCAACTTGGGTACTCTTCATGAGCACTCTCTGAATTTACCATAGGTTTGCCTTTTATAGCTTCAACTATTTAGTGGTAAACTACTTCCATTGATACTTCCTCTATTCTATCCTTCAGATCATTCTTCATTACTACGACCTATTATGGTTCAAGTACTATCTCAAGTAAAATAATAAGCTTTTCACTCAGTATATGAATACACTTAACTCCTTCACTTACCAAAATATTTTGGGTAGTCCCATGTTAAATGTCCATTTTCCTTTAATAACCAAACTTTCACACATATTTTCCTATTATACCCGTAGCATTAAATATCTCATACTTTACTTATTCTAATTTTCTCTCCATATTTAATGATATTATTATGGACAATTTTGTCATTTCTTTCATCTTCTTAATATGCGTGAGAAGTCCATCATGACTTTTATCCTACGACATTCTAACATCAATAGGTTATACAATGCCAACCATCTTGATAACACATGGAATATGATTTTAATATTATTTAATTTAATAAAATCATTTTACAATAAGATCCGAATTTCTCGGTCGTTACATTCTTTCCCCCTTATAAAGATTCTGTCCCCAGAATCTCGTCTTACTTTAATCAAATAGATGAGGAAAAATTTTCTTCATCTTTTCTTCTAGTTCCCACATTGCTTCTTCAGCATCACGGTTCTTCCATAATACCTTTACTGATGGTATTACCTCGTTCCTCAGAACTTGTTCCTTTCTATTAATGATCTGCATCGGCGACTCTTCATATGATAAGTCTTTCTCGATATGAATCGGCTCATACTCGATTACATGCTTATAGTCCGGCTTATATGGACGTAATATAGATACGTGAAACACGTTATGTATTCGTTCTAGGTCTGGAGGTAATGCTATCATATACGCTACCTCTCCCACCCGTTTTAATACTTCAAAAGGTCCTATAAACCTTGGACTTAACTTTCCTTTCTTTCCAAAGCGTATCTTTCCTTTCCAAGGAGATACCTTTAGAAACACATATGAGCCCACCTCAAACTCTTGACTTAGTCTATGTGAGTCCGCATACTTCTTCTGTATGTCCTGAGATGTGACGAGACGCATCCGAATTAACTTTACCACATCCGCTGTCTGCTGCACCAATTCTGGTCCTAGCATCCGGCGTTCTCCCACCTCATCCCAACATAAAGGTGTTCTGCACTTTCTCCCATACAGAGCTTCATACGGCGGCATGCCTATGCTTGCATGATAACTGTTGTTATATGCAAACTCTACTAATGGTAGGTGATCATCCCAACTACCCTTGAAATCCATGACGCAAGACCTCAACATGTCTTCTAACATCTGAATTCTCCTTTCGCTCTGCCCATCGGTTTGTGGATGATAAGCTGTGCTTAACCTCAGCTGTGTTCCCAACTGTTCTTGCAAACTCCTCCAAAAGTTAGATGTGAATTGTGGATCACGATCGGACACAATCGATACCGGTACTCCATGTCTGGAAATGATTTCCTTAACATAAAGTTTAGCTAACTGGTCTAAGTTATACTTGATCCTAATTGGCAAAAAGTGAGCCGACTTTGTCAACCGGTCCACTATTACCCAAATCGAATCGTACCCTTTTTGTGTCGTCGGAAGTCCCAATACGAAGTCCATCGTGATATGCTCCCACTTCCATTCTGGAATCTCCAATGACTGTAATAAACCACTGGGTCGTTGATGTTCAACCTTAACTTTTTGACAAGTTAAGCACCTACTCACATACTCTGCTATTTCTATCTTCATGTTTGTCCACCAAAAACTCTGTCGAAGGTCTTGATACATCTTAGTGCTACCAGGATGTATCGAGTACCTCGAACTATGAGCTTCTTGTAACAGTTTCTCCTTTAATTATGTCTCATTCGGAACCCAAATTCTTCCCTCAAATCTTAATAATCCCTCATTATCAAGACTATACTTAACATCTTCCTTCTCGGATAACTACTTCTTCATTTGGTTACACTCATCCGTCTTGAGTTGTACCTCCTTGACTATTTCTACGATGGTAGATTGCATCTCCGTCGCAAAGAGTAACTGCCCCTAATCACTCGGCATCTTCACTTCTATTTCCATCCTAGCCATCTCTGTTATTAACTCATTTTGAGTCGTTAACATAGACAACTTTTCCTGACCCTTCCTACTTAAGGCATCGGCAACTACATTGGCCTTTCCAGGGTGATACATGATTTCACAATCATAATCCTTTATCAACTCCAACCATCTTCTCTGTCTCATATTTAACTCCTTCTGAGTGAAGATATACTTTAGACTTTTATGGTCCGTGTATATCTCACATTTTTCCCTATAACGATAATGTCTCCATATCTTTAGGGCAAACACTACCGCGGCCAGTTCCAGATCATGAGTAGGATAAACTTTCTCATAATCCTTCAACTGCCGAGATGCATACGCAATGACTTTGCCCTGCTGCATAAGCACACAACCAAGTCCTCTGTCACAAGCATCACTATACACTACTAAAATTTCGTGTCATCCGCAATGATGAAAAACAGAGCTTCACTTAATCTCTTCTTCAGTTCTTGAAAACTATCTTCACATTTATCCGTCCATACGTATTTCACCGTCTTCCTTGTTAAATTAGTCAACGAGGTAGATATCTTCGAAAAATCTTGGATAAATTTTCGATAGTACCCTGCTAACCCTAGGAAACTCCGCACCTCAATCGGCGTTTTCGGTTGTTCCCAATTTATTACTGCTTCCACCTTCGCTGGATCCACTTAAATCCCCTCTTGGTCAATGACATGACATAAAAACTGCACCTTTTCCAGCCAAAATTCACATTTGGTGAATTTCGCATATAACTTCTCCTTCCTTAGTGTCTCCAACACTAATCTTAAGTGTTTGGCATGATCTTCTGGCGTCTTAGAATAGACTAGAATATCATCGATAACACCACGATGAACTTGTCCAAATATAGTTTGAACACTCTGTTCATCATATCCATAAATGCAGCTGGTGCATTCGTCAACCCAAATGACATCACTAGAAACTCATAATGACCATAACAAGTCCTGAATGCAGTCTTTTGTACATCTTCCTTCCTAACCTTCAACTGATGATACCCCATCCGGAAATCTATTTTAGAAAAATACTTTTCCCCTTTCAATTGATCAAAGAGATCATCGATCCTGGGCAATAGGTATTTATTCTTTATCTTTAATTTGTTCAAATCCCGATAGTCGATACAAAGCCTTAAGAATCCGTCTTTCTTCTTGACAAACAACACCGGTGCTCCCCACGGTGAAACACTTGGTTGAATGTACTTCTTGTCCAATAGTTCCTGTAGCTAAGCCTTTAGTTCTTTCATTTCCACAGGCGCCATACGGTACGGTGCCCTTGAGACTGGTGCCGCTCCTGGCACAGTGTCTATCACAAATTCGATCTCCCTATCCGGTGGTAAACCCGGTAACTCACTTGGAAATACATCCATGAATTCGTTTACTATAGGTATTTGTTCCATGGTTGCTCCCACTCTCTTGGTATCAACAACATGGCATAGGTAACCTACACATCCCTTCCTTAAAAGTTTTCTAGTTTGTGTCATCGTAAGGCAACACGGACGTCTCGACAATTTACTACCGTAAAATACTACAGGAGGTTGCTTCAACGTCCTGATGCTCAAACATTTCTTTTGGCAATCTATAATTGCTTCATGGTTAATCAACCAATCCATTCCGAGAATTACGTCGAATTCTCCTAACTTTATCGGTATCAAATCTACCGATAACTTACAACCACGTACATCTACGCAACAACTCCTATGAATATCTTCAACAGGAATTATCTCTTCGTTTGCTACCTTAATGTTCAAAGGTATAGGCAATTTTTCAGGAAATAATTCTAGTCGTCTAGCAAAATCACATGCTATAAACGAACAAGTAGCACCCAAATCAAATAGCACGTATGCATTTATATTGTTGATCGGAATAATACTGCGCAACTACATCCCCGATGCCACCGCATCTTGGACCGTCTCATATTAAAAGTGTGGGCCATTGATTTTCTTGGTGTCTTTGGACCACTAATAACTAACTTCCGCTTATTAGTTCCCTTATTTCCTTCTATCCCCTTCTTGGGCGCTTCTTTTGCTATGTGGTCATGAGATCCACATACAAAGCATCCGTGATTCTTCTTTGATTGGGACAGTTAAGCGAAATGTGCCCTTCCCATCCCACAATTATAACATACCACTTATTTTGAGACAGACTCCTAAGTGAGTCTTCCCTTGAGTTTCTGAGCATCCATCCTCCTCTTAGAGTCCCCTTGTTTTACTCTGTTATTCCCAGAGTTAAAGCCCTTCCTCTTCTGACCGTCGCCGCTTCCACTGGCTCCCTCGGTCTTGGTTCCTCCATCAACCTTGCCTTTGGTCTTCTTATCTTTGTGGTACTGGCTAAGAGCCTCATTCCCACCTTCGGCAATTATTGCCTTTTCTTGTATGGTTCCAAAGGAAGTACTTTGGAACACAGAGATTCGGCTATAGAGCCAGGGTTTCAAGCCCTGATCGAACCTTCTAGCATTTCTCACATCAGTGTCCACTTGATGTGGAACAAATCGTGCCAGTTCATTAAACTTGGCAGCATACTGGGGAACTGTCATATCCCCTTGTCTCAATTCCAGAAACCTCATCTCCATCCTCCCTTATATACTCGTGAGAAAATAGTTCTTGAAGAAAATCTCCTTGAACCTCTCCCACGTTCGATTTCCTATATCGGCCCTAGCCTGGTTTGCCTCCCACCAGAAGTTGGCCTCTCCCTTCATCAAATAGGTTGCAAAGGCAACCTTTTGACCCTCCTCAACATTTTTTATTACAAATGCTTTCTCGATTTCTTTTACCCATGTCTGGGCTTCTATAGGGTCCGTAGTTCCTTTGAACTCCGGCGGACCTACACTTTTGTAATCCTTAAAAGTAATAGCTCGTACTACTCCAGGAATCACGGGTACATTATCCCCCGTTCTATTAAATGCAGTCGTTAAAAGATTAACGAACTCTTGCATTGGATTAACCAGACCACCCTCCGGTTAGTTAACATTAGCACCCTGATTTCGTTGTCTCCTTCTTGGGGGCATTTTGCTGTTAAGAAAACAACACATCATTATTACTTTATTCTCGTTGGTTTGTTATTATTTGTAATAAAACAACAACTCATACTCATTACTCAACATATTTCATAAAAAGATTTATATTGATTCATAACTTCTAGTATAACACTACATTGTTTACATTACTCAGCCTTAGCTGATTACATTACCATCCCACAATTACTTTCCAAAAATTGGGATTTACAAAAGACTACCCTTTGTTATACAAAAGAAGGTTTTATGTCACTACTAGATACATAATATTTAAATATCTATTCTACTCTAGCTATTGCTAGACTACATCTATCGTAGGGCATTCTCGAAATCCTTCTTTGGATGAATCCAATAATATCTCTCTTGATAAGTGTGTCGGTCCGCCTTCGCTTTTATCCGATATCCAACTACTGTCACTTTGAAATCTACGTGAGAACTTCTATGTATATTGGACATCCTCTCCAACTTCCTCTTTTTAGTCTTTAGCTCCTGCTTGAGCTCAAAGACATCACATTTCAGCTCTCGGACCTTGTCCTTAGCTAAAACTCTATCATCATGCTCCTCTTCCCACATTCCCTCCATGCTAGCCTTGTCCTCACGGACAGCTTGGAGTTCCTCTTTCAACTCCTTAACCTCTCGGCAGTAATGGACATTCCTATCCAATACCGATATAAACAATGCATTCATTGATTCCCCCGTAGACATTTCCTCTGTAGGTGGAACCTGGTCCTCTGTAGGTGGAACTTGGTCAAAGGACATCACGTCCACCTCCTCCTCTAGCATGCCATCAAATATAGACATATAGTCTAAATCGTCTGAGTCTCCCGACTCGATGGTCACCAAATCTGGTTCTACGGCTACGGGATTTGGTAGTATCTCTACCCAATTAACTGAATCCTCGCTCACTACATGTATATCTCTATACATATCATTTTCTCCTAACATCTACAATAAAACAATATAGTTTGATTAGTACACGTCAGTAAAATAATAAAAATACATAACATAATATAATGCATTTTTATAAGGTTACTTTCCATCTTTACTTCTTTATTCTTTCGTAAGGTTATGACTTAAGGTTCTACTTTCCCCCTTAGGTTTTATAACCTAGGCTTTGATACCAACTTGTAGCGCCCCCAAATCCGGGTATCTTCCAACCTGAAGCGAGATGGTGCTATATCTTTGCACAACATTCATACATTCATTCACTTGAAAAGTCTCAAAGAACGAATATAACTTTTATATATTTAAAGTAATATTTACATTTCCCAGGTTCCATACCCGTTACAAAGGTTCCTTGTCATAATATCAGTTACATTACAATAATAGACCTATACTATTACAAGACAGTTTAGTAATCTGCCTTAGCTTTTCCCTTATCCTTTTTCGATCCTCTGGACGCTCAAATTTTAATTTGCATTCATATGGTTCAAGCAAGAGTGAGCATAACTAGCTCAAACAAGTATAACAATTAATAACAACATGCTTGACACATACAAATCGTATATGTATGGCGCCCCAAATCCGTATCTTCCAACCCGATGATGATGGTGTTATCTTTGTACAACATTCATACATTCATTTAATTGAAAAGTCTCAAAAGAATCGAACATAACTTCTATATATTTAAAGTAATATTTACATTTTCCAAGTTCTATACCTGCTACAAAGGTTCTTTGTCATAATATCGCTTAAATTACAACAATAAACCTATATTTATTACAAGATGATTTTAGTAATCTGTCTTAGCTTTTCCTTTATCCTTTTTGATCCTCGGGACGTTAGGTCTTTATTTTGCATTCATATGGTTCAAGTAAGAGTGAGCATAACTAGCTCAAACAAGTATAACAATTTAATAACAACATGCTTGACACATACAAATCAGATATCTTCAATAATCGAATAATAGTCATGAAGTACTATTGATAATTCAAAATAGCACTTCGTCTTTTTCCTTCCAAAATGTTTTACAATAACAACAGTATTTAGTAAAACATTCACTCTGGTCAGAGACCTCGAGTATTCATTCTTTATTGGAAAAGGACAACCTGGAAGAAAGTCCGTAAGCCCGATATCACTTACGAGCACTTCTAGGTGATCAGCCTATTATACTCTATGTTGATCAACACTACATCCATTAAACGTATGCACATTTAAGCATTTGGCAACCTCACGTGCCTGTCGTTTTACTGACAAACCATTTGTTTAACATTCCAGTCTTCTTTTGAAAACCATATCAAGTAGTTGACAAAAGATACCAACATTTGATAATACATGAATAGATTATCAATTCATCAAGTCTAGCCAAAGGAATTGGCTTTAACTTCAACATACCTCAATTCATGCGAAAGAATACATGAACCTCAAAAACTTGTTCAGATTGAACTGAGACAAGAGTTAGAATACTAGCCTTTAGCGTCTGCTACGATAAATTAACTTTATGTTCAAGTCGTTCAAGTCTCTACAATACATGATCACATAATGCCTTAGATTAGGTCACATATAATCAAGTATATATATGACTATATCATACCCTTGCATTTATATTTGACTAGGTTATCTCAACCTTTACATTACATTCCTTAAGGTTTAACAAAGTTTAAACAATGTTACACTACCTTCCTTAAGTTATGTTTACATTTAATCAATTAGGTTTTCTTTTCTTTGTACTTAGAAACCTTCATTAATATCTTTGTTCTAAGACTGAAAGCTGCGCTTAACTCTATGTCTTACATCTCGTATTTTGGCCATGAAGCTCTTAATGTTTGTTGTCTCGGACTTGGCCACTGTATACGCTTTTAAAAATCGAACATTTTGTAATTTATTTTAATAATGAATAAAATAATATTATTTATTATTATTGTGTATTGAGAAGATGAATGTTGTTCTATAACCTAGAAAGCGCTTGGAACGTCAGTAGTATTTTAACTACGTGGATGAATTAAAGTGTTTGAATTTCCAAGATGAAAATAAATGTTTTCCGAGAAAGTTTACGAAAATCACTATTCATCGTTTATCGCTCGGGAATTATTTTTGAACTTTCAAGAAATATGTAACGTTAGAATATTGAGGCGAGATGGATTATGTAATAATAATCTAAGTATGGAAAACGCAATAAATCGCATGCGGACTTAATTTGGGATTATTGGTATTAAAACCTAATGGAAGAATTGAGTTAATTTGTATAAGGTGTAAACTTATGTGGGATTAATTATCAAGTTCAAGTAATTGGTTAATAAAGCCCAACTTGATTAATGCAAGCCCAACAAGGAAATAAGCTATTATTATTAGCAAGCCCAAAGGATAAGTTAATTGAATTAGTATTGAGCCCAAACTATGATCCATTAGCTAATAATGATCCATTGGTAGACTTGATGGGCAAGGATTTTGTGTGAGGCCCAAGAACTTTATGTAGCTAGCAAGAAGACTTGAAGGTTAAGTAAAGAATAGTAAGGAGGTGGAAATGAGGAGGTGGGAGGTTTAATGTCTAAATTGCCCTCACTTTGTCAAGCCTATAAATACCAAGCTCATTTCTTGCGTTGGTTGATCATTTTCATCCAACTTTTCTCTCAAACATAAAGCTACTTATTGGTTAGGGAGAATAAGTCACTTAAGAACTTATAAGCCACTTCAACCATTGATAGTTTCCAAAGCAAAAATAAGTCTTCAAGGGTAAGACTCCTCTCTTATATCTTCATCTCTTCTATAATGGGATTGATAGAGAAGTGGGAGGGTTGGATGATAGCATGTAATAAGTTACTAAAGAATGAACTTCAGCCGAATAAGTTGAAAGAAAAAGCAACTTGAACATTAATAAGTTGCTAGAACCATGAAGAACCTATCTTATGATGTTTAGTATGTAGAATATAGCATGAGAATTTTGACTGAAGGACTTAAGTAAATAATAAATCATGAACATGAAGATTTCCAACTCTTAAACTAAATAGTTAATAACTTATGAGAATAAGTCAAGACCTACTTTGATTATAAGTTGGAGTAGCAAATAACTTGTAATGATCTTATGTTGATTAAAATCCATTAAGAACGCTTAATAATGAAGAGTTGCCGGAATTCGCACGATTGGACGATTATCGTCGAATTCGTGAAATTCTCGGAATGGAACTCGTATTTTGTATTCAAAGTTGGAAATGTTGGTTTTCAATGGAAACAAGTCATTTTAGTCATTATAGAGTTATGGACTCGAAAAATGACCGGATTCCGACTTAAAACGAAGAAACGAGCGTTGAACGTTCACGAACGTTTATCGTTTTCGTTAAAAATGAACCAATAGGTGAATTTTTAGCAAATGAAGTCAAATAGATAAAATTCTTGAATAATCATGTAGATTACATAATTTGTGAACCGTAGGCATTTGAACGAGCCAATTCGGATTTATAACGAAGAAGTTATGCGTCCGGGAAGTTCACAAAATTTCAAAATTGAAATTGTTTTTACGGTGCCTGAGTTGGCCATGGCAGGCCAACCCTAAACAAATGACCCAGCGTCGCAAATGTAAATAGTAACCGAGCACACTTAAGAGTTTGCAGCATGGTAGCGACTCAAGAATATGAGAGACTCGGGGCCATGGCAATGAGTCCGAATTTTTGAGGAGTAAGTGGACAGCAAGTAAATACCAAGTGCAATGGTAATGAATACTAATTTACCAAAACCTCAAGACCAAGACAATAGTAAAGATTTATATTTGAACATGGTTAGTAATTAATAACCAATTAGACAAGGATTATAATGAAACATTGTTAAGACATATTAAGCCTTAAGTATGAACACTTAGGGTTTAGTTAACTCAATTGCAAATGAATGAAAGAATTATCTTACGGAAAGCCGGAAACGATAATAACAAATCTAATATGTAATTAGATTGAGAAGTAGGGTGAGATTCTTTAGGAACCATGTAAGATCATTCATGACCTAATGTTCTATGTTATGCTATCATTTAATGTAGAAACCTTAAAGATGTACAGTGCACGTGTTATAATTTGTAGCAGACGCTAAAGGCAAGTACTCTAACCCTTGTTCCAGTTCGATCTGGGCAAGTCTTTGTGATTCATGTATTCTTCACATGAGTTAGTATTTGAGGAATGTCAAAGCCAATCATTTCGGCTAGACATATGCTATGTTATTCTATCAAGTGTTGATAAGGATTTACCGAACTAATATTGTTGTGGTTTTCAAAGGTAGATTGTGTATGCTCAAATTATTTGTCGTCAAACAGCGGTGCACTTGAGGTTGCTACAACTTAAACGCGATATATCGTTTAATGAATGTAGTGTTGATCAACATAGAGTACTATGAAATGATCACTTTCGGAAGTGCTCGTAAGCTATACGGACTTACTTAACTTAGTGTCGGGTTATCCTATTCAAAAGAACTTATGAATGCTCATATACTTGAGTCATAATTATTATTCCCTTAAGTATGGTTGTGTAAAACGTTTTGAAGAAAAAGAAGTGCTATTTTGATTTATCGATAGTACTTTGTAACTATTGTTCAGTTATTAAAGATATATGAGTTCTATGTTTCAAGCATGTTGTTTATTAGAATTGTAGTACTTGCTGAGCTAGTCATGCTCATTCTTGCTTGAACCATATGAACACATCTAAGATCGAGCGCACAAAAGTCTCAGGCAAGGCGAAGATGAACCCGTAGCATAACTATGTAATAGTATGGGAAGACTGTTTGTAATATATTGATATTATGACAAAGACAATGTATTGATTGTAAAGAACCTGGGGTATGTAAATATTCTCTTGATATATTTATAAGACATCCGTTCCTTTGAGGCTTTTCAATTGAATGTTTATGTGAATGGTAGCACCGTGTAGCACCATCTGTCGGGTTGGAAGATACCCGGATTTGGGGGGCATCACAATTTGCAGTATGAGTCCTTACTTAATGGGCGTACACAAGGCCACACACTCAAAGGATTTGAGTCTCGTTCATGGCCATATGACGACGCCACATATTGAACTAAGGTTTGCGCTGCGATGAACTCTTGCAGTAGGCTCGGTTACTGTTTCGTGCTGCGGCGCGGGTCATTTTTCCTAGGGTTGGCTCCGCGGCGCCAACTCTATGCACCAGATACTAAATTCAGTTTTGTGAATTTTGTGAACTTCCCGGACGCATAACTTCTTCGTTATAATTCCGAATTGGCTCGTTCAAAAGCCTACGGTTCACAAATTACGTAATCTAAATGACAATTCAAGAATTTTATCTATTTGACTTTGTTTGCTAGAAATTCATCTATTGGTTCATTTTTAACGAAAACGATAAACGTTCGTGAACGTTCAACGCTCGTTTCTTCGTTCTAAGTCAGAATCCGGTCATTTTCGAGTCAGAAACTCTTAAATGTCAAATACGACTTGTCTCTATTGGAAAACAAAGGTTTCATGATCTAACACAAAATTGGACTTCCATTCCGAGAATTTTACGAATTTGACGTTTATCGTCCAATCGTGCAAATTCCGACAATTCTAACTTCTTATGATTTATTCAACATTATAAATGAACTTCATTCATCATGTGAACATACTAACATACTTAATACAACAACCTATATTCATTGTTGGATTTTGACTTATTCTTAATGAGCTTCTAACTTGTCAAATTATAAACTACTTAAGATTTCATTGTTAGTGACTTATGACAATTAGAGTTTCTTAAACATCATTTCTTATATGTTCTTAACATATAACTTAACTAAGGTATACATGATACATATGATCATATAAATTCTTTTACATTCATATCATTTCTATTAATAAACTTCTTACAAGTTCATATTATTTTCACATAAGTTTATAACTTATGCTAGCTTAAATAACTTATTACCAACTTAATTGGCTTAAGTTCATTACTTATTCATTCATGTTTCTTAATCCAACTTTTCTTATCATCCTATCATGGTAGAGATAGAAGATAATTGGAGAAGAGGTCTTACTGTTGAAGTCTTTGATAAATAGCTTCTTCTTCTTCTTGGCTTATGAAAGTGGCTTATTGCTAGCTTATTCTCTCTAACACTTAAGCACTTTAGAAGTGTTGGATTAATTGCTTGAACAATTGTTAAATGGCTAGCAAAGCTCTTCTATTTATAGACTTTCTAAGGTTAGGGTAGATTGGTCATTAAATCATCCCACCTCCTTAAGCCATCTCCTTACTATTCATTACATGGCTAGCACATCTCTTATACTATGCTTGGTCATTACTTTCTAATCTTGGTCATCACACTAACTTGGTCACCACATTACTTGATCATTATATTACTTGGTCAACACATTCTACCATATTAATATGGTTTGCCCCATGGGTCAACCAATTTATTGGACTTTAGCTTGGGCTTGGATTAAATAAATCCTTGGACTTTGCATTAATAAACACTAACTTGCTTATTAACCAATAATTTGGGCCTTAGCATTTAATTGACTTGGACCTTAATAATTGTTAATCAATCCTCCCAAGTCCATTATCATTGCTTAATACATATTGTTGATGTATTATTTTTGTATTCTAATTCATATAGAATTCCTATACGGTATTTCATCCTTCAAACAAACTCGTATAATACTTCGTATTATACTTGTTTTCATTACTCTTGTACAATACCAAGTATCATACAATTATTACTCATTCATTACTATTTCAACTTCCTTAACGTTTAGGAACTAAGTCCACAAGCGAAATGTTACATTTTCCATAACTAGATTTTTATTACATAATTCATCTTACCTTGTTATTCCATCATTGCGTATTTCTCGAAAACTCAAAACTATATCCCGAGCAAATACCGATGAATAGTGTTTTTCGGAAAATTTCTCGGAAAACTTTTATTTTCGTCTTGGAAATTCAAACACTTTAATTCATCCACGTAGCTCAAATACTACGATATTCTAACATCAATAGGTTATACAGTGACAACCAACTTGATAACACATGGAATATGATTTTATTATTATTTTAATTTAATAAACTCATTTTACAATAAGATCCAAATTTCTCGGTCATTACATTCTTCCCCCCTTATAAAGATTCTGTCCCCAGAATCTCGTCTTACTTTAATCAAATAGATGAGGAAAATTTTTCTTCATCTTTTTTTCTAGTTCCCACGTTGCTTCTTCAGCATCGTGGTCCTTCCATAATACCTTCACTGATGGTATTACCTTGTTCCTCAGAACTTGTTCCTTTCTATCAATGATCTCAGACGCATGACTCTTCATATGATAAGTCTTTCTCGATATGAATCGGCTCATACTCGATTACATGCTTATAGTCAGAAATTTTATATGGATTTAATGTCTGATCGTGAAACACGTTATGTATTCGTTCTAGGTCTGGAGGTAATGCTATCATATAAGCTACCTCTCCCACCCGTTTTAACACCTCAAAAGGTCCTATAAACCTTGGACTTAACTTTCCCTTCTTTCCAAAGCGTATCTTTCCTTTCCAAGGAGATACCTTTAGAAACACATAGGAGCCCACCTCAAACTCTCGACTTAGTCTATGTGAGTCTGCATACTTCTTCTGTGTGTATTGAGCTGTGACGAGACGCATCCGAATTAACTTTACCACATCCGCTATCTGCTACACCAATTCTGGTCCTAGCATCCGGCGTTCTCCCACCTCATCCCAACACAAGGGTGTTCTGAACTTCCTTCAATACAAAGCTTCGTACGTCGGCATACCTATGCTTGCATGATAACTGTTGTTATATGCAAACTCTACTAGTGGTAGGTGATCATCCCAACTACCCTTGAAATCCATGACGCAAGACCTCTACATGTCTTCTAACGTCTGAATTGTCCTTTCACTCTGCCCATCGGTTTGTGGATGATAAGCCATGCTTAACCTCAACTGTGTTCCCATCTGCTCTTGCAAACTCCTACAAAAGTTTGATGTGAATCGTGGATCACGATCTGACACAATCGATACCGGTACTCCATGTTTGGAAATGATTTCCTTAACATAAAGTTTAGCTAACTGGTCTAAGTTATACTTGACCCTAATTGGCAAAAAGTGAGCCGACGCCGTCAATGGGTCCCACTATTACCCAAATCGAATCATACCCTTTTTTGTGTCGTCTTAAGTCCCACCACGAAGTCCATCGTGATATGCTCCCACTTCCATTCTGGAATCTCCAATGACTGTAATAAACCACTGGGTCGTTGATGTTTGGCCTTAACCTTTTGACAAGTTAAGCACCTACTCACATACTCTACTATTTCTCTTTTCATGTTTGGCCACCAAAAGCTCTGTCGAAGGTCTTGATACATCTTAGTGCTACCAGGATGTATCAAGTACCTCGAACTATGGGCTTCTTGTAACAGTTGCTCCTTTAATTCCGTCTCATTCGGAACCCAAATTCTTCCCTCAAATCTTAATAATCCCTCTTTATCAAGACTATACTTAGCATCTTCCTTCTCGGATAACCGCTTCTTTATTTGGTTACACTCGTCGGTCTTGAGTTATACCTCCTTGATTCTTTCTACGATGGTAGATTGCATCTCCGTCGCAAAGAGTAATTGCCCCAAATCACTCAGCATCTTTACTTCTATTTCCATCCTAGCCATCTCTGTTATTAACTCATTTTGAGTCGTTAGCATAGACAACTTTTCCCGACCCTTCCTACTTAAGGCGTCGGCAACTACATTAGCCTTTCCAGGGTGATACAGGATTTCACAATCATAATCCTTTATAAACTCCAGCCATCTCCTCTGCCTCATATTCAACTCCTTCTGAGTAAAGATATACTTTAGACTTTTATGGTCCGTATATATCTAACATTTTTCCCCATAAAGATAATGTCTCCATATCTTTAGGGCAAACACTACGCGGCCAGTTCTAGATCATGAGTAGGGTAAACTTTCTCATAATCCTTCAACTGCCGAGATGCATACGCAATGACTTTGCCATGCTGCATAAGCACACAACCAAGTCCTCTATGCGAAGCATCACTATACACTACAAAATTTCTCGTGTCATCTGGCAATGACAAAACAGGAGCTTCACTTAATCTCTTCTTCAGTTCTTGAAAATTGTCTTCACATTTATCTGTCCATACGTATTTCACCATCTTCCTTGTTAAATTAGTCAACGAGGTAGCTATCTTCGAAAAATCTTGGATAAATCTTTGATAGTACCCTGCTAACCCTAAGAAACTCCGCACTTCAGTCGGCGTTTTCGGTTGTTCCTAATTCATTACTGCTTCCACCTTCGCTGGATCCACTTAAATCCCCTCTTGGTAAATGACATGACATAAAAACTGCACCTTTTCCAGCCAAAATTCACATTTGGTGAATTTTGCATATAACTTCTCCTTCCTTAGTGTCTCCAACACTAATCTTAAGTGTTCGGCATGATCTTCTGGCATCTTAGAATAGACTAGAATATCATCGATAACACCACGACGAACTTGTCCAAATATAGTTTGAACACTCTGTTCATCATATCCATAAATGCAGCAGGTGCATTCGTCAACCCAAATGACATCACCAAAAACTCGTAATGACCATAACAAGTCCGGAATGCAGTCTTTGGTACATCTTCCTTCCTAACCTTCAATTGATGATACCCCGTCCGCAAATCTATTTTAGAAAAATACTTTGCCCCTTTCAATTGATCAAAGAGATCATCGATCCTGGGCAATGGGTATTTATTCTTTATCGTTAACTTGTTCAACTCCCGATAGTCGATACAAATCCTTAACGATCCGTCTTTCTTCTTGACAAACAACACCGGTGCTCCCCACGACGAGAAACTTAGTTGAATGTACTTCTTGTCCAATAGTTCCTGTAGCTGAACCATTAGTTCTTTCATTTCCAAAGGCGATATACGGTACGGTGCCCTTGAGACTGGTGTCGTTCCTGGAACAGTGTCTATCACAAATTCGATCTCCCTATCCGGCGGTAAACCCGGTAACTCACTTGGAAATGCATCCATGAATTTGTTTACTATAGGTATTTGTTTCATGGTTGCTCCCACTCTCTGGGTATCAACAACATGGCATAGGTAACCTACACAACCCTTTCTTAAAAGTTCTCTAGTTTGTGTCATCGTAAGACAACACGGACGTCCCGATAATTTACTACCGTAAAATACTACGGGAGGTTGCTTCAACGTCCTGATGCTCACACATTTCTTTTGGCAATCTATAATTGTTCCATGGTCAATCAGCCAATCCATTCCGACAATTACGTCGAATTCTCCTAACTTTATCGGTATTAAATCTACCAATAACTTACAACCACGTACATCTACGCAACAACTCCTATGAATATCTTCAACAAGAATTATCTCTTCGTTTACTACCTTAATGTTTAAAGGTATAGGCAATTTTTTGGGAAATAATTCTAGGCATCTAGCAAAATCACATGCTATAAACGAACAAGTAGCACCCGAATCAAATAGCACGTAAGCATTTATATTGTTGATCGGAATAATACATGCAACTACATCCACTGATGCCACTGCATCTTGGACCGTAATATTAAAAGTGTGGGCCATTGATTTCCCCGGCTGAGCTGGACCACTAATAGCTAACTTCCCGCTATTTGTTCCCTTATTTCCTTCTAACCCCTTCTTCGGGCAGTTCTTTGCTATGTGGTCAGTTGATCCACATACAAAGCATCCGTAATTCTCTTCGGATTGGGACAGTTAGGCGAATTGTGCCCTTCTTGTCCACAATTATAACATACCGCCTTACCTTTGAGACAGACTCTTAAGTGAGTCTTCCCGCAGGTTTTACAGGCCTCCATCCTCCTCTTAGAGTCCCCTTATTTTACTCCGGTATTCCCAGAGTTAAAGCCCTTTTTCTTCTGACCATCGCCACTTCCACTGGCTCCCTCGGTCTTAGTTCCTCCATCAACCTTGCGTTTGGTCTTCTTATCTTTGTGGTACTGGCTAAGACCCTCATTCCCACCTTTGGAAATTATTGCCTTTTCTAGTATGGTTCCAAAGGAAGTACTTTGGAACACAGAGATTCGGCTATAGAGCCAGGGTTTCAAGCCCTGCTCGAACCTCCTAGCCTTTCTCACTTCAGTGTCCACTTGATGTGGAGCAAATCGTGCCAGTTCATTAAACTTGGCAGCATACTGGGGAACTGTCATATCCCCTTGTCTCAACTCAAGAAACCTCATCTCCATTCTCCCTTGCATACTCGTGGGAAAATAGTTCTCAAAGAAAATCTCCTTGAACCTCTCCCACGTTAGGTTTCCTATATCGGCCCTATCCTGGTTTGCCTCCCACCAGAAGTTGGCCTCTCCTTTCATCAAATAGGTTACAAAGGCAACCTTTTGACCCTCCTCAACTTTTGCTATTACAAATGTTTTCTCAATTTCTTTTACCCAAGTCTGGGCTTCTATAGGGTTCGTAGTTCCCTTGAACTCTGGTGGACCTACACTTTTGAAATCCTTGAAAGTAGTAGCTCGTACTACTCCAGAAATCACGGGTACATTAGCCCCCGTTCTACTAAATGCAGCCATTAACAAATTAACGAACTCCTGCATTGGATTAACCGGACCACCTTCCGGTTGGTTAACATTAGCGCCCTGATTTTGTTGTCTCATTCTTGGCGACAATTTGTTGTTAAGAAAACAACACATCATTATTACTTTATTCTTGTTGGTTTGTTATTATTTGTAGTCAAATAACAACTCATACTCATTACTCAACATATTCCATAAAAAGATTTATATTGATTCATAACTTGTAGTATAACACTACATTGTTTACATTACTCAGCCTTAGCTGATTACATTACCTTCCCGCAATTACTTTCCAAAAATTGGGATTTACTAAAGACTACCCTTTGTTATACAAAAGAGGGTTTTACGTCACTACTAGATACATAATATTTACATATCTATTCTACTCTAGTTATTGCTAGACTACATCTGTCGTAGGGCATTCTAGAAATCCTTGTTGGCAGAATTCAAGCAATTACATCTCACCGATAAGTGTGTGCCGGGTCCGTCTCGCTTCTATCGATATCCAGCCACTGCGTCATTGAAATCTACGTGAGAACTCCTATAAATATAGGACATCCTCTCCAACTTCCTCTTTTTAGTCTTTAGCTCCTGTTTGAGCTCAAAGACTTCGCATTTCAGCTCTCGGACCTTGTCCTTAGCTAAAACTCTATCATCATGCTCCTCTTCCCATATTCCTTCCATACTAGCCTTGTCCTCATGGACATCTTGGAGTTCCTCTTTCAACTCCTTAACTTCTTGGCAGTAATGGACATTCCTATCCAATACTGACATAAATAGTGCTTTCATTGATTCCCCCGTAGACATTTCCTCTGTAGGTGGAACCTGGTCAAAGGACATCACGTCCACCTCCTCCTCTAGCATGCCATCAAATATAGACATGTAGTCTAAATCGTCTGAGTCTCCCGACTCGATGGTCACCAACTCTGGTTCTACGGCTACGGGATTTGGTAGTATCTCTACCCGATTAACTAAATACATAACATAATATAATGCATTTTTATAAGGTTACTTTACATCTTTTACTTCTTTATTCTTTCGTAAGATTATGACTTAAGGTTCTACTTTCCTCCTTAAGTTTTATAACCTAGGCTTTGACACCAACTTGTAGCACCCCCAAATCCGGGTATCTTCTAACCCGACATATGGTGCTATACTGTACAACATTCATACATTCATTCAATTGAAAAGTCTCAAAGAACGAACATAACTTCTATATATTTAAAGTAATATTTATATTTCCCAAGTTCTATACCCGTTATAAAGGTTCTTTGTTATAATATTAGTTAAATTACAACAATAGACCTATACTATTACAAGACAGCTTAGTAATCTGCCTTAGCTTTTCCTTTATCCTTTTTCGATCCTTCGGGACGTTCAGTCTTAGCTGCATTCATATGGTTCAAGCAAGAGTGAGCATAACTAGCTCAACAAGTATAACAATTTAATAACAACATGCTTGACACATACAAATCGTATATCTTCAATAACTGAATAATAGTCATGAAGTACTATTGATAATTCAAAATAGCACTTCGTCTTTTTCCTTCCAAAATGTTTTACAATAACAACATTATTTAGTAAAACATCCAATCTGGTCAGAGTCCTTGAGTATTCATTCTTTATTGGAAAAGGACAACCCAGAAGCAAGTCCGTAAGCCCGATATCACTTACAAGCACTTCTTGGTGATTAGCCTATTGTACTCTATGTTGATCAACACTACATCCATTAAACGTATGCACGTTTAAGCATTTGGCAACCTCACGTGCCTGTCATTTTACTGACAAAACATTTGTTTAACATTTCAGTCTTCTTTTGAAAACCATATCAAGTAGTTGACAAAAGATAGCAACATTTGATAATACATGAATAGATTATCAATTCATCAAGTCTAGCCAAAGGAATTGGCTTTAACTTCAATATACCTCAATTCATGCGAAAGAATACATGAACCTCAAAAACTTGTTCAGATTGAACTGAGACAAGAGTTAGAATACTTGCCTTTAGCGTCTACTATGGTAAATTAACTTTATGTTCAAGTCGTTCAAGTCTCTACAATACATGATCACATAATGCCTTAGATTAGGTCACATATAATCAAGTATTTATATGACTATATCATATCCTCGCATTTATATTTGACTAGGTTATCTCAACCTTTACATTACATTCCTTAAGGTTTAATAAAGTTTAAACAATGCTACATTACCTTCCTTAAGTTATGTTTACTTTTAGTCAATTAGGTTTTCTTTTCTTTGTACTTAGAAACCTTCATTATTATCTTTGTTCTGAGACTAGCGCTGCGGCGCCAGCTCTATGCTTACATCTCGCACTGTGGCTCTAGCTCTTAATGTTTGACTGTCTCGGACTTGGCGGCATGCATGAGTCCTTACTTAATGGGTCAGCGTTAGCGGCGGCCGCGATCAAAGGATTTTGGTCTTTGTTCATGGTGACCATACGGCACATATTGAACTAAGGTTCGTATTTGCATGTAACTCTTGCGATGAGGCTCGATTCATCGTTGTTCGCCACCGTAGCTGGTCATTTTGCCTAGGGTTGGCGCCGCGGCGCCAACTATGTGCACCAAATACTAAATTCAGTTTTGTGAATTTTGTGAACTTCCCGGACGCATAACTTCTTCGTTGTAAGTCCGAATTGGCTCGTTCAAAAGCCTACGGTTCACAAATTACGTAATCTACATGACCATTCAAGAATTTTATCTATTTGACTTCGTTTGCTAGAAATTCACCTATTGGTTCATTTTTAACGAAACGATAAGCGTTAAGAACGTTCAACGCTTCGTTTTTCTTCGTTCTAAGTCAGAATCTGGTCATTTTTGAGTCAGCAACTCTTAAATGCCAAATATGACTTGTCTCTATTGGAAAACAAAGGTTTCGTGATCCAACACAAAATTGGACTTCTATTCCGAGAATTTTACGAATTCGACGTTTATTGTCCAATCGTGCAAATTCCGGTAATTCTTACTTCTTATGATTTGTTCAACATTACAAATGAACTTCATTCATCATGTGAACATACTAACATACTTAATACAACAACCTATATTCATTGTTGGATTTTGACTTATTCTTCATGAGCTTCTAACTTATCAAATTATAAACTACTTAAGATTTCATTGTTAGTGACTTATGACAATTAGAGTTTCTTAAACATCATTTCTTATATGTTCTTAACATATAACTTAACTTAGGTATACATGATACATATGATCATATAAATTCTTTTACATTCATATCATTTCTATTAATAAACTTCTTACAAGTTCATATTATTTTCACATAAGTTTATAACTTATGCTAGCTTAAATGACTTATTACCAACTTAATTGGCTTAAGTTCATTACTTATTCATTCATGTTTCTTAATCCAACTTTTCTTATCATCCTATCATGGTAGAGATAGAAGATAATTGGAGAAGAGGTCTTACCCTTGAAGTCTTTGATAAATAACTTCTTCTTCTTCTTGGCTTATGGAAGTGGCTTATTGCTAGCTTATTCTCTCTAACACTTAAGCACTTTAGAAGTGTTGGATTAATTGCTTGAACAATTGTTAAATGTCTAGCAAAGCTCTTCTATTTATAGACTTTCCAAGGTTAGGGTAGATTGGTCATTAAATCATCCCACCTCCTTAAGCCACCTCCTTACTATTCATTACCTGGCTAGCACATCTCTTATCCTATGCTTGGTCATTACTTTCTAATCTTGGTCACCACATTACTTTATCATTACATTACTTGGTCACCACATTCTACCATATTAATATGGTTTGCCCCATTGGTCAACCAATTTATTGGACTTTAGCTTGGGCTTGGATTAAATAAATCATTGGACTTTGCATTAATAAACACTAACTTGCTTATTAACCAATAATTTGGGCATTAGCATTTAATTGACTTGGACCTTAATAATTGTTAATCAATCTTCCCAAGTCCATTATCATTGCTTAATACATATTGTTGATGTATTATTTTCGTATTCTAATTCATATAGAATTCCTATATGGTATTTCATCCTTCAAACAAACTCGTATAATACTTCGTATTATACTTGTTTTCATTACTCTTGTACAATACCAAGTATCATACAATTATTACTCATTCATTAATATTTCAACTTCCTTAACGTTTAGGAATTAAGTCCACAAGCGAATGTTACATTTTCCATAACTAGATTTTTATTACATAATCCATCTTACCTTGTTATTCCATCATTGCGTATTTCTCGAAAACTCAAAATTATATCGCGAGCAAATACCGATGAATAGTATTTTTTGGAAAATTTCTCGGAAAACTTTTATTTTCGTCTTGGAAATTAAAACACTTTAATTCATCCACGTAGCTCAAATACTACGACATTCTAACATCAATAGGTTATACAATGACAACCATCTTGATAACACATGGAATATGATTTTATTATTATTTTAATTTAATAAAATCATTTTACAATAAGATCCGAATTTCTCTGTCGTTACAGTATATCTCCAATAACTGAACAATAGTTATGAAGTACAATTGATAATTCAAAATAACACTTCATCTTTTCTTTCAAAATGTTTACAATAACAACCATATTTAGTAAAACATTCACTCCGGTCAAAGACCTCGAGTATTCATTCTTTATTGGAAAAGGACAACCCGGAAGCAAGTTCGTAAGCCCGATATTACTTACGAGCACTTCTAGGTGATCAGCCTATTGTACTCTATGTTGATCAACACTACATCCATTAAACGTATGCACGTTTAAGCATTTGACAACCTCACGTGCCTGTCGTTTTACCGACAAAACATTTGTTTAATATTTCAGTCTTCTTTTGAAAACCATAGCAAGTAGTTGACAAAAGATAGCAACATTTTGATAATACATGAATAGATTATCACTACATCAAGTCTAGCCAAAGGAATTGGCCTAAACTTCAACATACCTCAATTCATGCGAAAGAATACATGAATCTCAAAAACTTGTTCAGATTGAACTGAGACAATAGTTAGAATACTTGCCTTTAGCGTCTGCTACGGTATATTAACTTTATGTTCAAGTCGTTCAAGTCTCTACAATACATGATCACATAATGCCTTACACTAGGTCACATATAATCAAGTATGTATATGACTATATCATACCCTTCATTTCAATCTAATTGTGTATTAGATTGATTCTTTAATTATTACGGTTTATCATTATGCTTGCATTATATTTGACTAGGTTATCTCAACCTTTATACAACATCCTTAAGGTTTAACAATGTTACATTACATTCCTTAAGTTGTGTTTACTTCCTTTTCTTTTCTTTGTACTTAGAAACATTCATTACTATTTACATTTCGGATCGTACTGTGTGTTTGACTTTATCTTTTACATCTACATCTCTGTATGTACATGAGCTTATTATATCTATCTCGTCCTGGATTTGGCGCCGCTGATGTGAGTCCTTACTTAATGGGGTGTACTGACGCATACACTCGAGAGATTTTAATCTTGTACATGGTGTTGTATTACCACATATTATCTTATAGTTTACATGGCTGCAATGAACTCTTCTGCGATGGCTCGAACAACGTTTTTTTCTTGTTGCATGATGCGGGTCATTTGTTTAGGGTTGAAATGGCGGCCAACTCTCGCACCGAAACCAAATTTAGTTTGTGAGTTTTGTGAACTTCTCGGACGCATAACTTCTTCGTTATAAGTTCAAATTGGCTCGTTCAAAAGCCTACGGTTCACAAATTACGTAATCTACATGATCATTCAACAATTTTATCTATTTGACTTTGTTTTCTAAAAATTCACCTATTGGTTCATTTTTAACGAAAACGATAAACGTTCGTGAACGTTCAACGCTCGTTTCTTCGTTCTAAGTCAGAATCCGGTCATTTTCGAGTCCGCAACTCTTAAATGCCAAATATGACTTGTCTCTATTGGAAAACAAAGGTCTCGTGATCCAACACAAAATTTGACTTCCATTCCGAGAATTTTACGTATTCGACGTTTATCGTCCAATCGTGCAAATTCCGGCAATTCTTCATTCTTATGATTTGTTCAACATTACAAATGAACTTCATTCATCATGTAAACATTTTAACATACTTAATACAACAACTTATGTTCATTGTTGGATTTTGACTTATTCTTCATGAGATTATAACTTGTCAAATTATAAACTACTTAAGTTTTGATTATTCATGACTTATGACTATTTGAGTTTCTTAATCATCATACTTTAAATGTTCTTCACATATAACTTTACTTAGGCATATATGATACATATAATCATATAAGTTCTTAATTCACTTTTCTTACTAAAGTCATCACAAGTTCATATTTTCATACTTAACATTCAAGGTTAACTTATAATAAGTTTATAACTTTTATAAGTTCAAATGACTTATTGCCAACTTATGTGGCTTAAGTTCATTACTTACACATTCTTCTTACTTTTTATCATTCATATTCCTCAATCCAAACTTTTCTTATCAACCTATCATGATAGAGATAGAAGATAATTGGAGAAGAGGTCTTACTCTTGAAGTCTTTGATAAGTAGCTTCTTCTTCTTCTTGGCTTATGGAAGTTAACTTATGATAGCTTATTCTCTCTAACACTTAAGCACTTTTGTAATTGTTTAATTGCTTGAACAATTGTTAAATGGCTAGCAAGGCTCTTCTATTTATAGACTTTGCAAGGTTAGGGTAGATTGGTCATTAAAACAATCCCACCTCCTTATGCACCTCCTTACTATTCATTACTTGCAAGGCACAAAACCTATCCTTTGCTTGGTCATTACTCATTTAACTTGGTCATCACTTATCTTGATCACCACTTATCTTGATCACCACTTATCTTGGTCATCACACATTAACCATATTAATATGGTTTTGCCCCATAGGTCTATTAACTCATGGATTCTAGCTTGGGCTTGGATTAATAAATCATTGGGCTTTACATTAACAAACACTAGCTTGCTTATTAATTCAATAGTTGGGCCTTAACCTTAATTGACTCGGGCTTTGTACAAAAATCCTAGCCAATCTTTACAAGTCCATTAATATTTCATAATACATACACATATAGTTGATGCATTATTCTTGTATTCTAATTCATATAGAATTTATATACGGTATTTCATCATTCATACAAACTCGTATAATACCTAGTATTATATTCGTTTTCATTACTCCGTACAATACCAAGTATCATACAATTATTACTTATTCCTTAACACTTCGCTTTACTTAAAGTTTATAAATTAAGTCCAAAAGCGAATTATTACATTTTCCATAACTAGATTTTTATTACATAATCCATCTTACCTTGTTATTCCCTCATTACGTATTTCTCGGAAACTCAAAATTATATATCCGAGCAAATCTGGATGAATAGTGTTTTTCGGAAAATTTCTCGGAAAACTTTTATTTTCGTCTTGGAAATTCAAACACTTTAATTCATCCACGTAGCTCAAATACTACGACATTCTAACATCAATAGGTTATACAATGACAACCATCTTGATAACACATGGAATATGATTTTATTATTATTTAATTTAATAAAATCATTTTACAATAAGATCCGAATTTCTCGGTCGTTACAAACGATCCCAAAATTCATACAATTTAATTCTCGAGTTCGGTGGTTAATAATACATTCAACCTCTAATTTTATATCATTAAACGATAATACAACCATTGAAATTTGCGGAATAATTAAAATTTTCTATTACAAACTATCATCGTTCCCAAAACCTTCAACCTTTACATCTAAATATCTCAGAATCATTTTAATACTACAACATTTTACATTCGCAAAACAATATTACAATTCAACATTAATACATTATTCGAAACATTAGACATGGTTTACAAGAATAACAATTTAGCTAGGATATTAAATCTTCATATATCACTTTTGATCCATAACAATCAAGTAGCACATAGCGTTACCTTCAATTCTTGAATCTGCAAAAAATGGTTATTTGCAAGAATGAGCTCGACAGCTCAGCAAAATCTAACAGTTTTCATGCATTACGTAGCATATAATAACATGCTCAACATACAAGAATAATCATAAACAAACATAGCATACATGTTATAGTTCACATAACAACTATAAAGATTGAGTTCTTTACTCAATCAACATTCATAGTTCAATCATCATAGTCATAGATTGACTTTCACATTTCATACTTTTGACATATATAATACATCATACACTAAAATTTTAAAGCAGATCATCATCAAGTTCACATAGCAAAAAGGAACTGAAAGACTTGCCTTCTTAAGGCGTTTTACCAACACGCTAATACTTGGCGATCCTTGCACTGACCTACAATCAGTATATGAGATTGATAATAAATAAAATCAATGCTCGATCTCATGGTCAAATTTATTCTAAGACCTTACTTTATCTTATTATCCTTTATAATGTCTTTATAGACATCTAACTATTTTATATGCTGACTTCGGTTTTATTTTTCATTTTCATCACCACACATGCTAGACTATCACACTTGTAGTTTAATGTGCGTATATCACACCATTTTATTATACCACTTTGGTTTCAAAAATGCATATTCAACACATTGTTTACATGTTTAATTTTCCTTCATAAATCAAAAATTACCCTTTTCGATTTCTTTCTATTATTATTCTTGTATTATCATCTTTTCATACTTAGATATCCAATATTAGCTATTAGTTAGACACTTTGTATACAAAAGTTTAGAAAACACTATTACTCTTAGGTATTTTATCGAGCACGTTATGTGCACACATTAACTTATCTCAACTCTTGATCTTAAATGGTTAATTACACATAGAATATGATAACACATATCTATACTCATTACATATGTCAAAACATATTTTTAATCATCTAAATATATCATCACCCAAAATCTTAATTCAAACATAATTATAAAACTCATCTTCACAATTTCTTTAACAAAACGTTGTTTTCGTTTTTAACATAACTCGTTCGTTACATGTCCGTTTTTGTTCCTTCTTATATAGAATTAACCCTTTCTTAGTGTACTACATCCTCATCTAGGCCTTAAAGTCAGACCCTTATCCATCTAAACCAGATTCTGTAATTCATCAACTAGTCTAGAAAATTTCATTTTCTGGACATCCTTACTAAACAATTTATTTCGGACATGATCCGGTCCATAAATGGCTCAATCACGCGTGTCTAGCTAGTAAACTTCCATATCTACAACTTTGCAGTTTTAAGTTTCTTCAGATTCAAAACACACGAATTTATATGAATTTTTCAAAGTCAGAAACCGTAACAGTTTTAATTTTCTGGACATATTATTTTCCCTTTGGACCAGCCTTACTAAAACAGACATTGCAAGAAATCTACAAAGAGTTTTCATGTGATTCCACTTTCAGAATATAGCTTACTTCCATATCTTCGATTTGATATAAGTTTCACTTTCTAACTCATTATACCCAAAGAGGTATGAATTTCATAAGATATGTCCACAATTACTAAAAACCTACGAATTTTGTTCTTCAAATTTTCTTTCTATTTCATTTTCTTTCTTGAATCCTCTTGTTTGATTCTTGATAATCCAAGATTAAACCAATACAAACAGATTAAACATGATCTACTACCCTAGAACATAAATCTTCCTAAAAAAATCAAGGATTAAATAAGAGTTTAGAAGTTACCTTCTTCTAGTTTTTTTTTTCTTCTTCTTCTAGCTCATCTCAATTCCTCTATTTCTCTCTATCTCTCTCAATTTCTCAATACAACTTCTACATAACAATTATCTACATTATGAAGAACATAAAAATATAATTAAAACAAGGAATTTAGATTATAACTTTATTAGTATGAATTTAAGAGAGAGATGAAGATGATGATGATGATGGGACTTGTTTTGTCTTCTCAAAGCTTTCCCTTCTTCTTCTTTTTCTTCCTCTTCTTCTTCTCCTACAACTCTCTCTAACTCACTTCTTCTTTCTTTGGTTTGTTTTCTAAAACTAACATACTAACTTGTAGTATATACATATAATATCTGAGATCTTAGTAATATATAATATATGTAACTCCTAGTAATTATTAGATATACTAATTACTAGTTAATACATAGGTTACACCAATTTGAACTTGAAAAGCCTAAGACCATGTTTGGCAAATACTCATTATTTTAATTAATGAATAGCTTAACATCAATCAATTTCATCAAATTGTCACATAATTATATTTACTTGTAAATTATATTTTTTTTTTTTGTGTAACAATCATCACATAACTCATCTAATTTAATTATCTCAATTAAATTATAACTATAACATAAAATTATTATATTAATTAAATTAAATACTAAATATTCATTTAATTAATGCTTTACTTAATTACATTACTCTATAATTAAAACAAAATTTATTTATTTAACTCAATAAATAATTCAATTAAATATTTATATATATTAAAATTAATATATAACATTCTCTTCACATCAATTCACATATTCTACAATATATGACATACACATACTCACACCCAACATATCTCATAAATAATATTTTTATTTATAAAATTCTCATTTATAATTTCTAAAAATCTAGGATGTCACATAGCTAAACGAATGAAAAGTACACAACAGTACTTTTCGTGGTTTTTATTTCATCCGATTTTTGCACGTTTTTCGAGGAAAAACTTTTATCGACTTACTTAACTTTTCACGATATATTATTGTCAAATCTTTCGACGGAATGTCATTTCGACATACCCAACTCTCGGAAAGGCTTAGGTTATTCAAACCCTAACCCTTAGGTTTTGTCGGTTGAATAGTGCATATTTCGTCTTTTTCCCTGGAAATATTTTCGTTCCCAGATAAATTTTATTTTCGTTTTGAAAATTCTTACTCGTTCAGTCTAACTCGTAGCCAGAATCCTCCCGATTAATAATCATTCTAGGTTATAGAACGACTAATGAACACATAGCACATAATATTATTAATAAAAATTCATTTTATTAACAACTAATTCTTTAAACTTAAATTCTTGACAATCCGATTTTCCGGGTTGTCACAGATCCGGCAAGGATAAAGGGAAGGCGAAGGCGAACCCTTAGATTACGTTTGTAATAATATAGTTTTGTAAGGCATAATATTGATATTATGACAAAGACAATGTATTGGTTGTAAAGAACCTGGGGAATATAAATATTCTTTTGATATATATATAAGACATATCCGTTCTTTTGAGGCATTTCAATTGAATATTTATATGAACTGTAGCACCGTGTAGCACCATCTGTTGGGTTGAAAGATACCCGGATTTGGGAGCGTCACATTAACCATAAGTATATCTGAATGAAACAACTCTTAGTAGAGTTAAGTAAAAACAAACTTGCATGAACCGTTGATTATCGCTACGCAATTTATAACATTTTATCCGAAGACCTAATATTAGTAATATAGATCTCCAATATTAGAATAATAACATCACAATATAATACTATTATATATATAGATTTACATAGAATAACCTAAACACATAACACATAACCCTATCAGTCTATAACACACATAAGACTCGGTATCAAGTCAAACTATTGCGAAATTGAGTTGAACCCGACACAAATCGACGACATCCGATTGGTCTAGTGGGACTTTTATCGAGTCTAAGTTCAATTAAACTCGGCCTAACACTTAAACAATTACCTCAGATAATTTATTAATAGTTGAACTATTTTTTGTAAGCTCGTAATAATTTTTAAATAATTATTATTATTTATCATGAATTTTCAATCATTAATATCGTATTTAAATGAATTAAATACCACATAATTCTTTTATCATTAATATTGATTTAATATCAAATATTTATGAAAATCATCACATAATATTATAATATATTTATAATATCACAAAGTATTTTTAATACTTTAAAATCACCTTTATATGATTTTTAAACAATTAAATTCATTATCCGATAATTGCTTTTAATATTAAAATATTCATATTTTCATGACAAAATATCAAAAGTTATATTTTATAACTTCAAAATATTTTATATCACTTAAATAATTTTTATATGATTTTTAAATCATTAAATCTATTTTTCCACAATTTATTTAATATATTTATTAAATAAACTAATTACCATTAATATTGATTAATTAATGAAATTCATCCTAAAATATTAAAAGTCACTTAAAATAACTTAAAATATTTTATTATACCAAAATATTATTTTTCATGATTTTTCATGTATTAAAATCATTTTTAAATAATTTATTTAATATTATATTTAAATAAATTAAATACTATTTTTTATTCCAAAAATATTAAATATTTATGAAATATACTCTAAATAATTAAAATTATTTTTAGGACTTTAAAATAATTTTTTGAAATTTATTATATATTTTTAATAATTAAAACTATTTAATTGATTTATTTAATTAAAATAATTATTTTTCGTAATTAAGTGTCGTCATTTGAAGGGCCTATAGCGTAGCTAAACTGTCATTATAGGTGTTTTTTGGGTATTCTTGAGAAACCCGAATTTCTTGTCAGTGGCCAAGGTACCTAGTTTGATCGATTCTAGATTCGTGGTTTGATAGCTTCTGAGTTTGTAATTTTGTTAGTATTGTAGTATTCATGTAACACTACAACCTCGATTCAATTCTATGCCCAAACCACAACATAACAATAAACTATAAGCCTCACAAAGTCATATTGAGTACATTGTTCTTCATTTACGGGTTTTCGAAATGAAGAACGATCATCTTCTTCCTTGACGCAACCGTAAGTTGGATTACATGCTTTCTCAGTGTTATCTAAATGGTCTATCTTGTAGTCCTGATACCAGGGAACAATTCTGTAACAACATAACATCATATAAGTATCACCCTAAGAAGATTCAGGTTGGTCAAAGTAAGGGTTCGGAAACAGTCCTTGAAGATCTGGGTTTTTCCAGAATCTTCATCCGGTCAGTTTGTCAATGGTCGTTTGACCACCTATATCTATGATTCAATTATGTATCTGGTTGTTCTAAGAGCATGATTGGGTAGTCCTTATATCATATTACAGCATCAGAACAACAAATCGTTTAAAACATCAAACACATGCAAGATCAGAGGCCTTGAAAGTGCTTGTCAGACTCTTTTAGAAATTTCAGGGCTGCCCAAAAATCATTTTCGTAATCGGTCAACTAGGTTTGACCGTTCATTTCTTGAGATTTAAATATGATCTAAACCTAATTTCACTCTCAGATCGTAGTCCATATGTCGTACTACATATCTATAACATAAAACACACAAAACCACTAACATATAAAGATCTAGAGGCCCTGACATTAGGTTGTCAGGCCTTATATTACCACTTTTCCAGATTTTCATAAACTTCAATTCCGAGCATCTAAATGATATGGATCCAAGTTTAGCATCCCAGGTCATCAAATGAAGCCATCTAACATAACTTTAAACATCTAAACACAAAGATTAACATGAATCATAAGGATTTCTAAGTGTAGGGTTTATACCTCAATCATGCTTGATCTTTGATTCTGATCTATGGATCTGTTTTTGTTAAGCTATGGCATGATAATGACTTATCTCATCCCTCTATATCAGTCTCACTCCCGAATTTTTAGAGAGAGAAGGGTTAGGAGAAAAATGAAATGTCAAGTGGCCTTTCTCTCTCTCTTAATCTATATAATTGATTGGATTCAATGAATTTGATAGCAACTTGTGGCTGATTTTTGGACACATATCTAGGGCTAGGGCTAGGGCTAGTCACCAACCCAAAATCATGGCAATATTTGCAAGCTACCAATTAAAGAATGTGACATAAGGGTAAAATGGTCATTTCCATACAATTTTAATTCTACACTTGTCTTTTGATGCAAAACCCTTAGGGTTTAGGGTTTGAACCCTTTAGGGTTTAGGGTTTGAGCCCTTAGAGTTTAGGGTTTGAACCCTTAGGTTTTAGAAATAATTTCTAGAATTTCCAAATTAGGTTTTCAAAAATAGAAAATTAATATTTATAAATTAGAATTAGAATTTTCTAATTATATTAAAATTTCGTAATCATAATTGAAATCTTGCTAATTAGGATTAGTATTTCCTAATTAAAATTTGCTAAATTATCAATTAGGTTTCATAATCGTGTAGTAGGATTTACAACCCAAAAATTAGGGTTTCTAATAGAAAAATAATTTTTCTTATTTAGAAATTAGAATTTCGTAATTAGATTAGGGTTTTCTAATTACTAATAACTTGAAAATTAGGATTAATATTTCCTAATTAACATTAAAATTATTGAACTAACAATCAGGCTTTCCCTAATTACAAATTAGGGTTCCTAAACCAGAAATTAGGGTTTCAAATTTTGAAATTAGGGTTTTCTAACCAATTTGTTAAGATTAACCCTAATTAATCTTGTAATTATTTACACTTACGCCATTAAGTTCCCAATTTAGGGTTTCATACACCGAATTAGGGTTTCAGATTTTCGGAACTGAAGTTAGGGTTTTCAGAATCGGTTTCTAGGGTTTCTTGTTAATCGCTAGGGTTTTCTAACTGAACATTGACGTTCTTAACATATACTTAAGGCTTGTTACAAATATCGTTTATCTGGTCAACCCTTGACCCTTAACCACATACTGTACACATATAATATCATAATCACAGAACATATTCACGTATACACTAAATCCTGAATAATTCACCTAAATCCTTCATAGAATTTTGAAATCCTCAAAATTCATTCTTAAAAATATCAAACGCATACACTTATTTTCTGTCTAGGTTCTAATTTTGAAATCTAAATAAATCAATTATGATTTTTAAAAATTTCTAAATTCTCGGGTTGTCACAAACATAGACTCACAATAATTCCAACTGATTTAATTATATCATATCAAATAATATGAGTTACTGTGCAATAACTATTGTGACACTTATTGACATAAATACTGAGTGACTTCTTACGTAATTTAGAATCAATAATATGAATCACTGTGTAATAACTACTGTGATAATTATTGAATGAAATACATAGTGACTTCTTACGTAAGAATCAAATCAATACCTTACTATAAAAAATTTAAATTCTATTAAAAGTAGGGATCAACACTAGATCATATTTATGTCAAATAACATATAAACCAACTATTAATTCATTCAAGTTATCTTTATTTATCTCATAAAATTATTATTCAATTTCCAAAACTTTAGAAATGAATAAAACTTGAGAAATCTAAAACCTCATATATGATGATCCACTATTCTGGTATTATCACCATTTTTACTTTAACAAAAAATATTATTTTTGTTTTTATCATAACTCATTCATTACTTGTGCGTTCACATCCCGACACCTCATGAGCTTACTAACATCTCTAAAATATTAAAAAATAGTATTCTGAACTTTTTAAACAATTTTCATATTTTTCAGATTATTCAACAATTTTCAATAATTATTTCTATTTATAAAAACTATCATTTAATAGCTTCAAAATAGAAATACTAACTTCACATACTTATATATCTTTAAAACATCATCAATATTAATCTTATATTATAATAATATTTTTCAATAAAATTCATAATTTTGCACCATTCATAGAACTTCTAGCTATGAATTTCCACTATTTTAAACTAAGCACAAATAACTTTAAAATACAATAAATATTTATGTTATTCAAAAAATTTCCAAAACTGCCCAGAAATTATAAAACAATATTATACCATTTTTCACCAAGTTTCATAATTTTTTATCATTCATAGAATTTTCTATGAATTTCTTCTATTTTCAAACTAACCATAAATGGTTTAAAAATACAATAATTACTTCTACTTTTCAATCATTCATCAAACATTTACAGAAATTCTATGGTGATATTATAAGCATTTTGTAAAAATATTTCAACCCAAATAATTTTTCTGATAATTTAATTATAAATACCAATATTCAGAAACTTCAATAATTCATAATAATTAGGCCTTTTATTAGAAAATTACAGATCTTCTAACCTTTCCATTTAAAATTTAATTCTCTACAACTTTGTAGAAGAAAGTTTTTTCAAATTCTTAATCTAACATAGAGAGAAGGCTTACCGAAAAATTCTGCTACAAATATTTCTGGATCAATCACCTCCTTAAATTCATAAAAAATCATACGTTAATCTTTAACGGTTTAGAATTTGTGGACATATACTCAACTTATATATTTATAACATATCTGAAAATTAAAACGATCTAACGGTCGGATTAAAAATTATAACCCATGCAATAAGGCTTAAGAACACTGATTTTTCAGATTCTTAGTCCTTCGTACCAGTTTCACTAAAACTGTCATCACGAAAAATCCACAAAGAATTTTAGGGTGATTCGAATTTCTACAGTTAGCTTACTTCCCGGGCTTTCTTTTGATATATGTCTCATTTCCTCAAGCATTATACACAAAGAGTTATGGATTTTACAAAATCAAGTAGTAAACTAGTTTTTATGAAAATTTCCAGATTTTGATTTTCATTTGATTTCTTGATTTCTCTCGTTTGATCATTGTTTATATAAGTTTAAATCATCTAAAACAAGTATAAACAAAGTCTCTTCATATAAAATTTATGAAAACTCAAATCTGAAAATAAAATAAGAAATTTTAAAATTACCTCTTCATCAAAATCTTTTTCTTTCCTTCTTATTTATTCTTCTTCCTCTTCTTCATCTCCCCCCCCCCTCTCTCTCTCTATCTCTTTTTCTCTTTTATTCTGCTAATAATTTTTGCTACGGGAGGGAGTATGAGGATGATTCCCTTTTCTTTTTTTTCATTTCCCTCTTTTCCTTCCTATCTCCCTCTTTTCTCGTTCTTTTTCTTTCTTTTTTCTCTTTTCCTTTTTCCTTGTCCCCCATTTGTCTCCCCCCTCAATTCCCTCTTCCACAAATCAGCACTTAATTAGCCGCCTCCCCTTTCTAGAAGATTTAATACCCCTCTTTATTTGCTCATTTATCCGATTAATTGCTCATTTAACCATTTATCAATTTAACATTTTACAATTTTAAAAATAATAGTCATAAATTAAATTAGACTTTTATTTTATAAAAGTCGGTGTTTTACACGCGGACTACCGCATGCATGGTGAATGACCCTTCATATTCATTTTTTATTAAATTGTGGGAATGATTTGTCTACGTGGATTACCGCATGACAGGTAAAAATCCATTTGTAGTTTCGTATATTCTATTATACTCGTATGAGACATCATTTCTTTTGTACTCGTCAGGGAATATCGTTTTCTTTTGTATTTTCCTTTTATGAGTACTATTCACGAGTTACTGTTCAAGAGTTACTATTTACGGGTTACTATTCACCCAGTTACTATTCACTTGAATATTATTCACTCGGGTATTCGGGACACTTTTCGTGCCGGAGAACTATTCACGAGTTACTATTCATGGGTTACTATTCACCTGGTTATTATTTACTAGAATATTATTCACTCGGGTATTTGGGGCACTTTTCATGCCGGGGTACTATTCACGAGGTACTATTCCCGAAGTACTATTCACATGGTACTATTCACCCGAAAAATATATTTTTTTTCTGTCCAAATTATTTTTGATACATGAATATTATTCTTGAATTTTACTCCACAAAGCAGTATCATGTTGACAATTTGGATATGTAACGCCCCGAAATTTGGTCTACTTTCAGACCCGGACTCCGTGCGTCACGATCCCATCTCCTTCCAAACACACATCATTATATAGCTAAATATAATGACATACATTCTCAAATCCCAGGTTCTCGAAACCTTATAATCTCTTTCATTACAAATAATGATAATTACATTATTCTTTTCATCTTACACGAGTGACTTTCATCCGCCACCAAGGATACATAACTGTTCATTAAACTAATCTATAGTTTAATTCTATCATTCTATATTACAAGTCTTCACTTTCTCTTCACGCACATTCATATACTGAATGACACTTCGTCTGGATACCGCTCAGATTGATCTTTACGGGATCCTTATGTTTTTTCTAACATCGTACGCTGAAAATGTTTTTAATTTAAAGCAAGTGTGAGCATTTTAATGGCCCAGCAAGTCATAACAGTTTGAACAAACAAGTTCAAGAGTTTAAACATTCTTCAGAACTTCGATAACCGAACAAAGGTTATGAAGCAGCTTGAATAATAGGAATAGTCTCGATGCCTATCATCTTAAAACCATATTCACTTTCACTTTGAAATACTTTCATTCATCTACCTTTTTCATACACATCCTGTCGGCTAGAATCATTAGCGCGAACTTAACAATAACGGTTTATGTATAAACCGAACATACTTATTGGGTAAAATCAATACACGCAAAACACGCAAGTGTACGTGGTCAACAAGTAATATAGTAGTGAATAAATTATCGTTCCCACGAAGACAAATTAGCAAGAATTTTAACTTCACAATTATCAATTTTCTATTAACCCTAATTTTATTAAACTATTCAATTCAATGGTTTTAAATTATAAAAACTAAATTAATAAATAAATAAACTATCACAAAACAACCGCTAATATCAAAATCCGAAATTTCTAACAATTAATGGAGAATTAGACTTATGATTTCACCCTGAGCCTCACTCTGATTTTCAAACCCTTATTCCAACTCAATTTAATATCCCAATTTATTAATCAAGAACATGAATGTAGTACTAGCCACCTCTCGATGCACTAATACCGTATTAAAGTCAATCCACAATTAAGATAGAAATCTGTTAAACACCTAAATCAACCAACTCACTATATCTCTATGTGAACTGCAATTAAAGAAGGTTTAAGCTTAAGTTCTCTATTCGATTACATATGATGTTAAGTATATCTCTACCTTAACAATAATCAAAAATCTGCTATTGAAAAAATTCATGACACATGCTATATTAACTAGGTCTAGATTCGAATCTCCTCTCTCGATTCCATTCAAATCCACAAGGAATTCTTGATCACGCAATTCATAAGTTCACGCTCGAATTAACATACTGAAAATATATTATTGAATTGGAAATCAAAGCTATAGAATCATCGTCTCGCCCAAAGATCTATCACAAGTCTAATAAGCGAATTAATTCATAACGAATGAATTAAAAACTAAATAATATACTGAAAACATCCTTTCAATCGCAAATGAAACTAAAGGGGAAGAAGAATAATGAAAACCCTTCACGTAGCCTTGATTTTCAACTGTCACGACACTCTCTGAAAATTACTCCTCCAAAGCTTGCACTTGAATCCTGGAATTTGTTCTTGAATTACCCTCCTTGCCTTCTATGATTGTTGTTTTTTCAAAGTAATATCAAGCTCTCCTTTATGTTCCAGCCGAAACCTGCTATTATAGAGTCCAGGCGCCTAACAAAGTCCCAAAAACCATGCACCAGCAGACATCAAAATCAAACAAGAGACTGCAGGAAACGGGACCCCGCTAGAAGAAATGTACTGATTAAAAAGGTCACCCCGACTGCCTAGGCTCTCGACGGATTTTCCGTTTTCATGAGTTTTTCCACTTTTGCTCCAAAACTCCGACACAAAACGAGTGAAAACGAACACAAAACACGAAGATAACTATGAATTTAAACTTGAAATGAATATTGATTCGTGTATATAAAATCCACTTATCAAAATCCCCCAAACTTAAACCGTGCTAGTCCTTGAGCACAAAACAAACTACATGCTATGTAATGCAATGAAATGAAATAAATAAAATCTAAATGCCTAAAAATCCAACAATATCGCAGAAACTAAATTACCCATCGGCCTCAGAAAAAACAAGCAACTTTACAATACGAATTACCAAAACCAATCTACACTTTCGTATTAATTCTCAAATCTTGAACAATTATCACTGGTATAGCGTGCGTGTGTGATCAACATCTAAGATAACTAATACAGACCCAAATTCAATACATAAGCAACTTCTTAGAAGGAATCGTATAGTGCAAACTTAAAAATTCCAAAGATAGGCACAACTCAACTAAAATTAAACAATACCAAATTCAAAGGTACATGCAGGATACTTATACTTTCTTTTTTTTTTCCTTTTTTTTTATACGGGGGGCTTTTTGCTCTTTTCCCGTCATTATTCCCTTTTTTTTTAGATAGACGGTTGGTGAGTGCATTTTACGCTACATCTCACGCTTGTGTTTATGGGGAGTGTTTCTCCTCAACCCACCACAAGACTCAACATGTTTCACTTTTTTTTTCAAAGCTTATATACCCCACATATACTCTCCCAAACTTAGGTTCTTGCCTAATTCAAGACTTCACTGCCTATCCTTGTCATTTTCTGGTTCACCCTAGCATTATCCTTTAGAAACTATTTATGTATCAATTTGAACTGACCGGTCAACAAAGATGTTATTAGTGCTAACCTTTTTATAACAGTTTCAAACAAATTCAAGAGTCGATTCATTTTAGAAATTGTATCACAGTTCTAATAATCAATACTATATTGGTTAACTTGTTCACAATCTCATCATTGGCCCACAAAGAACATGAAAATGCGACACCGTTGGACATACGCAAACACAATATTTAACTCATTTTTTTTAACTGAAAATAATGGAACTGACAATAATGCAAAATCCTAGACTACTATGCAAATGCCTAATCTATTATGCAAAACTAGATATGAAAACAAAAATAACAAAAATGCATGCAACTACACAACTAAATCCCCCAAACTTAAGAAACACAATGCCCTCATTGGATAAAAATAAAATTAAGTGCATGAGGACTTCCCTGGAATCGTCTAAGTCTGGGGAGGTGGTTGGTGCTCTTCTTCATCGGAATCACTTGGAGGAAATTGAAGTAGTGGTCCGAGTTGTTGATATGGATAGTGAGCCGCCGGATTTAAACTTTGGAGTGATGTGTTGAGTGAGGCAAAAGATGCGTTCATGGCATCAAACATGTGATCTTGTCGCATCGCCAATCACCGCATTTCCCGACGTGCTGCCCTATTATGTGCATTCATCTGATTTTGGAACTCAAGGAACTGAGGACTAGATATTGCCTCGGTCTGCGGTACCTGCTTGGTTCCTTGATCTCCCATAGCTTCATCCTCATCCTTCGAGGTATCCTCTGCATCAACTGATAGTAAGCATTAATGGCATCGTCACTGAACGGAACCATGCGACCCCGCACAAACGCTTTGAAAGGAGCTTTGTCTTCGGCATTTACATAAAATTCCTTGACAATGTTGACAACGGCAGGTATCGGATGTCTAGTTAAGTGAAGCCACCCCTTTTGATAAATTTGAGACATCATCTCCCCATCATTACCCTCGGGGGCCAATCCCCGCTCTGGCGTAAGTGCCTTGGTTAGCATGTACTCATATAGATCGGCGGCGGCGGCACTCACAAATTTTCGACGATCATAGGTTCGTGTCTATTGAGCGGAGCTTGAACTCTCCCCCCGTTGGCATTTGGATGTCGGTTGAGAAGCCATTGATTTTCGAATGTTCGCACACACTACCTTCCATTTACACTTGGTTCACTCACTTTGTCAAACACTTGGTGTGCACAGTCCGTTCTTACCCCAAACTTAGGTTGTTTCTATGGAATTTAGTGGAGAAAAGAAGAAAACCCAATAGAAGTGTACTTACTCTAAAGTGCGCTATGTGTTTCCCAATTTCTGGACGAATTAAAATTTAGTGGTGATGAATATTGGAGGTATGTTGTAGGGTTTATATAGAAGTGATGAATGGGAGAGGAAGTGGTGTACTTGAATGTGTGAAGTAATGGAAATCGTGGGGTGGCAAGTGGGTGCGATGGATTTAGGTAGTGGGTAGGAGGAAGTTGGTATCGTGGGTAGCAAGTGTTCTTGTTATGGAGGCTAGGTAGTGTGTTTGAGGGAGAATGAGAGAAAGAGATGCGTGTATGGGTGTATGGGATTGATATAAAAGGCAGCATGTGTAACGGTTTTGTCTGCCCATGATTTGGGACCCCCGCCCCGGCGGGGGGTGCTAAGCCAAAAACGCCCGCCCCGGCGGGCATGCCCACTGTAATAAGCTTTTTGGTCCAAAATTTTGTGATGCAAAATTCTCCGATTTTCCTCCCTTTCTTGCCCATTATTGTTCTTACGCACCTTAAAACCCTCATGCACCCACAAACAAGCAAGATGTTTGATTAATGACGACTTGGAGTGTCATTGAGAGTTTTAACAAAACTTTTACTTGTTAAGACCTACCTAATGCTTAATAAAACTACATCCTAACAATTAAATATTTAACTACAAAAAATAATGAAATGTTGGGTTGCCTCCCAAATAGCGCTTGATTTTAAGTCGTTCAGCCTGACTACTCCCTGTTTTACTATGTATCGGCGATGGTAATGTCGTCGGCGTCCCAGTTCGACTCGCCACCCCAGTAAGGCTTTATCCGTTGACCATTGACCTTGAACGTCTCTAATGGATTACGACTGTAGAGTTCAACGGCGCCATGAGGAAATACTAGTTTTATAGTGAATGGTCCCGGCCATCTCGACTTAAGCTTTCCTAGGAACAATCGCAACTGTGAGTTGAACAAGAGGACAGATTGACCTGGATCGAATGTTCGATGCATAATTTTCTAGTCGTTCCATCTTTTAACCTTTTCTTTGTATAGCTTGGCGTTCTCGTAGGCTTGGAGTCAGAATTCGTCGAGCTCATTTAGTTGGAGTAGCCTCTTTTCTCCTACAGCGGCTTGATCAAAATTCAATTTCTGTATGGCCTAGTAGGCCTTGTGCTATAGCTCCACCGGTAAGTGACATGCTTTTCTGTACAAGAGTTGATATGGTGACATCCCGATTGGTGTTTTGTATGCAGTCTGGTACGCCCATAATGCGTCATCCAACTGAAGTGACCAATCTTTCCGACTCGGATTGCCGACTTTCTCTAATATCTTCTTAACTTCTCTGTTTCAGACATCAGCCTGTCCATTTGTTTGAGGATGATATGCTGTAGCTACCTTGTGGTTGACCCCATACTTAGCCAACAGAGATGTAAAAGATTTATTGCAGAAGTGACTACCTTCATCACTGATTATTGCTCTTGGCGTGCCAAACCTCGTGAAAATGCTTTTCTGTAGGAACTTGAGGACCACCTTGGCATCGTTAGATGGTAGTGCTGCAGCTTCAACCCATTTCGAGACGTAATCCACCGCGAGTAGAATATACAGATTGCTCGAAGATGAAGGGAATGGCCCCATAAAATCGATGCCCCACACATCAAAGATTTCCACTTCAAGAATTATTTGTAGGGGCATCTCATTCCGTTTAGATATGTTTCCCACCCTTTGGCATCTATCACATGTTTTCACAAATTGGTGGGCGTCTTTGAACAATGTCGGCCAATAAAACCCGGCTTGGAGCACTTTTGCCGCGGTGCGCTCACTCCCATAATGTCCCCAATATGCCGATGAGTGGCATTCTTGCAGTATGTTGTGCACTTCGCTGTAGGGGATACACCTTCTAATCATCTTGTCGGCGAACTGTTTGAATAAGTAAGGCTCGTCCCACATGTACCACTTGACGTCATGAAGAAACTTCTTTTTCTGTTGTCTTGTAAGATCAGGGGGAAGCATGTTGCTCACCAGATAATTTGCGAAGTCAACATACCAAGGAAATTCAGCATTTAACCCAAATAATTGCTCATCCGGGAATGACTCATTAATTGCGCATCTATCTTCATCCCTTTTCTCCCGATTTTCCAGCCTTGATAAATGGTCGGCAACTTGATTCTCCGTCCCCTTTCTATCTTTAATTTCTAAGTCGAACTCTTGAAGTAGGAGAATCCATCGGATAAGGTATGGCTTAGCATCTTTTTTCGCTATTAGGTACCTAATCGCCAAATGATCCGTGTATACTATCACCTTGGTCCCGATCAAGTATGCCCGGAATTTGTCGAACGCGTACACCACTGCAAGCAACTCTTTTTCCGTTGTAGTGTAATTCATTTGAGTCTCTGTGAGTGTTTTGCTTGCATAGTATATGACGTGAAACACCTTGTCTTGTCTTTGTCCCAAAACAGTCCCAACTGCATAGTCGCTCGCATCACACATAAGCTCGAATGGCATTTTCCAGTCCGGTGCGACTATCACGGGGGCTGTAGTTAATTTCTTCTTCAATAGGTCAAATGCTAACTTGCATTCCGCAGTAAAGTTGAAAGTAGCATCCTTCTCTAAAAGACTGCACAGAGGTTTTGAAATCTTAGAGAAGTCTTTTATGAACCTCCTGTAGAACCCAGCATGCCCCAGAAAACCTCTAATACCCTTAACTGAACTCGGTGGAGGTAGTTTCTCGATCGTATCCAGCTTTGCTTTGTCCACCTCCAATCCTTGAGCCGACACCTTATGGCCCAAAATTATGCCCTCTTCAACCATGAAGTGTCATTTTTCCCAATTGAGTATGAGGTTTGTATCCTTACATCGCTGCAAAACAATGACCAGATTCTGTAGGCAAGTATCAAAATTGTCTCCAAAAACTGAGAAATTGTCCTTGAAGACTTCAACATTCTTTTCCACCATATCTGAAAAAATAGCCATCATACACCGTTGGAAAGTTGCTGGTGCGTTGCATAGCCCGAATGACATCCTCCTTAATGCAAATGTGCCGTAAGGGCATGTAAATGTTGTCTTTTCTTTATCCTCAAGAGTGATGGCGATATGATTATAGCCCGAGTATCCATCCAATAAATAGTAAAACTCATGTCCCGCTAACCTGTCTAACATTTGATCGATAAATGGTAGCGGGAAATGATCTTTTCGGGTTGCCTTATTCAATCTCCTATAATCAATGCAGACCCTCCAACCTGTCACTGTCCTTGTTGGAATTAACTCATTGTCCTCATTATGTATCACCGTCATTCCCCCTTTCTTAGGAACATAATGAACCGGACGGACTAACCCATTTACTGTTGGAAATTGGATATATGATACCGACATCCAATAATTTTAGAATTTCCTTCTTGACCACTTCCTTCATGATTGGGTTAAGTCGCCGTTGATGCTCCACCGATGGTCTTGCATCATCCTCCATCAGAATCTTGTGCATGCAAAATGATGGGCTAATTCCCTTTATATCTACAATCGTCCATCCAATCGCTGATTTGTGATCCCAAGGCACCCTCAGCAACTTTTCTTCCTGCAATTCGTTAAGTGCAGCAGAAATAATTACAGGTAAAGAATTTGAATTCCCTAAATACGCATACCTGAGATGTTTAGGGAGTGGCTTAAGTTCCAATGTTGGTGGATCCTCTAATGATGGTTTCAATTTTTTTGCAGCTGTCTCCTCAGTGTGCAGAGGTTCAAACGGTGCTCTGAATCGGCTAACTCGTGGCAACGAGTCTAGCATCTATAATAAGTCCACAAATTCTGGGTTGCCTTTTTCTTCATCCCCCAATAAAGTTGTTTCTAACGGATCGTTAATCAAACTCTTGCTCCCATCTTCGCTGGTAATTTGCTCAATTAAATCCATTCAAAAATACTCTTCCTCATCCGTAGGGTATTTCATGGCCTTAAACACATTGAATTTTATTTCTTGATCTTGGACTCTCATAGTAAGTTCTCCTTTTTGCACGTCTATGAGTGTCCTTCCCGTAGCCAAGAAAGGTCTCCCTAGGGTGATCGGGATGTTCTTATCTTCATCGAAATCCAGAATGATAAAGTCCGCAGAGAATATAAACTTATCCACTTTAACCAGAATGTCTTCTACAATGCCTCTTGGATATGTGACTGACCTATCCGCCAACTGCAACGAAATATTTGTAGGCTTTGGCGCGGGCAAACCCAATTCTGAGTATACTGACAATGGCATCAGGTTTATACTCGCCCCCAAATCACATAAACATTTGTTAAACAACATTTTCCCAATCGTGCACGGGATAATAAAGCTCCCTGGGTCTTTGAGTTTTGGTGGTAGCTTCTTCTGTAACACTGCACTACACTCCTCTGTTAGTGTCACCGTTTCGAATTCTTCCCATTTCTTTTTCCTCAACAAAATTCCTTTCATAAACTTCGTATAACTGGGAATTTTCACCAGGGCCTCTGCGAATGGGATGCTAATCTGGAGTTTCTTGAACACGTTTAAAAACTTTGCGAACTGCTTATCTGATTTCTATTTTTAGACCCTCTGCTGAAATGGCGGTGGAGGAAAAACAATCGGCTCATTGTTTAACTTTATTTCCTCATTTTTGTTACCCTCCACCACGTTACTGTAATCAACTTTTTCCTCCGCTGTTGCTGAATTTTCTGCACTATTACCCCCGTGATGTTTTCCACTTCTCAACATAACTGCTTGACATTGCTCATGATTAACCTTCGAATTTCTCTCGGTGTCGCTAGGTAATGTTCTTTGTGGTATATTATTCAATGCCAACGCAATTTGACCTATCTGATTCTCTATATTTTTGATAGCCATAGCTTGATTCTTCATAGCCAAATCGTTGCTAGTCATGTATTTTGCCAACATTTCCTCCACATCGGATTTCCTTTCCTGCTGTTGAACCAGTTGTTGGTGACTCTGAAAACCAGGGGGATATGATGGTCGTGGAGCTTGAGTTTGCTGGTTAATGCTCAATGAGAGGTTTGGGTGGTTCCTATTCCCCTGGTTGTAGGTGTTTTGGTATGTATTTTGCGGAATTCTATAGTAGTTGCCTATGAACTGAACGGATGCTGGATTTATTGCGCACTAATATGTAGGATGATCACCTGCACACAATTCACATACTACCGCAACCCGCTGAATTTGAGCCCCTGTCATAGTATCAAACTTCTTGGACAGTGTAGAAATCTGTGCTTGTATAGCTGTCACCCCATCTAATTCCAAAATCGGTACCCGCCTTTGCTGTGTCATTCTTCTTTGTGTAATTCGGTAGTTATTTGCTTGAAACATGATTTCGATCAAATTATAGGCTTCCTCGTAACTCTTAGCCATGAATGCACCGCCCGATGCCGCATCAATACTGGTTCTGACATTCCCATTTAGTCCGTTGTAAAAGGTGTTTAGTTGCAGCCATTTGGGCAATCCATGATGTGGGCATTTTCTAAGTAATTCCTTGTAACGCTCCCATGCCTTATATAGCGACTCCCCATTCTGCTGCTCAAACATCGTTATGTCATTCCTCATTTTAGCAGTCTTCGCTGGTGGTAAAAATTTGGCCAGAATTTTTTGAGCCAAGTCTTCCCATGTAGTAATCGACCCCGATGGCAGAGAATGTAACCAACTCTTCTCATTATCCCGTAAAAATGAACGGGAACAAGCGAAGTCTCACTGCCTCATCCGACACCCCATTGTACTTGAACGTGTCGCACATTTCCAGAAAATTGATTAAATGCTCATTCGGATCGTCGTTTGCCATTCCCCCAAACTGACATGAGTTCTGCATCATCTGAATGGTTCCATGCTTGATTTCAAAAGTATTTGCAGCTATTGCAGGCCTAGTGATGCTCGACTGCAGATCAGTCACCTTAGGTGTTGCAAAATCCCTCAACGCTTTCTGGTCTTCGGCAGCCATAGATTCTTCCTTATCAGAATTTTTGAATTCGTTCTTTGTTTCCTCGATCCACTTACTTAACCTCTGAAATCTTCTTTCAATGTCGTCCTCAAAAGGAAGCAAGTCTGGGTTTTTGGATCACGTTTGCATAAACAAATGTCAAAAACCTGAAATAGGAATAACAAAAACAAAAAAAAATGTTTAAGTAAAACTGGACTAATTAAACTGATATCGTTAAAATATAGGCTAAATTGTCCCCGGCAACGGCGCCAAAAACTTGTTGGGTAAAATCAATACACGCAAAACACGCAAGTGTACATGGTCAACAAGTAATATAGTAGTGAATAAAGTATCGTTCCCACGAAGACAAATTAGCAAGAATTTTAACTTCACAATTATCAATATTCTATTAACCCTAATTTTATTAAAATATTCAATTCAATGGTTTTAAATTATAAAACTAAATTAATAAATAAATAAACTATCACAAAACAACCGCTAATATCAAAATCCGGAATTTCTAACAATTAATGGAGAATTAGACTTATGATTTCACCTTGAGCCTCACTCTGATTTTCAAACCTTTATTCCAACTCAATTTAATATCCCAGTTTATTAATCAAGAACACGAATGTAGTACTAGCCACCTCTCGATGCACTAATACCGTATTAACGTCAATCCACAATTAAGATAGCAATTCGTTAAACACCTAAATCAACCAACTCACTATATCTCTATGTGAACAGCAATTAAAGAAGGTTTAAGCTTAAGTTCTCTATTCGATTACATATGATGTTAATCATATCTCTACCTTAACAATAATCAAAAATCTGCTATTGACAAAATTCATGACACATGCTATATTAACTAGGTCTAGATTCGAATCTCCTCTCTCGATTCCATTCGAATCCACAAGGAATTGTTGATCAGACAATTCATAAGTTCATGCTCGAATTAACATAGATAAACTGAAAATATATTATTGAATTGGAAATCAAAGCTATAAAATCATCGTCTCACCCAAAGATCCATCACAAGTCTAATAAGCGAATTAGTTCATAACGAATGAATTAAAAACTGAATAATATACTGAAAACATCCTTTCAATCACAAATGAAACTAAAGGGGAGAAGAATAATGAAAACCCCTACACGTAGCTTCGATTTGCAACTGTCACAACACTCTCTGAAAATTACTCCTCCAAAGCTTGCACTTGAATCCTGGAATTTGTTCTTGAATTACCCTCCTTGCCTTCTATGATTTTTGTTTTTTCAAAGTAATATTAAGCTCTCCTTTATGTTCCGGTAAAACACGCTATTATAGAGTCCAGCGCCTAACAAAGTCCCAAAACCATGCACCAAAGAGACATCAAAATCAAACAGAGCTAGGAAGCGGGACCCCCGCCTTCAATGGGGGTACTAGCTTAAAAAGGCCCACCCTGGCGGCCTAGGCTACTGACTTCAGATTTTTCCGTTTTCATGAGTTTTTCCACTTTTGCTCCAAAACTCCGCCATTCTTCACCTCTTACATCTATGACCACCCTATACATAAAACAACACGAAATGAGTGAAAATGAACACAAAACACGAAGATAACTTTGAATTTAAACTTGAAATGAATATTGATTCGTGTATATAAAATCCACTTATCAATACTCACATTAAACAGTTCGATCACAGAACAGTTCATCTCATAGAAACACTGAAGTGCTCACATTGTGGCAGACGACCTCATACATTCTACCACCTTGTACAAATATCACACATTCTCACATAGACAGAACTTCTCAACTTCAACATCTGAGAAGTTTAAGAAACTAAAATTCATGTATTATGAATGAAGTTAGGAAACTTGTCTTATGCACAGCAACAACTTATAGTTTACGCTGAACTGCTCATTCCAATTCCTATGTAGCACATAAGGAAATAACACATACACTAATTAGTCATATACTTGACTTTACACATTGGTTTACTTAACTTTACTTCTTAGGGTTCGCGTTCTTATAAACTAAGTTTACGCGACTAACTTCCTTTACTACCAATTTACGGCTTCATGACATACAGAGATGTCTTACTCAAAACATTCATCATCTTTGATGATTTTCATTCTTATCTTCTTCTTATAACTTCTATAGGACTCAGCGTACATCGCTTCTCTACTAGTAGTCCATATGGTGCTCTGAGTGGTTTCCCACAAACAACCAACAAACAAGTTCCCGTCTCATCTACACTGCCCACACAGTGAGTTAGATCGGTTGTCAGTTTTGTATATACCTTCGCTCTCTGAAGGAATTGTTTAGCCCAGTTCCCATATGTCAACCATCAAAGGTTACGATTGTACCACAACCTAACTTCTCTTAACTTATACGAACTATTAAACTATAATGTTCGTTAATTCAACTTCTTATTCCTTGTGGCTTTCTGGAAATGAAATGTCATACCTCAGGATTCATTCATTATCGTCTAAGTCATACAGTCTTTTGTATACTCGGAACAATCATTTAATGTCAATACTATGAGGTCATAGCGTTAAACATTTTATATTAACTTATTCGTACCTTACAACGTCCGGTTCATTCAACTCAGAACGTTGTCCAAGTTATACTTATTAACTCGGCTTCTTAACGTTATACGTTATTGTCTTCCATTTAGTTTCTTCACTATTCACGGTTAAATCTTTGGTCTTCATTACCTTACGGTCAAACCATACACGAAGTGTAGTTTTTACCAGTTTAATATTCACGTACACTTAACCCTTATGTTGGTTAAAGTGTCTAACGCTTACATTCATTCCATCTTCTTTATCTGACTTACATTCGGAATTTCATTACTCTTATTACCGTTCGCTATGGCTTTTCACGATAATTCATATCTTACTTAATACCTTCGTCAACGTCTAAGTCATACAACCGTTGTACACTTAGAACGTTCGTCTAACGCAAATACGATTCACGAGAATCGTTTATGTATTCGACGTTTACGTTGCTCGTCTCTTAATATTTCATTCAACCTTTACTTAAGGTTTTAATCTCTTTCAATTGTTATCCAACCCATGAACCCCATGTTTATTATTCTTTCTTAATGTTGAAGCCATACTGATCGTTGTATGCTAAGACCGATCGTTCATCGCAACAACGTTGCGTTCACAACGTCTAAATGCCTTATACTTCTCTCTCATTACCACATCATAACATCGAAATGGTATTCATTACCTTCATCACTCAACGTCTAAGGAATCACAACCAAAGAAATCCCTCACGTTCGTTAATCGCAACTACGGTCCCCAGATATCGATTCCGTAACCCGCACTTACAATCTTTGTCTTTTAATCTCGTTTAATCTTTCCGTTCAACCTTTACTAAAGGTTTAACTTGCTTGTTTAAGCGTTATTTTAGGTGAACTATATGTTCATACTTCTTTCTTGCACATCCTCCAAAGATCTCGAGAAATAAAATCTCATTTTCGGCATTGCCTGCATCGTGACGCAAGACTGCGTGCCCCTTCTCTCTCTCGCCATTGCAAGCGGCGCGACCTATAGCACCCTCTTATTTTGGTATGGCGTTGCGGCACAAAACTCTTTGTTATCTCTCACGCTGTCGCGCCAATTAACAGCACCTGGGGTCCGAGCTCGAGATGCGGCGCCACTTCTCAAAGCTCAATTGGCGCTGCGGCGCCGAGCCTAAACCTAGAAAATTTTTCTAAGTGTTGCATTAAGTTTGAGATACGTACTTCCTGATCTCATAACTTCTTCATTATAACTTGGAACGAGGTAGTTCCAAAGCTATTCTCTTCCTTATCTTACATACTTCAATACCCCTCGGACAGAACTTCGTTTTGAATCCGTTAACGTGCCATTCGATTGGCTTGATCTTCACTCTTCGTTCATTTTTACGCTTTTAACGTTATTCGTTCGTTCGTCCGTAATTCGTTCATTCGAACTCGGAACTCGGTCGTTCTTGATTCCACGACTCACATTTTCTATGTTCTCTTACTTTCTTATGAAACCCTACATGTTCAGGTTCATTCTCTAACTTTCTAATTCTCGTTCGTCTTTTATGAAAATTTCGGCATAACTTCGTTATAGATAAGTTTTAATCTATACTTCATGAACGTTTCTACTGTTCCTATCCAAGAAATAAGCAACTAACTTATACACGATGGTTTTAAACTTGTCCATCAAAAACAATTATCCTACGATGGTTTTAAATTTGTCCATCAACAACATTCTTCGTGTTCTTCGTGTTCTTCGTTCGTTCTTCAATTTTAATCGATATTTTGGATTACGATTCCACTTTTTCTTGAAATTTGATGTTATAGAACATCATTCCTTACTTATTTCACCTACTCGTTCATATAATTCATTCGAATCGCTCAAAATCCTTACGAATCTTATACTTCCTTAAGAAATTTATAAACTAAATTTCTAATTCTTATTTCTTTATTTTCTCATGATTTCAACCATATGAAATCATTCTTAACATCATCTACTCCTTATCTTCATTAAGTTATGTTTTAAACATATCAAACATAAAGAAAATTTAGATGAGACTAGGGTTTGGATTACCGTTCTTCTTTAATCCTCTTCCGTTATCTAAAGCCGGCGATTTGCAAGCTTTTCTATCTCACGATCACTTTTGATCCGAGCATTCATGCTCAAACTCTTCCTTCTCCCTCTTCATCCGAGCTCTCTCTCTCTCTCTCAAGTTATAGGATTTTCAAAATCCTAAAAAATGAAATCAAGCTTCCTATTTATAGAAAACCAAAGCTTAGGGCAATTTGGTCATTTCGCCCCCACCTCCTTACTATTCCCACCTCCTCCAACACTTAGCCACCAAGTTTACTTGGCCACCACCCTTACTTGGTGGCCAAGTGGCTGGCCCACATGCCCATGGGTTGCCCCATTGGTTCTTACCCATCCGTTTACCCATCGGTTCGTTCCGCGGTTTATTTTCTTGGTTTGGGCCTTAACCCTAATTCTTCTTGGGCCTATCTTGGGCTTAATTTCACAAAGAATTGGGCTTGACATAATCCAAGACCAATTATATTCTACAAAGTCCATGAACTCAAAGTCCATTAATATTAATCGTATCCTACGTATTCCATTCTCGTATCCTTGTATTCTCTTCGTATATCGTTCGTACGATATTCGTATTATAGGTCGTACTAATCTTCTTACTATACTCGTATAATAACTAGTATTATACTAGTAACTTATAATCATCCTAGGTTATAAAACGATTAATAAACACATAGCACATAATAGTATTAATAAAAAATTCATTTTATTAATAACTAATTCTTTAAACTAAAATTCTGGACAATCCGAATTTCTGGGTGGTCACAGGATATTTTTAAACTCTTGATAAATTTAAAGTCTTTAATATTTATCCTTGATTTCGTTTGATTAATGCTTATATCATTGTAATCATCCTAATGTTTATATTGTGATGAAAGTCATCTTTGTCTTACGTGCATAGATGGACTATTGATTGGTATGATTATAACCAGGGATCATTCAGTATAATCATGATCGCAATGTTGCAAATGATGTGGTAAAAGTCCTCATTGGCCCGTAGTGCATTGATGGATAATTTTTGGTATGATCATGACCATGGGTTCTCTTCGGCCAAGGGTTCAAAGATGAATTATTTTATGGCGTGATCATGACCGTTGATGAGAACACGATTATCCGTGGCTCGTAGTGCATGGATAATTTGTGGTCGTGATACTAATGAATATCATTGGCCTGTAGTGCATGGATAATTCTGTGATGTGGATTATTTATTGTGTTGAGTCTCAGCGATAAAATATTGATAATAAACTTTTAATTCGTAGAAGATGGTAGATATCATGCTCTAATTGACTATTGTAAAATACAGTTGCATGTCTTTGGCCTGTAGTGCAAGGATGAATTGTTATTGAATATCTTTAGCCCGTAGTGCAAAGATGAATTTATTAGTATGATTATGAACAGGAACTGTGATTTGGTATAACCATGATTTTTAATGTTTCAGGTAAAGACAGGTGATGAAAATTATCTTCGTCCTGGGTACGAAGAGGAATTTAGAACTACAATTATGATTATGAGTTATTCACATAATTGTGGACATAAATTGTTGATTGATGTTACAGGGATAAAATATTGTTGGTGGACTTTTAACATGGAGAAGATAATAGACTTTATGGTCTATTTGACTCTTCCAATGGATTGCTCATTCCGCTGCAACTATGGTTGAAAAGTTTTATCATTTACCATATGTTCTAAATGTATGATTTATTACTAACGAAGGCTATTGATAATTTAATTATCTTCAGTCATGATATTCTTTACTGGGCTAGTTGTGCTCACCCTTTTTCTTTACAATTCCTTTCAGGTAATAAGAGTGCACCTGGGTCGAGCGGGGGTAACAGAGGAATAGAGCGATGGTCTATATCTATTGAGGTTTCACCTAAAACAGTATGGAAATAATTTTTTGAGAATTTTAGATAAGTGTGTCGTATTTTATACGTCATTTTAACCGTTGATTTTGGTGAGCCGAATAGGGTGAGGTGAACCCAACTTTGGAAGGGTGTTTTGCCACTATCATACAAGATGTCTAATGGCAGACGACTTCGTGTTATCATAAGACAAGGTTGTGCACATGCACTTGCTGATTATATCTATGAGCACTACCTATATAATCTTGGAGTTTGGTTGAAATATAATTCTCAATTGGAGACAATGGAGATAATTATATGTCTAGAGAAGATTCACCATTGGAAAGAACATGACAGTAGTCTTCTCTTTTTTCTTTGGGGTCTATTGGTTCAACTGAGGATAATTCTCGAGTCATATGATATCTATCATAACTTAGATGCATGGCCTCCTATGTACGAAGGTTTCCTTAAGTATTTTCCAAAGATTTTAATTTCTAAAACAGTTATTGATTATAATTTTATGTAAAGTACCATTGTAAGGTGTTGTGTTTGAGGCACCATGAGAGTTACATATATTTGTATTAAAACTCACATCTTATGTGTTGTTGTACTCTACACGACAATTCAACAGTTGTATAAATGATGTTTGTATTTGATTTCTGTAGTATGATATCTGACGACTCAGAATGGGTCGTGTGTACCTGTTTTGGGGGCATCACAAATGGTATCAATACTTAGGGATATGGTCGATGGCAGAGATATGAGTCTTGAACTAGGAGGGGAGAGACGAGTAATATACTTCGCTAGTGTGTGACTTACCTAAGCTGAAATTGTTTACTTGATAAGTTGAGAAATTATAATGTGTCAACTAACCTTTGTTTTGAAGTTATATTCTAGAATGATATTTGAAATACAAGAGATGAGCAATGGGGAAAATCATGATATAGAGGAAATAACCGGGAAGGTACAATCCGAAAAGAAAGCAAGGTATTCTCATCTCTTCAAACTACCAGGTACGTAAATTTCGAGGGCAAAATTTCATAAGGAGGGGAGATTGTGAGACCCTGAATTTTATGAAGTGAAAGTATTCAATTTTCATCTTATTATTATTTTATTTAGTAAATAGTTAAATTGATAAAGGTTAAAGTTAAGGGTGACATTTGAAAATTTTGCAAAGTAAGCAAATGGTTATATAATATTTTATTGGTCGGGGAATATTCGTTTTAAAAGGAAATATTCGTATGACGACATAATCATTAGTGGACCCCACAACGGAAGTATTGTCGTAGTTAGAAAACGACAAAAATATCTTTTTATAAAAATAACGGCAAAAGTTTTACCGTTAAACTGTTTAACTACCCGGTGGTAAAAGTACAGTAATACGCGTGTTTGCATAGTAGCACACGATATTGATTATTGATGCTTACGTGAGAAGTCACGCAGTTATACTTAATTATTGCTACAGTAATTGATGTATAATATCTCTCATATTATTAATACAATTATTGTCACAGTATCATATGCATAATATTTTATATTATTAAATCAATAATTGAGACGACAAAGTTATTCATATTATTATTTACAATATTGATGATGTCTAGAAAGTTCTGTCGAGGAGAGGTTTGGTCAACTAATTACGCGCCAATAGGGATAAATCCTTATCGGAAAGCCCCCTCTTTCCTGGGAATGATCTGGTTGTTAAATATTGTGAGTTATAATATTAATGATGATTAAGTTTGTGTTGATTAAAGATGAAATTGATAGTTCCATTGTGTTAGGATTATTAGTGTTAGTGAAAATCGACATTTATTTCGATAATAAATGATTTTTGGAGGTTAAATTGACCAAATCGGGTAATTAATCGGATAAATGAGCAATTAATTGCTATTAATTCACATGCTTATAACTATTTGTTCACATGTGTGTACTATTGATTCACATGCATGTACTATTAGGGGAGGTGGTGCAAGATTGATAATACTTGCATGACTAAATTAAAAATGAAGGTATAGATGAAGGTACTATACTATAATTATTTTTTTCACATGTATAGAACTATTGATTCACATGATTGTACTATTGATTCACATGATGTACTATTAGGGGAGGTGGTGCAAGTTTGATAATACTTGCAGGACTAAATTAAAAATGAAGGAAAAGATGAAGGTATTATACTGTAATATTTTGAGGCCCAAAACGTGCAATTATCAAAACTATGTTTTCCTATAAATAGAAGCTCATTCTTCCTTCATTCTCACCAATTCACTAAGACTCGCAAGAGCAATTATAGAGAAAGAAGCTATAGAGAGAGAAGATATAGAGAGAAAGAAGAAGAGAAGTCTGCTACTTTACTATTCCAGTATCCAGTCTTCTTCTAAGGTAAGGGGTATTATTTATTTCATATTATGAAGAGAAATTATTTTTCGTATTCGTATGAATATTATTTTCGTTTAATATTCGTAAGGGGTATTATTTCCTTCGTATTCATGAAGAGAGTTATTTTCTTTCAATATCATAAGGGTTGTTATTTCATTCCTTATTATTCTGTTGGAATAACCTGTATACGCGGACTACCGTATGCATGGTGAAATTCTTTTGTTATTCCATTCTTTATTATTCTGTTGGAATAATTTGTATACGTGGACTACTTTATGCATGGTGAAATTCTTCTGTTATTCCATTCTTTATTATTCTGTTGGAATAATCTGTCTATGCGGACTACCGCATGCATGGTGAAATTCTTCTGTTATTCTATTCTTTATTATTCTGTTGGAATAACCTGTCTACGCGGACTACCGTATGCATGGTGAATGACCCTTCGTCTTCATTTTTTTATTAAATTATGGAAATGACTTGTCTATGTGGATTACCGCATGGTGGGTAAAAATCCATTTGCAGTTTCGTATATTCTATTGTACTCATATGAGATATCATTTCTTTTGTAATCGTAAGGGAATATCGTTTTCTTTTGTATTTTCCTTTTATGAGTACTATTCACGAGTTACTGTTCAGGAGTTACTATTTACGGGTTACTATTCACCCAGTTACTATTCACTTTAATATTATTCACTCGGGTATTCGGGACACTTTTCGTGCCGGAGTACTATTCACGAGTTATTATTCACGGGTTACAATTGACCTTGTTATTATTTACTAGAATATTATTCACTCGGGTATTTGGGGCACTTTTCATGTCGGGGGTACTATTCACGAGGTACTATTCCCGAAGTACTATTCACATGGTACTATTCACGAAGTACTATTCACCCGAAAAATATATTTCTTTTACAGTCCAAATTATTTTTGATACATGAATATTATTCTTGAATTTTACTCTACAAAGCAGTATCATGTTGACAATTTGGATATTTTTAAACTCTGGATAAATTTAAAGTCTTTAATATTTATATTTGATTTCGTTTAATTAATACTTGTATCATTGTCATCCTCCTCATGCTTATATTGTGATGAAAGTCATTATTGGCTTACGTGCATAGATGGACTGTTGATCGGTATGATTATGACCAGGGATCATTCGGTATAATCATGACCGTAATATTGCAAATGATGTGGTAAAAGTCCGCATTGGCCCATAGTGAATTGATGGACAGTTTTTGGTATGATCATGACCATGGGTTCTCTTCGGCCAAGGGTGCAAAGATGAATTGTTTTATGGCATGATCATGACCGTTGATGAAAACACGATTATCCTTGGCCCGTAGTGCATGTATAATTCGTGGTCGTGATACTAATGAATATCCTTGACCTGTAGTGCATGGATAATTCAGTGATGTGGATTATTTATTGTGTTGAGTCTCAGCGATAAAATATTGATAATAAACTTTTAATTCGTAGAAGATAGTAGATATCATGCTCTACTTGACTCTTCTAAAATACAGTTCCATGTCTTTGGCATGTAGTGCAATGATGAACTGTTAATGAATATCTTTGGCCCATAATGCAAAGATGAATTTATTAGTCTGATTATGAACATGAACTTTGATTTGGTATAACCATGATCTTTGATGTTTCAGGTAAAGACAGGTGATGAAAATTATCTTCGTCCTGGGTGCGAAGAGGAATTTAGAACCACAATTAGGATTATGAGTTATTTACATGATTGTGGACATGAATTCTTGATTGATGTTATAGGGATAAAACATTATTGGTGGACTTTTAACATGGAGAAGATAATAGACTTTATGGTCTATTTGACTCTTCTAATGAATTGCTCGTTCCGCTGCAACTATGGTTGAAAAGTTTTATCATCTACCATATTTTCTAAATCTCGAATTTATTACTGACGAAGGTGATTGATAATTTAATTATCTTCAGTCATGATATTTTTTACTGGGCTAGTTTTGCCCACCCTTTTGCTTTACAATTCCTTTCAGGGTATAAGAGTACAGCTGGGTCGAGCGAGGGTAACAGGAGAATAGAACGATGGTCTATATCTGTTGAGGTTTCACCTAAAACAGTATGGAAATAATTTTATTGAGAATTTTAGATAAGTGTGTCGTATTTTATACGTCATTTTAACCGTTGATTTTGGTGAACCGAATAGGGTGAGGTGAACCCAACTTTGGAAGGGTGTTTTTCCACTATCGTACAAGATGTCTAATGACAGATGACTTCATGTTATCATAAGACAAGGTTGTGCACATGCACTTACTGATTATATCTATGAGCACTACCTATATAATCTTGGAGTTTGGTTGAAATATAATTCTCAATTGGAGACAATGGAGATAATTATATGTCAAGAGAAGATTCACCATTGGAAAGAACATGATAGTAATCTTCTCTTTTTTTCTTTGGGGTCTATTGGGTCAACCAAGGATAATTCTCGAGTCATATGATATCTATCATAACTTTTATGCATGGCCTCCTATGTACGAAAGTTTTCTTGAGCATTTTCCAAAGATTTTAATTTCTAAAATAGTTATTGACTGTCCTTTTATGTAAAGTACCATTGAAAGGTGTTGTGGTCAAGGCACTATGAGAGTTACATATATTTGTATTAAAACTCACAGCTTATGTGTTGTTGTACTCTGCACGATAATTCAACAGTTGTATAAATGAAGTGTGTATTTGATTTCTGTAGTGTGATATTTGGCGACTCAGAATGGGTCGTGTGGACCTATTTTGGGGGCGTCACAGGTACCCTCACATTACCTGTCGATCTGATTTCCTTAAAAATACTTGCATTTGATGTGATTTTAGGGATTGATTGGTTAACTACTCATCATGCAAAAATTGATTGTTTTCGTAAGGTTGTTAGCTTTCACATTCCTAACCAACCTATTATGCGAGTTCAAGCAACCAAACCATTAAAATTATTCATTGTCATCTCAAGCCATAAAGCTATTCGTTTATTGAAAAACGGATGTCAAGCTTTCTTATCTCATGTCACAGATTTAAACAAATATACGTCAGTTTTGAATGATATTTCTATTGTTAATAAATTTCCTGACGTATTCCCTGAAGAACTTCCTGGCCTACCCCCAGAGCATGAAATTAAATTTTGTATCGACCTTGAACTCGGTACAAAACCCATTTCCAAAGCCCCATATCGAATGGCTCATATTGAACTTTAGGAGTTAAAGACCCAACTGCAGGAATTGTTAGACATCGGTTTCATTCGTCCTAGTACATCTCCTTTGGGTGCTCTTGTTCTATTCGTGAAGAAAAGAGATGGGAGTATGCGACTTTGTATTGATTATCGGGAGTTGAACCATATCACTGTCAAAAATAGGTACCCATTGCCTCGTATTGAAGTTTTGTTTGACCAGTTGCAAGGTGCCAAATTCTTTTCAAAGATTGATCTACATTTCGGATATCATCAATTGAAGATTAAAACTGATGACATTCCAAAGACTGCTTTCAGAACTCGGTACGAGCATTATGAATTCCTAGTTATGTCTTTTAGATTGACTAATGCTCCTGCTGCCTTCATGGATATGATGAACCGAGTATTCAAGGAATATTTGGATCATTTTGTGGTCGTCTTTATTGATGACATCCTCATTTACTCCAAAAGCTGTGAAGATCATGAGCAACACTTGAGGCTGATACTCCAAAATCTTCGTGAAAACAAGATTTATGCCAAGTTGAAGAAATGCGAGTTCTGGCTTAAGGAAGTAGCATTTTTTGGGCACGTGATATCAAATCACAAAATATCTGTTGACCCAACGAAGATTGAAGCAATACAAAGCTGCGATCAACCTAAGTCAGTGACCGAAGTATGTAGCTTTCTGGGATTAGCTGGTTATTATCGGAGATTCGTGGAAGGATTTTCTCGAATCTCTACTCCATTAACTCAACTGACTCGAAAAGATACAAAATTCGGTTAGAGCGAGGAATATGAGAAGAGTTTTTAAGAACTCAAGAGGAGACTTATTTCAAAGACTGCTCGACAACACCATCTGGTTCAGAGGGATTTGTCATCTACAGTGATGCTTCAGGCAGAGGGTTAGGATGTGTTCTCATGCAACATGGGAAAGTAATAGCCTATACCTCACAAAAACTCAAAGAATATGAGAGGAATTATCCTACTCATGATCTAGAGTTAGCAGCAATCGTTTTCGCACTAAAGATCTGGAGGCATTACCTATATGGGGAGAAAGTGGATATCTTTACGGATTATAAAAGTCTCAAATATTTCTTCACCAAAAAGGAACTCAACATGCGACAACAACGTTGGCTTGAACTGTTGAAAGATTATGATCATATCATTCAATACCATCCTGGAAAAGCGAACGTGGTAGCTGACGCATTGAGTAGAAGATCATATGTGGGTACGAGTGCGATATTGTCAACACAAAGTCTCATTTTGTATGACTTGTAAAGGATGGAGATAGAGTTAAAGACTCCATGGACCCACATGATGATAGCCAATATACTAGTAAAATTGACTTTAATCGATAAAGTTAAAATTGCTCAAGCTAAAGACCTGAAGCTGATGTGTATGAGGAAGAAAGTACAAGAAGGTGCTATCCCGGAAGCACGAATCGATGAAGAACGAATACTACGAGTCAACTCTAGACTTTGTGTTCCTAACAAACCTGATTTAAAGTATAAAATAATGATGGAGGCGCACAACACACCATTTGTAATCCATCCTGGGAGTACCAAAATGTATCGTGATCTTTGACATACATTTTGGTGGAGCAATATGAAGAGAGAGATAGCGGAGTTTATCTCAAGGTGTTTAACTTGTCAATGAGTCAAGGCGGAGCATCAAGTGCCAAAAGGTTCATTGCAACCACTTGAAATTCCAGAATGGAAGTGGGAGCACATTACCATGGATTTCGTTACTAGTCTTCCAAATGTTTCTCAAGACATAGATTTAATTTGGGTCATTGTTAATAGATTGACCAAGTCTGCTCATTTCTTACCTATATGAGAAACTTATTCACTTGAACGTCTTGCTCATATATACATAAATGAGATTGTAAGACTGCATGGTATGTCAATATCCATAGTTTCTGATCGAGACCCAAGATTCACTTCACGATTTTGTGTTAGTTTGCAAAAAGCTATGGGCGCGGATTTATGATTTAAAGCATATCATCTTCAAATGGACGGGCAGTCGAAGAGGACTATTCAAAATCTTGAGGATCTATTAAGACTTTGTGTCCTTGACTTCAAGGGAAGTTGGGACAAGTTCTTGCCATTAGTGGAATTCTCCTACAACAACAGTTATCAAGCAAGTATCAGCATGGCTCCATTTGAGGCGTTGTATGGAAGGAAGTGTCGTTCTCCAGTATGCTGGGACGAGGTGGGTGAAGCAACGTTGTTGGGACCGAAATTGGTACGTATGACTACGAAAAAGATTCAAATAATCTGGCACTGTATAAAAACCTCACAAGATTGACAAAAGAGTTATGTTGATCTTCATCGGAAAGATGTGGAATTTAATGTTGGAGAGCATGTGTTGTTATGTGTTCCTCCATGGAAGGGAGTTACAAGATTTAGAAAGAGAGGAAAGCTCAATCCTCGATTCATTGGCCCATTTGAAATCCTTGACCGAGTAGGAACTGTGGCCTATAGACTCGTTTTACTGCCAAGTATGTCTCGTGTTCATAACGTTTTTCACATATCCATGTTACGTAAATATGTGGAAGACCCAAACCATATTATTGAGTTAGAACCGGATGAAATAACAGAAGATTTAACGTGCGAAGAGGTACCTGTTAGAATATTGGATAAGAAGGAACATATTCTACGCAATAAGGTTATACCTCAAGTCAAAGTTTTGTGGAGAAACCACCATGTTGAGAAAATGACTTTGGAGTTAGAATTTGAAATGAAATCAAGGTATCCTCACCTCTTCGACATACCATGTACGTACCCTAATTTTGAGGACAAAATGTCATAAGAAGGGGAGGTTGTAAGACCCCAATTTTCATAAATAAAGATTAATTTTTCTCGAAATATATTTTTGAATATTATGGTGTGGATTTGATATAATGTTATAGTTGTGGGTAATATTTATAAATTTTGCAAAGTATGCCAGTTGTTTTATAATATTCGATTTGTCAGGGAATATTCATTTTAACATGGAATATTCGTATGACGGCACAATCATTGGTGGACCCCACAACGGAATTATTGTCGAAGTTAGAAAACGACAGAAATATCTTTTTATGAAAATAACGGCGAAAGTTTTACCGTTAACTGTTGAAATACCCGATGTTAAAAGTACAGTAATACGCGTGGTTGCATAGTAGCACACGCTATTTATTATTGATGCTGACGTGAGAAGTCCCTCAGTTATATTCAATTATTGCTACAGTAATTACTGCATAGTATCTCACGTTATTTGATTCAATTATTGTCGATATTTTATATATTATTAAATCAATAATTGAGACGATACAGTTATTCATATTATTATTTGCAATATTGACGATTTCTAGAAAGTTCTGTCGAGGAGAGGTTTGGTCACCTAATTGCGCACCAATAGGGAGAAATCCTTGTTGGAAAGCCCCCTCTTTCCTAAGAATGATCTGGTTGTTAAATATTGCGAATAATAGTATTGATGAATAAATGTTGTTAAAAATATCGAGGAAATTTTTATGAAGTATTTGATGTAAATTTTGCTTAACGTATTGACCCCCCCCCCCCCCCCCATTTACCCATTTTTCAAAATAATGGGTAAAAAGTTATATATATATGTGTGTAAAAATGGTGGGGCCCGCATTTGGATGACATGATTTTGGTGGAAAAAATGAAAGGTCACGGGAAGGTATATATATTCACAGGTTATATATATATTTTATATAATACGTTTTGTTTTTTTATGAAAAATAAAATATATTATATTATATTATGCATAGTGTTTGCATAGTGCCTGCAAAGTGTTTGCATAGTAAAATCAAAAAAAAAATATCAATCGGTCGAAGCGTCTGTGAATCATTCTCCTGTGCACACGTGATTTTCTAAATTCAAATAATATTCTTTCTATTCTCCTATAAATAGGATGCTTAGTTAGAATTGAAAATCACACCAGAATCAAAAAATTCTTCTTCTATAATATTGAGTGTATTTCTTTAGAGTTTTGAGAAGCTTTGAGCGTAGAAAATAGTGAAAGTTTTCTTCAAGAATATCCCCGCCCTACCAGTCGGAATACTCTTTTTTAAGGTAAGGGATATTATTTATGTTCAGTATTCGTATAAAATAATATTTTCTTCCATACTCTGTAGTATGTAAGTAATATTATTTTGTTTCAGATTTCAAATTCTATACTCATTTTGTTAAGTTTTGGCTTCTATACTCCATGAAATTAGTAGAATATCCTTGATATTTGCGCTTCATCCAGTATCTTTTCATGGAAATATTATTCTGAGCATTCTTGATAAGTTTGAACCTTTTTATGTCGGAGTACTATTCACGGGGTACTATTCCCAAAGTACTATTCACATGGTACTATTTGTGACACCCCGAGAATTTTGAATATTTTTAAATTTTTTATTTAATTTATTTAAGGTTCAAAATTTGAACCTAGACAGAAAATTAGTGTATACGTTTGATATTTTTGAGATGAAATTTTGAGGATTTCAAAATTCTGTGAAGGATTTAGGTGAATTATTCAGGATTACGGAAATACGCGGATATGTTCTGTGTATATGATACAATATGTGGTTAAGGGTCAAGGGTTGACCAGATAAATGATATTTGTAACAAACCCTAAGTATATATTAAGAACGTCAACGTTCGGTTAGAAAACTCTAGCGAATTATAAGAAACCATAAAACCGGTTCTGAAAACCCTAATTTCAGTTCTGGGAATTCGAAACCCTAATTCGGTGCATCAAATCCTAAATTGGAAATTTAAAGGCGTAAGTGTAAATAATTATAAGATTAATTAGGGTTAATCTTAACAAATTGGTTAGAAAACCCTAATTTCAAAATTTGAAACCCTAATTTATAATTAGGGAAGACCTAAGTGTTAATTTAATACTTTTAATGTTAATTAGGAAATATTAATCCTAATTTTCAAGATATGAGTAATTAGAAAACCCTAATCTAATTACGAAATCTAATTTCTAATTTAGGAAAATTATTTTTCTAATTAAAACCCTAATTCGTGGGTTATAAACACTAATGACCAATTACGACCCTAATTGCTAAATTAATAATTTTAATTAGGAAATGCTAATCCTAATTAACAAGATTTAATTTGTAATTAGGAAATTTTAATATAATTAGAAAATTCTAATTATAATTTTGAAATATTAGTTTTCTATTTTTGAAAACTTAAATTGGAAATTTTAGAAAATTAAATTGCAAACCCTAAGGATTTTCCAAACCCTAAACCCTAAAGGTTTTCAAATCCTAAACCCTAACCCAAACCCTAAACCCTAAGGGTTTGATCAAATGTCAAAAATGCCATTAAAATTAAATAAAAAATGACCAAAGTGCCCTTTGTTGAATAATTGAAGGTTGCTTGTATATCTTGCCATATTTGGAGTGGGTGACCTATTATTGATTAGCCATGTGACTGATATCTCTAGTAAAATCAGCCCACATACATTACATACAATCTTATATAGATTAAAGAGAGAAAAAGGCCACTTTACTCTCATTTTCTCCCAAGTTCTTCCCTCTCTAAAAATTCGAAAGTGTAGAATGAGATAGAGAGATAAGATAACCCAATATCAGTTCATTGCTAGCCTAGATCAGATCACTATGACCAGAATCAAAATTCAAAGCTCAAAAGGTATAAGAACCCTAAATTTTGAAATCTCTTGATTTTATATTTGATGTTGTAATTGATTGTTTAAAGTTGTGTTAGAATGTGTCTATAAGTGATCTGGGTTGATAGATCAAGGATCCATATCATGTAGATGCACGAAATCAAGATTTTTGAAACTGACTTAGAACCCTGAAAAAGGTCGCCTGACAAACAAATGTCAGTGGCCATAAATCTCGTTCTGTTTTTGATTTTTCTTGTTTTATGTTATAAATATGTTCTTTGTCATGAGGACTATGATCTAAAACAAGAAACAAGGCCAGATCCTTAGTATATTAGGAGATACAAGCGGTCAAACCGCGTTGACTGTTCACGGAAAACGTTTCTGGGTAACCCAGATTTCCCAGCAGTCGTCTGACAACATTTAGCAGGACATAGATCGTGTTGTGTGTTAGTCGATTAGTCAATTTATTGTTTGTTTGTTGTAGTTTGGTATGTATACTATATATTAAAGTCAGCTGATCACTTAGATCATAACTGGAATGGAAGCAAATCACGGTCAAAATAGCTTTGACCATCTGTTTTGGGTAACTTTCTGGAAAACCCAAAAAAATAAAGAGCAAGTTTTCTGACATGGTTTGACCATGCCAGATCTTGCTCATGTGATTATGTTATTATGTTATGATGATAGATAATTGTGCTATGACATGTTCCCTACAGGATAAAACCCTTATATTACACAAAGCAGGCTTTAACATCAAAGATTCAAAGGCCCTAAAGTAGCACCTCGACTGTTCTTCAATTTCTGGGAAACCCAGAATTGAAGAACAGTGTCTGACAAGACTTTGATGCACTGTAATTTCTTGATTAGATGCAGGATGTCCATGAATTTGGTTTATGGTTATAATATTACATTAGTACTACAACTATAACACCATTATCAATCCAGAAATCAACTAGAACATAGGATTAGAACCGGTCAAACGACCCACCTTGTTGTCTGACATGAAGATCTGGGCAAGCTCAAGAATAAAGTTAAGAACACCTATATGATTACCAGTCTATCGCTATAGGGCCCTTTAGTGACAATTATTTTTTAAGCAAATAGATTAATTAATTAAATAAATAGAAAAATGGTTTTAATTATTAAAAATACTAAATAAATTCGAAAAATTATTTTAAAGTCCGAAAAATAGTTTTTTTTATTATTTTGAGTATATTTCATAAATATTTATTATTTTTGGAATATAATGGTATTTAATTTATTTAATTAATTAAATAAATTATATAAAAATGATTTTAATGCATGAAAAATAATATTATGGTATAAGAAAATATTTAAAGATATTTTACGTGACTTTTAATATTTTGTGATGAATTTCATTAATTAATCAATATTAATGGTAATAATTTTATTTAATAAATATATTAAATAAATTATGGAAAAATAGAATAAATGATTTAAAAATCATATGAAAATGATTTAAGGGTTATAAAATATTTGAAGTTATAAAATATAACTTTTGATATTTCACATGAAAAAATAATATTTTAATATTAAAAGCAATAATCGGATAATAGATTTATGTTTAAAAATCATATAAATATGATTTTAAAGTATTAAAATACTTTGTGATATTATAAATATATTATAATATTATGACATGTATTTCATTAATATTTGATAATAAATAAATATTAATGATAAAAGAATTACGTGGTATTTAATTCATTTAAATACAATATTAATGATTGAAAATTCACGATAAATAGTAATAATTATTTAAAAATTATTACGAGCTTATGAAAATTATTTTGACTAATATTAAAATTATCTGAGATAATTGTTAAGTCTTAAGTCAGAGTTTAATTGAACTTAGACTCGATAAAAGTCCGACTAGACCATCAGGATGTTAGAATTGTGTCAGGTTCAACTCAGACTGCAATAGTTTGACTTGATACCGAGTCCTATGTGTGTTGGAGACTGATGTGTTATGTGTTTAGGTTATTCTATGTATATCTATATATATAATAGTATTATATTGTGATGATATTATTCTAATATTGGAGATCTATATTACTAATATTAGGTCTTCGGATAAAGCGATATAAATTGTGTAGCGGTAATCAACGGTTCAGGCAAGTTTGTTGTTACTTAACTCTACTAAGAGTTGTTTTATTCGGATAAACTTATGGTTAATCATTGTTGGTTGCCATGAATTGTACTCTGTACATATTGCATGTATAAGTCAGGTATGCAAGGCTGATCACCTTCATCACTAGTTGGTTCAGATATATTTGTTCATGTTCAATACTTGTTCAGTCAAAATTTTGTTCCTGCTAGTTCACAATAATATTGTTGAATTATAGCCAGCCAATTATTCAAATCTTTCAATCATGATATATCGTTATATTGTTGAACTGAAACTTGCTGGGCAATCTTATGCTCACCCTTGTTATATCATGATAAATATTGCAGATTAAGACGAATGCGTCAGATACAAGAAAAGGTTAAAGACGGTTCCAGCGTAAAGTTAATGTGTGCGATTAGATTTGTATAAGTGTGGTGAAATAATGTTATTGTAAGTCAAGTAAGTTATGAAATGTGTATTAAGTTAAGGTTACTCGACCTTGGGAAATAGTGTGTAAAATGTATTGTATAAACAATTTATGTTTATATCTTCCGCAAATAGTAATAGTTGTATAGAATGATCGAACCGAATCCGAGGTGATTCGGGACCTCGAATTCGGGGACGTCACACTATTCACTCAATTACTATTCACCCAGGGTACTATTCATGACAAAAATTAATTTCTTTTCAGTCCAAATTATTTTTGATACAATATTATTCATGAATTTTACTCCACAAAGCAGTATCATGTTGACAATTTGGACATTATTGAATTCTGGATAAATTAAATTATAAATCTTTAAAATTTTATCATTTGCTTTCATTTAATTGAATTCTTATATCATTGTCATCATCCTCATGCTTATATTGTTATGTAAGTCATCTTTGGCCCGTAGTGCATAGATGGACTTGGTATGATTATGAACAGATATTATTTGGTATAATCATGATCGTAATGTTACAAATGATATGGTAAGAGTCCTCATTGGCCCGTATTACATTGATGGACAGTTGTTGGCATGATCATGACCATTGGTGAAAACACGAATATCCTTGGCCCGTAGTGCATGGATAATTTGTGGTCGTGATACTAATGAATATCCTTGGCCATTGTGCATGGATGATTCGATGATGTGGATTATTTATTATGCTGAGTCTCAGCGATAAAATTGATGATAAACTTTTTAAATCATAGAAGATAGTAGATATCATGCTCTACATGACTCTTCTAATAGATTGCTTGTTCCGCTGTAGTTAAACTTGATGTTTGTTATATTTTATCAGTTTAACACTGTTGAAGGCTAACGATAATTTTTTCTGCATTATTTTAGTCATAATATTTCTTATTGGGCTAGTTGAGCTCACCCTTTTCTTTCATTGTTCTCTTCAGAAAATGAGAATATAACTGGGACTAGTCAAGGAATTGAGTGACGGTCCAGATGTTTGCATTAGTAGTCCTCACTATTCTATGAAATAGTGTGATAATAAATGTAATGAGGACTTATTTTGAGTTTGAATACTGTCTGGACGACAATATTTGTATTGAAACTCACATCTCATCTTGTATATTTAAGTTTGTATTTATATTTTGTACTATGTATTTGGCGACTCAGAATGGGTGATGTATACCTATTTTGGGGGCGTCATAATACATATTCAACTAATACCAATACGACTTATTTCCTACACCTTTTCCTTATCTTGGACAACCTTTCACTTGATGACCTTCCACCCCATAGATAAAACATACATCTTGTTTCGGAGTGGGACAATGAGGAGAGTTATGTCCCTCATGTCCACAATTGTAACAAACATTTTCTCCTTCCTACATAAGCCTTCATATTTTTTTTTACAGTTTGTAAATTTTTCTATTCTATTAAGGTTCCCTTGGGATTAAAATCACAATTTCCTAAATCACAGTTCATAAAATTTGGGGTCTCACACAAAACTTAACGGTCAACGACTTTTGACCGATTACTACAACCGATCTGTTGCTTTCTAAGGTTCGAAAGTGCTCTGGACTTGTAGTCCTTATGTCATACTATAATCTAGATACCAATATACATCCTAACAGCTTGACAGTAATGAGATCAAATCCGGTCAAAGTCACTGCCAGAACACGTTCTTTAGTTTTCTGGGTTTATATCACTTATTAATACAACATACAACATATTTAAACATCAAAACACCTAATCTAACATCGCATACAAGATCAAAATTTTGGATTAGTGTTATACCTTTCTTTAAAAAATACTTGATTCTTGGCTCCTAATCTGTTCTTGGTGTATTAGGGGCTTGATAAGGGACTGAATCACTAATGAAATTAGTGGGTCTAGAGAGAGAGAGAGAGAGAGTCTTGGTTGAGAGTAAATGAACAAATGAGGCTTGAAAGTGAATTTTTTCTCTCTTTAATCTCTTATACTATGATGCATTGTATCTATATGTGTGTAAGGTGGAATAGAGGGTTGATATTGCTGAGATTTAAAGTCAAATGGGTTATCTTAGGGTTGGTTACCAACTATAAATATACAAGATCTACAAGCTATCTCATTAAAGAATGCTAAAAAGGGTACTTTGGAAAATTGGCTTAAAATTTTAAGGGTGTCATTGTCATCTTATCCAAACCCTTAGGGATTGACCCTTACGGTTTGACCCTTAGGGTTTAACACTTAGGTTTTTGCAAATTAATTATTTTAGGATTTCTAATTAGGGTTTAAGATGGAAATTTAGGTTTTCTAAATTACAAATTAGGGCTTCCTATTTGTATTAAGTTATTCTAATTATATTAGGCTTGAACATTAGGATTAAGGTTTCCTAATTATCATTAAGCTTTCTAAATTAGTAATTAGGGTTTCTAACTTAGTTATTAGGATTTTTAATAATTAGGGTTTCTAATTATTAGGGTTTCTAATTAATTATTAGGGTTTTCCCTAATTAGGTTATAATTAATAATACATATTATTAAGCACATTAACACAATTACTTATCAGACTTAACTTCCTATTTGAATTTCAAATTAGGGTTTATAAATTTAACCTTAGGGTTTTTCTAAGGCTATTCTAAAATTGTTCATCAATTAACCTTACACATATAAAGTACATACTTATAACACAGAAATACAATAATTATATTATTAATATTCAAATTCCTTATTCAAAATCCAAAATTAGGGTTTTGAACAATATCCGACTTAACTTTCATTCTAAGTCAATCTTAAAAATTTAAACTGACTATCCTACTAATTCCATATCGCACATATTATAAAATATTATGACTGAAACCAATATTCATAATAATTAATTAATTAAAAAAATAATTTGTAAAAATATAGATATAATTTGTTTAAAAACTCTCAGTCTTTACACTATTTCCCAAGGCTTCCACGCCTAAGGTTCATAACCTAAGCTTTGATATCAACTTGTGATACCCCCAAATCTGGGTTCTTCATTCCCACAGGATTTGGCGTTCGATGTCCAAAACATTCATATCTAACTACCCACAACAAAGGATATTACAACATATAAACTTAGATAACTTAAATAAAAAAATCATTCCCATTAAAGGGTTACATCATCTCAAACAAATCCCTGGTCATCTAACCTTTATTCCATAAGTTTGCAGAAAACATATAACATATTTAAATAACTCGAATTACATAAACATTTTAAAATAAAATCAAACAAGTCTTCATCACTTGTTCATCTTGCCTTTGCCTTTACAAGTGGAAGACTCGTCAACTTTCTTAACTTTAACTGCAATGTTACATGCAAGAGTGAGCAAAATAAGTGCTCAATAGTATAACAATGTATAATAACAGTGTATGATCGAACCATAATGAATAAAGTCAACTGAGTAACATAACCATTTTTGTATATGATTGTCAAGAATAGAAAGCACAACAAGAAATTCGACTTTTGAATCAAGAATAGAAAACATGATCAAAAGTAATCTGAGAGTCACAAGACCATGAACTATGGCTTAGGTTATTAAGTATTTCTACTTAAACCTTTAACAGTCGTTAGACTATATGGACCTTCATTCTCGTACTAAGAAGGGTCAGCCCTCCATACCATGTATTATGCACACACATCTTAACACTATCGCGTAATGTAATCCCCTATAGTAGAGTTGTTCATCTCAGCTTTGACATTAGAGTCCGCACCAAAAGAAGTTTGGTTTGGATTAGCTTTAAGGGTAATTTAGATTTCAACATACATCAACTAAGGATTAGTTGAATCAATAAAGAATTGCCAACAACATAGTCTTCAAAATAAGATTTCAATAATATTGGAAAACAATATCTTCAAATGAATAAAACTTGTACATTAAGATATTATTTCTATGACAACCCGAAAATTTATAAGATCTTGAACGGTTAAATTAGAGGTTAAAGAATAAAACCTAGATTTAAAATAGAGGAATAATAAAAAAATTTAAGAAATACTTATACGGTTTAATAATTGAAAGAATATAGAGAAATTAAATGTGAATGATAAAAATTTTGAGGAGTAATGAGAAGATGAAGAATATAAGAGAAAATATGGGTTATGAAAATCCAAAATCCTGGAATAGATTTATATGTGTACTTGAAGGTATATTAAGAATAAGGTATTATGATACCTTAAAATTTAAATGAATGAATCGATGAAATAGATTATGTAAGAATATTTTATAATGATATATATTGGGAATTTATTAAGGAAATAAATTTCAATAAAGAGATATTATAAGGATAAAGTGAATGTGTATATGTATATGTACATATATATTTCCGAGGTGATATATATATTTTAGCAAGAGAAGTGATTAATTAAATTAATCATATAAGAATATTAGGTCACATTAACTATTTATCCATGATACTTTGTGACTTATGAAGAATATGTATGTGATTTAATAGATACATATATTATAAATATGTGTATATATTTATTTATTATATAAAGAGAAATAAAAAGAAGTCAGGTTACCCACACAGCTTGAGAATTAAACTATAATCAAATGTACAAAAGAGCAAAATGAACATTTTTCCAACTTAATAAAGTATGAAAGTGAATTATTAAAGTTAAGGGAGAATTGTGCCAATTAAGAAAACCTTAGGGTTGATAACCTAAGATTTGAAACTTAAAAAAATATCTAAAGGAATATGCTAAAGAATAAAGAATATTCTGAGAATATGCTAAGAATATGTCTTAAATGATTATTTAATTGAACCCAATAATATTAAATTGGGAGCAGTCGAGGATGGTGGGCTCCACTAAGGTGTGATAATTGGTGATGATGGTTAGGAAATTTTTAGGAAATTTGTGACAATGCATATGGTAAGTTCGTGACTCATAATAATATGGTATGTTTTGAACCCCTCGACGAATGGACGCCTATGGTCTGACTATGATAAGTTCTTAAACTCATATTATTGTGGCAAATTCCTGAACTTCTAATGCATGTGCAGTAAGTTTGATGAACTGGGGTATAATTAAGTGTGAATGGAGTATTAAGGATTATGAGAATAGATAGGATTATTAAGCAATGGATCAGTATAGAAAGTGGAGACATAGGTTTTTCCAAATCTTCTAGCTAGGCAAGACTTCAAAATTTTTGACATCAAACTAAATTTGCACTATGTGCCTTTTTAAAATAAATTTTTACTCTCAACGCATGGTGAAAACCGTGTAAGGGAGGTTTCGTTGATTCCGAGGACATAATCCTTATAAGGGGGGGAAGGATGTGACAACCCGAATTTTTATAAGTTATTAAAATAGGAATTTAATAATTAAAATTCTTATTACGAGATGTTTTGAGTTTGAGTATGTATATGTACGTGCTATATATTTTGAAATATGTGATCTAGTGTGAAGAGAAATATATATTCATATATTGGGAAAGTGAGGTTTAATAGTACCCTGAATTATTTGTTTAATCTGTATTTTCGATTCTGGGAACAAAATCTTTGTAAGGAGGAAAGAAAGTGACAATCCAATATTTTAGTAATTGTTATTTAAAATATTTATTAAATAAAATACATATTTTATTGATATGGTTATTATTAGTAAATATTTATGACTAGATAATATTCTAAATTAAATTAATTTATAATTTAGAGAGTTGTAATATAACATGGCATGTCATATGGTTGTTTTAATTTAATAATTTAAGATGGTATGATATATTATTAAATAAAAATTATAATGAGATTATAATTTTATGATATTTATTTAAGTGGAATATTTATTTTAAATATAGTATGTGTAATTAATTTATTTGATTATTATTGGATATGGAAATCCAAATAAATAATATGTGATTATAAATTATAAACTAAATTGTTTATTAAAATAAATTAATGGAGTTTAATTTAGTTTTTTACCAAATAAGGCTTAAAATATTAAGTCTTTAATATTTAAAGGGTTTTGTCAAACAAAGCCTTATGACTTTTGGGATTTTTGATTTTTGATTTTTAAATAAAATAAATAAAATAATAAATAATAAAATGTAATTATATCCTAAGCGTTATATTTGTAACTAATGTTATAATAAGTATACGCCTATAAATTTTTTTATGTTGGCGCTTGAGAATTAGTTGGCTTTACGTGATACTGAGTAAGAAAAGAAAATACAGAGAACTTGAGAGAATTGAGAGAAAACCTAAAGATTTTCAAAGCAATTTCCAGCGATTTAAGCAGAGATTACAAGCTAATTGAAAGTATTTTCATAACCTTAGTATTACATATACATATACGTTTTATATTGTTGTACGTCGTGTATTTTCTAGCCTCTGTGAATTTAAATTCTCTCGAATTGTTGTAAAAAACTGAGTTGTTGCAAGTGTAAGTAATTGTAATGCCAAAGTTTATGTTAGTTAGGGAAATTGTATGCTAATTTTGTTTAAAAGTAGAAAAAAATAATGATAGTGAATATTTTTCTCATATGTCTTATAAAAGTACAAATTTTAGTGGTTAATTTGTATGTTAAACTATAAATTGAGTTTTGATTATGCTAGTTCGTTAAGAAACGAAGATAACGTAGTTTGAACGAAGTGATTCGGTGTAGAATTGTAATCACAGTTATGGTTTTTGTAAAAGATTTCAAAATTTGAGTTTTCATATGAAAACATGGAATTTGAGGAATTAAAATAGTTAAAAGTGTTGTTAAATTGTTCTAAGTGGTTGAATATGTTAGCAATCATGTTTGTGATGGTTCTGTACCAATTGTATGTGTTAATATTACTGTTTGGTGGGTGAAATTCGTGTTAGTTGGCTTAAGAATAGTGTCGTATTCATGTTCGCAAAACCGAATCAGGCGTGGCAAGGTAGAGTAATGCGCCTACAGCGCCAAGAAGAACTAAGTAGTAGTATATTGGCGGCGGCCAAAGAGTCGATCATGCATGTGAAGTCTGCTACTTCTGCAAACTTTGGACATTCATTGCAACTTAGCTTAATGATATGTTAATGTGAGAACCATGTAACAACAAGGTTAAAACAGAGTAGTGTTATGTGGTTAGTAAATTCAAGGTTATGAGAATGATTAGTAAGTTACAAACGCGTTATGTGATAACTTAGTATACACAATGAATGTTAGACAAGTGTTGTGAAGTCAACACTTGGAATTTCTGAAATGTAAATGGTAATGTAAGACTTAAAATCAAATAACAAGTTTAACTAGAAATGAGTGTTATGTTGGAAAAAGGATGTTAGTACATTGTGTATTGATTAATAAGAAGGGTTATGAGATGTAGAGTAAAGTTTACATTATAGCTACTATGCGTTACTATGTGACTAATAGTTAATGTGAATAATGATATAACGGTGTAGGAATACACGAAGTGCAGAAAAGCGATAAGCAGTTAAGTCGTAGTTCATAAACTACGAATCAAGAAAGTCTTTCAGTTCCTATTTGCTATGTGAACTTGGTGATTATCTTTTTTAAATTTTTATTGCAAAGAGCATGATGTGTTATATATATGATGAATGTATGAAATGTTAAAGTCAACTTATGACTACGTTGATTGAGTAAAACATGCTAATTGAGTAAGGAACTCAATCTTTATATTTGTTATATGAACTGTAGCATGTATGTTATGTTAGTCTAATGTTTATGAGATATATGTTGAGCATGTTATTATGTGTTACGTGATGCATGAAAACTGTTAGATTTTGCTGGGCTGTCGAGCTCAACCTTGCAAATAACCATTTTTGCAGGTTAAGGATTGAAGGTAACACTATGTGCTACTTGAATGACATGGATCAGAAATAATACACGAAGATTAATATTTTAGCTAAAGTTGTTGTTTCTTTATACCATGATTAAGATTCATGAGATATACTAAATGTTTTATTATGTATAGTTTTATGTTGAGTTGTAAAGCTAAAGTTAGAGTTATCTGATATGTAAAGGTTATCGGATTGAAATGTAAAATTTTATATAATAACAGTGATAAAGCAAATCATAAAATAAGATTGATTCAAAGACATGTAGTTGATAAAGGTTTTTATTCAGGGAATTAAAGTAAGAAGACATAAAAGTTTAAATTATTTTGCATTTTATAAAGTTTAACATCGAATAATGATGTGAAATGAGAAGTTAGATGTATTGTTAATGACCGAAGTCGAGAATTAAATTGTATGAATTTTGGGGTCGTTACAAATTACCTACAAGTGGGGAAATGATTATTTTGCCCAAAAGAAAATTTTTAATGACCAATAAGTCTTATGAGGAAATTGCCAAGAAGTTTCCTATTAATGATGAAGTGATTAAATTACGCTTAGATTATTTGTGAAATTACTAAATAAAATCAATCCATGTGAACTTAAATCGACCAATCAGAGAAGAGATGATATAAGCATGACATCATCCTTAAAAAACACAAAGATGATGTCATCGTGATGATGTCATCATGATGTCACCTGGTAGAAGATATTTTGAGGGACTAAGGTGCAATTAATTAGGTACTAAAGTGTAATTAACCTAGGTATCAAACTCTAATAAGTCGGGTGCAAACTGTAATAGGCCAAGCCCTTAACGTGGAATTATCAGAAATAATTTTTCCTATAAATAGGGGGCGAAGTTCATTTGTTTTTCACAAATATACAAAGCAAAGTTTTAATCAAGAATTAAAAAGAGAGAGTTCTTGTGAGATTGCAAAGGATTAGTTAAAGCTTGCAACTTCAAGAGGTATTTACTCTAGTGGTTATTATTTTCATTCCTCTTTATATATTTAGTAAAAATATACTTTTACAAGCAGTTATAATGTCCAAATTATTTTATGTATATAGAATAAAAGCCCTATTTATAAGAAGCTATAATGTCCGATTTATTTCTCTTACAAAGTACAAAATATACTTTTAAAGCAGTTATAATGCTGAAATTATCTCAGATATAATAACCGAATATTAATTTTTTAAGAAGTTATAATGCTGAAATTATCTCGGATATAATAACCGAATATTCATTTTACAAGCAGTTATAATGCCCACTTTATTTTTAGTTGATGAATAATCATTCTATAAGCAATTATAATGCTGAAATTATTCCATATATAGTACAGGGAGTCTTATTTATAATCGTTTATAATTGATTAAGTTATTGTTAAAGGTAAATGATTAGAATATTTTTAAGTGATTAATAAATTCAAGAAATGAATGAAATATTATTAAATGATTAATAATATTTGTAAATGATTTAAATATTATTAAATGATTAATAATATTAAAGTGTGATTAGAGTATTATTAAATAATTAAAATATTATTAAATGATTAATAATATTTGTAATTGATTAAGATATTATTAAATTAATAATAACATTTGTGAGTGACTAAGATGTTATTAAATTAAGAAGTGAATTAGATATTAAGAAATGATTAATAATATGAGATGGAATTTTAAGATAATGATTAAGTGATTTAAATATTATCAAAAGACGATAATATTTTTAATAAGTTAAAGAAATATCTGATGAGTGATTATGTAGCTTAATGCTAGATAATTTATTTTTAAGAGTAGTAGTATAATAAGGTATGATATGATATGCTGATTGAAAGATCAATCTTATAAATGATAGGCCTTTTATAAGAGATTAAATTAGATTATTTAGCGGTAATCAGCGGTACATGCAAGTTCCCTAACTCAAACTCGAGTTGTTATTTTTTAAGCATATTAGTGGATAATTATTGTTGATTATTCCAAATCTATGGTTATTATTGAATATTCGCATTTATTGCAAGTTTCCTAACTCAAACTCGAGTTATTATGTTTCAAGCATGCTAGTGGATTAATTTTTGACAATTATTCCACATACATGATTATTGATTCACACTTTGTGCATGTTGTATATGTTCATCGATCACCTTAATTACCATAAGGTTCACTTAAATATGTTCATGGTTATTGTTGACCACTCATCTTATTAACTTAGTCATTCAATTATTGAAACTTTATTCTCAATCTTTCACAATTATTATACGTTATTGAAAACTTGAAAGCTTACTCTTTTTCAATCATGATATATCTTTATTTTACTTAAACTTGCTGGGGGAAAATAGTTGCTCACCCTTGATATATCATGATAATATTTTCAGATTAAAACGAAGGTTCGAAGAAAGACAGAGACGAGAATAAATTCCAAGAGTAGATTGGTATGACCATTTAGGTATTAAGTTATCTTACATTAATATTATTGAAGGTATGTATCAAATTAAGGTTATAGGCCTTGGAAAATTTTGTAGAATTATTTTGAAATACACAATGTATGTTTATATATTCTGTATTAATTATAGAATTTTTAAGAAGATGATGTATTATGACGTACCAGATTCGGGGGTTAAGGGACATGGATTTTGGGGCGCTACATTTGGTATCAGAGCTGTAGGTTATAAATCTTAGGTTGGGGTACCTTAGGCTATAACCGCAAAGATAACGATAAGGAATAAACTCAAATAGTGTTTAGAGTGCTAAGAGATGAATTTAGGAAATTCATCATTAAGTAAAGAAGAGGATAAATAAGATTCAATGAAGAATCTTGAAGAGTTATAAAGATAAGAATCCGGAGTTACCTGACTCCAATAATAAAGATGATAAGTAATGATGAATAAAAAAAGTCTACAGGACTAAGAGCCTAAAGGAAATAAAAGTATAAAATGATTAAGGAAAGATAAGAAGATCGTAAAACAAAATGATCATAAGATAGAAAAGAATCGTAATATAACACGAATATAAGAAAAGATCACGACATGATCTTATTAAGACATGGAATGATGAAGGATCAATCGAATGATTGAAAACTTGATAGTAGAATTGTTATACGAAAATGGTACTATGAAATATTACGAGAAAAAAACTCGAAAATGAGTTAAAAATGATGAGATACGAATTAAAGAAAAATTTTGTATTGAGCAAAGAGCAAGATAAGATTATAATTGTGTGGAATTTCAATTGAGGACTCATGTGATAGCTGGGTTATATAAACCTTTGTATGGACAGGGGTTTGTGCTTGGTCTAACGACTACCCAGTTTGTCATATTGATAATCATTGAAATGTTGGTATCGCACTATCGATATATATATGGCGAGAAGGTGATTATTTTCTCATATATATATTTGATAGTTAGAGAATATTAAGATTAGGTACGAGTTCTTAAAACTCATACTTATGGTAAGTTTATGACTCATAATTGTATGGTACATTTTTGAACCCCTAAGCGTATGGACAGTCCTTGATCTGTTCTTGGACTACATATTAGTAGGAAAAGTATCTAAACTCATATTATTGTGGTAAGTTCCTGAACTCATAACGTGTGGTAAGTTTAATGAACTATACTGAGATATAGAAGAGTTGTGAATGAAGAACTGAGGATTTTCAGTGTATTAAGCTTTAAGAATGTTATAAATAGATAGAATTATTTAGCAATGAAGCATTGGAGAAAATTGGAGTTAATGAAGGAAGCGTAAGTATTCCAAATCTTCTAGCTATGTAAGACTTCAAAATTTAGACATGAAACTAAAATCGCACTGATGTGCCTTTAAAAATATAAATGAGTTTTTGGTATCCTCAATACATGGTGACAAGGGTGTGGATGTAGACTTCGAGCTACTAACACTTCGTTATTTGTTGCGGCATGAGAACACTAAAAATGATTGTCAATGGTTTTAAACCGTTTAAAGAAGTGTCTATGCTAATTGTTTCGGCTAGAAAAAAATGATTTGAAAAATTTCAAAATATATTTTATATATCATCAATGCATCATGGAACCTGGTGCAGAGATGATAAAAATGATAGAGTCATCAATGTAGATTAACCTAGTGTTGGATGTGATCTAAGGATCGTGAGCCCACTATAGTATGACGTAGTATGAAAAAGTCACAAAATGACGGGATCCTCAAACGAACTGTAAATACAGTGCGTAATCATGACGTCATAAAATAAATTTTTGAATTTTAAAGATAATTTATTGTCAATTGAATTTGGCCAGACACATGTTTCGATTGATGTTTAAATTATTGGTATACGTCTAAGCTATTTGATTCAGCTAGACAAATGTTTATAAAAATTCAAGTATTTCTTTGAGAATTTATCTCAAATCAAATTGTTTTGGTACGGACTCTTATGCTAAGTGTGAGGTGAACAACACCGATTGGATAAAATAATCCAATCTAGTAGCGCAAACAGCCGCTAAACAAGATTGATACATTGTGCACGACGTAAGCGTACGATAGGCTGATCGCCTAAAGTACTAGTAGAGTAGTTTACCTTTTTCATGATTGTAAACATACTTAGTTGTTACCGTTTTGCGATGTGAATACTGTTAAAACTATTAGTTCATGGTCTATATGACCCCTCAACATAATATGAAAAGTTTTGAACTCCTAAAAAAGGTTATGGTAGCATGTGATGATAGAAGTGAAATCCTCAAAGGAGGAAGAGATAAATGTTATATTAAAAACCTATTTTTGGTGAATGAAAGGAGTAGAGATTAGTAGTCTATAATTTCGAGGACAAAATTCTTAGAAGAATTGGAGAATGTGATAACCTAAAAGTTTATAAGATCTTGAATGATTAAATTAAAGGTTAAAGAATAAAGCCTAGATTTAAGATAAAGGAATAATTAAAATTTTTAAGAAAAAACTATACGGTTTAATAATTGAAAGAATATAGAGAAATTAAATGTGAATGATAAAAATTTTAAAGAGTAATGAGAAGATGAAGAATAGAAGAGAAAACATAGGTTATGAAAATCCGAAATCCTGGAATAGATTTATATGTGTACTTGAAGGTATATTAAGAATAAGGTATTATGATACCTTTAAATTGAAATGAATTAATCGATGAAATAGATTATGTAAGAAATTTTTATAATGATATGTTTTGGAAATTTATTAAGGAAATAAATTTTAATAAAGAGATATTATAAGGATAAAGTGAATATGTATATGTATATGTACATATATATTTCTTGAGATACTATATATATTTTAAGTAAAGTGATTAATTAAATTAATCATATAAGAATATTAGGTCACATTAATTGTTTATCCATGATATTTTGTGATTTATGAAGAATATGTATGTGATTTAATAGATACATATATTATAAATATGTGTATATATTTATTTATTATATAAAGAGAAATAAAAAGAAGTTAGGTTACCGACATAGCTTGGGAATTAGACCATAATTAATTGTACGAAAGGGAAAAATGGGCATTTTGTTAACTTAATAAAGTATGGAAGTGAATTATAAAAGTTAAGGGAGAATGGTGCTAGTTAGGAAAACCTCAGGGTTGAAAACCTAAGATTTGAAAATTAAAAAAATATCTTAAGGAATATGCCAAGAAATAAAGAATATTCGGAGAATATGCTAAGAATATGCCTTAAATGATAATTTATTAGAATCCAAAAATATTAAATTGGGAGAAGTCAAGGATGCTGGGCCCCATTAGGGTGTGATAATTGGTGATGATGGTTAGAAAATTTTTAAGAAATTTCCTACAAGTGAAGAAATGACTATTTTGCCCAAAAGAAAATTTTTAATGACCGATGAGTCTTAGGAGGAAATTTCCAGGAAGTTTCCTAGTACTGATGAAATGATTAAATTACCCTTATATATATTTGTGAAATTAAAAAGAACCAAACCATGTGAACTTAAATCGACCAATTAGAGAAGAGATGATGCACGCATGACATCATCATTAAAGAAACACAAAGATGATGTCATCGTGATGTAAGCATGACATCATCATTAAAGAAACACAAAGATGATTTCACCTGGTGGAAGATATTTTGAGGGACTAATGTGCAATTAATTAGGCACTAAAGTGTAATTATCATAGGTACCAAACTGTAATAAGTCAGGTGTAAACTATAATAAGCCAAGCCCTTAACGTGGAATTATCAAAAATATTTTTTCCTATAAATTAGGGGCTAAGTTCATTAGTTTTTCACCAATTTAGAAGCAAAGTTATAATCAAGAATTAGAAAGAAAGAGTTCTTGTGAGATTGCAAAAGATTAGTTAAAGCTTGCAACTTCAAGAGGTATTTACTCTAGTGGTTATTATTTTCATTCATATTTATATATTTAATAAAAATATACTTTTACAAGTAGTTATAATGCCCAAATTATTTTAAGTATATAATACAAAAGTCTAATTTACAAGTAGTTATAATATTTGATTTATTTTTCTTATAAAGTAGAAAATATACTTTTATAAGCGAGTTATAATCTTTGAAATTGTCTCATATATAATAAGCGAATATTCATTTTATAAAAAGTTATAATCTTTGAAATTATCTAGGATATAATAACTGAATATTCATTTTACAAGCAATTATAATGCTGAATTTATTTTTAGTTGATGAATATTCATTCTATAAGCAATTATAATCTTTGAAATTATTCCATATATAAGTACAAGGAGTCTTATTTATAATCGGTTATAATTGATTAAGTTATTGTTAAAGGTAAATTATTAGAATATTATTAAGTGATTAATAAAATCAAGAAGTGTACGAAATATTATTAAATGATTAATAATATTAGTAAATGAATTGAATATTATATTAAATGATTAATAATATTAAAGTGTGATTAGAGTATTATTAAATGATTAATAATATTTGTAATTGATTAAGATATTATTAAATGATTAATAATATTTGTGAGTGACTAAGATGTTACTAAATTAAGAAGTGAATAAGATATTATTAAGTGATTAATAATATGAGATGAAATTTTAAGATAATGATTAAGTGATTTAAATATTATCAAAGGACGATAATATTTTTAATAAGTTAAAGAATTATTTGATGAGTGATTATGTAGCTTTAATGCTATATAATTTATTGTTAAGAGTAGTAGTATTATAAGGTATGATATGATATGGTAATTGAAAGATCAATCATATAAATGATAGGTCTTTTTCATAAGAGATTAAATTAGATTACTTAGTAGTAATCATCGATACATGCAAGTTCCCTAACTCAAAGTCGAGTTGTTATTTTTCAAGCATGTTAGTGGATAATTATTGTTGATTATTCAACATCTATGGTTATTATTGAATATTCACATTTATTGCAAGTTACCTAACTCAAACTCGAGTTATTATGTTTCAATTATGCTAGTGGATTAATTCTTGACAATTATTCCACATATATGATTATTGATTCACATTTTATGCATGGTGTATATGTTCATCAATCACCTTGATTACCATAAGGTTCACTTAAATATGTTCATGGTCATTGTTGACCACTAAACTTATTGACTTATTCATTCAATTATTGAAACTTGATTCTCAATCTTTAATAATTATTATAGTTGTTGAAAACTTGAAAGCTTACTCCTTTTCAATCATGATATATCTTCATTGTACTTAAACTGGATGGGCAAAATAATTTCTCACCCTTGCTATATCATGATAACATTTTTAGATTAAGACGAAGGTTCGAAGAAAGACAGAGACGAGGATAAATTCGAAGAGTAGATTGTTATGACCATTTAGGTATTAAGTTATCTTACATTAATATTATTGTAAACCTTATAAATTATTGAATGTATGTATCAAGTTAATGTTATAGACTATGAGAAATATTGTAGAATTATTCTGAAATAAACAATGAATGTTTCTATATTCCGCATTAATTATAGAATGTATAAAAAGATGATGCGCCGTGGCGTACCAGATTCGAGGGTTAAGGGACCCAGATTTGGGGGCTATACAAATTCAATAGGAATTGAAAGCTTTAAATGACATAAGCATTTGAATACATTCATATACGTTGCTTGAACAATAATAAGCTAAGGCTATAATCCTGCTCAACAAAGAAGTACGGCAAGAAAACAAGTTAAAGGACAAGAACTCGCTCAGTGAAAATAAGGTAAGGATATGACATTTGGTCAATATAAAAATATGGTTTAAAAACTTGAATAATCGTAATCAAGATAGGGTAAGAAACTTACCTCGTGTGTAGGTTAAACAACCACTACTCACGTTCCTCAAAAGTCCTACATATTCCATTATGATCATAACATCTATTTAGTTTCTTACAAGCATGACTAATGTTGCCGCTTGTTTCGGGTTTAACAAAATAGACACTAACTCGTGCAAGTATACACGGTTAACAAGTAATATAGAGTAAGTCAAGTATCGTTCTCACGGAGAAAGGTGAATATTTCTAAACTAGCATGCAACAACCTTATAGCTATTTCTGGCTGCTTAAACGATCAATTAACAAGTAAATTAAAATATAGAATAATTATCAACAAAAAATTACTAGTTAATTAACTAAGAGATTTAAATTGGAAAGATAAGGGATCCTAATGTCATTTAATGCTTTATCCAGAATTTAAACCTCTTGTTAAGCTTGAATAATTACCATGGACTGCTAGTCGAGAGCACGAAAGTGAAACATGACAATTTTTCAATAAACCATGCCCAAATCACATAAAATCCACAAAAGAGATAAAATTCATATGAGCATCAATATTACCTAACCCACTATATGTCTATGTGAATTATAAGCAATATCAATTTAAGTGCAAGCTCTCTCATTGACTACACATGGCAAACCGGTATACGTCTATCTGGGTTACGAATCCCAAAATCTAACACATGTAAATCTCATGAACACATGCTAATATGGTCAAATCTGAACTTATATTTCCTTTTTTAATTCCATACAAGTTAATAGGGTAGATGGTGATCAATCATCTAAACATTAAGCATAAACAAGTTAGACAACCCAACTATAATCATACAAGCATCACAATAAGGCATACAAATCTAAACTACACAATAAACATCATTAGAATCCCATAATGGAGGTTAGTTCATCTCTGAATCAACAACCATTGTGAGATCCCGAAATTATGAAACGAAAGTATTCAATTTTCTTATAATTATTATTTTATTTAGTAATTGGTTAAATTGAGAAAAGGGTTAAATTTAAGGGTGATATGTGAATTTTTTTGCAAAGTAAGCAAGTTGTTATAAACTATTCGTTTGGTCGAGGAATATTCTTTTTGTCGGGAATATCCGTACGACGGCACAATAATTGGTAGACACCACAATGGACGTATTGTCGTAGTTAGAAAATGACAAAATTATCTTTTTATAAAAATAACGGCTAAAGTGTTACCTTTAAAACTGTTGAACTACCCGGTAGTAAAAGTACCGTAATACGTGTGATTGCATACTAGCACACGGTATTGATTATTGATGTTTACGTAAGAAGTCACTCAGTTATACTCAATTATTACTACAGTAATTGCTGCATTATATCTCTCATATTATTGATTCAATTATTGTCACAGTATCAATATTTTATATTATTAAATTAATAATTGAGACGACAAAGTTATTCATATTATTATTTGCAATATTGACAATGTCTAGAAGTTCTATCAAGGAGAGGTTTGGTGACCTAATTGCGCGTCAATAAAGAGAAATCCTTGTCGGAAAGCCCCCTCTTTCCTGGGAACGACCTGGTTGTTAAATATTGTGTGTTATAATATTAATGATGAATAAGTTCGTGATGATTAAAGATGAAATTGATAGTTCCATTGTGTGGAAATTATTAGTGTTAGTGGAAATCGACATTTATTTCGATAATAATTGATGTCTAGAGGTTATATTGACCAATCGGGTAATTAACCGGATAAATGAGCAATTATTTTTTATTGATTCACATGATTATAACTATTTATTCACATGTGTGTATTGTTGATTCACATTCTTGTACTATTAGAGGAGTTGGTGCAAGATTGATAATACTTGCATGACTAAGTTAAAAATGGAGGTATAGATGGAGGTACTATACTGTAATTCATATTTTCATATGTCTAGAACTATTGTTTCACATGATTTACTATTAGGGGAGGTGGTGCAAGTTTGATAATAGTTGTAGGACTAAATTAAAAATAAAAGAAAAGAGAAAGGTATTATACTGTAATATTCTGAGCCCCAAAACGTGCAATTATCGAAACTATATTTTCCTATAAATAGAAGCTCATTCCTTCATTATTTTTCATCAATTCACTAAAGCTATAGAGTAATTTTTATAGAGAGAAATTATAGAGAGAAAGAAGAAGAGAAGTCTGCTACCTCACTATTCTAGTATCCAGTCTTCTTCTGAGGTAAAAGATATTATAATTATAGTAAGGGGTATTATTTCTTTCGTATTCATGAAGAGAGCTTCTGTTATTCTATTCTTTATTATTATGTTGGAATAACCTATCTATGCGAAGTACCGCGTACATGGTGAAATGCTTATGTTATTCCATTCTTTATTATTCTATTGGAATATCCTGTCTGTGCGGATTACGCATGACCTGGTTCCATTCTTTATTATTCTGTTGGAATATCCTGTCTGTGCGTATTACACATGACCTGGTTCCATTATTTGTTATTCTATTGGGAATAACCTTTCTTGATCTATCGCATGCCTGGTGAATTCTTTTGTTATTCCATTCTTTATTATTCTGTTGAAATAACCTGTCTACGCGGACTACCGCATGCATGGTGAATGACCTTTCGTATTCATTCTATATTAAATTATGGAAATGATCTGTCTACGTGGATTACCACATGGCGGATGAAAATCCATTTGCAGTTTCGTATATTCTATTATAGTCGTATGAGATATCATTTATTTTGTATTCGTCATGAAATATTATTTTATTTGGTATTTTATTTACGAGTTACTATTCACGAGTTACTATTCACCCGGTTACTACTCACTCTAGTATTATTCACTCGGGTATTCGGAGCACTTTTCGTGTCAGAGTACTATTCACGAGTTACTATTCACGGGTTACTATTCACCCAAATTACTATTTATCTGAATATTATTCACTCGGGTATTTGGAGTACTTTTCATGTCGGGGTACTATTCACGAGGTTCTATTCCCGAAGAACTATTCACGGGGTATTATTTACCCGAAAAATATATTTCTTTCCTGTCCAAATTATTTTGGTACATGAATATTATTCTTGAATTTTACTCCATAAAGCAGTATCATGTTGAGAATTTGGATATTTTTAAACTCTAGATAAATTTAAAGTCTTTAATATTTATCCTTAATTTAGTTTGATTAATGCTTATATCATTGTCATCATCCTCATGCTTATATTATGATGAAATTTATCTTTGCCTTACTTGCAAAGATGGACTGTTGATTATTGGTTTTACAGTTGTATATCTTTGGCTTACGTGCAAAGATGAACTATTGATTGATGAGTATCTTTGGCTTATGTGCATAGATGAACTGTTTATTGGTATGATTATGACCAAGGATCATTCGGTATAATCATGACCCGTAATATTATAGATAATGTGGTAAAAGTCATCATTGGCCAGTAGTGCATTGATGGACAGTTATTGGTATGATTATAACCAGGGATTATTCGGTATAATCATGACCATTGATGATTACATGAATATCCTTGGCCGTAGTGCAGGGATGATTCGATGATGTGGATTATTTATTAAGCTGAGTCCCAACGATAAAATATATATTATACACTTTTAATTCGTAGAAGATAGTAGATATCATGCTCTACTTGACTCTTCTAAAATACAGTTGTATATCTTTGGCCGTAGTGATGAATTTATTAGTATGATTATGAACAAGAATTGTGATTTGGTATAACCATGATTTTTGATGTTTCAGGTAAAGATAGGTGATGAAAATTATCTTTGTCCTGGGTGCGAAGAGGAATTTAGAATCACAATTATGATTACGAGTTATTCATATGATTGTGGGATGAGAATTATTGATTGATGTTACGAGGATAAAACATTATTGGTGGACTTTTAACATGGAGAAGATAATAGACCTGATGGTCTATTTGACTCTTCTAATGAATTGCTCGTTCCGTTGCAACTATGGTTGAAAATTTTTATCATCTACCATATGTTCTAAATCTCTGATTTATTACTGATGAAGGCTATTGATGATGTAAATTATCTTTAGTCATGATATTCTTTTATCGAGCTAGTTGTGCTCACCTTTTTTTTCTTCACAATTCCTTTTAGGTAATAAGAGTATTACAAGAATTGAGCCGGGGATAACGGGGAATAGAAGCGGTGGTCTATAGTTGTTGAGGTTTTCCCTAAATAGTATGGAAATAATTTTGTTGAGAACTTTAGATAAGTGTGTCGTATTGTATACATCATTTGATATTTAATTTTGGTGAACCAAATAGGGTGAGGTGAACCCAACTTTGGAAGGGTGGTTTACCACTATCATACAAGATGTCTAATGACATACAACCTCGTGTTATCATAAGACAGGGTTGTGCACATCCACTTGCTGAGTATATCTACGAGCACTACCTATATGATCTTGGAGTTTATTTGAAATATAACTTTTACTTGGAGACAACGGAGATAATTATATGTCAAGAGAAGACTCACCATTGAAAAGAAGATGATAGTAATCTTCTTGTTTTTCTTTGGGGACTTTTGGGTCAACCAAGGATAATTCTATGGACATATGATATCTATCATAACCTAGACGCATAGCCTCCCATGTACGAAGGTTTCCTTGAGTATTTTCCAAAGATTTTAATCTCTAAAATAATTATTGACTGTACCTTTATGTAAGGTACCATTGTAAGGTCTTGTGGTCAAGGCACCACGAGAGTTATATATATTTGTATTAAAACTCACAACTTATCTGTTGTCGTACTCTGCACGACAATTCAACAGTTGTATAAATGAAGTTTATATTTGATTTTTATAGTGCGATATCTGGCGACTCAAGATGGGTGATGTATACCTATTTGGGGGGCGTCACAACCATTATGGGATTTAAGCCAAGCATAGAAAGAAACAAAGAGAACAAAGAGATTAAAGATAAAAGAAATAGCAAATCTGATTAAGCTCTGCCCCCAAATATGCTTCCAACTCAGTTTAGATCCAAAATCAAAACCAAAATGATACTCAATATTCACAAGCTACTAGATCTAGAGAAATTATAGAGTAGTGCTATGGAATCTCTCTAACTCTATCAAACCCTAAAATAACAAAAGATAACTGATAAAATTCGTCTCTCATAACAAGCAAATACACCCTTATATGGTAATCTCGCTACAGCAGTATAAAATGAAAAGTTAACATTTTAAATGGTCTTGATTATGCGTGTGCCATACGTGAAATCTGAAATGGGGGCACGGCGCGCCGACCGCTTCGAGATTCTTCTGGCGTGGGCACGCCGACACATAGAAGGAATTGGGATCGGGCGTGCCGTGTCATCATTTATGATCCTCCTGGCACGGGCGTGCCGGGTTTAGCCTATTGATGGGCACGGTCGCGCAGGCCTTTACTGTTGCAATCTGCTGGTGTATTACTGTTATGCTGCTGTTGCTAACTTCTTCTTCTTTCTTCACTTAATTCTTCAATCTTCACTTGACCACTTCAGATGCCCTCTTCACATGCTTTAGTCCAGCTACAGTCTTCATTCTAGCCATTCCTCACCATACCTCGCCATACTATGTCATCACTATGCCTTTGGAGTTTACTTGATGTAACGTACATACAAGCATTAAAAACAATCAAACAGTACTAAAAATACTTAAGTTTGAGCAAAAATTCTAGTAAGTTGGTAACAAATAAGTAGGTCTAAAACCTACTTATCAAATACCCCCAAACTTGAACTATTGCTTGCCCTCAAGTAAATAACACAAATACGAACTAAGAAATGCAATTTTACATGCTATACAATTATAGTATCATGTAAATGAATCCCAAGATTTCCAGCTATGTTAAGAATTCCAATAAGATACGCCTCAGAGAAATTTCAAGATCCAAGAACAAAGCATCAAACTAAGCTAAAGGTAAAATGATATACAATCAGATAATTCCAACCTGCTATAGTGATGATGTGTGTATGTGTGTTATGTTCACAGATAAGCTTGACAAAGGTGAAGATTCCACATGCTATAATGCTTAAGACAGAAAATTGAGGTTTCAAATCAAGAGTTATGCATAAAAATGAAACAACAACTACTCCAACACATCAGTACAAGCTAAGGTTCAGCAAAAGGGTTTATTCTACTTTATTTTTACTCACGAGGGCGATTTCCTTTCTCACTTTCCCTTGGTATTTATTGATTTTTTCTATTTCCCATTACTGTGCAATGTCTCATTCCATTAGGCTAAAAGTGCTACCCCTTAGCGAGATTTTGACCAACGACTCTCAGAACATTAAGACCTTAGGGCGCTAGGTGTAACGACAATCCCCTCGGGTGTACTTACTCAAGTAACAAAGGCCCCGAAACAAGACTAGCCAAGGGTGCTTATTCATTTTTTTATATTTATTTATAGAAGATAACAAGTGTACCCATGCATTCCCCAAGCTTGAGTTTCAGTGTCTAGCAGTCATTACTCACTTCCTACATAATTTTATCATTTAAAATAACGTTTTCCTCTCTGCAGACAAGTAAGTTAATCTTAACCAACAAGAAAATATGAACACTGACGTGCTACCCGATAGCATCTAAATAACAAGCATAAATTATATCATGTAAAAAATTATAACTTAACTCAAGATATAAACCAACTCAAAAATCTATCAATTTCTAAATCATCATTGGCTAAATAAGAATTCAACTAAACTAAAAATCTGGGATTATGCAATGTGATGCAACTAAACAGATAATAAGCAAACAAATTTTTTTTTACTGTAAAATTAAATAACAACTACTAACATGCAATTAACTATATGAAACATGAATATATGATGCAATTATACTACATGCTCTAAATTACTGATTAGACCCAACACCCCCAAACTTAGCATATTCATTGTCCTCAATGAAGGTAAAGGGTAATGAAACTCCTCTATCAGTCGGCATGGCCACCCTCCTCGGGTGGTGAATCTGACGGGTGATATGGCATGGCTGAACCGAAGAGAGACCACTCCAACATAGTTCCCTGCTATGCAAATGCCCCAGCTAAAGCTCTAGACATCCCATTTGTGAATGCCAAAAATTATCGTGCAGCGCGTCCACCTTCATCTCTAATCACCTTAACCTGCGATCATCGATCTCTGAAGTAGCACGAGGGGTGGTGGCACGAGGGGTTTGCTGTGGAGACAACACTGACAATGGAGATAGGAAAATAAACCCTTTTCCCCGAGGGTGTGTTGTGCCACCAACCCAGTCATCAAATTTTTGAATTGTGGCATGTGTAATATCCTGGCTTGGTATTTGTAACTGCTCATCCTCCCAGTTTACTCCAGCTTTGGCGCATAAATAGGCTATGACTGAGGCATGGGGGATACTACCTGTGGTGATCCCCCTCATGTAACGAAGCATGTTCTGGTGGAGGAGGTGGCCAACATCGATATACTTTCCTGTGAAAATCCCCCATAGTATTATCGCCCTCTCAGCTGGGATATCGTGCTGGTGCGTAGATGGCATTTACTTAGCATAGATGAATAAGTTACATACCTTCGCGTAATAATTTAGCGCTGCACTCAGGAAATTAGTGGGCTGGTTCGTGCCTTGCTTATAGTTTCATTTGGTACCGGGCACACACAAATCTTCGATCACTCTATCCAAGTCTGTCTCAAACCTCGCAGCTTCCACCCAATTTTGTCGGCCAGTCGGAGGGTCGGGCAGATTGAATACCTCCCGAATCGCATGTGGGTGATAATCCACCTGCATGCCTCTAACAAACAATATACCACTCTGTGTTTCCTTAGCATTTGCATAAAACTCACGCACGATAGCCATTGGCATAGGCATTGGGCTGGCCACAACCCCCAGCCAACAACGCTCCCTGATCATTTCCCAAAGTTGCCTATCTTGCTTCCCGGGCTTGAATCCCCTTTTTTCACGAAGGTTTTCGAGACATCATGTAGTACTTCGTCTGAGCCTCGAGACTGACTAATTTGGTGAGGTCTAGGATGTCTTTATCTAGACTGCTGCTAGAAAAGGACTCAGGTGTGCGTGAGCGTGCTCGCTTTGGTCCCATGAAGATTGTCTGAGAAGCCCTAACTATGATGTGAGAAGATGAGAATGTTGACTGGAACTATGTATGCCCCAATTGGATCAAACCCTAACTCAACCCTTTGAATGATCTGAACAAGCCCTAATCACTGCAGAAGAACCCCCAAACTTGATTTTTGATGTAAATAAGGAAGTCTTCTGATGACTTAGATATAGGGTGTGTAACGAGTCGAATTTATTGAGTGGTGATTCTGGGGACAGAATCCTTTTAAGGGGGGAAAGATGTGACGAACGAGATTTTGTAAATTAAATTTTTATATTTATTGAATTAAATAAATATTTTTTGATGATTTAATTATTGGATTAAATAATTAATTGATGCAATTGTGGTAGATTAATTTAATTATATGTGTTACATTTACTAAATTAATGTAGAGAATAATTATTATTCAAATATGTAATTATGTGAGCTTATTGAATTAAATAAAATATTTAATTAAGCATGATGTTATTTAATTAATTTAATTATTAATTAGAGAGTTAATAATTTGACATTATTTATTAATTAGAAAATTAATTATGTGGATTTGTGAATTTATAAGAAATTATTATATTTATTTAAAGTAAATTAAATAAAATATTGGATCTATTTTATAAAAGTGTGACATTAATTAAACTATAGTATAAGAAGTTTATCACATTAAATGAGAATGAATTATATTAAAGGTTGCCAAACAAGGCACTAAAGGGAGTTGGAAGCGATTACCACTATTAGAGTAATCGACCATTATATTGTGCGTCGATTTTAATTATTATTATCGTCTTCTCTTTATTTCTTTATTCATTATTTGCCTAAGTCTAGAGATCTGAGAGAGAGATTGAGAAATTCAAGAGAGAGTTCAGAGGATTTTGTGAGAACTCAGTGATTGAAGAAAGAATCTAAGCCTACATATATATACTTTATTCTCAGGGTAATCTCTCCCTCCCAAATTCCTTTTTCACGACAATTAGTTTTTATATGAAAATAGCTTTTAAAGTTTTTGGTTTAACCTCTGTAATTGGGTTAGGAGTAATGATTATGGGTTGTATGTGTGTTATGACATATCAAATCGTGTTTAATTATATATATTATGTAAACCATATCATCAAATTCATGAAAATATGTCGTATATAATTTCTGCAAATATACAGAGTATGGGTTTTGGCCTTATGGCCTTATACGTGATATTTTATGTATTGATCATATATTATCCCTAAATTTTACACTCGTATGTTGTTATGCATGTTGATACGAAGAGACCAAAGTTTAAATAAACGGATTCGGTATTATAACGAATCCGTAGTGTCAATTTTCATGTATTGTTTTCAAAACCTTCATGAATATCAAAGTCAGTGAAATTCACATGCCTTCAATCTGTTATTAAGTGTTTAAATTGGTTAATGTCAGTATATAAATGTTGGATTATGTTTATACATGAATTATTAACATGTGGGTATGTTAATTTAGTGAAATTAATGATTATTTAGTGTCCTTTTCATTTGAACTCGTGTTCTTTGTGAATCGGGAATCAAGTTGGAGTCTCGCGTCATGTGCTAACTCGAATCGAAGTCCGCATGCATGACAAGTGTCGTGGCATGGCGCCATCGCGTCCTTAAATAAGATCATAATATAATAATGTTGCGCCGCAACGCCACTCTCCAGAAAGTTAAAGAATGAGATTTTTAAAATGTTTAAGTCTAACAATGTGTTAGTGGATTAATGTAATGAACATGTAAACATGTTAGAAGAATAATGTGATGATAAAATAATTGTATAACATGTAAATAACATAATTACATGTGGATTGAATTATTGAATACATAATTAGATTATTATTCATGAAGTGATATTATGTGACAGTAAATGTGATAAATTGACTAAGTATAGTCAATAATTAAAGTAGACAAAGAGAAAGAGTTTATGATGATTAGTTAAGTTATAATTAACTGGTATTGTGAATGTGAATGGTATGTAGGATTTAATTCAAAGAACATGCTTAGTTAATGTGTAATCTACGCACGAGGCAAGTTTCCTAACCCTACTTGTCATTATTGTTCAAGTTTATTATTTACCTCGAGTAAATTATCATGACTATTATTCAAGTTCAAATGTTATATTAAAGATTGATTATCTTTTCAAAGCATGATTCAGTTATACAATAATTTTCTATTGTATACTTCCTAAGATTATTATTTAATTTGAATATCATTATTATTGAACCTTATTAGACTAGCGAACCCTTATTGATTCGACTAGTCCATAGTTGATGAGCGTTCTAAATTTCAGAACCTTTCATGAATTATCCAAACCAAACTTCTTTTGGTGCGGACTCAAATGTCAAACTGAGATGAACAACCCTGCAAAGGGATTTTTACTTATCGCGTAAGCGTTAAGATATTGTGCATGAGATAGTACTAAGGGTTGATCCCCTAAGTACGCAGTAGAAAGGTCCATAGTCTTACGATCATTAAAGGTTTCAAGTATAACCCTTGATAACCTAGGACATCGTTCAAGGTCTTATGACCCTCGTAATTCTTTTTGATTCTTGTTATTCATTCTTGATTCAAAAGTTGAGCTTTTATTCGGATGTCTTTGATTTACTCGCATGTTATTATTATCTTTGTTATTTAATTATTATACTTGTGGGCAATAATGCTCACTCTTGCTTAATAATAACATTGCGATTAAGAACGAAAGAAGCTGATGAACCTTCCACTAGTAAGGGCAAGGGCAAAGTTAGCAAATGATGAAGACTTGTTATTTTATTTGATGATGTATTTATGTTAGACTTGAGTTAATGATGTTGTTTAAGACTTATTATTTATATTTCCAAGACCGATGTTTAAGGTTAGTTCAACACTGGGATGATGTTTATTATTAGGATGTTGTAAACCCCAAGGGAAGATTTTATTTCTATCTATTGCATGGTTTGCATTTATTATGGGTAGATAGTTAGATGATATTTGTACAATGAACACCAAATCCCGTGGAATTGAAGTACCCGGATTTGGGAGTGTCACAAGTTGGTATCAAAGCTGTAGGTTATGAACCTTAGGTGGGGGAACAACCTTAGGTAGTAGCCTTATAGAAAGAAGATAGTGATGGAAAACTCTTATCGAGTTATAAGAAATGAATTTCTATAATTCATTGAAGATAATAAAAGACCTTATGTGTTTATGTGTTAAAGTATGCGTTAGATGATACGACTTAGTAACTAAAACTTAAAATTTTGTTGTCAGGATGTTGAATGTTGGAGAAGCTAGTCAAGCTGGGGAGGAAGAACCCCATGTACCTATAGTACCTACTGAGGAGGACCGTGTACCTATAGTACCGACAGAGGAGGAGCCCCAAGACATTCATGTCGTTAGGGAGTAATTGGTACAGAGGGAGTCATCTCCATTGATCACCGTTGTTGGTCAGGAGCATGAGCCCGAGACTGATCCTGAGGAGGAATTTGTAGAGGAAGAGGAAAAGGAAGAAGAGGAGTTACCATGGTACACCGTTGATGCTGAGATGTATGACACGTTATACGACCGTAACGCGGAGTTACGAGATGAGGTCGAGTTGGTGAGCGGCGGTTATTGATGATTATAGGGGAGAAAGAGAGGAGATTTCGACTCTTCACTCTCGATGGCAAATGTAGAATGGGATTTGGTCCATGAGAAGGTCAAATCAAGATAAGACCGAGGAGATAGAAAAGTGAAGAAGGAAGGCGAAGGAAACCTCGAAAGATGAACATAGAAGAAAAGAGGGATGGGTAAGAGAATCACGTCGAAGTGAACATGCGAAGAAGATGATAGTCGCAAAAAGAAGGCAAAGCTTGAAGAGACATACTCTACACTTAATCATGCAATGGATGAGGCCCAAGATCGAGTTTTGAGGTACCCCATTCAGTTCGAAGGACTTCCATCGTATTTGCTGGATCGTAAGACGATGTCTCGCATCATGAATGAGGAGCGTGGCAAGGCTATTCAACACCTTGATAGACAGGAATAGAATCCGTTTAATTATGTGAAAGACTTAATTAGTTTTTAGATGTAAATTCTGACGTGTTTATGAACGAAAGAATATTTGAATATTTTAAATCCTTTGAATTCTTTATTCCAGGATAGTTGATGTAAATAGCAGTTATGCTATCGTTTAATGTAAAACTTTGATTTGAATGAATATATATCAAGTTGTTTGAGATAATGTGTTAAGTGATATGTTAAATTGTTGAGTAATGCCTTAAATATTTAGAGAAATAAATAAAGTTCTAATAAGCGTTTATTTAACAGAAAAATGCCGCCAAGGAGAAGACAATAACATCAACCGACTCAAGAAGAGTCAACCAATATTAATAATAATGCCAATGCTAATCCCGTGTAGTAGTTGGTTAACTTACTGATTGGAGCCATGAATAACCAACCGCAAGCTCCACCAAGCACGACGTTTAAAGATTTCAAGGCGGTGGGACCGCCAGAGTTTAAAGGTTCCAAGAACCCGATCGAGGCTCAAACATGGGTTATGGAGATGGAGAAGGTTTTAGACGTTGCTAGGGTTTAGAAGACGGAAGACCGCTTTGCAACGCGTTTATCTTTGAAGTCTCGAGGCTAGCTCTTTGGTGGCAAGCAAACAAAGTGCGAGGAGGTGAAGGTGTAATTACGTGGGAGAGATTTAAAGAAATGTTCTTCGAAATGTATTTCCCGACCAATTCACAGAACCAGATGGAGGTTCAATTTCTAGAGCTGAAGCAGGGGAATATGAGCGTACCTGACTATGCGGCTAAATTCGATGAGTTGGCAAGGTTTGCCCCGTACCAAGTACACACTGACGAGAGAAAGGCCAGAAGATTCGAACAAGGACTAAAGCCTTGGGTTTATAGTAAGGTATCAATGTTTCAGATAAACACCTTTGCCAGAGTACTGGAAAAGGCCATCCTCGTGGAAGGAGGAAGTGATGCGGTGACCAAGTACAATCAAGATCAGAAGAAGAAGAGGACTAAAGGTGAAATTAATAACAGGGCCAGTGGAAGTAGCACAGGAGGTGGAAATTTCAATCAAAAGAAAAGGTGGAACGACAGCTCATCATCGAGGAATCAACAAGGTAATATGAAGAAAAGAATAGAAGCATGCCCGACTTGCGGGAAAGCCCATCTGGGAGTTTGTATGAAAGGAAAAAGAGTGTGCTAAAATTGTGGTCAGGAAGGCCACATAGCACCAAACTGTCCAAACCCAAAGAAGGGTGCTTGTTTTACTTGTAGTTCGAAGGACCATCTGGTAAGAGATTGTCCCAAGAAGGGATCGGGAGGATCAGGATCTGGAGGAAACTGGGAAAATAACAGTGGAAATACCTTAACAATCACCGGACCTACCGCAACAAACTGACCGACTGCCCGAACTTTCAATATGACGGTGCAAGATGCAGTTCAATCCCGTGATATGGTGTCAGGTATCATTCCGATCAATAAAGTTAATGCTTACATATTATTTGATTCGAGTGCTACTTGTTCCTTTATATCCGATGATTTTGCCAAGAATTTAGATTTACCTAAGAATGAATTGGATTACCCCATGACATAGAAATTGCGAATAGAGAAATAATCCCTGTTAAGTACGTACATAAGAATTGTAGAGTGGATATTAAAGGTAATATCATGAACATAGATCTTATCCCTACTCGACTTGGGGAATTTGACGTTATTTTGGGAATGGACTGGTTATTCAATTACGGAGCTGTAATTGATTGCCAAAAAAAGCGTATTAACCTTATGATTCCATCAAAGGTTGTATTTTATGGTAGCAAGTCGCCTAAACAAGCGAGTTGTCTGATGATGATGCATGCCAGGAAGTTGTTGAGACAAGGCTGTGTAGGATACTTAGCTTATATAGTCGATAGTCGAAAAGAGAATCCGAAGGTAGAAGAAATACCGATTGTGAAGGACTTCGTCGACATATTTCCAGAAGATTTACCAGGACTTCCACCAGATAGAGAGGTATGTAACGCCCCAAAATCCGGTCTATCTTCACACCCGAATTCCGTACGTCACGAGTACATCATTCATTCTGCATACATCATTATATACTGAAATATAACAACATACACTCTCAAATCCCAGGTTCTAAAACCTTATAGCTTTTCTCATTACAAATAATGTTAATTACATTATTCTTTACATTTACACGAGTGACTTTTATCCGCCACCAAGGATACATAATCGTTCATTAAACTATTCTATAGTTGAATTCTCATCTTTCTACATTACAAGTCTTCACTTGATCTTCTCGCTCATTCACATTCTGAATGACACTTCATCGGATACCGTCATCTTGATCTATACGGAATCCTTAAGTTCTTCTAACATCGTTCGCTGAAAATGTTTTTCATTTAAAGCAAGTGTGAGCATTCAATTGCCCAGCAAGTCATAACAGTTGAACAAACAACTTCAAGAATTTAAACATTCTTTTCAGACTTCAATAACCAAACAAAGGTTACGAAGTAGCTTGAATAATAGGAATAGTCTTGATTCCTATCATCTTAAAACATTAGTTACATGCACTTTGAAATACTTTCATTCTCTACTCTCTTTCATGCACATTACATGCGGCTAGAATCAATAGCATGCAGACTTAACAATAACAGTTCATGTATAAGCAGAACATTCTTTTATTGAGCAGTTCAAACATAGAACAGTTCATCTCACACGAAACAATCGGAAGTGTTTCACATTGTGGCACAAGGCCTCATCGTTCTACCACCTTGTACAAATATCACACATTCAAGACATAGACGAGAACTTCTCAAGTTCAACATCCGAGAAGTTTTAGAAACTAGCATTCATTTAAAATATGAATGAAGTTAGGAAACTTGCCTTACGTATGATTCTGACTTATCCGAATCGCTCATTCCAATCCCTATAACACATAAGGAAACAACACATACACCAATTAGTCATATACTTGACTTACGCATTGGTTTACTTAACTTTACTTCTTAAGGTTCACGTTCTTACAACTAAGTTTACGCGACCACTTTCTTTACCGCTTTACGGCTTTATGACATACGGAGATGTCTTACTCAAAACGTTCATCATCTTTGATGATTTACATTCTTATCTTCTTCTTATTCTTCTCTAGGACTCAGCACACATCGCTTCTCTACTAGTAGTCCATATGGTACTCTGAGTGGTTTCCCACAAATAACCAACAAACAAGTTCCCGTCCATCTACACTGCCATCACAGTGAGTTAGATCGGTTGCCAGTTTCGTATATACCTTCGCTCTCTGAAGAAATTATTTAGCCCAGCTCCCATATGTCAACCATCAAAGGTTACGATTGTACCACAACCTAACTTTCTCTTTAACTTATACGAATTATTAAATTATAATGTTTGTTAAGTTAATTTCTTATTCCTTTTAGCTTTCTGGCAAGTAATTGCCATACCTCAGAATTCATTCTTATCCGATTCACATTCGGCTTTCATTAATCTCATTACCATTCGATACGGCTTTCTTGATACCATTCGTATCTTACTTACTACATTCATCAACGTCTAAGTCATGCAACCAGGGTATATTTAGCACGTTCGTCAAATGCGAATACGATTCACGAGGATCGTTTATATATTCAACGTTCACGTTGCTCGTCTCTTAATCTCTCATTCAACCTTTACTCAAGGTTTTAATTTCTTTCGATCGTTATCCATCCCATGAATCTCATGTTCATTATTCTTTCTTAATGTCAAAGCCATACGGTTCGCTATATGCTAAGATCGATCGTTCATCGCAACAACGTTGCGTTCAAAGTGTCTAAACACTTTACATTCATCTCTAAATGCCATGTCATAACATCAAAATGTTATACATTAACATCTTCAACCAACGTCTAAGGAATCACAACCATAGCAATCCCTCACGTTCGTTTATCGTGACTACGGTCCCCGGACATCGGTTCCGTAACCCGTATCTACATTCTTTGTCTTTTATTCTCGTTTAATCTTTTCGTTCAACCTTTATTAAAGGTTTAAAACACTTGATTAAGTGTTACATTAGTTGAACATTATGTTCATATTTCTTTCTTGTACATCCTCCAGTAACTGAGAATTAAAAATCTTATTTCTGGGCATTGCTCTGCACCGGCGCTGCGGCGCCGTGCCCTTCCTTTCCTCTCGTGCTGCGGCGTGTCCTACTTTTCTCTCCTCTCTTTCCAGGCTGGCGCTGTGGCGTGAGCCCTTACTTAGTGGTCATGTTGCTGATGCCACACTCAGGAAAGATTTTATGTATTGTACATGGTATTGTATGGCCACAAATTATACTATGGTTCGCGTTTGCTGGCAAACTCTTGCAGTTGTGCTTTCGGACTTTATTACGCTGATAATGTGGCGCCACTTCTCAAGACTGCCGGTTGTGAGCCAAAATCCTAGAAAATTTTCTAAGTGTAAGTCAAGGTTGAGATGCGTACTTTACGATCTCATAACTTCTTCGTTATAACTCGGAACGAGGTCGTTCCAAAGCCATTCTTTTCCTTATCTTAAGTACTTTAATATGTCTGGGACAGAACTTTGTTCTGAATTCGTTAACCTACCATTCAATTGGCTTAATCTTAACCCTTAATTCATTTTTACGCTTTTAACGTTCTTCGCTCGTTCTTCCGTAATTCGGTCATCCGAACTCAGAATTCATTCATTCTTGAGTCCACGACTCACGTTTTATACGTTCTCTTACATTTTTATGAAACCCTACACGGTCGGGTTCATTTACTAACTTTCAAATTTTCGTTCTTCTTTTACAAAATTTTCGCCATAACTTCGTTATAGCTTAGTTTTAAAATGTTCTTCATGAACGTTTCTAACGTTCCTAACCAAGCAATAAGCATCTAACTTATACGCAATGGTTTTAAAATTGTCCATCAACAACAATTACACTACGATGGTTTTAAATTTGTCCATCAACAACGTTCTTCGTGTTCTTCGCGTGTTCTTCGCGTTTTTCGCGTTCTTCGTTCGTTCTTCATTTTTAATTGATATTTTGGATTACTATTTCACTTTTTCTTGGAATTTGATGTTATAGAACACCATTCCTTACTTAATTTACCTACTCGTTCATAATATTCATTCGGATCGCTCAAAATCCTCACGAATCTTATACTTGCTTAAGAAATTTATAAACTAAATTTCTTATTTTTATTTCTTCGTTTTCTTATGATTTCAACCATATGAAATCATTTCTAACTTAATCTACTTCTTATTTTCATTAAGTTATGTTTTTGAACATAAAAACTTAAAGAAAATTTAGAAGAACTAGGATTTGGATTACCGTTCTTCTTTAATCTCCTTCCGTCGGACAAAGCGTGCATTCAAGCTAGCTTTTCCTTCCTTCTTCTCCTTCTCTTCCACCATCCGAACTCTCTCTCTTTCTCTCTCAAAGTTTAGGATTTTCAAAATCCCATTCAAATGAGATTAAGCTTCCTATTTATAGATTTTCAAGGTTAAGGGCAAAATAGTTATTTCGCCCCTAAAATCACTATGCACACCTCCTTACTATTCAAGACTTAAGGACTAAGTTAACTTAGCCCTCAAGTTTGCTTAGCCCTTAAGTTTTGTAGTTTCGTCTTTCGGGTTTCGTCCGATAGTTTTAAAAACTGCGATTCTTGGAATCCAAATATTTTTGGATATTTCGTCTTTCCTTTACCGATTAACTTTTACGTATTCTTCGGATTTCCAAAAAACTAAAAAACACTTTTTGGCGTCAAGAGTTTTCCTTCACGTTTTCCCCTAACGTAGCTAAACGAGTGAAAAGTACATAACAATACTTTTCGTCATTTTTATTTCGTCCGATTTCTGCACGTTTTTTGAGAAAAACTTTTATCGGCTTACTTAACTTTTCACGATATATTATCATCAAATCTTTCGACGGAATGTCATTTCGACATACCGAACTCTCGGAAAGGCTTAGGTTATTCAAACCCTAACCCTTAGGTTTCGTCGGGTGAATAGTGCCTATTTTGTCTTTTTCCCCAGAAATATTTTGTTCCCAAAAAATTTTTATTTTCATCTTAAAAATTCTTACTCGTTCAATCTAGCTCGTAGCCAGAATCCTCCTGATTAATAATCATTCTAGGTTATAAAATGATTAATAAACATATAACACATAATAGTATTAATAAAAATTTATTTTATTAATTACTAATTCATTAAACCTAAATTCTAGATAATCCAAAATTCAGGGTTGTTATAGATTTCGTAATCGATTTGGCACTCGGTACTGCTCCAATATCGAAGGCACCATACTGAATGGCACCGGTAAAGATGAAAAAATTAATGGTACAACTACAAGAATTATTGGAAAAGAGGTATATTCAACCGAGCGTATCGTCGTGGGGAGCGTCGGTGTTGTTCGTGAAAAAGAAGGATGGATCGATGCGGCTTTGCATTGACTACAGAGAACTGAATAAGGTCACGATTAAGAACAGATATCCATTATTGAGAATCGATGATCTGTTTGATCAATTAAAGGGAGCAAGATATTTTTCCAAGATAGACTTGAGAAGCGGTTATCATCAACTGAAGGTGAGGCCAGAGGATGTACCGAAGACAGCGTTCAAAACGCAATATGGTCACTACGAATTTTTAGTAATGTCGTTTGGTCTAACGAATGCTCCTGCAGCATTTATGGGACTAATGAATGGTGTGTTCAAGCCGTTTTTGGACAAATTAGTGGTGCTATTTATAGACGACATTTTGGTATATTCCAAAACCAAAGAAGAACACGAAGAACATTTGAGGTTAACGTTGGAAGTATTGAGAAGGGAGAAGTTGTACGCTAAATTTTGCGAAATGCGAATTCTGGATCGACCGAGTACAATTTCTTGGTCACGTGATCGATAATAACGGAATTTCGGTAGATCCATAAAAAGTTGAAGCTGTGATTAACTGGGATCAGCCGAGAACGTCGTCAGAAGTAAGAAGTTTTCTTGGATTGGCGGGATATTATAGAAGGTTCATACAAGACTTTTCCAAGATCGCAACTTCGTTAACGAATTTAACTCGAAAAGCTGTGAAATTTGTTTGGACGGAGAAGTGTGAGGAGAGCTTTTAAGAATTGAAGAAGAGATTGAGTACGACACCTGTGTTATCCCTTTCGGATGATACATGAAATTTTGTTGTTTTTAGCGATGGGTCGTATAGAGGACCTGGCTGTGTGCTTATGCAAAACGGCAAAGTCATTGCGTATGCATCACGGCATTTGAAGGATTACGAGAAGGGATACCCAACCCATGATTTGGAGTTAGCTGCAGTTGTTTTTGCTTTAAAAATTTGGAGGCATTATCTCTACGGGGAGAAGTGTGAAATATATATGGACCACAATAGTCTGAAATATATTTTCACGTAGAAAGATTTGAATATACGTCAAAGAAGATGGTTGGAATTAATTAAGGATTACGATTGTGAGATTTTATACCATTCGGGAAAAACAAATGTGGTTGCCGACGCCTTAAGTAGAAAGGATCGTGAGAAACTGATGATTTTAACTGCTCATGATTAGCTAATTACAGAAATGGAGAAACTGGAGTTGGAAGTGAAGTATCCTATGGAGATCGATGAGAAGCTATTTCAGATGCAATCTGGTACAACTCTACTAGATAAAGTAAAGGAGGCTCATCTTCAGGACGAAGAATGTAAAAAGGTGACAAAGAAGATATCTGAAGGAACCGACCCAAGATTTAAGATGGATAAGGAAGGAATACTGAGATTTGAAAATAGAATCTGGATTCCGCTAGTACAAGAAATTAAGGAAGAAATTCTGAGCGAGTCTCATAGTTCAAGATATTCAATTCACCCTGGTAGTACAAAGATGTATCAAGATCTTCGACAACATTTCTGGTGGCCGAATTTGAAACGCGATGTTGCAGAATGTGTTGCCAAGTGTCTGACCTGTCAGAAAGTAAAAGCAGAACATCAGAGACCAAGTGGATTGCTTCAACCATTAGAAATCCCGAGAATAGAAATGGGAACATATTACTGATGGATTTAAATCGTTGGCCTTCCAAACGACTCGTAAAGGCTCTGACGACAGCGATATGGGTTATCGTTGATCCGATTTGAAATCGCACACTTCTTTCCGATCAAAATAAGATTCAACTTAGATCAATTGGCGAGGTTATACGTAAAAAAGATTGTTTCGAGGCACGAATCTGCAGGTGTCAATTGTTTACGGGATCCGCGCTTCACATCAAATTTACGGAGAAGCGTCTTGAGAATGCATGGGTACACAATTACGAATGAGTCTGACTTATCACCCTCAAAAGACAGATGATGAGTGAGAACGATTAAAACATTAGAAGATATGCTGAGAGCCTGTGTGATGGATTTCAAAGGAAATTGGGATGATCACCTACCGTTAGTAGAGTTCGGCTACAACAACAGTTACCATGCTAGTATTGGCATGTCGCCTTACGAAGCGTTATACGGTAGAAAGTGCAGAACTCCGCTTTACTGGGATGAAGTTGGTGAAAGATAATTTCTAGGGCCAGAATTGGTACAGCAGACTGTAGAAATAGTCAAAGTGATCCGAGCACGACTGGTAGCAGCTCAAGATCGATAGAAGAAATACGCTGATCCATATCGTAAAAATATCGAGTTTGAATCAGGTAGTTATGTTTTCTTGAAGGTCTCTCCCTGGAAGGGGAAGATCAGGTTCGGAAAGAAAGGAAAATTGAGCCTAAGATTCATTGGACCCTTTGAAGTACTGAGAAGAATCGGAGAAGTTGCGTACGTGGTAGCCTTACCTCCAGCACTCCAGAATGTCCACAACGTTTTCCATGTTTCTGTATTACGACCATACAAAGCTGATTACAAGCATGTAATTGAATACGAACCCCTGCATTTTGAGAAAGACTTATCTTACAAAGAAATTCCTGTCCAAATTGTCAACCGAAAAAGAACAAGTTCTCAAAAATAAAGTTATACCTTCTATTAAGGTAATTTGGAGGAACCACAACGCTGAAGAAGCTACGTGGGAACTCGAAGAGAATATGATGAAGAATTACCCTCAATTATTTACTTAATTATTTGTAAGCGATTCTGGGGACAAAATCTTTGTAAGGGGGGGAGAATGTAACGGGTCGAATTTATTGAGTCGTGATTCTGGGGACAGAATCCTTTTAAGGGGGGAAAGATGTGACGAACGAGATTTTGTAAATTAAATTTTTATATTTATTGAATTAAATAAATATTTTTCGATGATTTAATTATTGGATTAAATAATTAATTGATAAAATTGTGATAGATTAATTTAATTATATGTGTTACATTTATTAAATTAATGTAGAGAATAATTATTATTAAAATATGTAATTATGTGAGCTTATTGAATTAAATGAAATATTTAATTAAGCATGATGTTATTTAATTAATTTAATTATTAATTAGAGAGTTAATAATTTGACATTATTTATTAATGAGAAAATTAATTATGTGACTATGTGAATTTATAAGAAATTATTATATTTATTTAAAGTAAATTAAATAAAATATTGGATCTATTTTATAAGGAGTGTGACATTAATTAAACTATAGTATAAGAAGTTTATCAAATTAAATGAGAATGAATTATATTAAAGGCTGCCAAACAAGTCACTAAAGGGAGTTCGAAGCAGTTACCACTATTGGAGTAACTTACCATTATACGCGTCAGTTGACTTAATTATTATACGTCTTCTCTTTATTTCTTTATTCATTATTTGCCTAAGTCTAGAGATACAAAGAGAGATTGAGAAATTCAAGGGAGAGTTCAGAGGATTTTGTGAGAACTCAGTGATTGAAGAAAGAATTTAAGCCTACATATATATACTTTATTCTCAGGGTAATCTCTCCCTCCCAAATTTCTTTTTCACGACAGTTAGTTTTTATATGAAAATGGCTTTTAAAGTTTTTGGTTTAACCTCTGTAATTTGGTTAGGAGTAATGATTATGGGTTGTATGTGTGTTATGACATATCAAATCGTGTTTAATTATATATATTATGTAAACCATATCATCAAATTCATGAAAACATGTCGTATATAATTTCTACAAAATATACAGAGTATGGGTTTTGGCCTTATGGCCTTATACGTGATATTTTATGTATTGATCGTATATTATCCCTAAATTTTACACTAGTATGTTGTTATGCATGTTGATACGAAGAGACCAAAGTTTAAATAAACGGATTCGGTATTATAACGAATCCGTAGTGTCAATTTTCATGTATTATTTTCAAAACCTTCATGAACATCAAAGTCAGTGAAATTCACATGCCTTAAATCTGTTATTAAGTGTTTAAATTGGTTAATATCAGTATATAAATGTTGGGTTATGTTTATACATGAATTATTAACATGTGGGTATTTAATTTAGTGAAATTAATGATTATTTAGTGTCCTTTTCATTTGAACTACTGTGTGTTCTTCACTGAACTGGGAGAATCGAAGTTCAGAGTCTTTGCATGGCCGCCAACTCCAGCGAAGTCCCGCATCGGCAATCATATTCATGACTCAAGGCTTATGTATACGAAAGGTGATGCTTAAGTGTCCGTACATGAAGTAGCACTCATGGCATATTATGTGCCGAGATCATATATATAATGGATGGTATGCATATGGCCACTCTCCAAAAAAGTTCAAGAATGAGATTTTTAAAATGTTTAAGTCTAACAATGTGTTAGTGGATTAATGTAATGAACATGTAAACATGTTAGAAGAATAACGTGATGATAAAATAATTGTATAACATGTAAATAACATAATTACATGTGGATTGAATTATTGAATACATAATTAGATTATTATTCATGAAGTGATATTATGTGACAGTAAATGTGATAAATTGACTAAGTATAGTCAATAATTAAAGTAGACAAAGAGAAAGAGTTTATGATGATTAGTTAAGTTATAATTAACTGGTATTGTGAATGTGAATGGTATGTAGGATTTAATTCAAAGAACATGCTTAGTTAATGTGTAATCTACGCACGAGGCAAGTTTCCTAACCCTACTTGTCATTATTGTTCAAGTTTATTATTTACCTCGAGTAAATTATCATGACTATTATTCAAGTTCAAATGTTATATTAAAGATTGATTATCTTTTCAAAGCATGATTCAGTTATACAATAATTGTTCTATTGTATACTTCCTAAGATTATTATTTAATTTGAATATCATTATTATTGAACCTTATTAGACTAGCGAACCCTTATTGATTCGACTAGTCCATAGTTGATGAGCGTTCTAAATTTCAGAACCTTTCATGAATTATCCAAACCAAACTTCCTTTGGTGCGGACTCGAATGTCAAACTGAGATGAACAACCCACCGAAAAGGATTTACTTATCGTTAGCGTTAAGATATTGTGCATGATATAGTACTAAGGGTTGATCCCCCCAATACGAGTAGAAAGGTCCATAGTCTTATAGTGATCATTAAAGGTTTCAAGTATAACCCTTGATAACCTAGGACATCGTTCAAGGTCTTATGACCCTCAGAATTCTTTTGATTCTTGTTATTCATTCTTGATTCAAAAGTTGAGCTTTTATTCAGATGTCTTTGATTTACTCGCATGTTATTATCTTTGTTATTTAATTATTATACTTGTGGGCAATAATGCTCACTCTTGCTTAATAATAACATTGCGATTAAGAACGAAAAAAAATGATGAACCTTCCACTAGTAAGGGCAAGGGCAAAGTTAGCAAATGATGAAGACTTGTTATTTTATTTGATGATGTATTTATGTTAGACTTGAGTTAATGATGTTGTTTAAGACTTATTATTTATATTTCCATGATTGATGTTTAAGGTTAGTTCAACACAGGATGATGTTTATTATTCGGATGTTGTAACCCCATAAGGGGAAGATTTTATTTCTATCTATTGCATGGTTTGCATTTATTATGGGTAGATAGTTAGATGATATTTGTACAATGAACACCAAATCCCGTGGAATTGAAGTACCCGGATTTGGGGGTGTCACAGGGTGCCTTGTAAAGACCTGTTAGGAGAGGATATTGAGAGAGTGCAGTTGGGTAGGGGTGTATATGTGGAGACTGATGGAGTAAGAGAAGGAGATGGAGAAAGATAGTTTGGTTGTGTATGAGATGAAGACGTTATGTTTCTGTGGTTGCGAAACTAAAGGGAAAGAAATTATAATTAGATGGGTCATGTTTTTCAATATTAAAGTCTGCCTGGATCCGAACTAGGGCGCGATCAAGCGCAATTTGCTTTGAATGTGCGCAGCTTCATTTGGGCTTTCGGCACGCGCGTATGTTTACTCCACAAGGCTTAAGCGAAGTGGGAGAGGCTAAGTCCATTGATACCTAGCGCGGGAACGCTGGGTTGATCTGCGTTGTTGGCTCGATCGCGCCTCCCTGAACCCATAGTTGTATATCAAAATCAGCATTAAAGAAGGAACAAACAACAACTTGCAATTCACTACCTAACCTGCATACCAAACATTAACAAAAATGCGATATACCTATTCCCAAATCAAAATTTGAACTGTGTAACATGTACGTATGATTGTATACCCAAAAATGCTCTATATGCAATTTCTATCAATAAGATATGTGCATTAAGCTCTATTCAAAATTGGTGTCAAAATTTTTCATGATCTCAAGAATTAAACAGGGAGGGGGAAATAAGAGATATAAGCACTCAGAATTAAACAATAGGAAGAAGTAGAGATATATGCAATTGAGAATTAAATAGTAGGGAGAAATAGACATGATGCAAACAGAATTAAACAGGAGGGATAAGAGAGATGATGGGGTGCCTCTCATCGAGTGCTTGTTTGTAGTCCATTAGCTTGACTATATCTGTCTTGGTCATGTTGATGAAAGGATTGGGGCGACCTTCTGTCTATCGACCTCACCACAATAATAATGCTTCAGCCTCTGTCCATTAACTTTGAAGGTCTTGTCTGGGCACTTATCAAAAATTTCAATTGCACTGTGTGGAAATACAGTCTTTACCGTATAAGGTCCTAACCACATTGATTTGAGCTTTCCTGGGAAGAGTCTAAGTCTAGAATTGAATAGCAGCACTGTTTGCCCTGGCTCAAATGTCTTTCCATAATTCTGAGATCATGCCACCTTTTCACTTTCTCTTTGTATAACTTGGAATTTTCGTAGCCATGCAACCGAAATCCATCCAACTCATTGAGTTGAAGAAGGCATTTCTCTCTTGCAGCCTTTAAGTCAAAGTTTATCTTCTTGATTACCCAATAAGCCTTATGTTCAAGCTCTATGGGAAGGTGACAAGCCTTTCCATACACTAGCTGAATTGGTAACATGCCCAATGGTGTTTTGTCGGCAGTTTTATTAGCCCATACTGTATCGTCCAACTTCAGCGACCAATCTTTCCTCGTGGGGTTCATAATCTTTTCCAATATTCTCTTCACCTCACGATTTGACACTTCTGCTTGGCCATTTGTCTGAGGGTGGTAAGTTGTAGCTACTCGATGGTTCACCCCATATTTGGCCAACAATGCTGTAAACTAGCGATTACAGAAAAAGGTACCTTCATCACTAATGATCGCCCTAGGAGTCCCGAACCTCATGAATATGTTCTTGTGAAGGAATCTCAGAACCACCCTAGCATCATTTTTCGCTAGAGCTGGCACTTCAACACATTTAGACATGTAATCAACTGCTAGAAGGATGTACAGGTTTCCACATGACGAAATGAAAGTCCCCATAAAATCTATCCCGCAGACATCGAAGATCTCCACCTCGAGGAATGTATTCAAAGGCATTTCATTTTGCTTTGATATATTCCCTACCCTCTGACACCTATCACATCTCTACACAAAGCTGTAAGCATCCTTGAAGAGAGTCGGCCAATAAAAACCAGTTTGCAAAACCTTGGCCGCTGTTCTTTCGCCGCCGTAATGACCTCCATATACTGATGCGTGGCAATCCTGCATTATACTCTCTGTCTCACTATATGGAATGCACCTTCTAATCATTCGATCAGCACATTGCTTGAACAAGTAAGGTTCATCCCAAATAAACCATTTCACATCGTGGAGAAACTTCTTCTTTTGTTGTTTAGTTAAATCAGAGGGAATGATATTTCTCACTAGGAAATTTGAATGATCTGCGAACCATGGCACTTCACCTTTCACCACAAACAATTATTCATCTAGGAAGGATTCATTGATCAAAACTTTGTCATTCGCATCCCTTCCCAGATTTTACAATCGAGATAAATGGTCAGCCACTTGGTTCTCAGTCCCTTTTCTATCTTTGATCTCTAAGTCAAATTCGTGTAGAAGAAGAATCCACTTGATTAGACGAGGTTTAACATCTTTCTTTGCTATCAAGTATCAGATTGCAACATGGTCGGCGTATACAATCACTCTTGTCCCAATCAAATAAGCACAAAATTTATCGAATGCGTATACCACCGCTAGAAGCTCTTTTTCTGTAGTGGTGTAGTTCAACTGGGCGTCAGTAAGGGTCTTGCTAGCATAAAAAATAACATGAAAGATCTTGTCCCTACGTTGGCCCAATAAAGCTCCCATAAAAAAATTGCTTGCATCACACATCAATTCGAATGGAAGATCCCAATCCAGAGTTGTAATCACATGTGTCGTAGTCAACTTCTTTGTCAAAAGCTCAAAAGAAGTCATGCATTCCTCATCAAATTTAAACTGAACATCTTTTTCTAACAAACTGCAAAGTGGCTTGGTAATTTTTGAGAAGTCCTTGATAAATCGATGGCTCACACCATTAATATAACGGTCCAAGATGCAGTTGCATCGGGGAATGTAGTTGCAAGTATTATCCCAATCAACGATATAAATGCTTATGTGTTGTTTGATTCAGGTGCTACTTGTTCTTTCATAGCATGTGTTTTTGCTAGACGATTCAGATTACTTCCCGAAAGATTGCCTTTACCTTTGAATATCAAGGTAGCAAATGAAGAGATATTTCCTGTTGAAAATATTAATAGGCATTGTTGTGTAGAAATACGAGGTTGTAAATTATCGGTAGATTTGATACCGATAAAGTTGGGAGAATTCGATGTAATTCTCGGGATGGATTAGTTGTTTAACCATGGTGCAACTATAAATTGTCAAAAGAAATGTGTAAACATTAGAACGTTAAGACAACCTCATGTAGTGTTTTACGGTAATAAATCATCGGGACGTTCGTGTTGTCTTACCAAGACACAAACTAGGAAATTCTTGAGGAAGGGATGTGTAGGTTATTTGTGTCATGTTGTTGATACCCAGAGAGTGGGAGCAACGATGGGACAAATACCTATAGTTAAAGAATTTGTGGATGTATTTCCAATCGAATTACCAGGTCTACCACTGGATAGAGAGACCAAATTTATAATAGTTATTGTGCCAGGAGCGACACCAGTTTCAAGGGCACCGTATCATATGGCGCTAGTAGAGATGAAGGAGTTGATGGTTCAATTACAAGAACTATTAGATAGAAAGTATATTATACCGAGTGTTTCACCGTGGGGAGCACCAATATTGTTTGTGAAGATGAAGGACGGATCGTTAAGACTTTGTATCGACTACCGAGAGTTGAACAAGTTAAAGATAAAGAATAAATACCTATTGCCCAGGATCGATGATATCTTTGATCAGTTGAAATGGGCAAAGTATTTTTCTAAGATAGATTTACGAATGGAGTATCATCAATTGAAGGTTATGAGGGAGGATGTACTGAAGACGTCATTCAAAACTTGTTACGGCCATTACGAGTTTCTGGTGATGTTGTTTGTGTTGACGAATGCACCAGGTGCATTTATGGATACGATGAATAGAGTGTTCAAACAATATTTGGACAAGTTCATCGTAGTGTTTATCGATGATATTCTAGTATATTCTAAGATGCCAGAAGATCACGCTGAACACCTAAGGTTAGTGTTGGAGACACTAAGGAAGGAGAAGTTCTATGCGAAATTCACTAAGTGTGAAATTTGGCTAGAAAATGTACAGTTTTTAGGACATGTTATCGATCAAGATGGAATTTTAGTGGACCCAGCGAAGGTGGAAGCAGTGATAAATTGGGAACAGTCAAAAATGCCAACTGAGGTACGGAGTTTCCTAGGGTTAGCAGGATACTATCGAAGATTTATCCAAGATTTTTCTAAGATTGCTACTCCGTTGACTAACTTGACAATGAAGATATTGAAGTACGTGTGGACGGAGAAGTGTGAAGACAATTTTTAAGAACTGAAGAAAAGGTTGAGTGAAGCACCTGTATTGTCTTTACCCGTTGATACAGGAAATTTTGTAGTTTAGAGCGATGCTTCGCATAGAGGTCTTGCATGCGTGCTCATGCAACATGTCATGGTCATTGCGTATGCATCACGACAGTTGAAGGATTATGAGAAAGTTTATCCTACTCATAATCTGGAACTGGCCACTGTAGTGTTTGTCTTAAAGATATGGAGGCATTACTTATACAAAGAGTAATCTGAGATATACACGGACCATAAGAATCTAAAATATATCTTTACACAAAAAGACTTAAATATGAGACAAAGGAGATGGCTGGAGTTGATAAAGGATTACGACTGCGAAATCCTGTATCACCGCATAAAAGCTAATGTAGTGGCCGACGCCTTAAGTAGGAAGGGTCGGGAAAAAACCACAGCACTTGGCACAGCGGTAAGCTTCGACCTGGGGTGAATCAAAAACCCGGGCATCCTAGGATCGATTCCCGCCTGCAACAAGTGTGAGGGCCAATGCAACAAGTGTGAGGGCTAATTAAAAACTGGTCTGTGTGGCCACTTATTTTGGTTAGTTTAACAAAATATCGGTTGGTTAGGCTTAGATATCATTTGGGCTGGGAAATTCTTTGTGTTGAGCTATTGAGCTGCATACCTTCAAACTAAATGAGTGTTATGAGATCTTTGTGTGGTTTGGGCCAAGTCCTTCTAGTTTTGTCGGGGGGAAAAAATTATTTATATTTTTGTTTCATCTTGATGATCATGAGAAGAAAGAACTTATGAAATTAATGAACCAAATATTAGTTGCTGTGTAATACTTAGTTATATTCTTTTTGTTCGGGGGACTAATTATTTAGAACTTATGAAATTAATGAACCAAGTATATTTGCTGCAATAATAATGCGATAAAAATTAGTTATATTTGAAGTGTACCTTGTTTCTACACTTTCACTCTATTTTCCCCCAAATATTAGTTGTTGTGTAATACAAATTTATAGTTTACAAGTTTTCATGACATTAGATACCCAGTGGCAGTGTATTATTACTTCATTCTATTTTGCGTGTTTGGATGCATATTTCTCTGTAATTTCAGACTTTGCTCACAAGGACACATTAGTACTGTCATTTATGTTTGGACAAATTGGATTGCAGAGTACTTGAAGAAAGAATCTGTCATTTATGTGAGAGGTTCCAATTCACTTGTGTTTATCTATTGACATCATGAAATCACTTGGAGAAAAAATCTGTCATTTATGCTCTTTTATTGAACCTTACACATCGAAGTCCTATCATTCACCAATAGCTGTTTGTGTGATATTTCATTCATCTAACAGACATCATTTGTGACCTATTCAAGTGTTACAACCATTCAAGATACTTGTACAAAAGGCACCTATATCTTAACATTTGAAATAATGAAACAAAGCCTCCTATTATAAGACTTATTGTACTATATTATGTTTATGCAATTATAGCTTGTTTCGACTCGAGTGCCAATTATAAGACTAAGTTGTCCAGAAAGGTTTGTGAGCACTGAGCAATACTTGTTTTTTAAGCCTATGGCATTTATGGATAACGAGTTGACGACCAAGTTAGGAGCTGATTATATTGAGTCTCTATTACATGCTCAATCATCTATAGTGCAAGTCTGTAAGATGTGTTTGTTTAATGTTCATAAAGAATGTCCCGTTGCAACTGACGGGACTCGATTCCGACATACGGAAGCCGAGTTATCGCCCAGTTTGCCAAAACTCGCCAACACTTAGGAAAAAAGCTGAAAAATAAGTCAAAACCCGCCTCGACCGTCTGAACGCCACGCAAGTACACACATAACGTTTAGAGATTATACCAGATATAAAAAATGAGAATCTAAAACCGACTGCGCCTCGAATCTCGGTATGATACAAGCCGAATTAGCGCCTTCTACGGTATCCACTCGAACGCCGCATTGAGCAGGTCGAACGATTACGTAATAAGAAGGACTTGCATACTAGCCACCAAAAGGAATGGATTTTACGAAAGCTGTTTTTCTCTAGTCTCTCTCTAAGAAGCGGCTTAGGGTTACTGTGATGGTATCGAGCTACTTGCGAAAAGATTAATTTGATTACGTGTTTTAATTGTATTCGATATATATGATATATGATAATGCATGTTTCTAGATATAAAATTGAATATATGATATTCCGTTGTATGTATTACGGTAATATATATGATGATCTTCATTAATCGTATCTTTAATCGGTGGAATAACAATATAACTATTCTAATCGGATTAGAAGCATGAAAAATCGTTTTAATACGATTAATCGAAAGCTGAAATATATGATAAATTACGGGTGTCTTGTTATTCGTTTTAATATGATTAAATCGAAAAGCGGAAATATATGATAAATTGCAGGTGTCTTGTTATTCGTTTTAATATGATTAAATCAAAGCGGACATATATGATTTGTTATTATGGGTGTTTTGGTGGATTAAAATGTATGATTATAAGCTATTTGATTAGTATGCAAAATGCCGTGGGAGACCCCTTGGACCCCCCCATCGTAGCGCATACGATGGTCATGTCCCCTATATTTTATATATAGTTTTCTTTAATTATATATAAATTGTTATGTGCTTATTGTGATATGCATGGTGCCTGATTATGGCCTTTTGACCCATATGTTAGTGGTTTTGGTTTTGAAATACGGCTTGCATGTCGTGCCTTTCTATAAATTCTAATGTAATATTCTCTTCTCATCTAAATCCCCTCGAATGTAACTCGAGGTTTCTTTATGTCATGTAATAATCTGTAATTGATGAAGATGTCAAGATGGAGAACACAATGGAAAGATGATGATGGAGAGGAGGCGCATCTTTAGAGGAAGATCCAAGGAAGTTATTTATTTTAAGATCTTTTACCACCTTAGATTGACCTTCAATCTTTCATTAGCTTGAAAAGATTGACGAGTGGATTGGGCCATAAGCGTGACACATTTAATTTTGCACTTTATTTATGCTTGTATGCGATATGATATGATTAATAATGTGCATGCTTAATAAGATTAAAATTGGTGAGATCTAAATTAATAAAATCCTCATTAAATTATTAAGTATAAATCGGATGCCTTCCAATGAATAACACTCATCAAGACCTTGATCGATAGATGTAGGTTTGCCAAAGCAAAGTACCCTATTTATCTAGGTAAGATGCGCGATATGATAATTGTGATATCCAAACTATTAAAATCATTAAGCTGAAACTTAACTAAGTTATCTCAATAGGATTGTGGACTTAGAGGCATAGAGTTTGGTTGGTATCATTAGATGGACTAGAAACAAATGTTGTTTACCAAACTATCCAGGAGTTATATATGATATAATTGATAAATTGTTGTCTACCTAAATAATTATGTTTTGAGAGAATAGCCAAAGCTAACTTAAGGCATAATGAAATATGGATCTTGGCTCACTAGAAAGATTTAATAGAAAATGCTTTCCGAATTAATGGTGAGGGCTATTAATTTGAATAAAATAGTGGGAGGTATATTTTGAATGTACTATTATCAATTATATAATATCAACTCTGTAATTTGACTTATTATTGTTGCACTTATAAATTGTAGATATCAAATGGCAAACAACAACAACACAAATAGTCTTTCATTACGATCGGTCCTTGAAAAGGACAAGCTAAGTGGAATTAATTTCCTTGGTGGCATAGGAACTTGAGGATTGTTCTCAAACAAGGCGTAAGCTATATGTGTCTTGATGGGCCCATTCTGCGACACCGGTACATCCTTTGCGCCACGTCACGAAGCACAATGCTTACAAGAAGCATCAAGATGATGCTCTGGATGTGAGTTGTGTCATCTTAGCAACCATGAGCGATTTGAGCTTGAAGCAACATGAGTTGATGGATGCTTATGAGATGATCGAGCATCTCAAGAAATTGTTCGAAGGGCATACTTGACGGGAGAGGAATGATCTAAAGAAAGGCGTTGTATCAACGCAAAATGGGTGAACGTGATCCGGTTGGTCCACATGTCTTTGAAAATGATTGGGTATATTGAGTACCTTAATAGGTTGGGTTTTCCAATCACTCTGGAAGCCCAAATGACCTTGTTTTGCAATCTTTGAGCAATGACTACTCTCAATTTGTTATGAACTATCTTATGAATGAAATTGAGAAACCCCTCATTGAGTTGTTGAGCATGTTAAGAAGCTGCCGAGAACAACATGAAAAAGGCGGACCCGCTCCCATAATGATGGTGCAAAGGGGAATGCTAAGGGAAATTGGAAAGCAAGAAGAAGATAGGATCTAAATCTTTTGCCAAACCCAATTCCAAAACCAAACAGAGCTTTAAAACCTAAAGGTGGGGTGGCTAAAGAAGGTGAATGTCATACATGGAAAACACGGACCTTTGGAAAAGGAGGCGTCATGCTTATCCGGAAGAAGTGAAGAAAAGAAAAGGAAGTCGACTTCTAATTCGGTATATATGTTATAGAAGTCAACTTATCTACTTCTACATCATGGGTATTAGATACTAGATGTGGTTCTCACATTTGTGTTAATGTGCGAGGTCTCCAGAAGGAGTAGAACTTTAAGCGAAAGGAGAGGTTGACCTAAGAGTTGGAAATAGAGAAAAAGTTCTTTGCACTAAGTAGTAGGAACTTATCATTTATCTTTGCAGCTGGGCTAGTTTTAGAATTAGAAGATTGTTATTTTGTGTACTGCTATAAGCAAAAACATTATTTACATTTCTTGTTTGGACAAGAAAGGTTTTTCATTTATAATAAAGAACAATCGTTGTTTGTTTTACTTAAATGATATTTGTTATGGTGTTGCACAATTGTTTAACGGTCTCTATATTCTTGATTTAGAAATGCCTATCTATAACATAAATACAAAACGATTTAAATCAAATGATTCAAATCCGACATATCTCTCCGCGCATCGTTTAGGCCATATAAATGAGAAATGCATATCAAACTCCATAAAGATGGGTTCTTGGGTTCATTTGATTTTGAATCATATGAGAAATGCGAGTTTTGTTTATTAGGTAAGATGATTAAAGCCCTTTCTTTGAACACGATTGAGCAGGCTAGCGATGTATTGGGACTTATACATAGTGATGTATGTGGACCCATGAGTTAGATTAACAAGAGGTAGGTTTTATTACTTCATTACATTTCTTGATGACTTTAGTAGATATGGATATGTGTATCTTATGAGACACAAATTGAATCCTTTGAAAAGTTCAAGGAATTCAAGAATGAAGTTCAAAACCAATTTGGCAAAAGCATAAAAGCCCTTGATCCGATCGAGGAGGTGAATACTTAAGACAAGACTTTGATGACCTTCTAAAGGAGTGTGGTATTATATCATAGCTCACTCCACCGAACACCGCAATGGAATGGTGTATTTGAGAGGAGGAATCGAACCTTGTTGGACATAATACGATCAATGATGAGTCATACAGATCTTCCAATAAGCTTACAGGATCATTCCCTAGAGGCATTTGCATTCACACTTAAGTGTTTCCTACAAAGGCGATTGAGAAGACACCATATGAAATGTGAATTTGGGAAGCGTCTAGTATGTCGTTCATGAAGATTTGGGGTTCTTGAGGCGTTCAGTAAAGCGTCCCGAATTACGACAAGCTCGGACCCAAATCGACAAATGTAATTTAGTGGGATACCCAAAAAGGAAACAAAAGGGTATTATTTCTACAAAACTTACGAGAACAAAGTGGTTGTTGCTCGAACTGGTATTTTTCTAGAAAGAGAATTTGTCTCTAAAGAAAGCGGTGGGAGGAAAGTAGAACTCGAAGAAATTCGAGAACCACAAAATATCATTGAACACGAGTTGGAACACATGAGCGGGAACCACAAGAAATTGTGGAAAGTGAACTGCTCAAATTACACAAGTCATTCGTAGATCCGGTAGGACACGCCAAGAGCACGAGAGATATTATGGATATCTTGTGACTCAAAAGCGGTGATGTGATGCTCATAGATCAAGATGAGCACGCTTCTACCAAGAAGATATGAATGGACCAGATTCGAGAAATGGCTTGAAGCCATGAAATCTAAGATGGACTCCATGTATCTAACCAAGTATGGACTCTAGTTGATCCACAGAAGGTAAAACTAATCGGGTGCAAGTGGGTTTTCAATAAGAAAAGCCCGGCATGGATGGTAATGTACAAACCTATAAAGGCCGATAATTGGTGGCAAAAAGGTTTCAAACAAATTCAAGGTTTTGACTATGATGAAACCTTCTCTCCGAGTGGCAATGGTTAAATCCATCGAGGATCTTACTTGCTATTGCGACTTTTTATGATTACGAAATTTGGCGGATGGATGTCAAAACCGCTTTCCTTAGCGGAAATCTCCTTGAGGATGTGTATATGACACAACCCGAGGGTTTTGTCACTCAAAGGATCTTTGGAAAGGTATGTAAGCTGCGGCGATCCATTTATGGATTGAAAGCAAGCCTCTCGGAGTTGGAATCTTGATTTGATGAAGCGATCAAAGAATTTGGCTTTATTAAAAATGAAGATGAACCTTGTGTATATAAGAAGGTTAGTGGGAGTCACATTGTATTCCTAGTATTATATGTTGATGACATATTAATTATTGGGAATGACATTCCTTCCTTACAATTTGTAAAAACATGGTTAGGAAAATGTTTCTCCATGAAAGATTTGGGCGATCTTTTTACATTTTAGGTATCAAGATCTATAGAGATAGATCAAGAAAAAATGCTAAACTAAGTCAAAGTACATATATTGATAAAGTGTTAAAGCGATTCAAACATGCAAGAGGCTAAAAGAGGAAACTTACCGTGACTCATGGTGTAAAGATCTCTAAGGCCCAATGTCCTAACTCACAAGATGATGAGGAGGCGTATGAGAAAGATCCCTTATGCTTCGCAATTGGATCTATCATGTATGCAATGATATGTACTTTCGTCAGGATGTCTCGTATGCTTAGAGCATGACGAGATACGATCAAATCAAGTGAAGGTCATCGGACAACAATCAAGAATATCCTCAAGTACCGAAAAGGACTAAGGATTCATTCTTGGTATATGGAGGTGGAGACGAACTAGCGGTAAAGGGTTACACGGATGTTAGTTTCAGATCGACAATGATGACTATAAGTCTCGATCGGGTTTTGTGTTTTGCCTTAATGGTGGTCTTTGTTAGAATGGAAAAGTTTGAAGCAAGAGCGGTAGAGCTAATTCTACAATGAGAGGTGAGTATATTCTTTGCTTCTAGTGTAGCCAAGGAGGTGTATGGATTAAAAAGTTCATCTTTGAACTTGGTGTTGTTCTAACCATTGTTGATCCGGTTGCTCTATCTTTGTGATAATAATTGAGCCATTAGACAAAGCTAAGGAACCCCAGATCTCACCAACGATCAAGCATATATTTAGGCGGTACCATCTCATCCGTGAAATCATTGATAGAGGAGATGTACATATAGGAAGAGTGCCTGACAGATGATAATGTTGCGAGATCCACTAACCAAGGCTTTGTCACAATGAGAAGCACGACGGTCACACTAGTTCCATGGGTATTAGATACATGAGTGATTGGTTCTAGTGCAAGTGGGAGACTGTTAGAGTTTATGCCCTAGAGGCCAATTATTTGATATAATTGCTTAACGTTTTGATATTATATTTGATTGAATAAATATATGATTTTATTATGGTTTTATTTACTACGTAATATAATTGTTAACATAATAAAATTCCTTAGAATAGTGATACAAATTATATAGTTTCAAGTATGTGACTTGAACATGAGATTATATATTACCATTAGTATCGGTGTTCTTAAATGTCCCCTAAATCGAGTATCATTGTTGATGGGACAACAATGATGCATTGAGACTAAGTATGTGGATCGATTTGATGACCAAATCTCATTGGTCATAAATATATGAGATATTAAGTCAATGCATAGGTACATGTATGAGAGAACGATGTCTTTGGATGGACCCACCATGAGAATTCTATATGGAGCATTATCGCGAAGTGTCATTAGCAATTCTCATAGTGACAATGATGTAATGGTCCTCCCGGGCACGAAATCGCTATATTACTACACGAGAATTTATGTACTTTGATATCATCAAATGTCACCTTTAATAGGGTGGACTATAAAGGTGATTATTGGGTTCATCATTAATCGTGTGAGAAATATGAGTGATCTAGATGGAATTTAACCATCCTATATATTATGGGTGATATCCATAGGCCTCTTGATTGAGTAGGACTATGAAATGCATGGCCATGCTCAAATAGTGATTTGTTTCATATAGTCTACTCATTGATCAAGAAAACTCAGATTAAATTATGAAGAGTATGACACATTCCATGACTCGAGTTTAATCTAGGATATTAAGGTTAAAAGGATTAAATTACATTGAAACATTGGTCACGTAAAAGGTTGCATCGAATCATCGATCTTATTATTACTTGGGTAGTAGTGATGCATTACTAGATGCCGCTCCTTTGTTTATAATTTAATAATATGATTTTAAAATTATTGCCAACGTAATAATAACCTATAGGGTCACACACATAGAATGTTATTTAAAGGGAATTAATTTAAATTTTAAGGATTTAAATATATTAATATGATTAATATTATTTAAATCAATTTAATTTAAATTAAAAGGATAATTTGTATATATGTATATTAATTAAGTAAGACTTAATTAAGATATATATATATATATATATATATATATATATATAAATTGGATTTTATGAAATTAGGTTTTGATTTGATTAATTCCTTTTAACTACTATATATATGATATATAGCAGCCTACTTAGGGTGATATCATAATTGAAAAACCCTAGCCGCTTCTTAGAGAGAGACTAGAGAAAGCAGTTCGAAAATCCATTCCTTTTGGTGGCTAGTCTGCAAGTCCTTCTTATTGCGAGAATCGCTCGACGGTTAGGTATGCGTTCGATGTGGATACCATAGAGGCGTAATCGGTTTGTATTGCGTTGGAGATTCGAGGTATGATCGATTTGATTCTCCTTTTTTTATATCTGGTATAATCTCTAAACCTCTGAATTAATTGATTTTTCGCATGGATCCTGTTTTAGGGTTTCGTAAATTGCTTTAAAATTTTAATTTCATTTATGCGTTTTTCGCTACCAAGCCCAACAATAACAACGTGTAGGTATTAGATCGCGTTACATAACCGACGGACTCGATTAGCTACACCTGAAGGCGAAGTTATCGCCCGATTTGCAAAACTAGCCAACAATTAGGCAAAAAGCCGAAAAATAGGACAAAACCCGCCTCGACCGTCAGAACGCCACGCAAACACACACATAGCACCGTGTAGGTATTAGAAATGCGTTGTAACTAACGGGACTCGATTCCGACATACGCAAGCCGAGTCATCGCCCCAGTTTGCAAAACTCGCCAATAATTAAGCAAAAAGCTGAAAAATAGATCAAAACTCACCTCGGCCATCCGAACGCCACGTAAACACACACATAGCACTGCGTAGGTATTAGACACGCATTTCAACTGACGGGACTCGATTCCGACATACGGAAGCCGAGTTATTGCCCAGTTTGCAAAACTCGCCAACACTTAGGCAAAAAGCCAAAATAATAGGTCAAAACCCACCTCAACCATCCGAACGCCACGCAAACACACACATAGCATCGCGTAGGTATTAGACACGTGTTGCAACTGACGAGACTCGATTCCGACATACGAAAGCCGAGTTATCGCCCAATTTGTAAAACTCGTCAACACTTGGGCAAAAAACTGAAAAATAGGTCAAAACCCGCCTTGACCGTCCGAACGTCACGCAAACACACACATAGCACCGCGTAGGTATTAGACACGCGTTACAACTGACGAGACTCGATTCCGACATACGGATGCCGAGTTATCAGCCCGTTTGTAATAATTGTAGAACACAAACTATAATAATTTAAATATGCTCTATTTTTGACTTCGTAATTAATATTTTTACTTTTATAGGGTATTGTTGATGAGACTCATGGGGGTGAAGGTTGCGGCACAGGCGATGCCCGTGGCGGAGATGGTCAGAGCTGATGCTGATGAGACTATGGAGGGTGGGACCGTAGGTGGGACATGCGATGGGACCGGCGATCGTACGATAGATGGCGGTGATGATGACACTGAAATTCCTGATCTTGGGTTGTAGTTAGTTTATGTTTATATTTTGACTTTTATGTATGTATTTATATAACTTTTGAGTTGTACAGACCAGAGTTTTGTATCTAACTAAATTGATTGTCGATGGTAAAATATATGATTGTTATTGATATGTGTGCATTGTCATTATTAGTCTTTCTTTAATTTATAATAGGTACAATTATGTATATGTAAATGAACAAGGGAATTTTGCAATTTTTAAATTTTTTTTAAGCAGGTCATTTGTGACGGGGTCATTGACGACGACACTCTACACTCATTGGCGACTGCATGCCGTCGGTAATGACAGTAATTTCAATTTTGCAAAATGTTTATTAACAACAGCATGTCCGTCGCTAGTGCCGTCGGTAATGACACATTGGCGACGGCGGACCGTCGGCAATGACCCCATCGGCAATGACATTCTTCCCGACGGCGAGTGACTGGAGTCACGGGCGACGACCTCTAGGGCGACGGGAGGGGCGATGGACTGTGTCGTCACCAATGACCTCACTACCGATGGCAATAGAGTCATTGGCGACGGGAAAGGCCGTCGGCAATGACCTTTTTTTGTAGTGGTGGGTAAACTTAAACTGATTGATGAGAAGGAAGTTCAGGATCTCAAACACAAAGTTATAGGCCTTCTTTATGTTGGTCAAGCCTCTAAGAAAAAGATCAAAGGAGGGGGGAGCAAGAAGCCCCCAACTTAAATTTCTTCCCTGTTTTATGTTAAATTTTTGCTCTATGAATATTAGAGGTGTAAATACATCTCCTAAGCAGATTAGCGTCCATGATCTCATTTATAAGCATAATACCTCTTCTGTTGGCCTGGTTGAAACAAGGGTCAAGTCACCTAAGGCCAATTTTGTCTCTAAAGCTATTTGTAGGAATTGGCAGTGGCACTTTAATTATAAGTATCATGTGAATGGAAGAATTTGGGTTGGTTGAGACCCAAATATCTGGAATGTCATTGTAATTACAAAGTTTGCACAATTTATCCATTGTTCTGTTTCTTCTGTTAACTTTAGTTTTAATGGTTTTGTTATTGTTGTTTATGGGCTCAATACCCGTAGTGAAAGGAAATTTCTTTAGAATGATTTGAGAGCTATTGCTGGCTCGTTTGATAAATCGTGGACCCTTCTTGGGGACTTTAATGTGGTTAAATCCTTGACTGAAATTAATGGAGGTGTTTGTTCTTGGGACTATGGTATGCAAGACTTTAAAGATTGGCTTGATGACCTTCTCTTGATGGACCTCCATGCTATTAGCCCTCTTTTCACCTGGTGGGATTCTCAAATAGCAAACCCAACTTACAAGAAGCTTGATCATGCTTTGGTTCATAACCTCTGGTTGAATTCCTATCTCAACTCCCAAGCTCTTTTTTGCCCTCGTGACCTCTCTGATCACTGCCCTGTGGTGGTTCATTATTGTTTTTCCTTACCCTAAATTCCTAAGCTTTTCCAGTTCTTTAATTTCATGATGGGTCTAGATAATTATCATGATGTGGTTCGGATTGCTTGGCTCACTCCTTGCTCGGGTGACCCGCTACAGATTCTGGCAAGGAAGCTCTCTGCTGTTAAGTTTGCTTTTAAGGATCTTAATCAGCGCAATGGAAATATGATCTCAAATGTCAATAAGGCTAGGGACTGCTTGCACGCTACTCAGCATGCCATCTCTCTCAACCCGAGCCATCTTTATCTCCTTCTTATTCAAAAATCTCAAACTAATTCTCTTTAGGATGCTCTCCAACTTGAAGAGAAACTTGTTAAGTAAAAATTTAGAATTCAATGGTTGAAGGAAGGTGATAAGAATATGGGTTACTTCCATAACCAAATAAAGCAAAGGTGGAACACGAATAAAATTTTAGCAATATAGAATATGGAGGGTGAATTATGTTTTGGGCACTCGGCTGTTCAACGTGTTAAAGTTAACCACTTCTATGATCTTTTTTGTACGCCTTCTCCTGCTGATTGGTCCTCTATCCCTTTTCCTGATTCTCTTAGGGCCAACCTCGTGTCCTCACAACAAGCTCTATTGCTCGAAAGAGATGTGTTGGATGAGGAGATTTTGTCCACCCTTAAGTACATGAAGAAGAACAAGAGCCCTGGCCCTGATGGGTTTATTGTTAATTTCTTCGTCCATGCTTGGGACATTATTGGGGAGGTTTTTACTGCTGCAATATTTTCCTTTTAAAGTCAAGGATGTCTGCTTAGGGGGTCCAACGCCACGACCATTGTTTGTGTGCCGAAAGTTCAGAACCCCTCCTCTATGAATGATTACAGACCCATCTCTTGTTGCAATACAACTTATAAGTGCATTTCAAAGCTCATTGCGTCTAGGCTTAGGGATATTCTCCCTTCCATCATTTCTCCTTTCCAATCTGCTTTTGTTCCGGGACGGAGAATTGGTGATAACATTCTTCTTGCTCAAGAACTTTTCAGAAACTACCACAGACCCTCTGGCCAGGCCAAGTGTGCTATGAAAAATGATCTCAGGAAGGCTTTTGACTCTGTTTCTTGGGATTTTTTGTGGACTGCTCTTAAACTTTTCAAGTTCCCCTCCTAAATTTATTTTTTGGATCAAGGCTTGCAACTACACTTCCAGTTTCTCTGTTAAGGTTAATGGGGCTTTATGTGGTTGTGACAACCCGAATTTTTATAAGTTATTAAAATAGGAATTTAATAATTAAAATTCTTATTACGAGATGTTTTAAGTTTGAGTATGTATATGTATGTGTTGTATATTTTGAAATATGTGATCTGGTGTGAAGAGAAATATATATTCATATATTGGGAAAGTGAGGTTCAATAGTTAAGTTAACTATTGAAGAAATTAAATGAATTTGGTAATTAATTTTAATATTTATTGAATTAAATAATTTATTTATTGAGAAAAATAAATAATTTATGAAATTGTAGTATAATAATTTAGTTACATGTGTATGGTAATTTAGTTAAAGCAAAGGTAAATTTTATTCTTTGAAGATTTAATTTAATGAATTAGTTAAATTAAATGAGTTATTTAATATTAAAGAAAATAAATAAATTAAATAAAGTAATGTTTCAAATTTATTAATTAAATTAGACATATGTAATTATTTATTTATTATAAGTATAATTACAATAAAAATTATAATTATTATAATTAGAATTATAAGTTATTTAAATTAATTAAGCTAAAGTCATGTAAATGAACTAAAAGCAAGTGTGACAAAAGTAACTATATAATATAACATTATTAGAATAATCTAGTATGGGGGAAATTATGTGTAACCAAACGCAGCCTTATGGCTTTTGGTTTATTGTAACTGACGACCTTTTTGTTTTTTCACGGCGTGCGATTGGGGGAGAGGAGCCAGGTTATATGTTACGCATTTTGTTTCTAAGGTTAAGAACACAGAAGAGAGGATTAGAGAGATGGAGAGAATTCTCTATAATTGAGAAGAAATTCAGAGAATCAAAGAAGAAGAAGAAGATTAATAAAGATTCTCTAATCATCTAGCTAATTAAAGGTAAGCAATCTAGTTTAAAGTTTAGAGTTCTTAGTTTTATTTTCTAAGTTCTCTGTAATTAAAGTTCTAGGGTTAATTGTTGAGAAATTAGTTTTATGTGTAAACTGTAAATTGATAATGGAAGTTTTTAATATGTCAAAAAACGAAAAAGACTCAAGTTGAACGAGTCAAGCGGATGTAAAATGAATTCGTAGTGTGAGATTTCATTAATTATGTGAAAATATAGAAGTAATGTATGAACATGTGATTTGAAGCTATAATTGGTGGTTCTATATGGGTTGTGTGTTTAGAATGGATAAATACATGTTTAGAATTGATTTTATAAAGTTTATGATGTTTGGGTATGCTTAAATTAATGTTGAAGTGAAGAAATTGGGTGTTTTTGGGATGAACAGTGCTTTATCGCGACCTGCAGAAACTGAGTCTGCGTTGCAGTATTGGCCGTATGCAACCCAAGTTAAAGTAGGTGATCTTGCTATTTGAGGCGTACACAAGACGGAGATCAAAGGCAAAACATGGCGCTTGGTGTGCCATGCATGTGTTGAAATATAAACGATTAGAGAGCTTTAATGTATAGTAAAGAGGAATGTTATATAATCGTTTCTAACGTCCATTAAGCACCTAACATGCACAGATTGGAAGACTTTAAATACTTAATTTATTATTAAGTATCAATTATAGGAAGAATTTGAAAGCATGATTTAAAGGTTAATTTAATTTAAATTAATCTAATATATATCCAAAATGGTGTAGAGACAATATAAGGGACTTATCTACATGTTAAGTACTAATTTAGTAGATATTTTGGAAAGCATGAGATAAAATTGAAAGAACGATTTAAATGTAACTTGATTAATTAACCTAATATATGTTTAAAGGGATGTAAGTACGCGTTAGAAGACTTAACAGTCAATTATAAGAGAAGCTTAACGAGATATAAGGCGGAGGTTAACTTAGTTGTTGTTAACAAGTGTAATAAATCTAATATGAGGTAATGGAACATGTGACGACTTTAACGAACGTTAAGTGTCGGTTATGAAAGATGTATAAAGAAAAATAAGATGGGATTATGTAACGATAAGTGTCATACGAAGAGGAGTAAACACCTGAAGATATGTATGTGTTAAGTTTTAAAGAGACGAAAGTTATAAAAAGATTAAGACTAAGAGTCAATGTGGGTTGTTTTTGGTATGTGTAACTAATGCATGTGAATATGAACCTTTGAACTATTGTAGGATGTACGCAAAGCATCTAAGCTATTTTCGGTAATTGGTAAACAACGATCAAGGCAAGTCTTTCAGTTCCTATTTGCTATGTGAACTTGGTGATTAACTGTTTTAAATCTTCATTACAAAGAGCATGATGTGTTATATATATGTTGAATGTATGAAATGTTAAAGTCAATTTATGACTATGTTGATTGACTAAAGCATGCTGATTGAGTAAGGACTCAATCTTTATACTTGTTATATGAACTATAACATGTATGTTATATGTTGAGCATGTTATTATGTGCTATGTGATGCATGAAAACTATTAGATTTTGTTGGGTTGTCGAGCTCAACCTTGCAAATAACCACTTTTGCAGGTTCAAGATTCAAGGTAAAGTTATGTGTTACTTGAAAGACATGAATCAGATGTAATACTTGAAGATTTACACACTTTGGTTGTGTTATTACTATTTGAACCACGTTTAAGGTTCCGAATAATGTATTAATGTTGAATTGTAATATCAATTTGCGATGTAAACTATTGTAGTATTAAAATGATTCTGAGATATTTAGATGTAAAGGTTGAAGGTTTGGGGAATGAGGATAATTTGTAATAGAAAATTTTAATTATTCTGCAAATTTCAGTGGTTGTATTATCGTTTAATGATAAAATTAGAGGTTGAATGTATTATTAACTAATCAAGTTGAGAATTAAATTGTATGAATTTTGGGGGTCGTTCTGTTGGTTACTTCAAACAGGCAAAAGCCTTAGACAATGTGACCCATTATCCCCCTACCTTTTTGTCATTATTATAGAAGTCCTTTCTGTTATGCTTTCCCGGACTTCAAAGCAGGCTTCTTTCAAGTTTCATTGGCGATATGTGCCTCTATCCCTAACCCACCTTTGCTTTGCGGATGACATTCTTATCTTCTGTCATGGTGATATTGATTCTATCAAGAATATTAAGACTTTTCTCGACTAGTTCTCCTTGGGCTTGGGTCTCCACATCAACGCATCAAAGAATATGTGTTTCCTGTCCCACGTTCCTCCTACCCAATCGGATCTTATCCTTTGCCTTTTGGATTTCCAATTTGGGGTTTTCCCTGCAAAATTCTTGGGGGTTCCCTTGATCACCTCAAAACTTAGCCTTGCGGAGTGCCGCCCCCTACTTGAAAGTGTCAAAGCCAAAATTAGCTCTTAGACCAATAAGTTTCTTTCATACGTCGGTCGTATGCAACTTATCAAGTCAGTTGTCCATGCCTCTCAAGCCTATTGGTCGGCTCACTTCATTCTTCCTGTAGCGATTTTGAAAGATCGCCAGTCTTCCATGTCTAGATTCTTATGGAAGGGCCCATCCATGGACAAATATGGCTCTAAAGTTTCTTAGACAAATATCTGTCTTCCTTTTTTAGAGGGTGGTTTTGCAATAAAAAACCTTGCGGAATGGAATAAATCGCTTAGCTTGTTGCATCTTTGGTACGTCATTAATCCCCTATCTTCCTCTCTTTGGGCTATGTTACTCTGCTAAAGACTAAACCTTTCTGGGCTATTCCTATTCCTCTTGACTACTCTTAGATATGAAGGTAAGTGTTACAATGCATGGATCTTGCCCGTAGGCACATATCTTATGACATATGTAATGGAGCTAATACTAGCCTATGGTTTGACCCTTGGATTGGTCAATCTCCTTTGACAAATTATGTTCACTCGTCTCTGATTGTCAACTTTGGGATTGGTCCTCATGCCTGTATGAATAACAACTCTAGGTGGGTTTTACCTGCTTTGAATCATCAGGATGTCATTGCTTTTTGGAATTCTTTTGACTACTCTAGACCTTGTAACTCAACAAACCGTGATGGTCTTCTTTGGGATGGTACCATGGCTAAACATGTAAAGGCTACTACTATCTGGAATTCTATTCGGATGACTGGGCCTACCGTGTCTTGGCATAGCTTGGTTTGGCATTAGATTGTGCCCCCGACAATCTTTTATTCTCTGGCTTGCTTTCCATAAGGGTCTTCGGACAATTGACAGGTTGACTCAATTTAGCCTTGATATCAACCCTATGTGTGTGTTTTGCTCGAATGATAGGGAAACCTTCAACCATTTATTCTTTGAATGCTCCTTCTCTTTTCAGATTCTGGTAGTTGTCCTTAGGCAGTGTGGTTGGAGAGGGTTTAGTAGGAGTTGGGCTTCTATTACTGGATATATCTCTAGTCGCTTCTGCAAAAAATTTCACTCTAGCCTTCTCTGTGACGCCCCCAAAATAGGTATACATCACTCATTCTGAGTCGCCAGATATCACACTACTAACAACTCCATTTATATAACTGTCGTGCAAAATACGACCACAGTTAAACTGTGAGTTTTAATACAAATATATGTAACTCTCATGGTGCCTCGGCCACAACACCTTACAATGGTAACTTACATAAAGGTACAGTTAATAACTTTTTTAGAAATTAAAATCTTTGGAAAATGCTCAAGGAAACCTTCGTATATGGGAGACCATACGTCTAAGTTATAATAGATATCATATGTCCACAGAATTATCCTTGGTTGACCATACGAGAAGATTTCTATCATTTTCTTTCGAATGGTGAGTCTTCTCTTGACAATAATTATCTCCATTGTTGTAGCCTCTTTTATAGTTCTAACAAAAAAGCTCTAACTCATGCAAGTATACACTCGTCAACAAGTAATACAGAGTAAGTCGAGCATCGATCCACAGGGAAAGTTGTCTAATTTAAACCACTATGCATCAATTAAATTACAATATTTTATATGCTTAAACTAATGATTATAATTGTGAATTAATTTAATTGCAAATAACAAGAATAATAAGGTAATAAATCAAATATGGAGATAATGGGATCCTAACTTCATTTAATACTTCATCTAATTATCACCATAATGCAAGATTGTTTATATACCACAGAAAAGTAGCCAAGAGCACTAATATAGATATATCCATTTTTTAATGTACTATGGCCTACTTACACAATATCCACATGCGATAGACACCGTGTAATCATAAATATAACCAAAATCACTATATGTCTATGCGAAATTGCAGCCATATTGAATTTAAGCACAAGCCCTTATTTTAACTCATAAGGTGAAACAGTATATGTCTATTTGGTTCAAGAAATACAAAGCTGTAGGTATATGTTGAGAATTAAATTATATGAATTTTGGGGTCGTTATAGTTGGTATCAAAGCTGTAGGTTATAAACCTTAGGTAGGAGTACCGTAGGCTATAACCTTAGAGAAGAGATGTGAAGATAATGAAAGAATAAGCTTAGATAGAGTTTGAATAATAAGAAGTAATTTAAGAAACGTATAGAGAAGGGATTAAAACATGCGTGAGAGGATTCAAAGAAGAATCTCGCAGAGTTATAAGAAATATGAATGTGGGGTTACCCTACTCCAATAATAAGGACGTAAGGTGATAATAAATAGACAGTGTCTATAAAAAGAGAATGATAAAGAAGTAAAGAATAAAAAGGTTATATTTAAGTATGGTACAACTGTATTCTTTAATAGTTGATGTATGGTATCTGGGCTAAACGATTCCTTTATAGAGTGGAGGTATATACGAACTAGCAACTCGGAACCTAGTTTGTTGGTTGTTTGTGGGAAACCACTCAACGTACTATATTGAAACTATTAGAGACTCGATGTGTACCAAGTATAGAAAAGGGATACATATGATCAAAATGTAGAACTTGAATGAAATGTTGAACAATATAAATTAAGTTGGAAATTCTTAAAGAAGGATTTGTTATATAAACAAGAAGATTCAAAGAAGAATCTTGAAGAGATATGTAGATAAGAAATTGGAGTTAACTAACTCCAATAGCTCAACTCTTGAATCAAGAATGAATAACAAGAATCAAGAGATTTCTGAGGGTCATAAGACCTTGAACTATGTCCTAGGTTAGCAAGGGTTATACTTGAAACCTGTAACAATCATAAGTCTATGGACCTTTCTACTCGTACTTAGGGGGATCAGCCCTTAGTACCATACTGTGCACAATATCTTAACGCTAACGCATAAGTAAATTCCTTTGCAGGGTTGTTCATCTCAGTTTGACATTCGAGTCCGCACCAAAGGAAGTTTGGTTTGGATAATTCAATAAGGGTTCTGAAATTTAGAACGTTCATCAACTATGGACTAGTCGAATCAATAAGGGTTCGCTAGTCTAATAAGGTTCAACAATAATGATAATTAAATTGAATAATAATCTCAATAGGTATACAATAGGACAATTATTGTATAACAGAATCATGCTTTGAAAAGATAATCAATCTTTAATATAACAATTGAACTTGATTAATAATAATGAGAATAACTCAATAATGATAACAAGTAGGGTTAGGAAACTTGCCTCTTACGTAGATTACACGTTAATTAAACTCGTTCTTTGATTTAAATCCTACATATCATTTACATTCATAATACCAGTCAATTATAACATACTAATCATCAAACGTTTATTCTCTTTGTCTAACTTTGATTATGACTATACTTAGTCAATTTATCACACTCATTGTCACATAATTTACACTTCACAAATAATAAGTTAATTATGTATTCAATAATTCAATCCACATATAATTATGCTATTTACATGTTAATCATCGATTTTAACATCTTATTATACTTCTAGCATATTTCTATGTTCATTACATTAAGTTACTAACACATTGCTAGACTTAACATTTAAAAATAATTTATTTTTGGACATTTCGGAGAGAAATACATGGCTACTACTTTTATACTAGTAGTCTCTGTCATTGGCCAACAGAATATATGTATATACATGTCATAGAGACGGACACTTAGTCTTGTATGAATAGGTAAAAAGGCGGTATACGTGGCATGGTGGCGTAGCATCATTGCAGTAAATGGCGCATTCATGAAAAAATCTCTAACATGCCAATTTCTACCAATTTCTTATTTTCTACTCGAATTTAGACATACCCACATGATATAATTCACACATAATCATTACCCAACATTTATAGAGTGACTTTAACCAATTTAAACCCTTAATTACAGAATTAAAGCATGCAATTTTCACTGTTCTTGATGTTCTTGAAGGTTTTGAAAATAATACATGAAAATTAACACTACGGATTCGTTATAACAGCGAATATGTTCGTTTAAAGTTTGGTCTCTTCGTATCAACATGCATAATAAAATAAGAGTGTAAATTTTACGAAAACATTTATGTTTGACATACTAAAAACACGTATAAGGCCATATGGCCATAACCCAAACTCTGTAAATTTTGAAATAACAAGTCATCGATAACTACATGTTTTATGACATCTTTGATGATATGGTCTACGTAATAAATATATAATCAAATACGATTTAATATGACATAACACATATAAAACCCATAATCATTACTCATATCCCAATTACAGAGGTTTAAATCAAAAACTATGAAACTCATATTCATGAAACTTAACAACATAAAATAGAAATTGGGAAGGAGGAGATTACCATGTAGAGTATAAATTAGTAGGCTTAGATTCTTCACTCTCAATCTCCTTCACAAACTCACAATTTCTCTCTGAAAGTTTTATCTCTATGATAATTTTCTAGACTTAGAATAATAAGAAAATAAAGGAAGAAAAGACGTCGAATAATTAAATATACTGAACGCGGAGTGGTCAGTTGGCCCAATCATGGGTTAACTGCTGATAACTCCCCCTAGGGCCTTGTTTGGCTTAGCAAGAATATATTACAAAACTATTTAATTTAATAAAACCTCTACAATATAGTTTAATTCATGTCACACCCAATTATACAATAGCTCAATTATATTATTTAATTTAATATAAAATAATTATAATAATTTCTCATAAATTCACATAGTCACATAATTAATTTTTCTCATTAATTAATTATATCAAATTATTAAATCTCCAATTCATTATTACATTAATTAAATAACATTAGGCTTATTAAATATTTCTTTTAATTCAATAAGCTTACATAATTACATACTTGAATATTAAATATTCTCCACATTAATTTAATAAATGTAACACATATAATTAAATTAATCAATCACAATTGCATCAATTAATTATTTAATCTAATAATTAAATCATTAAAAATATTTATTTAATTCAATAAATATTAAGAATTAAATTACAAAAATCTCGCTCATCACATCTTTCCCCTTAAAAGGATTCTCATCTCCCGTAATCACGACTCAATAAAATTTTGACCTGCTACATTCTCCCCCCTTATAAAGATTCTGTCCCCAGAATCGCTTACACATAATTAAGTAAATAAATGAGGGTAGTTCTTCATCATATTCTTTTTGAGTTCCCACGTAGCTTCTTCAGCATTGTGGTTCCTCCAAATTATCTTAACAGAAGGTATTACTTTATTTTTGAGAACTTGTTCTTTTCTGTCGACAATTTGAACAGGAATTTCTTCGGAAGATAAGTCTTTTTCAAAATGTAGGGGTTCGTATTCAATTACATGCTTGTAATCGGGTTTGTAGGGTCGTAACACAGAAACATGGAAGACGTTGTGGACATTCTCGAGTGCTGGAGGTAGGCTACCTCGTACGCGACTTCTCCGATTCTTCGTAGTACTTCAAATGGTCCAATGAATCTTGGGCTCAATTTCCCTTTCTTTCCGAACTCCGATCTTTCCTTCCAAGGAGAGACCTTCAAGAAAACATAACTACCGATTCAAATTTGATATTTTTTTACGATGTTGATCGTCAGATTTCTTTCCGTCTATCTTGAGTCGCTACTAGTCGTGCTTTCGGATAACTTTGACTATTTTTTGTTCTTGTACCAATTCTCGCCCCTAGTAAATTGTCTTTCGCCAACTTCATCCCAATAAAGTGGAGTTCTCGTGACTTTTCGTCAGATAACGCTTCATAAGGCGGCATGCCAATACTAGTGTGGTAATCGTTGTTGTAGCCGAACTCTACTAACAAAGAGGTGATCATCCTAATTTCCTTTAAAGTCCATCACATGTGCTCTTAGCATATCTTCTAATGTTTGAATCGTTCTTTTTCGCTCGTCTCGTCATTTGAGGGTGGTATGTTGACTCATTCGCAATTGCGTACCCATGCATTCCTGAAGATGTTTCCAGAAATTCGATGTGAAGCGCAGATCTCTATCAGAAATAATTGACACCGAAACTCCGTACCTTGAAATAATCTCTTTTACGTATAACCTCGCCAACTGATCTATAAGTTGAATCTGATTTTGATCAAAAGGAAGTGTGCGGATTTCGTCAGTCGGTCAACGATAACCCATACTGCATCGTAGCCTTTCTGAGTCATCGAAAGGCCAACCACGAAGTCCATTGTAATATGTTCCCATTTCCATTCTGGGATCTCTAATGGTTGTAGCAATCCACTTGGTCTCTGATGTTCTGTTTTCACTTTCTGATAGGTAAGACACTTGGCAACACATTCTGCAACATCTAGTTTTAAATTTGGCCACCAGAAATGTTGTCGAAGATCTTGGTACATTTTGGTACTACCAGGATGAATCGAATATCATGAACTATGAGCCTCACTCAAAATTTCTTCCTTAATCTCTTGTACTGGCGGAACCCAAATTGTACTTTCAAATCTCAGTATTCCTTCCTTATCCATCTTAAATCTCGGTTCAGTTCCTTCAGATATCTTCTTTGTCACATTTTTACATTCTTCGTCCTGAAGTTGAGCCTCCTTTACTTTATCTAGTAGAGTGGTACCAGATTGCATCTAAAATAGCTTCTCATCAATCTCCATAGGATACTTCACTTCTAACTCCAGTTTCTCCATTTCTGAAATTAGCTCCTCCCGAAAGCGTTAACATCATCAAATTTCTCACCCTTTCTACTTAAGGCGCTTAAGAACCACATTTGCTTTACCCGGATGGTATAAAATCTCACAGTCGTAATCCTTAATTAATTCCAACCATCTTCTTTGATGCATATTCAAATCCTTCTACGTGAAAATATATTTCAAACTTTTGTGGTCTGTATATATTTCACACTTCTCCCCGTACAGATAGTGCCTCCAAATTTTCAAAGCAAAAATAACTACAGTTAACTCCAAGTCGTGGGTCGGATATCCCTTCTCGTAATCCTTCAATTATCGTGACGCAAACGCAATAACTTTTCTGTTTTGCATCAGCACACAACCAAGTCCTTTATGCGATGCATCACTATAAACAACAAAATTACTTGTATCATCCGAAAGAGATAACACAGGTGCCGTACTCAACCTCTTCTTCAATTCTTGAAAACTTTCCTCACACTTATCCGTCCAAACAAATTTCACAGCTTTTCGAGTTAAATTTGTAATGAGTTGTGATCTTGGAAAAATCTTGAATGAACCTTCTATAATATCCTACCAATCCAAGAAAACTTCGACTTCGACGGCGCCCCTCATTGATCCCGATTAATCACGGCTTCAACTTTGAGAGGATCTACCAAAATTCCGCTTTTATCGATCACGCGCCCAAGAAATTGTACTCGCTCAATCCAAAATTCGTGCATTTCAAAAACTTGGCATACAACTTTTCCCTTCTCAATACTTCCAATGTTAATCTCAAATGCTCTTCATGTTCTTCCTTGGTTTTCGAATAGACCAAAATGTCATCTATAAATACCACTACGAACTTATCCAAAAACGGTTTGAACACACCATTCATTAGTCCCATAAATGATGCAGGAGCATTCGTAAGACCAAACGACATTACTAAAAATCAGTAGCGACCATATATCGCGTCTCGAATCACATGTCTTGAGACATCCTCCGCCTCGCCTCACCTTTATTGATGATAACCGCTTCTCAAGTCTATCTTGGAAAAGTATCTCGCCCTTCAATTGATCAAACAGTCATCGATCCTCAGAATGGATATCTGTTTTAATCGTGACCTTATTTAGTTCTCTATAGTCAATGCGCAGAGCCGCATCGATCCGTCCTTCTTTTTCACAAATAACACCGGCGCTCCCCACGACGATACGCTTGGTTGAATGTACTTTTGTCCAACAATTCTTGTAGTTGTACCATTAGTTCTTTCATCTCTACTAGTGCCATTCTAAGTATGGTGCCTTTGATATTGGAGCAGATTCCCGGCGCCAAATCGATCACAAAATCTACTCTCTATCTAGTGGAAGTCCCGCAAATCGTCTGAAATACGCCGATTTAAGTCCCTCACAATCGGTATTTCTTCTACCTCTTGATTTCTTTTTGACTATCGACTATGTAAGCTAAGTATCCTACACAACCTTGTCTTAATAACTTCCCGGCTCATCATCATCGCCGATAACTCGCTTGTCTAGGCGACTTCTACTATAAAACACAACCTTTCGACGGTCATAAGGTTAATACGCTTCTTTTGGCAATCAATTACGTACCTGTAATTGAATAACCAATCCATTCCCAATATAACGTTAAATTCCCCAAGTTTAATAGGATAAGATCTACGCTCATGATATTACCCTTAATATCCACTCTACGCTTCTTATGTACATACTTAACATGGATTATCTCTCTATTCGCAATTTCTATGTTCATGGGGTAATCCAATTCATCCTTAAGCAAATCTAAATTATTAGCAAAGTCATCGAATATAAAGGAACAAGTAGCACCCAAATCAAATAAAACATAAGCATTAATTTTATTGATCGAAATGATACCGACACCACATCACGAGATCGAATCGCATCCGCATCATCATATTGAAAGTCCCGCCGCTTATTCGGCTTTGTTTGTTTGGGTTGGTCCGGTGATAGTTAAGGCATTTCCACCGTTGTTTTCCCGATTTCCTCCTCGATCCCGATCCTCCCGATCCCTTCTTAGATAGTCTTGCCAGATAGTCCTTTGAACCACAAGTAAAGGAAGCACCCTTCTTTGGGTTAGGACAGTTAGGTGCTATGTGGCCTTCCTGACCACAATTGTAGCACACTCTTTTTCCTTTTATACAAACTCCCAAATCGGCTTTCCCGCAGGTCGGGCATGCTTCGATTCTTTTCTTCTGACTACCTTGTTGATTCCCCGATGATGAGTTGTCATTCCACCATTTCTTCTAATTGAAATTTCCACCTCCTGTGCCACTTCCACTAGCCTTGTTATTTACTTCACCTTCAATCTTCTTCTTCTTCTGATCTTGATTATACTTGATCACCGCATCGCTTCCACCTTCAGCGAGGATGGCCTTTTCCAGTACTCCGGCAAATATGTTTATCTGAAACATTGATACTTTACTATATACCCAAGGCTTTAGTCCTTGTTCAAATCTTTTGGCTTTTCTTTCGTCCGTGTGTACTTGATACGGGGCGAACCTCGCCAACTCGTTGAATCTAGCCGCATAATCAGGTACACTCATATTTCCCTGCTTCAATTCCAAAAATTGAACCTCCATCTGGTTCTGTGAGCTGGTTGGGAAGTACATCTCGAAGAACATCTCTTTAAATCTCTCCCAAGTAATTACACCTTCATCTCCACGAATTTTGTTTGCTTTCCACCAATAGCTAGCTTCAGACTTCAGCATAAATGTTGCAAAAGCGGTCTTCTGGTCTTCTCTAACCCTGGCAATGTCAAAAACCTTCTCCATCTCCATAACCCACGTTTGAGCCTCAATCGGGTTCATGGAACCTTTAAATTATGGCGGTCCCACCGCCTTGAAATCTTTAAACGTAGTATTTGGTGGAGCTTGAGGTTGATTATTCATTGCTCCAGCTAGTAAGTTAACCAACTGCTGCACGGGATTAGCATTGACGTTATTGTTGTTATTCGTAGACTCTTCCTGAGCTAGTTGACGTTGTTGTCTTCTTCTTGATGGCATAATTCTATTAAGAATATTCGCTTATTAGGTCTTTATTCAATTCCTCAAACATTTAAGGCTTAGCTAGAACATTTAATCATAATTCACTTAACACATCAATTTAAATAAACTTTGACATTTCATTCAATTCAAAAGTTTTAACATCATAAGATAGCATCACTGCTATTTACATCAACTATCCCGAGATAAAGAATCTACAGGATTTAAAACATAAAAATATTCCTTTGTTTATAAACACATCGGAATTTACATCATTAACTATCAAATAGTTTTCACATAATTAAACAATTATATCACCGTCTCCGTCAAGGTGTGAATAGCCTTGCCACGCCCTCTTCCATGATACGAGACATCGCCCTGCGATCCAAAGATGTACGATGGAAGTCCTTCGAACTGGATGGGGTACCTCAAAACTCGATCTTGGGCCTCATCCATCAGATGATTAAGTGTAGAGTATGTCTCTCCAAGCTTTTTGCCTTCTTTGCACGACCATCCTCTTCCGCAAGATCAAAGACGACACGATTCTCTTACCCAAATCTCCTCCTCCGAATGGCAAGCCTCTCCGAACTCTCTTTCAGATCCTTCTTCAACTTTTCTATCTCTCGCGGTCTTATCTTGGTTTGACCTTCTCATGGACCAAATCCCATTCTACATTTCCCAATTGTGAGTGAAGAGTCAAAATCTCCTCTCCTTCGCTCGAGAGTAATCATGAATAATAGCCCGCTCAATCAGATCCTCAGACTCATCTCAGTAACTCCACGCTATTTGGTCAGATAATGTGTCGTACATCTCAAAGATCGATGGAATGCCATGGAAACTCTTCTTCTTCCTCTTCCTCATCAAATTCCTCCTCAGGATCCTCCTCAGGATCAGTCTCAGGTTCATGCTCCTGACCAACAACGGTGATCAACGTAGATGACTCCCTCTATACCAACTATTCCCTAACGACATGAATGTCTCTGGAATCCTCCTCTATAGGTATTGTAGGTATTCGGGGTTCCTCCTCCCCTGCTCGACTAGTTCCTTCGACATCAGACATCCTGACAACAAAATTTTGAGTTTTAGTTACTAAGTCGTACTAGTGAGCACATAATTTAACACATAAACACATAAAGTCTTTTATTATCTTTAATGAATTACAAAAATTCATTTCCTAGAACTCGATAGGAGTTTTCCATCACTATGTTCTTTCTATAAGGCTACTACCTAAGGTTGTTTCCCCACCTAAGGTTCATAACCTACAACTTTGATACTAACTTCAGGACACCCCAAACCGGGTACTTCGATTCCACGGATTTGGTGTTCATGTATAAATATCATCTATCTATCTACCCATAATAAATGCAAACCATGCAATAGATAGAAATAAAATCTTCCCTTATGTGGTTACAAACATCTGAATAATAAATATAATCCCAAAGTTAACACTAACCTTAAACATCCGTATGAAAATAAATAATAAGTCTTAACAACATCAGTCTTAAATAAATACATCATCATCATAAAATAAACAAGTCTTCATCACTTGTTAACCTTGCCCTTCGCTTTTACTAGTAGAAGGTTCGGTTCGATTCTTTCGTTTCTAATCGCAATGTTATTATTAAGCAAGAGTGAGCACGATTGCCCACAAGTATAACAATGAAATGAAATAAACAATATAATAACATGCGAATGAATCAAAGACATCTCGAATAAAAGCTCAACTCTTGAATCAAGAATGAATAACAAGAATCAAAGATTTTGAGGGTCATAAGACCTTGAACTATGTCCTAGGTTAGCAAGGGTTATACTTGAAACCTTTAATAATCATAAGACTATGGTCCTTTCTACTCGCATTTTAGGGGATCAACCCTTAGTACCATATTGTGCACAATATCTTAACGTTAACGATAAGTAAATCCTTTGCAGGTTGTTCATCTCGGCTTGACATTCGAGTCCGCACTAAAGGAAGTTTGGTTTGGATAATTCAATAAGGGTTCAAATTTAGAACGTTCATCAACTATGGACTAGTCTAATCAATAAGGTTCAATAATAAGGTTCACATAATGATCTAATTGAATAATAATCTCAAGAAGTATACAATGCTTTGACAAGATAATCAATCTTTAATATAACAATTAAACTTGATTAATAATAATGAGAATAACTCAATAATGATAACAAGTAGGGTTAGGAAACTTGCCTCGTGCGTAGATTACACGTTAATTAAACTCGTTCTTTGATTTAAATCCTACATATCATTTACATTCATAATACATGTCAATTATAACATACTAATCATCAAACGTTTATTCTCTTTGTCTAACTTTGATTATGACTATACTTAGTCAATTTATCACACCCATTGTCACATAATTTACACTTCACAAATAATAAGTTAATTACGAATTCAATAATTCAATCCACATGTAATTATGCTATTTACATGTTAATCATCTATTTTAACATCTTATTATACTTCTAGCATATTTCTATGTTCATTACATTAAGTTACAAACACATTGCTAGACTTAACATTTAAAAAGAATTTATTTCTGGACATTCTGGAGAGTGGCGCATGCGCATCGACTTACACAGCCACTTTATAAGTTTAGGTCTTTATGCCATATGTCGTGTTTCATGGGCATGAGGCCGGTAAATGTGGGTGGCATATGTAGAAAAGGTACATGGAAATAGCATTAGAATGGCGAATTCGTGCAAAATCGCAGAACATGCCAAATTCTACAAATTTCTTATTTTTTTACTCGAATTTAGACATACTCACATGATATAATTCACACATAATCATTACCCAACATTTATAGAGTGACTTTAACCAATTTAAACCCTTAATTACAAAATTAAAGCATGCAATTTTCACTATTCTTGATGTTCTTGAAGGTTTTGAAAACAATACATGAAAATTAACACTACGGATTCGTTATAACACCGAATCCGTTCGTTTAAAGTTTGGTCTCTTCGTATCAACATGCATAATAAAATAAGAGTGTAAATTTTACGAAAACATTTATGTTTGACATACTAAAATCACATATAAGGCCATATGGCCATAACCCAAACTCTGTAAATTTTTAAATAACAAGTCATCGTATAACGACATGTTTTATGATACTGATGATATGGTTTACATAATAAATATATAATCAAATACGGTTTGATATGATATAACACATATAAAATCCATAATCATTACTCCTATCCCAATTACAGAGGTTTAAATCAAAAACTATGAAACTCATATTCATGAAACTTAACAACGTAAAATAGAAATTGGGAAGGAGGAGATTACCCTGTAGAGTATAAATTAGTAGGCTTAGATTCTTCACTCTCAATCTCCTTCACAAACTCACAATTTCTCTCTGAAAGTTTTATCTCTATGATAATTTTCTAGACTTAGAATAATAAGAAAAGAAAGGAAGAGAAGACGTCGAATAATTAAATAAACTGAGCGCAGAGTGGTCAGTTGGCCCAATCATGGGTTAACTGCTGATAACTCCCCCTAGGGCCTTGTTTGTCTTAGCAAGAATAGATTACAAAACCATTTAATTTAATAAAACCTCTACAATATAGTTTAATTCATGTCACACCCAATTATACAATAGCTCAATTATAATATTTAATTTAATATAAAATAATTATAATAATTTCTCATAAATTCACATAGTCACATAATTAATTTTTCTCATTAATTAATTATATCAAATTATTAAATATCCAATTAATTATTACATTAATTAAATAACATTAGGCTTATTAAATATTTCTTTTAATTCAATAAGCTTACATAATTACATACTTGAATATTAAATATTCTCCACATTAATTTAATAAATATAACACATATAATTAAATTAATCAATCATATTTGCATCAATTAGTTATTTAATCTAATAATTAAATCATCGAAAAATATTTATTTAATTCAATAAATATTAAGAATTAAATTACAAAAATCTCGTTCGTCACATGTTCTAGAAGTCTATGCTATTTGATTCAGCTAGACGATTATTGAAAGATGTTCATGAAATTCATGCGTTTATTGAAAGTTATGCGGATTCAGATGTTGAAAAGCTGAGGTGAACAACCCTATAAGGGGACATGTTTTCGGGGACAATGGTTCCAAGCGTAACACATATAGTCGTTACAAAACACTACGTTGCGACCCAACAAAGTGGTACAATAGGTTGGCCACCTAGTGTACGTATGGAGGGTGTTTTCAGTCTTTGTGATTGATAAACACTCTGGTTTGCAATGTGAAGGATTGAGTTGAAGCACTAGTAAACCTAGAAAAGAGTTCACGATCTTTTGACCCCTCAGCATGATTTGGAATCTTTTAAATTCTTGTTATTCATATCGCTTCCCAATTATTGAGCAATTGTAGAAGATTCTTGCGATTCTAAAATGTGAATGTGGTAAGGTTGATATTCCTTAGAAAGAAGTGAGTCGTAGAATGTGACACTGAATGATGAATTTATTGAATAAATGAGAAAAGAAAATTTGAAATGAGAAGGAGATGAGTTATAAAAGAATAATGTAAAACTTTTAATAGAAAAGTTTAATAATTATAGAAAGATCTTCCTGGAAAGAAGTGGTTATAGAACCTAATGAATAAATAGATATTAACGTAAAATCTATTTTGATAGATTGAATGTAATATCCCGAGTGTTTATGATAACGATCCTTAGAAAAGGAAATGAATGGGTTAAAGAATATATAATATTTGATATATGACTGTGTTTAATTGAAAGTTATGTAATAAAAATCTAAAAGTCGGTGAAGAAATGAATGAAGTATAATTGTATGAAAAACTTTTTGCTAAGTTAACGTGTTGAAGTTATTCAACGATAATTGTGAAAGAAATTTTATGAAAACCTTAGTAAGGTAGGGTTTCGGTGATTCCGAGGTTGGAATCCTTATAAGGAGGGAAGGATGTGACAACCCGAATTTTTATAAGTTATTAAAATAGGAATTTAATAATTTAAATTCTTATTACGAGATGTTTTAAGTTTGAGTATGTATATGTATGTGTTGTATATTTTGAAATATGTGATCTAGTGTGAAGAGAAATATATATTAATATATTGAGAAAGTGAGGTTAAATAGTTAAGTTAACTATTGAATAAATTAAATGAATTTGGTAATTAATTTTAAATATTTATTGAATTAAATAATTTATTTATTGAGAAAAATAAATAATTTAGGAAATTGTGGTATAATAATTTAGTTATATGCGTATGGTAATTAAGTTAAAGCAAAGGTAAATTTTATTCTTTGAAGATTTAATTTAATTTAATGAATTAAATAAATTAAATGAGTTATTTAATATTAAAGAAAATAAAAAAATTAAATAAAGTAATGTTTCTAATTTATTAATTAAATTATACATATGTAATTATTTATTAATTATAAGTATAATTATAATAAAAATTATAATTATTATGTTACCATTATAAGTTATTTAAATTAATTAAGCTAAAGTCATGTAAATGAACTAAAAGCAAGTGTGACAAAAGTAACTATATAATATAATATTATTAGAATAATCTAGTATGGGGGAAATTATGTAATCAAACGCAAATGATTTTATGGCTTTTGGTTTATCAGAATCTGACGACTTTTTGTTTTTCACGACGACACGACGGAGGGGGGGAGAGGGAACCAGTTATATGTTACGCATTCTGTTTCTAAGGTTAAGAACACAGAAGAGAGGACTAGAGAGATGGAGAGAATTCTCTATAATTGAGAAGTAATTCAGAGAAACAAAGAAGAGGAAGAAGATTAATAAAGCTTCTCTAATCATCTAGCTAATTAAAGGTAAACAATCTAGTTTAAAGTTTAGAGTTCTTTGTTTTATTTTCTAAGTTCATTGTAATTGAAGTTCTAGAGTTAATTGTTGAGAAATTAGTTTTATGTGTAAACTGTAAATTGATAATGGAAGTTGTTAATATGTCGAAAAATGAAAACGACTCAAGTTGAACGAAATCAAAACGGATGTAAAAGCGAATTCAGTAGTGTGAGATTTCATTAATTATGTGAAAATATAGGAGTAGTGTATGAACATGTGATTTGAAGCTTTAAATTGGTGGTTCTATATGGGTTGTGTGTTTAGAATGGATAAATACATGTTTAGAATTGATTTAAAAAAGTTTATGATGTTTGGGTATGCTTAAATTAATGTTGAAGTGAAGAAATTGGGTGTTTTTGGGATGAACAGTGCTTTATTAGAGGAATCGCAGAATTGAATGCGTTGCGTTGTAGTGTCTGTCGTCTCGCAACCCAAGTTAAAGTAGGCGATGCCGCGCTGAGGCATGCCCGCAGAGATCAAAGGCAAACATGGAACGGCCGCGCCGATAGATAGTGAGGAGAGCTTTAATGTATAGTAAAGAGGAATGTTATATAATCGTTTCTAACGTCCATTAAGCACTTAACAGGCACATATTGGAAGACTTTAAATACTTAATTTATTATTAAGTATCAATTATAGGAAGAATTTGGAAGCATGATTTAAAGGTTAATTTAATTTAAATTAATCTAATATATATCCAAAATAGTGTAGAGACAATATAAGGGACTTATCTACATGTGAAGTACTAATTGAGTAGATATTTTGGAAAGCATGAGATAAAATTGAAAGAACGATTTAAATGTAACTTGATTAATTAACCTAATATATGTTTAAAGGGATGTAAGTACGCGTTAAAAGACTTAACAATCAATTGTAAGAGAAGATTAATGAGATATAAGGCGGAGGTTAACTTAGTTGTTGTTAACAAGTGTAATAAATCTAATATGAGGTAATGGAACATGTGACGACTTTAACGAACGTTAAGTGTCGGTTATGAAAGATGTATAAAGAAAAATAAGATGGGATTATGTAACGATAAGTGTCATACGAAGAGGAGTAAACACCTGAAGATATGTGTTAAGTTTTAAAGACACGAAAGTTATAAAAAGATTAAGACTAAGAGTCAATGTGGGTTGTTTTTGGTATGTGTAACTAATGCATGTGAATATGAACCTTTGAACTAATGTAGGATGTACGCAAAGCATCTAAGCTATTTTCGGTAATTGGTAAACAACGATCAAGGCAAGTCTTTCAGTTCCTATTTGCTATGTGAACTTGGTGATTAACTGTTTTAAATCTTTATTGCAAAGAGCATGATGTGTTATATATATGTTGAATGTATGAAATGTTAAAGTCAATTTATGACTATGTTGATTGACTAAAGCATGCTGATTGAGTAAGGACTCAATCTTTATACTTGTTATATGAATTATAACATGTATGTTATATGTTGAGCATGTTATTATGTGCTATGTGATGCATGAAAACTGTTAGATTTTGTTGGGCTGTCGAGCTCAACCTTGCAAATAACCACTTTTGCAGGTTCAAGATTCAAGGTAAAGTTATGTGTTACTTGAAAGACATGAATCAGATGTAATACTTGAAGATTTATACACTTTGGTTGTGTTATTACTATTTGAACCACGTTTAAGGTTCCGAATAATGTATTAATGTTGAATTGTAATATCAATTTGCGATGTAAACTATTGTAGTATTAAAATGATTCTGAGATATTTAGATGTAAAGGTTGAAGGTTTGGGGAATGAGGATAATTTGTAATAGAAAATTTTAATTATTCTGCAAATTTCAGTGGTTGTATTATCGTTTAATGATGTAAAATTAGAGGTTGAATGTATTATTAACGACCGAAGTTGAGAATTAAATTGTATGAATTTTGGGGTCGTTACAGTGGTTACTTCAAAGAGGCAAAAGCCTTAGACAATGTGACCCATTATCCCCCTACCTTTTTGTCATTATTATAGAAGTCCTTTCTGTTATGCTTTCCCGGACTTCAAAGCAGGCTTCTTTCAAGTTTCATTGGCGATATGTGCCTCTATCCCTAACCCACCTTTGCTTTGCGGATGACATTCTTATCTTCTGTCATGGTGATATTGATTCTATCAAGAATATTAAGACTTTTCTCGACTAGTTCTCCTTGGGCTTGGGTCTCCACATCAACGCATCAAAGAATATGTGTTTCCTGTCCCACGTTCCTCCTACCCAATCGGATCTTATCCTTTGCCTTTTGGATTTCCAATTTGGGGTTTTCCCTGCAAAATTCTTGGGGATTCCCTTGATCACCTCGAAACTTAGCCTTGCCGAGTGCCGCCCCCTACTTGTAAGAGTCAAAGCCAAAATTAGCTCTTAGACCAATAATTTTCTTTCATACGCCGGTCGTATGCAACTTATCAAGTCAGTTGTCCATGACTCTCAAGCCTATTGGTCGGCTCACTTCATTCTTCCTGTAGCGATTTTGAAAGATCGTCAGTCTTCCATGTCTAGATTCTTATGGAAGGGCCCATCCATGGACAAATATGGCTCTAAAGTTTCTTAGACAAATATCTGTCTTCCTTTTGTAGAGGGTGGTTTTGCAATAAAAAACCTTGCGGAATGGAATAAATCGCTTAGCTTGTTGCATCTTTGGTACGTCATTAATCCCCTATCTTCCTCTCTTTGGGCTAAATGGGTTCATGTTACTCTGCTAAAGACTAAACCTTTCTGGGCTATTCCTATTCCTCTTGACTACTCTTAGATATGAAGGTAAGTGTTAGAATGCATGGATCTTGTCCGTAGGCACATATCTTATGACATATGTAATGGAGCTAATACTAGCCTATGGTTTGACCCTTGGATTGGTCAATCTCCTTTGACAAATTATGTTCACTCGTCTTTGATTGTCAACTTTGGGATTGGTCGTCATGCCTGTGTGAATAACATTATACAAAACTCTAGGTGGGTGTTACCTGCTTCGAATCATCAGGATGTCATTGCTTTTTGGAATTCTTTTGACTACTCGACCTTGTAACTCAACAAACCGTGATAGTGAGATGGTACCATGGCTAAACATGTAAAGGCTACTACTATCTGGAATTCTATTCGGATGACTGGGCCTACCGTGTCTTGGCATAGCTTGGTTTGGCATTAGATTGTGCCCCCGACAATCTTTTATTCTCTGGCTTGCTTTCCATAAGGGTCTTCGGACAATTGACAGGTTAACTCAATTTGGCCTTGATATCAACCCTATGTGTGTGTTTTGCTCGAATGATAGGGAAACCTTCAACCATTTATTCTTTGAATGCTCCTTCTCTTTTCAGATTCTGGTAGTTGTCCTTAGGCAGTGTGGTTGGAGAGGGTTTAGTAGGAGTTGGGCTTCTATTACTGGATATATCTCTAGTCGCTCCTACAAAAAATTTCACTCTAGCCTTCTCTGTGAATCCCCCAAAATAGGTATACATCACCCATTCTGAGTCGCCAGATATCACACTACTGACAACTCAATTTATACAACTGTCGTGCAAAATACGACCACAGTTAAACTGTGAGTTTTAATACAAATATATGTAACTCTCATGGTGCCTCGGCCACAACACCTTACAATGGTAACTTACATAAAGGTGCAGTTAATAACTTTTTTAGAAATTAAAATCTTTGGAAAATGCTCAAGGAAACCTTCGTATATGGGAGACCATACGTCTAAGTTATAATAGATATCATATGTCCACAGAATTATCTTTGGTTGACCCAATAGTCCCCAAAGAAAAACGAGAAGATTGCTATCATGTTCTTTCGAATGGTGAGTCTTCTCTTGACATATAATTATCTCCATTGTTGTAGCCTCTTTTATAGTTCTAACAAAAAAGCTCTAACTCATGCAAGTATACACTCGTCAACAAGTAATACAGAGTAAGTCGAGTATCGATCCACAGGGAAAGTTGTCTAATTTAAACCACTATGCATCAATTAAATTACAATATTTTATATGCTTAAACTAATGATTATAATTGTGAATTACTCTAATTGCAAATAACAAGAATAATAAGGTAATAAATCAAATCTGGAGATAATGGGATCCTAACTTCATTTAATACTTCATCTAATTATCACCACCATGCAAGATTGTTTATATACCACAGAAAAGTAGCCAAGAACACTAATATAGACATAACAATTTTTTAATGTACTATGGCCTACTTACACAATATCCACATGCGATAGACACCGTGTAATCATCAATATAACCAAAATCACTATATGTCTATGCAAAATTGCAGCCATATTGAATTTAAGCACAAGCCCTTATTTTAACTCATACGGTGAAACAGTATATGTCTATCTGGTTCACGAAATACAAAGCTATGCAAAACAACCCTATATACGCATGCTATCATGATTACAATCCATACTCGAATGTTATTTTTCAACTCCATACAAGTATTGAAAACGAATGGTGATCAAGCATTCATGCATTCAAAACAACCATGATAGAAATTCCTTATGATATGTAAAACAGTTCAGCACTCAAGCAATCAATTAAACTACATATTAAAATCTATTAGAAACCCATAATGGAGTTTAGTTCACGACTGAACCAAAAGTCATTATGGGATCAACGCTACACATGGATAATAAACAAAAAATTGAAAGAGAGAAGAAAGAATCGATCAAACCCAATTGCTGACTACATACCCAACGTAACGTGCAAATCCATAATAATATCCAGCAACAATAATGGAAAGCATCCACAACTACTGAAATCTAAAGAAGGAGTAGAAAATACGAAATCTATGATTGGTTTCACGTTGGAATACTCTCCAAGTGTAAACCCTAGTTACGAATATGAAAAACACGTAAAACTAATGAATGATACGTATGACACCAGTCAGAATTGTTTTTAATCGATTACAACCCTTAGAATTAAATATTAAAATAAAACAAGTCGTGATTTTGATTTATCGCGACGCGCCTTCCAAGCTCATCATCCTTTTATATATTCGCAAGGCATGCCAAGGCGCGTCTTCAAAATCTGGTAAACCCGATCAATCATGCGGCCAGCGCGTAGTATAAAGTTTATTATTTACAAGCATGCGCTACGCCTGCATGTTGGTTGAAGTTTTACTCACGCTTCTTTGTTTTGTCCTGATGTTCATTCTTTTGTCCACCCATGCTTAGTCTCCTTGCTCCACTTTATCCTCATGTTGTGCCTTCATTGATCACATGCCACTCACCATCGCCAACTTATGTCATATCCTGCACTTTTACACCAAAAGGAGTTCTAAGTACATGCAATGCAAAATAAACAAAATGCAACTAAAAACACACTAAAATGTACTTAAGATAGGCGTAGTTCGCGTGAATTGATATCCGATAAGTAGGTGTAAAACCCACTTATCAAATGCCCCCAAACTTGAACTGTTGCTTGCCCTCAAGAAATGTATACTAATAAACAATGAAAATTCAACTACATGCTATGCAACTACATCATGATGCAAACTAGTCTCACATTGTTCCAGCTATAATAGAATTTCAGTCTAAAATGCCTCAGCAAATTATCCAAATTCAAGAATACAAATTCAAAATGAACTATAGGCATAATATCATACACTCAGATAATTAACATATAGTATAGAGATGTTGTGTGTGTGTGTGTTGTGTTCACCAAAACTTGATTTAAGCAAAGAATACACATGCTAAATTGCTCAAAACAAAAAATTACAGTCTAATTCAAGACTCATGTATACTTATGCAACAAAGACTGTTCCAAAATATTAAAACTAACTAAGGTTCAACAATGGGCTTAACTGCTTTATTGCTACTCACGAGGGCGATTTTTTCTCTTTCCTGCAGTGTTTATTTCTATTTTTCTTTTCTTTTTCTTTTTCTTTTTCTTTTCACATGACTGTGCAATGCCTCATTCCATTAGGCAAACACTGCTACCCCTTAGCGAGCTTTCAACCAATGACTCCCATCATGAAAGACCCTTAGGCGCTTAGGTGTTAGCAGACACCTTACACAGGCATTTTACTCAAGTAGCTAGGGCCCCAAATAAGACTAGCCATGTTATTACTATTTGTGCCATTGTTTTATATATATATATATATATATATATATATATATATATATATATATATATATATATATACCCATGTTTTCCCAAAGTTTGACAATCAATGTTTTAAACAGTCTAAGTTCACTTTCCACATATTCCTCTTTTTAAAACTATATTTTCTATCGAGCAATGCAACACATAATTCTTATACCTACAAGTGATTGTGAACACATCCGTGCAAACCGAAAGCATTTAAACAGCATTATGAATTGCATTGTGTAAAATATTATATCTCAACTCATATTATCCAAAATACTCAAAAATCATTCAAAATTCACTATTATCATCGGCTAGACAAAATTTCCATAAAGCTAGAACTGTGAGACATGCAAACTAAAAATATACTAACACAAGTAATAATAACTAAAACTTAAAAAATTTCTGCAAATTTTATCTGACACATAAACTTACAAAATTTAAACTAAACACGCAAATACTAAATGCAAGTACTAAACTAACATGCAGATACTACGTGCAACTATACTACTACCCCAATACCCCAAAACTTATAATATTCAATGTCCCAATGAATGAAGGTAAAGGGTTAAAGAAAACTCCCTTAATGATCCGCCGCACCACCCTCTGCGGGTGGTGAATCTGGTGGTGGATATGGCAAAGCTTTCCCGAACTGAGGCCACCCAAGCGTTGTCCCTTGTAGTGCAATGCCTCCGCCAACGACATCGTGAGACCCATTGCAAAAGCTGCAAAATTATCGTACATAGCATCAACCTTACGCTCCAACCTTCGGAGTTGTCGATCCCCAGTAGCAGTAGTAGCTCAAGTAGATGGTCCTCCTTCGTCTGGCTGAGAGGGATGATGTGGTGGCTCTAGAAATGTGGGCTGAATGATAAAACCTAATCCTCTTGGATGCGGTTCACCTCCTGTCCAATCCTTGAACTTGGCAATAGTTTCATTTGTGATGTCATGGCTCGGTTTCTGCATCTGCTCGTTATCCCACTGGACTCCTTGTTGGACACAAAGCATGGATACCATAGACGCATATGGAATACCCCCTGTTGTGCTCCCCCATAAATAACGTAGCATGTTTTGATGAATTAGGTGGCCTACGTCAATGTACTTGCCTTTGATGATGCCCCACAAAATGATAGCCCGCTCAGTGGTTATTTCATGTTAGTGAGATGACGGAACTAACTTGGCACAAATAAACAGATTCCATGCTTTTGTATATTGATTCAAGGCGGACGCTGGGAAAGTTTTAGGCTCATTCATTCCAGCCTTATAATTCCACTTTGTTCCTAGAATGCTCAATTCAGCAATTACTAAGTCCAAATCTGTTTTTAGATATGCACCTTCGACCCAATTAGCAGGCCCAGTTGGTGGTGCGTCATTGATTCTAAAAGCTCCTCAAATCGCTGGAGGTCAAAAATCCACTTGCACTCCGTGAACCAGCGTTATTCCTTCCTTTAATGCCTTAGCATTCGCATAGAACTCTTGAACAACTCCCATGTGAATAGGCATAGGAGTTGCAGCCAAACCAACCCACCCTTTTTCTCGTATCATATTCCATAGTTGGCCATCTTGTTTGTTAGGCTTAAATCCACATTCCTTCATGAACGATTTGTCCACGATTCGATAATATTCTACTTATGCCTCCCAACTGATAAATTTCGTGTGGTTCACGTCATCCTCTTCTTGGTTACTAGAGGATGAGGAATCAGAAGAGGAGATGGAGATGGAGCGTGCTCTTTTTGGACCAATTGGCAGATGATAGAGAGAATACAGATGCTTTGCTTGATAATGATTAAGAGCTGCTGATGAGTGTACCCCCAAACTCGTTGCTGCACACCCCAAGCAGAAACCCTAGATGTATACTTCACTTATGAAACTTGTGTGTAATCATGGATGTAAATACTGAAGCAACAATCACGTAGTGGAGATGATAGTTTAGCTCAATTTGTAACTGCTGAGAGGTAGGAAGACGTGTTTGTTGAGGAGAGCAAGAGAATACGCTGCAACTAATATAAGCCTAGTGGGAGTACACGTCTTTTAAAACATAAAACATTGTCCACTTTGAGGTGTCGCACATGTGCAGGCAGCGGTCTTTTAATGGGCATGGGGGGCGAAAAGCGAGTGGAGTTTTCAACCGACGTGTGCAGAGCGGGCGCTGGAACATGGCCCGGGCGCGCGAGTGGCTTGTGTGGTCTGGAAGGCATACTGCGGTGCGGTAGCGATTCTAGTCTAATATAATTGTTGCGGCCTACATGCTGCGACCTCGCACTCAGATCTTTTAAATTTTATTCTCAAGATCGCAAGACAAGAATGCCCGCCTCCAATACACCTGTAATAACATTAATTCACACTGTTAAGATATGAATTACTGAGAAAGAATGAATGACCAAATGAACTCTATACTACTTCAAACACCTCTAAATTCAAATTCAGCTTCACACTCAATTATGTAAAGCATACAACTATCAAGCATAAAATAAAGATAACTAACTAAAGCAATCTAAACTGACTAAATAAAGAGTAGAGATAGAAATAATGGGTTGCCTTCCATCAAGCGCTAAGTTATAGTCAATTAGCTTGATTGTCTCTGAATCTCATGTTGAAGAAAGAGTTGAGGTGACTTTCTGTCTATCCACCTCGCCACCAAAATAATGCTTCAATCTCTACCCATTCACTTTAAAAGGCTGATCTGGGAATTTATCAAACACTTCTATCGCACCATGTGGGAAAACAGTTTTCATTGTAAATGGTCCTGACCATCTGGATTTCAGCTTCCCGGGAAAAAGTTTAAGTCTGGAATTGTAAAGCAAAACCCTTTGTCCCGGTTCGAATGTTCTATCAATGATCTTTCGATCATGCCATTTCTTCACCTTCTCCTTGTATAGCTTTGAATTCTCATATGCCTGTAATATAAATTCATCCAACTCATTGAGTTGGAGTAAGCGTTTCTCCTCTGCAGCTTTCAAATCAAAATTGAGCTTCCGAATCGCCCAATATGCCTTATGCTCTAGCTCCATAGGAAGATGATAAGATTTTCCATACACAAGTTGAAAAGGTGACACGCTCAACGGAGTTTTGTATACAGTCCTATAGGCCCATACTGCATCATCCAACTTTAACGACCAATCCTTCCTTATGGGATTCACAACCTTTTCAAGGATTCTTTTTACTTCTCGATTCGACACTTCAGCTTGGCCATTCGTTTGTGGGTGATAGGCTGTAGCAATGCGATGGTTCACCCCATACTTGGCCAAAAAAGTTATAAACTGCTTATTGCAGAAATGACTGCCTTCATCACTAATGATGGCCCTAGGAGTTCCAAACCTAGTGAAAATACTCCTGTGTAAAAACCTGAGGAATACCTTGGCATCATTTGTCAGAAGAGCTGCCACTTCTACCCATTTTGAGACATAATCCACTGCGAGCAAGATGCAGAGATTTCCGCAGGAAGAAACAAAAGGTCCCATAAAATCAATCCCCCACACATCAAAAATTTCTACTTCGAGGATAGTATTCAATGGCATTTCATTTCTTTTTGAGATGTTTCCCACTCTCTGACATCTATCACATCACCGGGATTTAAATCAGTAGGCATCCTTGAAAATTGTCGGCCAAGAGAATCTTACTTGTAAAGACTCTAGTCATTGCTCGTTTCTCCACCATAGTGACCACCATGCAATCAAGAATGATAATCCCTTAAAATTCCCTGGCCTCTCATATATCGAGATACACCTTCTTATCATTTGATCAGCACATTATTTCACATTGTTTAAACAAATAAGGCTCATCACATATGTACCATTTGACATCAAGTATGAATTTATTCTTTTGATAACCCACCAAGTCAGAAGGTACCATCTTACTCACCAAATAGTTCGCGTAGTCTGCAAACCATGGCACTTCCCCTTTTACCACAAACAACTGCTCATCTGGAAAGGATTCATTGATTAAAACCTTGTCGTCTGCCTCCCTTTTCGGATTCTCAAGTCGAGATAAGTGGTCTGCCACTTGGTTTTTAGTGCCCTTTTTGTCCTTGATCTCCAAATCAAATTCCTGCAATAATAAAATCCATCTGATCAACCGGGGCTTTGCATCCTTCTTTGCCACTAAATGTCGAATTGTCGCGTGATCCGTGTGACGCCCAGAAATCTGGCCTACTTTCAGACCCAGACTCCGTGTATCACTATTCCATTTCCTTCCAAACACACGTCATTATATAGTTAAATATAAAAACATATATTCTCAAATCCCAGGTTCTCGAAACCTTATAACCTCTTTCATTACAAATAATGGTAATTACATTATTCTTTACATCTTAAATGAGTGACTTTCATCTGCCACTAAGGATTCATAACTGTTCATTAAACTAGTCTATAGTTTAATTTTATCATTCTATAGCACTTCACACACATTCACATACTGAATGGCACTTCGTCTGGATACCGATAAGCTTGATCTTTACGGAATCCTTAAGTTCTTTCTAATATCGTTCGCTGAAAATGTTTTTCATTTAAAGCCAGTGTGAGCATTCAATTTCCCAGCAAGTCATAACAGTTTGAACAAACAATTTCAGAATTCAAACATTTCTTTAGAACTTCAATAACCGAACAAAGGTTATGAAGCAATTTGAATAATAGGAATAGTTTCGATTCCTATCATCTTAAAACATCAGTCAATTTCACTTTGAAATACTTCCATTCCTCTACCTTTTTCATACACATCACGTCTGGCTAGAATCATTAGCACAGACTTAACAATAACATTTCATGTATAAACATACATACTCGTATTGAACAGTTCAATCACAGAACAGTTCATCTCAAAGAAATACTGAAGTGTTCAAATTGTGGCACAAGGCCTCAAACATACTACTACTTTGTACAAATATCGCACATTTTCACATAGACCGAACTTCTCAAGTTCAACATCTGAGAAGTTTAAGAAACTAGCATTCGTATAGTATGAATGAAGTTAAAGTTAGGAAACTTGCCCTACGCACAGCTATAGCTTATAGTTTACGCTGAACTGCTCATTCTAAATCCCTATATAACACAAAAGAAAATAACATGTACACCAATTAGTCATATACTTAACTTACGCATTGGTTTACTTAACTTTACTTCTTAAGGTTCACGCTCTTATAATTTAAGCTTACGCGACTATCTTTCTTTACAGGCTTACGGCTTCATAACATACGGAGATGTCTTACTCAAACTGTTCATCATCTTTGATGATTTACATTCTTACCTTCTTCCTATAACTTCTATAGGACTCAACATACATCGTTTCTCTGCTAGTAGTCCATATGGTACTCTGAGTGGTTTCCCACAAACAACCAACAAACAAATTTTTGTATCATCTACACAGCCCACACAGTGAGTTAGATCGGTTGCCAGTTTCGTATATACCTTCGCTCTCTGAAGGAGTTGTTTAGCCCAACTCCCATATGTCAACTATCAAAGTTACGATTGTACCACAACCTAAACTTATCTTAACTTATACGAACTATTAAACTATAATGTTCGTTAAGTCAACTTCTTAATCCTTATGGCTTTCTGGCAACTAAATAACATACCTCAGGATTCATTTCTTATCGTCTAAGTCATACAGTCTTTTGTATACTAGGAACGATCATTCAATGTCAATACTATGAGGTCATAGCGTTAAACATTTCATATTAATTTATTTATACCTTACAACGTCCGGTTCATTCCACTCAGAACATTGTCCCAATTATACTTATTAACTCAGCTTCTTAACGCTATACGTTATTATCCTTAACTCAGTTTCTTCACCATTCACGGTTAAAAAACATTCTTCACTATCTTACGGTCAAACCATACATGGAGTGTAGGTTCTACCCGTTTAATACTCGCGTACACTCAACCCTCACTTCGGCTAAAGTGTTTAACGCTTACTTCATTCTAAAATTCTTTATCTGACTCACCCTCGGACTTTCATTAATCTCATTACCATTCGCTACGGTTTTCTTGATAAATCATATCTTACTTACTATCTTTGTCAACATTTAAGTCAAACAATCATTGTATACTTAGAACGTTCGTTCGACGCGAATACGATTCACGAGGATTGTTTATGTATTCAACGGTTACGTCGTTCGTCTCTAAATCTCTCATTCAACCTTTACTCAGGGTTTCAATTACTTTCATCGTTATCCATCCCATGAACCCCATATTCATTATTCATTCTTAATGTCGAAGCCATACCATTCGTTGTATGCTAAGACCGATCGTTCATTGCAACAACGTTGCGTTCACAACGTCTATACGCTTTACATTTATCTCTCATTATCACAACATAACATCGAAATGTTACTTGTTACCTTCGTCACTCAACGTCTAAGGAATCACAATCATAGTAATCCTTCACGTTCGTTCATCGTGACTACGGTCCCCGGATATTGGTTCCGTAACCCGCGTTTGCATTCTTTTAGTCTCGTTTAATCTTCCCATTCAACCTTTACTAAAGGTTTAACTTGTTTTCTTAAGCATTATTTTAGGTGAACTATATGTTTATACTTCTTTCTTGCACATCCCCCCAGTATCTGAGAAATAAAAATCAAATTTCTGGGCAATGCCCTTATGCCAAGCAAGATCGTGGTCTCTAGCCCTTCCTCTCTCTCTCATCATCGCTAGCGCTTCTCTATACCTACTACTACTTCTTCTTTGGTAGTGCAGCTGCGGCCAAACCCTTTGTTATCTCTCATGTCTTTGCTGGCCTCTCTAGAAGTTTATGGTCGAGTTCGCGCCGCAAAGGCTACTTCTCAAAGCTCAAATGGTGACTGCTGGCTGCCAAGCCTAAACCTAGAAAATTTCTCTAAGTGTTAACTCAATTTTGAGATGCTTACTTCGCGATCTCATAACTCCTTCGTTATAACTCAGAACGAGGTCGTTCCAAAGCCATTCTCTTCCTTATCTTACTTACTTTAATACCCATTGAGCAGAAATTCATTCTAAATCCGTTACGTGCCATTCAATTGGCTTGATCTTCACCCTTTGTTCATTTTACGTTTTTAACGCTCTTCATTCGTTCATCCATCCGTAATTCGGTCATCCGAACTCGGAACTTGTTCATTCTTGAGTCTACGACTCACGTTTTCTACGTTCTCTTACTTCCTTATGAAACCCTACACGTTCAGGTTCATTTACTAACTTTCTAATTCTCGTTCATCTTTTACAAAAAATTTTCTATAACTTCGTTATAGCTACATTTTAATCCGTTCTTCATGAACGTTTCTACCATTCCTAACCAAGAAATAAGCAACTAACTTATACGCGATGGTTTTAAACATGTCCATCAACAACAATTATCCTACGATGGTTTTAAAATTTTCCATCAACAACATTCTTCGTGTTCTTCGCGTGTTCTTCGCGTTCTTAGTTCGTTCTTCATTTTAATCGATATTTTGGATTACGATTCTACTTTTTCATGGAATTTGATGTTATAGAACATCATTCCTTACTTATTTCACCTACTCGTTCATAAGATTCATTCGGATCGCTCAAAATCCTTATGAATATTATACTTCCTTAAGAAATTTATAAACCAAATTTCTAATTCTTATTTCTTTGTTTTCTCATTATTTCAACTATATGAAATCATTACTAACATCTTTTACTCCTTATTCTCATTAAGTTATGTTTTAAACATATTAAACTTAAAGAAAATTTAGAAGAGACTAGGGTTCGGATTACCGTTCTTCTTTAATCCTCTTTCGTTATACAAAGCCGGCGATTTGCAAGCTTTTCTATTTCACGATCACTTTTGATCCGAGCATTCATGCTCAAACTCTTCCTTCTCCCTCTTCATCCGAGCTCTCTCTCTCTCTCTCAAGTATAGGATTTTCAAAATCTCAAAATAATGAACTTAAGCTTTCTATTTATAGAATTTCCAAAGCTAGGGCAATTTGGTCATTTCGCCCCATTAACCTCCTTACTATTCCTATGCTTAGCTACCAAGTTTACTTGGCCACCACCTTACTTGGTGGCCAAGTGGCCGGCCCATATGCCCATGGGTCACCCTATGGGTTGCCCCATTGGTTCTTACCCATCCGTTTACCCATTGATTCGATCCGCGACTTCTTTTATTGGTTTGGGCCTTAACCCTAATTCTTATTGGGCCTATCTTGGGCTTGATTTCACAAATCATTGGGCTTGACATAATCCAAGTTTCATTGGATTCTACAAAGTCCATGAACTAAAAGTCCATTAAGACTAGTCATATTCTACGCATTCTATTCTCGTATTCTCGTAATCTCTTCGTATTTAGCTCGCATAATATTCATTATTATCGTCAGATTATTCTTCTTTCTATACTCGTATAATAACTCGTATCATACTCGTATTTCTCACGCATAATAACCTTAGTTATTATGTGTAATCATTACATTCTCGGAACTCACTTTTCCTAACCCTTAGGTTTTGAGTCCGCAGGCGAAAACTTTATTTTTGCCATAACTAAAATATTATTGAATATTCCATCACGTCTCAACAATTTACGTAATCAAAAACTTTTCGGAATTTCAAAATAAATCTCCAAGCAGAAACGGATGAATAGTGCTTATTTCGTCTTTTTCCCCGAAAAATATTTTTTTCCCGAAAAACTTTCATTTTCGTCTTGAAAATTCTTACTCGTTAAATCTAGCTCGTAGCCATAATCCTCCCGACTTATAATCATCCTAGGTTATAGAACGATTAGTAAACACATAGCACATAATAGTATTAATAAAAATTCCTTTTATTAATAACTAATTCTTTAAACCTAAATTCTGGATAATCCAAAATTCTTGGTTGTTACATTCTTCCCTCCTTATAAAAATTCCGTCCTCGGAATTTCTTAAAACCAAACCCTTACCCGGGTCATCACATTCTTCCCTTCTTCACAGAATTTCATCCTCGAAATTTTAGCTTAGTCTTCTTCTCAACTTCCCTTCAAAGAAGTTCTTATCTTTCCATCATTCCTAACCTCCACAACCTATCAAGAATCATGAAGTAGAAGGAATGTAAAATTTCCTTTAAAATATCTCATACTTTTGCTAAGGGGTCAAATTGACCATGAACTCTTTACTAGGTTAAACAGCCTTTCGCCGTAAACCTTTCTTTCCACGGTAAGTTTACAATCACAATGAAAGTAAACCACCTCTTTAAATATGTAGGTGATCAGCCTATCGTATATCCCCATTTAGGGGTATGTGATTGGTTTTCGGCACAAAAACGCAGTGAAAATTTAAAAATAATCAAAGCAATTCCGAAACCCAAAACAGGATCCAAGCGAAACTAAAATTAATTAAGTGGTTTAGATATTATAGCGATTATGAAAAAGTTCTGAAATAGCTTCGAATCCTTTACGCAATCCAATTAGAACCACATCTCTACGGTATCCACATGAACGCCGCACGAACCGTCGAACGATTCTGCAATAAGAGGGACTTGCGGTACTAGCCACCAAAGGAACGATTATGAAACTGTTTTCTCTCTAGCCTCTCTCTAAGAGCGGCTAGTGTTTTTCAATTATGATGATAACCCTAAGTAGCTGCTATATATCATATATATAGTATTTAAAAGGAATTAATCAAATCAAAACCTAATTTCATAAAATCCGAATTTATATATATCTCTTAATTAAGTCTTACATAATTAATATACATATATACAAATTATCCTTTTAATTTAAATTCGTGATTTAAATACTATTAATCATATTAATATATTTAAATCCTTAAAATTTAAATTAATTCCCTTTTAAATTACGTTCTATATGTGTGACCCTATAGGTTATTATTACGTTGGCAATAATTTTAAAATCATATTATAAAATTATAAGCGTTGAGCTGCATCTAGTAATGCATCGCTACCCAAGTAATAATAAGATCGATGATTCGATGCAACCTTTTCGTGACCAATGTTTCAATGTAATTTAATCCTTTTAACCTTAATATCCTAGATTAAACTCGAGTCATGGAATGTGTCATACTCTTCATAATTTAATCTGAGTGTTTCTTGATCAATGAGTAGACTATATGAAACAAATCACTATTTGAGCATGGTCATGCATTTCATAGTCCTACTCAATCAAGAGGCCTATGGATATCACCCCTAATATATAGGATGGTTAAATTTCATATAGATCACTCATATTCCTTACACGATTCATGATGTACCCAATAATCGCCTTTATAGTCCACCCTATTAAAGGTGTCATTTGATGATATCAAAGTACATAAATTCTCGTGTAGAAATATAGTGATTTCAGGTCGGAGGACCATTACATCATTGTCACTATGAGAATTGCTAATGACACTTTGTATAATGCTCCACATAGAATTCTCATGGTGGGTCTGTCCAGTACATCGTTCTCTAACATGTCCCTATGCATTGACTTAATATCTCATATATTTATGACCAATGAGATTTGGTCATCAGTCAATCCACATACTAGTCTTAATGCATCATTGTTGTCCCATCAACAATGATACTCGACTAGGGACATTTAAGAACAATGATACTAATTGTAACTATATAATCTCATGTTCAAGTCACATACTTGAAACTATATAATTTGTATCAATATTCTAAGGATTTTTATTATGTTAATGTAATAACCTGAATATTTTCTATATAAATAAATAAGAAATTTTGTATATTAATTTTTTTTTTATTTTAAAGATGAGAATATGTGCCAAGTAATGTGTATGTATATATGTGATAAATAAAATTATTTATTTCATGAATAATTTCAAACAATTTTATTTTAGAATTATTGCTCATTATAAGGTATATACTTATAATAAGTAATTTTATAGTAGAAATGTCTTTATTATTTATTTTCTATGAAAATATGATTTTTATATTATTTAAATAATATATGAAATGATTATTAGAATTATAATAATAAATATTTTATTATATGAATTTGTTCGGAGTATTTAAGTTAATTATTTTAACTTAATTATTGATGTTACATATGAATGATAAATCAGATATGGAATCCAAACCCTAAATTTAGATTTTGATCAAGGGATGAAAATAAAAATATAATATTAATTATATTTTAATTTTTCAGTTCTATAAATATGTACTGTAAATGTGTAAACTGATAATGGTTAGCCAATTATGGTAAATTATGTCATACCCCTCATATTGTGTTATTAAACCATAATTGTTAAACTCGGTTATGAGTTCGAGACTGTGTAGTAATTGTGTTATATGAGTTTTACTGTGTATTATATAATTTCTGTAATTAGGAGAAACCCTAATTATTATTTGAAAACCCTAATTTGCTAAAATTAGAAACTCTAATTACTGTTTTAGTAAATTATAATGATAATTAGGAAACCCTAATTGTTAATTTGGGAACCCTAATGGTATTAAGGAACCCTAATTTAAAAATCCTAATTTCCTATTAAAAACCCTAATTTTAAATTAGTGTGTTTAATTAAAATTTTATTACACTTTAATTTTAATTTTTCAAACCCTAGTAATTATTTGGGAAACTTTAAAATGTAAAATCTAGTGATTAAACCCTAGATTCAAGCACCTTGGACAAGAATACCCTTGAGATTAAAATGAAATTACAAAAATGCCCTTTTGTCCCATTAGTTGAATTATTGTTAGCCAAATTTTATCCAAGATCTGGCCAGCCACCCTAGACCTACCTATGAGCCTATAATCTATAATACATCACATGATCAGCCATCCCATACATAGCATACATGATTTGCATAATTTAAGAAAGAGAAAGTGCTCATTTTTGGCCTAAATTATTCACAAGCACTTAGTCATTCTCTCTCAAGCTCAAACCCACGAAATTGCCTTGCTAGATCAGTCCCCAATCAAGCCCCACGAACACCAACATCAAATCAGAAGCATAGAAATCAGAATTGGAGCATAAAGGTGCAAACCCTAAAAATTCAAAAATCTTTTGATCTTATGTTAGATGTAATTTTTTGTGTGTTAAATATGTTGTATGGGGTTTTAATCGATGATCTGGGTTGCTAGATGTTAAACCCATAACATCTAGAGGCTCGGATTTGATGATTTTCTAAATCTAGAAATTTTTGAAAATAAGGGTCTGACAGTGAATGTCAGGTCTCACAGATCTAGATTTGTTAGGTAGTTTTGTGTTTTAAAAGTTTTTACTTGTACTCTGTCAGGAGATCTTGAATCTGGAACTTGAATCAGGTTCATATCTGTTGTAGATTAAAAGATATTCATGGTCAAAGTGAGTTGACCGATCAGAAATTCTGAGTTTCTGGGCAACCCAGAAACCCAGAATTTCTGACAGTCATTTTTGGAGCATCTGATTTTGCTGATCAGTTATAGTTAGTCTACGTTGTTGTTTTGATGTTGTAGTATAACATAAGGACTACACAAGCATGCCTCTAGAAAATCCCCAGATCGCACACTGAATCGAATTTAATGACGGTCAAAGTAGGTTGACCAAACTGCTTGAAGAACAAATCTGGGTAACCCAGATTTTTCCCAGATCTTCCTGACAACATATTCATGAGCCCAGATCTTACTTGTGTTTAATTATTTGATGGTGTTTGTTTTTCTATGTTGTAATATGGTATAGAGACTACAGATTAGTACTTTTATTTCACTTTAAAAACAAACAGGATGCATGTAGTAAACGGTCAAAGTAGGCTGCTCAGTCCTGAAATCCATTTTCTGGAAAACCCAGATTCTTCATGAGCGAGTTTTCTGACCTACGTTAACCGGCTCAGATCTGGTGTTGTTGATATTGATGGACTGAAATAATTACATGATGTTGTACCCTGACATCAAGACTATAGGATTAAACCTTCATAACACACAAACCTAGCTTTGAAAGCAAAGATTAAAGCCTGCTAAATAGGTACCTTGGCTGTTCTTCATTTCTGGGTAACCCAGAAAATGAAGAATAGGCCTGACAAGATTTGTATTGCCTTATAACTCACTGATCGGATGTTTTATGGCCATGAACTTGGTATGATATTGAAGTATTACATATGTACTATAACTTTAACACAAATTTCAACCCAGAAAGTAGCAGGAACATATAATTAAAACCGGTCAAACCTCCTAACATGAAAGTTGACATGAACATTCTAGACAGGCTCAAGAACACCTATAGCGATGGTTCTGTCGCTATAGGGCCCTTTAGCGACATTTAATTTCTGAAAATTATATTTATATTAAATAATTAGAGAAAATTAGTTTTTAATTATTAAAAATACAAATTTATTTAATAAAAATTATTTTAAAGTCCGAAAATTAGTTTTTAATTATTTTAAGTATATTTCATAAATATTTAATATTTTTGGGATATAAAAGGTATTTAATTTATTTAAGTAAAATATTAAATAAATTATTTAAAAATGATTTTAATACATGAAAAATCATTTAAAAATATGTTATGATATAAAAGATATTTTAAGTTATTTTCTATAATTTTTAATATTTTGTGATGATTTTCATTATTAATTAGATATTAATGATGATTAAGTTATTTAATAAAAATATTAAATAAATGATGAAAAATAGAATTAATGATTAAAATTTATATAAAAATGATTTATAGATTATAAAAATATTTTAAGTTATAAAATATAACTTTTGATATTTTCTCATGAAAAATATTAATATTTTAATATTAAGGATATTAGATTTATTAAGTAATTATATTAAATAAATTAATTAAAAATGATTTTAATATTAAAAAATTATTTTAAATGAAAATAAAGTGTTTAAAGATATTTTAAGTTATAAAATATAACTTTTAATATTTAAAGGATAATTTCATTAATAATTTAATCTTAATGATATTTATTTAACATTAATGATATTAAATTTATTTAATGATTATATTAAATAAATAGTTTTAAAATAGTTTTATTGATTTAAAAATCATTTAAAAGGAAATAAATGAATTAAAAATATTTTTAAGTTATAACTAATAACTTTTAATATTTTGATAAATAATAAGTTAATATTCTAATATTAATGGTAATTATTTAAAATGATTTTAAATGTTTTAAAAATCATTTAAGGGTAATATTAATACTTTAAAAATATTTTGAGTTATTATAAATAACTTTAATATTTTAGTAATGGTTTCATTAATAGTTTAATATTAATTAAATATTAATGATAATAGAATTAGTTAATATTTAAATCATTTAATAATGATTTCAGTGTTTGAAAATTCACGATAAAGTGTAATAATTATTTAAAAATTATTATAAGGCTATAAAAAATAATATGACTGATATTTAAAATATCTAAACGAATATTGAACTACACGATAGTCTTAGACTTGATATTTACCCGATAAAGCCGTTGGTACACCGAAATATTTCAAAAATTGATCTAGACTTAAATAAATTGACTAGATATGTGTTTGTTAGTGAATCAATAATTGTTAAATCTATGTGACGATGTGATTAGGTTATGTGCCGACTGCAATTAGCAGTAATATGTGATATGATATATTATTCTAATTGAACGAATGATCTTATTACTGATAGGTAGCTGTATAAAAGATTAATCTAAGTTGCGTTATTGTAATCAGCAGCTCATGCAAGTATCTAAACCTTATGCACTACTTTTATTTCGTGCAAACAGGTATATCGTGTTATGTAAGTTTCCTAAACTTACTCCAATTATTATTGAGCAAGTATCCGAACTATTCTTTATATTGTGCAAGTATCCTACTTTTGCATTTGCTTTATGCAATGGACATGAGTAAGAAAGTTTTAGAATTTTATTATTATTGTGCCAGATTATTAACTCTATTATTATTCATTATGTATCCAATCTTTGTATTCATACAAGTTCTTACATTATCCGATCATTGTATTATTGTATAATTCAGATATTTATTCTGTTCGTTAATTCGTATATAGGGTTAGACAAGTGTCCCCACTTGGATAACCATTGTATTTAATCATATGTTGATACATACTTATTGATTTCAAGTATATATACGTTGACTTACAAGTCGTCTAAGTTATTTGATTCAGCTAGACATAAAAATATTGTTGAACAAGATAGAACGTTATTGTATCCAACCAGATTGTTTTGGTTGGATTCTCACTAAGTATGAACATCCGAATATGGAAAAACTTTTGTGCACCTAAGGTGGATAGAGTGAACGATGATATCGTTCTTGCATGTAGTATTGATCAATCACAGGCACATTGGGCGAGATCACCCTCGTGTAAAGTAAGTTATGATTTTTTATGGATGAAGTTCTGCTAAACCCTAGTGAAAATGAAAAACAATGTTCATAGTCTGTCGACTAATCTCCAGTTATAGTCAGTACGTAGTTTCAAAAATTTGAGATAGATTTGGTATGTTGTTATTATTGGTTCAGCTTACTTCACAAATGTTGATTCGTTGTAAAAGAGTTATTCAAAGAAAATATTTAATCCTTTCAGCTTATATTTATTGTTGCTATTACTTGCTGGGCAATCAAATGCTCATCCTTGCTTTAAATTTAAATGTTTTTAGCTAAGCATGATCAACTGGAATGTTCAGGCCAGAACAAGGGAAAAGGAAAGCAATCAGAATAATTCTATGTTATCTTTTGTAATAGTTAGACAATATTAAGACAATGATATTTATTATCTATCATGTAATGTATTGTAGTAAAGGTTGCGTACTTGGGATTAGACTTTGATATATGTAAATTAAGTTTGATATTTATATTATTGTTATTATTATTATTAGTATTATTCTGCTCATAGAAATGGTATCGTAAAGCACCAAGTTCGGGTTTTAAGTACCCGAGTTTGGGGGCGTTATAGTTAACATTTATATAACGCGGTAAATAAAACCATAATAAAATCATTCATTTATTCAATCAAATATAATATCAAAACGTTAAGCAATTATATCAAATAATTGGCCTATAGGGCATAAACTCTAACATTATGTTCACCTCAGACTTAATACCAAAAATTTTGGATATCTATTGAAACATTCGTCTAGTCAAATCAATTGACATCGACTACTTCTTTAAATTCTTTTCAAATCGTTTCATGACGTCATGATACCATAGTCTTCACAGTACGTTGAGGACTTCGTCATTATACATCATACCATAGTGGGTTGTTGATCCAAAGATCACATTCCACTAGGTTCAATTGCATTAACAACTCTATCTTTTTACCATCCTTACATCAAATGCACGGATGATACAAAAATTCTTTTTGATATTTTAAAATCAACTTCTGTCTAGCCGAAGAAATTGGCATAGACATACAAAACATAGCTCTTTTAAAATCCATTGGTTCAAAAAGTTGAACTAATTCTTTCTTTTTCAAAATGTACATTTCAGCACGATTTGAATAAACTTCGAAATCTAGCATAGCTAGAGGATTTGGAATATCCTATTGTCCATCTTCTTTCATTGTCTTACTGCGATAATACTTAAACTTCTCTAGCACCTTCAATGCTAAGTCTACTGAAAATACTTCATTTTTCAGTCTAAACATCTCTATACCATAGTACAGTCCATCAACTTACCACATATTATGAGTTCAGGAACTTTCCACAATAATATGAGTTTAAGAACATCTAGACAGACCTTAGGCATCCATTCTCTGAAACATTCAAAAACATACCCTATTATTATGAGTCATGGACTTACCATAAGTATGAGTTTCAAGAACTCGCACCTACCTTATCATTCTCTACCTATCAAGTATATACATGAGAAAAGATTCACCTTCTCGTCATATACATCTTAATAGTGCGACCAATTCCAATGATTATCACTGTAATAAATTGAGTAGTTGTTACACCAAAGCACAAACCTCTGCCCATAACAAAGGTTCATACAACTCAGCCATCACATGAGTCCTCAATTGAAATCTTACAACTTCTAAATTTCTCTTTACTTAATACTATTTTTTTTTAATTTGTATGCTAACCTTTACAACTCAATCTGAGTTCTTCTTTCCGTACTACTTCGTAGTACCTTTCATTCATAGCATTAGCTATAAATCATTCATCGTTTAAAAGCTGATCTGTTACTACGATTTACTATGATCACGTAGTGATATTCTTCCTTAATCGTTTAACTCAACGATTTTCTTATCCTCTTCTCTACGATTATAGTCTTAGGTACACATACTTAAGAGTTATAACCTATAGCTTTGATACCAATCTGTGAAGCCCCGAAATCCGGCCTACTTTCAGATCCAGACTCCGTGTATCACTATTCCATTTCCTTCCAAACACACATCATTATATAGTTAAATATAATAACATATATTCTCAAATCCCAGGTTCTCGAAACTTTAGAACCTCTTTCATTACAAATAATGGTAATTACATTATTCTTTACATCTTACACGAGTGACTTTCATCCTCCACTAATGTGACACCCCCAAATCCTGGTACTACATTTCCTCAAGATTTGGTGTTCACTTAATCAAAATATTCATTTATAACTACCCAATTATAATAACATTGAATAATAAAACCTGCCCATACAGGAATAAATTTAAATAAAAATCTCCCAGGTTATCTAACCTTTAACAACAATCATTCAAATGCGGAATTTAAATAAACTTCATTACAATCTTTAAACCAAAGTCTGATAACAAAACTATCAAATCTATTACTGGTGCTAGTACGTCACCAGTTTGATTACCAAAGTCTTCAGTACTTGTTCATAAAAGCCTTTTCCCTTACTGGTGCTAGGTACGTCACCAGTTTCAACTTTAGCTGTAAGAAATTTTACAGGCAAGAGTAAGCAAACAAGGCCCACTTGAAATAACAATAAATAAATCTTTAAACTTTTACATCAATTGCCAATATTAGGCTCAATAGAACTGAACAATATATTCTATTAACTTTCTGAAAATTTTAACATTCACTAAGGGTCTAATGACCACGAATCATGTCCACAGTTATAAGTAATCTTTTAACTTTAACTTTAACAATCATAAGACTATAAAGACTCCACGTACTTAGGGGGGTCAACCCTTCGTACAATGTATTGTGCACAACCATTTTAACGCTAAGCGTAAACCTCTATTAAAAGAGTTGTTCATCTCAGTATTTAGAATACAAGTCCGCACCAAAGTAAGTTTGGTTTGGATAAGCTTTCAAGGAAATTTGGAATTTAACGAACATCAACTAAGGAGTAGTTGAATAAGACCAATAACACTATAGTATAGAATAATAGTGATTGAATCAATCATAGTAAACTAAAGTCATGCATTAGGAATAATCTAATAGCATACAATTTGAATAACTATAGCATACCTTGCTTGAACAATACTAAGCCAAGGTTAATTAGAATTAAATACTAAACATGCATAGCAATTTAGTTATGCATGCTAAACAACAAGTAAAATACAAGAATAACTTGTTCAACATCAAACCAAAGTTTAGACAGCTTGCATCATTATAAGTTAATCGAATTGAAAACAATAATTAGTTCAATAAGATAAGGTATTAGAAAACTTGCCTTGCTCGTAGGCTAAACCGAATCAATTCGAATCACAATACCCTAGATACATATATATATATATATATATATATACGTCATCATGACATAGTTAGTCACTACCACTTTACAAACTTAACTAACTACATACATCATGTATGTTTGATTATTTAATCACATAATCAAGTTATAACACAAGTTAATCTTTAATAACATAATTATTCATAGTATAGAAATACTAAAAATCAATATTTTACAGTCCTACTATCATCACATAATGTTTTTCTTAAAAGTTCGTGTAAAAAAGTACATCGTCGGATTATTCTCGCTTAACTTTCATACTTATTGCTACATTTACATTGTGAGTTGGCGTTCTTGGCGTATGCCGTATTATGACTTAAGATTTGTATCATTGGTCAGTCATGCTATGCTGCAGGACTCTAGAATCCACCAAGCTCGCAACAAGAGATGAACAAAAGCCAAATTGGCCTAAAAGCTCGAATCTAATAGACTGATTAACATGTAATACACATATAAACTTCATATAAATATATTGTGAAGACTTCTAACATGTTTCTATTCATAAAATAACATAAACATCAAAGTTGCAACACCCAAATTCAATGTTTTTGGCAAAAACTCCATTGTTGACATTTTTAATGAAAATCAACACTGTGATTTTATTTTTCAATCAAAACAGAAATATCAAAACATCATAGTTACGATTATACATACTCTATCAATTTCCATAGTCAATTTATCAATTTAACAACTAATTAAACCTAAATTTCTACTTCAACTAAGCCATATTCATATATATATTTCATAAGAACTCACTGTGATATATTTCTTCATAATTTACATACATACATAAAGTAATTTCTCTATAATCATATGTAAACTCATGAAATAAACTTATAATCAATAATCATACAAAACTATATACATAACAACAATTTATCTTCTATAAAAATTTCACAGAGAACTTTTTGGAAGAAGAAGAAGATAACAAAATTTTAAGGAAAAAGGTTTGGATGATACCTTATATGCTAGATGATGAAGGTTTTCCTTTCTATGATTCTTTCTTCCAATTCCTTTTATCAAAAACCTGTTAGGATTTCTCTCAATTTCTCTATAGTTTTCTTCTTCTCTCCCTTTTCTTCTTCTGAGTTTTCTTTCTTCCTAACTCTAACATACGTAAAATAATATAACGTATATGGATATAATGTATATATTAAATATATAATATAACTCTAACTTAACTGACATCAGTTATTTTTATTTTAAAAATCAAAAGCCATAAGGCTTGTTTGGCTAACCACTAAAACTAATCAATTAATCCCTTATGCCCTGTTTGGTAAAACACAATTAGATTAAAGACTTAATAGGCATTAGGCCTTGTTTGGCAAAACTGAATTAAACTCCCTTAATTTATTTTAATAACTCCTTTATAGCAAGGTTATTTGTCACACTTCTATTAAATTAAATAATCTATTTAATCAATTAAAATACTACTCTATTAAATTACATTAACACATAAATCATTATCACAAAACTAGAATTTCTTTATAATTATAATTTTATTTAACCAACTAATATTTTAAATTATAATTTCCCATTTAAAATATTATAATTTATTTAAATCATTATAAGCTCTCTAGCTTACTTATTAAATTAAATTGGTATATAATCTCATAACAATTAACTTTTCTTAGCTCCTTAATTATTTATTCAACAAATAATTAACTAAACCACATCAACTCAAATTGCCATTAAATACTTATATAATTTAATAAATATTTAATATTACAAATAAATATTTAATATTTAATATTTAATTTAATTATTTATTTAACAAATAATTAACTAAACCACATCAACTCAAATTGAACAATTATTTATTCAACAATAAACATATCCATTAAATACTTATATAAATCAATAAATATTTAATATTACGCTTTAAAATTTCGGAATGTTACATCATTCCCTCCTTACAAGGATTACGTCCTCGTAATCACAACTCAAACAAATCATTCGTTACATTCTTCCCTACTTTACAAAGATTACATCCCCGTAATCGAAGACACCAATTAAACAAATAACTCTGTGGTACTCTTTCAACATTTTTTCTCTCGAGTTCCCACGTAGCTTCTTCAGCGTTGTGGTTCCTCCATATCACCTTCACAGAAGGTATCACTTTATTCCTGAGCACTTATTCTTTCCTGTCGACTATCTGGATAGGAACCTTTTCATAAGACAAATCTTTCTCAAACTGCAATGGTTCGTACTCGATCAAATGTTTGTAGTCGGGTTTATATGGTCGTAACACCGAAATGTGAAAAACATTATGAATGTTCTCCAACTCTGGAGGTAGAGCTACCTCGTAAGCCACTTCTTCCACTCTTTGCAGCACTTCAAAGGGTCCAATAAACCTCGGGCTTAGCTTTCCCTTTTTACTGAAATGAATTTTCCCCTTCCAGGGAGAAACTTTTAGGAATACAAAAGTTCCTACGTCGAATGCACGATCTTGTCTGTGTTGATCAGCATACTTTTTCTGTATGTCTTGGGCTGCTACTAATCTTGTCCTAATGAGTTAGATAACGTCAGCAGTTTGTTGCACAAGTTCTAGTCCTAACAGTTGGCGTTCACCGACTTCATCCCAACACAGTGGAGTTCTACACTTTCTGCCGTACAATGCCTCGTAAGGTGGCATGTCGATGCTCGCATGATAACTGTTGTTATAAGCAAATTCCACCAACGGTAATTGTTCTTCCCAGCTTCCTTTAAATTCCATGACACATGCTCTCAACATATCTTCCAATGTCTGAATTGTTCGTTCTCTTTGGCCATCTGTTTGTGGATGATAAGCCGTACTCATTTGCAACTGTGTCCCCATGCATTCTTGTAGTCTCTTCCAGAAATTTGACGTGAATCGCAGATCTCTATCGAACACAATTGATACTGGCACTCCATGCCTCGAAACGATCTCCTTAATGTACAAAGCCAACTGATCAAGATTGAATCTAATCTTTATTGGTAGAAAGTGCCCTGATTTCGTCAGTCTGTCCACTTTCACCCAAATTGCATCGCATCCTCTCTGAGTAGTTGGAAGACCCACCACAAAATCCATCATGATGTGTTCCCACTTCCATTCCGGTATTTCCAAGCGGTTGGACGTAACATTTGGGTCTTTGATGTTCGGCTTTTACTCTTTGACATGTCAAGCATTTCGCTACACATTCAGCAACATCCCTTTTCATATTTGGCCACCAAAAATGTCGACGCAAATCTTGATACATTTTTGTGCTTCCTGGATGAATCGAATATCTTGTGTTGTGTGCTTCGGTCAAGATTTCGTCTTTCAGTTCTAGCATTGCTGGAACACAAATTCTTCCCTCGAATCGTAGTAATCCTTCGGTATCGACCTTGTATTTTACATCACCGCCTTCAATCAGATTCTCTTTGATTTTCCCAAACTCTTCATCTTGTAGTTGAGCATTCTTCACTTTGTCCGCTAAAGTTAGACCAGCTTCTATTTGAAATAGTTGTTCGTCAGATTCTTTTGGAAATTTGATTTCCAACTCTAGTTTTGTCATTGCTGAAATGAGCTCCTCCTGAGTTGTTATCAGCATTAACTTTTCCCGACCTTTCCTGCTTAAAGCATCTGCAACCACATTCGCTTTGCCCGGATGATAAAAGATCTCACAATTGTAATCTTTTATCAATTCCATCCACCTTCTCTGACGCATGTTCAAATCCTTCTGAGTGAAAATATACTTCAGACTTTTGTGGCCTGTGTAGATTTCACATTTCTCTCCATAAAGATAGTGTCTCCATATCTTTAGAGCAAATACAACTGCAGCCAATTCCAAATCATGAGTCGGATACCCTTTCTCATAATCATTCAGTTGTCTTGATGCATAGGCAATAACTTTGTTGTTCTGCATAATAACACAACCCAACCCTTTGTGTGAGGCATCACTATACACCACAAATTCCTTGTATTATCTGGTAATGTCAACACAGTTGCCATACTTAGCTTCTTCTTCAAATCTTGGAAACTCTCTTCACATTTCTCCGTCCAAACGAATTTTACAGCTTTCCTTATCAAATTTGTTAGCGGAGTGGCTATTTTAGAAAAATCTTGAATAAATCTTCTATAATAACCAGCCAGTCCTAAGAAACTCCTCACTTCTGACGGTGTTCTTGGTTGATCCCAATTGATTACAGCTTCTACTTTTGATGGATCCACTGAAATCCCATCTTTGTTAATCACATGACCCAAAAATTGTACACGATCGAGCCAAAATTCGCACTTAGAGAATTTCGCGTACAGCTTTGCCTTCCTTTGTGTTTCCAATGTTAAACGTAAATGTTCCACGTGTTCTTCTTGAGTTTTGGAATACTCCAGAATGTCGTCAATAAATACCAGTACAAACTTGTCTAAGAATGGTTTAAACACCTGTTTCATCAAATCCATGAATGCAAAGCGAGAGCATTAGTTAAACCAAAAGACATCACCGTAAACTCGTAATGTCCGTACAGGAGTTACGAATGTCGATTCTAGGTATATCCTCCTTTCTTACCTTCAATTGGTGATACCCACTTCTCAAATCAATTTTCGAGAAATATTTAGCACCCTTCAGCTGATCAAACAAGTCATCTATTCTAGGCAACGGATACCTATTCTTAATAGTGACTTTATTTATCTCTCTATAATCAATACAAAGACGCATTGTTCCATCCTTCTTCTTAACGAATAAAACTGGCGCTCCCCACGGCGATACGTTTGGTTGAATATATTTCTTGTCTAGCAACTCTTGCAACTGTACCATCAGTTCCTTCATTTCTACCGAAGCCATTCTGTACGGGGCCTTCGATATCGGTGCTGTTCCCGGTGCTAAGTCGATCACGAACTCAATTTCTCTGTCAGGCGGAAGTCCTGGCAAATCTTATGGAAACACGTCTTCGAATTCTCTCACTACCAGTATTTCTTCTAGTTTCACACCCTTCTTCTGAGTATCGACTATGTAAGCTAAATAGCCCACACAACCTTGACTCAATAATTTCTTGGCCTGCATAGTCGTCAGACATTTCATTTGTCTAGGCGATTTCTTTACCATAAAATACTACCTTTGATTTGAGTCATAAGGTTTACACACTTCTTGTGACAATCGATTACTGCTCCATATTTGAACAGCCAATCCATCCCCAAAATTACATCAAATTCCCCGAGTTTAATCGGAATCAAATCTACCCACAAAATATTTTCCTTAATGTTCACCCTACAGTTCTTGTATACGAATCTAACAGGGATTACTTCATTATTCGTAATTTCTATGTTCAAAGGAAAATTCAGTTCTTCTCTAGGAAATTCTAACCTCTTAGCAAATTCATCAGATATAAACGAACAAGTAGCACCCGAATCGAATAATACATAAGCATTTATATCATTGATTGGGATAATACCTGACACTACATGTGACGGCCCCAAAATTAGGTATACATCACCCATCTTGGGTCGTCAGATACATGGTACAGAATTCAAATACAACTTACTAATACAACTGTCGTGTACAATACGACAAACATAAACTGTGAGTTTGAATACAAATATTATCTTACAACCTCCCCTTCTTATGAATTTTAGCCCTCGAAATTAGGGTACGTACCTGGTATATCGAAGAGGTAAGGATACCTTGATTTCATTTCAGATTCTAACTCCCAAGTCATTTCCTCAACATCGTGGTTTCTCCACAAAACTTTGACTTGAGGTATAACCTTGGAGCTTAGAATATGTTCCTTCTTATCCAAGATTTGAACAGGAACATCTTCATACGTCAAATCTTCCGCTATTTCGTCCGGTTCTAACTCAATAATGTGGTTTGGGTCTTTCACATATTTACGTAACATGGACATGTGAAAAACGTTATGAACACGAGACATACTTAGCGGTAAAGCGAGTCTATAGGCCACAGTTCCTACTCGATCGAGGATTAAAAATGGGCCGATGAACCGAGGATTGAGTTTTCCTCTCTTTCCAAATCTCGTAACCCCTTTTCCATGGAGCAACACGTAACAACACATGATCTCCTATATCGAATTTCATGTCCTTTCGATGAAGATCAGCATAACTCTTTTGTCGATCTTGTGAGGTTTTTATACGTTGCCAGATCGTTTGAATCTTTTCTGTAGTCATACGTACCAACTCCGGTCCCAACAACGTTGCTTCACCCACGTCATCCCAGCATACTGGAGAACGACACTTTCGTCCATACAATGCTTTGAATGGAGCCATGCCAATACTTGCTTGATAACTGTTGTTGTAGGAAAACTCCACCAATGGTAAGAACTTGTCCCAACTTCCCTTGAAATCAAGGACACAGAGTCTTAATAGATCTTCAAGAGTTTGAATAGTCCTCTTCGACTGTCCATCAGTCTGAGGATGATATGCCGAGATAAATCGTAAATCTGTGCCCATAGCTTTCTGCAAACTAACCCAAAATCGTGAAGTGAATCTTGGGTCTCGATCAGAAACTATGGATACTGGCATACCATGCAGTCTTACAATCTCGTTTATGTACATACGAGCAAGACATTCAAGTGCATAAGTCTTTCGTATCGGTAAGAAATGAGCAAACTTGGTCAATCTATCAATAATGACCCAAATCGCATCTATGCCTTGAGAAACCTTGGGAAGACCTGTAACGAAATCCATGGTAATGTGCTCCCACTTCCATTCTGAAATTTCAAGTGGTTGCAATGGACCTTTTGGTACTTGATGCTCCGTCTTGACTCGTTGACACGTTAGACACCTTGAGATAAATAGTGTTATCTCTCTCTTCATATTTCCCCACCAAAATGTATGTCGAAGATCATGATACATTTTGGTACTCCTAAGATGGATTGCAAACGGTGTGTTATGCGCCTCCATCATGATTTTATACTTTAAATCAGGGTCGTTAGGAACACAAAGTCTGGATTTGACTCGAAGTATTCCTTCTTCATCGATTCTTGCTTCTGGCATCGCACCTTCTTGCACTTTCTTCCTCATACGCATCAGCTCCGGATCTGTAATTTTAGCAGCTTTAATTTTATCAATTAAAGTCGGTTCTACTCGTATATGTGCCATCATCACGTGGGTCCCTGGAGTCTTTATCTCTATCTCCATCCTTTGCAAGTCATACAAAATGGGCCTTTGCGTTGACAATATTTCACTCGTACCCGCATATGATCTTCTACTCAATGCGTCAGCTACCACGTTCGCTTTTCCAGGATGGTATGATCATAATCTTTCAACAGTTCAAGCCAACCTCATTGTCGCATGTTGAGTTCCTTTTGAGTGAAGAAATATTTGAGGCTTTTATGATCCGTAAAGATATCCATTTTCTCCCCATACAAGTAATGCCTCCAAATTTTAAGTGCGAAGACAACAGCTGCTAACTCTAGGTCATGAGTAGGATAATTCCTCTCATATTCTTTGAGTTGTCGTGAGGCATAGGCTATGACTTTCCCATGTTGTATGAGAACACATCCTAACCCTTTGCCCGAAATATCATCAGAGATGACAAATCCTCCGAACCGGATGGTATTGTCGAGCAGTCTTTGAAATGAGTCTCCTCTTGAGTTCTTGAAAACTCTTCTCACATTCCTCGCTCCAACCGAACTTTGTATCTTCCGAGTCATTTGAGTTAGTGGAGTAGCGATTCGAGAAACCCCTTCTACGAATCTCGATAATAACCAACTAAGCCGAGAAAGCTACGATTTTTGATCATCGATTTAAGTTACTCCCGACTTTGAATCGCTTCAATCTTTCTTTGGGTCAATAGATATTCCATGACTTGATACCACGTGCCCAAGGAATGCTACTTCCTCAAGCCAGAACTCGCATTTCTTCAACTTGGCATAAAGCTTGTATTCACGAAGCTTTTGGAGTATCAGCCTCAAGTGTTCCTCATGATCTTCGCGGCTTTTGGAATATATGAGGATGTTATCAATAAAGACGACCACAAAGTGATCCAAATATTCCTTGAATACTCGGTTCATCATATTCATGAAGGCAGCAGGAGCATTAGTCAATCCAAAGGACATGACTAGGAATTCATAATGCTCGTACCAAGTTCTGAAAGTCGTCTTTGGAATGTCATCGGTTCTAATCTTCAATTGGTGATATCCGGAATGAAGATCAATCTTTGAAAAGAATTTGGCTCCTTGCAACTGGTCAAACAGGTCATCAATACGTGGCAATGGGTACCTATTTTTGATGGTGACATGATTCAACTCCCGATAATCAATACAAAGTCACATACTTCTATCTTTCTTCTTCACGAATAGAACAGGAGCACCCCAAGGAGAAGTACTAGGGCAAATAAAGCCAATGTCTAACCATTCCTGCAGTTGAGTCTTTAACTCTTGAAGTTCAATAGGAGCCATTCGATATGGGGCTTTGGAAATGGGTTTTGTACCGGGTTCAAGGTCGATACAAAATTCAATTTCACGCTCTGGGGTAGGCCAGAAGTTCTTCGTGGAATACGTCAGAAATTCATTAACAATAGAAATATTATTCAAAGCGGCGTATTTTTGTTTAGATCGTGACAATAAGCTAAGAAAGCTTGCATCCGTTTTCAATAAACAAATAGCTTTATGGCTTGAGATGACAAAGTGATTGATTTTAATGGTTTGGTTGCTTGAATTCGCATAATAGGTCGATTAGGAATATGAAAGCTAACAACCTTACGAAAATAATTAATTTTTGCATGATGAGTAGTTAACCAATCAATCCCTAGAATTACATCAAATACAAGTATTTTTAATGTAATAAGATCGATAGGTAATGTGTGGGTACCAACTTGAACCAAACAAGACTTATAAACCATGGATGTAATGAAGGTTTCTCCCAACGGAGTTTCCACAGATAAGTCAAAGTCTAATTTCTCTGGAGTCAAATTTAATCGTTGAGCGCAAGTAGGAGAAATAAATGAATGGGTAGAACCGGTATCAAATAAAGTTTAGACTTCGCTAGAGTTTATGATAAGCTTACCCGTGATGACCTCATTCGGGTTCCTTGCTCTCTGGGAGGTCACAACAAACGCTCTCCCTTACACTACCGGCTTTGACTTTTCTGGGACAGCCTTTGGTGCCTCCATCCTAGCTGAATTTGTCTTCGGTGAACGACAAAATCGGGCTAAGTGACCTTTTCTTCCACAATTATAACATGCTTTGGACGACATCGCGCAATTTGGACTGATGTGTCCCTCCCCTCCGCATTTGAAGCATATGATAGGTGGTCTTTCTCCTTCCTTAACAACAGGTGCTGGTGCTGACGTCTTTCCATCATTGTTGAATCTCCTCTTCTTGTAATGTCCATTCTTATTGTTTTGGCCCTGATTACCACCGAAGTGGTTACCATTTCTGGCCTATTGATTCCCTACACGCTTGTTATCACCGCTTCGATGACTGCTTTCACTGGTATTATCATTTTGTCGGCTACTCTCTTTTGGTTGCGTTGACTCGTTATCACGCTCCACCAACTGAGCCCTATTTACAATATCTGAATACAAACACAGTTTATGAGAAATAAGATGTTGACGTATTTTTGGCTTCAAACCTCTTAAAAACATTCGCGCGCCATTCTCTTCATTATCCACCAAGTGGGACATAAACGGGATAACTCGCAAATTTTGCCTCGTATTGCGACACGGTCATATTGTTTTGCTCCAATTTGATAAACTCCACCTCCTTCATGTGACGAATACTTTTGGGAAAGTATTTGTCGTTGAACAGCTCTTAGAACTTCTCCCAAGACATCTTTAGCACGGCAGGTAGAGTACGTTTTACAAATTCCCACCAGTAATCTGCCTCTCCACACAACATAAAGGCGGTAAAGGGAACCTTTTGCTCCTCGGAGCATCCCAAGACATCAAATATATTGGTGATCTGCTTTATCCATGCTTCTGCCATAAGTGGTTTTGGCTCTCCCTTAAACTCCGGTGGTCCTAGCTCCTTGAACTGTTTAGCGGTGACCGCCCGAGAGTTTCCAATGTTTCTACCTACATTTTGGATAGGAGCCGCTCTCGCCTGCTGTTGCATGAATTGTATAAAGCCTCTGAACAATCCATCATTCAGTATTTGGTCAGTGTTGTTGTTTGCATGAGGATTGTCGCCTTCCTGATGCACATTCTCCTGATTATTGATATGTGGAGACTCAACGGTCTCTTGTGCTCCATTGCTATTCTCAACATTTTCAGATGTCATTTTCAGATACTGCCACAAAACAAAGGTTAATTGACATGTAACATAATATCTCTAAACTCTGACCAACTAATTTAAATACAAAATAAATTTAAGTAGGTCATACTAGCGAAGGAATTCTCCATCTCTCCCCTCCTAGTTCTAGTCTCACATCTTAGTCAGGGATCATATCCCTAAGGTTTCATACCAACTATGACGCCCCCAAAATTAGGTATACATCACCCATCTTGGGTCGTCAGATACATGGTACAGAATTCAAATACAACTTACTAATACAACTGTCGTGTACAATACGACAAACATAAACTATGAGTTTGAATACAAATATTATCTACTAGAGATTATACAAACTCAAAAGGAGTCCTCGTTACAATTATTAGCACACTATTTCACAGAATAGTGAGGACTACTAATTCTATCCTCTGGACCATCACTCCGTTCCCCGACTCGTCCCAGCTATATTCTCATTTCCTGAAGAGAATAGTGAAAGAAAGGGTGAGCTCAACTAGCCCAGTAAGAAATATTATGACTAAGATAATGCAGAATAAATTATCATTAGTCTCCAACAATGTTAAACTGATAAAATATAATAGACATCAAGTTTAACCGCGGTAGTTTGAACAAGCAATCCATTAAAAGAGTCAAGTAGAAAATAAAATCTACTATCTTTTATGATTTAAAAGGTTTTTCATCATCATTATCACGAGACTCGACTTTTTAATAAATATTCCACATCATCGAATCACCCCTGCACTACGGCCAAGGATATTCTTTAGTATCACGACCACAATTATCCATGCACTACGGCCAAGAATATTTTTGTATTCATTAATGGTCATGATCATGCCAACAATCTGTCCATCAATGCACTACGGGCCAATGAGGACTTTTACCACATCATTTGTAACATTACGGCCATGATTACAATCAATAATCCTCGGTCATAATCATACCAAGTCCATCTATGCACCATGTGCCACGGATGACTTTCAACGTAATATAAACATGAGGATGATGACAATGATATAAGAATTCAATAAAACAAGTTCAAGAATTAATTTGTCCAAGAACTACTAATGTCCAAATTGTCAACATGATACTGCTTTGTAGAGTAAAATTCAAGAATGATCAGAAGAATATTTCCATGAAAAGATACTGGATGAAGCGTAAATATCAAGGATATTCTACTAATTTCATGGAGTATAGAAGTCAAAACTTTAACCAACTGGGTATAATAAAGAATGGAATAACAAAAGAAATCACCATGCATGCGGTACTTCGCATAGACGGGTTATTCCAACAGAATACTAAATAACGGAACTAGGTCAAAGTAAATTCATGCAAGCTGAGGATGTTCCAATGTAATAATAAAGAATGGAATAACAACGAAATCACCATGCATGCGGTGATTGATAGACGAAGTTATTCCAATGAATACTAATAAGGGCGGAATCAGTCCCACAGAAAAACGCATGCATGTGATATTCCAATGAATAATAATAAAGAGCGGAACTAGGTCCCATGTAAAACGCATGCATGTGATATTCCAATGTAATAATAAAAGACGGAATCGGTGTCGGGCGTAAAAACGAGATAGATGAGGATATTCCAAATGAATAGTAAAGACGGAATAATAGAATAATGTCACCAAGTATAGGGTAGATCACAGATATAAAAGTTATTCCAATGTAATAATAAGCAATGGAATAACAACGGTTTCCTTCATGAATAAGAAAGAATAACACCCTTACTTAATACAACAAATAATATTCCCTACCTTAAGAAGAAGAGTACTAGATATATAAATAGTGAAGTAGCAGAATACTTTCTTCTTTCTCTCTATAGTTTATCTCTCTAGAGTTTCAGTGAATTCGTAAGAAAATAATGAATGAATGAGCTTCTATTTATAGAAAAATGGAATGCATAGTAACTAACTCATGAACGGTCGAGATTGATTTACTTTGATTTGACGGTCCATATTTAAAGCAAAATAAAATATAATACATTCTATTTATAATCTAATAAAATAAATAACTTTATAAAAGATTTTACTATGCAAACACTATGCAGACACTATGCAACACTATGCATAATAAAATATAATATATTCTAATTATTGTCTAATAAAACAGATAGCTTTATAAAAGTATTCTGTTTTATATAAAATGATTTTACTATGCAAAACACTATGCAGGCACTATGCAACACTATGCATTAGAATATAATATATTCTATTTATAGAATAACTTTATAAAAGTATTCTGTTTTATATAAAAAGGTTTTATGTATTATTACATTAATAATACCAACAAAACTGAGTGACTTATCACTTAAGTATCAATAATTAATACCATGTGCTACTATGCAACCACGCCAGACATCGTACTTTTAACAAGGGTGTTTCAACAGATTAACAGTAAAACTTCCATCGTTATTTTCATAAAGTATTTTTGTCATTTTCTCAATCCGACAATAATTCCGTTGTAGGGTCCACCAATGATTGTGTCGTTGTACTAATATTCCTCGTTAAAACTAATATTCCCCACCAATCGAATATTATATAACAACTCATGTATTTTACAAAATTTATAAATATTACCCACAACTATTATATCAATTTCACTCCATAATATTCAAAAATAATATTTATAGAAAATTCATCTTTATTCAAAAGTTGGGGTTTTACACTACATCTTTTATTATACAAAGATCTTGCATTAAAGTAGTATGCACACAAAGCCAATCATGTTTGATGATAAAGCATATACTTTGTAACAATCTTATTCATTTATTAATAAAAAGTATTAATTTATTAAAGGCTTTTAATTATCTACATGATGTTGTTTTTTATAATATGTGATAAACCCATAGTTTTAAGCAATGCTTTTAGAATAATGATGATGATCATTCTAATGAGATCTAAATTTAGAAAGCTTAAAACTAAAATAGTTCCCAATCGTTGGATTACTAAATTGGGGATTAGTGAATCCGGATAGATTGGTACATACGCTGCTTGCTCATTCGATGAGGATGATTGATCTCATGATCATTTGTGTGGAGACACTAAAGCAAGTATGTAGGTGCTTATTAGAGAATAAGTTCATCGAACGTGGCTCGCTAAGGAATACCTAATGGAGTTTTACTTTCTGTCAATAGAATTCTCAGAGTGATAGTAGTACAAGTGATCCTTGGACTTGAGATCATCATAGTATCTTGTGTATGATGAGTTATACTTTGACTTATTCCCTTAAGACCCTTAGGTATATCAAAGGGTATGCTTGGGTATAATAAGTTGTACATGGAGATAATGTATGATCAATAAAGAATCTACCACTTCTAGTAAAAGAAGAGAAATGTCCTATGTGATTCGATAAATGACAACCCAAAGAGTCCTCGGTTAAGGCGTAATGAAATTAGAAAGGAGTTTCTAATTTGCATTATTTGGAGTTGTGCATTTAAGAGTCGAAATACATATAATTAAATAAAATAAGACTTGACAAAGAATTCCATGTCTTATATTTAATTGGGACATCAGTATGGTGGAAGGATTGAATTGTATTTAAGAACTATTTACTCAAAGGTTCTTTTATGATTAATGTTGAAATCTATATTATCCGGAAAGTCGTTGATCGCTAGGAGGCTTATCCCTATGTAGAATAAATATTATTTATTTAAATAAATTAATAGTTTAATTTATTTATTTAAATAAGATTAGAATTGTTCTAATTGATTTATTCACAACCGCTTTAATATGGAGAACCTAAAGGGTCACACCATAAAAGGAAGAATAATTATTTAAGAAGTTAATGGCATAATCGTAATAATATAAGTTAAGTATATTTAATTTAATCTATGGTGATAGAATAAATTAAATAGTTTAATATTTATTATTTAATATTTTAGAAATATTAAATATAAATTAATAAGAGGAGTTATTATTATTATTATTATTATTATTATTATTTTTAATTTCTAAAGGAGTTTAGGAATTAATTAATAAAAGTAGTTCTCTCATTTATTCCTAATAAGATTGGGGAGAAAAAATTAATTAAAAGAGTTTAATTAATTATTCCTAATAAGATTAGGGAGCTTAATTAATTAAAGGATTTTAATTAATTAAAATAAAACCCAATTCCTTAATTGTTAAGGAGGGTTGCTTACATCTATAAATAAGAGGAGTTTATTATGGTGTGTAGAGGGTTGTTATTTTTTTACAACATAATACGTAATTCCAATAGTTGGAGAGTACGCTTCTTTTCTATAGAGATAGAAAAACTAGGGTTTTTGCCAAACACCCATCTTCTTGAAATTTTTCTTCTTCCTTGGTGGATCACCTCAGAGGCCAAACACTTGGGTGGCTAACGCCGATCAAAGGAAGGAACCAAACCCTATGATTCAAGTTGAACGCGAAAAAGGATCGAGGTGAACTTGTACCGAGGAAGCTCGAATCTTCAAGGGTATGATTCTTGTTCTTTTTATTTTTCATTTAATTAATAATTGTGCATAAAGGATGATCCCGTATATGGTTTGTAAAATTTTAAAACTCGATTTTTCACGCTTCGCCGCTTATTTTATGCAATTTGATCAAGGTTTCATGAATATTACAAACCTAATAAAGGGTATCAGAGCCAAACCTTTATGCTAATTATTAATTATTTTAATTTGATATATATATTGATATGTGTTTAGAATAATTTAATTGGGCATAATTTTATTATATAAAATTTTTTAAAAAAAAAAAAAAAAAAAAAATCAATTTTTTTTTTTCGAATTGATTTTTTTTTATGTTTATTATGATTATTTTATTTTTATATATATGATATATATATATATATATATATATATATATTAATATATATATATATATATCATATATATATATATATATATAAATATAGATATATATATATATATATATATATATTAATAAATGATATATAATATATTAGTGATATATTATTATATATATATTATATAAATATATATATATTATATATATATATATATATATATATATATATATATATATATATATATATATATTATATATATATATATATATATATATATATATATATATATATATATATATATATATATATATATATATATATATATATATTAAATATTATAATTTTAAAAAAAAAGTTTATTTTATTTTAATTTAAAATAAAATAAAAGTTTATTTTAATTTTAAAATTAAATTTCATGCTAACTAATTAGAGTTGGAATTGGATTCCATGATAACTAATTGGAGTTGAAATTGATTCCATGTTTCTTAAATAAAGGAGTTTATTTAGATATGAAATAAGATTTCATATTATTCAAAATAAAAGAGTTTATTTGTGAATAGAAAAAGAATCCATATTTCCTTAAATAAAGGAGTTTATTTAGATATGGAATAAGATTTCATATTATTCAAAATAAAGGAGTTTTTTTGTGAATAGAAAGAAAGAGAAATTGTGTTTCCTTTTAATAAAAGTTTTTTTTTTTTTACTTGGAATTGGATTCCATAATTAATTAAAATAAAGGAGTTTATTTTGATTAAAGATTTTGATTAAAATAAAATAGTTTATTTTATTCAAAATTGGATAAATTAAAATAAAAGAGGTTTATTTTGATTTAAATTTGGATTAAAATAAAGGAGTTTATTTTGATTCAAAATTAGATTTTATACTAACTAAATTTGCCCATTAAATTAATGATATATCAATATATATATTGAATGTTTATTATTCATGAGATGAATGTTATTTATCGATGCATATATGTGATGTGATGTATGATAATAAATGGGATTGATTATGGACTATCGACCAATGTGATTGGATTTTATTTTAGTTGGATGCATGAATGTATGAGTTTTATTAAATGGGGTCTCATGGTGACTCGCCTTCTCTAATTTTTTCTTAATGTAAATTCTATCTCCTCCTATGTACTTCCCTCGATCACGATCAAGGTTTCTATTTATTTTAAATAGTTTTGTAATAGAATAGTTAGAATTAATTTTGAAGAATTAGAGATCAAGGAGCAAGGAGCGCTTGAAGACCCGCTTTGTAATGGAGCCCAAGTTTAAATGTAATAGTTATATTTAAATATTAATTTTGCACCCCCTGGGTTTGACCTTTTGGTTCACTGGTGGCTCTAGTGAACCAAACTAGAATAAAAGTCCATAATCAATCCGTAGAATAATATAGTATTCTATATATGCATGCTTATACTATATATATATATATATATATATATATATATATATATATATATATATATATATATTATGCAAACATGCTTCATATGTTAATTAATATGATATATATTATATATATATATATATATATATGCATGCTAACGCTTAAACAAGATGAGACAAATTAATAACAAACCCCTCAAATTTTTTATATTAAGTCCTAAGCGCTCAAAGATATTTGAATATCGAACGTCGCTTTCTAGCATGATAAAAAAATAATAGAGTATTAAATATTTAATATGAGTTTGTTGTGTCACCACAAGGCAATATTAATATTTAGAGATGTTAATTTATCACATTTGATGCTTATAAAGAAAATTGAACAATATTGTTTTGTTGTGTCACCACAAGGACAATATTTTTTTTTTTGAATATATGGAGTGCTAGGTTGACTTAACTTGGATAATTTTGATTCTGATGATGTGCCACCACTTGATCAAAATAATCTAAGAGGCAAAATACAAGGAGTTACATAGTTGATGTAATTGACAAGAGTTGTCTACCTATTTATTTATATATAGTTTGTTGTGTCACCACAAGGCTATATACATTTGAAATGGGATCCTTATTCTCACTAGCAAATCTTTAATTAGATTTTATTTAACTATATATATTGAGGGTAATATAGTTTGAAGAAAATAGTGGGAGATACCAATTTAAAACAAGACCTAATTTATTTTGGTAATTAATAAAAGAATGTATGCTAAAATGTTGTTAATTACAAATTCATTTACGTAAATTTTACAATGTCTAAATTACTATCATCACTAAAACATATTAGATGTTATTTAACCGAATCAATTAAACTGGATTGGTTAAGGAATTTGAGAATAGTTCTCACTATCGAAAAGCTATCTTATGTCCTTAATACGCCTATCCTTGCAATGGTTACAGATAATGCCTCCAAGGAAGAGATTGCTACTTTTAGAAAGTGGCAAGATGATGCACAGTTGGCTCAATGCATCATGCTCGCATCCATGAGTAACGAGCTTCAGCGTCAGCATGAAACTATGGATGCTCCTATATATATTCCTGCACATCAAGTAGTTGATGGTGAGGAAAGTAGACTGATAGATATCGATATCTCAAGGAGCTCTTCCGATCTAGAATGACCGATGACACTACAAAGATGTATAAAAGTCCTTAACATAATCAATTTGATTGATCAATTAGACAACAAGTTTTGTCATGGATGGAGAGTTGAGCCAAGATTTGATCTTGCACTCACTCCTGACTCTTTTCACAATTGTTGTGAATTTTTCATATGAACAAGCTAGATATCAGCCTCGCTGATTTGCTTAACATGTTGAAAAATGTTGAGAGTCACTTTCCAACCAAGAAAGACCAAGTCTTACCGGTAGGGGCCAAAGGATCTTCTAAAAAGAAGAACGATTCAAAGAAGGTAAATAGAAAAGGCAAAAAACAAAGGATAATAAGAACAAAACTCGACACGGATAGCAAAAGGAGTTTGCTTCCACCGCAATAAGCCCGACATCGAAAGAAACTGCAAGAAAGCATCTTGCAGAGGCTAACCAAAGAAGCTTTTTAGTGAAGTTTTGTTATAAATACAATTTTGTTCATGATTTAAAATAATTTTTTTTTTAAGTCAAGGTTCTACTTGGGTATTGATACCGATTTTTGGTTATCATAAATATAGATTTATGAAGGACCAAGCAGTAAGTAGAAAGCTAAACAAAGATAAGTAATCCTATGTGTGGGAAATGAAGCAAAGGTTGTTACATTAGCCATAGAAACTTATAGTTTAGCAATGCCTACGGCAAATCTATTAAGTCAATAAGTTGTTATCAGTATTCCAGTTCTTGTTAGAAACATTATTTCCATTTTGTTGTTGGACAATGAAATCTTTGGTATTATATTTAAGAACAATTGTTGTTCTATTTATAATAATAATGTTTTGTATAGAATCGAATATTACTTAATGGATTTTGTATACTGATTTACGTGAAAATAATTTTGCAAATTGAACAAACTAGTATAAGAAAAGGAGATGATCATTCAAAGAGTTGAATGTGTGTATTTGTTGAATACAAGTGTGAATTATTTGAAAGGTTCAAAGAATTTAAAAGTGAAACAAATTGGCAAAGTATTAAGATTCTTTGATTAGATCAAGGAATAAATACTTGTGCAATAAGTTTCTAGATCATCTCAAATGGTTTTCTCATAATGGACGCCTCCCCCGATACATAATAATTGATTGATGTATCCGAAAGGAAAAATCGTACCTTGTTGGACATGGTGCGGTCCATAATGATTTTACCGACATTCCAAAGATCCTTCGGGATAATGTCCTAGAAATGGTCAGACATTCATTTAAAAAGGTAACCTCAAAATCCGCCCCAAGACTCCATAAAAGTTATGGATGTGGAGGATTCCTAATCTTAAGTATGTTAAGATAAGGGTTGTCCAACTTATGTGAAAAGGTTTCAAAGGATAAGTTTGGGACAAGATTTGACAAGTACAGATTTGTGGGACATCCTAAAGTAAGTTTAGGTATATGTTCTATAATCCTACTTAGCAAAAGGTGTTTGTTTAGAAACACGCTACCTTCTAAGATAAAGATGTTTATCATCAAAAGGGCTAGTGGAGGATAATAGATCTTAAAGAGTTCAAGAACCACAAAACACTATAAGTCAAATAAGAGGAACTCAGAGATAACCTATTGTACCACAAACCGAATCGTAAATCTGAATAGCATCAAGATACCTAGGAGGTATGGATTCATCATAGATGATGATGATGAGGTACACATCATAGAAGATGATGATCCAGCTTATATACGATGAGGTAAGAGTTGTAGACACTCAGAGAAATGATTGAAGCAAGCTTCTCAAAAATGGAACATTCATTTTGATGAGACAATCAAAAGAGTTTGATTTTATCAAAACAAGAATGAACCTAGTGTGTACAAAAGGGTCAATGGGAGCGCCGTGACATTCCTAGTATTATATGTTGATATACTATGGATAAGGAATGACATACCAATGCTACAATCAAGAAAGATAAAGTTGTTCAAACATTCCTCCATGAATGATTTGGGAAGAGTATCTTAATTGGGGATACAAATCTATATAGATAGATTTAAAAAGGATGCTCGACTTAACCCAAGGAACGATATTCATTTGATGCTAAAGTCGTTTAGCATGGCAAACTCCAAGAGATGTCTCATGTTGATGAGCCATGGAGTGTATCTCTCTTAATAGTCCCCATAGACTCAAAAAGAGAGATCGCATGAGTAACTATCATGTATGCAATGAAATATACGAGACCTGATGTTGATCAGTCATATTCTGGAGAAGTTCATCGAAGAAGAATGCTGAAAAACATCTTAAAGTACTTATCGGCACTAAGGATGTGATCATATTTATGGTGGGTCTAAATTAAAACTAGAGGGCTTAACAGACTCAAGTTTTTCGTACATGCATCAAGACGATTACGTAAAATCCACTTTAAGGTAAAGCGTTACCTTGAAACGAATGGTGCAAAGTTGAATTGAAAGGTTCCAAACAAAGAAAAGAGTTGTTGGTTTAGTGATAAAGACAAAGTATATAGCTAAATAAATGAAGTCGCAAGTTGATTGTTTGGATGAAAAGTTCATTACGTAACTAGGAATAGTTCCTAAGTCTCATCTTGGATCTAAACATGTGTGTTGTGGCACTTTCATTTGATTATAAGAATCATCATGAAAGATGGGAAATCACTATAGAGATAGTGGACTCTCAAGAACAACATTACATATCCATTAACTAAAGCTTATCCAACAAAGCAGGATAATCGTCACTTAGAGAAGAAGGGTATGAGATACCATGACGATGGCTTTTTAGTGCAAGTGGGAGATTGAAAGTAGTATGCACACAAGCCAATCATGTTTGATGATAAAGCATATACTTTGTAACAATCTTATTCATTTATTAATAAAAAGTATTAATTTATTAAAGGCTTTTAATTATCTACATGATGTTGTTTTATAATATGTGATAAACCCATAGTTTTAAGCAATGCTTTTAGAATAATGATGATGATCATTCTAATGAGATCTAAATTTTAGAAAGCTTAAAACTAAAAAATAGTTCCCAATCGTTGGATTACTAAATTGGGGATTAGTGAATCCTGATAGATTGGTACATACGTTGCTTGCTCATCGATGATGAGGATGATTGATCTCATGATCATTTGTGTGGAGACACTAAAGCAAGTATGTAGGTGCTTATTAGAGAATAAGTTCATCGAACGCGGGCTCGCTAAGGAATACCTAATGGAGTTTTTTACTTGTTCGTCAATAGGAATTTCAGTAGTGATAGTAGTACAAGTGATCCTTGGACTTGAGATCATCATAGTATCTTGTGTATGATGAGTTATACTTTGACTTATTCCTTAAGACCCTTAGGGTATATCAAAGGGTATGCTTGGGTATAATAAGTTGTACATGGAGATAATGTATGATCAATAAAGAATCTACCACTTCTAGTAAAAGAAGAGAAATGTCCTATGTGATTCGATAAATGACAACCCAAAGAGTCTTGGTTAAAAGTAATGAAATTAGAAAGGAGTTTCTAATTTGCATTATTTGGAGTTGTGCATTTAAGAGTCGAAATACATATAATTAAATAAAATAAGACTTGACAGAAATTCCATGTCTTATATTTAATTGGGACATTGTATGGTGGAAGGATTGAATTGTACTAAGAACTATTTACTCAAAGGTTCTTTATGATTAATGTTGAAATCTATATTATCCGGAAAGTCGTTGATCGCTAGGAGGCTTATCCCTATTGTAGAATAAATATTATTTATTTAAATAAATTAATAGTTTAATTTATTTATTTAAATAAGATTAGAATTGTTCTAATTGATTTATTCACAACCGGTTTAATATGGAGAACCTAAAGGGTCACACCATAAAAGGAAGAATAATTATTTAAGAAGTTAATGGCATAATCGTAATATATAAGTTAAGTATATTTAATTTAATCTATGGTGATAGAATAAATTAAATAGCTTAATATTTATTATTTAATATTTTAGAAATATTAAATATAAATTAATAAAGAGGAGTCTTATTATTATTATTATTATTATTATTATTATTTAATTTCTAAAGGAGTTTAGGAATTAATTAATAAAAGTACTCTCATTTATTCCTAATAAGATTAGAGGAAAATTAATTAAAAGAGTTTAATTAATTATCCCTAATAAGATTAGGGAGCTTAATTAATTAAAGGAATTTAATTAATTAAAATAAAACCCAATTCCTTAATTGTTAAGGAGGGTTGCCACATCTATAAATAAGAGGAGTCTTATTATGGTGTAGGGTTGTTGACTTTTCACAACGTGAATACGTAATTCCAATAGTTGGGAGAGTACGCCTTTTTCTATAGAGATAGAAAACTAGGGTTTTGCCAAACACCCATCTTCTTGAATTTTCTTCTTCCTTGGTGGATCACCCTCAGAGGCCAAACACTTGGGTGGCTAACGTTGATCAAAGGAAGGAACCAAAACCCTATGGATTCAAGTTGAACGCGAAAAAAGGATCGAGGTGAACTTGTACGAGGAAGCTCAATCTTCAAGGGTATGATTTTGTTTCTTATATTTTTCGCTTAATTAATAATTGTGTATAAAGGATGATCCGTATATGGTTTGTAAAATTTTAAAACTCGATTTTCCACGCTATTTCCGCTTTTATTTTGTGCAATTTGATCATATTCATGAATATTACAAACAATCTCGATCAATTATTCCTTCTCTCCTTGATGCATACTAGTTTCTCCTCGACATTTGTCAGTCATTCTTCACGATCCTGGATCTCGCCGTCTTTTTGTGTCATTGCAGTCTGTTGTTCAGCTACTATCTCCTGCAACTCCTCAACTGTATCCTGAAGTTCCACGTTACGGTCATGTACCTCATCGTATATACGGCCTGCTATCGAGTTAAGTGGAATCCTATCCTCCTCGTCCTCGTCATCATCATCCTCTTGTGGTAACTCAACGGGATCCTCCTCGTCTGTCTCCACATCATCATCCTCATCCTCAACTACTGTGACTAACGGGGCTGACTCCCATGGTAGTAGTTGTTCCCAAACTACCTGAATGTTGCGAGGCTCCTCCTCTATAGGCATTTGAGGTCCCTCCTCCCTAGCCTGACTAGATTCTCCGACATTAGTCATCCTGATAACAAAGTTTTAAAGTTTTAATTATTAATCATTACTACTCGACACTCACGAATACATAAACTATAAACACATAAGCACATAAGTGTTTTATTACTTCTTTCTTAACACTCGATAAGAGTTATCTCCACTATCTTTTCAAAGGTTACTTCCTAAGGCTTTCCCCCCACCTAAGGTTCATAACCTAAAGCTTTGATACCAACTTGTGACACCCCCAAATCCTGATACTTCATTTTCACAAGATTTGGTGTTCACTTAATCAAAACATTCATTTATAACTACCCAATTATAATAAAATTGAATAATAAAACCTGCCCATACAGGAATAAATTTAAATAAAAATCTCCCAGGTTATCTAACCTTTAACAACAATCATTCAAATGCGGAATTTAAATAAACTTCATTACAATCTTTAAACCAAAGTCTGATAATAAAACTATCAAATCTATTACAAGTCTTCAGTACTTGTTCATCTTTCTTTTTCCCTTCTTTGGTGCTAGTACGTCGTCACCGATTTCAACTTTAGTAAGAAATTTTATAGGCAAGAGTGAGCAAACAAGGCCCACTTGAAATAACAATAAATAAATCTTTAAACTTTTACATCAATTGCCAATATTAGGCTCAATAGAACTGAACAATATATTCTATTAACTTTCTAAAAATTTTAACATTCACTGAGGGTCTAATGACCACGAATCATGTCCACAGTTATAAGTAATCTTTCAACTTTAACTTTAACAGTCATAAGACTATAAGGACTCCACATACTTAGGGGGATCAACCCTTTGTACAATGTATTGTACACAACCATTTTAACGCTAAGCGTAAACCTATATTAAAAGAGTTGTTCATCTCAGTATTTAGAATACAAGTCCGCACCAAAGTAAGTTTGGTTTGGATAAGCTTTCATGGAAATTTGGAATTTAACGAACATCAACTAAGGAGTAGTTGAATAAGACCAATAACACTATACTATAGAATAATAGTGATTGAATCAATCATAGTAAACTAAAGTCATGCATTAGGAATAATCTAATAGCATACAATTTGAATAACTATAGCATACCTTGCTTGAACAATACTAAGCCAAGGTTAATTAGAATTGAATACTAAACATGCATAGCAATTTAGTTATGCATGCTAAACAACAAGTGAAATACAAGAATAACTTGTTCAACATCAAACCAAAGTTTACACAGCTTGCATCATTATAAGTTAATCGAATTGAAAACAATAATTAGTTCAATAGGATAAGGGATTAGAAAACTTGCCTTGTTCGTAGGCTAAACCGAATCAATTCGAATCATAATACCCTAGATACATACATACATATACATATATATATATATATATATATATATATATATATATATATATATATACGTCATCATGACATAGTTAGTCACTACCACTTTACAAACTTAACTAACTACATACATCATGTATGTTTGATTATTTAATCACATAATCAAGTTATAACACAAGTTAATTTTTAATAACATAATTATTCTTAGTATAGAAATACTAAAAATCAATATTTTACAGTCCTACTATCATCACATAATGTTTTTCTTAAAATTTCGTGTATAAAAAGTACACTGTCGTAGATTATTCTACTAACTCACATTTGTGGCTGCCGATTTTACATTTGGGGTCGTGACATGGCGCTTTTAGTTAGCGATCTTGGCTCGGGTCATGAGCCATTGGTTGGTATTGCTTGTAAGGCGCCATACAATAGAACATGAGATTTGTCTTTATTCTTGGCGCCAGACTCCGTAATCCGTGACCAAGCTCTAAGAAGTATGAACAAAAGCCAAATTGGCCTAAAAGCTCCAATCTAATAGACTGATTAACATGTAATACACATATAGACTTCATATAAACATATTGTGAAGACTTCTAACATGTTTCTACTCATAAAATAACATAAACATCAAAGTTACAACACCCAAATTCAATGTTTTTGACAAAAACTCCATTGTTGACATTTTTAATGAAAATCAACACTGTGATTTTGTTTTTCAATCAAAATAGAAATTTCAAAATATCATAGTTACGATTATACATACTCTATCAATTTCCATAGTCAATTTATCAATTTAACAACTAATTAAACCTAAATTTCTACTTCAACTAAGCCATATTCATATATATATTTCGTATGAACTCACTGTGATATATTTCTTCACAATTTACATACATACATAAAGTAATTTCTCTATAATCATATATAAACTCATGAAATAACCTTATAATCAATAATCATATAAAACTATATACATAACAACAATTTATCTTCTATAAAAATTTCATAGAGAACTTTTTGGAAAAAGAAAAAGATAACAAAATTTTAAGGAAAAAGGTTTGGATGATACCTTGTATGCTAGATGATGAAGGTTTTCCTTTATATGATTCTTTCTTCCAATTCCTTTTATCAAAAACCTGTTAGGATTTCTCTCAATTTCTCTATAGTTTTCTTCTTCTCTCCCTTTTCTTCTTCTGAGTTTTCTTTCTTCCTAACTCTAACATGCGTAAAATAATATAACGTATATGGATATAATGTATATATTAAATATATAATATAACTTTAACTTAACTGACATCAGTTATTTTTATTTTGAAAATCAAAAGCCATAAGGCTTGTTTGGCTAACCACTAAAAATAATCAATTAATCCCTTATGCCTTGTTTGGTAAACACAATTAGATTAAATACTTAATAGGCATTAGGCCTTATTTGGCAAAACTGAATTAAACTCCCTTAATTTATTTTAATAACTCCTTTATAGCAAGGTTATTTGTCACACTTCTATTAAATTAAATAATCTATTTAATCAATTTAATCAATTAAAATACTACTTTATTAAATTACTTTAACACATAAATCATTATCACAAAACTATAATTTCTTTATAATTATAATTTTATTTAACCTACTAATATTTTAAATTACAATTTCCCATTTAAAATATTATAATTTATTTAAATCATTATAAGCTCTCTAGCTTACTTATTAAATTAAATTGGTATATAATCTCATAACAATTAATTTTCTTAGCTCCTTAATTATTTATTCAACAAATAATTAACTAAACCACATCAACTCAAATTGCCATTAAATACTTATATAATTCAATAAATATTTAATATTTAATATTTAATTTAATTATTTATTTAACAAATAATTAACTAAACCACATCAACTCAAATTGAACAATTATTTATTCAACAATAAACATATCCATTAAATACTTATATAAATCAATAAATATTTAATATTACACTTTAAAATTCTGGAATGTTACAACTAAGGATTCATAATTGTTCATTTAACTAGTCTATAGTTTAATTCTATCATTCTATATTACAAGTCTCCACTTGCTCTTCACGCACATTCAAATACTGAATGACACTTCGTCTGGATAACGATCAACTTGATATTTACGGAATCATTAAGTTCTTTCTAACATCATTCGCTGAAAATGTTTTTCATTTAAAGCAAGTGTGAGCATTTAATTGCCCAACAAGTCATAACAGTTTGAACAAACAATTTCATAATTCAAACATTTCTTTAGAACTTCAATAACCGAACAAAGGTTATGAAACAATTTGAATAATAGGAATAGTCTCGATTCCTATCATCTTAAAACATCAGTCAATTTCACTTTGAAATACTTTCATTCCTCTACCTTTTTCATACACATCCCGTCTGGCTATAATCATTAGCACAGACTTAACAATAACGTTTCATGTATAAACATACATACTCGTATTGAACAGTTCAATCACAGAACAGTTCATCCCAAAGAAACACTGAAGTGTTCAAATTGTGGCACAAGGACTTATACATACTACCACCTTGTATAAATATCGCACATTTTCACATAGATCGAACTTCTCAAGTTCAACATCTGAGAAGTTTAAGAAACTAGCATTCATATAGTATGAATGAAGTTAGGAAACTTGCCTTACGCACAACTACAGCTTATAGTTTACGCTGAACTGCTCATTCCAAATCCCTATATAACACATAAGGAAATAACACGTACACCAATTAGTCATATACTTGACTAAGGCATTGGTTTACTTAACTTTACTTCTTAAGGTTCACGCTCTTGTAATTTAAGCTTACGCGACTATCTTTCTTTACTTGTTTACGGCTTCATAACATACGGAGATGTCTTACTCAAACCGTTCATCATCTTTGATGATTTACATTCTTACCTTCTTCCTATAACTTCTATAGGACTCAGCATACATCGTTTCTGTGCTAGTAGTCCATATGGTACTCTGAGTGGTTTTCCACAAACAACCAACAAACAAGTTCCCGTCTCATCTACACTGCCCACACAGTGAGTTAGATCGGTTGCCAGTTTTGTATATACCTTCGCTTTCTGAAGGAATTGTTTAGCCCAGCTCCCATATGTCAAGTATCAAAGTTACGATTGTACCACAACCTAAAATTATCTTAACTTATATGAACTATTAAACTATAATGTTCGTTAAGTCAACTTCTTAATCCTTTTGGCTTTCTGGCAACTAAATGACATACCTAAGGATTCATTTCTTATCGTCTAAGTTATACAGTCTTTTGTATACTCGCAACGATCATTCAATGTCAATACTATGAGTTTATAGCGTTAAACATTTCATATTAACTTATTCATACCTTACAACGTCCGGTTCATTCCACTCGGAACGTTGTCCCAGTTATACTTATTAACTCAGCTTCTTAATGTTATACGTTATTATCCTTAACTCAGTTTCTTCATCGTTCACGGTTAAACAACATTCTTCACTATCTTATGGTCAAACCATACACGGAGTGTAGGTTCTACCCATTTAATACTCGCGTACACTCAACCCTCACTTCGGCTAAAGTGTTTAACGCTTTCTTCATTCTAATATTCTTTATCCGACTCACCCTCAGACTTTCATTAATCTCAGTACCATTCGCTACGGCTTTCTTGATAAATCATATCTTACTTACTACCTTTGTCAATGTTTAAGTCATACAATCATTGTATACTTAGAAAGTTCGTCCGGCGCGAATACGATTCACGAGGATCGTTTACGTATTCAATGTTTACGTGGTTCGTCTCTAAATCTCTCATTCAACCTTTACTCAAGGTTTCAACTACTTTCATCAATATCCATCCCATGAACCCCATGTTCATTATTCATTCTTAATGTCAAAGCCATACCGTTCGTTGTATGCTAAGACTGATCGTTCATCGCAACAACGTTGCATTCACAGCGTCTATACGCTTTACACTTATCTCTCATTATCATAACATAACATTGAAATGTTACTTGTTACCTTCGTCACTCAATGTCTAAGGAATCACAATCATAGTAATCCCTCACATTCGTTCATCGTGACTACGGTCCCCGGATATCGGTTCCGTAACCCGCGTTTGCATTCTTTTAGTCTCGTTTAATCTTCCCATTCAACCTTTACTAAAGGTTTAACTTGCTTGCTTAAGCGTAATTTTAGGTGAACTATATGTTCATACTTCTTTCTTGCACATCCCCCAGTATCTGAGAAATAAAAATCTCATTTTTTGGCATTGCCCCGCACCTGCACTGCGGCGTCATGCCCCATCCTCTCTCTCAGCACACTTTGCGCCTACTTCACCTTTTCTTCCTTGAGTGCAGCCTGCTACCAAACCCTTTGTTATCTCTCGTGCTGCGGCGCCACTCTCCAAAAGTTTATGGCTAAGTTCACGCTGCGGTGCCACTTCTCAAAGCTCAGCCAGCGCTGCGGCGCCGAGCCTAAACCTAGAAAATTTCTCTAAGTGTTAACTCAATTTTGAGATGCTTACTTCGCGATCTCATAACTCCTTCGTTATAACTCGGAACGAGGTCGTTCCAAAACCATTCTCTTCCTTATCTTACGTACTTTAATACACATTGAGCAGAAATTCATTCTAAATATGTTACGTGCCATTCTTTTGGCTTGATCTTCACCCTTTGTTCATTTTATATTTTTAATGTTCTTCGTTCGTTCGTCCGTAATTCGGTCATCCGAACTCGGAACTCGTTCTTTCTTGAGTCTACGACTCACATTTTCTACGTTCTCTTACTTCCTTATAAAACCCTACACGTTTGGGTTCATTTACCACCTTTTTAATTCTCGTTCGTCTTTTACGAAAATTTTGCCATAACTTCGTTATAACTACATTTTAATCCATTCTTCATAAATGTTTCTACCATTCCTAACCAAGCAATAAGCAACTAACTTATACGCGATGGTTTTAAACTTATCCATTAACAACAACGATGGTTTTAAATTTGTCCATCAACAACATTCTTCGTGTTCTTCGCGTGTTCTTCGTTCGTTCTTCATTTTAATCGATATTTTGGATTACGATTCTACTTTTTCTTGGAATTTGATGTTATAAAACATCATTCCTTACTTATTTCACCTACTCGTTCATAAGATTCATTCGGATCGCTCAAAATCCTTACGAATCTTATACTTCTTTAAGAAATTTATAAACCAAATTTCTAATTCTTATTTCTTTATTTTCTCATTATTTCAACTATATGAAATCATTACTAACATCTTTTACTCCTTATTCTCATTAAGTTACGTTTTAAACATATTAAACTTAAAGAAAATTTAGAAGAGACTAGGGTTCGGATTACCGTTCTTCTTTAATCCTCTTTCGTTATACAAAGCCGACGATTTGCAAGCTTTTCTATTTCACGATCACTTTTGATCCGAGCATTCATGCTCAAACTCTTCCTTCTCCCTCTTCATTCGAGCTCTCTCTCTCTCTCTCTCTCTCTCAAGTATAGGATTTTCAAAATCTCAAAATAATGAACTTAAGCTTTCTATTTATAGAATTTCCAAAGCTAGGGCAATTTGGTCATTTCGCCCCCTTAACCTCCTTACTATTCCTATGCTTAGACACCAAGTTTACTTGGCCACCACCCTTACTTGGTGGCCAAGTGGTCGGCCCGCATGCCCATGGGTCACCCCATGGGTCACCCCATGGGTCACCCCATGGGTCACCCCATGGGTTGCCCCATTGGTTCTTACCCATTCGTTTACCCATCGGTTCGATTCGCGATTTCTTTTCTTGGTTTGGGCCTTAACCCTAATTCTTATTGGGCCTATCTTGGGCTTGATTTCACAAATCATTGGGCTTGACATAATCCAAGTTCCATTGGATTCTACAAAGTCCATGAACTAAAAGTCCATTAAGACTAGTCATATTCTACGCATTCTATTCTCGTATTCTCGTAATCTCTTCGTATTTAGCTCGTACAATATTCGTATTATACGTCGTACTATTCTTCTTTCTATACTCGTATAATAACTCGTATCATACTCGTATTTCTCACGCATAATAACCCTAGTTATTATGTGTACTCATTACAGTCTCGGAACTCACTTTTCCTAACCCTTAGGTTTTGAGTCCGCAAGCGAAAACTTCATTTTTACCATAACTGAAATATTATTGAATATTCCATCACGTCTCAACAATTTACGTAATCAATAACTTCTCGGAATTTCAAAATAAATCTCCAAGCAGAAATGGATGAATAGTGCCTATTTCGTCTTTTTCCCCGAAAAATATTTTGTTCCCAGAAAACTTTCATTTTCGTCTTGAAAATTCTTACTCGTTAAATCTAGCTCGTAGCCAGAATCCTCCCGACTTATAATCATCCTAGGTTATAGAACGATTAATAAACACATAGCACAAAATAGTATTAATAAAAATTCTTTTTATTAATAACTAATTCTTTAAACCTAAATTCTGGATAATCCAAAATTCCGGGTTGTTACAATCCGTATACACTATCACCTTTGTGCCAATCAGATATGCTCGAAATTTATCAAAGGCGTACACCACTGCCAATAACTCTTTCTCTATGGTGGTGTAGTTCAACTGTGCATCTGTAAGGGTCTTGCTGGCGTAATAGATCACATGAAACATCTTCTCTTTCCTATGCCCCAAAGCATCCCCTATGGTGTAATCACTGGCATCACACATCAGCTCAAATGACAAATCCCAATCTGGTGCAATAATAATTGGTGCTGATGTTAATTTCCCTTTTAGTTGCTCAAATGCCGACACGCAAGCCTCATCAAAGTTAAACTGCGCATCCTTCTCCAATAAACTGCATAGTTGTTTAGTTATCTTGGAGAAGTCCTTAATGAATCTGCGGTAGAAACCTGCATGTCCCATAAAGCTGCGAACACCTTTTACTGAAGTAGGTGGTGGAAATTTCTCAATAGTTTCCATCTTTTCCCTATCAACCTCGAGTCCCTTCTTCGACACTTTGTGTCCCAATATGATTCCTTCTTGTACCATAAAATGGCACTTTTCCCAGTTCAGCACTAAATTTGTCTCAACACACCTCTTTAAAACCATCATCAAATTCTCAAGGCATAGATCAAACGAGTCCCCGAAGACTGAAAAATCATCCATGAAAACTTCCACATTCTGCTCCACCATGTCTGAAAATATAGCCATCATGCATCTCTGAAAGGTTGTTGGAGCGTTGCATAACCCGAAAGACATCTTTCTGAAAGCAAAAGTGCCATATGGACATGTGAAGGTAGTCTTTTCCTGTTCTTCTAGAGCTATCATAATCTGATTTTAGCCTGAATAACCGTCCAGAAGGCAATAATACTCATGACCTGCCAATCTATCCAACATTTGATCAATGAATGGTAGTGGGAAATGATCTTTCCCTGTAGCTTTGTTGAGCCTGCAGTAGTCCATGCAGATTCTCCACCCCATCACTGTTCGTGTTGGAATCAACTCATTATTCTCATTAGTCACTACGGTCATGCCACCCTTTTTAGGTATACACTGCACTGGGCTCACCCATGAGCTTTCTGAGATCGGATAGATTATGTCTGCATCCAGTCATTTCAATACCTCGTTCTTAACCACTTCTTTCATTATCGGATTTGGTCTCCTTTGCTGCACAACCGACGGTTTACTCCCATCTTCCATCAGGATCTTATGCATGCAAAACGAAGGGCTGATCCCTTTGATATCTGCTATAGTCCATCCAATAGCTGATTTGAACTCTCGAAGCACTCGTAGCAATTTTTCTTCCAGAAAAGATGTTAGTGCAAAATAAATAATCACAGGTAACTTTGAATCTTTATTTAAAAATGCGTACCTGAGATGTTCTAGAAGTGGTTTTAATTCAAGTTCTGGAGGTGTCTCAAGAGATGGCTTTAATTTTACTGAGGATTCTCCAGCTTTTGTCAATGGCTCGACAGGTGTTCTGAATTTTCTAACTTGTGGAGTGGTATCCAGATATTGCACAAGTTCGTGAAGTTCCTCGTCCTCCAAATCTGAATTTTCAGAAATTACACTCCTCAAAGGTTCATCATCCACCAGACTTTGTACTTCATCATTTACGACCGGATCCACTAAATCAACTAGGAAACATTCCTCTCCATCTGTTGGAAACGTCATGGCTTTGAAAACATTAAAGGTGACCTCTTGATCATGAACACGCATAGTGAGTTCCCCCTTCTGCACGTCTATCAAAGTCTTTCCTATGGCTAAGAATGGTCTCCCCTGTATGAGTGGTATATTTTTATCTTCCTCATAATCCAAAATGATGAAGTCAATTGGAAAGATAAACTTGTCCACTTTCACTAATACATCTTCAACGATTCCCTGTGGATATGTGATGGATCTGTCAGCTAACTGCAACGAAATGTTTGTCGGCCGTGGAGCCGGTAATCCCAATTGATTGAACAATGACAAGGGCATCAGATTGATACTTGCCCCAAGATCACACAAACATTTATCAAAGTTCATCTTTCCGATTGTGCATGGAATTGTGAAACTGCCCGGATCATTCAGCTTCGGAGGTAACTTCTGTTGAAACACTGCACTGCACTCCTCTGTCAAGGCTATTATCTCAAACTCGTCCAATCTCCTCTTCTTTGACAATATACCCTTCATGAACTTTGCATAACTTGGCATTTGTTTCAATGCCTCCGTGAATGGTATATTAATCTGCAGTTTCTTAAAAACCTCCAAGAACTTGCTAAACTATTTATCCTCCCTCTACTTATTCAATCTCTGTGGATACGGTACCTGAGGGTGAATTGGTGGTACTGAACTCATAGGCTTCTCAACTGACCTTGCTTTATCTTTTCTTCATGTGAACATTAGAATTTTCCAGATTTTCTTTCTCGTCAGCCGTTGCTTTCTCGCTTTCATGTGCCGCGCGTCCTCCTTAATATAATTAGGCGGAAGTGCTGACTTGCATGTCTGCAATGTTTTTTCCAAACCTCAATGTGATCACTTGGCAATGTTCCTTCCCGTCTCTTCGTGGATTTGTCTCTGTATTACTTGGCAACAAACCCTGGGGCTTTTTGTTAAACATGTTCGCCATTTGCCCCATCTGAGTTTCCAGATTCTTAATAGCCACTGCTTGGCTTTTGATCATAACCTCTGTATTCGCCATGTATTTCATCATCATCTCCTCCATTTCTGATTTCTTTTCTTTCTTAAGTGCAGCTGGAGTGTAATGTTGTTGTTGTTGAGAAAATCCCGGCGAAAAAGGTGGTCTAGGAGTAAACTGTGGCTGCACTAGCTATGACTGAAATTGTTGATTCGACTGAAACTAATTTTGCTGATTCCCTTGGTTATTTGACCAACTAAAATTAGGATGATTAAGGTTGTTGGGGTTGTATGTGTTCTGAAATAGACCTTGGTCTTTCCTATAATTTCCCACATACTGTACCGACTCTGAACTGATAACACATTGATCTGTCGAGTGTGACCCCGCACAAATTTCACATACGAAGGCAACTATTTTCATTTTGCTCTCGGCTATTGAATCTATTTTCTTCACCATAGCTGCCATCTGTGCCAACAACTAAGTAATAACATCCAGTTCTAAAAAACCTGCAACTTTGGGCTGTGGCATCCGAGATGTAGGATTCTGAAAATCATTTGCTACCATTGTTTCGATGAGGTTATAGGCTTCCTCATAGCTCTTTGCCCATAATGCCCCTCCTACTGCTCCATCTACAATCGGCCTAGACTACCATCCCAATCCGTTATAGAATGTGTTGATCACCATCCAATCTGGCATACCATGGTGTGTACATTTCCGTATCATCTATTTGTATCTCTCCCATGCCTCATATAAGGATTCACCCTGCTGTTGCTCAAACTAAGAGATTGATGTCCTCATTTTCGCAGTCTTAGCCATTGGGAAAAACTTGGCTAAGAACTTCTGTGTTAAGTCCTCCCATGTAGTTATAGATCCTGCTGGCAAAGAATGAAGCCAACTTCTCGCTTTATCCCTCAATGAGAACGGAAAACAGCCTAAGTCTGATAGCATCCTCCGTTACACCGTTATATCTAAACGTGTCACATATCTCAATAAAACTCAACAGGTGTTCATTCGGATCATCCAGTAGCAAGCACCCCAAACTGCATCAATTCGTACCATCCGAATAGTGCCCGCTTTTTATCTCGAATGTATTAGTCGCTATCATTGGTCTGACTATGCTAGACTATAATCCATTAATAGTAGGCATGGAATATTCTTTCAGAGCCCTATGCTCCTCTCGTTGCTCTTCAGCTTGTCCCTTGGCTGCCATATTAGATGTAGTACTCTCTAATCGTGCTTGTAAATTTCTGACTTAACGCCGCTTCCAACCTCTCCCGCTTATGTTGTCCCGAAAGCGGTGTTAAGTCGGGGTTGGATGATGGCGTCATGCATATAAAAATTTATACAAGTTCTCGAAACAAAAACAAAAACAAAAAATGGAAATGAGATAAGATTAGATTTGTTTAAGTCATACAATATAGCTTTAAACTAATGATAATAATAAAAATTTAAACGCCTTTCCCCGGCAATGACGCCAAAAACTTGTTGCCTCTTTTATAGTTCTAACAAAAGAGCTCTAACTCATGCAAGTATACACTCGTCAACAAGTAATACAGAGTAAGTCAAGTATCGATCCACATGGAAAGTTGTCTAATTTAAACCACTATGCATCACTTAAATTACTATATTTTATATGCTTAAACTAATGATTATAATTATGAGTTACTCTAATTATAAATAACAAGAATAATAAGGTAATAAATCAAATCTGGAGATAATGGGATCCTAACTTCATTTAATACTTCATCTAATTATCACCATCATGCAAGATTGTTTACATACCACAGAAAAGTAGCCAAGAGCACTAATATAGACATAGCCATTTTTTAATGTACTATGGCCTACTTACACAGTATCCACATGCGATAGACACCGTGTAATCATCAATATAACCAAAATCACTGTATGTCTATACGAAATTGCAGCCATATTGAATTTAAGCTCAAGCCCTTATTTTAACTCATACGGTGAAACATTATATGTCTATCTTGTTCACGAAATACAAAGCTATGCAAAACAGCCCTATATACGCATGCTATCATGATTATAATCCATACTCGCATGTTATTTTTCAACTCCATACAAGTATTGAAAACGAATGGTGATCAAGCATTCATACATGCAAAACAACCATGATAGAAATTCCTTATGATATGTAAAACAGTCCAGCACTCAAGCAATCAATTAAACTACATATTAAAATCCATTAGAATCCCATAATGGAGTTTAGTTCATGACTGAACCAAAAACCATTATGGGATCAACGCTACACATGGATAATAAAAAAATAATTGAAAGAGAGAAGAAAGAATCGATCAAACCCAATTGTTGATTACAAACCCAACGTAACGTGCAAATCCTTAATAATATCCAGCAACAATAATGGAAAGCATCCACAACTACTGAAATCTAAAGAAGGAGTAGAAAATATGAAATCTATGATTGGTTTCACGTTGGAATACTCTCCAAGTGTAAACCCTAGTTACGAATATGAAAAACACGTAAAACTAATTAATGATACGTCTGACACCAGTCAGAATTGTTTTTAATCAATTACAACCCTTACAATTAAAAATTAAAATAAAACAAGTTAGCAACTTCATTTATACGGCGTACAAGCGTGCGCTCCCCTTTTGATTCTACCTGCATGGGTGCCACTGATGAGTGAGTTTTATACACATGAATTGGATACATTCGGGCTTAATTTATTGTTGTTCTCAAGTCTTTTAGATTAGTTTTTAAGTGTTTATGTCTATTCATACATGTTTTACATTGTTTTGTAGGATTTGGGATAAAAGTTACTTAGATCGACGTTCGGGGTGGCTAGATTCGCGTTTTTGGCTTGCCATTTACACAGCAGTCACTTCAGAGCCAATTTGACTATAGCTACAGACATTATTTCGAACACCTCAAAGAATAAAAGTTGTAGATCTACTTTTCCTCTTTCCGGATCATCTTGAATCATCAAAATTGGATTTCGGACGAAGAAGTTATGGCCATTTTCCCAAAGGATGTCAGAGCAGAAAATGTCAGAAAATGTGGTAGCGCCGGGGCGCTAATTTTAGGCTTAATTGCAGCGCCGGGGCGCTAGGGAGCAGATTCTCAGCATCATGCCCAGCGCTGGGGCACTGGGGAAGGGCTTGGTGATGGCCTGGACGCGTTTTGGGCGAATTTTGACACCTTTTTGACTCCAAATTGGATTGGGTTTGTTCCTAAGCTCAAAATTGGATTTGTAACCTATAAATACATGATGTAAGACATAAAATAAAGGGAGATTACATAGATTAGATTAGAGATACACTCCATTAGATTATAACATAACCCTAGTTCTTATTAGTTTTGGAGATTGAAGCAACTTGGAGACCATTGAAGATTCAAAGCAGGAGCGAAAGAGGAGTCTCAAGGCTACTGACAATAGATTATATTCTCTTCTCTTCTCTTACTTTTATCTTTTAATGTCTATTCAATTGTGGATTCTTGATTTTAATTCATTAATAATGAACTAACTCTTTCATTAAGATTTCAATTGAACTTTTTATGATTATGAATTGATTATTTGATTTATTCTAATTATTTATGTTGAAGTGAATTGTTCATCTTGCTTTGTGCTTATTAATTAATTATCTGATCAGTAATTACCTTGTTACTCTAGAAGGAATTGAGAAAGGAATTCTAGGGTTAGAACTGGGCATGGTGACATGTGACTTAGTTATTTGCACAGTGAATAATTAGGTTTGTGAATAGAATGAGAATATCTATTTGCCGCATGTAACACATAAGGAATTGGGATTATAACGAGTTTAATTCAATTGTTTTGTATAGAGATATAGCAAAATTAATCTGGGTTAAATATAAGGCAAATGATCACTTGAGAAAGGACTTTTGGCATTTGAGAATTCCTGTTAACAATTCAGTAGACATAATAATTGGAATAGTTGAATAATTGATTTATAATTCATAATTGGGGATATTGGAGTCTTAATCCTTATTTACCTAAATTTAATCAAATCTTAGTTGTTTATTTGTTTTCTTTTAAACTAATCTCTTTTAATTGTTTAATTTAGTTTTCTTAACTAGAAAATTCACAATTTGCGATTGTTTAAATAAAATTGATTTGGTTAAGAGTTAGTAATTGGTAGTTTTTATTAAATAATTCCTCGTGGAAACGATACTCTACTTTCACTTTATTACTTGTTGACCGTGTATACTTGCACGTATTCATTGATTGTGAAATCGATCAACAAGTTTTTGGCGCCGTTGCCGGGAAATTAATTTAATAATTATTTACCAATATTAATTTCAATCAAATTAGTCTTAATTTAAACATTTTTATTTTTATTTTTAATTCTCTTCCTATATTTCTTTCTTTTTAGGTACCATGGATGACTTTGCGTATCAATGGCCATACACGAACATGACTCGACCAATGGAAACATGGAGTCCACCATCCACACAGCAAGTAGCAATGGTTTGTGATTATTGTGCTGGAAATCATATGAGTCATCAATGCGCCATCAATTTCGAGCCGGGTACACTATGGTGGTGATTACCCCAATAATTATGTCTATCCCAACAACTATCATCATGATTGGGGGTATCACCCGAATTTTTCATGGAGTAACAATCAAGCTCAAGCTCAAGCCCCGAGACAACAAAACAATTCCGGGTTTCAAAATCAGACACAACAACCAGAGTGGAAAGCAAGTTGGGAAGAAGCCTTGGATAGATTTAATACAGCTTCTGAAAAGAAACACGAGGAACATGAAAGGAAACAAAATAAAACAGATTCGAATACACAAAGCATAAATCGTCAATCAAGAATCTGGAAAATCAATTGGGGCAGAGATAGATATGCGTTGAACTTCCATCTTCAATACACTTGGCTCTATGACATGAATTTCGAGACCGATGGTGAGCCCGAACCAAATCAGAATGGATGTGCCAAATGATATAGATGTTGAAAGAGAGAAATGACTTGGGGACCAAGAAAAGAGATCTAAGCAAAGATCTAACTTTGAGTACCAACGAAGATGAGCCAATTTCATTAGTATCCCATGTGCCTCCTCCACCAAAGTTCAAGAATCCAGCGGTTTTGCAAAACCATGCCCAATTGGAAGTCATGTCGTCGATAAAGCTCTTGGTAACGTAAGAGCTAGTACATTGCCAGGAGTCATGGTGGGATGAAAAGGAGAAGATAGAGGAAGATTCCATTATGTTTATTAAGCTTCAATGCCCTAATCGATCATCGACATAATGGAGGAAACACCTAGTGGTTTGTCGTTCTTAATGGGGATCCTATCTACAAAGAGCATGCTAGTGTGACTTCAATTCAAGGCTTTTTTGCTAATGGGAACCTCCCAAAAGAGACATTGCTTCTGATGGATGGAGGGTTCCTCAATTTTCCTAGGGGAATTGGATAGAGAATTGAAGAAGTCAGGCTCAGACTTTAAAACAAGCGCTTATTGGGAGGCAACCCAAGTTCAATTTTTATTTTTAGTTTTTATTAAGTTTTATATTAGTAGTTTTGAATTTGCATTTATTTAGGATTTAATAAAATTGCTTCTATCATGGTTTTACATGTTATTCAAGTCAAATTCAAGTGTGGTACCCAATTTGTTCCATGTGCTTAGCCTATTCTCCAAACATAGCGGACAAGGAGGAAGATTGCTATATTTTCAGGGAAGTCCTCTGCTTTAATTTTTTCTATTGTAGCCATTGAGGACAATGTCTAGTTTAAGTTTGGGGGCATTTTAGTGTCATACTGCATATAGTTAGTTATCTGCATAGTAGTTTATTTTTTTTTATGTGTTAGCATTATGTTTTTTTTTAGGTTGAATATAATACATGGTATTTTTTTTTGCATCTTCATATATGTGTTCATGGAGTATAATTGCATTTTTTCTTATTTTTGCATGAATCTGTGTGATAGGTTGGTGTGGTCTTAGCTCGGCTTATGATAAGATTGGTTTTGCATGTTAACTTGAGCAGTGTTGATAATTGATGATGAGTTCTAATTTTAATCATGATAATAATCGAGTCTGTCTCGAAACTTATGTAACCTGGTTAGCACTTAAAGTTTAACCTGTTTTTAATCCACTTGGTTCAAGGGTTTCATAATTTGTTTACGAGGGAAAATCTTTGTTAAAATTTAAGGAAATTAGTGAACTCAAGCAGTAAAGGTTGGAATGACGTAAAAGCTTGAATTTGGGGGAATCTATGGGATATATATACTAAAAAAAAATTTGATGAAGAGAAAAAAAATAGAAAATCCAGAAAAAAAAAAAAGAAAGAGAAAAACCGTGGTTAGTTTTGTTTCGAGGCCTTTGTTACTTGAGCAAGTACGCCCGAAGGGGTGTCTTAACACCTAGCGCCCTAAGGTCTTATATGGTCTGGGAGTCGTTGGTTGAAAGCTCGCTAAGGGGTGGCACTGTTAGCCTAATGGAATGAGACATTGCACAGCCATGAAAAAAAAACACGAGAAAGAGCAAAAATTCCCTCATGGTTGAATAAAAGTATAAATAAATCCTGTATTTACCCTTAGATTTGGTAATTGCTTAATTTTAACCAGAGTTGTCATGTTCACAAAAGTAATTGAATTGGAACTGAAATTTTCCTTATAAGAAGTTTGTTATGTGATTATCTTGAACTGTGGTTGGTTAGAATGGTTAACAAGCACACACACAACATGGGTGATGACAGGTTTGGGTTGACTAATTGGTTAAAGTTATGGATTTTGAATTGATTGGATATATTGTTTGAGTACCAATGGTATCTTTGAGGCCTGTTGCTATATATCATACTGATTTATTAATCGGCTCGTAGGAATATTAGGAAGTAGATTATGCATATGCATTCGTTTAGTTGAGTTATTTTGTTTATTTTTAGTTCTTTTGTGTTTTTGCTTGAGGACAAGCAAAGGTTTAAGTTTGGGGGTATTTGATGAGTGAGTTTTATACACATGAATTGGATACATTCGGGCTTAATTTATTGTTGTTCTCAAGTCTTTTAGATTAGTTTTTAAGTGTTCATGTCAATTCATGCATGTTTTACATTGTTTTGTAGGATTTGGGATAAAAGTTACTTGGATCGACGTTCGGGGTGGCTAGATTCGCGTTTTCGGCTTGCCATTTACACAGCAGTCACTTCAGAGACAATTTGACTATAGCTCCGAACATTATTTCGAAAACCTCAAAGAATAAAAGTTGTAGATCTACTTTTCCTCTTTTCGGATCATCTTGAATCATCACAATCGGATTTCAGACGAAGAAGTTATGGCCATTTTCCCAAAGACGTCGGAGCAGAAAATATCAGAAAATGTGGTAGCGCCGGGGCGCTAATTTTAGGCTTAATTGCAGCGCCGGGGTGCTAGGGAGCAGATTCTCAGTGTCGTGCCCAGCGCTGGGGCGCTGGGGCGCTGGGGAAGGGCTTGGTGATGGTCTGGACGCGTTTTGGGCGAATTTTGACACCTTTTTGACTCCAAATTGGATTGGGTTTGTTCCTAAGCTCAAAATTGGATTTGTAACCTATAAATACATGATGTAAGACATAAAATAAAGGGAGATTACATAGATTAGATTAGAGATACACTCTATTAGATTATAACATAACCCTAGTTCTTATTAGTTTTGGAGATTGAAGCAACTTGGAGACAATTGAAGATTCAAAGCAGGAGCGAAAGAGGAGTCTCAAGGCTACTGACAATAGTTTATATTCTCTTCTCTTCTCTTAATTTTATCTTTTAATGTCTATTCAATTGTGGATTCTTGATTTTAATTCATTAATTATGAACTAACTCTTTCATTAAGATTTCAATTGAACTTTTTATGATTATGAATTGATTATTTGATTTATTCTAATTATTTATGTTGAAGTGAATTGTTCATCTTGCTTTGTGCTTATTGATTAATTATCGATCGATCAAGAATTACCTTGTTACTCTAGAAGGAATTGAGAAAGGAATTCTAGGGTTAGAACTGGGCATGATGACATGTGACTTAGTTATTTGCACAGTGAATAATTAGGTTTGTGAATAGAATGAAAATATCTATTTACCACATGTAACACATAAGGAATTGGGATTGTAATGAGTTTAATTCAATTGTTTTGTATAGAGATATAGCAAAATTAATCTGGGTTAAATAGAAGGCAAATGATCACTTGAGAAAGGGCTTTTGGCATTTGAGAATTCCTGTTAACAATTCAGTAGACATAATAATTGGAATAGCTGAATAATTGATTTATAATTCATAATTGGGGATATTGGAGTCTTAATCCTTATTTACCTAAATTTAATCAAATCTTAGATATTTATTTGCTTTCTTTTAAACTAATCTCTTTTAATTGTTTAATTTAGTTTTCTTAACTAGAAAATTCACAATTTGCGATTGTTTAAATAAAATTAATTTGGTTAAGAGTTAGTAATTGGTAATTTTTATTAAATAATTCCTCGTGGGAATGATACTCTACGTTCACTTTATTACTTGTTGACCGTGTATACTTGCACGTATTCATTAATTGCGAAATCGATCAACACGCGCGTCTTCAAAATCATCAAACCGATCAATCATGGCGGTAGCCATGTATAAGCTTTATTTAGTCGCTAGCGGCGCTGCTGGCTTTTGCAAATGTTGGTTTCGAAGTTCCGCCATCGCCATCGCTCATCCCGCGCTCATTCCGTGCTATTCATTCTTCTTTCCACCCATGCTTTGTTTCCTTGCTCCACTTTATCCTCATGTTGTGCCTTCATTGATCACATGCCACTCACCATCGCCAACGTATGTCATATCCTGCACTTTTACATCAAAGGGAGTTCTAAGTACATGCAATGCAAAATAAACAAAATGCAACTAACAACACACTAAAATGTACTTAAGATAGGCGTAGTTCGTGTGAATTGATATTCGATAAGTAGGTGTAAAACCCACTTATCAATTGTCTCCAATTAAGAATTATATTTCAACCAAACTATAAGATTATATAGGTAGTGCTCGTAGATATACTCAGCAAGTGGATGTGCACAACCCTATTTTATGATAACATGAAGTCGTATGTCATTAGACATCTTGTGTGATGGTGGCAAAACACTCTTCCAAAGTTGGGTTCACCTCACCCTATTCGGTTCACCAAAATCAACGGTTAAAATGACGTATAAAATACGACACACTTATCTAAAATTCTGAATAAAATTATTTTCATTTGCTTTTAGGGAAATCTCAATAGCTATAGACCATCGTTCTATTCCCCGTTACCCCCGGCCTAATTCAAATTTACACTCTTATTACCGAAAGGAATTGTGAAGCTAAAAAGGGTGAGCACAACTAGCTTGATAAAAGAATATCACGACTAACGATAATTAATTTATCAATAGCCTTCGTCAGTAATAAATCAGAGATTTAGAACATATGGTACATGATAAAACTTTTCAACCATAGTTGCAACCGAACGAGCAATCCATTAGAAGAGTCAAATAGACCATAAAGTCTATTATCTTCTCCATGTTAAAAGTCCACCAACAATATTTATCCCTGTAACATCAATCAACAATTTCTGTCCACAATCATGTGAATAACTCATAATCATAATTGTGGTTCTACATTCCTCTTCGCACCCAGGACAAAGATAATTTTCATCACATGTCTTTACCTGAAACATCAAAGATCATGGTTATACCAAATCACAATTCTTGTTCATAATCAAACTAATAAATTCATCTTTGCACTACGGGCCAAAGATATTCATCAACAGTTCATCTTTTCACTACAGGCCAAAGATATTCAACAATTCATCTTTGCAATACATGCCAAAGATATTCAACAATAGGTCATCTTTGCACTATGGACCAAAGATATTAATATCTCAAAGAAATATATAACCATTTCAGAATTTATATAAATAATAATTATAACCATGTTGATCAATTCACCTTTGCAGTTTAGCTAAAGATATTCAATTATAAATTCAATGGTCATGATCATACCAGTCAACAATTCAACTTTGCACTACTGGCCAAAGAGAACCTATAGTCACGATCATACCAATAATCTACCCATCTTTACACTAAAGTCAAAGAGAAATTTCATCACCAGGATTATAAAACGTTATATATGATAATAAAAACAATATGATCAAAGCATGGATTTAATTTCAAGAATAAGATTCATAAATCAACGATAATTTGGTCAGAAAAAGAAACCAATTTTGTTAGGAATATTACCCCGTGAATAGTAATAAATCACCAGGGCAAAGTATTTTTCTAAAATAGATTTGCGCACGGGGTATCATCAACTGAAGGTGGGGAAGGATGATGTACCTAAGACGGTGTTCAGAACTAGTTATGGGCATTACAAGTTTTTGGTTATGTCATTTGGGTTGACAAATGCGCCAGTCGCATTTATGGATATGATGAACAGAGTGTTCAAACAATATTTGGACAAGTTCGTGGTAGTGTTCATTGATGATATTCTAGTCTATTCTAAGACGCCAGAAGATCATGCTGAACATTTAAGAATAGTGTTGGAAACACTACGGAGGGAGAAGTTGTATGCAAAATTCACTAAGTTTGAATTTTGGCTTGAACGAGTGCAGTTTCTAGGAAATGTTATAGACAAAGATGGCATATCCGTAGATCCAGCAAAGATGGAGGCAGTAAATGAGTGGGAGCAACCGAAAATGCCAACCGAGGTTAGGAATTTTCTGGGGTTAGTGGGATACTATAGAAGCTTCATTCAGGACTTTACTAAATTAGCTACTCCGTTGACAAATCTGACAAGGAAGTCGGTGAAGTATGTATGGACAAAAAAGTGTGAGCATAGTTTTCAAGAACTAAAAAGGAGGTTGAGTGAGGCACCTGTATTATCTTTACCAGATGATATGGGGAATTTTGTAGTTTATAGCGATGATTCGCATAGAGGACTAGGTTGCGTGCTTATGTAGTATGGCAAGGTCATTGCGTATGCATCACGTCAGTTAAAGGATTATGAGAAGGTCTATCCTACTCATGACCTAGAATTGGCAGCTGTAGTGTTTGCTTTAAAAATATTGAGACATTATTTATACGGGGAAAATGTGAGATATACACGGACCATAAAAGTCTGAAATATATCTTCACACAGAAGGAGTTGAATATGAGGCAGAGAAGGTGGTTAGAGTTGATAAAAGATTATGATTGTGAGATCTTATATCATCCGGGGAAGGCGAATGTAGTAGCCGACGCGTTAAGTCAAAAGGGTAGAGAAAAGCTATCAATGTTAACGACTCAGAATGAGTTAATAACAGAGATGGCAAAGATGGAATTAGAAGTTAAGTTACCAAGTGAAACGGGGGAGATGTTATTCTCAATAGAGACTCGACCAACGATAGTGGAATGGGTTAAGGAAGTACAGATAAGTACTGAAGAATGCGAGCGAATGGAAAAGATAATGAAAGATGATGTGAAGACTAAGTATAACCTTGAAAAAGAAGGTTTACTTCGTTTTGAAGGAAGAATTTAGGTTCCAAATAATTCTGAGTTGAAAGAAGAGATTATGTGTGAGGCCCATAGTTCGAGGTACTCGATACATCCTGGTAGTACTAAGATGTATCAAGACCTTCGTCAGAACTTTTGGTGGCCGAACATGAAGAGAGAGATCGCAGAATACGTTAGTAAGTTCTTAACTTGTCAGAAAGTTAAGGCTGAACACCAAAGACCGAGTGGATTGATACAGCCACTGGAGATTCCGGAGTTGAAATGGGAACATATCACCATGGATTTTGTGGTGGGACTTCCAACAACGAGAAATTGATACGACGCTATTTGGGTAATAATGGATCGGTTAACTAAATTGGCTCATTTTCTACCAATAGGAGTTAGGTATAATTTAGAGCAGTTAGCTAAACTTTATGTCAAAGAAATTATTTCCAGACATGGAATACCTGTTTCAATTGTATCCGATCGTAATCCATGATTCACGTCGAACTTTTGGAGGAGTTTGCAAGAACAAATGGGAACGCATTTGAGATTAAGTATGGCGTATCATCCACAGACGAATGGACAAAGTGAACGAACAATTCAAATGCTAGAAGATATTTTAAGATCTTACATTATGGATTTCAAGGGAAGTTGGGACGAACATCTACCTTTGGTAGAATTCGCTTACAACAATAGTTTTCACGCTAGTATAGGCATGCCGTCGTACGAAGCATTGTATGGAAGGAAGTGCAGAACACCACTTTGCTGGGATGAAGTAGGTAAACGTCGAATGTTGGGACCTAAAATTGTACAACAAACGGCAGACATTGTTGAGCTAATACGAACTTGATTGGTAACAGCTCAAGATAGACAAAGGAAGTATGCAGATCCTCATCGAGAGAAGAGGGAATTTGAAGTAGGTTCATATATTTTTCTAAAAGTATCACCCTGGAAAGGGAAGATACATTTTGGGAAGAAAGGGAAGTTAAGTCCAAGGTTTGTAGGACCTTTTGAGATTTTAAGAAGGGTAGGAGAGGTAGCTTATGAAGTAGCCTTACCTCCAGAAATGGAAAGAATACACAACGTGTTCCACGTGTCTGTGTTGCGTCCTTATAAACTGGACTACAAGAACGTAATAGAGTATGAATCTATTCAAGTAGAAAAAAACTTTACGTATAAAGAACTTTCGATTCAGATTATTGATAGGAAGGAACAAGTCTTGAGGAATAAAGTAATACCTTTAATAAAGGTAATTTGGAGTAACCACGATGCTGAAGAAGCAACGTGGGAGCTCAAAAGTAAAATGAAGGAAGAGTTTCCTCATTTGTTTATGTAAGAATAGCGAGATTCTAGGGACAGAATCCTTATAAGGAGGGAATAATGTAACGCCCGAGAATTTCGGATTTTGAATGAACTAAAATTTATTTTATTATGTGAATTAAATGAATCTAATTGAGTTATTATGTGAGTAAGATGTTCGAAGGTCGTTCTATGACCTATAATATACAGATGTGGTTAGTATTCTAGCTTTGTGCTAGGATTAATTGTTGATAATTATCAAGATGAAAACGAAGGTTTTCCGAGAATGTTTACATAAAAACACTATTCATTCAATTTCGTTCGGAGCTAGGGTTTGAAATTTCGAGAAACACATAATGATAAAAAATGAAGGTATTATGGAATATCCAATAATATTTCCGTTGTGGCAAACAAAGTTTTCGCTTGCGGACGTAAAACCTATGGGTTTGTGAAAGAGGTTTTCGAAAGGGAAACGAAATGCATATAGTCGTTTCAGATATTATACGTATGAAATACGAGTATTATATTATTATAAATACGAGTATAGTATGAAGAATAGTACGACGAATAATACGATTATTATATGAGTATTAGACGAAGAGAATACGTGAGTTATACGAGTAGAATACGAGACGTATTAATGGAGTATGAGTTAAGGGTATGGTATAATTCAATTGGACTTAAACCAATAGCAAGCCCAACGAATTGTATAAGTAAGTCCAAGTTAAGGCCCAATATTAAGTTATGTCAAGCCCAATCAAAAAGTAAACCGCGGGTCAAACCGGTGGGTCATGGGATGGGTAAAACCCATGGGGCAACCCATGGGATGATCCACATGGGAGTGGGTCGGCCACTTGGTGGTCAAGTAAAGTGACAAACTTCCTCACCAAGTATTTTGCTTGGTGGCTAAGTTGCAAAGGAGGTGCAATAGTAAGGAGGTGCCATATGGACCATTTTTCCCCTCATTTGGTTTTCTATAAATACAAAGCTAAGGTTGAGCTTTTGTTGTTTTGAAAATCTTGTTCAACCTATATTGAGAGAGAGAAAAAAGCTAGAAACTCTTAATCATTCTACTTTCAAGCAAACCAATAGACGTTTATCAAGAACGTTAATTACTTCAAAGGTAAACTCTCATAAACCGAAATCTTCATCTTTTTTGATTTCTTTCTCGTAGAAGAATCGTAGATTGGTGGAGCATGTTTATTGAGGAGATATAAGGATGCCTATTAATGACCAAATCATTGATAGGTCATGACCAAATAGAAATCGTAAGTGTTTACTTAAGTTAAAAATCGTAGAAAGTCTTGAACGTGAACTTAGTTTTGAACGAATGATTTGAGAACCATTATAGCTAAGGAATGTGCCTATTGTTTGGTTAGGATGACTATAATGAATCAATGGAGTTTTCCATTTGATTTGGCTTATAGAACATGTGTAACGAAGTTATGGCGAATTTTACGAAAATAGACGTTAAACGTCGATAACGTAAAAAGCCCGGATTAAAGGTCAAAAGTTGTCGTGTGACTTGAAAACGATGGTTTCCAATGTCAATAAGTGAGATAAGGTAATTAAGAGTCGTTGGCGAAAGAATCGTTGCATTCCGACTTATAACGAAGAAAACGAGTATTGAACGGTCAGAAACGTTAAACGAACGCCTAAAAATTCGAGTTAACGGATTTGAAAATGTGAAATTCTTATATGAACACGTAAAGGATGTAATTTGTGAGTTGTAGGCTTTCGAATGGGTCAATTAGGATGTAAAATGAACAAATTAGGAAGCCGGGAGTTTCGTAAGAAAAGTAAAACTGTTTTTTGGCTAATCGGTGCACAGACTTCTGGCGCAATACCTAAAACCAAGACAACGGGTCTCATGCATGACGCCAGACTCGGCCAGTAGTACCTCGCTAACTCGTCATGCCACAAATACCACTAGAATACTAAGGACGTCAATGGCAGTCACTTAAGAAGAGAAAAATGTTGAACAAGTTAAGTTTTGTTCCATTTGAATGTAGACTTAAGGTAAGACATTGAAGGTACTTAATGTACATAATAAGACTGAACTTAATCACTTATAAGGTGATAATGTTAGACGATTTAGTAAGGTTTAATAGAAATTAAATGAAGAACGCGAGAACGTAATAAGTAAACCATAAATGACGTTCAACGTTGGTACTTAACTAATAATGATTGAATGTCGGTTAGTAATGTAAGAACGTTAATGAGTCGTACCAAAGTATAGGAAGTCGAATCGACTTTAATAATGAAGATAATTCAGATAAGACATAGAAGAGAAAGAAGTTGGTTAGAACCGTAAAGTTAGTTTGTTTGATAACTAATTACAGTGTGCTTTGTGAATGTATCATGTAGATCCTGTAAAGATTGAGAATAGTTGAATTATTTATTCGAAGACGCTTGAAGGCAAGTCTTTCTTAACGATTTCCTAACCTTCTTGTTAGTCAAGTTTTATGTGATGCATGTTATACAATGCATGAATGGTATTTAAGAAAGAGTCGATGCCTGTTTTAACTTGGCTAGACAAGTATTGAAGAATTGATTGATTTTTTTATAAGTCTTTTGATATAGAACTGTTAACGCTATCATATGCCAAGTATTTGATACGGATGTAAAGGTAAGTTTGTCTATGTACAAACAAAAGAATTTTTCATCGATTATTCGATGGGCACGCGAGGTTGCCAAATGTTAAACGTAAATACGTTTAACGTAAGAGTGTTGATCAACATAGAGTACAATAGGCTGATCACCTAGAAGTGCTCGTAAGCAAGACGGGTGGATGGCCTTGGTGCCGGATATCCTTTTCAAGTATGAAAACGAAAAGAGTATGTTCATGGTCTACTGACCAGTTCATCATTCCTAAGCTATTATATATACTTTGGAATTGTTGTTATGACATGAGAAGTACTAGTCAAATGTTTCATAGTGCTTCATAGATAATTGTTCAGATATGGAAATAAAGCATGTAATTGTTAATGTGATATTCATATGATTCTTTGTTAAGACTTGCTGAGCTAGTTATGCTCATTCTTGCTTGAACCATATGTTTGCAGCTAAAGCCAAACGAAGTGAGAGTTCTAAGAGAGATAAAGGCAAGGCTAAGATGGACAATTAATCGTCCTGTAATAGATTAGTGTATTTGGTTGTAATATACTTATGAAGAACAACGAATGTATTCGATTAATAAACCTGGGAAATGATTTATTACAAATGTAATACAAAGATAGTAATTACACTCATTTTGTTTTTATCTCAATGGAATGATTGTATGGATTGTAGTATCGTGGAGCACCATCTGTCGGGTTGGAAGAAACCTAGATTTGGGGCGTCACATCTCTCACCATATTTGCCATAGAAATCACCAAGTTTGGGGGAGAAAATTTTGTGCACACCAAGTGTTTGTCAGATTGTGTGAGTACAGTTTGGGAGTGAACTTTGTTACTGTGACGCCCCTAAATTCAGGTTCTCTAACCTCAGATTCGGTGCTCACGATCTATCATCATCATAAGCATTCTATAACTATTACGGAATAATAAACATACATTGTTCATCATAATAAAGTTTCATAACATGGTCCCAAGGTCTTCTTAACCTTAACTTAAACGCACCATTCATATTACAAAAGGTTTACATAAGAAATCCCATTAGATAATAATAATTAACATTCATTCTAAACTATTCCTGGATCTTGCCCTTGCCCTTGTCCTTCGTATTGGATCCTTCAAGCTTAACTAAAATAAATGTCATGATATAGCAAGGGTAAGTAACTAATTTGCTTAGCAAGTTTATATACAAGGGATATATATCATGACTGGAAAGAAGTTTTGCTTTCAATGTTCAACAATAATATAAGATTGTGAAGGAACATGAATTAATAATTAACAATTGAATATTTGAATAATTGAATAACATGAACTGAGTGGTTTTGAAATAACCATGAACATTTGCCAAGGTTCTCAGTCATTTAAACTGGACCTCTTAATAAGTTTTGGTATTCAAGGGGATCAACCTTTCATACCCCATGATTTATGCATAAACACTTAATAACCCGGCATCGATATCATGCCTTAATCAAATTCGTCCCTTTCTCGGTCAAGAGTTCTTATCATATCAATTTAATAAGAACAACTTTTTAAAACACATTTAATTTAACAAATTTAAACATGCTTGATCTAGCTGATACAATTAGCATAGATCTATCTCATAAACATTTCATGAATGAAAGAGCTTTAATTTAATTCACAGTTCAATAATAATAGAACAGGAATTCAATTGTACAAAGTGCGAATTTCAATAATCATCAATAATTATTCACTAACATGCTTTGAAAATAATAACTCGAGTTTGAGTTAGAAAACTTGTCTCGTTTGTAGGTTACGGCTACGCAATTAAATTCTATCCACTATGTAGTTAAATTATCTTCCTTTGAGAGACCTATAGTTAATCTTTCAATTAGCCATAGCATAACATTAGATTATGTAATCGCATAGATATTATATATTACATGTAGTTTTTAAAAATATTATCCTGCCTCGATAATGTTACTATTAATTAATAACTACCTTTAATTCACTTAATATTATTAATCTTGATAATATTTAATTCATCTCTTAGTATTATTAGTTCACTAATAATACTTTTATTCATTTACTAATATTATTAATCATTTAATAATATCTTATTCCATTACTAATATTATTAATCATTTAATAATATTTTATTCCTTTACTAATGTTATTACATTTTTAATAACATTTTATTTAATCTCTAATATTATTATTTACTCAATAATAATACTTTATTTTAATATTAATAATATTTTAATCTAAGATTAATATTTTAATCTAATATCATTTAATAATACTTTAATCATTTATTAATGCTTAAATCAAATATTATTAACCATTTAATAATATTTTAATGAAGTTTTAATCTTAATATTTTTATTTACTTAACAATAACATATACTAATATTATTAATATCATAATAATATTTTTAATAATTTATTGGATTAATAAATAATTTATTCTAATTGCTCACCCTTTATTAAACCTCTTATTTAATATCCGTAAAAGGTCACAAATAATATTTCTTATTATAAATTACCAAAATGCCCTAAAATAGTCATAATATTATATATTAGGAGTATTCAAGCACTACACCAAAAATGGTCTCTAGCGAAGGAAATTTTGTGAAGGAATTTATTCCTTCACATGATGAGTTGTTTAGCGAAGGAACAGTGAAGGAAAAAAGTATAGTGACAATATAGTTATTAGCGAAAGAAATATCATTCACAATTTATATTTTTTTCCTCGCAAAATTGAAGCGATAGAAAGATTTTTGGAGCCAATTTATAATAAAAATTTGCTAGGAAAAAATCTATTTAGTGAAGGAATTATTTGGTCAGAAATTTTTTGCGAGAGATAAAATTGGTCGCTATTTTATTTTAAATAATTTTTTATAATTAATTATGGTGAATATAAATACTTTAATTTATTACAATAGTAAATTTAATTTTAATAACACTTTTTAAGTAACTTACAATTTCAACTATTTATTTTAAAAACTATAAAGTAAATAACTTAACATTATGTTAAATTTTAAAATTTCTACATAAAAATTTATTTTTATGATCATAAATAAAGTTAAAAGTTAAATAAAATAAAATTAAATAATCCAAAAAATTTTAAATTTTATTTCAAGTATATAATATTAATCCAAAAAGTCTTTTGGAGATTAATTTAAAGTAATTTTATTTTTCATATTGTTAAATAACAATTTAGAAGGGCTTTAAGAAAGACTTTTGAATTATTTAATTTTATTTTTAATTAGTTAAAACTATAAAAAAACAAAAAACGTAACTTAATTTTTACAATACCAAGAGTGTGTGCGTTAACTTAACTTTACAAAGAGTAATCGTCGTGACTCGTGAGAAACAGAGAAAATAAGCTAGCCAAAATCGAGAAACAGAGATAGGGAAGCTAGCCGGATCGATCAAGGGTTTCATTAATCACCAAAATCAATCACCAAAATTGAAGTTTCGATAGATGCTAACTAGGTCTCTACCAATTTGGTTTCCCTCTCTTCTTTAGCCATAGTTTAAAGGAGAAATAAAAATTAGCGCCAAATTTTACCCAAAATTAGCGAGATCGAGTTTTGATTGTGTGAATAATGTTTGGTATGAGTAAAGGATTGTCATTAATCCCAAAATTTTACTCCAAACTTCATCTTTGCATCTTCAAAGTCGCACCTTCTTCATCCCAATTCTGAAGCCCTAACTTCGAAGACCCAAAGACCAATCAATTTGTTCGAAGGTATTTGTTGTAATGATTATTCCATTAGTTGTTGTAATGATTCATATATACAGACAGATGTATGTATGTGTGTATTTGTTTGTGTAAGAGACAATATGAGAAGGCAATATTTGTAGGTATTGCTTTCGAATCCTTACCATTTTTTGATCTAATATAGGTATTGCTTTCGAATCCTTACCGTTTTTTGTACACACTTATTTTCTGCTCTTGAAACTTTTTTCATTTATTTCAAAAACTTCGGAGTTTAATTATTTTTTTCTGTTGGTCATAATAATCATAATTAGAGGTTTTGTGCAATGAAATTGGAATTATAGTTCTATTTATATTTAATTTTATTAGTTGTAAACAAACACTATGCTATGATGATTCCCCCAATTTAAGTTATAGATTTTAATTTGACAGGTACTAAACTACTTTAAATCTAGAGCTTAAATTGTTTTCCCCTAGTTTCTTGTGTTATTTTTAGTAGTTCAACAAATTAGTGTTATTTGTTTGTTGTTAGAATTTTGTCCTTTTTGTTTCTGAGTAGCTTGCATTTTTATATCATTGTAGCATAATGTTTGTTTATTATAAGGAACACTTTATATTTTGTGATGGTTTATGAAGGTTGGGGGGTAACTTAGATTTTTTCTTTTATTAAGTGTTGTTATTGCATTCAGTATGATACATGAATATATTCTTCGTTCTTTTGTCAAGAAAAAATTAATTACGATCGTGAAAAGTTGTTAGTGAATTTTAGCATGTGTCACTAAGGTTTGTGGGTCTGTGAGGATTCGAAATTGGCATGGTTTGAGCTTTTGCTTTAAATAGTTTTTAATATACTCTTTGGGCGCTCATTAGCTATGGTCCCCATACTTTAAAATGTACTCAAGTGTGGACCTATCTTACAAGTCGAACTCGAATGTGTCTAGTATCAAACAGTTACGGATGTGTCAATAGTTTTGTTTTTCTTGTAGCCTTGTGCCATAGTAAACAAAATTCTTGGATACACCCCGGCTTATAATAAAGCACAATGTTAACATTAGGTGTCTGTCTAAGACTCTAGATTTCTGATTTACCATCAAATGTCCTCGTTGTTCCTTGTTGTCTAAAAATATATAATAAATATATTATATATTACACATGTAACCAATAATTAATATTTGTTCAGTTGGATAAGAGAGAGATGTTGATATTAAGGACTTGGGTTCAAGTCATGACAACAACATTCTTATATATATATGAGATGTGTGATGCCTTGAAACCATATAATCCCAATTGGCTTTCGCAACAAGTGTGGACAGAGATGATTGATGTGTGGAAGGAGCAAGCCTGGAAATCAAGGAGTGCAGCGTCTAAAAAGAATCGATCAAAATTGACAGTACGTCACACTGGTGGTTCTGCACCATTTTCCAAGCATATGATGGATTTGACAATAACTAAGAAAAGAGCTCCAACTTTGATAGAGGTATGGGATAGGACCCACAAGAAGGAACAGGGTAATGGAGTTTATATAAACTCCTGTGCTAAGGAGATTGCAGTAAGTCCTTTTTTATTAGCTTCTGATATTTTATTTGATATTAACTGCTGATATAAATCTTTTAGTTCAGGTTCAGGTTTGATTAATTTATTTTGTGACATTTGATTTGTGTTAACCTTTTTAGAAAGCCATGTTTAACCACTGCATGGAGACATTTTTATGTTCCCATTTGTTCTCTCTCCCCCTTTCATGCATTCATACAGGGAGTAGTCATATTGCAACATATTTTAGTAGTCATAATTCCTTTCCTGATAGTACCATATATTATGCAAGAGCAGTGACATATATATTATGCAAGAGCAGTGTCACAGCATATTGCAAGAGCAGTGTCACATCATATTGCAAGAGTAGTGTCAAAGCATATTTTATTGTCACAGCAGTGTCACAACATATTGCAGTGTCACAGGAAAGAGCAGTGTCATCTGCATATTGCAGTGTCACAGCATATTGTAGTGTCACATCATATTTTAGTGCTATTGCAGCATATTTTAGTGTCACAGCAGTGTCACAGCATATTCTTGAGAGTACCATATATTATGCAAGAGCAGTGTCACAACATATTGCAGCATATTTTAGTAACATTGCTCTAAGAAGGTGCGAGACTAAATATTTTAAGCTGGCATTGTTGGTGCAGAAGGAGCAGGTAGAGCACTGATCATATTATGCTTCACTGCCTAGTTGTGTGGTAACTACTACTGTATCAGTTTCTTATTTCCAAAGTTCCCACACAACTAGGCAATATGTTGTGACATATTGCAGCATATTTTAGTAACATTGCTCCAATATGTTGTGACATATCTGTATTAAACATGAGTTACATGTTACCCAAACATGAGTTACTTTCTATCTGTATTAAACATGAGTTACATGTTATTATGCAAGAGCAGTGTCACAGCATATTGCAACATATTTTAGTAAACATTGCTCTAAGAAGGTGTGAGACTAACTATTTAAGTTGGCATTGTTGGTGCAGAAGGAGCAGGTAGAGCACTGATCATATTATGCTTCACTGCCTAGTTGTGTGGTAACTACTACTGTACCAGTTTCTTATTTCCAAAGTTCCCACACAACTAGGCAATATGCTGTGACATATTGCAGCATATTTTAGTAACATTGCTCCAATATGTTGTGACATATCTGTATTAAACATGAGTTACATGTTACCCAAACATGAGTTACATGTTACCCAAATTTAATACTTCGATTAGTTATATTTGATGTAGAAAGTTGTGACATATTGCATCATATTTTAGCAACATTGCCACATTACCATCCACATTGCTGCAATATGTCACTGCTGCAATATGTCACTGTCAAAAGGAATTACATGATGTTCCTAATTAGATGTGTAGACAGAGCTGAGCAGATCTCTTTTTATCCATTTAGGGTTTTCCTTTTGACCTCATTCTCCTATTACCTCCAAAAAGAACATTAGTGTGTTAAAATAGTGCAACACTTTGCAAGCACTAGAATATACATAGCACCTTCTTTTGAAATTCTATCTAATCTTGAAAGTTGAAACTAGTGCCTGGCCACTATAAGTGATGTTATAGCACTAGAGTAAACTTTTCTTTCTCTCACATGAGCACATCTCACCTTCATGTAAAATATTGTCCCCTTTTTCTCTTTATCTCAAAAATCAGGACCATATAGAGGATCAACTGTAGTTGGTTGTATGCATACTGAGGACGAGATTTTCATAAATATCATAAATAAATACTGCTACTATCACTAATGGAGAGTTGACATTTGGAAAAAGCACTATTAACATGTTGTTTTTCATAAACCGAGTTAAGGTGTGGCTGATTGCCAATCTATTTATTTTCGTATAAGCTCAGAGTCTTATTCAGTAAAACAAATGGAGATGAGAATGAAAGTTTTGAAGTTTCAAATACTGAGGTGGGGAAAGAGAACTCATGTATCATAAGTAATATGATCTTTGGGAGATCAAGATACAATAATAAATTCTGTACTTATTGTGATTTGAGCATTATCTATTTATATATGAAGTATTAGTTTTAATTTTTGGCTCTTTATGCAGTTTATCAATTAGTTTGAAACAAGCATATATGACATGATTTATATTAATTTGAAATATTAAATTTAATATTTATTATAGCATTTAATAATAATAATAATAATAATAATATAAAATATGAAATCAGTGATTTGAAAATTAATTATAATTTGCAATGAATTTTGATTATTTATCAATTAATTTTTTTTATACAAATTTATAATTTGTGAAGGATTTTACTTGAGAAATGGATTTTAATGAAGGATTATTTTCTTCACTAAATTTTTTCTAGTTAATTAGTTAGTCATCAATGAAGGATTATTTCCCTCACTAATTTGAAGATATATTCTCAATTTATAATTGGTGAAGAAAAATATTCTCCCGTTAAATAAATTTGTTCTTCACAATATATTATTTGTGAGGGAATCAAGTTATTCACTAATTTCAAATAGTCCTAAAAATATTATTTGTGAAGGAAACCAATCTTTCACTAAATAACAATATTCCATGACTAAATACAATTTGTGAAGGAATAAGTTATTCACAATATATCCTTCACAAAAAACATTTAGTTACTACTTAGCGAAGGATACCCAATTGCAAGGAGGTCTAATGCGAGCCCTCATGCGAAGGAAATATTTCTTCGCAATAAATCACTTGCGAGAGATATAGGGCCTTTAGTGAAGGATTTGTCCTTCACTAGAGGCCATTTTTGGTGTAGTGAAGCATTAATATCATATTTTTCTTATTTAAGACATCATTTAACTATTTATTTCTTATTATTCATAACTTAATCATTTTTAGGAAAAATAACAAACTGATTCAAAAAATTCTCCGTTTCTGGATTTGGACAGTATATGAACCAACAATGATCCCCAAATTTTTTTGGAATTTTAAAAAATGATTTACTAATTTTAAAGTGCCTAAAACACTCGGATCTTGCTTCATTTTTTATAAATCGAATTTTGCTCAGAAATATCTAAATTTTTTAGGGTATACTCTCATAGCATATATGAACCTACTGTACAAATTTCGGAATTTTCCAGTGCATACATAGTGAGAAATTCAAGTGTTAATATTTAAGAGTCCTTTACGGAAATAGCCATTATGCACAACCTATAAATTGAAACGCGTTCATTTTTTTTTCAACACGTAGATAACTTCTTAAGGTACCTCTGTGATTTTTCCCAGATATTTAAAAGACTTGCAACTGACCGAAACAGCCTCAAGAAAAACGGGGACAATAGCTTTTTAAGGTTTTGAAACCTTAACTTTCTATGTGGACTGTTTTGGAGAAAACAGCCCTCATGACTTTAATACTTGCTTGATTTGTGTTCTACCACTTTAGTTTACTAGATAACTCATGTATCTAGCACCCCCCTTTGACAGATCACAAATCCAAGATGTAAAACTTGAGTTACACAAGATTTAGTGGAAGAAAAATAAGGGTTTCACCCCTTGGAGAACATATGCTCATTTCCTTCCTCTAAACCTTTGATCTAACACTCAAGATACTTAGTTCCATACATGATAATATGTAGAACTAGGGTACTTTGAGTATTAGACCATAACCCCCATATATGATGAGGTAAAAACCGAAATAGAAGAAGAATAAGAAAAAGAAAAGGATGAGAACCTCACCTAGTTTTGGTTGCTATCCTTCTTGTTCTTCCAAAGTAAGTAATGAACTTAGGATGCATGAACAACAAATCCTCTCCCTCTCTTAGAAAAACTGAACCCTCTCTCTCTTTTCTTTCTTGTATACTACTAGCTTGGGAGAAAAAGATAGAAGAAGAAGAAATGAGAGAAAATGAAATGTTCTAGCAAATGAAATGGGTGATTAACTATTATCCCCCACACTTTTATTGCCCCATGGATAAAAGGCTTTGCCTTATCTCTACAATTAGCCTAATCATGTGATTAAAGGTGCTAATTAAGCTTTCCACCAATAGGAGCATGACACACTTGTCCTTGTGTGTAAGACTTTCTACTTATGGAACTTGATTAACTTAACTTTGTTGCCTTAAAAAGGCCTAATTGGCCAGTCCCCCCTTGCCCCATTATATCCTCCATTTTGCTTTTATTTTAATGCACAAATTTGATTAATCAAAAGTCTAAAATACCCTTAATCAAGTGGGCTAAGTATTGGTTTGTATTTTATTTCTTTTGGGCTTCTCCTTTAATTGTTTTGGGCCATGTAATAAACATAGTCTAACAATTTTAATATATGTTACCCAAATTGTTTATTTAGGGTTTCCATTCCCAATCATATGAAATTTAATTACTTATACATGTGACTTTAGCTCATATCCTAATTAGGTTTACTAGAATTAGGTTTAAAATTATTAGTCACTTGAAATAACAAGATTATCCACTTAAGTTAGTACACATTAAATACTAACTTGTCCTTATTACCCTAACCCTTAGGTTATTTAATTGTCTCACCTAATGTATAATTAGGTTACGAAGCTTTCATTTTTAATGAAATCTATAAATGTATATATTCATAACTATAGTATATATGTTAATTGACCCATGCACCACTTCACATATGTTGTCACATATTAAATCATTATATAACACAAGGTTTCAAAATATCAATAATGTACATACATATATAGTGACTTAAAATTCATGGTTATTACATCCTCCCCCCCTTATAAGAATTCCGTCCCCGGAATTACATATAGGGTTACTCAAAAAGGTGTGGATAATTTTCCCTCATCTTTTCTTCGAGTTCTCATGTAGCTTCTTCAGCATTGTGATTCCTCCAAAGAATGTTTACCTGATATATAACCTTATTTCGCAATTCCTGCTCTTTTCTATCTAAAATTTCAACCGGAATTTCCTTGTACGACAAATCCTTTTCGACATGAATTGGCTCGTACGATATCACGTGCTTGTAATCAGGCTTATATGGTCGTAGCACTGACACATGAAACACATTATGAATATGTTCCAGTTCAGGAGGTAGAGCTACCTCGTACGCCACTTCGCCTATCTTCCTCAAGATCTCAAAAGGTCCAATAAATCTCGGACTCAGTTTACCTTTCTTTCCAAACCTTATCTTCCCTTTCCAGGGAGATACTTTCAAAAATGCATAGGCTCCCACTTCAAAATCTCTCTTCTGGCAATGTAAATCTGCATACTTCTTCTGGCGATCTTGAGCTGCTACCAGCTGGGCTCTTATCACCTTAATGATCTCTACAGTCTGCTACACCAGTTTTGGTCCCAACAGTCGACGTTCACCTACTTCATCCCAGCATAAGGGCGTTCTACATTTCCTCCCATATAGTGCTTCGTACGGCGACATTCCGATGCTGGCGTGATAGCTATTGTTGTATGCGAACTCTACTAATGGAAGATGATCCTCCCAGCTACCCTTGAAGTCCATCATACAAGCTTTGAGCATGTCTTCAAGCGTTTGAATCGTTCTCTCGCTTTGTCCATCGGTCTGCGGATGATACGCGGTGCTCATCCGTAGTTGGGTCCCCATTCTTTCTCGGAGACTCTTCCAGAAGTTTGACGTGAATCGCGGATCTCTATCCGATATAATAGATATTGGTACGCCATGTCTCGAGATAATTTCTTTGATATACAATTTGGCTAGCTGGTCCAGACTATACCTGATTTTGATCGGCAAAAAGTGAGCCGACTTCGTAAGACGATCTACAATCACCTATATGGCGTCGTGCCCTTTTTGCGTTGCTGGAAGTCCCACCACAAAATCCATCGTGATGTGCTCCCATTTCCACTCTGAAATCTCTAAAGGTCAGTAGTAATCCACTCGATTCGTTGATGATGCTCCTTGACTCTCTAACAAGTTAGACATCTGGCGACGATTTCAACCTCCCTCTCATGTTTGGCCACCAAAAGTGTTGGACGCAAATCTTGATACATCTTTGTGCTTCACAGGTGTATCGAGTACCTCGTCTTGTCGCGCTTCTTACAAAATCTCTTCTCTTAGTTCTGGTACTAACGGTACCCAAATTCGTCCTTCGAATCTCAGCAGTCTGGTGCCATCAATCTTGTATTTCAATTCATCCCCTTCAGCTAACCGCTTCTTGATGCTATCGCAATCTTCGTCCTTCTCTTGAGCCTCTTTAACCTTATCTAATAAAGTCGGGCTCGCTGCCACTGTAAATAATTTCTCATTGGTCTCCATCGGATACTTAACTTCTAAGTCAAGTCGTTCGAAATCTTTCACCAATTCCTCTTGAATGGTCAACTTCAGTAACTTCTCTCTTCCTTTTCTGCTCAGGGCATCTGCCACTACATTTACTTTACCTGGATGGTACAGAATCTCATAATCACAATTCTTGATCAATTCTAGCCATCGGCGCTGCCTCATATTTAGCTCCTTCTGCGTAAAGATATACTTCAGACTCTTGTGATCTGTATATATCTCACACTTTTCGCCATACAAATAGTGCCTCCAAATCTTCAAGGCAAAACTCATCGTCTTGCTAACTCCAGGTCATGAGTCGGATAGCCCTTCTCATAGTCCTTCAGCTGACGTAAAGCGTACGCAATGACCTTTCCATGCTGCATCAGTGCACAGCCAAGACCCTTGTGTGACGCATCACTATACACTACAAATCCTCACGTGTTGTTTGGTAAAGCCAACACAGGTGATTGACTGAGCCTCTTCTTTAATTCCATGAAACTCTCTTCACATTTCTTCGTCCAAACGAACTTCACCGCCTTTCTAGTAAGGTTGGTCAATGGCGATGCTATCTTTGAAAAATCTTGGATGAATCTCCGATAGTATCCTGCTAATCCCAAGAAACTCCTAATTTCTATCGGCGTCTTTGGCTGTTCCCAGTTGATAACCGCTTCTACTTTTGCTGGATCCACCGAAACACCATCCTTGTCGATAACGTGACCCAAAAACTGCATTCTCTGTAACCAAAACTCACACTTAGAGAACTTTACATACAACTTCTCCCTCCTTAACGTCTCCAACACTTTCCTTAGATGTTCAACGTGCTCTTCCTTCGTCTCTGAATATACCAGAATGTCATCGATGAACACGACAACAAACTTATCCAAATACTATTTAAACACTCTGTTCATCAAGTCCATGAATGCTGCTGGCGCATTCGTCAATCCAAAAGACATTACCAGAAACTCAATGTGTCCATACCGAGTTCTGAATATCGTCTTTGGAACATCCTCCTGCCTCACCTTCAGTTGGTGATAACCGGTCCTCAAGTCGATTTTTGAAAAGTATTTCGCCCCCTTCAACTGATCAAACAAATTATCGATCCTGGGCAACAGGTACTAGTTCTTAATGGTGACCTTGTTCAACTCTTGGTAATCGATACAAAGCCTTAATGACCCATCCTTCTTCTTTACGAATATGACTGGTGCTCCGCACGGTGATACGCTCGATCGAATGTACCCCTTATCTAACAACTCTTATAGTTGAACCATCAGTTCCTTCATTTCTACTGGAGCCATACGATACGGCGCTTTGGATACCGGTGATGTCCCTGGTGCCAAATCGATAACAAACTTTATCTCCCTATCTGGTGGCAATCCCAGAATCTTATCTGGGAAGACATCAATGAATTCCCTTACAATAGGTATCTGACCCAGTTCACCCTCGACTCTGCGGGTATCCACAACGTGAACCAAATAACCTATACAACCCTTCCTAAGTAACTTCTTTGCTTGCATCATCGTCAGACAACAAGATTGTCTCGACGATTTACTGCCATGAAATACCACCTTTGACTTATTGAGTCTTTAGGTGTATGCGCACTTTTTCTTCACAAATAATGACCGCTCCGTGAGTCGATAATCAATCCATCCCGAGGATTACATCAAACTCTCCAAGACGAATCGGTATCAAATCCACGTTAAGCTTAAAGCCTCTTATATCAGCACAATAGTTCCTATGGATGTAGTCTACAGGGATAATTTCTTTGTTTGCTACTATATTCATTGGGTGTTCTAATAGTTCACGAGGTAAACTTAATCTTTGAGCAAATTCATCAGATACGAAAGAACATGAAGCTCCCGAATCGAATAACACATTAGCATTTATATCGTTGATCGGAATTATACATGACACAACCTCCTTGGATGCCACGACATCTTGCACTGTCATATTGAATGTCCTCGCTATCGGCTTGTTTGGCTGGGTTGGTCCTCCACTGGTTGTCCTAGAGTTATTGCCCCTGTTGCCGTATCCGCCATCCATGCTTTTCTTCTTTGGGTAATCCTTGATCCGATGTCCCGCTTCACCACAGTTAAAACAACCTCCCTTATTCACATTAGGACAATTGGGTGAGGTATGCCCTTCTTGTCCACAGGTATAACATACCATTTTTCCCTTTAAGCACTCTCCCGAGTGACCTTGTCCACATTTTCCACACACCGGCTTCTTTTGTTGCACACTACCTTGCTGACTCTCCAAATTACTACCCCCACTGCTCCATTTCCGCTTCTTGTTGTTGCTACCGCCATTGCTAACATTCTAATTCCCACCTTCTACTTTCTTCTTATTCTTTTCCCGATTGTACTTTGAGACTGCTTTGCTTCCACCTTCCGCTATGAGAGCTTTCTCCAACAGAGTTTAGAATGACATGATTTGTAAAACCGCTACCTTACTATAAATCCATGACTTTAGACCATTTTCGAACCTTCTTGCTTTCCTCACCTCCGTGTCCACTTGATGTGGAGCGAATCTGGCCAATTCATTAAACTTCGCAGCGTACTCTGACACTGACATATTTTCCTATTTCAATTCCAAAAACTTGATCCCCATCCTCGCTTGTGTACTCTCAAGGAAGTAGTTCCCAAAGAACAACATCTTGAATGCTTCCCAAGTGACGATTCCAGTCCCGACTTTGTTCTGGTTGGCCGCCCGCCAATAGTTAGCCTCACCCTTCATTAAGTAGGTAGCAAAAATTGTTTTCTGCTCTTCTGCTACTCTAGCAATAATGAAGGCCTTCTCAATCTCCTTTATCCACGTCTGGGCCTCTATCGGGTCTGTTGTTCCTCTAAACTCCGGCGGTCCTACTGCCTTGAAGTCCTTAAAGTTGACTAATTAGTTTCCCGCCTGATTTCCTGCAGGTTGAGCTTGATTCCTCATAGCTTCAGTCATTATGTTGATAAAGTCTTGCATTGGGTTTGGTTGAGCTCCCGCTACATTATTAACTGACTCTTCGATGTCTTGGTTCCTTAGTACACGTCTGGGCGGCATTATCTAGTGAAACAAAATTCTAACACGTTACTCAGGTTTTATTATCATATAAGTACTTAGCATGTAACATGCTACTGTATTCAAACAATCAGATGATCATTATGTGAGAGTTTTAAATTACCAAGATTTGGAAGTATTTCTCCCTGATTAATGGGTTAAGTTTGTCTTTAAAGAAAATTTTCCACATCAGTCTAATGGATTAACATAACATTAAATAGACAATTTACTATTTAAATTTTCCAACACATATCATAATAATGCATTTATATTCATATACCAATCTTCGGTGTCTCAAATGTTCAATACATGTATATTTTTATAAATGTTACTATCACATTTTAAACACAAAAGATGGGATTAACTCAAAATGATACTTCCCTACAAACACAAATAGGGATACTACCTCACTACCTACTACCTCACACCTGCTGAGGTTTACATCCACATAAAACACTATTACACAAAAGGGGTACTAATGCATCTATCTACAACTGGTCCACAGCATAATCATCACTAGTGGCCCTGCTGGGTCACCTGAACAGGCTCCTGGGGAAACAACCCCTCCATAACTCTACGTCGAACGGATTGACTTGACTCCCCTATCTCGAAATGCGCCCTCCTAGTCCCACTGTGCTGGCCCTCATATGATGCGTCTAGCGCCAGTCCTAAAGTCTCGACCCTGACCTTCATGGCTGCAGTGCTATCTCCAATCTGGTCCACCCGGCCATCGACTCATAAAATGCCTCCGCCGCTTGAATCGATCTGCAATCTCCACGTCAAACTCACCCTCAGATCGCCGGATGCTTTCACGCCGCTCTCCGAACTTTTCTTTTTCCCCTCTAGTTGAACCTCAAAGATCCCAACTTGCAACTCTGACTCATCCAACTTTCCCTTTTGTTCAACTACCTCCATATGGGCTTGATAAGCCGCCTCCTTGTATTGACCTTCTATGAACTGGAGTGTGTGGTTTTTAACCTCTAGTTCTCCCACTCTGCCTTCTAATTGACTGATTCTCCTCGACAAATCCCCTATCAGAGGACCATGAGGGGCTTCTTCCGTGACCTCACACTCAATGGGCTCTTGCTCCACTGAGTGACTGCCCTGGTGTTCTTCAGACATCCTACAAACACCATAAATAAAACCAACATCAGTACCACAATAAAATATATTCATTGATAAAATGAAATAATATTTTAGTAAGTACGACACATACTCGATGAATTTCCACAACCCATCCCCTAACATACTCTATAAGAGTTTTCTACTAAGGTTATAACCTAGGTTTCGCATTCCTAATGTTTATAACCTATGGCTTTGATACCAACCTGTGACACCCCCAAATCCAGGTTCTCTAACCTCAGATTCGATGCTCATGATCTATCATCATCATAAGCATTCTATAACTATTACGGAATAATAAACATACATTGTTCATCATATTAAAGTTTCATAACATGGTCCTAAGGTCTTCTTAACCTTAACTTAATTAAATGCACCATTCATATTACAAAAGGTTTACATAAGAAATCCCATTAGATAATAATAATTAACATTCATTCTAAACTATTCCTGGATCTTGCCCTTGCCCTTGTCCTTCGTATTGGATCCTTCAGGCTTAACTGAAATAAATGTCATGATATAGCAAGGGTAAGCTGTGACGCCCCCAAAATAGGTATACATCACCTATTCTGAGTCGCCAAATACATGGTACAGAATACAAATACAACCTTAAATATATAACATGAGCTGTGAGTTTTAATACAAATATTGTCTTCAGGCAAGATTCAAACTCAAAATAAGTCCTCAATACATTTATTATCACACTATTTAATGAATAGTGAGGACTACTAATACATTATCATCGGACAAAATCACTCCGTTCCCCGACTAGTCCCTCATTACGTTCTCATTTTCAAGAGAGAACAATGAAAGCAAAAGGGTGAGCTCAACTAGCCCGAAGTAAGAAATATTATGACTAAGATAATGCAAAATAAATTATCATTAGCCTTCAACAGTGTTAAACTGATAAAATATAACAAACATCAAGTTTAACTGCAGCGGAACAAACAATCCATTAGAAGAGTCAAGTAGAGAATAAAATCTACTATCTTCTATGATTTAAAAAGTTTTTCATTACTTTTATCGCCGAGACTCAGCTTAATAAATAATCCACATCATCCCTGCACTACGACCAAGGATATTCATTAGTATCACGACCACAAATTATCCATGCACTACGGGCCAAGGATATTCGTGTATTCATCATTGGTCATGATCATGCCAACAACTGTACATCAATGCACTACGGGCCAATGAGGACTTTTTCCACATCATTACAGTCATGATTACACCGAATAATCCCTGGTCATAATCATACCAAGTCCATCTATGCACTACAGGCCACAGATGACTTTCAACATAATATAAACATGAGGATGATGACAATGATATAAGAATTCAATAAAACAAGTTCAAGAATTAATTTATCCAGGAACTAATAATGTCCAAATTGTCAACATGATACTTCTTTGTAAAGTAACACTCAAGAATGCTCAGAAGAATATTTCCATGAAAAGATACTGGATGAAGCACAAATATCAAGGATATTCCACTAATTTCATGGAGCATAGAAGTCAAAACTTTAACCAACTGAGTATTATAAAGAATGGAATAACAAAAGAAATCACAAGGCATGCGATAGACCGTACAGACAGGTTATTCCAACAAAATAATAAATAACGGAACCAGGTATTGCGTAAAGAACGCACGTATGAGGATATTCCAATGAATAATAAATAATGGAACCGAAGTCATGCCTAAAGCGCATGCATGAGGATGTTCCAACAGAATAATAAACAACGGAACCAGGTCATGCGTAAACGCACATACATGATGTTCCAATAGAATAATAAAGAATGGAGTAACAGAAGAATTTCACCAAGTATAGGGTAGCCCGCGTATACAAGTTATTTCAATAAAATAATAAAGAATGGAATAACAGAAGTTCTCTTCATGAATAAGAAAGAAATAATACCCCTTACGAGTACAACAAATAACATCCCTTACCGTAAAAGAAAAGTATTCCGACTTGTAGGGCGAGGATATTCTTGAAAAAAACTTGAACTACGCTCAAAGCTTCTTAAAACTCTAAAGAAATACGCTCAAGATTATAGAAGAATTTCCGAACTTCTGGTGTGGTTTTCAATTCTAACTAAGCATCCTATTTATAGGAAAATAGAAAGGATACTATGTTGCACTATGCAATAAAATATAATATATTCTATATATATATATATATATATATATATATATATTATTTAAAATCTAATAAAACAAATAACTTTATAAAAGTATTCTGTTTTATATAAAAAGATTTTACTATGCAAAACGCTATGCAACACTATGCATAATAAAATATAATATATTCTAATTATTGTCTAATAAAACAAATAAATTTTACTATGCAAAATACTATGCATAATAGAATATTATATATACTATTTATAGTCTAATAAAATGAATAACTTTATAAAAGTATTCTATTTTATAAAAAGTTTTTCTGTTTTATTACATTAATAATACTAATAAAACAAAACTCATCATCATTATTATAATTCACAATATTAATCGACCAGGTCGTTCCCACGAAGGAGGGGGCTTTCCAATAAGGATTTCTCCCTATTGGCGCGCAATTAGGTGACCAAACCTCTCCTTGACAAAACTTCTAGACATCGTTAATATTGCGAATAATAATATTAATAACTTTATCATCTCAATTATTGATTTAATAACATACAAAATATTGATAATAATTGAATCAAATAACGTGAGATACTATGCAGTAATTACTGTAGCAATAATTGAACAAAACTGAGTGACTTCTCATCAATAACCAATACTATGTGCTACTGTACAACTACGCGTATTACTGTACTTTTAACACCGGGTGTTTCAACAGTTAACGGTAAAACTTCCGCCGTTATTTTCATAAAATGTTTTTGTCTTTTTCTCAATCCGACGATAATTCCGTTGTGGGGTCCACCATGATTGTGCCGTTGTACGAATATTCCCTGTTAAAACGAATATTCCCTGACCAATCGAATATTATATAACAACTTGCGTACTTTGCAAAATTTATAAATATTACCCACAACTATAACATTATATCAAATTCATTCCATAATATTCAAAATTGATACTTATAGAAAATTCATCTTTGTTTATAAAAGTTGGGGTCTTACATAAGCAACTAATTTGCTTAGCAAGTTTATATACAAGGGAGATATATCTTGACTGGAAAGAAGTTTTTCTTTCAATGTTCAACAATAATATAAGATTGTGAAGGAACATGAATTAATAATTAACAATTGAATATTCGAATAATTGAATAACATGAACTGAGTGGTTTTGAAATAAACATGAACATCTGCCAAGGTTCTCAGTCATTTAAATTGGACCTCTTAATAAGTTTTGGTATTCAAGGGGATCAACCTTTCATACCCCATGATTTATGCATAAACACTTAATAACCCGGCATCGATATCCTGCCTTAATCAAATTCGTCCTTTTCTCAATCAAGAGTTCTTATCATATCAATTTAATAAGAACAGCTTTTTAAAACACATTTGATTTAACAAATTTAAACATGCTTGATCTAGCTGATACAATTAGCATAGATCTATCTCATAAACAGTTCATGAATGAAAGAACTTTAATTTAATTCACAGTTCAATAATAATAGAACAAGAATTCAATTGCACAAAGTGCGAATTTCAATAATTAATATGGATGTGAATAATCATCAATAATTATTCACTAACATGCTTTGAAAATAATAACTCGAGTTTGAGTTAGAAAACTTGCCTCGTTTGTAGGTTACGGCTATGCAATTAAATTCTATCCACTATGCAGTTAAATTATCTTCATTTGAGAGACCTATAGTTATTCTTTAAATTAGCCATTGCATAACATTAGATTATGTAATCACATAGATATTATATATTACATGTAGTTCTTAGAAATATTATCCTGCCTCGATAATGTTACTATTAATTAACAACTACCTTTAATTCACTTAATATTATTAATCTTGATAATATTTAATTCATCTCTTAGTATTATTAGTTCACTAATATTACTTTTATTCATTTACTAATATTATTAATCATTTAATAATATCTTATTCCATTACTAATATTTTTAATTATTTAATAATATTTTATTCCTTTACTAATGTTATTACATTTTTAATAACATTTTATTTAATCTCGAATATTATTATTTACTCAATAATAATACTTTAATTTAATATTAATAATCTTTTAATAATATTTTAATCTAAGATTAATATTTTAATCTAATATCATTTAATAATACTTTATTCATTTATTAATGCTTAAATCAAATATTATTAACCATTTAATAATATTTTAATCTTAATATTTTATTTACTTAACAATATCATATACTAATATTATTAATATCATAATAATATTTTTAATAATTTATTGGATTAATAAACAATTTATTCTAATTGCTCACCCTTTATTAAACCTCTTATTTAATATCCATAAAAGGTCATAAATAATATTTCTTATTATAAATTACCAAAATGCCCTAAAATAGTCATAATATTATATATTAGGAGTATTCAAACATTAAAATCATATTTTTCTTATTTAAGACATCATTTAACTATTTATTTCCTTTTATTCATAACTTAATCATTTTTAGGAAAAATAGCAAACTGATTCCAAAAATTCTCAGTTTCTGGATTTGGACAGTATATGAACCAACAATGATCCCCAAATTTATCTAGAATTTTAGAAAATGATTTACTAATTTTAAAGTGCCCAAAACACTCGGATCTTGCTTCATTTTTCATAAATCGAGTTTTGCTTAGACATATCTGAAATTTTCAGGTTATACTCTACACAGTGAGAAATTCGAGTGTTAATATTTAGGAGTCCTTTACAGAAATAGCCATTACGCACAACTTATAAATCGCAACGTGTTCGTTTTTTTTCCTACACGTAGATAACTTCTTAAGGTATCTCTGTGATTTTTCCCAGATTTTTAAAAGACTTGCAATTGGCCAAAGCAAAATTTCAAGAAAACAGGGGATGATAGTTTTTAGGGTTTTGAAAGGCTTTGCCTTATCTCTTCAATTAGCCTAATCATGTGATTAAGGGTGCTAATTAAGCTTTCCACCAATGGGAGCAGACACACTTGTCCTTGTGTGTAAGACTTCTACTTATGGAACTTGATTAGCTTTACTTTGTTGCCTTAAAAAGGCCTAATTGGCCGGTCCCCCCTTGCCCCATTATATCCTCCATTTTGCTTTTATTTTAATGCACAAATTTGATTAATCAAAAGTCTAAAATATCCTTAATCAAGTGGGGCTAAGTATTGGTTTACATTTTATTTCTTTTGGGTTTCTCCTTTAATTGTTTTGGGCCATGTAATAAACATAGTCTAACAATTTTAATGTATGTTATCCAAATTGTTTATTTAGGGTTTCCATTCCCAATCATATGAAATTTAATTACTTATACATGTGACTTTAGCTCATATCCTAATTAGGTTTACTAGAATTAGGTATAAAATTATTAGTCACTTGAAATAATAAGATTATCCACTTAAGTTAGTACACATATTAAATATTAACCTTTCCTTATTACCATAACCCTTAGGTTATTTAATTGTCTCACATAATGTATAATTAGGTTACGAAGCTTTCATTTTTAATGAAATCTATAAATGTATATATCCATAACTATAGTATATATGTTAATTGACCCATGCACCACTTCACATATGTTGTCACATATTAAATCACTATATAACTCAAAGTTTTAAAATATCAATAATGTACATACATATATAGTGACTTAAAATTCATGGTTATTACAGTTACTAAGGCATTGGAGAATCAATGGCGTCTCAACCGACATCCAAACGACAATGCGGAGAGAGTTTAAGGCCAACTCCAGCATCTCGCACATTCGACCGCCGCAAGTTCAAAAGTGCCACCGCCGCCGACTGGTACGATTACATGGTCACAAAGGCTCTTACACCAGAGCGGGGGTTGGCACCGGATGCTCACGACGGTGAAATGATGCAACAGATTTATCAGAACTGGTGGGTCAAGTTCACTGAGGAGCCCGAGCCCGTTGCCGTTAATGTAGTTAAGGAGTTCTATGCGAACGTCGAGGACAAGGCACCTTTCAATGCTTTTGTGCGGGGTCGAATGGTCCCATTCAGTGTCGATGCCATCAACACGTATTATCAGTTGCGAGTGCCTCGACATTGTCAATATGCTCATTTGAGGGATTTCGACCCTGACTTTGAGGAGGTTCTCAAGGAAATGACCAAGCCTGGAACAACGTGGATAAATGGTCGGAAGGGAGGCACGGTGTTTCATAGCAAAGATCTTAGTCGGTATGGGAAAAGTTGGTACGACTTCTTATGTGCAAAACTGTTGCCATCCACGCACACCTCAGACGTGACCAAAGAGAAGGCACTACTCCTATATGCTATTGTTCAAGACTTCATCATCGACGTCGGGGCCATAATCAGTTTTTCCATTCGCCGATGTCTACGGGGCAATTTTTCGGGCAGCTTGCCACACCCATCCCTCATTTGTGGGTTATGTCGTTAAGCAAGAGTTTCGATGGTCTGATGATGAGCCCACTCAGATGCAGCTACAGCTACTAGACAACAAAATGAATGTACGGTATTCAGTGTGGGCCCGGGGGTGAATCTCATCCTAGAGGTTTAGGTTTTGTATTTCTATCAGCTTCGGAGGACGAAGCTGGCGCTGAAGATACCTTTGATAATGAGGACGAGACTATGGGCGACCAAGGGAATGAGGCGAAACCATCTTCTGACACCATATCTAACCCTCAGTTTCTAGCATTTCAGCACCACATGGAGGATCACAACAAAGTAGCACGACGGGAGATGAGGCGGCTTGCAATGCGACAAGACCATATGGTTGATGCCATGAACATGTCGTTCGCATCTTTGAATACGACACTACAGAGTTTCAATCCAGCTACACAATTTCCTTATCAGCGGCCCATGCCCATGCCAAGGTTTCCACCAAGCGACTCCGAGGGAGATGATCAACAACCACCACCCGAGACTTAGGAAATTACAGGGAAGTCCTCACTCATTTTATTGCTATATCCATACAATGAGGACATTGTTGTAGTTAAGTTTGGGGGAATTGTTTTATTGTGCATTTTATGTTACATGCATATTGTCATGAGTTAGGTTTGCATTTAGTAGTGCATGTTAGTTTTGCATATTAGTTTTAGCATGGATGTAATCATATAGTTGCATAGTAGCGTATGAGCATATTTAGTTTTTATTTATGTTGTTTTATGTTTGCATTCATGTTATAAAAAAAGAAGAAGAAGAAAATATTTAATTTAGTTAGCTTTTGTGTTCATTTTGCATATGCCCAGCAGTGTTGCAACATGTTTATTTTGGCCAATGATGAAATTGAGATTAATTAGACAAATACAGTATTCAGTAGTAGAATTGTGAGGTAGTTTCGAATCATGACTCGGATTATTTGCGTGTTTGAAACTTGTATAAAAGGTTAGCACGTTAATGACATCTGTGTTGACTGATTGGTTTTGATAAATAAATAGTTTCTAAAGGTTACTAGTATAGATATGAGAATGACAAGAATAGACAGTGAAGACAATAAATTAGGCAAGAACCTAAGTTTGGGACAAAACGTAGGGTGTATAAGCTATCTAAAATATAAAAAAAAGAAAATGGAAACAAGTTGAGTATTGTGGTGGGTTGAGGAGAAATACTCCCCATAAACAAAAGCGTGAGATGGAGTGTAAAACGCACTCACCAACCATCTATAAAAAAAAGGAAAAAAAAGAAAGAAAAGAAAAATAAAGAGAAGACGAAAAATAAGGGCAAAGAGCTCCCGTCATTAAAAACAATAGAGAGCATGAATACCCTATTCGGACCCCTAATCTTGGTAATTGTTTGATTTGAGTTGGAACTTGTTTGTTTTTGAAATTTTCGAGTTTATTCTGTATGAATCCTAATAAGAGATTGGTTATGTTCTGAATTTGAATTTAAATCAGTTGCATAGATGTTGACCACACACACACGATATTAGTGATGAGGCGTTTAAGATTTGAGGAATTGATGAGAAATTATTGATGGTTTTTATTATAAAGTATTGTAGTGTGTGCTTAATTGTTCTGAGGCCGAAGGAATAACTTTGATTCTGTGATATTATTGGATTTAGTGATATTTAGTTAGATACATCTCATTGCATTGCATTGCATTGCATAACATGTAGTTTGTTTTGTGCTCGAGGACTAGCACGGTTTAAGTTTGGGGGATTTTGATAAGTGGATTTTATATACACAAATCAATATCCATTTCAAGCTTAATAGTTGTTACTCTCGTGTTTTCATTTTTGTTTTTACTCGTTTCGTGTTCTTTTATGTGCAAGGTGGTTGTTGTGGCAAGTAGTGAAGAAAAGAGGTCAGTCGGAGCATTTTTGGTAGAAAAAATGAAGTGAGCAAAATCAGTTGACAGTGGCCATGCCTGTGAGGGGTGGGCCTATTTTTCCTTGTACCCCCCGCCGGGGATGGGGTGCCGAAGTCTGGAGTTTCCTGTTGCGTTTGAAACTCGACTGGAACATAGATTGTTATGACTTTGTGTGGCTTGTGGACTCTAGTTGTTGAGGGACTTCGACTAGAACTCTGTGGGAGATATATATTCATTAACAAACAATCAATTAAGCATCACGGAAGGCAAAGTACAGAGATTAATTCCAGCTTTTCATAGCAAGCTTTGGAGGAGTATTTTGAAGAGATTTTCGTAACGATTGCAGATTAAGGCTACGTGAAGGGTGTCTTGCACTATTCTTCATCTTAGTTCTTTATTTGTAATTGAAAGGATGTTTCCTTTAAATTATTCAGTTTTTATTTCATTCATTATGAACTAATTCGTTTTTTAGGCTTACGATGGATCCTTAAGTGAAACGATGATTTTGTAACTATGATTTCCAGTTCAATAAGTTATTTCTCAGTTTATCTATATTAATTTAAGCGTGGATTTATGAATTGTCTGATCAACGATTCGTTGTGGACTTGTATGAACCCGAGAGATGAAATATGAGTCTAGACTTAGTTAATATAACATGTGTTCTAAAATTTTGTGTTTGACAGAATCTTGATGAATGTTAAGGTATAGATATGATTGACATCGCATGTAATCAGATAGTGAACTCAATCTTAAAACTTCTTTAATTTTAATTAACATAGAGATATAGTGAGTTAGTTGATTAATGTGTTTAACTTTGTTCTATCTAAATTATGGATTTAAGTTAATACGGTATTAGTGCATCGAGAGGTGGCTAGTACTACATTCGTGTTTTTGGTTAATAAATTGGGATAGTGAGTTGAATTGGAATAAAGGTGTGAAAATCAGAGTGAAACTTAGGGTGAAATCATAATTCTAAATCTCCATTATTTGTTTGAAATTCCAGATTTTGATATTTGTGATTGTTTTGTGATAATTTATTTATTTATTAATTTAGTTTCTATAATTTTAAATCATTGAATTGAAGAGTTTAATAGAATTAGGATTAATAGGAAATTGGTAATTGTAAACTTAAATTTCTTACTAATTTGTCTCTATGGGAACGATACTCTACTCATTACTATATTACTTGTTGACCACGTATACTTGCGTGTTGTGCGTACTATATGTGCATTCTAGTATTATGTACGGTGACATAATTTGCAGAAAATGACCCGAACTCAGCAGATCTGAAGGAGGCTCTCGGATTTTCCTTAGCGAAACAAGTTGAAAGTGACTTGTAGTACGAACCTGCTGGATTATATCATCCACGATTGGTCTTGAGCTCATCTCATGGTGAAGCAGTGTACTGCGGCACCCCTATATGGGCTCCACCCCTCCGGCTCGGTCCAGTTTGAGTTGCAAAGGAGTTCTCACAGATTAGAAAGGTCAAATCGGGAATAAAAACGCCACGCGATTGAGAAAAATAGCATGTAATCCTGGTCTTCCCAGATGAAACTTTGAGTCTGTACATCACTCATTGGTAGTCATCCGAACACGAGGGATACCTTGCCAATAATCTCATTTGTTACAAATCACATCCGGCAATACCTTGTACAGGTCCAATACCGCCAACTCTGGTTCATTACCCTAAAAGATCAACATGGATCCCCGACGGGGGTTACAACGTAGATCCCCGATGGGGGTTACAACGTGAAGCCCCGACAGGGGATTAAAATGCACATGCAGCCGTTGATGCACATATCAACGAAGGTCAATCAGCCTTGACGTTATCTTAGCCGATGGCGATTAAACCTATCGGAGCTCTAGATTTATTCGAGGATTTCATGCTCGGTTACTCATATTCCCTAGTGGATCCCCGACGGGGGTCACAACGCACTGTTCCGTTGTTTCACACGTCAGCGAAGGTCAAGAAACCTTGACAATCTACCCAAAGAGTGTCAGCCGTTGATTCAACAGAATCTTGACATGTCCTGGCGATACCAAACAGGAAAGGTCAACGTCATCAAGGAGGATCGATGATGGAATATGTTATACACATCCTCAAACAGACCAAGCTGCCCACAGATCTCTTACACATAAGAGGTACATCTTCAGGATCAAGTCGTTATCAAGGACCCAGGAATTTGGTGATAACCCCAACATCAACATCCTAACAGATTTGGATTACACATCAAATCTGGTCATCATTGCCAATCCCCAGTTGAAGCAATAAGGAGCCAAAAATGTGGACCAAGACATAGCATCTATGCACTTCGATGGCTGAAAGGAGTATGACATGACTATATCATGGGTGAACCAGTACCCATGCCGTCTAAGAGTGCCAATCGGTCTCAAGTGGGACATAAACCACACATATAGCATGGCCGAAAGTCAGACGTGAACACTCTTTGTCGTAAGTGCGGCAGCAGTAGGGAAGTCGACCTCGAGTCTCTGCTATGATCATAGGTATAATGGTACGACCCTCCCTGAGAGCTCTCACCGCCATGATAACTCCGATGTCTGTCTCATCCATGTATCGTGGCATATAGACATATGATAGTACGCACAATAGCAATACATCAACTCTGGCTAGACGCCAATGATCCTTTGGTGCGATGAAATCCCCGGAATGTCGTGAATAACTATCCTTAGAGCCAAATCTGTCATACAGAAAACGCTGGGATATCACGTGGCCAGATGTCAGCTCATCCTGCACCACTTTGCGCCGTAATCCAGTGAGAGTCATAAACCTTCGACTCATGTCTCCCAAAGCCATATGCATGCAAGGTCTGTCCAAAGGCAGCATCGTCAATCGTACCATGATCGCATACACGATACCACCAATGATGGTGGGGTATGATCAATACGGCTAACGGTCGAAGAAGACATCTGTACGGGCCGTGTCATAAGACTATCCAGGGGTCAATGCTGATTATCTCTGGACATACATACATATGCATAACATGATACATGCATAACAGATAATACATGGCAATATGATATAGGGAATGAAAAGACAGTGCATACATTCCTAAGTATATCAACATCTAATACATCATCTCTGTACAACTACAAATATAGGGAAAAGGGGGACATACGCCCTACTAGTAACAGAGGACTATCAAAAGATATAGCGAGAATGGGGCACAGCCACCCAATATCTAACAGAGGCCTATCAAAAGATATAACGAGAATACACATCAGAAGAAGATAATGGTGTCAATATCTACATCATCAATCCTGTCCACCTGATGTAACTCCACCTGAGTCACTGGATCTCTATCAACAGGGATTTCAGGCCTATATAGAGGAGGATCTGCATCGGCAAAACCGAATGGGTCGTTCGAGGGCCAACACCGAGAAGTGGAAGGATCAAATGAAGTCGCCTCACGGATCTCTCGCCCAAATACCGGATAAATATATGTGCCTGGTCCAACTGCCGGGTCAAACTATCAATCTGTGTCATATGAGTCGGATCTTAGACACAAGCTATCCAATTCGTCATCATCACGGATCCTGGAACCATATCCCCCATGAACTGAGTGGCGCGGGATTGGGCTCCGATAGTTAGAGGGAACCATCAACGCTGGAACGTCTCCTGAGTGCAAGGACCCTCTGATAATGTAAAGTCGTCGAACCCCAACAATGAGATATCAGTGACTGGTGACTGCGATACATGCCAATGACGCCTGGCAGGAGGCAAGATTAGCATACGAATCTCCCCTGTGGTGCTCCTAATAGCACGCTCTCCTAAATAGAGCTCCCAGCCTCCATCTGTAAAGAGAGGAACTCTCCTGGTGGAAATCACATACTCGACTCCAGTCGGGTATCCATCCTCAAAACCGATGGTCAAGTGTTCCCCTGAATAGGGAATCCATGTGATGGTGTCAGCTGTCAACAACTCCAGCTACATACGGCAGTGAGTGAAACCCTCAGCTACAGGGACCTCCGGCAAAATGGAATGATGCCATCGTCATCCTCATGGATAGGTATCTAAACCTAACACACTCATAGGACACAAGCATTGGAGCCTCTCGTAGGCCCAAAACTGCCAACACAATGGCAAAACATCTGCGATCAGTAAACACTCTTAACCTATAAATGGGAAATGACAAGAGAAATACTCACCAGAAGAAATGTGTAAGCCTCGGTCAAACCCTGTGAGCGCATACGCATGCCCCGGAGAAAATAGGCAAAGATGTAGGAACCCAAATCATACTCTCCAATATGGTCCACATGACGCGTGGCACTGATCAAAGAAAAAGACATCGTAGAAGAGTTATCTGCTATGAAGCAGCCTCTAATGATCATCAGGAACAATCGCTGAAGAATGCGATCCCTGACTCTGACATCGTCAGGCATGGGCTCACTCAAAAGCCCGCTCATAGCATCTATGCTCAAAGGACCTGAACGGACAGTCCTGCCCTAGAGCGCCTCCGCTAGAACTCCTAACAAAGATCTAATGGCAGTAGGGGTAATATTCGCCATGCAATGCACTGGCTCCCCTCCAAACTCCATACATGTGATAAATTGCCAATCCATCAGCGTCATCATCACCTCGCAATCTAGCAGATGGAGTGACTGAGTCTGATGAAACCATCGCTCAGACAATGCCCTGAGGTAACCCCAGGGACAACGACGGGGAAGGATGGAGAAGAATGCCCTGAATCCCCAATCATGCACTACCACTCTGTAATCAAGATGAAGAGCCTGATACATAAAGTGTATACTAAACCAATTCCCTCGAGGCTGTGTGAAGTCGGGAACCTGCATGAAATGCAGATCAACATCAGAATCCTTTACTCCTCATCAATAGGAAAGAAGGAAGATTAAGATCTAATGTCATACCTCGTTAGCATGCAAGTACATCGAGGGATGTCTGCTCAAATCACCCAGAAGCTTTGGGTTTGCCACCTGAATATAAGGGAGCTCCCTACGGGGAATATGTGAAGCAGGAGCGGGATCCTTAATCGAAATATCCTCATCCTCGTCCTCAACGCCCTCGGAACATCGGCCGGATTTGGACGAATCACTACCTCCACCAAATCGGCGAGGTCAGTTCGGCGAGAATGGGGTCGAGGCACTTCAGAAGCCCTCCTCCGTATACCAGAAGTGGTCCTACGGGAACTACTCGGCTGATTCGGATCCATAATATCTAGACAATAAGTCTCCAAATCACCTTAGAAAGGGTGTGGTATTTCCTTACCTGGAGCTTTCAAGAATGCATTTTATGACTATACGCATGCATGCATTTACTTTAACATACAATATAGTTAAAATGTATGACTACCTAATGCCTATATTTTGAAAATTTTTGCCATAGTCCCCTTTGAAAATAGGACTATCCACATGCACATAGGCATGTCTAGGTGGCCATTCAAGAAGACACCACCTTTAAAGTCATATACATAATATATGCATTAAAAATCAAAATCATCAGTGCATAAGGTTAACCTCAATATCTGGAGTACTTTGCCTTTCTACCTTTTCTTATTGGACCTCAAATAGGACAAAAAAATAGCAAAAAAAAGGTGCCAATTTGACTGTCTCAAAAGTCAAATTTTTTTACATCATTATGTTCAGCATGGTTTAATACTAACATTTACTATGTTGAATATTTTTTATCAAGTCATTTGTGTATACATAATCACTACTATGTGTTTAGATGCATTTCATGCGATAACTCAAATTCCAACGGATAAAAAACTGGAAAAAATACATGCATACGTTACCAGGTTAGTGCAGAACACTTGTACGGTGACATAATTTGCAGAAAATGACCCGAACTCAGTAGATCTGAAGGAGGCTCTCGGATTTTCCTTAGCGAAACAAGTTGAAAGTAACTTGTAGTACGAACCTGCTGGATTATATCATCCACGATTGGCCGCAGGCTCATCTGCGGCTGAAGCAGGTGTACCTGCGGCACCCCTATGTGGGCCCCACCCCTCCGGCTCGGTCCAGTTTGAGTTGCAAAGGAGTTCTTACAGATTAGAAAGGTCAAATCGAGAATAAAAATGCCACGCGATTGAGCAAAATAGCATGCAATCCTGGTCTTCCTAGATGAAACTTTGAGTCTGTATATCACTCATTGGTAGTCACCCGAACACGAGGGATACCCTGCCAATGATCTCATTTGTTACAAATCACATCCGGAAATACCTTGTATAGGTCCAATGCCGCCAACTCTGGTTCATTACCCTAAAAGATCAACATGGATCCCCAACGGGGGTTACACTGTAGATCCCCGACGGGGGTTCAACGTGAAGCCCCGACAGGGGATTAAAATGCACATCCAGCCGTTGATGCACATATCAACGAAGGTCAATCAGCCTTGTTGTTATCTCAGCCGATGGCGATTAAACCTATTGGAGCTCTAGATTTATTCGAGGATTTCAGGCTCGGTTACTCATATTCCCTAGTGGATCCCCGACGGGGGTCACAACGCATTGTTCCGTTGATTCACACGTCAGCGAAGGTCAAGAAACCTTGACAATCTACCCAAAGAGTGTCAGCCGTTGATTCAACAGAATCTTGACATGTCCTGGCGATACCAAACAGGAAAGGTCAACGTCATCAAGGAGGATCGATGATGGAATATGTTATACACATCCTCAAACAGACCAAGCTTTATGCCCACAGATCTCTTACACATAAGAGGTACATCTTCAGGATTAAGTCGTTATCAAGGACCCAGGAATTTAGTGATAACCCCAACATCAACATCCTAACAGATTCAGATTACACATCAAATCTGGTCATCATTGTCAATCCCCAGTTGAAGCAACAGGGAGCCAGCAATCATCCCCAGCATGTTGGGCTACAACCCCGCACCCTTAGATATACAAAAAGGGTTATATATAACAACATAATAAATATTGTTCATCATAACTTCTCCAGCAATACACCCTTGCCCTTGTCCTTCTCTGCCCCTCCGGCTACTTCGTTCATAACTGAAATATTATATTTAAGCAAGGGTGAGCAACAAGTTTGCTCCGCAAGTTAAAACATACAATAAATTATATGAATCAAGAATAATAGACTATCGATTCGATAGAATATCACCAAAGTTCCAAGGACTTTGAATTAGTTGAACAAATTGTTAATCAATAACAAGACTTTCTCGCATTTCATGATAAACAATAATTCAATAGCGAAAGAGTAAAACGCTTTCGAAATTTCTCTAATATTCAATTGAATAACAAGAATCATTTCTACGCAATAACAAAGTGGAATATTTGAGTTTGTGTAACAATCCGTAATTTTATTTATAATTTCAAATATTTATTGAATTAAATAAATATTTTAATTGATGTGTTTGTTGTTTAGTAGATATTTGTTGGATTATTTATTAGTAAGTAAATAATCCGTGAGTTATAGAAATTAACTTAATTAAGATAAAGAGTGATGAATTAAATTTATGAGATAATACTCTAATTTAACTCAATAACTAAATTAGAGAGTTATTAAGGATTATATGGTTTGTTATAATGTTATTTTAATTTGATTTTTATAATCAAAGTGATGTGTTAATTTATTAAATAAAATTATAATTATAATGAAAATTATAATTTTATTGTATTTGTTTATGTGGTAAATGGATTTAATAAATTGTTATTAGATTTAATTTAATTTGAGTATGGGAATTTATTTAAATAAAGTGTGACAATAAATATGACTTATAAAAATAGATTAAAAGAGTTTTAATTTGGTTTTACCAAACAAAGCCTTTAGAGCTTTTGAAATTTTAATTTTAATCTTGTTTTGCCAAACAAGGCTTAAGGAATGATTAAGTCATTATTTTAATAGGTTTTGCCAATTAAGGCCTTATGGCTTTTAAGTTTAAAATAAAAAAAACTGATAAGTATTTAGTAGCCTTATTATATTATACGTCAGTTTTATTTTTATGTTAGCGTCTGTTTTAGTTTACGTGAAAAAGGGTTTGGCCTAAGCCTAAGAAGAAGAGAGAAGAGAGAGTTACAAAGAAGTTTGAGAGAGACATATTCTCTGAGAAATTGAAAAAGAGGTTATTATGAGAATCAAAGAAGGGAGAGGAAGGATAATCAAGCCATTCTCATCATCTAATTAAGCTTAAGGAGAAATTAAAAGGTAATATTATAGCCCTAGCTTTTAGTTATGTTTTATCAAAGCTTTTTCTCTTTAATTGGTTATGGTGCATGATTTGAGTAAAGAATTGGTTTATAAAGATTATTGGGTGTGTATAATCTGTTAACCATCATATATGATTGATACTTGTTTGTCAAATTCGTGAGAATTGGGATTGTTGGAAGAAATTGTAAAAACATTGTTTATATTTATATGTTATGGCTTAGAAAGTACGAAATTTCATGATTAATACTTGCTATAATCTGCAATTTGATAATAGATGTTGTTAGTACATTGAAAAAGAAAACAACGAAAGTTAAACGAACCAATTTGGTTGAGAAACGAATTCGTAGTGAATGAATTCGCTAAATTTGTCAAACATGAACAATTAGTATGAACATGAGTTGTAAATCCATATTTGGGTTAGTTAATGTTTATGTTAGTTGATGGGTAATTGGTATATTGTAGCTTTATGAGTTACGAACCCATAGAATCTAAAATGGACTGATTTGGATGAGTATAACTCATATTATGATCATCGGAAGGAGAGGAGGTCTATAAAATCGCGAAGTCACGAGAACACGAAGGGCCATTCGCGCTCCGGTAGCAATTGCTGCGCTTGCCCCCAAGGCCAATTAGAGCACTTGGTATGCCTATGCTTGATGTTGGGTAGACTGTTTTGACCTGCTGTAGTAAATTAGGCATAACTTTTTCATACGAACTCCGATTGAGGTGATTCAAGATGATCCGGAACGAGGACGAATAGACCTACAACTTTTATTCTTTAAGTTTTTAAATTTGAGGTCTTGAACAGAGGTCAAAATGGTCATATTTAGGACTGTTGTGTTTTCAGAGGCAATCGGAGGGCGTCAGGCATACACGTATGCAAGTGTAGTGCTCTTGACGATAAAAGATATTGTTCTAAGTTATAAAACATGAATTTTATGAATTATAATGATGCTTAACATTAATAAATGATATATTGGATAAGTTGAATATGCATATTAAGCACACACAAGAGAGACAAATTGGGCGTGTGACAAGTAAATGTCGAAACGCCGTGATAAGTGTTAATGAACATAAAAAGTGTTTTAAATCAAATGAAATGAATATTATAAGATATTAAATAGGGTTAATATAAAACTAATAAGTCTTCCTAGCAAGACTTAAACACTTAAATGAACTTCGAATATGAAATACAGTGAGATATAAGTTGAAAGTTAACACAATAAAATTGAACATTGTGTATATATAATAGGAAGGGTTATGAGATGTAGAGTAAAGTTTACATTATAACTACTATGCATTGCTATGTGACTAATAGTTGATGTGCATGATTATATAATTGTGTAGGGCACATGAAGTGCGAGATAAGCGTAAGTTACATAAAGCGTTTATTGGTAAACAACGATCAAGGCAAGTCTTTCAGTTCCTATTTGCTATGTGAATTGGCGATTAACTGTTTTAAATATTTATTGCAAAAAGCATGATCTGTTATATATATGTTGAATGTATGAAATGTTAAAGTCAACTTATGACTACGTTGATTGAGTAAAGCATGCTGATTGAGTAAGGAACTCAATCTTTATACTTGATTATATGAACTGTAACATGTATGTTATGTTTGTCTAATGTTTATGAGATATATGTTGAGCATGTTATTATGTGCTACGTGATGCATGAAAACTGTTAGATTTTGCTGGGATGTCGAGCTCAACCTTGCAAATAACCATTTTTACAGGTTAATGATTAAAGGTAACACTATGTGCTACTTGAATGATGTGGATCAGAAATAATACACGAAGATTAATATTTTAGTTAAAGTTGTTATTTCTTTATACCATGATTAAGATTCATGAGATGTACTCAATGTTTTATGGTGTATACTTTATGTTGAGTTGTAAAGTTAAAGTTTGAGTTGGCCAATGTATAAAGGATATCGAATTGTTATGTAAGTATATATATACATTAACTCCGATAAAGTGAATCATGGATTATATATTATTCGAAGACAAGTAGATGATAAAGGTTTTGATTCAGGGAATTGAAGTAAGAAGTTAGAAAATTTTAAATTATTCCGCATTTTATTAAGTTTAACATCGAATAATGATGTAAAATCAGACGTTAGACGTGTTATTAACGACCGAAGTCGATAATTGAATTGTATAAATTTTGGGGTCGTTATAGTTTGTATCACAATAATAAAGTTTGGATTTAACGAAATACTATGATTTCAATATCTATTCTCTTTCTCGATCTAGCCGAAATAATTGGCATCGACCTTTGAATAATTGAGTTATCTATCTCGAACCTATCAAGTTTCAACAAATATTCGTCTAGCCAAAACAATTAGCTAAGACATATTTCAACACGATTTAATAATAGACAGAAATTAACTGTACTATTTGAAATCAATAATACTTCTACGGATGTGAATAACCAACAATAGTTATTCGCCATGCATACTTTCGAAATCAATAATTCCATGTGAATTAATAAACTTGTACTAACTACGAATAATCAATAATAATTCTCAGACGTGGTATAATCAGCAATAATTAACCACCACTATATTTAAAAATTTAATAACTCGTGATTGAGTTAAAGAAACTTGTCTTCGTCGTTGATTACTGCTACACAATATATTCTATATGCGTTTGAAAGACCTATAATCAACAATATCGGTCTCACAATTAGCATAACAAATCACAACACGTAACACTGTCATTTACAGTCACTTAGACACATAATCACGTAGTCAGATCAGTGTTTATTGTGACGCCCTCAAAATAGGTATACATTACCCATCTTGAGTCGCCAAATACATGGTAAAAAATTTAAATACAACTTAATAATACAACTGTCGTGTAAAATACGACAAAACATAAAATGAGAGTTTAATACGAATATTATCTTCTAGACAGTATTCAAACTCAAATGGAGTCCTCAATATATTTATTATCACACTATTTCATAGAATAGTGAGGACAACTAATACAAACATCTGGACCGTCACTCCATTCCTCGAGTAGTCCCGACAACGTTCTCATTTCCTGAAGAGAATAATGAAAGCAAAAGGGTGAGTTCAACTAGCCAAGTAAGAAATATTATGACTAAGATAATGCAGAATAATTTATCGTTAGCCTTCAACAATGTTAAACTGATAAAATATAGCAAACATCAAGTTTAACTGCAGCGGAACAAGCAATCCATTAGAAGAGTCAAGTAGAGCATGATATCTACTATCTTCTATGATTTAAAAAGGTTTTTCATCACTTTTATCGCTGAGACTCGGCTTAATAAATAATCCACATCATCAAATCACCATTGCACTACGGCCAAGGATATTCTTTAGTATCACGACCACAAATTATCCATGCACTACCGGCCAAGGATATTCCTGTATTCATCAATGGTCATGATCATGCCAATAACTGTCCATTAATGCACTACGGGCCAATGAGGACTTTTACCACATCATTTGTAACATTACGGTCATGATTGTACCGAATAATCCCTGGTCATAATCATACCTAGTACATTTATGCAGTATATGCCACAGATGACTTTCAACATAATATAAACATGAGGATGATGACAATGATATAAGAATTCAATAATACAAGTTCAAGGATAAACTTTTAAAGATTTATAATTTAATTTATCCAGAAATCAACAACGTCCAAATTGTCAACATGATACTGCTTTGTGGAGTAATATTCAAGAATAATATTGTACCAAAAATAATTTGGACCGAAAACGAATTAATTTTTATCATGAATAGTACCCCGGGTAAATAGTATCTGAGTGAATAGTACCTCATGAATAGTAACTTCGGGAATAATAACCCCGTGAATAGTACCCCGGCATGAAAAAGTTAAAACTTATCAAGAATGCTCAGAATAATATTTCCATGAAAATATACTGGATGAAGCGCAAATATCAAGGATATTCTACTAATTTCATGAAGTATAGAAGCCAAAACTTTAACAGAATGAGTATAGAATTCGAAATCTGAAATAAAATAATATTACTTACATAGTACAGAGTATGAAAGAAAATATTATTCCATACGAATATTGAACAAAAATAACATCTCTTACCTTAAAAAGAAAAGTATTCCGACTTGTAGGGCGGAGATATTCTTGTCGAAAACTTTCATTGTTTTCTACGCTCAAAGCTTCTTACAACTCTAAAGAAATACGCTCAATGTAAAACCCCAACTTTTTGAATAAAGATGAATTTTCTATAAATATTATTTTTGAATATTATGGAGTAAAATTGATATAATGTTATAGTTGTGGGTAATATTTATAAATTTTGCAAAATACACAAGTTGTTATATAATATTCGATTGGTCGGAGAATATTCGTTTTAACAGGGAATATTCGTATAACGACACAATCATTGGTGGACCCCACAATGGAATTATTGTCGGATTGAGAAAACGACAAAAATACTTTATAAAGTTATCTGTTTTATTAGACAATAATTAGAATATATTATATTTTATTATGCATAGTGTTTGCACAGTGCCTGCATAGTGTTTGCATAGTAAAATCTTTTATAAAGTTATTCATTTTATTAGATTATAAATAGAATATATTATATTTTATTTAAAAGATTTTGCTTTAATTATGGACCTTTAGATTAAAGTAAATCAATCTGGACCGTTCATGGATTAGTTACTTATGCATTCCATTTTTCTATAAATAGAAGCTCATTCCTTCATTATTTTCTTATTTAATTCTTGAACTCTCTAGAGAGAAACTATAGAGAGAGACTATAGAGAGATAGAAGAAAAGTATTACGCTACTTAACTACTTTTATATTCATTTCTTTTACGGTAGAGGATATTATTCTTTTGTATTTGAGAAGAGAACTTCATTATTCCATTTCTTTATTATTACATTGGAATAACTCAGTATACTGTGAATACCCTATACGTGGTGACATTCTTCTATTATTCTCGTCTTTATTATTCCGTTGGAACATCACATCAGGTCTATATCGCCGGACGAGTTCCGCTTTTTATTATTACATCTTTATTTTTCGTTGGAACATCCTCACATTCATTCTTTCACGCTGGACTCGGTTCCGTCTTTATTATTTCATTCTTTATTATTCATTGGAACATCACCGCGATTGTGATTTTCACATGATTCGATTCCATTATTATTATTCTATTGGAATAACCTACCTATGCGAAGTACCGCATTCATGGTGATTTCTGTTGTTATTCCATTCCTTATTATTCTCAGTTGGTTAAAATTTTGACTTCTATACTCCATGAAATTAGTGGAATATCCTTGATATTTGCGCTTCATCCAAAGATTTTTCATGGAAATATTCTTCCCGAGCATTCTTGAATTTTTCTCTACAAAGCGAAGATCATGTTGACAATTTGGACGTTATTAGTTCTGAATAACTTAATTCTTGAACTTGTTTTATTGAATTCTTATATCATTGTCATCATCCTCATGTTTATATTTTTAAAGTCATCTATGGCTTCAGTAGAGAATGGATGGACTTGGTATGATTATGACCGAGAGATTATTGATTGTAATCATGGACCGTAATGTTACAAATGATGTGGTAAAAGTCCTCATTGGCCCGTAGTGCATTGATGGACAGTTGTTGTCATGATCATGACCATTGATGAATACACAAATATTCTTGGCCCGTAGTGCATGGAATTTGTGGTCGTGACCCTAATGAATATCCTTGGCCGTAGTGCAGGGATGATGTGGATTATTTATTAAGCTGAGTCTCAGCGATAAAAGTGATAAAAAACTTTTTAAATCATAAAAGATAATAGATTCTATTCTCTACTTGACTCTTTTAATGGATTGCTTGATCCATTGCAGCTTAAACTTGATATTGTTATATTTTATCGGTTTAACATGTTGAAGGCTAACGATAATTTATTCTCGCATTATCTTAGTCATAATATTTCTTCTTCGGGCTAGTTGAGCTCACCCTTTCTTTCACTTTGTTCTCTTCGTGAAATGAGAACATAGCAGGACTAGTCTTGGGAATGGAGTGATGGTCCAGAGGATAGCATTAGTAGTCCTCACTATTACGTGAAATAGTATGTTAATAATTGTAATGAGGACTCCTTTTGAGTTTGTATAATCTCTAGTAGACAATAATTGTATTCAAACTCATCATATGTTTTGTCGTATTATATACGACATGTTGTATTAGTAAGTTGTATTTGAATTTTGTACCATGTATATATGGCGACCCAAGATGGGTGATGTATACCTAATTTTGGGGGCATCACAGTTGGTATCAAAGCTTAGGGATATGATCCCTGACTAAGATGTGAGACTAGAACTAGGGGGGAGAGACGGAGAATTCCTTCGCTAGTATGACCTACTTGAATTTATTTTATATATAAATTGGTTGGTCAGAGTTTAGAGATATTATGTTACATGTCAATTAACCTTTATTTTATGGCAGTATCTGAAAATGACATCCGAAAATGTTGAGAATAGCAATGGAGCACAAGAGACCGTTGAGTCTCCACATATCAATAATCAGGAGAATGTGCATCAGGAAGGCGACAATCCTCATGCAAATAACAACACCGACCAAATGATGAATGATGGATTTTTCAGGAGGCTTTATGCAATTCATGCAACAAAGAAAGAGAGCGGCTCTGTCCAAAATGTAGGTGGAAACACTGAAACTCTCAAGGTCACCACCGCTAAAAAGATTCAAGGAGTGGGACCACCGGAGTTTAAGGAGAGCCAAAACCACTTATGGCGGAAGCATGGATAAAGCAGATCACCAAAATATTTGATGTATTGGGATGCTCCGAGGAGCAAAAGGTTCCCTTTGCCACCTTTATGTTTTTGGCGAGAGGCAGACATTACTAGTGGAAATCGGTAAAAGCGTACTCAACTCCGCCAGACTAAAGACGCGTCTTGGGAGGCGTTCCAAGAAAACATTCAACGACAAATACTTTCCCGAAAGTATTCGTCACATGAAGGAGGTGGAGTTTATCAAATTGGAACAAAACAAGATGACCGTGTTGCAATACGAGACAAAATTTGCGGAGTTATCCCGGTTTGCGTTCCACTTGGTGGATAATGAATAGAGAATGGCGTGAATGTTTTTAAGAGGTTTGAAGCCGGAGATACGTCAACATCTTATTTCTCATAAACTGTGTTTGTATTCAGATGTTGTAAATAGGGGCTCGATTGGTGGAGTAGCGATAACGAGTGAACGCAACCAAAAAGAAGAGCAACGGCAAAATGATAATACCAATGAGAGCAGTCATCGAAGCGGTGACAACAAGCGTGGAGGGAATCAACAGGCCAGAAATGGTAACCACTTCGGTGGTAATTAGAGCCAAAACAATAAGAATGGACATTTCAAGAAGAGGAGATTCAACAATAATGGAAAGACGCGTCGACCAAAGACCGTTATTAAGGAAGGAGAAAGACCACCTATCATATGCTTCAAATGCGGAGGGAGGGACACATCGGTCAAATTCAAATTGCAATGCCATCCAAAGTGTGTTATAATTATGGAAGAGAAGGTCACCCTGGCAGATTTTGTCGTTCACCAAGACAAGTTCACTAGGATGGAGGCACCAAAGGTCGTCCCGAGAAAAGTCAAAGCCGGTGGTGCAAGGGAGAGCATTTTTTGTGACCTCCCAGAAAGCAAGGAACCCGAACGAGGTCATCACGGGTAAGCTTATCATAAACTCTAGCGAAGTCTATACTTTATTTGATACCGGTTCTACCCATTCTTTCATTTCTCCTACTTGCGTTCAACGATTAAATTTGACTCCGGAGAAATTAGACTTTGACTTATCTGTGAAAACTCCATTGGGAGAAACCTTCATTACATCCATGGTTTATAAGTCTTGTTTGGTTCAAGTTGGTACCCACACATTACCTGTCGATCTTATTGCATTAAAAATACTTGCATTTGATATAATTTTAGGGATTGATTGGTTAAATACTCATAATGCAAAAATTGATTATTTTCGTAAGGTTGTTAGCTTTCATATTCCTAACCAACCTATTATGCGAATTCAAGCAACCAAACCATTAAAATCAATCACTATCATCTCAAGCCATAAAGCTATTCGTTTATTGAAAAACGGATGTCAAGCTTTCTTAGCTCATGTCACGGATCTAAACAAAATATCGGTTTTGAATGATATTTCTATTGTTAATGAATTTCCTGACGTATTCCCTGATGAACTTCCTGGCCTACCCCCAGAGCGTGAAATTGAATTTTGTATCGACCTTGAACCCGGAACAAAACCCATTTCCAAAGCCCCATATCGAATGACTCCTATTGAACTTCAGGAGTTCAAGACCCAACTGTAGGAATTGCTAGACATTGACTTTATTCGTCCTAGTACTTCTCCTTGGGGTGCTCCTATTCTATTCGTGAAGACGAAAGATGGGAGTATGCGACTTTGTATTGATTATCGGGAGTTGAATCATGTCACCATCAAAAATAGGTACCCATTGCCACGTATTGATGACCTGTTTGACCAGTTGCAAGGAGCCAAATTCTTTTCAAGGATTGATCTTCGTTTCGGATATCACCAAATGAAGATTTGAACCGATGATATTCCAAAGACGTCTTTCAGAACTCGGTACGGGCATTATGAATTCCTAGTCATGTCCTTTGGATTGACTAATGCTCCTGCTGTCTTCATGGATATAATGAACCGAGTATTCAAGGAATATTTGGATCATTTTGTGGTCGTCTTTATTGATGACATCCTCATATATTCCAAAAGCCATGAAGATCATGAGGAACACTTGAGGCTGATACTCCAAAAGCTTCGTGAATACAAGCTTTATGCCAAGTTGAAGAAATACGAGTTCTGGCTTGAGGAAGTAGCATTCCTTGGGCACGTGGTATCAAGTCATGGAATATCATTGACCCAAAGAAAGATAGAAGCTATTCAAAGTCGGGAGCAACCTAAATCATTGCCGAAAGTACGTAGCTTTCTCGGCTTAATTTGGTTATTATCGGAGATTCGTAAAAGGGTTTTCTCGAATCGCTACTCCACTAACTTCGCCTAACCCGGAAAGATACAAAGTTCGGTTGGGAGCGAGGAATGTGAGAAGAGTTTTCAAGAACTCAAGAGGAGACTCATTTCAGCACCTGTTCTGACAATACCATCTTGTTCGGAGGGATTTGTCATCTACAGTGATGCTTCGGGCAAAGGGTTAGGATGTGTTCTCATGCAATATGGGAAAGTCATAGCCTATGCCTCACGACAACTCAAAGAATATAAGAGGAATTATCCTACTCATGACCTAGAGTTAGCAGCTGTTTTCTTCGCACTTAAAATTTGGAGGCATTACTTGTATGGGGAGAAAGTGGAGATCTTTACGGATCATAAAAGCCTCAAATATTTCTTCACTCAAAAGGAACTCAACATGCGACAACGACGTTGGCTTGAGCTATTGAAAGATTATGATCATACCATCCAATACCATCCTGGAAAAGTGAACGTGGTAGCTGACGCATTGAGTAGAAGATCATATGCGGGTACGAGTGCAATATTATCAACACAAAGGCCCATTTTGTATGACTTGCAAAGGATGGAGATAGAGATAAAGACTCTAGGGACCCACGTGATGATGGCGAATATACGAGTAGAACCGTCTTTAATTGATAAAATTAAAGCTGCTCAAGTTACAGATCCGGAGCTGATGCGTATGAGGAAGAAAGTGTAAGAAGGTGCGATGCCGAAAGCAAGAATAAATGAAGAAGGAATACTTCGAGTTAACTCCAGACTTTGTGTTCCTAACGACCCTGATTTAAAGTATAAAATCATGATGGAGGTGCACAACACACCGTTTGTAATCCATCTTGGGAGTACCAAAATGTATCATGATCTTCGATATACATTTTGGTGGGGCAATATGAAGAGAGAGATAGCGCTGTTTATCTCAAGGTGTCTAACGTGTCAACGAGTCAAGGCGAAGCATCAAGTACCAAAAGGTCCATTCCAACCACTTGAAATTCCAGAATGGAAGTGGGAGCACATTACCATGGATTTTGTTACCGGTCTTCCTAAAGTTTCTCAAGGTATAGATGCGATTTGGGTCATTGTTGATAGATTGACCAAGTCTGCTCATTTCTTATCGATACAAGAAACTTATACACTTGAACGTCTTGCTCGTATGTACATAAACGAGATTGTAAGACTGCATGGTATGCCGGTATCCATAGTTTCTGATCGAGACCCGAGATTCACTTCACGATTTTGGGTTAGTTTGCAAAAAGCTATGGGCACAGATTTACGATTTAGCTCGGCATATCATCCTCAGACGGACGGACAGTCAGAGAGGACTATTCAAACTCTTGAAGATCTATTAAGCCTCTGTGTCCTTGATTTCAAGGGAAGTTGGGACAAGTTCTTACCATTGGTGGAGTTTTCCTACCACAACAGTTATGAAGCAAGTATTGGCATGGCTCCATTCGAAGCATTGTATGGAAGAAAGTGTCGTTCTCCAGTATGCTGGGATGAGGTGGGTGAAGAAATGTTGTTGGGACCGGAGTTGGTACGTATGACTACAGAAAAGATTCAAACGATCCGGCAACGTATAAAAACCTCACAAGATCGACAAAAGAGTTATGCTGATCTTCATCGAAAGGACGTGGAATTCGATATAAGAGATCATGTGTTGTTACGTGTTGCTCCATAGAAAGGGGTTACGAGATTTGGAAAGAGAGGAAAGCTCAATCCTCGATTTATCGGCCCATTTTTAATCCTCGATCGAGTAAGAACTATGGCTTATAGACTCACTTTACCGCTAAGTATGTCTCGTGTTCATAACGTTTTTCACATATCCATGCTACGTAAATATGTAGAAGACCCGAACCACATTATTGAGTTAGAACCGGACGAAATAGCGAAAGATTTTACGTATGAAGAGGTTCCTGTTCAAATCTTGGATAAGAAGGAACATATTCTACGCTTCAAGGTTATACCTCAAGTCAAAGTTTTGTGGAGAAACCACGATGTTGAGGAAATGACTTGGGAGTTAGAATCTGAAATGAAATCAAGGTATCCTTACCTCTTTAATATACCAGTACGCATTCTAATTTCGAGGGCTTAAATTTCATAAGAAGGGAGATTGTAAAACCCCAATTTTTTGAATAAAGATGAATTTTCTATAAATATTATTTTTGAATATTATGGAGTAAAATTGATATAATGTTATAGTTGTGGGTAATATTTATAAATTTTGCAAAGTACGCAAGTTGTTATATAATATTCGATTGGTCGGGGAATATTCATTTTAACAGGGAATATTCGTACAATGACACAATCATTAGAGGACCCCACAACGAAATTATTGTCGGATTGAGAAAATGTCAAAAATACTTTATGAAAATAACGGCGGAAGTTTTACCGTTAACTATTGAAACACCCGGTGTTAAAAGTATAGTAATACGTGTGGTTGCATAGTAGCACACGGTATTAATTATTGATGCTTACGTGATAAGTCACTCAGTTTTATTGGTATTATTAATGTAATAATACTGTAAAAATCTTTTATATAAAACCGAATACTTTTATAAAGTTATTCTATAAATAGAATATATTATATTCAATTATGCATAGTGTTGCATATAGTGTTTTGTATAGTAAAATCTTTTATATAAAAATGTAATACTTTTATAAAGTTATCTGCATTTTATTAGACAATAATTAGAATATATTATATTTTATTATGTATAGTGTTTGCAAAGTGTTTCAAGATAGTGTTTGTATAGTAAAATCTTTTATAAAGTTATTCATTTTATTAAATTATAAATAGAATATATTATATTTTATTTAAAAGATTTTGCTTTAATTATGGACCATCAGATTAAAGTATATCAATCTGGACCGTTCATGGATTAGTTACTATGCATTCCATTTTCCTATAAATAGAAGCTCATCCTTCATTATTTTCCTACGAATTCACTGAACTCTAGAGAGAGAAACTATAGAGAGAGACTATAGAGAGATAGAAGAAAAGTATTCTGCTACTTAACTACTTTTATATTCAGTTTCTTTTACGGTAAGGGATATTATTCTTTTGTATTTGAGAAGAGAACTTCTGTTATTCCATTTCTTTATTATTCTATTGGAATAACCTGTATACGCGGAATACCATATACGTGGTGACATTCTTCAATTATTCTATCTTTATTATTCCGTTGGAACATCCTGTCTGTGCTATACGCTGTAGGACGAGTTCTCGCTTTTTATTATTATTCATCTTTATTTTCCGTTGGAACATCCTCTGCTCATTTTTACTTGGGACTGGTTCCGTCTTTATTATTTCATTCTTTATTATTCTGTTGGAACATCCTGTCGGTGTGATTTTCACCTGACCTGGTTCCATTATTATTATTCTGTTGGAATAACCTGCCTATGCGAAGTACCGCATTCATGGTTATTTCTGTTGTTATTCCATTCCTTATTATTCTCAGTTGGTTAAAATTTTGACTTCTATACTCCATGAAATTAGTGGAATATCCTTGATATTTTCGCTTCATCCAGTATTTTTCATGAAAATATTCTTCTGAGCATTCTTGAATTTTTCTCTACAAAGCAGTATCATGTTGACAATTTGGACGTTATTAGTTCCTGAATAACTTAATTCTTGAACTTGTTTTATTGAATTCTTATATCATTGTCATCATCCTCATGTTTATATTTTTAAAGTCATCTATGGCCTGTAGAGCATGGATGGACTTGGTATGATTATGACCAGAGATTATTCGGTGTAATCATGACCGTAATGTTACAAATGATGTGGTAAAAGTCCTCATTGGCCCGTAGTGCATTGATGGACAGTTGTTGTCATGATCATGACCATTGATGAATACACAAATATTCTTGGCCCGTAGTGCATGGAATTTGTGGTCGTGACCCTAATGAATATCCTTGTCAGTAGTGCGGGGAGGATGATGGATTATTTATTGTCGAGTCTCAAATGATAAAAGTGATAAAAAAAACTTTTTAAATCATAAAAGATAATAGATTCTATTCTCTACTTGACTCTTTTAATGGATTGCTTGATCCGCTGCAGTTAAACTTGATATTGTTATATTTTATCAGTTTAACACTGTTGAAGGCTAACGATAATTTATTTCGCATTATCTTAGTCATAATATTTTTCATCGGGCTAGTTGAGCTCACCCTTTCTTTCACTGTTCTCTTCAGGAAATGAGAACATAGTAGGGACTAGTCGGGGAATGGAGTGACGGTCCAGAGGATAACATTAGTAGTCCACACTATTCTGTGAAATAGTGTGTTAATAATTTTAATAAGGACTCCTTTTGAGTTTGTATAATCTCTAGTAGACAATAATTATATTCAAACTCACAGTTATGTTTTGTCGTATTGTACACGACAGTTGTATTAGTAAGTTGTATTTGAATTTTGTACCATGTATATGGCGACCCAAGATGGGAGATGTATACCTAATTTTGGGTGCGTCACACTCAATATTATAGAAGAAGAATTCTCTGATTCTGGTGTGATTTTCAATTCTAACTAAGCATCCTATTTATAGGAGAATGGAAAGGTTACTATTTGAATTTGAAAATCACGAACGCATAAAGATGAAAGAATGCTACCAGCGCTTAACCAAATGAAAAGTTTTTTGAATTTTGAATTTTTCATGCATTACTATGCAATAAAATATTCTAATAAAATAAAAAATTTAAATAAAATATAATATATTCTATTTATAATCTAATAAAATAAAAATTATATATATATATATATATATATATATATATATATATATATATATATATATATATTTATAACCTTTGTCGTGCAATACAAAAGGCTTACCATTCCTCCACCAATTTTTTTTCCACGCACACATTCGATATATATATATATATATATATATATATATATATAATCATTATACTAGCTCTATCCCATTAATCAAGATTCTTCCCCCCCCCCCCCACCCCCACCCCCACCCCCACCCCCACCCCAGCTTTCTCGTTAACATATATATATATATATATATATATATATATATATATAAAATGAGATAACTTCTTCCGATAGTTTTAAAAATGGGTAAGTGGGGGTCCAATATTAATCAAAATTTATAATAAATACCTTATAAAAATCCACTCAATATTTTTAACAATATTTATTCATATTATTATAACTCACAATATTAACAATCAGATTGTTCCCAGGAAAGAGGGGGCTTTCCAATAAGGATTTCTCCCTATTGGCGCGCAATTAGGTGACCAAACCCCTTTCCTCGACAGAACTTTCTAGACATTGTTAATTATGTATATAATAATTAGAATAACTTGTCATCTCAATTATTGATTTAATAATATATTACATGTAAGACCCCGAATTTTATGAAATAAAAGTATTCAATTTTTCTATTTAGTAAATGGTTAAATTGACAACAAGTTAAAGTTAAGGGTTATATATGATTTTTTTTCAAAATACGCAAGTGGTTATAAAATATTCATTGTTGTCGGGGAATATTCGTTTGGTCGTGGAATATTCTTTCCGCCGTCGGAGAATATTTAAATACTCAAGAAGAGCCATTTGTGGGCCCATAACGGATAAGCGCTTCGGATGAAGAAAACGACAAGTTTGAGTTTTTATAAATAATTCACAGTAGTTGTTACCAGTTAATAATTGTTGGAATACACGGTGGGTAAAGTAAAGTAATACGCGTAGTAAGACAAGATAGACACTGCGGTATTGCACCAATTATTGATTCTTACGTAAGAAAACACTACTCAATAATTGTTACGATAATTACTTATTCGAGATTTTATTGATTCAATAATTCTTTGCGTTGATATTTTATATTATTGTTGTTTTAATAATTGTCACTACACAATATTTTCTATTATCGAAGCAATAATTCATATTATTTGAATAATATTATTAGATAACATTATTGACAATGTCTAGAAAGTTCATCAAGGAGAGGTTTGGTCACCTAATCATTGGCCAAGAGTGGAGAAATTCTTATTGAAAGCCTCTTTCCGGGGAAACTGGTTGTCATAAATGTGATTATGTAATATTATTTGTGAATAATTAATTATTGATTTATATGATAAGGAAATATTTATTTTATGTGGATATAAATGATGGATTTATTTATGTGGTTATTAATGAAGGAATTAATGCTGAGATGCTTTATTAGTATTTTATCGGATTTGAGGTATTAAAAATCAAACCAATGTTTTTTGAGATATATTGCGGGAGTTATAATTTTTAATCCGACCGTCGGATCGTTGTAATTTTTGGATTTTGAACCGTTAAAAAGGAGCGTATGATTTGTTATGAATTTTAAGAGGTGGCTGATTCGAAAATCAGGTTATAAATGATTTTGGTGAAAAATTCTAGAATTAAGTGGGCCCCACTTGTGGTTGGTGAAGAAATGTGCTAAATTTTATTTTAAATGTAGTGGGTGGGAATAGTAGCAGGTAAAGTCATCAGGTTGCAGGTCAAGTCTGCTAAAATTTTCCTATAAATAGAGGGCTAAGTTAGAATTGAAAATCACACCAGAAACATAAGCTTTCTCTCTTTCTCTCTTTCTCTCTCTAGATTATTGAGTGTATTTAGATACTTGGTGAGTTAATATTCATCAGTGCAAGTTTCCTTCAGCGTCATATCCGATATCCAGTCAGAAGTGCTGCTCTTTTGAGGTAGAGAATTTTAAGGGATTGTAAGGGATTGTAAGGAATGTTATTTTATTCATAATGATGTTATTCTTTCAATATCATTATACTGCAATATTGGTATGGATTTTATTGTGGAATTTCTACCTTTTTGGTATTATTCACGTATACGGTACTATTCATGTATACGACACTATTTATGTATGTGGCACTATTTACGTATATGATATTATTTACGTATACGGTACTATGTACGAATACGGAGTACTATTCACGAGTTACTATGCATGAGTTACTATTCATGAGTTACTATTCACGAGTTACTATTCATAAGTTACTATTCACGAGTTACTATTCATGAGTTACTATTCACGAGTTAGTATTCATGAGTTACTATTCACAAGTTACTATTCACGAGTTACTATTCACGAATTACTATTCACGAGTACTATTCACAACAAAATTGGTTTCTTTTTCTGACTAAATTATCGTTGATTTATGATTGTTGCTCTTGAAAATAAATGCAGTTGTTGATCATATTGTTTTTATTATCATATATAATATTTTTATAACCTTGGTGATGGAATTTCTCTTTGACTTGAGTGTAAAGATGGGTAGATTATTGGTATGATCGTGACTATGGGTTCTCTTTGGCGAAGGTGCAAAGTTGAATTCGCGGATTTGGTATGATCATGACCATTGAATTTACAATTGAATATTTTTAGCTTAAGTGCAAAGGTGAATTGATCAACATGGTTATAATTATTGTTTATATAAATTTCGAAATGATTATGTATTTCTTTGATATACTAATATCTTTGGCCCAGAAAGTGCGAAGATGAATTATTGATGAATATATTTGGCTCGTAGTGCAAAGATGACCTGTTGTTGAATATTTGGCATGTAGTGCAAAGATGATCTGTTGTTGAATATCTTTGGCCCGTAGTGCAAAGATGAATTTATTAGTATGATTATGAACAGGAACTGTGATTTGGTATAACCATGATCTTTGATGTTTCGGGTAAAGACATGTGATGAAAATTATATTTGTCCCGGTACGAAGAGGAATTTAGAATCACAATTATGATTATGAGATATTCATATAATTGTGGAAAGGAGGCTGTTGATTGATGTTACTGAGGATAAAACATTGTTGGTGGACTTTTAACATGGAGAAGATAATAGATCGTATTGTCTATTTGACTCTTCTAATGGATTGCTTCGTTCACCGCAACTATGGTTGAAATTTTATCATCTACCATATGTTCTAAATCTCTGATTTGTTAGATGAAGGCTATTGATAATTTAATTATCTTTAGTCATGATATTCTTTACTGAGCTAGTTGTGCTCACCCTTTTGCTTCACAATTCCTTTCAGGTAATAAGAGTGTAGCTGGGCCGAGCGGGGGTAACAAGGGAATAGAACGGTGGTCATCATTTAGTAGTTATATTTGGTGAATCAACTAGGATGAGGCGAACCCAACGTTGGAAGGGTGTTTTTCCACTATCATACAAGATGTCTAATGACATACAACCCCGTGTCATCATAAGACAGGGTTGTGCTCATCCACTTGCCGAGTATATCTACGAGCACTACCTATATAATCTTGGTGTTTGGTTGAAGTATAACTCTCAATTAGAGATAGTGGAGATAATGATATGTCAAGAGAAGACTCACCATTGGAAAGAACATGATAGTAATCTTCTCATTTTTCTTTGGGGTCTATTGGGTCAACCAAGGATAATTCTGTGGCCATATTATATCTATCATAACCTAGAAGCATGGCCTCCCATGTACGAAGGTTTCCTTGAGTGCTTCCCAAAGATTCTAATTTCTAAAATAGTTTTTGACTATACCTTTATATAGGTGTCACTGTGAGGTGCTATCCACTGATGGGACATTTGTCACATTATGGTTGGGACACTAGTCACAGTTGGTATATATTTGTATCCAAAGTCACAGCATATGTGTTGTTGTATTTTGTACGACAATTGTTGTAATAAAGTTGTAGTTGTTTTCTGTACCATGTATTTGGCGACTCAGAATGGGTTGGATGGAATGGACCTATTTTGGGGTTGTCACATAACATATTGACAATAATTGAATTAAATAACATAAGATACTATGCAGCAATTACTGTAGGAATAATTGAGTAAAACTGAGTGACTTCTTACGTCAGCATCAATAATCAAAACCTTGTGCTACTATGCAATCACGCGTATTACTGTACTTTTAGCACCGAGTATTTCAATAGTTAACGGTAAAACTTTCGCCGTTATTTTTATAAAAAGATATTTTTGTCGTTTTCTCATTCCGACAATAATTCCGTACGGGGTCCACCAATGATTGTGTTGTCGTACGAATATTCCCTGACCAATCGAATATTTTATGACAACTTGCATACTTTGCAAAATTTGTAAATATTACCAACAACTATAACATTATATTAAATCCACACTATAATATTCAAATATGATATTTATAGAAAAATTCATCTTTATTCATAAAAGTTGGGGTCTTACAACCTCCCCTTCTTATGAAATTTTGCCCTCGAAATTAGAGTACATACCTGGTATGACGAAGAGGTGAGGATACCTTGATTTCATTTCAGATTCTAACTCCCAGGTCATTTCCTCAACATCATGGTTTCTCCACAAAACTTTGACTTGAGGTATAACCTTGGAGCGTAAAACATGCTCCTTCTTATCCAAGATTTTAACAGGTATCTCTTCATACGTTAAATCTTTTGCTATTTTGTCTAGTTCTAATTCAATAATGTGGTTTGGGTCTTCCACATATTTACGTAACATGGATATTTGAAAAACGTTATGAACACGAGACATACTTGGCGGTAAGGCGAGTCTATAGGCCACAGTTCCTACTCGATCAAGGATTTCAAATGGGCCAATGAATTGAGGATTGAGATTTCCTCTCTTTCCAAATCTTGTAACTCCTTTCCATGGAGCAACACGTAACAACAAATGTTCTCCAACATTGAATTCCACGTTCTTCCAATGAAGATCAGCATAACTCTTTTGTCGATCTTGTGAGGTTCTTATACGTTACCGGATCATTTAAATCTTTTCCGTAGTCATGCGTACCAATTCCGCTCCTAACAGCGTTGCTTCACCCACCTCATCCCAGCATACTGGAGAATGACACTTTCTTCCATACAACGCCACAAATGAAGCCATGCCGATACTTGCTTGATAACTGTTATTGTAAGAAAATTCCACCAATGGTAAGAACTTGTCCCAAATTCCTTTGAAGTCAAGGACATAGAGTCTTAATAGATCCTCAAGAGTTTGAATAGTCCTCTCTGACTGTCTGTTCGTTTGAGGATGATACGCCGAACTAAATCGTAAATCTGTGCCCACAGCTTTTTGTAAACTAACCCAAAATCGTGAAGTGAATCTTGGGTCTCGATCAGAAACTATGGATACTGGCATACCATACAGTCTTACAATCTCATTTATGTATATACGAGCAAGACGTTCAAGTGTATAAGTTTCTCACTACAAGAAAAAGGCCTAACAGCGACCAATACTATCAGCGACCGCATGCGGTCGCTGATATCTATTAGCGACTACTAAGCATTTGAGAGTATCAGCGACCGCCTGCGGTCACTGATAGCAGTGGCGGACACATGGACCACATCGGACTTTGGCCCTGAGCCATGCTGACTAAGCTTAGCGACCGAAATGATGAATTCGGTTGCTATTCGCAGTCACAGATATATTGGTCGCTAATAGTTGTCGCTGATGTGCATCCCAGCGACCATATTTTATGCGACGACTATCAGCGACTGCACTCGGTCGCTAATGCTCCTGCTACTTTCATGGATATGATGAACCGTGTATTCAAGGAATATTTGGATCAGTTCGTTGTTGTCTTTATTGATGACATCCTCATCTATTCCAAAAGCCATGAAGATCATGAGCACCATTTGAAGCTGATACTTGAAAGGCTTCGTGAAAACAAGCTATATGCCAAGCTGAAGAAATGTGAGTTCTGGATTGAGGAAGTAGCATTCCTTGGACACGTGGTATCAAAACATGGAGTATCTGTTGACCCGGCAAAGATTGAAGCAATACAAAGTTGGGAGCAACCGAAGTCGGTGACCAAAGTGCGTAGCTTTCTGGGCTTAGCTGGTTATTATCGGAGATTCGTGGAAGGATTTTCTCGAATCTCTACTCCGTTAACTCAGCTAACTCGTAAAGATACAAAACTCGGTTGGAGCGAGGATTGTGAGAAGAGTTTTCAAGAACTCAAGAGGAGACTCATTTCGGCACCTGTTCTGGCAATACCATCTGGTTTGGATGGATTTGTTATATACAACGATGCTTCAGGCAAAGGGTTAGGATGTGTTCTCATGCAACATAGGAAAGTCATAGCCTCTGCCTCACGACAACTCAAAGAATATGAGAGGAATTATCCTACTCATGATCTAGAGTTAGCGCAAATCATTTCCGCGTTGAAAATCTGGAGACACTACCTGTATGGGGAGAAAGTGGAGATCTATACGGATCATAAAAGCCTCAAATACTTCTTCACCAAAAAGGAACTCAACATGCGGAAACAACGTTGCCTCGAGCTGTTGAAAGATTATGATCATACCATTCAATACCATCCTAGAAAAGCAAACGTGGTAGCTGATGCATTGAGTAGAAGATCATATGCGGGTACAAGTGCAATGTTGTTAACACAAAGGCCCATTTTGTAAGACTTGCAAAGGATGGAGATAGAGTTAAAGGGTCCAAGTACCCACGTGATGATATCAAACATACGAGTAGAACCAACTTTAATCGATAAATTAAAGTTTCTCAAGCTACGGACATGGAGCTGATGCGTATGAAGAAGAAAGTGCAAGAAGGTGTTATTCCAGAAGCAAGAATCGATGAAGAAGGAATACTTCGAGTCAAATCCAGACTTTGTGTTCCTAACGACTCTGACTTGAAGCATAGAATCATGATGGAGGCACACAACACACCGTTTGCAATCCATCCTGGGAGTACCAAAATGTATCATGATATTCAACACACATTTTGGTGGAACAATATGAAGAGAGAGATCACGGAGTTTACCTCGAGGTGTTTAACCTGTCAACGTGTAAAGGCGGAGCATCAAGTGCCCAAAGGTCCATTGCAACCACTTGAGATTCCGAAATGGAAGTGGGAATACATTACCATGGATTTCGTTACAGGTCTTCCCAAAGTTTCTCAAGGCATAGATGCGATTTTGGTTATTGTTGATAGATTAACCAAGTCTGCTCATTTCTTGCCGATACGTGAGACTTATTCTCTTGAACGTCTTACTCGTATGTACGTGAATGAGATTGTGAGATTGCATGGCATTCCAGTATCCATTGTTTCGGATCGTGACCCAAGATTCACTTCAAGATTTTGGGTTAGTTTGCAGAAAGCTATGGGCACCGATTTATGATTCAGTTCGGCATACCATCCTCAAACGGACGGACAATCGAAAAGGACTATTCTAACCCTTGAAGATCTATTAAGACTCTGTGTTCTAGATTTCAAAGGAAGTTGGGATAAGTACTTGCCATTGGTGGAATTCTCCTACAACAACAATTATCAAGCAAGTATAGGCATGGCTCCAATCAAGGCGTTGTATGGACGAAAGTGTCGTTCTCCAGTATGCTGGGACGAGGTGGGAGAAGCAACGTTGTTGGGACCAGAATTAGTACGCTTGACTACAGAAAAGATCCAAATGATTCGACAACGTATTCAAACCTCACAAGATCGACAAAAGAGTTATGCTGATCTTTATAGAAAGGACGTGGAATTTAATATTGGAGATCATGTACTGTTACGTATTGCTCCATGGAAGGGAGTTACATGATTTGGGAAGAGAGGAAAGCTCAATCCACGATTTGTTGGTCCATTTGAGATTCTTGACCGAATAGGAAAGGTGGCCTATAGACTCGCATTACCTCCAAGTATGTCTCGTGTTCATAATGTTTTTCACATATCTATGCTTCGTAAATATGTGAAAGACCTGAACCATATTATTGTGTTAGAACTAGACGAGATAGCCGAAGATTTAACGTACGAATAGGTACCTGTTAAGATCTTGGATAAGAAAGAGCATGTCCTACGCACCAAGGTTATACCGCAAGTTAAGGTTTTGTGGAGAAACCATGCTATTGAGGAAATGACTTGGGAGTTGGAATCGAAAATGAAAGCGAGGTACCCTCACCTTTTCGAAACACCAGGTACGTACGTCAATTTCGAGGATGAAATTTCATAAGGAGGAGAGGTTGTAAGACCCCAACTTATTATGAATAAAATCGAATTTTCTCTATTTATTATCTTGAAATAATAAGGAATTAATTTGATATAATGCTCTGGTTATGGGTGAAATGTGCAAATTTTGCAAAATAAGCAAGTGGTTATAAAATAATAATTATTGTCGGGGAATATTCGTTTGGTCGTGGAATATTCTTTTTGTCGGGAATATCCGTACGACAGCGCAGTCATTTGTGGGCCCCATAACGGAATAACTATCGGATGAAGAAAATGATAAAGTTTGAGTTTTTATAAATAACGGCGTAATTGTTATCGTTAACACTGTTGGAATTCCTGGTGGTTAAAATACAGTAATACGCGTGGTTGCACAGTAGCACACGGTATTGCACAGTATTGTTGAATTATTGATTCATACGTAAGAAGGCACTACTCAATAACTATTATAGTAGTTACTATTCAATATTTTATTTTATTGATTCAATAATTGCTGCGTTGATAGTTTATATTATTGTTGTTTTAATAATTATCACTGCACAGTATTTCCATTATTGGATCAATAATTCATATTATTTGAATAATATTATTAGATAGCATTATTAGAAATGTCTAGAAAGTTCTGTCAAGGAGAGGTTTGGTCACCTAATTGCGGCGCCCGAGAAGGAGAAATCCTTATTGGAAAGCCCTCTTTCTTAGGAAGCTGCACTGGTTGTCATAATTGTGATTCTGTAATATTATTTGTGAATAATTAATTATTGATTTATATGATAAGGAAATATTTATTTGATGTGGATATAAATGATGGCTTTATTTATTTAATGTGGTTATTAATGAAGGAAATAATGCTGAGATGTTTTATTAGTATTTTGTCGGAGTGGAGGTATTAAAAATCACCCGTTTATGAGTTTCAGATATTTTCTGTTTGGAATTTGGAAATATTCAAAGCTACACAGTTGTAGAGAATTCGATTTCGTGTGGAATGGACATAAAATTCGTATTTTTCTGATAAACGGACTATTTTCTTGAATTACTGAAGTTTCAGAAAATAAAATAATTTTTATTAAATTATGGATGGGACCCTCTTTTTGGTTGGTGTTGAATGCACATGGGCTGCTGAAAATTTTCAGAATTGGTGGCTAGCTTGTTCAATTGATGCATGCGTAGAAGAAAGAATGAGAAATAATATTAATTTATTATTTTAGTCTCCTATGGCGTTCTAGCATTTTCCTATAAATAGACGCTTAGGTTAGAATTGAAAATCACACCAGAAACAAGTTTTCTTTCTCTCTAGATTATCGAGCGTATTTTTGTGAGTATTTTGATACTTCGAGAGTTACTATTCAATGCAAGTTTCTGTCAGCACTATATCCGAAATTCAGTCAGAAGTACGGTTATTTTGAGGTAATGGATATTATTTTTTTTCGTAAATGATATTATTTCTTTCAATATCATTATGCCGAAATATTGGTCTGAAAATTTATCAAATTTGGAACTTTTTGTGCCGGGGTTACTATTCACGTATACGACACTATTCACGAATACGTCACTATTCACCGAAAAATAAAATTTTTCCTTTTTGTCCAAGATGTCTATTATGGTTACTATCTTTGATTGTATCCATGTTTTGATCTTTATTTTTGAATTCTGCTTCACAATTGATTATTATGAAGTATTATTGATCTTGGATAAACTGTTATATGAATTCCTACTATTTGTCCTTCTATCTCACTGGATTCGTTTTCTTTAAAATATTTTTCATCATCCTCAGTTTTAAATGATGATATTACTGAATATCTTTGGCCTGTAGTGCAAAGATGAATGATTAACTGATGAATGTCTTTGGCCCGTAGTGCAAAGATGAACACGTGTTGAGATGAACATGATCAACTGGTGATACAAATGAATATCTTTGGCATGTAGTGTAAAGATGAATATTTGATTAAAGACGTATATTGATTGTTGTACAGGGATAAAATATTGATGATGGACCTTTAAATCATAGAAGATAGTAGAACTCATTCTCTACTTGACTCTTCTAATGGATTCTTTATTTCATTTGTAGTTGTTGATCTAAAACTTGTTGTCTATTATATTTTATCGAGTTTTTTCCTGTTGAAGACTAATGATAAATTGTTGTATATTATCTTAGTCATAATATTCTTTACTGGGCTAGTTGAGCTCACCATTTTTCTTTTTGTTCCATTGTTCTTCCTCGGGAGGGGGAGAATTTAGCGAGAACTAAAGGGGTATGGAGTGATGATTCAAGATAATTGTTTTAGTAGTCCTCACTATTTTGTAAAATAGTGTATCAATAATTGTAATGAGGACTCCTTTTGAGTTTGTATACTGTCTATTAAACAATATTTGTATTCAAACTCACAGTATAGGCGTTGTCGTATTCTGCACGACAATTGTATTACTGAAGTTATATTTATTTCTGTACCATGTATTTGGCGACTCAGAATGGGTGATGTATACCTATTTTGGGGGCGTCACAGTTGGTATCAAAGCTTAAGGATATGGTCTCTAGCGGAGATCGGGGAATAGAACTAGGAGGGGAGAGATGAGTAAATCCTCCATTAGTGTGTCCTATCTAAGCTTATTTGTTGGTCGGTCATAATATAGGGATATTATGTGATATGTTAATTTGTTTAATTAACCCTTGTTTTATGGCAGTATTTAAGAATGGCTGCTGAGAACTTTAACAATGGAGTGTATGAGACTGTGGAACAACCTTTAGTCACAAACCAGGAGAACGTACAATAGGAAGGCAATATTTCTCCTGTAAACAACACTACCGAGCAAACGATGAATGATGGAATGTTTAGGAGCTTTTTGCAGTTCATGAAAAATCAAACGAGGGAGACTCGTGTACAAAATACGGGTGGAAGTGATAGCAATGCGCGGTCTATCACAGCCAAGCAGTTTAAGGAGTTGGGACCACCAGAATTTATTGGAAAGCCGGATCCGATCAAGGCGGAAACATGGGTCAAGCAAATTACCAAGATATTCGATGTCTTGGGATACACGGAGGAACAAAAGGTTCCATTCGCCACCTTTATGTTCCGCTGTGAGGTAGACTACTGGTGGGAGTCTGTGAAGCGTACCCAGCCTATCGCACCCAACGTGTCTTGGGAAACATTTCAGAAACTATTCAATGACAAGTACTTTCCTGAAAGTATTCGTCATATGAAGGAGGTAGAGTTTATCAGACTGGAACAAAACAACATGACGGTGTCCCAGTACAAGGCGATGTTTGCTGAGTTATCGAGGTTTGCATCTCATTTGGTAGAGAATGAGGAACGAATGACAAGGATGTTTCTAAGAGGTCTAAAACCTGAGATTCTCTCTCATAAATTTTCTCTGTATTCAGATGTTGTCAACAAGGCTCAATTATTAGAGCGAGAAAGTGAGTATGTTCAACCAAGGGAACATAACTAGGGTCATACCGGTGGCAGCGGTCATCGGAGCAATGAAAACCAGCAGGGAGGAAAACATTCGGACAAAAGCGGTAACCACTCTGGTGGTAATCGTGGCCGTGATAATAGAAGGAAGCGAGGCGGGGAGGAGATTTCAAAAGAGAAGGTACAACAATGATAAGCGTGAAGGCGTCGGACAAACATCAACTATTTCTGGGGAGGAGAAGCGAGCACAGGTCGTTTGTTACAAATCACGGGAAAGAGGGACATATCGCCCAGCGCGCCACAACAATCCAAGGTATGTTATAACTGTGGAAAGGAGGGCCATATAGCTCGAGAGTGTTTTGTAGCAAAACCAAGTTCAGTGGGGATGGTGACTCCAAAAACTTTCCCGGATAAGTCAAAATCAGCGGTTCCTGAAAGAGCGTTTGTCGTGACTGGCCAAAATGTGAGGAACCCGAACGAGGCGATCACGGGTAAGCTAATCTTGAATTCTTGCGAAGTTTATACCTTACTAGATACTGGTTCTACCCATTCTTTTATCTCTCCTGCTTGTGCTCAACGTTTAAACTTGACTCCGGAGAAATTAGACTTTGATTTATCAGTGGAGACTCCGTTAGGAGAAACTTTTGTTACGTCCACTGTTTATAAATCTTGCTTAATCCAAGTTGGCCCCATCACATTACCTGTGGATCTTATCTCTTTAAAGATACTTGCTTTTGATGTAATTTTAGGAATTGATTGGTTAACTACTCATCATGCCAAAATTGATTGTTTTCGTAAGGTTGTTAGTTTTCATATTCCTAACCAACCTATCATACGAATTCAAACAACTAAACCACTAAAATTAGTCACTGTCATATCAAGCCATAAAGCTATTCGTTTATTAAAAAATGGATGTCAAGCTTTCTTAGCCCGTGTTATGGATTTGAACAAAGACAAGTCAGATTTGAATAATATTTACATTGTTAGAGAATTTCACGATGTATTTCTGAAGAACTTCCGGTCTACCCCGAGCGTGATGTTGAATTCTTTATTGACCTTGAGCAAGGTTAAAACCCATTTCTAAAACCCCATATCGAATGGCTCATATTGAATTTCGGGAGTTAAAAGTCCAACTCTGAGAATTGTTAGACATCGGTTTCATTCATCCTAGTACATCTCCTTGGGGTGCTCCTGTTTTATTTGTAAAGAAGAAAGACGGGAGTATGCGACTTTGTATTGACTACCGAGAATTGAACCACGCCACCATCAAGAATAGGTATTCGCTATCTCTCATTGATGACCTATTTGACCAGTTGCAAGGAGCACAATTCTTTTCAAAGATCGATTTTCATTCTGGATATCATCAGCTAAAGATTAAAACTGAGGATATTCCAAAGACTGCCTTCAGAACTCGGTACGGGCATTATGAATTCTTAGTCATGTCTTTTGGATTGACTAATGCTCCTGCTTCTTTCATGGATATGATGAACCGTGTATTCAAGGAATATTTGGATCAGTTCGTTGTTGTCTTTATTGATGACATCCTCATCTATTCCAAAAGCCGTGATGATCATGAGCACCATTTGAAGCAGATACTTAAAAGGCTTCGTGAAAACAAGCTATATGCCAAGCTGAAGAAATGTGAGTTCTGGCTTGAGGAAGTAGCATTCCTTGGGCACGTGGCGTCAAAACATGGAGTATTTATTGACCCGGCAAAGATTGAAGCAATAAAAAGTTGGGAGCAACCGAAGTCGGTGACCGAAGTGCGTAGCTTTCTGGGCTTAGCTGGTTATTATCGGAGATTCGTGGAAGGATTTTCTCGAATCGCTACTCCGTTAACTCAGCTGACTCGTAAAGATATAAAATTTGGTTGGAGCGAGGATTGTTAGAAGAGTTTTCAAGAACTCAAGAGGAGACTCATTTCGGCACCTGTTCTGGAAATACCATCTGGTTCGGATGGATTTGTTATATACAACGATGCTTCAGGCAAAGGGTTAGGATGTGTTCTCATATAACATAGGAAAGTCATAGCCTATGCCTCATGACAACTCAAAGAATATGAGAGGAATTATTCTACTCATGATCTAGAGTTGGCAGCAGTCGTTTTCGCATTGAAAATCTGGAGACACTACCTGTATGGGGAGAAAGTGGAGATCTATACGGATCATAAAAGCCTCAAATACTTCTTCACCAAAAGGAACTCAACACATCTACAAGCAACGACGTTGGCTCTCGATTCATTGAAAGATTACGATCATACCATCTAATACCATCCTGGAAAAGCAAACGTGGTAGCTGACGCATTGAGTAGAAGATCATATGCGGGTACAAGTGCAATGTTGTTAACACAAAGGCACATTTTGTATGACTTCCAAAGGATAGAGATAGAGTTAAAGGCTCTAAGTACCCACGTGATGATATCAAACATACGAGTAGAACTAACTTTAATCGATAAAGTTAAAGCTGCTTAAGCTACGGACATGGAGCTGATGCGTATGAAGAAGAAAGTGCAAGAAGGTGTTATTCCAGAAGCAAGAATCGATGAAGAAGGAATACTTCGAGTCAACTCCAGACTTTGTGTTCTTAAGGACTCTGACTTGAAGCTTAGAATCATGATGGAGGCACACAACACACCGTTTGCAATCCATTCTGGGAATACCAAAATGTATCATGATATTCAACACACATTTTGGTTGAACGATATGAAGAGAGAGATCGCGGAATTTACCTCGAGGTTTTTAACCTGTCAACGTGTAAAGGCGGATCATCAAGTGCCAAAAGGTCCATTGCAACCACTTGAGATTCTGAAATGGAAGTGGGAACACATTACCATGGATTTCGTTACAGGTCTTCTCAAAGTTTCTCAAGGCATAGATGCGATTTGGGTTATTGTTGATAGATTAACCAAGTCTGCTCATTTCTTGCCGATACATGAGACTTATTCTCTTGAAAGTCTTGCTCGTATGTACATGAATGAGATTGTGAGATTGTATGGAATGCCAATATCCATAGTTTCGGATCGTGACCCAAGATTCACTTCAAGATTTTGGTTTAGTTTGCAGAAAGCTATGGGCACCGATTTATGATTCAGTTCAGCATACCATCCTCAAACGGACGGACAATCGGAAAGGACTATTCAAACCCTTGAAGATCTATTAAGACTCTGTGTTCTAGATTTCAAAGGAAGTTGGGATAAGTACTTGCCACTGGAGGAATTCTCCTACAACAACAGTTATCAAGCAAGTATAGGCATGGCTCCATTCGAGGTGGGAGAAGCAACGTTGTTGGGACCAGAATTAGTACGCATGACTACAGAAAAGATCCAAATGATTCGACAACGTATTCAAACCTCACAAGATCGACAAAAGAGTTATGCTGATCTTTATAGAAAGGACGTGGAATTTAATATTGGAGATCATGTACTGTTATGTATTGCTCCATGGAAAGGAGTTACAAGATTTGGGAAGAGAGGAAAGCTCAATCCACGATTTGTTGGTCCATTTGAGATTCTTGACCGAATAGGAAAAGTGGCCTATAGACTCGCATTACCTCCAAGTATGTCTCGTGTTCATAATGTTTTTCACATATCTATGCTTCGTAAATATGTGAAAGACCTGAACCATATTATTGTGTTACAACTAGACGAGATAGCCGAAGATTTAATGTACGAAGAGGTACCTGTTAAGATCTTGGATAAGAAAGAGCATGTCCTACGCACCAAGGTTATACCACAAGTTAAGGTTTTGTGGAGAAACCATACTATTGAGGAAATGACCTGGGAGTTGGAATCGGAAATGAAAGCAAGGTACCCTCACCTTTTCAAAACACCAAGTACGTACGTTAATTTCGAGGACGAAATTTCATAAGGAGGAGAGGTTGTAAGACCCCAACTTATTATGAATAAAATCGAATTTCCTCTATTTATTATCTTGAAATAATAAGGAATTAATTTGATATAATGCTCTGGTCATAGGTGAAATATGCAAATTTTGCAAAATAAGCAAGTGATTATAAAATAATCATTGTTGTCAGGGAATATTCATTTAGTCATGGAATATTCCTTTTGTCGGGAATATCCGTACAACGGCGCAGTCATTTGTGGGCCCCATAATGGAATAACTGTCGGATAAAGAAAATGATAAAGTTTGAGTTTTTATAAATAACGGCGTAATTGTTACCGTTAACACTGTTGGAATACCTGGTGGTTAAAATACAGTAATACGCGTGGTTGCAAAATAGCACACGGTATTGCACGGTATTGTTGAATTATTAATTCTTATATAAGAAGGCACTACTCAATAACTGTTATAGTAGTTACTATTCAATATTTTATTTTATTGATTCAATAATTCCTGCGTTGATAGTTTATATTATTGTTGTTTCAATAATTATCACTGCATAGTATTTTCCATTATTAGATCAATAATTCATATTATTTGAATAATATTATTAGATAGCATTATTGGAAATGTCTAGAAAGTTCTGTCAAGGAGAGGTTTGGTCACCTAATTGCGCGCCCGAGAAGGAGAAATCCTTATTGAAAAGCCCCTCTTTCTTGGGGCTGCACGCTGGTTGTCATAATTGTGATTCTGTAATATTATTTGTGAATAATTAATTATTGATTTATATGATAAGGAAATATTTATTTGATGTGGATATAAATGATGGATTTATTTATTTTATGTGGTTATTAATGAAGGAATTAATCTTTGAGATGTTTTATCGATTATTTTTGCCGGAATGGAGGTATTAAAATCACCCTTTTGTGGGTTTCGGATATTTTACATTTGGAATTTGGAAAATCTCAAACTTACAAAGTTGTGAGAATTCGATTTCGTGTGGAATGGATATAGAATTAGTATTTTTTTACGATAAGCGGGCTATTTTCTATGAATTCTTGAAGTTTGAAAAATAAAATAATTTTTATTAAATTATGGGTGGGACCCACTTTTTGGTTGGTGTTGAATGCACATAGAAATTTCTTTGAAAATTTTCAGAATTGGTGGCTAGCTTGTTCAATTGATGCATGCGTAGAAGAAAGAATGAGAAATAATATTAATTTATTATTTTAGTCTCCTATGACGTTCTAGCATTTTTCTATAAATAAGACGCTTAGGTTAGAATTGAAAATCACACCAGAAACAAGTTTTCTTTCTCTCTAGATTATCGAGCATATTTTTGTGAGTATTTTGATACTTAAAGAGTTGTTATTCAGTGCAAGTTTCTGTCAGCACTATATCCGAAATTCAGTCAGAAGTACGGTTATTTTGAGGTAAGGGATGTTATTTTCTTCATAATGATATTATTTCTTTCAATATTATTATGCCGAAATATTGGTCTGAAATTTTTTATCAAATTTAGAATTTTTTGTGTCGGAGTTACTATTCACACGTATCTCGATAATTATTCACGAATCGACATTATTCACCAAAAAAATGAAAATTTTTCCTTTTTGTCCATGATGTCTATTATGGTTACTATCTTTGATTGTATCCATGTTTTGATCTTTTTTTTTTGAATTACGCTTCACAATTGGTTATTATGAAGTATTATTGATCTTGGATAAAGCTGTTATCTGAATCCTACAATTTATCCTTACGTCTCTTTGGATTCATTTTCTTTAAAATATGTTTCATCATCCTCGGTCTTAAATGATGATATTCTTGAATATCTTTGGCACGTAGTGCAAAGATGAATGATTAATCGATGAATATCTTTGCCCGTAGTGCAAAGATGAGCAGTGTTGAGATGAACATGACCGGTTGGTGATACAAATGAATATCTTTGGCCTGTAGTGCAAAGATGAATATTTGATTAAAGACGTATATTGATTGTTGTTACAGGGATAAAATATTGATGATGGACCTTTAAATCTTAAAAGATAGTAGAACTCATTCTCTACTTGACTCTTCTAATGGATTGTTGTTTTCGCTGCAGTTGTTGATCTAAAACTTGTTGTCTATTATATTTTATCAGATTTTTCCTTGTTGAAGACTAATGATAAATTGTTGTATATTATCTTAGTCATAATATTCTTTACTGGGCTAGTTGAGCTCACCCTTTTCCTTTTTGTTCCATTGTTCTTCTAAGGAGGGGAGAATTTAGCAGGAACTAGCCGGGGTATGGAGTGATGATTCAAGATAGTTGTTTTAGTAGTCCTCACTATTTTGTAAAATAGTGTATCAATAATTATAATGAGGACTCCTTTTGAGTTTGTATACTGTCTATTAGACAATATTTGTATTCAAACTCACAGTATAGGCGTTGTCGTATTCTGTACGACAATTGTATTACTGAAGTTATATTTATTTCTGTATCATGTATTTGGCGACTCAGAATGGGTGATGTATACCTATTTTGGGGGCATCAGAAGGATGGTATTGAATAGTATGATCATAATCTTTCAACAATTCGAGCCAACGTGGTTGCCGTATGTTGAGTTCCTTTTGAGTGAATAAATATTTGAGGCTTTTATGATCCGTATAGATCTCCACTTTCTCCCCATACACGTAATGCCTCTAAATTTTAAGTGCGAAGACAACAGCTGCCAACTCTAGATCATGAGTAGGATAATTACTCTCATATTCTTTGAGTTGTCGAGAGGCATAGGCTATGACTTTTTCATGTTGCATGAGAACACATCCTAACCCTTTGCCTGAAGCATCACTGTAGATGACAAATCCCTCCGAACCAGATGGTATTGTCAGAACAGGTGCTGAAATGAGTCTCCTCTTGAGTTCTTGAAAACTCTTCTCACATTCCTCCCTCCAACCGAATTTTGTATCTTTTCGAGTCAGCTAAGTTAATGGAGTAGCGATTCAAGAAAACCCTTCTACGAATCTCCGATAATAACCAGCTAAGCCGAGAAAGCTACGTACTTCGGTCACTGATTTAGGTTGTTCCCAACTTTGTATTGCTTCAATCTTCGACGGGTTAACAGATATTCCATGACTTGATATCACGTGCCCAAGGAATGCAACTTCCCCAAGTCAGAACTCGCATTTCTTCAACTTAGCATAAAGTTTGTTTTCACGAAGCTTTTGGAGTATCAGCCTCAAGTGTTGCTCATGATCTTCACGGCTTTTGGAATAAATGAGAATGTCATAAATAAAAACAACCACAAAATGATCCAAATATTCCTTGAATACTCGTTTCATCATGTCCATGAAGGTAGCATGAGCATTTGTCAATCCAAAAGATATGACTAGGAATTCATAATGCCCGTACCGAGTTTTGAAAGCAGTCTTGGGAATGTCTTCGGTTTTAATCTTTAACTGATGATATCCGGAACGAAGATCAATCTTTAAAAAGAATTTTGCACCTTGCAACTGGTCAAACAGGTCATCAATACGTGACAATGGGTACCTATTTTTGATGGTGACATGATTCAACTCCCGATAATCAATACAAAGTCGCATACTCCCATCTTTCTTTTTCACAAATAGAACAGGAGCACCCCAAGGAGACGTACTAGGACGAATGAAACTGATGTCTAATAATTCATGCAGTTGGGTCTTTAACTCCTGAAGTTCAATAGGAGCCATTCGATATGGGGCTTTGGAAATGAGTTTTGTACCTGGTTCAAAGTCGATACAAAATTCAATTTCACACTCTGGGGGTAGGCCAGGAAGTTCTTCAGGGAATACGTCAGGAAATTTATTAACAATAGAAATATCATTCAAAACTGACGTATTTTTATTTAAATCTGTGACATGAGCTAAGAAAGCTTGACATTCGTTTTTCAATAAACGAATAGCTTTATGGCTTGAGATGACAGTGATTGATTTTAATGGTTTGGTTGCTTGAATTCGCATAATAGGTTGGTTAGGAATATGAAAGCTAACAACCTTACGAAAACAATCAATTTTTGCATGATGAGTAATTAACCAATCAATCCCTAGAATTGCGTCAAACGCAAGTATTTTTAAGGAAATAAGATCAACAGGTAATGTGAGGGTACCGATTTGAACAAAACAAGACTTATAAATAGTGGATGTAATGAAGGTTTCTCCCAATGGAGTTTCAACAGATAAGTCAAAGTCTAATTTCTCCGGAGTCAAATTTAAACGTTGAGCGCAAGTAGGAGAAATAAAGGAATGGGTAGAACCGGTATCAAATAAGGTATATACTTCGCTAGAGTTTATAATAAGCTTACCCGTGATGACCTCGTTCGGGTTCCTTACTTTCTGGGAGGTCACAACAAACACTCTCCCTTGAACTACTGGTTTTTACTTGTCTGGACCGGCATTTGGTGTCACCGTTCCAACTGGACTTGGCTTCCCTGTATGATAAAATCTAGCTAGGTGACCTTCTCTTCCACAATTATAACACGTTTTGGACTGCTGCGCACAGTTTGGACTGATGTGTCCCTCCCCTCCGTATTTGAAGCATATGATAGGTGGTCGTTCTCCTTCCTTAACAACGGGTGTTGGTGCTGATATCTTTCCATCATTGTTGAATCTCCTCTTCTTGAAATGTCCACTTTTATTGTCTTGGCCATGATTACCACAGAAGTGGTTACCATTTCTGACATGTTGATTCCCTCCACGTTTGTTGTCATCGTTTCGATGACTGCTACCACTTGTATTATCATTTTCCCGGCTGCTTTCTCTTGGTTGGGTTGACTCGTTATCGCTCTCCAATAACTGAGCCCTATTTACCACATTTAAATACAAACACAGTTTGTGAGAAATTAGATATTGACGTATCTCGGGTTTCAAACCTCTTAGAAACATCCGCTTCATTCTCTCATCATTATCAACCAAGTGGGACGTAAACCGGGACAGCTCGGCAAACTTGGCTTCGTATTGCGACACGGTCATATTTTTTTGCTCCAACTTGATGAACTCTGCCTCTTTCATGTGACGAATACTTTCGGGAAAGTACTTGTCGTTGAACAGTTCTTGGAACTTCTCCCAAGACATTTTGAGTGCGACAGGTTGAGTACACATTACAGATTCCCACCAGTAATCTGCCTCTCCTCGCAACATGAAGGTGGAAAAGGGAACCTTTTGCTCCTCAAAGCATCTCAAGACATCAAATATCTTGGTGATCTGCTTTACCCACGTCTCCGCCTTAAGTGGGTTTGGCTCTCCAATAAACTCCGGTGGTCCCAGTTCCTTGGACTGCTTAGCGGTGACCGTCCGAGAGTTGCAAGTGTTTCCACCTACATTTTGGACAGCAGTCTCTCTCGCCTGATGTCGCATGAATTACAAAAAGGCCCTAAACATTCCTTTGTTCATCATTTGGTCGGTGTTGTTGTTTACATGAGGATTGTTACCTTCCTGATGTACGTTTTCCTGGTTATTGATCGTTGGTGATTCAACGGTCTCATGTGGTCCATTGCTATTCTCAACATTCTCGGATGTCATTTTCAAATACTGCCATAAAATAATGGTTAATTGACACACCACATAATATCCCAATTCTGACCGACCAATTAAATAACAATTAAACGTAGGTAGGTCATACTAGCGAAGGAATTACTCGTCTCTCCCCCTAGTTCTAGTCTCATATCTTAGCCAGAGATCATATCCCTAAGCTTTGATACCAACTGTGACACCCCCAAAATAGGTATACATTACCCATCTTGAGTCACCAAATACATAGTACAAAATTCAAATACAACTTAACAATAAAAGTGTCATGTAAAATACGACAAAACATAAAATGAAAGTTTAATACGAATATTGTCTTCTAGATAGTATTCAAACTCAAATGGAGTCCTCAATACATTTATTATCACACTATTTTATAGAATAGTGAGGACTACTAATACAAACATCTGGACCGTCACTCCATTCCCCGACTAGTCCCGGCAACGTTCTCATTTCTTAAAGAGAACAATGAAAGCAAAAGGGTGAGCTCAACTAGCCCAGTAAGAAATATTATGACTAAGATAATGCAGAATAATTTATCGTTAGCCTTCAATAGTGTTAAACTAATAAAATATAACAAACATCAAGTTTAACTACAGCGGAACAAGCAATCCATTAGAAGAGTCAAGTAGAGCATGATATCTACTATCTTCTATGATTTAAAAAGGTTTTTCATCACTTTTATCGCTGAGACTCAACTTAATAAATAGTCCACATCATCGAATCACCCTTGCACTACGGCTAAGGATATTCTCTAGTATCACGACCACAAATTATCCCTACGGGCCAATGATATTCGTTTATTAATCAATGGTCATGATCATGCCAACAACTGTCCGAACAACGGGCCAATGAGGACTTTTACCACATCATTTGTAACATTATGGTCATGATTATACCAAATAATCCCTGGTCATAATCATACCAAGTCCATCTATGCACTACAGGCCACAGATGACTTTCAACATAATATAAACATGAGGATGATGACAATGATATAAGAATTCAATAAAATAAGTTCAAGGATAAATTTTTAAAGATTTATAATTTAATTTATCTAAAAATCAACAACGTCCAAATTGTCAACATGATACTGCTTTGTGGAGTAAAATTCAAGAATAATTTCGTACACAAAATGGGCCTTTGTTTTAACAACATCGCACTCGTTCCCGCATATGATCCTCTACTCAACGCGTCAGCTACCACGTTCGCTTTTCCAGGATGGTATTGAATGGTATGGTCATAATCTTTCAACAACTCAAGCCAACGTCGTTGCCGTATATTGAGTTCTTTTTGGGTGAAGAAATATTTGAGGCTTTTATGGTCTGAATATATCTCCACTTTTTCCCCATATAGATAGTGCCTCCAGATCTTTAGCGCAAAAATGACTGCTGCCAACTCTAGATCATGAGTAGGATAATTCCTCTCATATTCTTTAAGTTTTCGCGAGGTATAGGCTATGACTTTCCCACGTTGCATGAGAACACATCCTAACCCTTTGCCTGAAGCATCGCTGTAGATAACAAATCCATCCGAACCAGATGGTATTGTCAAAACAGGTGCCAAAATGAGTCTCCTCTTGAGATCTTGGAAACTCTTCTCGCATTCCTCGCTCCCATATGAATTTTGTATCTCTACGAGTTAGCCGCGTTAATGGAATAGTGATTCGAGAATATCCTTCAACGAATCTCCGATAATAACCAACTAAGCCCAGAAAGCTACGTATTTTGATTACCGACTTAGGTTGCTCTCAATTGTGACTCATATCCCAACCTTGGATAGCACATCACAATGACACCTATCAGTTTACGATCGCACGAATATGGCGTCCCATACGGAGAGTCTGTCTTCGGTGCATTCCACAAAAGAAGTCACCAGATAGAGGCTCGATTATCAACTTCTATAGTTGGGTTTTTAACTCCTGAAGTTCAATAGGAGCCATTCGATATGAGATTTTAGAAATGGTTTTTGTACCGGGTTCAAAGTCGATACAAAATTCAATATCACGCTCTAGGCCAGGAAATTTTTCAGGAAATACGTCAGCAAATTTACTAACAACAGAACTATCATTCAAATCTGACGTATTTTTGTTCAAGTCCATAACATAGCTAAGAAAGCTTGACATCCGTTTTTCAATAAACGAATGACTTTACAGCTTGATATGAAAGAGTTTAACTTCAATGGTTTGGTTGCTTAAATTTGAATAACAGGTTGCTTAGGAATATGAAAACTAACAACCTTAAAAAAGCAATCAATTTGGCATGATGAGTAGTTAACCAATCAATCCCTAAAATCACATCAAAAGCAAGTATCTTTAAAGAGATAAGGTCAACAGGTAATGTGATGGTGCCAACTTGGATCAAACAAGATTTATAAAGCGATGGATGTGATGAAAGTTTCTCTAACGGAGTTTCCACGAGATAGGTCAAAGTCTAATTTCTCCCGAGTCAAGTTTAAGCGTTGAGCACAGCGGGAGAGATAAATGAATGGGTAGCACCGATATCTAGTAATGTATAAACTTCGCATGAATTTATGATTAGCTTACCCGTGATCACCTCGTTTGGGTTCCTCGCATGTTAACCAGTCACGACAAACGCTCTTCCAGGAATCGTTGACTTTGACTTTTTTGGGACAGCCTTTTGAGTCACCATCCCCGCTGGACTTGGTTTTGCTACAGTGCAATCTCGAGCGATATATCCTTCATTTCCACAGTTATAACATACCTTAAACTATTGTGGGCAGTTTGGGCTGATATGTCCTTCTTTTCCGCACTTATAGCATATAACCGGTGGTCGTTCTCCTCCCTTGGAACCAGTTGCTGCTGACGTCTTCACATTGTCATTATTGAATCTCCTCTTTTTAAAATCTCCCCCCAACTCGCTTCTTCACTTTCATGGCCATGATTACCACCAGAGTGGTTGCCGCTTTTGTCCGTATTCTTCTTTCTCCTTTGGTTATCATTACGATTCGATTTGGCATCCGCAGTATGATCTGGTTGTGGCCCTCGGTTGACCGCACTTGTTATCTCACTCTAATAATTGAGCCCATTGACAACATCTCGAATAGAGAGAAAATTTATGAGAAATAAGATATTGACGTATCTTGGGGTTTCAAACCTCTAAGAAACATCCGCGTCATACGTTCCTCATTCTCCACCAAATGAGGTGCAAACCTGGATAACTCCGCGAACTTCGCTTCGTACTGGGACACCGTCATATTATTTTGTTCCAATCTAATAAATTCTACCTCCTTCATATGACGAATACTTTCAGGAAAGTACTTGTCATTGAACAGTTTCTGAAATGTCTCCCAAGACATGCTGAGTGCGGCTGGATGGGTACGCCTCACAGACTCCCACCAGTAGTCTGCCTCGCCACAGAATATAAAGGTGGCGAATGGAACCTTTTGTTCCACTGTGCATCCCAAGAAATCGAATATCTTGGTAATTTGTTTAACCCACGTCTCTGCCTTGATCGGATCCGGCTTTCCAATAAATTCTGGTGGTCCCAACTCTTTGAACTGCTTGGCTGTGACAAACCGTGAATTGTTATCATTTCTTCTCGTATTTTGAACACGAGTCTCCTCGTCGATTTTGCATGAACTGCAAAAAGCTTCTAAACATCCCATCGTTCATCATCGCTTTTCGTTGGTGTTGTTCATGGGAGGAACATTGCCAACTGTTGCACGCTCTCCTCGTTGGTGAGCACAGTGTCTCCACGGTCTCATTTACTCCATTGTTAACATTCTCATCGACATTCTCAAATCGCCATAAAACAAGGGTTAATTTAACAAATTAACATATCACATAATACCCCTATATTATGATGACCAACAAATAAGCTTAGGTAGGACACACTAGCGAAGGATTTACTTGTCTCTCCCTCCTAGTTCTATTCCCGATCTCCGCTTGGAGATCATATCCTAAGCTCTAATACCAATTGTGGCGCCCCAAAATAGGTATACAACACCCATTACGAGTCATCAAAATACATGGTACCAGAAACAACTACAACTTTATTAATACAACATAAAAATTGTGAGTTTAAATACAAATATTGTCATCTAGACAATATCCACACTCAAATAAGTCCTCATTACAATTATTGATACATTATTTTACAAAAATGATGAGGACTACTAAAACAACTTTCTAGAACCTCCATTCCATACCCCGACTAGTACTCGCTACATTCTCGCCTCCTGAGAAGAAAAATGGAACAAAAGAAAAAGGGTGAGCTCAACTAGCCCAGTAAAGAATATTATGACTAAGATAACATAGAACAAATTATCGTTAGTCTTCAACAAGGAAAAATCTAATAGAATACAATAGACAACCAGTTTTCAATCAATCTTCGCAGCGGAAATAATAATTCATTAGAAGAGTGAAGTAGAGAATGCAATCTACTATCTTCTATATATGAATTTAAAAGTTCATTGTTGATATTTTATCCTTATAACATCAATCAATATATATCTGGAATTAAATATTCATCTTTGCAGTACATGCCAAAGATATTCATCAGTTGGTCATGTTCATCTAAACACATGTTCATCTTTGCACTACGGGCCAAAGATATTCATCAGAAAATCATTCATCTTTGCACTACATGCCAAATATATTCAGTAATATCATCATTTAGGACCGATGATGATGAAAAATATTTTAAAGAAAACGAATCCAGTGAAACAAAAGAATAAATATTAAGGATTCGTAGCTATTCCATGTCCAAAAATACCTCATAAATAATCATATTGGAGTAAAATTCAAGAATGATCAAAACATGGATACAATCAAAGCTAGTATCCATAATAGATATTTTGGACGAAAAATAAAAATTTAATTTTTCTGTGAATAGTGTCGTATTCGTGAATAGTGCCGTATACGTGAATAGTGTCGTATACGTGAATAGTAACTCTAACACTAAAAGATATAAATTTCACAAAAAAAGTCATCATGCTTCGTGAATAGTACTCGTGAATAGTAACTCATGAATAGTAACTCATGAATAGTAACTCCTGAATAGTAACCCCGACATGAAAAAGTTCCAAATTTGATAAAAAGTTCCAACCAATATTTCAGCATAATGATATTGAAGAAATAATATCAATAATATCACTTACGAAGAAAATAACATCCCTCACCTCAAAAGGATAGTACTTCTGACTGGAATACTGGATTGCTGAAAGAACTTGCACCGTATAGTAATACTCAAAGTACTAAAATACTCACAAAAATACGCTCGATATTATAGAGAGAGAAAGAGAGAGAAATCTTTAGTTTCTGGTGTGATTTTCAATTCTAACATAAGCACCCTATTTATAGGAAATTGCTTAGAACACCAAAGCAGAAAATTTAATAAAATAATAATATTTTATTTTTAATTTCCTTAGCCCACCTTGACCATCTGAATTCAGCCACCAAATAATGACAAAAACTAAAAAAATGTTTTTGTAATTAAAAACAATTAAAACTTTCAAAAACCAATTATTTCGGAACTATGGAACTTCAATAATTCATAATAAATAGCCATTTTATCAGAAAAATTAGAACCACATGTCATTTTCATAGGAAATTTCATTATCTACAACTTTGCAGAAGAAAGTTTTCCCAAATTCCAAACAGAAATTGACCGAAATCCACAAACGGGCGATTTTACGGGCTATAATCAAATTTCAGTCAAGAAATGGGCCCACAGACATGTTTAACATGTTTTAAACAACTTTTGCAACAAAAATACTCTTTCTCCTCATATACTCATATATACCACATTCATTGTAAAAATATCATCATTATTATATTATAATAATGTAATAAAATATTATTTTATCAGAAAAGATAAAATATCGATTTTCAACAATTGTCACTTTAAAAATTTTCTCCATCTATATCCACATAAAATGAATATTTCCTCATCATATAAATCAATAACTAATTATTCATAAATAATATTACGAGAATCACAATACCTGATAAATGACCGGTAGGTTCCAGAAAGAGGGGCTTTCAATAAGGATTTTTTTTCTTCGACGCGCATGATTAGGTGACCAAACCTCTCCTTAGACGTAACTTTCTAGACATTGCCAATAATGTTATCTAATAATATTATTCAGATAATATGAAATATTGCTTCGATAATGGAAAATATTGTAGTGACAATTATTGAAAAATAACGATAATATAGAATATCAATGCAACAATTATTGAATCAATAAAATAAAATATTGAGCAATAATTCTTTGTAACAATTATTGAGTAGTGCCTTCTTACGTAAGAATCAATAATTGGTGCAATATCGTGTCTTTCTTGTGCAACAACAATGTATTCTTGTTTTTAACCAAGGGTATTCCAACAAAGATAAGCAGAACAAGCTGTAGTTATTTATAAACAACTTATACTTGTCGTTTTCTTTATCCAATCGCTTTCCGTTATGGGGCCCACACAAGGCTGCACCGTCGTACGAATATTCCCCGACAGTAAGAATATTCCACGACCAAACGAATATTCTCCGATAAAAAATGAATATTTTATAATATCAGATCAATAATTCATATTATTTGAATAATATTATTAGATAGCATTATTGGCAATGTCTAGAAAGTTCTATCAAGGAGAGGTTTGGTCACCTAATTGCGCACCAATAAGGAGAAATTCTTATTCGAAAGCCCCCTCTTTCTTGGGAACGGCCTGGTTGTCATAAATGTGATTTTGTAATATTATTTGTGAATAATTAATTATTGATTCATATGATAAGGAAATATTTATTTTATGTGGATATAAATGTTGGATATATTTATTGTTGTTAAAAATGAAGGAGTTAATGTTGAGGTGTTTTATCAGTATTTTTGTCGGAATGAAGGTATTAAAAATTAAACCAGTGTTTTTGAGATATATTGTGTGAGTTATAATTTTTAATTCAATAGTTGGATCGTTGTAATTTTTGGATATGTTATACATATATAAGTTGAGTATATGTCCACAAATTTTGAACCGTTAAAAATGAGCGTATGATTTGTTATGAATTTTAAGAGGTGGTGATTGAAATTAGGTTTATAAATGATTTTGGTGGAAAATTCTAGAATTGAGTGGGCCCCACTTGTGGTGGTTGGTGAAGAAATGTCTTTGAATTTATTTCAAATGTGGTGGGTGGGAATAGTAAGAGGTAAAGCCATCGGGGTTGTAGGTCAAGTCTGCTAACATTTTCTTATAAATAGAGGGCTAAGTTAGAATTGAAAATCACACGAAACAAGTTTTCTCTTCTCTTCTCTCTAGATTATTGAGTGTATTTTGTGAGTATTTAGATACTTTGTGAGTTTCTATTCATCGATTGCAAGTTTTCTTGAACCTTTATACCGATATTCCGATCGGAAATTGATATTTTGAGGTAAGAGATGTTATTTTTCATATATGATATTATTTCTTCAATATCATTATCGCCAAGTATTGATCCGAATTTTATCAAATTTGGAACTTTTTTTGTGTCTGGGTTACTATTCACGATATCTAAGACTATTCACGAAATACAAAGACTATTCATAGAAAAATGAAATTTTCTTCTTTTTGTCCAAGATGTCTATTATGGTTACTATCTTTGATTGTATCCATGTTTTGATCTTTATTTTTGAATTCTGCTTCAAAATTGGTATTTATGAAGTATTATTGATTTTGGATAAACTGTTATATGAATCCCTACTATTTGTCCTTCCGTTTCCTTTGGATTCGCTTTTCTTTAAAATATTTTTCATCATCCTTAGTCCTAAATGATGATATTACTAAATATCTTGACTGTGTAGCAAAAGATAAATGATTAATCGATGAATATCTTTGGCCCGTAGTGCAAAAGATGAGCAGTGTTGAGATGAATATGACCATTTGGTGATACAAATGAATATCTTTGCCCGCATGAGTGCAAAGATGAATATTTGATTAAAGATGTGTATTGATTGATGTTACTGAGGATAAAATATTGATGATGGACGTTTAAATTCATAGAAGATAGTAGAATTCTTTCTCTACTTGACTCTTCTAATGGATTGTTTATTCCACTGCAGTTGTTGATCTAAAACTTGTTGGCTATTATATTTTATCAGATTTTTCCCTGTTGAAGAATAACGATAATTTGTTATATATTATCTTAGTCATAATATTCTTTACTGGGCTAGTTGAGCTCACCCTTTTCCTTTTTGTTCCATTTTTCTCAGGAGGTGAGAACATAGCAGGAACTAGTCGGGGTACGGAGTGATGGTTCTAGAAAGATATTTTAGCAGTCCTCACTATTTTTGTAAAATTGTGTTTGAATAATTGTAACGAGGACTTATTTGAGTGTGGATATTGTCTAGAAGATAATATTTGTATTTAAACTCATAGTATGTGTTGTCGTATTTTGCACGACAATTGTATTATTGAAGTTGTAGTTTGCTTTCTGTATTATGTATTTGGCGACTCAGAATGGGTGTTGTATACCTATTTTGGGGGCGTCAAAGTTGGTATCAAAGCTTAGGGATATGGTCTCTGGCGGAGATCGGGGAATAGAACTAGGAGGGGAGAGATGAGTAAATCCTTCGCTAGTGTGCCTTATCTAAGCTTATTTGTTGGTCAGTCATAATATAGGGATATTATGTGATATGTTAATTTGTTTAATTAACCCTTGTTTTATGGCAGTATTTAAGAATGGCCGCTGAGAACGTTAACAATGGAGTGTATGAGGCGTGGAACAACCTTTAGTTACAAACCCAGGAGGCGTGCAACAGGAAGGCAATATTCCTCCTGTAAACAACACTACCGAGCAAACGATGAATGATGGAATGTTTAGGAGCTTTTTACAGTTCATGCAAAACCAGACGAGGGAGACTCGTGCACAAAATACGGGTGGAAATGATAGCAATGCACGGCTTGTCACAACCAAGCAATTCAAGGAGTTGGGACCACCAGAATTTAAGGGAAAGTCGGATCCGATCATGGCGGAAACGTGGGTCAAGCAAATTACCAAGATATTCGATGTCTTGGGATGCACAGAGGAACAGAAGGTTCCATTCGCCACCTTTATGTTTCGCGGTGAGGCAGACTACTGGTGGGAGTCTGTGAAGCGTACCCAGCTAGCCGCACTCAGCATGTCATGGGAAACGTTTCAAAAACTATTCAATGACAAGTACTTTCCTAAAAGTATTCATCATATGAAGGAGGTTGAGTTTATCAGACTGGAACAAAACAACATGACGGTGTCCCAGTACGAGGCGAAGTTTGCACCTCATTTGGTCGAAAATGAGGAACGAATGACGAAGATGTTTCTGAGAGGTCTAAAGCCCGAGATTCGGCAATATCTTATATCTCATAAATTTTCTTTATATTCAGATGTTGTAAACAGGGCTCAATTATTAGAGCGAGATAATAAGTATGTTCAACCGAGGGACAACAACCAGGGTCATACCGGTGACAGCCGTTATCAAAACGATGATAACCAACGAGGAGGGAAAAATACGAACAAAGGCGGTAACCACTCGGGTGGTCATCGTGGCCATGATAATAGGAGAGGTGAGTCAAGTGGAAATTTCAGAAAGAGGAGATTCAACAATGACGGGAAGACATCAACAGCAGCACCAGCACCAACAAAAAATTCTAGGGGAGGAAAACGACCGCCAGTTAGATGTTACAAATGCGGGAAAGAGGGACATATCAGCCCAAATTATCCACAACAATCCAAGGTATGTTACAACTATGGAAAGGAAGGCCACATAGCTCAGGATTGTTTTGTAGCAAAACCAAGTTCAACGGGGATGGTGACTCCAAGGGCTGTCCCGGATAAGTCAAAATCAGCGGTTCCTGGAAGAGCGTTTGTCGTGACTGGCCAAAACGCGAGGAACCCGAATGAGGTGATTACGGATAAGCTAATCTTGAACTCTTGCGAAGTTTATACCTTACTAGATACCGGTTCTACCCATTCTTTTATCTCTCCTGCTTGTGCTCAACGTTTAAACTTGACTCTGGAGAAATTAGACTTTGACTTATCTGTTGAAACTCCGTTGGGTGAAACCTTCGTTACATCTACAGTTTATAAATCTTGCATGATCCAAGTTATCACTATCACATTACCTGTTGATCTTATATCTTTAAAGATACTTGCTTTTGATGTGATTTTAGGAATTGATTGGTTAACCACTCATCATGCCAAAATTGATTGTTTTCGTAAGGTTGTTAGTTTTCATATTCCTAACCAACCTGTCATACAAATTCAAACAACTAAACCACTAAAATCAGTCACTATCATATCAAGCCATAAAGTTATTCGTTTATTGAAAAACAGATGTCAAGCTTTCTTAGCCCGTGTTATGGATTTGAACAAAGACAAGTCAGATTTGAATAATATTTATGTTGTTAGAGAATTTTTCGATGTATTTCACGAAGAACTTCCCGGCCTACCCCGTAACGTGATGTTGAATTTTTATTGACCTTGAGCCGTACAAAACCCATTTCTAAAACCCCATATCGAATGGCTCCTATTGAACTTCAGAGTTAAAAGTCCAACTACTGAGAATTGTTAGACATAGGTTTCATTCGGCCCTAGTACATCTCCTTGGGTGCTCTGTTTTATTCAGTAAAGAAGAAAGACGGGAGTATGCGACTTTGTATTGACTACTGAGAATTAAACCATGTCACCATCAAGAATAGGTATCCATTACCTCGCATTGATGACTGTTCGACCCGATTGCAAGGAGCACAATTCTTTTCAAAGATCGATCTTTCGTTCGGATATCATCGGTGAAGATTAAAAGCGAGGATATTCCAAAGGCGCCTTGAGAACTCGATCGGGCATTATGAATTCTTAGTCATGTCTTTTGGATTGACTAATGCTCCTTCTGCTTTCATGGATATGATTAACCGTGTATTCAAGGAATATTTGGATCAGTTTGTTGTTGTCTTTATTGATGACATCCTCATCTATTCCAAAAGTCGTGAAGATCATGAGCACCATATGAAGTTGATACTTGAAAGGCTTCGTGAAAACAAACTTTATGCCAAGCTGAAGAAATGCGAGTTCTGTCTTGAGGAAGTAGCATTCCTTGGGCACGTGGTGTCAAAACATGGAGTATCTGTCGACCCGGCTAAGATTGAAGCAGTACAAAGTTAGGAGCAACCAAAGTCAGTGACCGAAGTGCGTAGCTTTCTGGGCTTAGCTGGTTATTATCGGAGATTCGTGGAAGGATTTTCTCGAATCGCTACTCTGTTAACTCAGTTGACTCAAAAAGACACAAAATTTGTATGGAGCGAGGAATGCGAGAAGAGTTTCCAAGAGCTCAAGAGGAGACTCATTTTGGCACATGTTCTGGCAATACCATCTGGTACGGATAGATTTTTTATATACATCGATGCTTCAGGCAAAGGGTTAGGATGTGTTCTCATGCAACATGGGAAAGTCATAGCCTATGCCTCACGACAACTCAAAGAATATGAGAGGAATTATCCTACTCATGATCTAGAGTTGGCAGCAGCCGTATTCGCATTGAAAATTTGGAGACACTACTTGTATGGGGAGAAAATGGAGATTTATACGGACCATAAAAGCCTTAAATATTTCTTCACCCAAAAAGAACTCAACATGCGGCAACGACGTTAGCTTGAACTATTGAAAGATTACGATCACACTATTCAATATCATTCTAAAAAAGCGAACGTAGTAGCTGATGCATTGAGTAGAAGATCATATGCGAGTACGAGTGCGATATTGTTAATGCAAAGGCCCATTCTATATGACTTGCAAAGGATGGAGGTAGAATTAAAGACTCCAGGGACCCACATGATGATCGCAAATATATGAGTAGAACCGACTTTAATCGATAAAGTTAAAACTGCTCAAGCTACGGACCTGGAGCTGATACATATGAAGAAGAAAGTGCAAGAAGGAGCTATTCCAGAAGCGAGAATCGATGAAGAAGGAATACTTAGATTCAACTCCAGACTTTGTGTTCCTAACGATTCTGACTTGAAGCATAGAATCATGATGGAGGCACACAACACCCCGTTTGCAATCCATCCTGGGAGTACCAAAATATATCATGATATTCGACATACATTTTGGTGGAACAATATGAAGAGAGAGATCGCGAAGTTTATCTCGAGGTGTTTAACTTGTCAACGTGTAAAGGCGGAGCATCAAGTGCCAAAGGGTCCATTACAATCACTTGAGATTCCGAAATGGAAGTGGGAACACATTACTATGGATTTCATTCTGATGGTCTTCCCAAAGTTTCTCAAGGCATAGATGCGATTTGGGTTATTGTTGATAGATTAACCAAGTCGCCCATTTCTTACCGATCACGTGAGACTTATTCCTTGAAGCGTCTTGCTCGCGTGTACGTGAATGAGATTGTGAGATTGCATGGCATGCCAAGTATCCATAGTTTCGGATCGTGACCCAAGATTTACTTCACGATTTTGGGTTAGCTTGCGTAAAGCTATGGGCACGGATTTATGATTTGATTCGCATACCATCCTCAAACAGACGGACAATCAGAGAGGACTATTCAAACCCTTGAAGATCTATTAAGACTTTGTGACCTAGATTTTAAAGGAAGTTGGGATAAGTACTTGCCACTGCTGGAATTCTCCTACAACAATAGTTATCAAGCAAGTATAGGCATGGCTCCATTTGAGGCGTTGTATGGACGAAAAGTGTCGTTCTCGGTATCTTTGGGATGAGGTAGGAGAAGCAACGTTGTTGGGACCGTAATTAGTACGCATGACTACGAAAAGATCCAAATGATTCGACAGCGATACAAGCGGCACAAGATCGACAAAAGAGTTATGCGGATCTTCATCGAAAAGATGTGGAATTTAATATTGGGGATCATGTATTGTTACGTGTTTCACCATGGAAGGGAGTTATAAGATTTGGGAAGAGAGGAAAGCTCAATCCACGATTTGTTGGTCAATTTGAGATTCTTGATAGGAATAGGAAATGTGGCCTATAGACTCGCATTACCTCCAAGTATGTCTCGTGTTCATAATATTTTCATATATCCATGCTTAAATATGTGAAAGACCGAACCATATTATTGCGTTAGAACCAGACGAGATAGTAGAAGATTTAACGTCGAAGAAGTACTGTTAATATCTTGGATAGGAGAGAGCATGTCCTACGCACTGCAAGGTTATACCACAAGTTAAGGTTTTATGGAGAAACCATGCTATTGAAGAAATGACACAGGATTTGGAATCGAAATGAAAGCGAGGTATCCTCACCTTTTGAAACACTGTGCACGTATGTCAATTTCGAGGACGAAATTTCATAAGGAGGGGAGGTTGTAAGACCCCAACTTATTATAAATAAAATCGAATTTCCTCTAATTATATTTGTGAATAATAAGGTATTAATTTGATATAATTCTCTGGTTATGGGTGAAATGTGCAAATTTTACAAAATATGCAAGTGGTTATAAAATAATCATTGTTGTCGGGGAATATTCGTTTGGTCGTGGAATATTCTTGTTGTTGGGGAATATTAAATGCGACGGTATGCAATCATTTATGGGCCCCATAATAGAATAACTGTCGGATGAAGAAAACGACAAGTTTGAGTTTTTATAAATAACGACGTAGTTGTTACCGTTAACACTATTGGAATACCCGGTGGTTAAAATACGATGTCTGGCGTGGATGCACAGTATTGATGAATTATTGATCCTTACGTAAGAAGACACTACTCAATAATTATTACAGTAGTTATTCAATATTTTATTTTATTGATTCAATAATTGATGCGTTGATATTTTATATTATTGTTGTTTCAATAATTGTCACTGCATAGTATTTCCCATTATCAGATCAATAATTCATATTATTTGAATAATATTATTAGATAGCATTATTGGCAATGTCTAGAAAGTTCTGTCAAGGAGAGGTTTGGTCACCTAATTGCGCTTTTAATAAGGAGAAATTGTTATTCAAAGCCCCCTCTTTCTGGGGGAGCTACTGGTTGTCATAAATGTGATTTTGTAATATTATTTGTGAATAATTAATTATTGATTCATATGATAAGGAAATATTTATTTTATGTGGATATAAATGTTGGATATATTTATTGTGGTTAAAAATGAAGAAGTTAATGTTGAGGTGTTTTATCGGTATTTTTTGCCGGAATGAAGGTATTAAAAATTAAAACCGGTGTTTTGAGATATATTGTGTGAGTTATAATTTTTAATCAAATAGTTGGATCGTTGTAATTTTTGGATATGTTATACATATATAAGTTGAGTATATGTCCACAAATTTTGAACCGTTAAAAATGAACGTATGATTTGTTATGAATTTTAAGAGGACCGATTCGGAAATTAGGTTTATAAATGATTTTGGTGGAAAATTCTAGAATTGAGTGGGCCCTACTTGTGGTTGGTGAAGAAATGTGCTGAATTTATTTCAAATGTGGTGGGTGGGAATAGTAGCGAGGTAAAGCCATCGGGTTCGCAGTCAAGTCTGCTAACATTTTCTTATAAATAGAGGGCTAAGTTAGAATTGAAAATCACACCGTAAACAAGTTTTCTCTTTTTCTCTCTAGATTATTGAGTGTATTTTGTGAGTATTTAGATACTTTGTGAGTTTCTATTCATCGATTGCAAGTTTTCTTGACCTTTTATACCGATATTCGATCGTAATCTTGATATTTTGAGGTAAGAGATGTTATTTTTCATATATGATATTATTTCTTCAATATCATTATGTCAAGTATTGATCCGAATTTTTATCAAATTTGGAACTTTTTGTGTCTGGGGTTACTTTTCACGTATCTGGCACTATTCACGAATCTGACTATTCACCTAAAAATGAAATTTTCTTCTTTTTGTCCAAGATGTCTATTATGGTTACTATCTTTGATTGTATCCATGTTTTGATCTTTATTTTGAATTTCGCTTCAAAATTGGTATTTATGAAGTATTATTGATTTTGGATAAATCGTTATACTAATCCCTACTATTTGTCCTTCCGTTTCAACTTTGGATTCGTTTTCTTTAAAATATTTTTCATCATCCTCGGTCCTAAATGATGATATTACTAAATATCTTGACCTGTAGTGCAAAGATAAATGATTAATCGATGAATATCTTTGGCCCGTAGTGTGCAAAAGATGAGCAGTGTTGAGATGAACATGACCAATTTGGTGATACAAATGAATATCTTTGGCCCGCAGTGCAAAGATGAATATTTGATTAAAGATGTGTATTGATTGATGTTACAGGGATAAAATATTGATGATGGATGTTTAAATTCATAGAAGATAGTAGAATTCTTTCTCTACTTGACTCTTCTAATGGATTGCTTATTCCGCTGCAGTTATTGATCTAAAACTTGTTGGCTATTATATTTTATCAGATTTTTCCCTGTTGAAGACTAACGATAATTTGTTGTATATTATCTTAGTCATAATATTCTTTACTGGGCTAGTTGAGCTCACCCTTTTCCTTTTTGTTCTATTTTTCTCAAGAAGTGAGAACATAGCAGGAATTAGTCGGGGTACGGAGTGATGGTTCTAGAAAGATGTTTTAGAAGTCCTCACTATTTCTGTAAAATAGTGTTTGAATAATTATAACGAGGACTTATTTGAGTGTGGATATTGTCTAGAAGACAATATTTGTATTTAAACTCACAGTATGTGTTGTCGTATTTTGCACGACAATTGTATTATTGAAGTTGTAGTTTGCTTTCTGTACCATGTATTTGGCGACTCAGAATGGGTGTTGTATACCTATTTTGGGGGCGTCACAATTATAATTAAAAAAAATTATAGATATTAATTTAATTTAGTATTAAATGGTTAAAAAAAGACCCCAATTTAAAATTTAACTCAAAAAATTGGGATATTTACACTTCCTAGTACATTTTAAGAAAAAATTACAATAAAAGTGCATCCAACAAATATTTACAGAATTAATAAATTTTTAATATTTTATTACAAAATTAGTGTTGCGGGTAGCGCGTGCTTATTGGAATTTAGCTTTTATCATCTACTAATATACATTGTTCAGTAAACCATCCCCAAACCATAAAATAAACTAAGCTCATGAGAGAGAAAAGAAAAGAAAATACAAAGAGAGAAAATAAATCTTCTTTACTTTTACTTTATTTGTTCAAGTAGTCATGGCAGGTTATGTAGAAGAAGAATCAACCCCATCTCCATCTCTCCATCCACCAAGTTACTGATAAGAATCATGAGCAAAAGTAGAACATGGATATTTTTGTTTATTGTTGTATACACCATTCTACTCCCTCCTATTCAGATTAAATGACGTTGTAGGGAGTTTAATTTTATTCTATATAAGTGTCATTTTAGAATCTCTATGCAATATTGCACTATTTTTTCCTATTTTACCCCTCTATTTAATATGCTTAGTAAATGCAATTCCATGAATGACAAGAAACAATTGTGGAGAGAGAAATAATTAATTAGGGATACAAAAGACATTTTGTGTTATTTTTTAATAAGTGTGCTTAACTCTAAAATATCATTTAATCTGAATAGGAGGGAGTATTATCTTACTCTTAGAATCTCCTTAAATTTGTACTTTCTTGGTACGAAATAACCGTCTCAAGCTCATCCAACTCATCTGGGTGGCCGATAATTTACGCCTCGGTGGCGTTTGGGGTCATTTATGGGCTTCTTTCAATGACTGTCGCCATGGCAATGGCAGTTCTGGCCACCTTGGTGACATGGATCACTATGCTGGTTTTGCTGACTTTTTGTGGGAAGCCCATAAAAGCTTTGGTGGTGGAGAGTAAGCAATTGACGACTGTGATTATTGGGTTTGTGGTGAAAATCTTAATAAACCCCAATTTGTATTTCTGCATAAAATCTTGATCTCCTGTTGCCGCCATTGTCCGCTCCCCAAGTCCTAAATCTTGATTGATCTTTGATTCTATTACTAGTAGTTTGACATTGTTTGTTTGTTCATATTGACTTTTTTGGACTTTTTCCTTTAGAGGTAACCAAATGCGTATTAGTGAGTGACAAAACTTCATCATGTTGGTTACTTATAAATAACCTTTTAAAAATAAAATTATTTTTAATATGGTGCAGTTGGTAGTCAAACTTTCATACACAGGTAACCATTTTAGTTTTTGTGAGTAATCAAATAGTCATAAAAAAAAATTCAGAACAGTTACCAAGTGTTACATGTATTTGTTTTCTTTATCTTATTAAATCATGATAGAATCAGAGAGTAATCGTGTGTTTTTCCTTTTACTTAATGTAAGAAGAAAAAATGAAAAATATTATTCAATATTGTGTAACACAATTTCGATTACCTTACATCAATAAAAATGTGCAGTTGGTAACCAAACATTCATACAAACGTAACCATTTTAATTTTTGTGGGTAACCAAATAGTCATAAAAAAAAATTCAGAACAGTTACATGTTTTTGTTTTCTTTATCTTATTAAACCATGATGGAATCAAAGAGTAGTCGTGTAGTTTTCCTCTTACTTAATGTAACAAGAAAAAAATACAAAATATTATTCAATATTGTGTAACACAATCTCGGTTACCTTATATCAATAAAAAGATACAGTTGGTAGCCAAACCTTTATACAAAAAAGGTAACCATTTTAGTTTTTGTGGATAACCAAATAGTCACAAAAAAAAATTCAGAACAATTACCAAGTGTTACATATATTTGTTTTCTTTATTTTGTTAAACCATGATGAAATCAGAGTGATCATGTGATTTTCCTCTTACTTAATGATTTCAAATTTAGAAAAAGAAAACCTAAAAAAAGGAAGAAGGTAGAAGACGCTGAATGGCAAAAGTTTGACGGAGGCAGACGGGATGGCGACCGTGACAATAGTAGCTGCCATGGGGAGCTAAATTTTGTTCCTGCAAAGAAATCTCCTAACAATCGAAGATCTTCATCTGTTTTCTACACTTTGAAAATAACGAAATAGATGACCTAATTGAAACGCTGTTCATTTGTTTACCCGATTGAAAACTTTTTGACTGGAATTTCTTTTTTGACAAGTAATATAGACTTGAGAAAGTTGTACTTTTTTGTAATTATTTTGTGTATGTAGTAATCTTATAATTATTTTTTAATTGTTGTATAGTAATGTAAATTTTGAACCGAATTCCTTATTTATATACTATAGAGTTTATGAAACTACTTCTGGTAGCAAATGCGTGTAATAAGATATAATAAGAATTTTACCAACTTTGAGGATAAAATTAAAAAAGTATTAAATTATAATAAAATTAAATTTTTAAGGGCAAATGAGAGGAGTCCAAATCCCTTAATAATATAGGTAATCGTTACAATTAGTGAAATAATATGTAAAATTGTTTTGACTCACTTCAGAGTTTAATTGTTTTAATAAATTCACTTATAAATTTTATCCTATCCCGTCTCTATAGATCGATTTCCTAGAAGTCATAAAGTTAAAATGTAATAGTGTAAATTCCTAATTAATAAATAATCAAACTAGATCCCATAAATTAAAAATAACGTGTTCCTTGCGCTTTTTCAACTTAATTAAAAGAAATAGTTATATTTCAAAAATGTATTAAAATAGCATATTATGTTATTATTTCCTCTCTAATTCCTTAGATTGAGCTGTTGCCTTGCTAGGCCAAATAACTCAGCCCACTAATTTTGAACCATTTATTGGATTACTTTTTAGGTCCAACAAAGAAAAAATACAAAAACATAAGAGCCCAATAACTCTTTATTCTAATTTTCCTAGATAGATAAATGGAACATTTACATATTATAGTACATTTATAAAAGTAATTACAAAAATCATACAGTTATAAAATAATTACAAAAATATGACAATTTACCATATATATTTACAATACTAATTATATTAGGAGTCCTTAATTTAAGGAGTTAATATTATTTGGCTGACATGGCAAATTAGTTTCCATCTTCCTTCAGTCTCTCTATTCTCCATTAATATTTCTCTCTCTTCTCCCTTACTACTTCTCTCTCTCATCTCGAATCCACTCGTCGTCCTCTTCCGCCGTCGCCGCCGCAACACTAGTCTCTCAACTCGTCGTCGTCCTCTTCTTCATCTACTGGTATTTCTTCATCTACTGATATTTTTTCATCTAATATTTCTTCATCTACTGATATTTCTTCTTCTTTTTGTATTGGTATTTCTACTGGTATTTCTTCTTTTTCTTCATCTTCATCATTAATTAATTAGTCTTCTTTTTTCTATTAATTAGGAGTGATATTTTTTTTCCTTTTTGTACTGATATTTCTATTAATATTTCATTTTTTTCCTACTGATTAGTCTTCTTTTTTTGGTGGCGTAAAATAATTAGTTAATTATTTTTTAATTATTTTTTAATTTACTTTTGTTGCACTTGTTGATTCACAGGTTGTTCATTTTAGTGAAAAGAAGGTTTTGGATCAGAAAGCATACATGTTGTTCTATTATCATATAATTTTTAGAGGTGTGTTAATTTAAATTTTGTTAGTGTTACTATCATATAACTGTTTAGTTATACGCATTATGTTTTTATTCTTTGTTAATTTGTGATTGGATATCATTTTTGATACCTTGATTTGGTATTTTGGTTACTTTTTTATGTTGTTATGGTTACCATGTATTTGCTTAGTATACATGGTTGACTAAACTGGTTTTGGTGTACATGTTGTTTATGTATTGGTTACCATTAATATATGTTTTGGTTACTAACATATAACTGTTTGGTTTTTTCATTAGTATATTTTTTGTTACTGTTACCTTATGATTTGGATACCATTCTTTTTCTCTCAATTGGGATTTTGGTTACTTTTATATGTTGGTTTGGTTACAATGTATTTGCTTAGTATACATTGGTTGACTAAACTGGGTTTGGTCTACATGTTGTTTATGTGTTGGTTACCATTAAAACATGGTTTGGTTACTAGCATATAACTACTGGTTTGGTTACTTCTTTAGTATATTTTTTTGGTATACATGTTTTGTTTACTACATAAAATGGTTTGTACTACATGTTGTTTATATTTTGGTTATCATTAGATTATATAATACTTTTTTTGTTCTTTGTTTTATTATGGTATGGTTAATGTTATATTATGATATGATAACTATTATTAGATGATCAATTTGGGCCTTTGGTTATTTGTTATAGTCTGTTTTGACTCTTTGTGTAATTGTTATATTATGTTTTGGTTAGTATGCTCTTATTTGTTAATCACTATGTAAATATTTATGATATAGATATTGTTTATTTAAGTTCTTAATGGTATGTAAATCTGATTTTGTTTATTTGCAGTTATGAGATCTTTACTATGAGGAATGCAATTCATTGGAAAAGTTATATATTGGTGACATGGAAGTCCCCAGCATTATTACCAAGAAATTGAACTCAAGTCAGTTGGAGAAGTTTAAGGCATCATTAGTTTGTGGATGTATTATTTTTATAAATAAAAAACCCAAGTCATAATAAATCATGTATTTACTTAGTATACATTGATGTATTATTTTTGTAAAGTCCTTCAAACATAACCATTTGTTATGGTTAATGAGTATGTGATGTTTATTGGAGCTTATGTAAATGGAATTACATATTTGATTGTATAATTGACATTATTTGTTGGTTCGTATTAAGTTATTTCTAATACATTGTTTGAAAGGTGCAGTTGGTAACCAAACATGCATATAGAAGGGTAACCATTTTATTTTTTTGTAGTAACCAGATATTTACAAGCTTGTATCAGGACATATATAAAATGTTAAATGTACATGTGAGAGTATACATGGGTTGCCTAAACTGAATTGGATATACAGGTTGTTTCTGTTTTGGTTACCATTAAAACATGTTCTAGTTACTTTTCATATTACTATTTGGTTACTTCTTTATTTTGTTTTAGTTACTGTTACCTTATGGTTTGGCTACTATTATTGTGCCCTCGATGTGGGATTTTGGTTAATGTTATTTTTATTCTAACATGTACATTATGTATCCTCACATGTACATTATTTTTGGTTACTAACATATAACTGTTTGGTTACTACATTAGTATACTTTTTGTTACTGTTAGCTTATGATTTGGATACCATTCTTTTTCCCTCAATTGGGATTTTGGTTACTTTTATATGTTGTTTTGGTTACAATGTATTTGCTTAGTATACATTGATTGACTAAACTGAGTTTGGATTACATGTTGTTTAGTATACTAGACTAATTTATGGGGGCTTGATGTAATGCTTACGTTGTAGCTACGTCAAGCAATAAAAAATAAATACTATCATATAACTGTTTGGTTACTTTTGCATTATGTTTTGGTTACTGTTAGCTTGAGATTCGGATACCATGTTTGTTACCTTGATTTGGTATTTTGGTTACTTTTTTATGTTGTTATGGTTACCATTTATTTGCTTAGTATACATGGTTGACTAAACTGATTTTGGTGTACATTTTGTTTATGTATTGGTTACCATTAAAACATGTTTTGGTTACTATCATATAAATATTTGGTTACTTATTTAGTTTATTTTTGGTCTTTGTTAGTTTTCGATTTGGATTCCATTTTGTTTCCTTGAGTTGGGATTTTGCTTTTTCTTTTTTTGTTGTTCAAGTTACAATATATTTGCTTAATATATGGGTTGACTAAACTTTGTTTGGTCTATATGTTGTTTATGTATTGGTTACCATTAATATATGTTTTGGTTACTAACATATAACTGTTTGGTTACTTCATTAGTATATTTTTTGTTACTGTTAGCTTATGATTTGGATACCATTCTTTTTCCCTCAATTGAGATTTTGGTTACTTTTATATGTTGTTTTGGTTACAATGTATTTGTTTGGTAAACTGTTTATGATATAAATATTGTTTATATCTGTTTGCTAATGATTGTGTAAATCGATTTTTTTATTTGCAGTTATGGAATCTTTACTATGGGGAATGCAATAGAAAATTCATTGGAAAAGTTATATATTGGTGTGACATGGAAGTCCCCGACATTATTACCAAGAAATTGAACCCAAGACAGTTGAAGAAGTTTAAGGCATCATTAGTTTGTGGATGTATTATTTTTGTAAATAATAAACCCAAGTCATAATAAACCATGTATTTGCTTAGTATACATTGATGTATTATTTTTGTAAATTCCTTCAAATATATTCTACAAGGTTTATGCTATTCTATTTCTACTTCCATTTCCACAAACACATCTTACATGTTCTGGTTACTTTCATATAACTATTTGGTTACTTCTTTATTATGTTTTGGTTACTGTTACCTTATGGTTTGGCTACTATTATTGTGTCCTCAATGTGGGATTTCGGATACTTTTATTTTTTTTTATTCTGGTTAATATGTAATTGTTTAGTATACATGGATTGCCTAAACTGGGTTTCATTACATGATATTTACATTTTGGTTACCATTAAAACTGTTATGGTTACCATTAAAACTCGTTATGGTTACTATCATATAATTATATAGTTCTTGTTTTTTATTATGTTACATTATGGTTATAGTATACATGGATTGCTTAAGGCGAGTTTCATTACATGATGTTTCGTTTTGGCTACCATTAAAACATGTTACGATTACTATCATATAATTATATAGTTCTTTGTTTTATTATGTTACATTATAGTTCTTGTTATTAGTAAACGAGATAGTTACAAGCTTGTATCGGGACAAACATTAATTGTTAAATGTACATGTGTGAGTGTGTCTATTTATCTACAAGCTTGTTAGTAACTGAATAATTATCATAGATAGTTACTAGCTTGTTAGTAAACGAGATAATTATAAGCTTGTATCAAGACTATTATAAGCTTGTATCAAGACATTATAAAGCTTGTATATGTTTACTTTATATTGATAACTCATGATGGAATCAAAAATAAAAATATTAATCAACATCAATTTTGGTTACTGTACACCATCAAAAATGTTACCAACCATGTGGTTAATGGTTACTAACAGTAAACAATTATATATTCCTGCAAACAATTAGATTTGTTGTATTGGTTACTGTCAGTCTCCATTGTCTAACAACTGAATAAACATTATAAAGTAACCAAATCAATATTAGACAGTAACCAAATTACATAATATTAGTAACCAGAAAATAAACCAAATTTTTACATGCAAATTTGAAGGCCTAAATGATGGAATTCGACCAAAAAACCATGCAGTTCACCAGCAACGCTTGTGACTTTTGATCGTTGACCCATTTCCAATGAAATTAGGCTCTGAAAACGCTAAAATCCGACACTCCAAACTTGACAGAAAATTGCCAAATTGTCACTGCAACCAAATAAACATTATACTGTAACCAATTAAATAGTATACAACAACCAATATTTAACAGTTGTATGAAGGTAACCAATGTAGTCAATAAGTAACTACCAATATAAAATAAACAATTATAAAATTCAATAACATTATAGAGTAACCAAATAAACACCTTTCAGTATCTAAATACATATTATATGAAGAACCAAGATATATGTAATTAGTAACCAAGATTATAAAAATATTTTTACATTCATTTTACAACCAAAATAATCGATAATGACTTTGTTACAAATTAAAGACTAACGGTGTATAAAGGTAACCAATGTAGTTAATCGGTAACCATCAATATAAAAAAAATGGGTATAAAACACGTAATATTATTATGTAGTAACCATGGTAATATTACAAAGTAAACAAGTCAAAGATTATAAACTAACCAAATCCAGTTAGGCAAGAAACAACATATATTTACTTAGTATCCATAACATAAAACATATTTGACAAGATATTTTTACAAAGAAAAATAAATAATATAAAAAATATCAATATGTACTTAAAGGTGTATTGGTTACTATTAGTCCAAACATCAAATTTGGTGTATTGGTTACTATTAGTCCATGTAACCAATACAATGTAGTCAATAAGTAACATCCAATATAAATGAAACAATTACAAAAGAATATAACATTATAATTTTACACAGTAACCAAGTCAGCACTATTGAGTAACCATTATAATTTTACATAATGTAAATCAACATTAGACAAGAACCAATATAATATAAAAGCAAGTATCAAAGTCGAAGATAAGTCATTAACCATTATAATTTTACACAAAGAACCAACTCAAAGAATATTCAATTAACCATATAATGTTACACAAGAAGAATCAAAGATTAATCAAGAACCAAAAACAACCAAAGTAAAAATAGGATTTTCCTTGCATTTTACAATAAAAACAACCAAAGATAATTTATTTGTTACCAACTAAAAGCGGACTTTTGTAAGAATGTAACCAATTTGGCTAACAAGTAACAGTTAATATAAAAAACATAAGTAGAAGTGTACATTAATATGCTTCAAAGAACCAATATCTGATAACCAATTAATCAACGCGAAGTAATTAAGTTTGCATTATTCAAGAAACAAGTTAGCATGAGTCACTAAATAATATTTTTTACACAATAACCAAGTCAAGATTATAATAATTTTATACGAGAACCAATTCGAATTAGTCAATAACCATTATAATAGTTACACACGATAAAACAAGTCAACATTTGTCGTTAATCAATATAATATTACATAGTAACCAAATCGGCATTAGTCAAGAACCAAGTCAAACATTAATTAGTAATATTACGCAAAGAACCAAAATAGCATTTATCAATAACTAAGACATCATTAGGCGGTATAATGTTACACGAAGAACAATACAAAATAATCAAGAACCAAACCAACATTAGGCAAGAACCAATTTATATAACCTTAGTAACCATAATATAAAACATGTTTTCAAATACATTTTGCAAGCACAACATTCAGTTTTCAAACTTTGTGACAATTTAAGTTCGAAAAACTTAAGAAAGATAATCAATTTAGTAATTTGTAGTAACTATAAGTATCTATATGCTTATAAGTTTTAAACTTACATACCACAAGATTTGAATCGAAAGTCGATGTTGATTTTGTATTCAACAATCAACTAACAATGTTTTTGGTTCTCGATCTTGAAGGCGGCGTTGATTTTGTATGTTATTTTCGATCTTATGATTCGTCGCGACAACAGCTTTTTCTTCTTAGAGATGCAAGATTATCAAGAAGTGGTGTGTCATGACGAAAAGCTTCGTCTTCTCCGATCTCGGTGGTGTGTCATGTGATGGTGAAGATTTGGATTTCTCCGGTATCAAAGTTGCATGTTTTGTTCAGTTGCTTGATTTTAGGAGTGGTTAGTTGCATATAGGAGAGTCTGTAACTGACGTATACGTGATTTTAGTAATTTTATATTGTGTTGTTTTATTTTTGTAATTATGTTGTGCGTGTTTTATTTTTGTAATTACTTTCTAAATGTTGTATATTAGTGTAAAGGACCCTAGATAAATTTCTTGAAATTGACCCATTTTCTTTTTTCGGAACAAAAAATAAAATAAAAATAATTGATATATCCACAAGAGAGGAGCCCTACTCTTAAACATAAAGCTATATGGCAACATTATTACATTTTGAACTGATGTTAGGCATAAGTTTAAAAAAAAAATCTGAAATCATCGTTTTAAAAATGTATATCTCTATTATTTCCCCTCCGATCCGAGACTAGCTTTGCTTGCTTCCCTCTTCTTCAGAAAAACCCTTGATTAAGAATAAAGAAATAAGAATTGGTGCGGCCAATGCTAAGGCAATGGGTTTTAGTCCCGCTATTCAGAGGGTCGAATCCTTCCGTCCAAGGACATATCCATTCTATCAAAGTAAAGGTTGTTTTTGTAAATAAACGTTGCGTTCTGCTTGAAGGCCTAATATTGGATAGTATGTGAGGTACGGAGTATTCAAAAACTGATAGCACAAGTTTCCATTGTCAAGTGAACTACTCTTAGCAAATCCCACCAACTAGTTGCCTTGCACAACACATAAACTCAACTTTAATATGGCCGAACATGTTTTTTCTTTGTCAGTTCTTAGCATTGTCTAAGCATATGCATTAGACAATATTTCAGTTCTGCAAAGCGTTTCTCACAATGGGGAAAGAAGAGAAGAAAGAAAAAGTGATTCCGGTGATTGTTGCCGGTTACAAAGTTCATTTACATTGCCCTAAATGTGCACATGATATCCGAAAGCCTCTGCTGAGAACCCCAGGTAAGTTTTTGTTTGGCTTCCTAATTTTGATTTAATAAGGTACGTACTTGGCAATTTTGCATTTTCTTTATTTTTTTGATTTTTTTATTATTATTGTTTTGGTTACCTTAAGGCTGTGACTGGCTCATGAATTTCCTGGGGAAAAAAAAAAGACGGCATTTTGTTCATATATATTTACATTCACCTTTAAATCACTCAAACAAAAATGAATAACTAATAACTAATCTCGTAAACCAAAATGAACCTATGGTTATTAATACATGCATGGTTGGAACCAAATCCCCATCTGGGGTTGAATTGTGCACAACTAAAGAAGAAAAGTCTAAAGACAAATATATGCATATACGCAAATATGAAAACACTACTTTGAAACCCTAAAAGTTAATCATAGCTGATTTCCTTATGCTGTATGATTGTACAAAATTTCTTTTCACTTTTTCCATTTTGCTTTGCAAACACGCGCACTCACACATATATGATCTGTAGCATGTAATTGTTATGGATTTTTATAAGGGATATACTACTAAAAACAAGAAGGAACGGTCATAATTAGAAACTAAAAATCGACATCGATTTTATTAATCAGAATAAGAATTTGGTTTGACCAATAAATATTTAGGATTTAGCTAATTAAAATAAGAGTTTGGCTTGACCAATAACTGGGGTTTGACCTTACTAATAAATGTTTAGGGTTTAGCTAATTAGAATAAAGTTTGGCTTGACTAATAAATGTTTAGAATTTATTAACTAGGGTTTAAGCGCGTTTTTAAACTAGGGTTGAAGATTTATTAACTAAACTTTAGAATTTATTAACTGGGGTTTAAACCCTAAACTCTAGTTAATAAACCATAAATCCTAATAACAAACCCTAGTTAATAAAATCTAAATATTTATTGGTCAAGTCAAACTCTTAAGCCAAGTTTTTTTTACCGATTTTTAGTTTATTATCCTAATCCTTCTTTTTTTGTTTTCAATTATATAGATGGTATATATATACCCTATAAGATCCATAACAAATACATGCATGATATATATATATATATATATATATATATATATATATATATATATATATATATATATATATATATATATTCATAGTATGTAGTTGTTATGGATCATTACTTGACATACACTATCTTTATCCGTTACTATTACTCGTGGAGTCCGCTACTATTACTGGCGGACAACAGTATTATTTTTTCCGTCGTCTGCCACTATTAGTAACAAACGTAACCTGTCGTCCGCTACTAATAGTAGCGGACGTGAATTTTTCAGTTCTAATCTTAGCCGTTGATTTTTATATTGAACGATAGAGATGGTGTATGTCCAGTAATAGTGCATAAAAAATACATGGCGTGGACCGTTCCCATATTTATATGGAATAGTCTAGTTAATATACTTGCATAACATTATCATGCTAACGCAGGAGTGCAGAGTGTGGATGTCAAATTTGAGAGTGGTGAAATTATAGTAAAAGGAGCCATTGATGAGAAGATCATTCATCAAAAATTAGAGAAATGGAGCAAGAAAAAAGTTGAAATAATACCCAAAGACAAGATCAAGGTTTCTGCAGTGATAGAAAAGGAAACTAAAAAAGTAAGCTTCAATGAAGATCCTAGAAAATAAGCTAACGTGGTTTTACAATGCCAATTTAGTAACATATCTAGTTGGATCTAACCTAACAAATTATTATATACGCAAACAGTATGCACATATGATTAAATCAAGCAGCTTTCTGCCCCTCTTCCCATTTTTTAGAATTTTTAATTTCTTATTATTCACCTAAGTATACCTGAGTAGCTTAGGGTTTTTGATGGCAGAATACTTCCACTTTGTTGTGGTTCGTAATTCTTGATTAAGACCTAGAACATTTTCTTGAAATGCTGCCATTCAAAAGTAATATAATTATTGGAACATAATTAGCTTGTTTCAAAATTAAAGATATATTTTTAAATCAACAACTTATTAAAAAAAAAATTCTTAACATATCCCTAACATTTCCTAAAACCAGAATAGTGGTGGTCTGATATTATTCAATATATTTAAAATACACGTAGTAATAACTTGTTAGAAATTTCATGTTACCTAATATATCGTCTAAAGTTAAAAATATATATACAGACTAAAAAAGAAATTATCTCTAATTTGGTACAGAGGGAATATATATTCAAACATTAGAAATTAACAACAATCATTATATATCTTAAGAGAAATGAAAAGGGCTTCACTCAAATCTGTTGTAGGGTGATATAAAAGCATTCAAACACGAACAATTAAGCACAAAATGTTTGTTAATTGGATTATAGGAAACTGTGAAGACAATAATAATCAAGTCTTACATGCACTGTGATCAATGTGAACGAGACCTGCGGACAAGATTAATCAAGCACAGAGGTATTTATTTATAATTAAAAGAGACATGTAAAATTCAAATTCAAATTCAAATTCAAAAATCAGTTTTTCAATGTTGCTATATCTACTGCATATGCAGGCATTCACAATGTCAAAACAGACAGAAAAGCTCAGACGATAACGATTGAAGGAAGCATCGAGTCTGAAAAACTTTTAACATACATGCGAGAGACGGTTCACAAACATGCCGAGATTGTACTTCCAAAGAAGGATGATCAGAAAAAGGAAAAGGTTGAGGTCGAAGTGAAAACCACAGAAATCAAAAAGATAGTCGAGTTTAAAGAAGAGACAAAAGTGGAGGCAAAAACTAAGGAGGGCAATGTTCCGTATTTTGTTCATTATGTTTATGCTCCTCAGTTGTTTAGTGATGAAAATCCAAATGCATGTTCAATTATGTAGATGATTTTATGAAGTATATATACATTATATATATGTAGTTAATTTTTCTGTATTTTTATATATCAAACTTTACAAATTAAAGAACTGTTACAACATATGGAAAAAAAAGAAGTTGGTCCATATATATATCCATATGATATCAAGAAGAGAAGAAAATAACAAAGTAAAATGTTAATAATCGATCAAGCCTTATTGCAACTGGATTATATGTTCAAAATAGTCTATAATCTTATGCAGTTATGAAACTTATTTGATCAAGGAAATGTTGGAAACCAAATGGATCTTAGCTGGGTTTAATTTTTTAAGGCTCTTAATTAAGTCTATAAAATTCCAGGTACACCATGATAGAGGTTGTTCAGAAAACTACAAATTCTGTCTAAATGAACAATATATACACTTAAAAAAAATTAAAAAATTGACACAAGTGGTCTACATACTGAATCTTCCATTAATTCGACAAAACTTAAGTTGCAAGTAAACTAATGACTTTCACAAAATGTAGAACAAATACACCATCAAAATAAGGTAGAAAGGGGAAAAGAAAGAATATATAGTTCTTAGCTGGACCAGCAATATTGAACATGGGAATAGATATTTAAAAAGCAACTTGTTAATTATATATTATAATTCACTATAATAATTATGCCTCACAGTTTTTAAAAGGGGAAAATTAATGAATGTCATTATAACACAGATGGTTAGAACATTTATAAAAAGAAAAAAAATGATGCAATTCACTTCCATCACATGCCATGGAGGAATACAAATTTAATATATTTAACTTGGATCCCGGAATATATTTTTATACTATATAACAAGGCTTCTCTAAGACAAGCTTGGTATATAAAATCAAAACAAGCCTCATGACCCTGAATCAGATGCAATTAAAAGAAGGGAGAAGGAAGATATATATATATATATATATATATATATATATATATGTATATATAATAGACTTTCTTGCTCCTCTTACGTACATAGGAAGATGAGGCTTATAGTATATGTTGCTTACCTACCAGAAAGCTTATATATACAAATATACTACAAGCCTCATATATATTTTCCTAGGTAAGAGCAGCAAGAAAGAATATATATATATATATATATATATATATATATATATGTAAGCTAGCTTGTAGTTTTCAGACAAATCATTTAACTTATACAAATTGAGAGAATGCATAAACATCGTACGTTTCTTGCAGAAAATTTCATAGCCAAGAAAGGACTTATGTCTTAATCATAAAGTAAATAGAGATCTTAAAGGTATAAAAATACTCTTATTAACACAATAAACCAAAGTACATGGCCGTTGTTTAAAGCGCTACAAGAATATCAGTCCCATATCACCTCCATTTTTATCCCAAAACTTATAATTTTATGTAGTCTTGATTGTTCAAATGATAAAGCCCTAAACATTGGCAAAATTGTTCCCCATCGAGGCCAGCTTGAAGACCACACTTGCCAACTGTATCACTTCAAGGAATTCAAGTTAATGAACTATTGGGTCATCGGTTAGTTTGTTACTTGTCCAGACCAAAAATCCTTCGGAAAGAAAAAAGAGAGAGAGGAGAGGAGAAGACAGCCAAAAATTACATTAATTTTTTTGAAGAGGTTCTTACCTTAATCTAATGAACAGCTTAATTTTAAAGAGAAAAAAAAACTAACACCAAAGAACAAATAAGACTAAAATATATAAACCCCTTATTTTAACCTATACATCAACTTTATAATCAATTATATATGCGAATATATAACTAGTATAATTTAAGTAACACTAGATCTAATTGCCCAACTTGCTCTCAAAAATTAAGTTCTTAAGATCAGATAAACCTCAAACATTAATTACTAGTTAATAAACTACTCATGATAACTTCCACCAAGAACAACAAGAAGAAGAGGTTTAATAATTTCCCAAAAACATAACTAAGTTAATTAAAAAGATAATTCAACAGCGAAAAAAGAAAGATAAATTAAGAAATTGTACAAGATGAGATGAGATAGTGATCTATGAATAATTCTCTGACCTTAATCACATGCTATAAAAGCTAATAAGGCGACCGGTTCGCGTTATTCCCGCTCCATCCTCCATCAATTGGCATCTGCCCATTAGGCATATTTAGCGGCAGATTGAAAAAAGGTAGCCCTAAAGATTGATCCTGAAAATTATTTCCACCACCACTTCCGCCGCCACCTGATGGCTGAGACACCGGCGTTTGCATCTGAAGCGCCTCCTCCTCCTCCAACGGCAACCGTTCATATGCCACGTTGGTAAACGAGGCCGCAATAACGATAACTGGACCGGATGCAATTAAAGCGCCCACAACATTTCCCCCAACAACCTGCCCTTGTCCACCCGCCAAATATATAGTCAAGCTAGTCGCCCCCGGCGGAGCTGGCGGAGGCATGAACGAACCGGACAACGACAATATCTCGAACCGGCCTTGCAACGTCAAAACCGATCCGGCCGCAGCCGGCTGACGTAAGCTGACGTTATTAACCGTGCCACTTCCACTCAATATACAAATCCCTCTCTGCCTCTTCCTTGCATACGTGGCCACCGTGTCGAAAACATCACAACCGCTACTAACCTCGAGTATGTGAGCCCGGAGCGTGTTGGCGCTCTCCCGGGTTATGATAACCGGCGGTTTGGGCTTATTCTTTGAGCCGGCTGGTCGGCCTCTGGGCCGACGACCCACCCCGGAATCAGAGGGGGTGATAAGTTCAAGCCCTTGATGATGAGTGTTTTCATCACTGTTACCGGAAAATTGATTCCGATTGTTATCATCTTCGGAATCCGGCGGAATCTGGAGGTGGAGGTCAGGCCTGTGAAGTTGTTGGATGAAACGAGAAGCTGAGCCTAAATCTAAATTACCAGCCATAATTAAAGGAGGAGAAAATAGAACAACAGGGAACTGTGAAATAAAGTATGATAATTGAGCAAAAACTAGTAATAAAAAAGAGCAACGGATTTGTTTATGGTTGATTAAGAAATGGGAGTATTATAAGAAATTGAGGGGTAGAGGAGAGAGAAAGTGAGGGGGTTGGGGGAGGAGGAGAGAGAGAGCGGCGGACGCAGCCATTGAGAAGGAAAGTCTTTTTGAGTATAATATGTTGGACAGTTGGAGTATGGACATAGTTAAGTATGTGTATATATATTTATGTTGGTCTTCTTTTTCTTTTTTCTTTTTTCAACAATATTGGAATAGGAGAGAGAAAACAATGTTATACAGTTATAGGACAAAACTTAATTAGGTAGGATGTCTAATTGTCTACCTACGTACGAGTACGTCTCAATTTGAAGTTTGAATATAAAAATTGGACTGTATTTAGATTTTATTTATTTATATTTTAATTTTTAATAGTGGATAAAAATATAAATAATTAAAATTTAAATACACCTGTATCTAATTTTTATGTCTACCTACAAAAGCTCAAAGCTCAAGGTAGATACTACCTCCGTCCCATAATAAATGTTTTTTTAGCTTAAATCACACATACCAATACACAAGTTAAAATGACAAAAATACCCTTAATATATTTTCTTTGAAGTTGAAGAGTTAATGAGTGTCATTTAATTGTAGTGATAGTAAGATGCAATAAATACCATTGAATGCATAAGGACATATATGAGAAAATATTACAAAATTTGTATTGAAATTCTAACACATTACTTATTTTGGAAAAAATTATTAAGCCTAAAAAATTACTTATTGTGGGACGGAGGTAGTAGACTGGTAGTAGGTAATGATACCCTTTTAACAAGCCAAAATCAGCATGCAATGCAATGCCACTACATATTTATTAAACTTTATTATAAAATTAAAAAATAAATAAATCGTTACTCCTTTCTCATATTTTCTTCTAAGCACTTAGAATTAGAATGTATGGATCACCAAAATAAAATTGTAATAATATATAAATTTAAACCCTACATGATCTCCTTCTTATGGGACGAGAGATATATCACATACCAAAGTGATAAATAATTAAAATATACGTGGCCCTCGTGATGATGAGTTTGTGAAATGGAATGAGTTGGATCTGGCCTATTTAAAACTATTTTATGGTAAAGTTTGAGGTTTAAATCCAAAACCATTTATTGCATTGATATGACTATCTGAATTCTGAGCTAATTAATTTTATTCAAAAAGAGACTGCACCCGCTCCATTTTATATGTGATAGTACATTTGATTTGGAACTATATATTCATTTAAAATGAAAGAATTCACTTAATTTAACGATAAAAGGTAATTTAAAACATATAATATATATGTATTTTATATGGTTGAAATTATAAGATTATTATTGATCTTTAAAAATTGATTTTATATATTTTCAAATTTAAAATTAAGATAATTCATTAATTAAATATAATAAAAAAGCTGATAATACTTTGGAACTAGCTAATTTATTATATTACTTGAACAAATAATATTAACAAATTGAAGACGGGGTTTTGGATCGTTCTTGGTTGAGAGGGAAAAATTATATATGAAAGAATTTGTTATTTAATATTATAATTCGTCAAATATTTACATAATTCGTTCTCGTATGATATAAGTATGAGACTTATTTATTGTTCCCTTATAAAAAATTCTAAGTTATTAAGGAAAAAGATGGAGGAAATTGATCACATTAAAAAGTTAAAACAATAATCAAACATATGCTACTTTAATTTTGTTTTTGTAGTTGCCCCCTAGCTAGAGAGAATAACTAGTTGATTCCACAGAAGCAATAAACAAATGACTTTACACATGAACTCATTCTTGAAATCATATATATATAAATAAATAAATATATATATATATATATATATATATATATATATATACCCACCTTTATTTCTCTGAATAGTATTGTAATAGCAAGGTGATAATTTAATAAATGTTATTGTTATGGGTGATATGTACAAATTTTCTAAAGTAAGTTGTCATAAAATATTCGTTTGGTCGAGGAATATTTTTTTTGTTAGAGAATATTTGTACGACGGCGCAATCATTGGTGAACCCCACAACGGAATAACTATCTGTAAGACCCCAACTTTTATGAATAAAACTGAATTTTTTTTCTCTAAATATCATTTTGAATATTATGGTGTGGATTTGATATAATGTTACAATTGTAGATAATATTTATAAATTTTGCAAAGTAAGCAAGTTGTTATAAAATATTCGATTGGTCGGAGAATATTCGTACGACGGCACAATCATTGGTGGACCCCACAGCGGAATTACTGTCGGAATTAGAAAATGACAGAAATAACTTTTTATAAAAATAACGGCAAATTTTTTATCGTTAACTGTTGAAATACCCGGTGATAAAAGTACAGTAATACGTGTGGTTGCATAGTAGCACTTGGTATTGTACAGTATCTATGACGCTCCCAAAATAGGTATACATCACTCATTCTAAATCACCAAATACATGGTACATAATTTAAATACAAACTTCCTTATACAATACGACAAAAAAAGTAATTGAGAGTTTTTACACGAATATTGTCTAGTGGACAACATTCAAACTCAAATAGAGTTCTCATTATAATTATTATCACACTATTTTATAAAATAGTGAGGACTACTACAGCTACCATCTCGGACCCTCACTCCATTTCCCGATTAGTCCCGGCTACGTTCTCATTTCCTGAAGAGAACAATGAAAGTAAAAGGTGAGCTCAACTAGCCCAGTAAAAATATTACGACTAAGATAATGCAAAATAAATTATCGTTAGCCTTCAACAGTATAACAACTGATAGAATACAATAGACAATAAATTTTAGATCAACAACTGCAGCGGAACAAGAAATCAATTATGAAGAGTCAAGCAGAGCATGATATCTACTATCTTCTATGATTTAAAAGTTTATCATCAATTTTATCGATGAGACTCAGCTTAATAAATAATCCACATCACTGAATTATCCAAACACTACGGGCCAAGGATATTCATTAGTATCACAACCACGAATTATCCATGCACTACGGACCAAGGATATTCGTATTTTCACCAACGGTCATGATCATACCGAATAATCTCTGGTCATAATCATACCAACAACTGTCCATCAATGCACTACGGGCCAATGAAAACTTTTATCACATCATTTGTAACATTACGGGTCATGATTATGCCGAATGATCCCTGGTCATAATCATACCAATCAACAGTGAATCTATGCACTACGGGCCAAAGATGACTTTTATCACAATATAAGTATGAGGATGATGACAATGATATAAGAATTCAATTAAATGAGAGCAAATGATAAATTTTTAAAGATTTATAATTTAATTTATGCAGAACTCAATATTATCCAAATTTTTAATATGATACTGCTTTGTGAAGTAAAATTCAAGAATAATATTATATCAAAAATGATTTGGACAGAAAAGAAATCAATTTTTATCATGAATAGTACCCCGGGTAAATAGTACCTGAGTGAATACTACCCCGTGAATAATATTTTATAAATAGTATTTCGAGAATAGTACTCTGTGAATAGTACCTCGTGAATAGTACTTCGTGAATAGTACCCCGTGAATAGTACTTTGTGAATAGTACCCCGTGAATAGTACTTTGTGAATATTACTTCGTAAACAGTGTCGTACGTATGATTAGTATCGTACGTATGAATAGTGTCGTATAAATGAATAGTACTCCGACATGAAAAGCTTAAAATTTAACAAGAATGTTCAGAAAAATATCCTTGTGAAACGATACGAGATGAAACAAAAAATTTTAAGGATATTCTACTAATTTCACTGAGTATAGAAGCAATACTTCAACAAAATGAGTGTAGAATTAGGGATACAAAATGGAATAATTTTACTTACATACTACAGAGTATGGAAGAAAATATTATTTCATACGAATATTGAACAAAAATAATATCTCTTACGAATAAGAAATAATTATCATCCCTTACCTTAGTAGAAGACTGGATACTACAATAGTGAAGTGGCAGAATACTCTTCTTCTTTCTCTCTATAGCTTCTCTCTCTATAATTGCTCTTGTGAGTCTTAGTGAATTGGTGAGAATGAAAGAAGAAATGAGCTTCTATTTATAGAAAAATATAATTTTGATAATTGCACGTTTAGGGGCTCGAATTATTACAGTATAGTATTTTCATTTTTACCTCCATTTTAAATTTAGTCTTCAAGTATTATCAATCTTGCACAACATCCCCTAATAGTACATGCATGTGAACCAATAGTTCCATGAATGTGAACAAATAGTTATTTGCATATGAACTAATAGCAACTAATTGCTCATTTATCCGATTAATTACCCGTTTGGTCAATAATAACAAAACCAGCCAATAACAGAAATACCTCCTTTGAGGGTAATTGGGTCACGAAAGAATTAAAGAAAACTAAATGAACAAACATCTATAATCAACACGAACTTATTTATCATTAATATTATAACTCACAATATTTAATAACCAGATCATTCCCAGGAAAGAGGGTGCTTTCCGATAAGGATTTCTCCTTATTGGCGCGCAATTAGGTGACCAAACCTCTTTCCTTGACAAAACTTTCTAGACATCGTCAATAATGCAAATAATAATATGAATAACTTTGTCGTCTCAATTATTGATTTAATAATATAAAATATTGTGCAGATGATACTGTGACAACAATTAAATCAATAATATGAGAGATATTATGCAGCAATTACATGTGGCAATAATTGAATAAAACTAAGTGACTTCTCACGTAAGCATCATTAATCAAAGATGATGTACAATATCGTGTGTTACTATGTAATCACGCGTATTACTGTACTTTTACCACCGGGTATTTCAACAGTTTAACGGTAAAACTTTCACCGTTATTTTTATAAAAATATATTTCTGTCGTTTTCTAACTCCGACAATACTTCCGTTGTGGTGTCCACCAATGATTGTGTCGTCGTACGGATATTTCCCGACAAAAATAATATTTCCTGACCAAACGAATATTTTATGATAACTTGCTTACTTTGCAAACACTACAAAAAAACAGGTCATTGGGGACGGCTTCATTAGCGACGGGGATACTGTCGTCGCTAATAATCTCATTCTCGACGGCATAGCCGTCGCCAATGGGGCCCGTCGTTAATGACCCTTCCCGGGTCTAATTTTGGTAGAAATTTTTTCGCGGGCGTGGGAAAATGGCATAGGCGACGGCATTGCCGTCGGTATTAAGTGTCGTCGGTATTGAGTTTATATTTAATTACAGTAAGTTACTTTTTTTTCATTTCTACAATTTCTTCCCTCTTCTTCCTCGCGCCATCGCCTTCTCTTTCAAGTCGCCCACCGTCCTTTTCTTCTTGCCGTAAAGTCGTCCTCTTCCTGCCGTGTCATCACTCTCATTTTGCAAGGTAAGTATTCTCAATTCAATTTTCCCCAAATATAACCTAATAATCCCTTCTTCTACAATTTCAATACCTTTGGGACATTACAAAGGATGCTCCTCCTCGATTCGTCTCTCTCTAATTACCTGAACCTCCCGCGCTCCTACTCCCACCATCGAAGATATCATTTTTCCAATCAACCCAAGGTCATGAGCTCGATTCTCGTCAGGCGGCTAAGCGAGTAAAAAAGTTTCTTTCTTTTACACCGTCGATTGAATTTTAGAGTTTACCCAGTTAAAGGTTATTCTCTTGTAATTGTGGGTCCATCCAAAATTCAAATTCACAGAGTACATCGATATTATATAGATGTACTCCCAATAAAAATTTCATCAATTTTGGAGTTAACCATAAGGAGTTATAAGCGGTTACTTTTAAAATAGTCTTTTCTCATAAAATTCATAACTCTTAATCTATACATCCAAAATCACCATTTTGGACACAATCAATAAAACTCATCAACATATCATTTCAAATTTTTCGAAATTTTCTCAAGGTCAAGAAGAAACGAACTGAAAAACATAATAACCCTTAAAATCCCTTACTATCCCTTACCTCAAAAAGAGAAAGACTTACGATTGGATATCGGATATATATTTGAAGGAAACTTGTACTGATGAATATCAACTCACCAAGTATCTAAATACTCACAAAATACACTCAATAATCTAGAGAGAAAGAGAGAAAGCTTATGTTTTTGGTGGAATTTTTAATTCTAACTTAGCCCTCTATTTATAGGAAAATTATAGCAGACTTGACCTGCAACCTGATGGCTTTACCTGCTACTATTCCCACCCACCACATTTAAAATAAAATTCAGCACATTTTTTCACCAACCAAAAGTGGGGCCCACTCAATTCTAGAATTTTCCACCAAAATGTTAAATTCGGATACTTCAACAATTTCTGAACCATTCACCTCTTAAAATTCATAACAAATCATACGTTCATTTTTAACGGTTCAAAATTTGTGGACATATACTCAACTTGTATAAGTATAACATATCCAAAAATTACAACGATCCAATGATTCGGATTAAAAATTATAACTCACATAATATATCTCAAAAAACTTTGGTTTAATTTTTAATACCTTCATTCAAACAAAAATCTTGATAAAATACACGAACATTAATTCCTTCATTTATAACCACATAAATAAATCCATCATTTATATCCACATCAAATAAATATTTTCTTATCATATAAATCAAGTAATTAATTATTCACAAATAATATTACGAATCACAATTATGACAACCAGTAGTTCCAGGAAAGGGGATTTAGATAAGGATTTCTCCTTACTAGCACGCAATTAGGTGACCAAACCTCTCCTTCGATGAACTTTCTAGACATTGCCAATAATGCTATCTAATAATATTATTCAAATAATATGAATTATTGATCCGATAATGGAGATATCGTGCGGTGACAATTATTGAACAATAATAATATAAAATATCAACGCAGCAATTATTGAATCAATAAAATAAAATATTGAACAGTAACTACTGTGACAATTATTGAGTAGTGCCTTCTTACGTAAGAATCAATAATTCAAAAATACTATGCAAAACCGTGTGCTACTGTGCAACAACGCGTATTATTGTATTTTAACCACCGGGTATTCCAATAGTGTTAACGGTAATAACTACGCCGTTATTTGTAAAAACTCAAATTTATCGTTTTCTTCATCCGATAGTTATCCGTTATGGGGCCCACAAATGGTTGCGCCGTCGTATGAATATTCTCCAACAGAAAGAATATTCCACGACCAAACGAATATTCCCCGACAACAATAAGTATTTTATAGCCACTTGCTTATTTTGAAAAAAAAATTATATATCACCCTTAACTTTTTTTTTTTATCAATTTAACCATTTACTGAATAGTAATTATAAGAAAAATTGAATACCTTTATTTCATAAAATTTGGGGTCTTGCAATTTAATTCCTAAAGGAGTTTGGGAATTAATTAATAAAAGTACTCTTATATTCCAAATAATATTAGGAGGTTAAATTTATTAAAAGAGTTTAATTAATTATCCCTAATAAGATTAGAAAGCTTAATTAATTAAAAGAATTTAATTAATTAAATAATACCCTATTTTTTAATTAGATTAGAAGGATTAACTGATATCTTTATAAGAGGAGTCTTATATAAGATATCAAAATTAGGGTTTAGCCAACCACCCTTCTTCTTGAATATTTCTTCTTCCTTGGTGGATCACCTCTAGAGGCCAAACATTTGGGTGGCTAATATTGATCAAAGGAAGGAACCAAACCCGGTGGATTCAAGTTGAACGCGAAAAGGATTGAAGGTGAACTTGTACCTGAGGAACCTCGAATCTTCAAAGGTATGATTATTGTTCTTCATATTTTCATTTAATTAATAATTGTGCATAAAAGATGATCCGGATATATGGTTTGTAAAATTTAAAACTTTGATTTTCCATGCTTCCGCTTATTTTGTGCAATTTGATTGCATTCATGAATCTTACAAACCTAACAGTCTTTCCATCATTATTAAACCTTCTCTTCTTGAAGTTTTCACTTCTATTGTCTTGGACATGATTACCACCGAAGTGGTTACCATTTCTGGCATGTTGATTCCCTCCACATTTGTTGTCACCGCTTCGATGACTGCTACCACTGGTATTATCGATTTTTCGGCTACTCTCTTTTGGTTGGGTTGACTCATTATCGTGTTCCAATAACTGAGCCTTAATCACAACAACTAAATACAAGCAAAGTTTGTGAGAAATGAGGTATTGACGTATTTCGGGTTTCAAACCCTGCAGAAATATTCGCGTCATTCTCTCCTCATTATCTACCAAATGTGATGCAAACCGGGATAACTCCGTAAATTTAGCCTCGTACTGCGAGACAGTCATATTGTTTTGTTCCAACTTAATGAATTTAACCTTCTTCATGTGACGAATACTTTTGGGAAAGTACTTATCATTGAACAATTCTTGGAACTTCTCCCAAGACATTTTCAGTGCGGCAGGCTGAGTACGTTTTATAGATTCCCACCAATAATCTCCTTCTTCACGCAATATAAAGGTGGCGAAGGGAACCTTTTGCTCCTCTGAGCATTCCAAAATATCAAATATCTTGGTGATCTACTTTATCCACGTCTCCGCCTTAAATGGTTCTGGTTTCCCAAAAACTCCGGCGGTCCCAGCTCCTTAAACTACTTAGCGGTGACCAGCCGTGAGTTGCCAGTGTTTACACCTGTATTTTGAACAGGAGTCTCTCGTTTGGTTTTGCATAAATTCAAAAAAGTTCCTAAACATACCATCGTTCGTCATTTGGTCGGTGTTATTATTTACACGAGGATTATTGCCTTCATGATGCACATTATCCTAGTTATTGATCGTCGGTGACTCAACGGTCTCATGTGCTTCATTGCGTATCTCAACATTTTCAGATGTCATTTTCAAACACTGCCACAAAATAAGGGTTAATTGGCATACCACATATTATCCTTATACTCTGACCGACCAATAACAAAAAACTTAGGTAGGTCATACTAGCGAAGGATTTACTCATTTCTCCCCTCCTAGTTCTAGTCTCAAATCTAAGATAGGGATCATATCCCTAAGCTTTGATACCAACTGTGACGCCCCCAAAATAGGTATACATCACCCATTCTGAGTCGCCAAATACATCGTACAGAATTTAAATACAAACTTCCTTATACAATACGACAAAAATGTAGCTGAGAGTTTTTACACGAATATTGTCTAGTAAATAATATTCAAACTCAAATGGAGTCCTCATTACAATTATTATCACACTATTTTATAAAATAGTGAGGACTACTACAGCTACCATCTCGGACCGTCACTCTATTCCCCGATTAGTCCCGGCTGCGCTCTCATTTCCTGAAGAGAACAATGAAAGCAAAGGGTGAGCTCAACTAGCCCAGTAAAAAATATTATGACTAAAATAATGCAGAATAAATTATCGTTAACCTTCAATAGTATAACAACTGATAGAATATAATAGACAACAAGTTTTACATCAACAACTACAGCGGAACAAGCAATCCATTAGAAGAGTCAAGCAGAGCATGATATCTACTATCTTCTATGATTTAAAAGTTTATCATTAATGTAAGACCCCGAATTTTATGAAATAAAAGTATTCAATTTTTCTTATAATTACTATTCAGTAAATGGTTAAATTGATAAAAGTCAAAGTTAAGGGTGCTATATGAATTTTTTTTTTTAAAATAAGCAAGTGACTATAAAATAGTTATTGTTGTCGAGGAATATTCATTTGGTCGTGGAATAATCTTTCTGTCGGGGAATATTTGTACGACGGCGCAGCCAATTGTTGGCCCCATAACAAAATAACTGTCGGATGAAGAAAATGACAAATTTAAATTTTTATTAATAACGGCGTAGTTCTTACGAATTAATAATTGTTAGAATACCCGTGGTTAAAAAATATAATAATACGCATAGTTGCAGAAGAATTAGTACACCGGTATTGCATGATATTTTTTCAATTATTGATTCTTACGTAAGAAGGCACTACTCGATAATTGCTACAGTAATTATTGTTCAATATTTTATTTTATTTTATTTAATCCATGTTTTGATCATTCTTGAATTTTACACCACTATGATTATTTTTGAGGTATGGATAAAACAAAGTACGAATCCTTAATCCTTAATCCTTGTCATTTTGTTTCACTGGATTCGTTTCTTTAAAAATATTTTTCATCATCCTCAGTCTTAAATGATGATATTATTGAATATCTTTGGCTTGTAGTGCAAAGTTGAATGATTTCTGATGAATATCTTTAGCCCGTAGTGCAAAGATGAACAGGTGTTTAGATGAACATGACCAACTGAGGAATATCTTTGGCCTGTAGTTCAAAGATGAATATTTGATTCCAGATATATATTGATTGATGTTACAGGGATAAAAGATAGATGATGAACTTTTAAATTCATACATAGAAGATAGTAGTTTGAATTCTCTACTTAACTCTTCTAATGAATTATTATTTCCATCATGTAATATTGATTTAAAACTTGTTGTCTATTGTATTCTATTAGATTTTTTCCTGTTGAAGACTAACGATAATTTGTTGTATATTATCTTAGTCATAATATTCTTTTCTTGGGCTAGTTGAGCTCACCCTTTTCCTTTTTGTTCCATTTTTCTTCTCGTGGAGGCGAGAATATAGCGAAGTACAGTCGGGGTATGGAATGAAGGTTTAGAGAGAGTTGTTTAGTAGTCCTCACCATTTTGTAAAATAATGTATCAATAAATGTGATGAGGATTTATTTGAGTATAGATATTATCTAGAAGATAATATTTGTATTCAAACTCACAGCTTTTACTATTGTAATAATAAAGTTGTAGTTGTTTCATGTACCATGTATTGACAACTCGAGAATGGGTGATGTATACCTATTTTGGGGCGTCACGGTTGGTATCGAGCTTAGGATATGATCTCTGGCGGAGATCGGGGAATAGAACTAGGAGGAGAGACGAGTAAATCCTTCACTAGTGTGTCCTACCTAAGCTTATTTGTTAGTTGTTGGTCAAGATATATAGGGATATTATGTGATATATTGATTTCCTTAATTAACCCTTGTTTTATGGACGGTATTTGAGAATGTCAATCGAGAATATTAATAAATGGAAATGAGACCGTGGAGACGCCTTTGTACTCACCAACGAGGAGAACGTGCAACAAGCTGGCAATGTTCCTACTGTGAACAACACCACTGAGCAGATGATGAACGAGGGGATGTTTAGAAGCTTTTTGAAGTTCATGCAAAATCAGACGAGGGAGACTCGTGTTCAAAATACAGGAGGAAATGATAGCAATTCACGGGTTGTCACAGCCAAGCAGTTCAAAAAGTTGGGACCACCAGAATTTAAGGGAAAGCCAGATCCGATCATGGCGGAAACATGGGTCAAGCAAATTACCAAGATATTCGATGTCTTGGGATGCACGGAGGAACAGAAGGTTCCATTCGCCACCTTTATGTTACGTGGCGAGGCAGACTACTGGTGGGAGTCTGTGAAGCATACCCATCCACCAAGACGAGAATGTCTTGGGAGACGTTTTAGAAACTATTTAATGACAAATACTTTCCTAAAAGTGTTCGTCATATGAAGGAAGTGGAGTTCATCGATTAAAACAAAACAACATGACGGTGTCTCAGTACGAGGCAAAGTTTGCAGAGTTATCTAGATTTGCACCTCATTTGGTGGAGAATGAGGAACTTATGACGCGGATGTTTCTTAGAGGTTTGAAACCCGACATACGTCAGTATCTCATTTCTCATAAATTTTTCTCTATTCAGATATTGTAAGCAGGCTCAATTATTAGAGCGAGATAACTAAATACGGTCAACGAGAGAGACCACAACCGAGGATAATCTAGGAGATAGCAGTCAACAAAATAACGATAACCAGCGGAGAAAGAAAAAGACGGATAAAAATGGTAACCACTCTGGTTGTAATCATGGCCATAAAAATAGAAGAAGCGAGTCGGGAGGAGATTTTAAAAAGAGGAGATTTAACAACGACCATGTGAAGGCAGACGGTCTTAGCGCAAAGAATCGGTTCTAAGGGAGGAGAACGACCACCCATCATATGCTATAAATGCGGGAAAGAGGGACATATCACCAAAGCGCCCACAGCGATTCAAGGTATGCTATAATTGTGGAAAGGAAGGACATATCGCTTTCGAGATTGTACTTGAGAGCGAAACCTAGTTCACGTGGGACGGTGACTCAAAAGATCGTCCCTTAAAAGTCAAAGTCAGCGGTTCCTGGAAGAGCGTTTGTTGTGGTGGTCAAAATGCGAGGAACCCAAATGAGGTGATCATCGGGTAAGCTATTTATAAATTCTTGCGAAGTTTATACCTTACTTGATACCGGTGCTTTACCCATTCATTTATCTCTCCTGCTTGTGCTCAACGTTTAAACTTGACTACGGAGAAATTAGACTTCGACCTATCTGTGGAAACTCAGTTAGAGAAACTTTCATCACATCCTTTGTTTATAAATCTTGTTTGATTCAAGTTGGCACCATCACCTTACTGTTGACCTTATCTCTTTAAAGATACTTGCTTTTGATGTGATTTTAGGATTGATTGGTTAACTACTCATCATGCCAAAATTGATTGTTTTCGTAAGGTTGTTAGTTTTCATATTCCTAACCAACTGTTGTATTTAATTCAAGCAACTAAACCATTAAAATCAATCACTGTCATATCTAATCATAAAGCTATTCGTTTATTGAAAAACGGATGTCAAGCTTTCTTAGCCCATGTTATGGATTTGAATAAAGACACGTCAAATTTGAATAATATTCCTGTTGTTATTGACTTTCCTGACGTATTTCCTGAAGAACTTCCCGGTCTACCCCTAGAACGTGAAGTTGAATTCTTTATTGATCTTGAACCTGGTACAAAGCCCATTTCTAAAACCCCATATCGAATGGCTCCTATTGAACTTCAGGAGTTAAAGGTCCAACTACAGGAGTTGTTGGACATCAGTTTCATTCGTCCTAGTACATCTCCTTGGGGTGCTCCTGTTTTATTCGTAAAGAAGAAAGACGGTAGTATGCGACTTTGTATTGACTATCGGGAATTGAACCATGTCACCATCAAGAATAGGTATCCTCTACCTCGTATTGATGACTTGTTTGACCAGTTGCAAGGAGCACACAGTTCTTTTCAAAAATCGATCTTCGATTCGGATATCATCGGTGAAGATTAGAGGCGAGGATATTCCAAAGGCGCCTTGAACTAAAGTACGGGCATTATGAATTCTTAGTCATGTCTTTCGGATTGACTAATGCTCCTGCGGCTTTCATGGATATGATGAACCGAGTATTCAAGGAATATTTGGATCAGTTCGTTGTTGTCTTTATTGATGGAATTCTCATATATTCCAAAAGTCGTGAAGATCATGAGCACCATTTGAAGCTGGTACTCCAAAGGCTTCGTGAAAACAAACTATATGCCAAATTAAAGAAATGTGAGTTCTGGCTTGAGGAAGTAGCATTTCTTGGGCACGTGGTGTCAAAACATGGAGTATCCGTGGACCCGGCAAAGATTGAAGCAATACAAAGTTGGGAGCAACCGAAGTCGGTGACCGAAGTACGTAGCTTTCTGGGCTTAGCTGGTTATTATCGGAGATTCGTGGAAGGATTTTCTCAAATCGCTACTCCATTAACTCACCTGACTCAGAAAGATATAAAATTCGTATGGAGGCGAGGAATGCGAGAAGAGTTTCCAAGAGCTCAAGAGAGACTCATTAAGGCTTTGTTTCAATAATACCATCCGGGTACGAATGGATTTGTTATCTCAATGATGCTTTGTGCAAAGGGTTAGGATGTGTTTTCATGCAAGCGTGGGAAAGTCATAGCCTATGCCTCGCGACAACTTAAAGAGTATGAAAGGAATTATCCTACTCATGATCTAGAGTTGGCAAAGATCGTTTGCTGCTTAAAGATATAGAGGCACTATCTATATGGGGAGAAAGTGGAGATATATTCCCACCATAAAAGCCTTAAATATTTATTCACTCAAAAAGAACTCAACACGCGGCAATGACGTTGGCTCGAGCTATTGAAAGACTACGACCACTTTATTCAATACCATCCCGGAAAAGTTTAACGTGATAGGCGTGACGCGTTGATTAGAAGATCATATGCAGGAATGAGTGCGATGATGTCAAGTATACGCATAGAGCTAACTTTAATAGAAAAAGTTAAGGTTGCTCAAGCCACCGACTCGGAGCTGATGCGTATGAAGAAGAAAGTACAAGAAGGTGTTATTCCGGAAGCGAGAATTGATGAAGAAGGAATACTTCGAGTCCACTCCAGACTTTGTGTTCCTAACGACTCTGATTTTAAGTACAAGATTATGATGGAGGCACACAATACACCATTTGCAATCCATCCTGAAAGTACTAAAATGTATCGTGATCTTCGACATACATTTTGGTGGAACAATATGAAGAGAGAGATTGCAAAGTTTATCTCGATGTGTATAACTTGTCAACGTGTAAAGGCGGAGTATCTAGTACCTAAGGGTCCGTTGCAACCACTTGAGATTCTGAAATGGAAGTGGGAACACATTACCATGGATTTCGTTACGGGTCTTCCTACGGTTTCTCAAGGCATCAATGCCATTTGGGTTATTGTTGATAGATTAACCAAATCTGCTCATTTCTTGCCGATACGGGAGACTTATTCCCTTGAACGTCTTGCTAGTATAAATGTAAATGAGATTGTGAGGTTGCATGGTATGCCAGTATCCATAGTTTCGGATCGTGACCCAAGATTCACTTCAAGATTTTGGGTTAGCTTGCAAAAAGCTATGGGCACGGATTTACGATTCAGTTCGGCATACCATCCTCAAACGGATGGACAATCAGAGAGGAGTATTCAAACTCTTGAAGATCTATTAAGACTTTGTGTCCTAGACTTCAAGGGCAGTTGGGATAAGTATTTACCATTGGTGGAATTCTCCTACAACAACGATTATCGAGGCAAGTATAGGTGTAGCTCCATTTGAAGCATTATATGGACGAAAGTGTCGGCTCTCCAATATGTTGGGATGAGGTGGGTGAAACAACATTGTTGGGACCCGAAAGTTAAGTACGTATTACTCACCGAAAAGATCCAAATGATTCGACAACGATATACAAGCGGCACAAGATCGACAAAAGAGTTATGCGGATCTTCATCGAAAGGACGTGGAATTTAGTATAGGGGATCATGTATGGTTGCGAAGTTGCTCCATGGAAGGAGTTACAAGATTTGGGAAGAGAGGAAAGCTCAATCCACGATTTATTGGTCCATTTCAAATTCTTGACCGAAAGTAGGAAATGTAGCCTATAGACTCGCGTTACCTCCAAGTATGTCTCGTGTTTATAATGTGTTTCACATATCGTACTTAAGTAAATATGTGAAAGACCCGAACCAAGTTATAGAGTTAGAACTAGGACGAGATAGCCGAAGACTTAACGTGCGAAGAGGTACCTGTCAAGATCTTGGATAGGAAGGAGCATGTCCTACGTACAAAGGTCATACCACAAGTTAAAGTTTTGTGGAGGAATCATGCTATAGAGGAAATGACACAGGAATTTGAAACGAAAATGAAAGCGAGGTATCCTCATCTTTTGAAAACACTGTGTCACGACGCCAATTTCGAGGACGAAATTTCATAAGAAGGGGAGGTTGTAAGACCCCAAATAATTAATAAATGAAATTTAATTTCCTCTAATTACTATTTTGAATAGTAAGGGTTGATTTGATTAATGTGGATAGTTATGGGTAAAATACGCAAATATTTCAAAAGAAGCAAGTGGTTATAAAATATTCATTATTGTCTGGGAAATATTCGTTTGGTCGTGGAATATTTAGATCTTGTCGGAGAATATTAATATTTACTGCCAGCAGACCATGTGTGGGCCCCATAACGGAAAGCGATTGGAGGAAGAAAGCGACAAGAATAAGTTGTTTATAAATAACTGGCGTAGTTATTATCAATTAATCTTTGTTAAAATACTCGGTGGTTAAAACACACGGTGGCACTGCAGTATTGCACCAATTATTGATTCTTATGTGTAAGAAGGCACTACTCAATAATGGTTATAGTAATTCTCGCTCAAAGATTTTATTTTATTGATTTAATAATTGTGCGTTGATATTTTATATTCTTTGTTGTTTCAATAATTGTCATTACACAAGTATTTTTCATTATAGAAGCAATAATTCATATTATCTGAATAATATTATTAGATAACATTATTGGCAATATCTAGAAAGTTACATCTAAGGAGAGGTTTGGTCACTTAATTGCTGCCACCCAAGATGGAGAAATTCTTATTGGGAAAGCCCCCTCTTTCTGGGAACAAATCGTTGTCAATATTGTGATTCTCGTAATATTATTTGTGAATAATTAATTATTGATTCATATGATGAGAAAAATATTGATTTTATGTGGATATAGATGGAGAAAATTTTTAATGTGACAATTGTTGAAAATTGAAATTTTATTTTTTTCTGATAAAATAATTCATTTAAATATATTATTATATTTTAATAATATAATAATGATGATATTTTTACGATGAATGTGGGATATACGAGTATATGTGGAGGAGGAGTATTTTTGTTACCCAAAAAATTTAAAGCATGTTTTATGTGTCGGTGGACCCCATTTCTTGACTGAAATTTGATTATAGCCTGTAAAATTGCCCGTTTGTGGATTTCGGTCAATTTCTATTTAGAATTTGGAAAAACTTCCTTCTGCAAAGTTGTAGATAATGGAATTTCCTATAACTAATTGCGAGATTCGATTTTTCTGACAAAAGGGCTATTTATTATGAATTATTGAAGTTCTGAAGCTCCGAAATAATTGATTTTTGGAAGTTTAAAATAATTTAAATAACAAAAACGTTTTTTTGTGCAAGTCTTGTGAGGTGAAATGTTTTTGGTGGTCGAGGTTTTGAAGAAAAATAAATGTGCGTTGGAATAAAAATTATATATATTAATATTTTATTAAATTTTCTGCTTTGGTGTTCTAAGCATTTTCCTATAAATAGGATACTTAGGTTAGAATTAAAAATTACACCAGAAATTGAAGTTTTCTCTCTCTATATTATCGAGCGTATTCTTATGAGTATTTTGAGTATACTTTGAGTATTGTTATACTGGTCTGCAAGTTCAAGTCATAGCTTTATATCCGGTGTTTTCATTTAGAAATCTTGATCTTTCAAGGTAAGGGATATTATTTTTTTCGTAATGATATTATTTCTTCAATATCATTATGCTGAAATATTGATCTGAAGTTTTTATCAAATTTGGAACTTTTGGTGTCGGAGTTATTATTCACGTATATGGCACTATTCACGTATACGACACTATTCACGAATACGACACTATTCATCGAAAAATGAAATTTTTTTCTTTTAATCTAAAATATCTATTGTGGATACTAGCTTTGATTGTATCCATGTTTTGATCATTCTTGAATTTTACACCACTATAATTATTTTTGAGGTATTTTTGGACATGGATAAAACAAAGTACGAATCCTTAATCCTTAATCCTTGTCATTTTATTTCACTGGATTCGTTTCTTTAAAAATATTTTTCATCATCCTCAATCTTAAATGATGGTATTATTGAATATCTTTGGCCTATAGTGCAAAGATGAATGATTTTTGATGAATATCTTTGGCCCGTAGTGCAAAGATGAACAGGTGTTTAGATGAACATGACCAACTGAGGAATATCTTTAACCTGTAGTGCAAAGATGAATATTTGATTCCAGATATATATTTATTGATGTTACAGGGATAAAAGATAGACGATGAACTTTTAAATTCATACATACAAGATAGTAGTTTGCATTCTCTACTTAACTCTTCTAATGAATTATTATTTCCGTTGCGAATATTGATTTAAAACTTGTTGTCTATTGTATTCTATTAGATTTTTCCTGTTGAAGACTAACGATAATTTGTTGTATATTATCTTAGTCATAATATTCTTTCTTGGGCTAGTTGAGCTCACCCTTTTCCTTTTTGTTCCATTTTTCTTCTCGGAGGCGAGAATATAGCGATGCGAGTAGCAGTGGGGTATGGAATGAAGGTTCTAGAGAGAGTTGTTTAGTAGTCCTCACCATTTTGTAAAATAATGTATCAATAAATGTGATGAGGATTTATTTGAGTATAGATATTGTCAGAAGATAATATTTGTATTCAAACTCACGCTTTTACTTTTGTAATAATAAAGTTGTAGTTGTTTTACGTACCATGTATTGACAACTCAGAATGGGTGATGTATACCTATTTTGGGGTCGTCACAGTTGGTATCAGAGCTTAGGGATTGAAAATCACACCAGAATTCATAAATTTTCTCTCTTTTTCTCTCTAGATTATCGAGTGTATTTTGTGAGTATTTAGATACTTGGTGAGTTACTATTCATCAAAGTCTGCAAGTTTCCTTCAGCGTCAATAATATATCAGATATCCAAATGGAAGTCTTGCTGCTCTTTTGAGGTAAGGGATAGTAAAGGATGTTATTTTCTTTCTAATGATGTTATTTTTTCAATACCATTATACTAAAATATTGGTATGGATTTTATTATGGAATTTTTACCTTTTTGAGTCAGGGTTACTATTCACGTATACGACACTATTCACGTATACGGTACTATTCATGTATATGGCACTATTTACGTATATAACATTATTTATGTATATAGTACTATGTAAGAATACGGAGTACTATTCACGAGTTACTATTCAAGAGTTACTATTCGCGAGTTACTATTCATGAGTTACTATTCATGAGTACTATTCACGACAAAGTTGGTTTCTTTTTCTGACCAAATTATAGTTGAGTTATGAATATTACTCTTGAGATTAAATCTATATGTTGATTATATTATTTTTATTATCATATATAACATTTTTATAACCCTAATGATGATATTAATTTCTCTTTGACTTGAGTGTAAAGATGGGTAAATTATTGTTATGATCATGACTATGGGTTCCCTTTGGCGATGGTCTGCAAAGTTGAATTGTTGGTTGGTATGATCATGACCATTGAATTTATAATTGAATATCTTTAGCTTAAGTGCAAAGGTGAAATGATCAACATGGTTATAATTATTGTTTATATAAATTCGAAATGATTATATATTTCTTTGAGATAATAATATATTTGGCACTGTAGTGCAAATATGAATCGTTAATGAATATATTTGGCCCTGTAGTGCAAATATGAATCTGTTAATGAATATATTTGGCCTCTGTAGTGCAAATATGAATATTGAGGAATATCTTTGGCCCAGAAGTGCAAAGATGAATTGTTGATGAATATCTTTGGCCCGTGAGTGCAAAGATGACATGTTGTTGAATATCTTTGGCCGAGAGTGCAAAGATGAACTGATGATTGTAATATATTTGGTAGTAGAAAAGATGAAGTTATTAGTATGATTATGAGCAGAAATGTGATTTGGTGTAACCATGATCTTTGATGTTTCGGGTAAAGATAGGTGATGAAAATTATCTTCGTCCTGGATGAGAAGAGGAATTTAGAACTACAATTATGATTATGATTTATTCATATGATTGTGGACCAGAATTGTTGATTGATGTTACAGGGATAAAACATTGTTGGTGGATTTTTAACATGGAGAAGATAATAGACTTTATAGTCTATTTGACTCTTCTAATGGATTGCTCATTCCGCTGCAACTATGGTTGAAATTTTTATCATCTACCATATGTTCTAAATCTCTGATTTATTACTGATGAAGGCTATTGATAATTTAATTATCTTTAGACATGATATTCTTTACTGGGCTAGTTGTGCTCACCCTTTTGCTTTACAATTCCTTTTCGTTAATAAGAGTGTAGTTGGGTCGAAATGCGGGGTATAGGGGAAATAGAGCGGTGGTCTCTAGTTTGTGGAGGTTCTTCCCTAAAGATAGAAAGATGTTGTATACATCATTTAGTAGTTATATTTGGTGAATCAAATAGGGTGAGGCGAACCCAACGTTGGAAGGGTGTTTTCCCACTATCATACAAGATGTCTAAAGACATACAACCTCGTGTCATCATAAGATAGGGTTGTACACATCCACTTACTGAGTATATCTACGCGCACTACCTATATGATCTTGGTATTTGTTTGAAGTATAATTCTCAATTAGAGACAGTGTAGATAATGATATGTCAAGAGAAGACTCACCATTGGAAAGAATATGATAGTAATCTTCTCATTTTTTTGGGGTCTATTGGGTCAACCAAGGATAATTCTGTGGCCATATGATATCTATCATAACCTGGAAGCATGGCCTCCCATATACGAAGGTTTCCTTGAGCACTTCCCAAAGATTTTAATTTCTAAAACAGTTTTTGACTATACCTTATGTAGGTATCACTGTGAGGTGCTGTCCACTGATGGGACATTTGTCACATTACGGTTGGGACACGAGTCACAGTTGGTATATATTTGTATCCAAACTCACAACATATGTGTTGTTGTATTTTGTACGATAATTGTTGTAATAAAGTTATAGTTGTTTTCTGTACCATGTATTTGGCGACTCAGAATAGGTTGGATGGAATGGACTTATTTTGGGGTTGTCACAATCAATTTTATCGCTGAGACTCAGCTTAATAAATAATCCACATCACTGAATTATCCATGCACTACGGGCCAAGGATATTCATTAGTATCACAACCATGAATTATTCATGTACTACGGGCTAAGGATATTTGTAAGACCCCGAATTTTATGAAATGAAAGTATTCAATTTTCTTATAATTATTATTTTATTTAGTAAATGGTTGAATTAATAAAGGTTAAAGTTAAGGGTGACATTTAAAAATTTTGCAAAGTAAGCAAGTTGATATAAAATATTCGTTGTGTCGGGGAATATTCGATTGGTCAGGGAATATTCGTTTTAACAGAGAATATTCGTATGACGGCACGATCATTGGTGGACCCCACAACAAAAGTATTGTCGTAGTTAGAAAACTACAGAATTATCTTTTTATATAAATAATGGCGAAAGTTTTGCCGTTAAACTGTTGAACTACCCGGTAGTAAAAGTACAGTAATATGTGTGATTGCATAGTAGCACACGGTATTGATTATTAATGCTTACGTGAGAAGTCACACAATTATACTCAATTATTACTACAGTAATTGCTGCATAATATCTCTCATATTATTGATTCAATTATTGTCACATTATCATCTACATAATATTTTATATTATTAAATCAATAATTGAGACGACAAAGTTATTCATATTATTATTTGTAATATTGACGATGTCTAGAAAGTTCTGTCGATAAGAGGTTTGGTCACCTAATTGCGCGCCAATTAGGGAGAAATCTTTATCGGAAAACTCCCTCTTTCCTGGGAATGATCTGGTTGTTAAATATTATGAGTTATAATATTAATGATGAATAATTGTTAATAGATTAAAAATGTGTTTATTAAAGATAAGTGATTTGTGGTAAATATTTATTCAATTTTTGATATAAATAGAGGGGTTTGTTATAAGGTGTTTGTTATAAGTTTGGCTTATTGTTCCATGAGGAGATGTGCTAATTTTTTAGACCGTTGGTTAAAGTTATAATAGTAAATCAATATGGATCATTGGTTGAAGATATAATAGTAAATCACTATGGACCGCTGGTAGAAAGTTATAAATAGTAAATCAATATGGATCGCTGGTTTAAAGTTTTAATAGTAAATCAGTATGGACCGTTGCTTTAAGTTTTAATAGTAAATCAATATGGATCGTCCGTATAAAAGTAAATTAATCTGAGCCGTTCATGAATTAGTTACTATTCAGTCCTTTTTCCTATAAATAGAAGCTCATTCTTTCATTATTTCTTACGAATTCACTGAAACTCTAGAGAGAGAAACTATAGAGAGAAAGAAGAGGAGTATTCTGCTACTACCCTACTTCATTATTCAATCTTCTACTAAGGTAAGAGGTGTTATTTATTTCATATTCGCTTACGATATTATTTTTCGTATTCATAAGGAATATTATCTTCGTTCAATATTCGTAAAGGATATTATTTGTTGTATTCGTAAGGGGTATTATTTCTTTCGTATTCATGAAGAGATTTATTTTCTTTCAATACTCGTAAGGGTTGTTATTCCATTCTTTATTATTCTGTTAGAATAACCTGTCTACGCGGACTACCGCATGCATGGCGAAATCTTTTGTTATTCTATTTTTTATTATTCTGTGGGAATAACCTGTCTACGCGGACTACCGCATGCCTAGTGAATAAACCTTCGTATTCAATTGTTATTAAATTGTGGAAATGATTTGTCTACGCGGACTACCGCATGACAGGTGAAAATCCATTTGCAGTTTCATATATTATTTCTTTTCATATTCTTAAATCTAAACTTACTATGGTAAGTATTGCTTCTATAATTCTTGAAATTAGTATAATATCCTTGAAGTTTTGTGCTTCATCCAGTATCGTTTCATTGGAATATTGATCTGAACTTTCTTATTTAATATTAATATTATTCAACCGAGGATACAGGGTACTATTCCTGAAGTACTATTCATGGGTTACTATTCACAAAAATATTATTCACTTGGGTATTTGGGGTACTTTTCATACCGGGGTACTATTTATGAGTTACTATTCATGGGTTACTATTTACTCGAATATTATTCACTCAGGAATTTGAGGCACTTTTCATGCCGGGTCCCTATTCACGAGATACTATTCACTCGGGTACTATTCACCCGAAGTACTATTCACGATAAAAATTGATTTCTTTTCTGTCCAAAATTATTTTTGATACATGAATATTATTCTTGAATTTTACTCCACAAAGCAGTATCATATTGACAATTTAGATATTTTTAAACTCTGGATAAATTTAAAGTCTTTAATATTTCTCCTTGATTTCGTTTGATTAATGCTTATATCATTGTCACCATCCTCATGCTTATATTGTGATAAAAGTCATATGTGCCTTACGTGCGTAGATGTACTATTGATTGGTATGATTATGACCAGGGATTATTCGGTATAATCATGACCATAATGTTACAAATGATGTGGTAAAAGTCATCTTTGGCCCGTAGTGCATTGACGGACAGTTATTGGTATGATCATGACCATTGATGATTACATGAATATCCTTGGCCCGTAGTGCAGGGATGATTTGATGATGTAGTTTATTTATTAAGCTGAGTCTCAGCGATAAAGTTGATGAAAATTTTTTTAAATCATAGAAGATAGTAGATATCATGATCTACTTAACTCTTCTAATGGATTGTTTGTTCCGCTGCAGTTAAACTTGATATTTATTGTATTTTATCAGTTTAACACTGTTGAAGGCTAACGATAATTTATTCTGCATTATCTTAGTCATAATATTTCTTACTGGGCAAGTTGAGCTCACCTTTTTGCTTTCATTGTTCTCTTTGTGAAATGAAGCGGCGTAGTTGGGACTAGTCGGGGGAGCAGTCACTACCGAGATGGTGGCTATAGTAGTCCTCACTATTTTATGAAATAGTGTGATAATAAATGTAATGAGGACTTCATTTGAGTTTGAATACTGTCTATGAGACAATATTCGTGTGAAAACTCAAAGTTACGTTGTTGTCGTATTGTATAAAAGAAGTTTGTATTTGATTTATGTACCATGTATTTGGCGACTCAGAATGAGTGATGTATACCTATTTTGGGGGCGTCACAATATTCGTGTCTTCACCAATGGTCATGATCATAAAAAATAATCCTTGGTCATAATCATACCAAAAAACTGTCTATCAATGCACTACGGGCCAGTGATAACTTTTACCACATCATTTGTAACATTACGGGTCATGATTATACTGAATGATCCCTGGTCATAATCATACCAATCAACAGTCCATCTATGCATTACGGGCCAAAGATGACTTTCATTATAATATAAGTATGAGGATGATGACAATGATATAAGAATCTAATTAAATGAGAGCAAATTATAAATTTTTAAAGATTTATAATTTAATTTATCCAGAACTCAATAATGTCCAAATTGTCAACATGATACTGCTTTGTGGAGTAAAATTCAAGAATAATATTGTATCAAAAATGATTTGGACAGAAAAAAAATTTAATTTTTATCATGAATAGTACCCCGGATGAATAGTACCCGAGTAAATAGTATCCCGTGAATAGTACTTCATGAATAGTACTTCGAGAATAGTACTCTGTGAATAGTACCCCATGAATAGTACTTCGTGAATAGTACCTAGTACCCTATGAATAGTACTTTGTGAATAGTACCGTACGTATGAATAGTACCCGTGAATAGTACTCCAGCATGAAAAGGTTAAAATTTAACAAGAATGTTCAGAAAAATATCCTTGTGAAACGATACTAGATGAAGCGCAAATTTCAAGGATATTAATTTCACGGAGTATAGAAGCAATACTTCAACAAAATGAGTGTAGAATTAGGGATACGAAACGAAATAATATTACTTACATACTACAGAGTATGAAAGAAAATATTATTTCATACGAATATTGGATAAAAATAATATCCCTTACGAATAAGAAATAAATAACATCTCTTACCTTAGTAGAAGGCTGGAGACTACAATAGTGAAGTAGCAAAATACGCTTCTTTTTTCTCTCTATAGCTTCTCTCTCTATAATTTCTCTTGTGAGTTTTAGTGAACTGGTGAGAATGAAAGAAGAAATGAGTTTATATTTATAGGAAAACATAATTTTGATAATTGCACGTTTAGGGGCTCGAATTATTATAGTATAATACCTTCATTTTTACCTCCATTTTTAATTTAGTCTTCAAGTATTATCAATCTTGCACAACATCCCCTAATAGTACATGCATGTGAACCAATAATTCCATGCATGTGAATAAATAGTTATTTACATATGAACTAATAGCAATTAATTGCTCATTTATCCGATTAATTACCCGTTTGGTCAATAATAACAAAACCAGTCAATAACAGAATTACCTCCTTTGAGGGTAATTGGGTCACGGAAGAATTAAAGAAAATTAAATGAACAAACATCTTTAATCAACACGAACTTATTTATCATTAATATTATAACTCACAATATTTAACAATCAGAATACTATTCATGCTGGAGTACTATTCATCCAAGTTACTATTCATGTCGGAGTACTATTCACGACAAAATTAGTTTTTTTTCTTTCTTTGTCCAAATTATCTTTGAAATATGAATCGAAAATATCATTTTTGAATTTTACTCCACAATTGGTGATCGTGTGACAATTTGGACATTCTTGAACTCTGAATAAATTAAATTATAAATATCTAATATTTATCATTGATCTCACTTGATTCATTCTTTATATCATTGTCATCATCCTCATACTTATATTGTGCTAAAAGTCATCTTTGGCCCATAGTGCAAAGATAGACTGTTGATTGGAATTATGACTAGAAATTATGTATTGGTATAATCATGACATTTAATGTTACAGATAAAAGTTTGTGGTGAAAGTCCTCTTTGGCCCTTAATGCATAGATGGACAGGTGTTTGACATGATCATGATCACATGTGATACCAACAATTATCTTTGGCCCGTAGTGCATAGATAATTCATTGATTGGAAATAATTATTGATTGGTTTTACATGAATAAAATATTGATGATGGACTTTTAAATCATAGAAGATAGTAGATATCATGCTCTACTTTACTCTTCTAATAGATTGCTATTTTCGCTGCAGTTGTTGATCTAAAACTTGTTGTCTATTGTATTCTATCAGATTTTTCTCTGTTGAGAACTAAAGATAATTTATTCTACATTATCTTAGTCATAATATTCTTTACTCGATAGTTTTACTCACCCTTTTTTTTATTGTTCTCTTCATAAAATGAGAATATAGCTGAGACTAGTCGAGGAATGGAGTGACGGTCCGAGATAGTCACTATAGCAGTCTTCATTATGTTGTAAAATAATGTGACAATAATTGTAATAAAGACTTAATTTGAGTATGGATATTGTCGTATTATGTACGGTGCAATATTTGTATTCAAACTCTCAGCTTATGTGTTTGTCGTATTTTGCACGATAGTTATATAAATGAAGTTTGTATTTGGATTCTGTAGCATGTATTTTGGCTTAAAAAATGCTTTGAACTTCTCTCTAAAATAAATTATGAAAAATTTATGTAATAATGAAGACAAGAATGCTTGAATGCTTGAAAATGAAATGATCGAAGTGGCTACCCCCTAGTTTATTTATAGGAAGGGTTAGTGAGCCATCAGATGAGACAAAATCACTTGAAAGGGCATGTGATGCTTATGAAAAAGGCATAACATGGCATCCATTAATTCAATCAAAACGACGTACTTTCAGGCCTTTGCATGTATTCATTTCAAATGATTAATAAAATCCACTTTAAATTATACTCAAATTCTAATATAAATTTTATGTACATGTGTGGTATTTATTTGTGTTTATTGTTAATTTTATGCATTAGAGAATCACAAAACGTTACCGCATACATAATTAATTTCACTCTGAAGTAATATAGAAAAATTAAAAGAATAACTCAAAGCGAACAGTTAAAGCATACAACTAGGTTCATCCCCTCGCAAGTGTGGACGATACAATTTCAAATTCAACCTATAAATTGCTTTTGTGTTCAAAAATAAACAAAATTTCAACCCTAGCAAGTATAAACTCATGAATACTATGTCAAGATCACCTGCCATCTTTTTTAATATCAAATTCTAATGCAAGTCAAAGTCCATTTTGGGTACTCAGGAGTTTGTAGTTTCATATAAACATAAAATCAAAAATATATTTATATACTCACTCCGTTTCTTAATATAAGTCGTTTTAAAATTATGCACACGAATTAAGAAAATAATTGTATAACATTAAATTTAATATCAATTGTCTATAATACCTTTGTATTTTCATAATTACCATACTTATCTAATTTTCTCTTTTATCTGTAAAATTTTCCAATGAGTAATAATTTTTAAAAAATTGTAATTAATTAATTAATTCTCTTAAATTATATAAAACGATAAATAATTTAAAGAAAATAAAGTTATCTAAAACGATATATTAAGTAACGGATGAAATATTAGTCTGAGTTTGAATTAATTATCATGCACATGCCAATAAGGGTGTAAACGAGTAGAACTGGAGCGAACAGAGAGCTACTCGAATTCGACTCGAAATGATAAATTCATACTCGAATTCGAATTATATTTGAAAAATCCTACTCAAATTCAACTCGACTCGAATATTTATTACTCGGATTCGATCCGACTCGACTCGAATATTTATTCAAACTACTCGCGAGCTTCAAATTCAAGCTCGAATTCGAGTCTCCACATAATAATTAGTTTTCTGATAAATATAATTATAAATTTAATTTATTATTTTACTTAAAAATGAGAAAATATATTTATTATTACACTTTACAAATATAAAATCACAATTAAAATTAAAAACAAAACAAAATAATAACTAATTATCCTATTTTGATTTAAATTTGTATATATTATAAGAGAATGTATCGAACATCTAATCGAATATGTATTAATCGAGTATGTATCGAATCACAATAAAAAATTCGAGTAGTTTGAATATTAAACGAATCGAGTATAACCTTGCTCAGATTCTACTCATATTTTTATTCGAACTATTTTTTATACTTAGATTTGGATCATATTATTAACGAATCCGAGTCTCGCTCATATTTTTTTGAGTCAAACCCGAACTGTATTGGCTCATTTAGAGCCTTACATGCCAATATGGATCTAAGATGCATATCCAAGTGGCCTTTTGAATAATATAATTTAATTAGGTATTTTTTGTAGCAATTTTTCAAGAAGTTTAACTCCTTGCAAAGGGTCAAGCAGTAAAGACAAAAGTACGAGTAAAGCTTAGTTATTTGGAGTTATTGTTGTTTGATAATTTCGAGGAATAGGTGGACTTATCATTTTCCATATGGATTACTTCTTTTTATAAAAAAGTAAGTAGTATTTTTCAAATATTTTTTTCCCCTGATTATTTCCTTTTGTAGCTAATTGACTTAGAAATTCGTACATGCTGCTTCCGTTTTTTAATATAAGTTTTTTTAGAATTATATACAAATATTAAAAAAAAAATTATATAACATTAAATATAATATTAATTATTTATATTGCCCTTTAATTAAAACAAAAAAGTGTTATTTATTTGACAAAAAATAATAAGAGCTAGAACCAAAGTATATTAATCTATTACACAAATCCATTTAGTTTGCCATATTTTTTTTCTTTTTGATCGACAAAAAGAAATTTAATTAATACCTAACAAATTACATGGCAAATTCATAAGAATCGGATAAGGTCATTGTAATACTTCATCCGTTCCAAACTATATGATCATTATTGACTTTTAAAAGTCAATTTAAAATATTTTTAAACTCAAAATTAAAATTACTCATTAAACTTAATTTTACCTACCTTTGTACTAATATTTCACTTATTAATACCTAAAAATGTTCATGTATGGTGATACCTTTCTTGCAAAAGAAAAAACTTGTAGGAACTCAACAAACTCAAAGATCTTTTTTCTCTAAACCATAATTTTTTTTACTGCATCTGCTTCCATTTCAAGAATTTTTGAGTACTACAAACCTTTACATGTAATTTAAAATTGTATATATAGAGCTTTTGGTACATTTAGAGCTTCAAACAAATTTAAAATTATTATTTATTTATAAAAAAATTATTTCAAATACAGCTTATTAAAATTAAATATAACATTTAAAACGCAATAAAATTAACTAGTGTAATAGAGTGCACTTGTATTTAGTGAAAAGTGAGAATGGTTATGTGACGCCCTCAAAATTAGGTATACATCACTCATCTTGAGTCGTTAGATACATGGTACAGAATTCAAATACAACTGTCGTGTATAATACGACAAAACATAAACTGTGAGTTTGAATACAAATATTGTCTACTAGAGAGTATACAAACTCAAAAGGAGTCCTCATTATAATTATTATCACACTATTTCACGAGTAATGTGAGGACTACTAAAGCACCATCTAGGACCATCACTCCATTCCCAGGCTGCTCGTTCAAACTATATTCTCATTTCAAGAGATAAAGTGAAAGAAAGGGTGAGCTCAACTAGCCCAAGAAGAAATATTATGACTAAAATAATGCGAATAAATTATCATTAGCCTTAAACAAATTGTTAAACCGATACAATATAACAAACATCAAGTTTAATCTGCGGTGAAACAAGCAATCCATTAAAAGAGTCAAGTAGAGAATAAAATCTACTATCTTTTATGATTTAAAAAGGTTTTCATCACTTTTATCATTTGAGACTCAACCTTAATAAATAATTCACATCATCGAATCACCCTCGCACTACTACCAAGGATATTCTTTAGTATCACGATCACAATTATCCATGCACTACTACGGCCAAGAATATTTGTGTATTCATTAATGGTCATGATCATGCCAACAATCATCCATCAATGCACCACGGGCCAATAAGGACTTTTACCACATCATTTGTAATATTACGGTCATGATTACACCGAATAATCCCTGGTCATAATCATACCAAGTCCATCTATACACTACAGACCACAAATGACTTTCAAAAAATATAACTATGAGGATGATGACAATGATATAAGAATTCAATAAAACAAGTTCAAGAATTAATTTGTCCAAGAACTAATAACGTCCAAATTGTCAACATGATACTGCTTTGTAGAGTAAAATTCAAGAATGCTCAGAAGAATATTTTCATGAAAAAGATCTGGATGAAGCGCAATTATCAAGGATATTCCACTAATTTCATAGAGTATAGAAGTCAAAACTTTAACCAACTGAGTATAATAAAGAATGGAATAACAAAAGAAATCACCATGCATACGGTACTTTGCATAGACATGTTATTCCAACAGAATACTAAATAACGGAACCAGGTCAGGCAAAATTTGCACCTACATGATGTTCCAACAGAATAATAAAGAATGAAATAACAACAGAAATCACCATGCATGCGATACTTCGCATAGACATATTATTCCAATAGAATACTAATAAGAACGGAATCAGTCCGCCAGTAAAATGCATGCATGAGGATATTCCAATGAATAATAATAAAGAGCGGAACCAGTCCCGCCAAAAACGCATGCATGTGATATTCCAAATGTAATAATAAAGACGGAATCAGTTCAACGTAAAACTCATGATGGATATTCTAAATGAATAGTAAAAGGCGGAATAATAGAATAATGTCACCAAGTATAGGGTAGTTCGGCGATACAAAAGTTATTCCAATGTAATAATAAAGAATGGAATAACATAAGTTCTCTTCATGAATACAAAAGAATAACACTCCTTACGAGTTAGTACAACAAATAATATTCATTACCTTAAGAAGAAGAGTCTTTGGATATATAAGTAGTGAAGTAAAGAATACTTTCTTCTTTCTCTCTATAGTTTATCTCTAGAGTTTTAGTGAATTCGTAAAGAAAATAATGAAGGAATGAGCTTCTATTTATAGAAAAATGGACTGCATAGTAACTAACTCATGAACGGTCCAGATTGATTTACTTTAATCTGACGATCCATATTTAAAGCAAAATCTTTTAAATAAAATATAATATATTCTATTTATTGTAAGACCCCAACTTATTATTAATGAAATTTAATTTTCTCTATTTATTATTTTGAAATAGTAAGGGTTGATTTGATTAATGTGGATAGTTATGGGTAAAATACGCAAATATTTCAAAATAAGCAAGTGGTTATAAAATATTCATTGTTTATTTGTGGGAATATTTGTTTGGTCGTGGAATATTCTCTGCACGTCGGGGAATATTCGCATAACGCACGATCTTTTGTGGGCCCCATAACTGGAAAGCTATTGGATGAAGAAAACGACAAGAATAAGTTGTTTATAAATAACAGCGTAGTTGTTACTGAATTAATAATTGTTAAAATACTAAATTGGTTAAAACACAGAAGACACGATATTGCACCAATTATTGATTCTTACGTAAGAAGGCACTACTCAATAATGGTTACGTGAATTATCGTCAAAGATATTTTATTTTATTGATTTAATAATTCTTCATATTGATATTTTTATATTTGTTGTTTCAATAATTGTCATTACACAAGATTTTTATTATCCAAGCAATAATTCATATTATCTTAATAATATTATTAGATAACATTATTGGCAATGTCTAGAAAGTTTCATCTAAGGAGAGGTTTGGTCACCTAATTGCGCCTTAGAAGAAGGAGAAATTCTTATTGAAGCCCCCTCTTTTATGGGAACCTGCTGGTTGTCAATATTGTGATTCGTAATATTATTTGTGAATAATTAATTATTGATTCATATGATGAGGAAAATATTGATTTTATGTGGATATAGATGGAGAAAATTTTAATGTGACAATTGTTGAAAATTGAAATTTTATTTTTTTCGATAAAATAATTCATTTAAATATATTATTATATTTTAATAATATAATAATGATGATATTTTTACGATGAATGTGGGATATATGAGTATATGTGGAGGAGGAGTATTTTTGTTATCAAAATATTTAAAGCATGTTTTATGTGTCGGTGGACCCCATTTCTTGACCGAAATTTGATTATACTTTGTAAAATTGCCCGTTTGTGAATTTGATTCAATTTTACATTTGGAATTTGGAAAAACTTCCTTACGCAAAGTTGTAGATAATGGAATTTCCTATAAAAATTTTATAGATTCGATTTTTCCGACAAATGGGCTATTTATTATGAATTATTGAAGTTCAAGTTCAAATAATTGGGTTTTGGAAGTTTAAAATAATTTAAATAACAAAAACGTTTTTTTTGTGCAAGTCTTGTGAGGTGGGCTGTTTGGTGGTGAGGTTTTGAAGCAAAATAAGTGTGCGTTGGAATAAAAATTATATATATTAATATTTTATTAAATTTTCGCTTTGGTGTTCTAAGCATTTTCCTATAAATAGGTGCTTAGGTTAGAATTAAAAATTACATTTAAATCAAGTTTTCTCTCTATATTATCGAAGCGTATTCTTGTGAGTATTTTGAGTATATTTTGAGTATTGCTATACTGGTGCAAATTCAAGTCATAGCCTATATCCCAGGTGTTTCATTTAGAAATCTTGATCTTTCGAGGTAAGGGATATTTTTTTTAAAATGATATTATTTTTTCTAATATCATTATGTCAAGTATTGATCCGAACTTTTAATCAAATTTAGAACTTTTAGTGTGGGGTTACTATTCACGATATCGACACTATTCACGATATCTGAGACTATTCACTTAATCATTTACACTATTCATCGAAAAATGAAAATTTTCCTTTTCGTCAAAAAATATCTATTCGGATACTAGCTTTGATTGTATCCATGTTTTGATCATTCTTGAATTTTACACCACTATGATTATTTTTGAGGTATGGATAAAACAAAAGTACGAATCCTTAATCCTTAATCCTTGTCATTTTGTTTCTTTGGATTCGTTTCTTTAAAAATATTTTTCATCATCCTCGGTCTTAAATGATGATATTATCAATATCTTTGGCCCGTAGTGCAAAGATGAATGATTTCTTGATGAATATCTTTGGCTCAGTAGTGCAAAGATGAACAGTGTTTAGATGAACATGATTAATCGATGAATATCTTTGGCTGTAGTGCAAAGATGAATATTTGATTCAAGATGAATATTGATTGATGTTCTGAGTGGATAAAATAATGATGATGGACTGTTAAATTCATAGATATTAGTAGATTCCACCCTCTACGTAACTTTTCTATGAATTAATATTTTTCGCTGCAAATATTGATCTAAAACTTGTTGTTTAATGTATTCTCTCAGATTTTTCCCTGTTGAAGACTAACGATAATTTTGTTGTATATTATCTTAGTCATAAATTTTTTTACTGGGCTAGTTGAGCTCACCCTTTTCCTTTTTGTTCCATTTTTCTTCTCAGGAGGCGAGAATATAACGAGTACGAGTCGGGGTATGGAATGAAGGTTCTAGAGAGAGTTGTTTAGTAGTCCTCACCATTTTTGTAAAATAATGTATCAATAAATGTGATGAGGATTTATTTGAGTATAGATATTGTCTAGAAGATAATATTTGTATTCAAACTCACAGTTTTACTGTTGTAATAATAAAGTTGTAGTTGTTTCTGTACCATGTATTGACAACTCAGAATGGGTGATGTATACCTATTTTGGGGGCGTCACAGTTGGTATCAGAGCTTAGGGATATGATCTCTGGCGGAGATCGGGGAATAGAACTAGGAGGGGAGAGACGAGTAAATCCTTCGCTAGTGTGTCCTACCTAAGTTTATTTGTTAGTTGGTCAGTATATAGGGATATTATGTGATATATTGATTTCCTTAATTAACCCTTATTTTATGACAGTATTTGAGAATGTCGACCGAGAATATTAATAGTGGAAATGAGACCGTGGAGACGCCTGACTCACCAACGAGGAGAACGTGCAACAAGCTGGGCAATGTTCCTCCTGTGAACAACACCACTGGCAGAGATGATGAACGAGGGATGTTTAGAAGCTTTTTGCAGTTCATGCAAAATCAGACGAGGGAGACTCGTGTTCAAAATACAGGAGGAAATGATAGCAATTCACGGGTTGTCACAGCCAAGCAGTTCAAAGAGTTGGGACCACCAGAATTTAAGGGAAAGCCAGATCCGATCATAGCGGAAACATGGGTCAAGCAAATTACCAAGATATTCGATGTCTTGGGATGCACGGAGGAACAGAAGGTTCCATTCGCCACCTTTATGTTCCGTGGCGAAAGGAGATCACTTGGTGGAGTCCGTGAAGCATACCCATCGGTACTTGCACTCGTAATGTCTTGGGAGACGTTTTAGAAACTATTTAATGACAAATACTTTCCTAAAAGTGTTCGTCATATGAAGGAAGTGGAGTTCATCAGATTAAAACAAAACAACATGACGGTGTCTCAGTACGAGGCAAAGTTTGCAGAGTTATCTAGATTTGCACCTCATTTGGTGGAGAATGAGGAACGTATGACGCGGATGTTTCTTAGAGGTTTGAAACCCGACATACGTCAGTATCTCATTTCTCATAAATTTTCTCTCTATTCAGATATTGTAAACAGGGCTCAATTATTAGAGCGAGATAACGAGTACGGTCAACCGAGAGACCACAACCAGGATAATACCGGAGATAGCAGTCAACAAAATAACGATAACCAGCGGAGAAAGAAAAAGACGGATAAAAATGGTAACCACTCTGGTTGTAATCATGGCCATAAAAATAGAAGAAGCGAGAGTGGGAGGAGATTTTAAAAGAGGAGATTTAACAACGACCATGTGAAGACGGCAAAGCAGGCAAGAAGAATCGGTTCTAAGGGAGGAGAACGACCATCGGTCATGTGCTATAAATGCGGGAAAGAGGGACATATCAGTCCAAACTGCCACAACAGTTCAAGGTATGCTATAATTATGGAAAGGAAGGACATATCGCTCGAGATTGTACGGTAGCAAAACCTAGTTCAGTGGGGACGGTGACTCAAAAGATTGTCCTAGAAAAGTCAAAGTCAACGGTTCCTGGAAGAGCATTTGTTGTGACTGGTCAAAATGCGAGAAACCCAAACGAGGTGATCACGGGTAAGCTATTTATAAATTCTTGCGAAGTTTATACCTTACTTGATACCGGTGCTACCCATTCATTTATCTCTCCTGCTTGTGCTCAACGTTTAAACTTGACTCCGGAGAAATTAGACTTTGACCTATCTGTGGAAACTCCGTTAGGAGAAACTTTCATCACATCCACTATTTATAAATCTTGTTTGATTCAAGTTGGCACCATCACCTTACCTGTTGACCTTATCTCTTTAAAGATACTTTCTTTTGATGTGATTTTAGGGATTGATTGGTTAACTACTCATCATGCCAAAATTGATTGTTTTCGTAAGGTTGTTAGTTTTCATATTCCTAACCAACTGTTGTATTTAATTCAAGCAACTAAACCATTAAAATCAATCACTGTCATATCTAATCATAAAGCTATTCGTTTATTGAAAAACGGATGTCAAGCTTTCTTAGCCCATGTTATGGAATTAAATAAAGACACGTCAAATTTGAATAATATTCCTGTTGTTATTGACTTTCCTGATGTATTTCCTGAAGAACTTCCCGGTCTACCCCCAGAACGTGAAGTTGAATTCTTTATTGATCTTGAACTTGGTACAAAGCCCATTTCTAAAACCCCATATCGAATGGCTCCTTTTGAACTTCAGGAGTTAAAAGTCCAACTACAAGAGTTGTTGGACATCGGTTTCATTCGTCCTAGTACATCTCCTTGGGGTGCTCCTGTTTTATTCGTAAAGAAGAAAGACGGAGTATGCGACTTTGTATTGACTATCGGGGAATTGAACCATGTCACCATCAAGAATAGGTATCCTCTACCTCATATTGATGACTGCTTTTGAGCGATTGCAAGGAGCATAATTCTTTTCAAAGATCGATCTTCGATTCGGATATCATCACCAAGATTAGGCGAGGATATTCCAAAGGCGCCTTGTAACTCCCGAGACGGGCATTATGAATTCTTAGTCATGTCTTTCGGATTGACTAATGCTCCTGCGGCTTTCATGGATATGATGAACCGAGTATTCAAGGAATATTTGGATCAGTTCGTTGTTGTTTTTATTGATGACATCCTCATATATTCCAAAAGTCGTGAAGATCATGAGCACCATTTGAAGCTGGTACTCCAAAGGCTTTGTGAAAACATATTATATGCCAAATTGAAGAAATACGAGTTCTGGCTTGAGGAAGTAGCATTCCTTGGGCACGTGGTGTCGAAACATGGAGTATCTGTTGATCCGGCGAAGATTGAAGCAATACAAAGTTGGGAGCAACCGAAGTCGGTGACTGAAGTACGTAGCTTTTTGGGCTTAGCTGGTTATTATCGGAGATTCGTGGAAGGGTTTTCTCGAATCGCTACTCCATTAACCCAGCTAACTCGGAAGGATATAAAATTCGTTTGGAGCGAAGAATGCGAGAAGAGTTTCCAAGAGCTCAAGAGGAGACTCATTTCGGCACCTGTTCTAACAATACCATCTGGTACGGATGGATTTGTTATCTACAGCGATGCTTCAGGCAAAGGGTTAGGATGTGTTCTCATGCAACGTGGGAAAGTCATAGCCTATGCCTCGTGACAACTTAAAGAGTATGAGAGGAATTATCCTACTCATGATCTAGAGTTGGCAGCAGTCGTTTTTGCGCTAAAGATATGGAGGCACTATCTATATGGGGAGAAAGTGGAGATATATTCAGACCATAAAAGCCTTAAATATTTATTCACTCAAAAAGAACTCAACATGCGGCAGCGACGTTGGCTCGAGCTATTGAAAGACTACGACCACACTATTCAATACCATCCTGGAAAAGCGAACGTGATAGCTGATGCGTTGATTAGAAGATCATATGCAGGAATGAGTGCGATGATGTCAAGTATACGCATAGAGCTAACTTTAATAGAAAAAGTTAAGGTTGCTCAAGCCACCGACTCGGAGCTGATGCGTATGAAGAAGAAAGTACAAGAAGGTGTTATTCCGGAAGCGAGAATTGATGAAGAAGGAATACTTCGAGTCCACTCCAGACTTTGTGTTCCTAACGACTCTGATTTTAAGTACAAGATTATGATGGAGGCACACAATACACCATTTGCAATCCATCCTGAAAGTACCAAAATGTATCGTGATCTTCGACATACATTTTGGAAGAACAATATGAAGAGAGAGATTGCAAAGTTTATCTCAACGTGTTTAACTTGTCAACATATAAAGGCAGAGCATCTAGTACCTAAGGGTCCGTTGCAACCACTTGAGATTCCGAAATGGAAGTGGGAACACATTACCATGGATTTCGTTACGGGTCTTCCTACGGTTTCTCAAGGCATCAATGCTATTTGGGTTGTTGTTGATAAATTAACCAAGTCTGCTCATTTCTTGCCGATACGGGAGACTTATTCCCTTGAACGTCTTGCTAGTATATATGTAAATGAGATTGTGAGGTTGCATGGCATGCCAGTATCCATAGTTTCGGATCGTGACCCAAGATTCACTTCAAGATTTTGGGTTAGCTTGCAAAAAGCTATGGGCACGGATTTACGATTCAGTTCGGCATACCATCCTCAAACGGACGAACAATCAGAGAGGACTATTCCAACTCTTGAAGATCTATTAAGACTCTGTGTCCTAGACTTCAAGGGCAGTTTGTGACACCCCCAAAATAGGTATACATCACCCATTCTGAGTTGTCAATACGCAGTGCGAAACAACTACAACTTTATTATTACAACAAGAAAGCTGTGAGTTTAATCTGAGATATTTCCATCTAAACAATATCCACATACAAATAAATCCTCATCATAATTATTGATACATTATTTTACAAAATGGTGAGGACTACTAAACAATTCTCTAAAACCATCATTCCATTCCCGAGCTTCGTACTCGCTTACATTCTCGCCTCTTGAGAAGAAAAATGGAATAAAAAGGAAAAGGGTGAGCTCAACTAGCCCAAGAAGAATATTATGACTAAGATAATATACAACAAATTATCGTTAGTCTTCAACAGGAAAAATTTAATAGAATACAATAGACAACAAGTTTTAAATCAATACTGCGCAATGAAAATATTAATTCATGTAAGAGTTACGTAGAGGATGAAATCTACTAATATCTATGAATTTAATAAATCCATCATCAATATTTTTATCCTCGTAACATCAATCAATATATATATGGAATCATATATTCATCCTTGCACTACTGAGCCAAGGACATTCACCGATTGGTCATGTTCATCTAAACACTGCTCATCTTTTGCACTACGGGCCAAAGATATTCATCAAAATTATTCATCTTTGCACTACGAAGCCAAAGATATTCATCAGAAATCAATCATCTTTGCACTACAGGCCAAAGATATTCAATAATATCATCATTTAAGACTGAGGATGATGAAAAATATTTTTATTTTTTTAAAGAAACAAATCCAGTGAAACAAAATGACAAGGATTAAGGATTAAGGATTAAGGATTCGTACTTTGTTTTATCCACGTCCAAAAATACCTCAAAAATAATCATAGTGGTGTAAAATTCAAGAATGATCAAAACATGGATACAATCAAAACTTGTATCCACAATAGATATTTTGGACGAAAAGGAAAATTTTCATTTTTCAATGAATAGTGTCGTATTCGTGAATAGTACCGTATACGTGAATAGTGTCGTATACGTAAATAGTAACTCCGACACCAAAAGTTCCAAATTTGATAAAAACTTCAGATCAATATTTCAGCATAATGATATTGAAGAAATAATATCATTACGAAAAAAAATAATATTCCTTACCTCGGAAAGAGCAAGTGATTTAAGCTGAACACAGGATATAAGCTATGACTTGAACTTGCACCAGTATATAGCAATACTCAAAATATACTCAAAATACTCACAAGAATACACTCGATAATATAGAGAGAGAAAACTTCAATTTCTGGTGTGATTTTTAATTCTAACCTAAATACCCTATTTATAGGAAAATGCTTAGAACACCAAAGTAGAAAATTTAATATATTAATAATATATTTAACAAACTTTCCTACGCACACTAGATTTTCGCAAAGACTTCAGCCACATGTGGTCTCACCTCACCAAACTTAAAAAAAACGTTTTTGTTATTTAAAATATTTTAAACTTCCAAAAATCAATTATTTCGGAGTTTCAGAACTTCAATAATTCACAATAAATAGCCCTTTTGTCAGAAAATTCGAAGCTCGCAACTTTCCATAGGAAATTCTATTCTCTACAACTTTGCAGAAGAAAGTTTTTCCAAATTCCAAATGTAAATTGACCAAATCCACAAACCAGGCGATTTTATTTAGCTATAATCAAATTTCAATCAATAAATGGGGTCCCACCGACATGTTTAACATGTTTTAAACATTTATTGCAATAAAAATACTCTTCTTCCTCGTATACTCATATATCCCATATTCGTTGTAAAAATATCACCATTATTATATTATTAAAATATAATAATATATATTTAAATGAATTATTTTATCGAGAAAAAAATAAAATTTCAATTTTCAACAATTGTCACATTAAAAATTTTCTCCATCTATATCCACATAAAATCAATATTTTCCTCATCATATGAATCAATAATTAATTATTCACAAATAATATTACTGTAATCACAATATTGACAACCGCAGTGCTCCCATAAAAGAGGGGCTTTCTAATAAGAATTTCTCCTACTCAAGTAATGATTAGGTGACCAAACCTCTCCTTGTATGTAACTTTCTAAACATTGCCAATAATGTTATCTAATAATATTATTCAGATAATATGAATTATTGCTTCGATAAAAAAAAAATATTGTGTAATGACCATTATCAAACAACAACAATATAAAATATCAACGCAAAGAATTATTAAATCAATAAAATAAAATAATCGAATAAAGAATTATCGTAACCATTATTGAGTAAAGTGCCTTTTACGTAAGAATCAATAATTGGTGCAATACCGTGTGCTACTGTGTTTTAACCACCGAGTATTTTTAACAGTATTAACGGTAACAACTACGCCGTTATTTTTAAACAACTTATATTTGTCATTTTCTTCCTCCAATCGCTTTCAAGTTATGGGGCCCACACATGGTCGCTACGCAGCGCATTTAATATTCCCCGACAGTAAGGAATATTCCACGACCAAACGAATATTCCCGACAACAATGAATATTTTATAACCACTTGCTTATTTTGAAATATTTGCGTATTTTACCCATAACTATCCACATTAATCACATCAACCCTTACTATTTCAAAATAATAATTAGAGGAAATTAAATTTTATTTATTAATTATTTGGGGTCTTACAACCTCCCCTCCTTATGAAATTTCGTCCTCGAAATTGACATACGTACCTGGTGTTTCGAAAAGATGAGGATACCTCGCTTTCATTTCCGTTTCCAATTTCGGGTCATTTCTTCTATAGCATGGTTCCTCCACAAGACTTTAACTTGTGGTATGACCTTCGCATCGTGGGGACATGCTCCTTCATATCCAAGATCTTGACAGTATCTCCTCATACGTTAAGTCTTGACTATCTCAAATCTGTTCTAACTCAATAACGTGGTTCGGGTCTTTCATATATTTACGAAGTACGGATATGTGAAACACATTATGAACACGAGACATACTTGGAGGTAAAGCGAGTCTATAGGCTACATTTCCTACTCGGTCAAGAATTTGGAATGGACCAATAAATCATGGATTGAGCTTTTCTCTCTTCCCAAATCTTGTAACTCCCTTCCATGGAGCAACTTGCAACAATACATGATCCCCTATACTAAATTCTACGTCCTTTCGATGAAGATCCGCATAACTCTTTTGTCGATCTTGTTCCGTTTGTATACGTTGTCAAATCATTTGGATCTTTTCGGTAGTCATACGTACTAACTCGGGTCCCAACAATGTTGCTTCACCCACCTCATCCCAATATATTGGAGAGCGACACTTTCGTCCATATAATGCTTCAAATGGAGCCACACCTATACTTGTCTGATAACTATTGTTGTAGGAGAATTCCACCAATGGTAAATACTTATCCCAACTGCCCTTGAAGTCTAGGACACAGAGTCTTAATAGATCTTCAAGAGTTTGAATAGTCCTCTCTGATTGTCCGTCCGTTTGAGGATGGTATGCCGAACTGAATCGTAAATCCATACCCATAGCTTTTTGCAAGCTAACCCAAAATCTTGAAGTGAATCTTGGGTCACGATCCGAAACTATGGATACTGGCATGCCATGCAATCTCAAAATCTCATTTACGTACATTTGAGCAAGACGTTCAAGGGAATAAGTCTCCCGTATCGGCAAGAAATGAGCAGACTTGGTTAATCTATCAACAATAACCCAAATGGCATTGATGCCTTGAGAAACCGTAGGAAGACAAATGCAGAAAATCCATGGTAATGTGTTACCACTTCCATTTCAGAATCTCAAGTGGTTGCAACGGTCCCTTAGGCACTTGATGCTCCGCCTTTACACGTTGATAAGTTAAACATGTTGAGATAAACTTTGCAATCTCTCTCTTCATATTGTTCCACCAAAATGTATGTCGAAGATCACGATACATTTTAGTACTTCCAGGATGGATTGCAAATGGTGTATTGTGTGCCTCCATCATAATCTTGTACTTCAAATTAGAGTCGTTAGGAACACAAAGTCTAGAGTGGACTCGAAGTATTCCTTCTTCATCGATTCTCGCTTCCGGAATAGCACCTTCTTGTACTTTCTTCTTCATATGCATCAGCTCCGGGTCGGTGGCTTGAGCAACCTTAACTTTTTCTATTAAAGTTAGCTCTATGCGTATACTTGACATCATCGTACTCGTTCCTGCATATGATCTTCTACTCAACGCGTCAGCTACCACGTTCGCTTTTCTAAGATGGTATTGAATAGTGTGGTCGTAGTCTTTCAATAGCTCGAGCCAACGTCGCTGCCGCATGTTAAGTTCTTTTTGAGTGAAGAAATATTTAAGGCTTTTATGGTCTAAATATATCTCCACTTTCTCCCCATAAAGATAGTGCCTCCGGATCTTTAAGCGCTAAAACGATCGGGCCGCTAACTCTAGATCATGAGTAGGATAATTCCTCTCATATTCTTTAAGTTGTTGCGAGGCATAGGCTATGACTTTCCCATGTTGCATGAGAACACATCCTAACCCTTTGCCCGAAGCATCGCTGTAGATAACAAATCCATCCGAACCAGATGGTATTGTTAGAACAGGTGTCGAAATATCTCCTCTTAAGCTCTTGGAAACTCTTTTCGCATTCTTCACTCCAAACGAATTTTGTATCCTTCCGAGTCAACTGAGTTAACGGAGTAGCGATTCGAGAAAACCCTTCCACGAATCTCCGATAATAACCAGCTAGACCCAGAAAACTACGTACTTCAGTCACCGTCTTCGGTTGCTCCCAACTTTGTATTGCTTCAATCTTCACGTCAAGCAGATACTCCATGTTTTGACACCACGTGCCCAAGAAATGCTACTTCCTCAAGCCAGAACTCGCATTTCTTTAACTTGGCATATAACTTATTTTCACGAAGCCTTTGTAGTACCAGCTTCAAATGGTGCTCATGATCTTCACGACTTTTGGAATATATGAGGATGTCATCAATAAAGACAACAACGAACTGATCCAAATATTCCTTGAATACTCGGTTCATCATATCCATGAAAGCCGCATAGGGCATTAGTCAATCCAAAAGACATGACTAGGAATTTATAATGCCCGTACCGAGTTCTAAAGGAAGTCTTTGGAATATCCTCAGTTCTAATCTTCAGCTGATGATATCCAGAACGAAGATCAATTTTTGAAAAGAATTATGCTCCTTGCAACTGGTCAAACAAGTCATCAATACGAGGTAGAGGATACCTATTCTTGATAGTGACATGGTTCAATTCCCGATAGTTAATACAAAGTCGCATACTCCCGTCTTTTTTTTTACGAATAAAACAGGAGCACCCCAAGGAGATGTACTAGGACGAATGAAACCGATGTCCAACAACTCCTGTAGTTGGACCTTTAACTCCTGAAGTTCAATAGGAGCCATTCGATATGGGGTTTTAGAAATGGGCTTTGTACCAGGTTCAAGATCAATAAAGAATTCAACTTTATGTTCTGGGGGTAGACTAAGAAGTTCTTCAGGAAATACGTCAGGAAAGTCAATAACAACAGGAATATTATTCAAATTTGACGTGTCTTTATTCAAATCCATAACATGGGCTAAGAAAGCTTGACATCTGTTTTTCAATAAACGAATAGCTTTATGATTAGATATGACAGTGATTGATTTTAATGGTTTAGTTGCTTGAATTCGTACAACAGGTTGTTTAGGAATATGAAAGCTAACAACCTTACGAAAACAATCAATTTTGGCATGATGAGTAGTTAACCAATCAATCCCTAAAATCACATCAAAAGCAAGTATCTTTAAAGAGATAAGGTCGCAGTAAGGTGATGGTGCCAACTTGAATCAAACAAGATTTATAAAGCAATGGATGTGATGAAAGTTTCTCCTAACGGAGTTTCCACAGATAGGTCAAAGTCTAATTTCTCGAGAGTCAAGTTTAAACGTTGAGCACAAGGAGGAGAGATAAATGAATGGGTAGTATGCAGATATCTAGTAAAGTATAAACTTCACAAGAATTTATAAATAGCTTACCCGTGATCACCTCGTTTGGGTTCCTCGCATTTTGACCAGTCACAACAAACGCTCTTTCAGGAACCGTTGACTTTGACTTTTCTGGGACAGTCTTTTGAGTCACCGTCCCCGCTGAACTAGGTTTCACTACCGTGCAATCTCGAGCGATATGTCCTTCCTTTCCACAATTATAGCATACCTGGAACTGTTGTGGGCAGTTTGGACTGATATGTCCCTCTTTTCCGCATTTATAGCATATGACCGGTGGTCGTTCTCCTCCCTTGGAACCAGTTGCTGCTGGCACTGTCGTCTTCACATGGTCGTTGTTGAATCTCCTCTTTTTAAAATCTCCTCCTGACTCGCTTCTTCTATTTTCATGGCCATGATTACCACCAGAGTGGTTACCATTTTTGTCCGTCTTTTTCTTTCTCCACTGGTTATTATTGTTTTGTTGACTGCTATCTCCGGTATGATCCTGATTGTGGTACCTCGGTTGACCGTACTCGTTATCTCGCTTCTAACAATTGAGCCACGTTAACAACATCCGAATAGAGAGAAATTTTATGAGAGATGAGATATCGACGTATCGCGGGTTTCAAACTTCTCGTAAACATTCGCGTCATCGTTCCTCATTCTCCACCAAATGAGGTGCAAACTCGATAACTCGCAAACTTCGCCTCATCTTGAGACACCGCCATGTTGTTTCGCTCCGATCTAATAAACTCCACTTCCTTCATATGACTTAACACTTTCGGGAAAGTATTTGTCATTAAATAGTTTCTGAAATGTCTCCCAAGACATCTTTGAGTCTTGGTACGGATGGGTACGCTTCACGAGACTCCCACCAAGAGTCCTCGCCACGGAACATAAAGGTGGCGAATGGAACCTTCTCGTTTTCTCTGTGCATCCCAAGACATCGAATATCTTGGTAATTTGCTTGACCCATGTTTCGCCATGATCGGATCCGCTTTCCCTTAAATTCGTGGTCCTAACTCTTTGAATCGTTGGGTTGTGACAACCCGTGAATTTCTATCATTTCTTCCTATGTTTTGAACACTTTAGTCTCCTCGTGCGATTTTGCATGAATCGCAAAAGCTTCTAAACATTGCGTCGTTCATCGTCTCGATCGGTGGTGTTGTTCACGGGAGGAACATTGTCACTGTTGCACGTTCTCCTCGTTGGTGAGTACAAAGCGTCTCCACGGGCCTAATTTCCATTGTTAATATTCTCAAATCGACATTCTCAAATACCGCCATAAAACAAGGGTTAATTAAGGAAATCAATATATCACATAATATCCCTATATAATTGACCAACTATTAAATAAGCTTAGGTAGGACACACTAGCGAAGGATTTACTCGCTCTCCCTCCTAGTTCTATTCCCGATCTCTTGGAGATCATATCCCTAAGCTCGATACCAACCGCATGACACCCCAAAATAGGTATACATCACCCATTTCGAGTTGTCAATACATGGTACGAAACAACTACAACTTTATTATTACAACAAGAAAGCGTGAGTTTGAATACAAATATTATCTTCTAGACAATATCTATACTCAAATAAATCCTCATCACATTTATTGATACATTATTTTACAAAAATGGTGAGGACTACTAAACAACTCTCTCTAGAACCTTCATTCCATACCTCGACTCGTACTCGCTATATTCTCGCCTCCTGAGAAGAAAAATGGAACAAAAAGGAAAAGGGTAAGCTCAACTAGCCCAGTAAAGAATATTATGACTAAGATAATATACAACAAATTATCGTTAGTCTTCAACAGGGAAAAATTTAATAGAATACAATAGACAACAAGTTTTAAATCAATACTGCAGCAGTAAGAGAAAATATTAATTCATAGAAGAGTTACGTAGAGGATGAAATCTACTAATATCTATGAATTTAACAGTCCATCATCAATATTTTTATCCCTGTAACATCAATCAATATATATCTAGAATCATATATTCATCCTTGCACTACATGCCAAGGACATTCACCGATTGGTCATGTTCATCTAAACACTGCTCATCTTTGCACTAGACTACTGGGCCAAAGATATTCATCGAAAATCATTCATCTTTTGCACTACAAAAGCTAAAGATATTCATCGAAATCAATCATCTTTGCACTACTGGGCCAAAGATAATCAATAATATCATCATTTAAGACTGAGGATGATGAAATTTTTTTTTTTTTTTTTAAAGAAACGAATCCAGTGAAACAAAATGACAAGGATTAAGGATTAAGGATTAAGGATTCGTACTTTGTTTTATCCACATCCAAAAATACCTCAAAAATAATCATAGTAGTGTAAAATTCAAGAATGATCAAAACATGGATACAATCAAAACTAGTATCCACAATAGATATTTGGACGAAAAGGAAAATTTTCATTTTTCGATGAATAGTGTCAGATTCGTGAATAATGTAGTATCACGTGAATAGTCTTAAGTATACACGTAAATAGTAACTCTCAACATCAAAAGTTCCAAATTTGATAAAAACTTCAGATCAATATTCAAAGATAATGATATTGAAGAAATAATATCATTACGAAAAAAAATAATATCCCTTACCTCGGAAAGACAGTACTTCTAACTGAAACACCGGATATAGGTTATGACTTGAACTTGCACCGTATAGCAATACTCAAAATACTCACAAGAATACACTCGATAATATAGAGAGAGAAAACTTCAATTTCTGGTGTGATTTTTAATTCTAAACTAAGCACCCTATTTATAGGAAAATGCTTAGAACACCAAAACAGAAAATTTAATATATTAATAATATATTTAACAAACTTTCCTACGCACACTAGATTTGCCCAAAGACTTCAGCCACATGTGGTCTCACCTCACCAAACTTAAAAAAAACGTTTTTGTTATTTAAAATATTTTAAACTTTCAAAAATCAATTATTTCGGAGCTTCAGAACTTCAATAATTCACAATAAATAGCCCTTTTGTCAGAAAATTCGAATCTCGCAACTTTCCATAGGAAATTCTATTTTTTACAACTTTGCAGAAGAAAGTTTTTCCAAATTCCAAACAGAAATTGACCGAAATCCAAAAACGGGCAATTTTACAGGCTATAATCAAATTTCAGTTAATAAATGGGGTCCACCGACATGTTTAACATGTTTTAAACATTTATTGCAACAAAAATACTCTTCCTCCTCGTATACTCATATATCCCATATTCGTTGTAAAAATATCACCATTATTATATTATTAAAATATAATAATATATATTTAAATGAATTATTTTATCAGAAAAAAATAAAATTTCAATTTTCAACAATTGTCACATTAAAAAATTTTCTCCATCTATATCAACATAAAATCAATATTTTCCTCATCATATGAATCAATAATTAATTATTCACAAATAATATTACAAAATCACAATATCGACAACCGAGCAGCCTCCAGGGAAAGAGGGGCTTTCCAATAAGAATTTCTCCTCATGGCGGCAAGCAATTAGGTGACCAAACCTCTCCTTAGATGTAACTTTCTAGACATTGCCAATAATGTTATCTAATAATATTATTAGGATAATATGAATTATTGTTTCGATAATAAAAAAATAATGTAATGACAATTATTCAAACAAACAATATAAAATATCAATGCAAAGCAATTATTAAATCAATAAAATAAAATCTTTGAAGCAGGTAATTATCAGTAACTATTATTGAGTAGTGCCTTCTTACGTAAGAATCAATAATTGGTGCAATACCGTGTGCTACTGTGTTTTAACCACCGAGTATTTTAACAGTATTAACGGTAACAACTACGCCGTTATTTTTAAACAACTTATATTTGTCATTTTCTTCCTCCAATCGCTTTCCATTATGGGGCCCACACATGGTTGCGCCGTCGTACGAATATTCCCCGATAGTATGAATATTCCACGACCAAACGAATATTCCCCGACAACAATGAATATTTTATAACCACTTTCTTATTTTGAAATATTTGCGTATTTTACCCATAACTATCCACATTAATCACATCAACCCTTACTATTTCAAAATAATAATTAGAGGAAATTAAATTTCATTTATTAATTATTTAGGGTCTTACACAGTTGGGATAAGTATTTACCATTGGTGGAATTCTCCTACAACAACAGTTATCAGGTAAGTATAGGTGTAGCTCCATTTGAAGTATTATATGGACGAAAGTGTCGCTCTCCAATATGTTGGGATGAGGTGGGTGAAGCAACATTGTTGGGACCCGAAGTTAGTACGATATGACTCAAAGAAAAGATCCAAATGATTCAACAACGTATCTAAAGCAAGACAAGATCGACAAAAGAATTATGCGAATCTTCATCGAAAGGACGTGGAATTTAGTATAGGGGATCATGTATTGTTGCGAGTTGCTCCATGGAAGGGAGTTACAAGATTTGGGAAGAGAGGAAAGCTCAATCTACGATTTATTGGTCCATTTCAAATTCTTGACCGAGTAGGAAATGTAGCCTATAGACTCGCGTTACCTCCGAGTATGTCTCGTGTTCATAATGTGTTTCACATATCCGTACTTCGTAAATATGTGAAAGACCCGAACCACGTTATAGAGTTAGAAGCCGGACGACGAGATAGCCAAGACTTAACGTGCACGAAGAGGTACTGTCAAGATCTTGGATATGAAGGAGCATGTCCTACGTACAAAGGTCATACCACAAGTTAAAGTTTTGTGGAAGAATCATGCTATAGAGGAGATGACCTGGGAATTGGAAACGGAAATGAAAGCGAGGTATCCTCACCTTTCAAAACACTGTGTACGACGCGTCAATTTCGAGGACTTAAATTTCATAAGGATGGGAGGTTGTAAGACCCCAACTTATTATTAATGAAATTTAATTTTTCTATTTATTATTTTGAAATAGTAAGGGTTGATTTGATTAATGTGGATAGTTATGGGTAAAATACATAAATATTTCAAAATAAGCAAGTGGTTATAAAATATTCATTGTTGTGGGAATATTCGTTTGGTCGTGGAATATTCTCATTGTCGGAGAATATTAAATGCGACGGCGTAGTAGTCTTTGTGGGCCCCATAACGAAAGCGATTGGATGAACACTACTACAAATTGAGATATATAGCGACGAGCTATAGCGACGGTCGATTTAAACCGTCGCTATAGGGTATCTATAATGACGGTTAAGATGAAACCGTCGCTATAGATACTCTATATGACGACGATCAACATGGAACCGTAGGTATAGAGATTTTTTTAAGAAAAAGCCTCCCACTTTCCCCAAAATTATTTCAAAGATCTTGGCTCCAATATTTCCCCAAATATTTCATTCATCATTTCTCTCATTTCTCCGAGCTTAATTTCATATCCGGGTGTCTAAAATTTGAAGCAATGGCGCCATTGTTTCGATTGATGGGCGAAAAGAAACTCACAGAGGAACGCCGGTGGTTGTGAAAATGGAGAACCCAAACAATCTGGTCCATGGTGGAGCTCGAGGGCTGGATGACGACGATTTTATCCTCCGGATGACGGCGACGTTTCCATCTCGTACCGTCAAAATCCAAATCCCGCCCGCATCAAAAACGCCAAGCAAACTCACTTGGGTTCTCCTCCTCAAAGCCCACAAATCATTTGGCCGTCTTGACCTCCATTGCCGCAGCATTCTCAAAGATCTCCTCCACCGTCCGTCCGCCGCGTCGCCTAAGCATACCGACACCGATGATTCGGAGAATTCACTGTTAGAAGGAGGTTTTATTCTTGTATAAAGGTCTTTCTTTGGTTGTCTCTAATGTTATTAGGGTTTGAGATAGCTTCTTATTATAAAGGTTGGCACTTTGGTACTCCGGATCTTCAATTACGATGATTTATATACATTAACAAGGCCATTAGTTATGAAAGATGCGTTTGATTCGCTTTATTCGATTTGGGTTTTGATTAGGTGGATTATCTTGCTCCTCCTCTTCAATTTCTTGCCAATGCTCGTATAATAGTCTTCCTTATCCAGAGTTTGGATAGGTTAGTTACATCTTTGTGCATAGTGGACCTCTAACATCTTGTGATGTCATTTTTATAAGTAATCTACGTTGGCATCATGTCGCCATTTTTTTATCTAGTTTGCCAAAGATTCCTCAAGTTTCTTGTTTATAACTTTTCGATCAGAATCATTGGATGTGATTATTTTCAAAAGCAACGAACGACAATAATAAAGGAATCTATTGAACCTCTATTGGAGGAATATCAACCTCCGTGAATTACGTCGATGAAGTTCAAAGAAATTGTCTCTTGAAATGTGCCTCCTAAGATTGAAGGTATCAATCACATGTAGTCACTACGTATTTGTTTTTCAAGTTTGTATGCTTGTTGCTCCAATTGCTCTTGCAGAAGTAATAATGATTTAATCATTTACGAAAACTAGTTTCTCAATTATTTATGCTTATATTTTTGTGAAGGAATAATTTAAGCTGGTTGTTCAATAATAATTGATGTCATATAAGATGAACCTAATAGTTCAGAGGTTGTAATTGTGTTTGTGTTAACTCTTCCATATATGGCCTTTATGGTTGCTAACATCGGGACACTTCTCTATATGAATCACCATGTCTGTACTTCAGCTTTTGTAATCTTTTGTTGTTTGGAAAAGAAAAAAAAATTAATTTTTCGTCTGGATAATTGGAATAATAATTGAGGCTGCACTTGGATGGGTATGTTCATGATTCCCTCAATACATCTAATTGTCTTCCAAGTAACCTGATATGGTGGAGGATCTTATCCTTCCTCATTACTTATTTGTCTTGTCCATTATTTTTTGTTTAAAGAAATTTCCAGTACTTATATCTCTCCCTTTTCCTCTGTTAGTGGTTAACTATTTTATTATTTGAAGATAAAGGAAAAGAGTGGACTTTAGATTGTTTTGTTGTTCTACAGATCATCATGCCAAGATTTGGTTGGAGGTGGTTGCTAGTAGATGATGCACCTTTTGATATTTGTAGTAGCCGTGTAATCTTTCTCCTCAACCCGACAAACACACATTTTATAATTGTTAATTAAGAAGTCTCCTTATTTGGTTATGGACTCATTTTATAATCCTTCTCCTTGTTGTATTTTTTGTTTTCTTGGAAGGTTTTTTTGTGAATTTAGTAGCTTGTTCCATTCACAAAAATACAAAGGGTCAATTTTCTTTGGTGGGTGACTACAAGTATCTTTTAGCATGTTTGTAAGTTTGCTTTTGTAAATTTTATTTATGAATCTCTCACTTTAGGATTCCATTATTTCTAATAAATGTCGTCATTGGCGATCGGCGAACCACCATCGTCAGATATATTCATTAATTGCAATACACGTGAACTTTCTTCCGTAGAGAAGTATGTGGTATGATGTTTTTACTCTTGGAGTTCTCTCTTACCTTACTTTTCATCTTTGAACTCAAACTTGGACTTTCCATTTAATTATACCAGCAATTTCACTTCTTTCTTTTTTTAAAAAAAAAATTATTTGTTAACTTCTATACTGCATCTCTTGATCTGTTGCTCTGGTGTTGGTAGTTATATATTCTATGAAGATTTCCAATAAAATAGAAATCTGCTAGATATTTTATCTTCTCAAACCAGATAAACTGTTTTTAGATTATGTTCTTCAACTCTGCTAGGTTTCATTTATGAGTTTGTAATTGACGTATAAATTCAAAGGCAGATGGAGGGGTTGGCAAGGGGAGGGCATGGCCTCCCAATGTTTTGATAGTTTCTAAAATGTCCTTGGGTTTTTAGTGTAGTTGAAAATAAATCCCTTTACTTTATATATCTATCCCCACATAATTTTTACTTTTTCAAATATATGTGTGTGTGTATATATATATAAATATATACGTACATACATACATATATACGTATATATGTTTATATATGAGCTTTGTAACCCAAACCTGGTAATTAGATTTTGTTGATGTATATTGTGGATATACAACCTTGTAGTAATATCTCGGACGGTCGCCACTGTAGGGTTGGATATACTCTGTGATTGCTACAAATGTGTGGCTTTTAGATAGGCTATAGTAATTGATTTAGCTATTTAGAATATTGGGTGATTGAAGAAATTACTAGTTCTAATGTTGTGTTTCATGCCATTTACCCAATTAGTGTTCATTGTTTAAGATTGATGTGTTAAAATAAAATTAACATCATTTCCAAATACAAGAAAAGGGTGACTGAAAAAAATCATTGAGAGTCTAACATTATTCAATTATTCATTTTTGTTGCCTTGAGTCCAACATTAGAAAAATGTTCATTTTTCTTTGGTTTTCAATTCATCTAACATTATTAAAATATTTGCACTATTTGGACTATCTAAGAAGACAAATATGGTTTTGAGACCATTCCTTTTCTTTTCCTTCGCTAAAGTTCAATTGTTTTCTTGATTCATAGTAAATCTCAACAAGTTTTTTTTCAAGTGAGGCCTTATACTATGAAAGCAAACCATTTGTTTACAACAAAAATGACTCCACCATGAATAAGATCTATTTTGGGGAGACTTTAGAAGCAACGGAATGAAGATCTATTTTGGAGGTTGTTCTTTGCAAGTTAAAAAAATTGTAGGGGATGAATTATTCAACTATTATTGTGTAATATTGTAATATGAATGATTTTAAATGATGTATATAATATATTTTTATGTTTTATTTTATATTGTATTTGGGTTGTTGAATAAATGTGCATTATTAATTTATATTTTTTTTAAATTAAAAAAGGATATAGCGATCATTCATCATCGTAGCTATAGTATCTTAGAAAACACATACTATATAGCGACGACCGTCAATCGTAGCAATAGCCTTCAATGACCGTAGCTAAAGAGCAAATATAAGGTTTTGGCATGACTATAGAGGCGATCAATACATCGTCGCTATAGGCCAAAAGACCGTCACTATAGGTTTTTTTAATGACGGCTTCTACAATGATGACGGTCGATGAATGATCGCTATATACTAGCCGATGGTCTTTTGGTTTATAACGACTGTCGTGACGAGTCGCTATAATAGTCGATTTTTCTAGTAGTGGAAGAAAACGACAAGTATAAGTTGTTTATAAAATCTACAGTAGTGGTTATTCCAAGATTAATATCGTTAAAATACTTAGTGGTTAAAACACAGTAGCACACAGTATTGCACCAATTATTAATTCTTACGTAAGAAGGCACTACTCAATAATGGTTACGATAATTCTTCGCTCAAGTATTTTATTTTATTGATTTAATAATTCTTTGCGTTGATATTTTATATTGTTATTATTTCAATAATTGTCATTACACAAGATTTTTTATTATCGAAGCAATAATTCATATTATCTTAATAATATTATTAGATAACATTATTGGCAATGTCTAGAAAGTTTACATCTAAGGAGAGGTTTGGTCACCTAATCGCGCGCCGATGAAGAGAAATTCTTATTGGAAAGCCCCTCTTTCTGGGGCTATGCAGGTTGTCAATATTGTGATTCTCGTAATATTATTTGTGAATAATTAATTATTGATTCATATGATGAAAAAATATTGATTTTATGTGGATATAGATGGAGAAAATTTTTAATGTGACAATTGTTGAAAATTGAAATTTTATCTTTTTCCGATTAAATAATTCATTTAAATATATTATTATATTTTAATAATATAATAATGATGATATTTTTATGATGAATGTGGGATATATGAGTATATGTGGAGGAGGAGTATTTTTGTTACCAAAAATATTTAAAACATGTTTTATGGACCCCATTTCTTGACTGAAATTTGATTATAGCTTGTAAAATCGCCCGTTTGTGAATTTCGGTCAATTTCTGTTTGGAATTTGGAAAAACTTTCTTCTGCAAAGTTGTAGAGAATTGAATTTCCTATAAAAATTCGCGAGATTCGAATTTTCTGATAAAGGTCTATTTATTATGAATTATTGAAGTTCCGAAGCTCCGAAATAATTAATTTTTGGAAGTTTAAAATATTTAAAATAGAAAAAACATTTTTGGAATGTTTAGGTGGCCTCATTTAACATGTGTAGGAGCTGAATTCAGTTGGCAAGTGTGCGTATGAGGTTTTGGAAAATATATATTAATATTATATTAAATTTTCTACTTTGGTGTTCTAAGCATTTTCCTATAAATAGGGTGCTTAGGTTAGAATTGAAAATCACAATTAAACTCAAGTTTTCTCTCTATATTATCGAGCGTATTCTTGTGAGTATTTTGAGTATATTTTGAGTATTGCTATACTGATTGCAAATTCAAGTCATAGCTTTATATCCAGGTGTTTCAAATTTAGAAATACTTGATCTTAGAGGTAAGGGATATTATTTTTTAAAAATGATATTATTTATTCTAATATCATTATGTCAAGTATTGATCTGAACTTTTAATCAAATTTGGAACTTTTAGTGTCGGGATTACTATTCACGATACCACGACTTTATTCACGATACTGAGATTATTCACTAATACGGCACTATTCATCGAGAAATAAAAATTTTTCTTTTCGTCAAAATATCTATTCGGATACTAGCTTTGATTGTATCCATGTTTTGATCATTCTTGAATTTTACACCACTATGATTATTTTTGAGGTATTTTTGGACATGGATAAAACAAAGTACGAATCTTTAATCCTTAATCCTTGTCATTTTATTTCCTTTGGATTCGTTTTTTAAAAATATTTTTCATCATCCTCTACCTTAAATGATGATATTATTGAATATCTTTGGCTGTAGTAAAAGATGAATGATTCTGATGAATATATTTGGCCCGTAGGCAAAAGATGAATAGGTGTTTAGATGAACATGACCGGTGATGAATATCTTTGGCACGTAGATGAATATTTGATTCCGGATATATATTGATTGATGTTCTGAGGATAAAAGATAGAGCGATGAACTTTTAAATTCATACATAGAAGATAGTAGTTTGCATTCTCTACTTAACTCTTCTAATGAATTATTATTTTCGCTGCGAATATTAATTTAAAACTTGTTGTCTATTGTATTCTATTAGATTTTTCCCTGTTGAAGACTAATGATAAATTGTTGTATATTATCTTAGTCATAATATTCTTTACTGGGCTAGTTGAGCTCACCCTTTTCCTTTTTGTTCCATTTTTCTTCTTAGAAGGCGAGAATATAGCGAGTACGAGTCGGGGTTTAGAATGAAAGTTCTAGAGAGAGTTGTTTAGTAGTCCTCATCATTTTTGTAAAATAATGTATTAATAAATGTGATGAGGATTTATTTGAGTATAGATATTGTCTAGAAGATAATATTTGTATTCAAACTCACAGTTTTACTGTTGTAATAATAAAGTTGTAGTTGTTTCTGTACCATGTATTGACAACTCAGAATGGGTGATGTATACCTATTTTGGGGGCGTCACAGTCTATCCATTGTATAATAATAATAATAATAATAATATACCAAATGTCTTTGTATCCTATATCTTGACAATCCGATCAGATAACTTGACGGAAGCGGGCCAGCTTGACTATAGGTCTTTTTTTATAAGCTCGAATTGCTTTATTAATTGTATAAATTGAGTGTGTTGTTGTCGTATTGAATTATGGAGCGAAAAGGCACGAAAACGTAGCTCAAGGCTGCCTCGGCAAGAGGTGGAACCTAAGGGGTCAAAGGGGGGCATATGGCCCCCCTGTAATCTCCAGCGACGAGGGAGAGTTTGGAGGAGGCTGGGTTGCTGAGGCGGCGAGGGAAAGTTTGGAGGAGGCTGTGGGCTGCTTACTTTTGGCTGACAGGGGCCCACAAGTGTTTCCAAATTTCAAATTGCTGGCGTACAAATTTGGTTGCCACTCGTGGGCTGCTCAATGTGGGCTCATTTCGGTTGTTGGCCCCATATGTGGGCTGACCTGTAATGGGCTCACTTGTTTTTGATGTAATTTTATGGTGTTTTCATTTGTCTAGCCTTGGGGTGTGCAATATTATGTAATTAGGTTAGACAATTATAATTGTGCAAAATGAGTTTAAAAGAAGCACTCTAAGCGTTAATAAATAATTTTTTTAATTGATGTATTTTGACCCCCCCTATAAAAGTGTTATGGTTCCGCCACTGGCCTCGGCTTCTTTCAATCTATTCGATAGCCTCTCGTCTTCTTCATTCGAGGAGGAGTTACCATTTCTGGAATAGATAGAGAGAAGACTTCTTCAGTAGGTGCCTCCTCTTCCAGTGGCTGATGGTAGGGGGCTTCTGGGCGGATGGACCGGGTAAAGAAGGAACGAAAGAGCTAAAAACAAAAAATTAAGGGGGTGTTTGATAAAAACTAAATGAATCTGAATATGAATGAGCTGAATCTAAATCTGAATAAAAAAAAGTTGTTTGATAATTAACATGTCTGAAATATCTGAATGACATAATTTTATTATTTTACCCTTCTAAAAAAATTTAAAGTTGTTGTAAATTTATTTAATATTACTTAATATAATAGTTAATATTTTTTGTTTAATTTTTTTAATTTTTTTACTTTATTTAGCTGCTCATTGATCAGTTATTCAGCCAAAAAAATTGAATTAGTCATTTAGCTCAATCATCTGACCGATTAAGTCATTCAAACATTTTTTTCAAAAAAAACACACTTAATGGCTGACCGATTTAATCATTCAAATATATTCAATTCTAAACAAACAACCCCTAAGTATTTCAGAGTTGAATCTCATATCATATGTAATATAATATGTGTCAAATCTTGGTCCAAGTCAAATCAAATTGTATACGGTTAAAATCCATTATTCTAATAATATTTTTTAGTGTAATTTAATTTTTTTATAGGTTCATCCAAAAATCATAATTGAATGTATTATTGATTGAAACTTAGATTTATATACATATATAACAAATTAAGGGTTAAATACACTTTTTCCCACTCTACTCGATCTCGGTTTACAAATGAATCATTGAACTGGATTTTATTTTCATTCGACTCACTGAACTACAATTTTTTTACAAACCATTACAAAATCTGTTAAATGGTTTGACTATGGACGGAAAAGTTATACGAGTTGCCACGTAAGAGAGATAAATCCTATATGTCAGATATTTTTCTTTGTGGCATGCCTAGATGGAAACTTGTATAAATTTAATGCTAAATTAATCTAAAATAAAATAATGCATTCAAAATAAAAGTACAATAAAAATAATTTTTTAAATTTTATTTTAATCATTAATATTTATAAAATTTTAAATAAATTATATAAATTACATATAATTATATAATTTTCTTTTAATTTAAATAACTCATTAAATTCATTAATTTAATTAACTCTCTTGAGATAAAACTAAAATTAGTAATATAACATATAAATGTCTCGATATGTTATTGTATTAAGATATATTACATATATTATTAAAATTAGAAAATTTTGAGTAAATTTTGAATTTGAGTATTATCTTTAACATTATTCATAAGTATTTTATAATAAGCACAAATTAAAAATTAAAATTTATAAAAATAAATTCAAACTTAAAAATATAACTAAAATTTGAAAATTAATTATTATTTTTATTTTGAAAACTAATATAATTATTATTTATATTATGAAATCATTAAATATATTAACAAATAATTAAATTAATTAAAAATATATTAACAAATAAGTAACGTAATTAAATAAAATATATTAATTAAAGTAATTAATAATAAAATATATTAATGTGTAATTTTTACAAATATATTAATATAAAATTAATGAATTCATATTATTAATTTTTATTCAATTATCAAAACTCCAATTTCATATTAATTTAACAGGAGCAAGAAATTCGTTTCTTCAAAACAGAGGATCAAAACAAAGGAGAAAAAGCAATCAAGATATGTTGGTGGAGAAATCACGCCTTCAATCAAAAGTTCAGATCTGGGTTGTTCAGTTCTTCAAATCATTATTCTAAAAGCATCTCCCTCTGATTCCTGTTTCAAATTATTATTCTAAAATTCACTCCTCAAAGCAATTGTGTTCAAGTAACTTGGTTCATCAATGGTGTTCAAGCAATCGGGCTCATCAATGGACGAATTTGGGTTGTGGTAAAGAAGATGATGAAGTAGATTTGGGTTTCGCCAACAATTCCAACTACGGATCTAGGTTGATTTGATTTTGAATTATTTTAAATTTTGGATCTAGGTTGTGGTGAAGAAGAAGAAGATGAAATAGTTTCATATTTTTGATTACTATTTTAAATTTTGGATCTGGGTTGATTTGATTTTTGATATATATTTCGGCTAGTTTTGACTTCTGATTACGTACTATGATGAATTATATTTGGATTTGTTGGGAAGATGATGATGAATTAGATTTGAATTTGGATTTGTGATGGAGAAGATGATGAATTCAGATTTCGATTTGTAGTGGAGAAGATGATGAATTATATTATATAATTTTGTATATTTAAAGTTAACTTCAAATATTTAAAAATTAAAATAAATAATATGTATTCATTAATTTTATATAAATACATTTGTAAAAATTATATATTAATATATTTTTTATTAATTAATATATTTTGTTAGTAATTTAATTATTTGTTATTTAAAAAAAAGAGAGAATTCAACTTTGAAAATCAAAAAAATTTAAACTAAAGTTATTTTATTATTATTATTAAAAAAAAAATCCACAGTGGGTCTTATATTCCACGTAAGTTTTTCATGTAGATTTTCTGTTAACTTTTAACACTTTTAGACGGAAATTTCAATTTTTGTAAAAAAATTATAATTTAATGAGTTGACCGTAAAAAAATTCAGTCCAGTAATGTATTTATAAACCGAGGTCGAGTAAAGTGGAAAAAAATGTATTTAACCCAATAAATTAATCTCACGTTGCACATATATAATAGAGTATTACGAAACTTAATTTTATTCCCTCCCCCCAGTCTCTTAAAATTGGTTTAATTTGAATGTTTCAGTTAAATTTATCATTTTTATAATAAAATTTATATTATTTTCCTATAATTAATATAAATGAAAAAAATATATAACCACAATAAACTATATGAAATTTACTACTATCTCCTATTTTTATAAGCATAAAAATATATTTAAAATTGATCAATTTGTTCAGAAAAATTAAATTAAGTCAATTTTTCAAAAAGATGGAGGTAGTAGGATGATGTACTCTTTTTGTAGAGGATGCAGTAGTACAAAATTTCAATATTAAGATGAGTTGGTGGGGATTGTGGTACTAAAATATGAAAAATGATAATATTCTCTTGAAATATATTACTAGAACATGATGAAGTTTACTCAAATTCGGGGATTTTTATCATGGTTATTAAACTCGGATCAGATTGGACTCTCGGTTCAATCGGTAAAAATCAAAATTAATCACTCTAGTATGATTTAATTGATTTGATCAAAAATCGGTTGACCTAATTGATCATCAATCGAACCGATAAAGTCGATTAATTAGCCTTGTGAACCGATTTTTAATATTAAAATTAATCAATTTTAATAATGCTGTAATTCAACTCTATTATATTTTAATTTATAAAAATGAGATTTTTCAAAATTTTATTAATTATTAATAATATTATATATTATATATTAATGACATTACTGAATTAATAACTATCCGACTATTAATTGAACTAATAATCCATCTATCGAGTACTTTTTCCGAGGATCTATAAACCTTAATTTTTATACCGCAGTCAGTAGGTTAGTCAGGAGAGTCAGAAATCCCTTTGCTTGAATTGGAGAGAAAGCTGTGGGCATTGTCTCAGTTTTCGAAACACTAGGAAGAGAGACTCCCACATTTTTAGGGCAGCAGACCCTATGAATGGCCACTACCCCTACCTCTACTATGCTATTATTAATAACAACAAAGTCATGACAAGCCAATCAAGAAAGGTAACAAGCTGACAAGACACACCACTCTTCATTAACAAAAACATGAACAAAATACTATGTACAAACAAGTTAGCAAAACTTAGAAAGATAAAGGGGAAGTGGCAGTCACTTCAGTTCAATTTATTGTAATTAGTAACTCCATTTCAAAATTAAAAATATAATTTTATTTTAAAATTAAATGATAATATATTAAAATTTAAAATTAATATAATTTATAAAATTTAAAATAAAATAAATATTATAATCAATAATATTTTTTTATTATATACTACTCCCTCCATTCCTAAATAAGTGACATTTTAGAGAGTTCAAAATTTTTTAATATATTTAACGTTATCAAATTTCTAGGAAGTATTAATTATAATTTTTCCTCTATTGCCCTCAAGTATTTTTCTATCTCATTTATCTAGGTATATTTTTTTAATTAATGCAAGGATAATTGTGGTAATACATATCAATCTTAATGATAGAATTGGAGCAATAAATAATTTTTTTAATAAATGTGAAACCCTTCAAAACGTCACTTATTTAAGAATGAAGGGAGTATACAATTATAATAATTTTATTGATTAAAATTAAATAAATTTATATTAATTTAAAATTTAATACGATATTGTTTGATAGAATAAATAAATATATATAGGTGGAATACAAAAATAAGTCCCGAAAGATCTACTAAATCTAATCCCTTTTTATGTCATCATACATGTCTACATCATGTTTAATTTATCACCATTTGCAAACTTGTAAGTCACATCTCTCTCAACTTGTATAACCTAACCCTTCATTGGTTGGATAATGAATTAGAAGGGATCGTTGTCATTTTCTAGTTTTCTTTCAACCCTTAATTCACATAAAGCAGCTACTCCCTCCAACTTATAAGAACTGATTTAAGTACATTTTTTATATAAATTAAAAAAAATAGAAAATGAAAGAGAGTATTAATTAAATAAATTTTATTTTTTGCCATGCACGGTGAACCCTATATAGTACAATAGAATTATTTTTTCTTTAAATTAATGGATTTTACCTAAGTACTTTTAAAGATGAAATAGTTTTTGTGTATGATTTTAATATATTTAAATCATCTTTTATGCACAATTAATTTTGTATTTAACTATCTTTATGAAACCGAAGGAATATTTAAGGACTATATTTTAATTTTGGTGCTCCAATTATTAATCCAACACAATTATTGCAGTAAATAGTATATCATATAAATGTTGAAAATATATAGTACAATTTTGTTAAAATAAAATACATTGGAAACGTTAAAAATACTATTTTCCTTATTTAATTAATAAAAACAGCAACGCAAACTCATTAACTTTTTGTTTGTCAAAATAGAATTTTCATAATTCACTTAAGAGGATCTTGTTGAACTAATTAGTTGAGTAACCAATATTTTGGTTGTCAAAATAGCATCTCCAAACATGACATAATTTGTGAAACCAAGGATGTATGATATGATATGATCTCCATAAGAACTAGAAGTTATCGCATAAATTATAATTTTCATTTATAAAGCTCTCTAGATTTGTTTTATCTAAGTTGCTTTGTTCTTTATTCTTAATAATATAGTACATACACACACTCAAAGAATTTCCATATATTTACAAATGATAGCCTTTTCTGAAAAGTCAATATACTACTAACTAGAAATTTCTTAAATACAATAGCATTTAATTTCTGATGAGAACTTTTGTTGTTTATATGTTTAATTCTTTTGCTGCTCCTGATGGATGGTGTTCCGCTTTAATCTCTTTTATTTCCCCCTCGTGTAAAATATTTATATACTTTATTTGAGACTTGAGGACAAGAAATCTCTCTCTATCTCTCTATATATATACAAACACACACACACATACATCCTCATTTCTAAATCTTCTTTTGCATATACTCAATATATTAGGTTAATTAATGCTCTATTTATTTAATTTCATAAGAGCTAAAAAAATTGCCAAAATATACATACATATTTGAACGAAGAAGTAGCAGTATATTTATACTTTGGTCTTATTCTTATCAGCAAAAAACATGTCATTTTCATTTGGAAACTTCTCTATAGGGAATTGCTATTATTAATTAAGATAAGTTTCATATATGCAAACTCAAAAGATCCAAGACAAATAAATTAATATCTATACACTGTATCTATTTAGTCCCCTTGTTCTTGTCACATTTCACATCAAATAATTCAGACATAATTAATTTGGCCTGATCTCTTTTATCATATTACATACCGTCCAATATATATATATATATATATATATATATATATATATATATATATATATATATATATATATATAGAAATGATCAAGGACTTACCCTTGATCCTACATAACTGCATATCCCTTTTAGCGACGGATTGGACGACGGTTCGGTCCGTCGCTAAAAGCTAAGCCGATGATTTTCTTATATAGCGACGGATCAAACCGTCGCTCAATCCTTCACTAAAGGGGATGAGTATGATATGTAAAATAAAGGACGGGCCCTTGATTAAATGGACTATATATATTTATATACACGGAGCCGTTCTTCAATGGACTGGTCCGTTAATGGACCAGTCTTTAGTGACAGACTGTCCGTCGCTAAAGCTCGTAACATTGGATTTTAGCGACGAAATTGTCGCTAAAAAAGGTCGGTCCGTTAATCTGCCAATCCATTCTGAACTATTTCATATATATATATATATATATATATATATATATATATATATATATATATATATATATATATATATTGTCATCTCACAAATTAAGATGAGTGATTTATCTTCTGTATAATTGAAATCCCACCCCCATTATTGTTGTTTCTTTATCTTCTAATTTATAAAGTAGTGGAAAATTAGAAAGAGGTAATTAATCATGTAATCTTATTGTAAATTTATTCACAACCTTATAGTATGTGGTTGAGTTTTTACAAGATTTGATCCACTTCTTAGAGCAATTCAAAGCTACTTTTCATCTTTCCATACATCTTTCCATCCTCCCAACTAAGTGCTATGATGGTGTCTAATGACTTGCAAGACTTGATTTGTCGTGTATCGCCTTAAAAATAATATATATATATATATGGGAGTTTTTTTCAAAGAATCGGTTTGGTGAAAGAACCTAGCTTTTGTACCAAATTCCGCCATAAATACGTAGCGACTTGTTATAATTTTTTTTGCTCAAAAAAAAGGTGCTTCCACAATAGGTTGATGTGAATGAAATATATATATATATATATATATATATATATATATATATATATATATATATATATATGATCGAGGATCAAGTATTCTCCTTAAATAGTATTCATCTTTAAATAACATTCTTTTTTATTAAAACTACGCGTTTTGGAGGGAGGACGCGGTGGCATTTTTGTAAATACAATGCCACCGCGTATTTATAAAAATACCACCGCGTCCCTCCAAAAGCGGCGTAGTTTTAATAAAAGAATGTTATTTAGGAGAATACTATTTAAGAGAACGTTTCGATCCTTACCGTATATATATATATATATATATATATATATATATATATATATATATATATTCTTGGTTATTGCAACGAAAGTGTCACTTATAGCCAATCAAACAGCGTCTACGGACACAAGATTATCTCCTAATTTCCACTAATCTACTCTCAAATCCGATGCCCCCACCATGTTTTCTACCTAAAACAACTTTTTTATATGCTAATACTTAATTCGCGATTAGATGTTGGTTCCACCAACCTTTTTTTGCTGAATTCAAGCAAGTCCAAGGTATCGTTTAATATAATACTACTAACAAGCAATAATGTACACCAACTGGCAATGAGCCTTTGATCTTCAGATTAAAAAAATATAAACTTAATTATGGAACACTAATGCACGAGAGTCCAATATTCAACCCTATCCACTAATATTTTTTCCCCTTCCTATCCACTAGTTTTTTTTGAAGTGCATATAAAAATATTATGTAGGTTTTCCCAATTGAAAGGAGAGGTCTAAAACGCATTACTATATAGTTATGGTTCCCATATATATATATATATATATATATATATATATATATATATATATATATATATATATATATATATATACACACTAAAGCATAAGTAGCTAGAAAACAACATCTACGGTTTGGTTAAATTTATTTTATTTTAAATAAATTATTTTTAGAACGATTGATATGATAGATTCTTATTTCAACAATCATTGGTTGATGAGAACTTCTAAAAAGGTCTTTAGTTTCATTATGCTATTGATTGTTTTTTTATTTTTAAAATTATAATCTTAGATCTTCCAATAACAAACTAATACCTTGTTATCTTAGTTAGCAGTAAAAAGGATAATTAAATATAGTAAAACAGTATTCCTACGCATGATTTGATAGATTATTAAAAAGAATATGATAGTAATTAATTACTTATTTCTATTATCACTTGAAAAGAAACTATTTTTTACAGTTCAAATTTTAAGGTCAAATATTAAACTTCTCTAATCTGGCTTGTCAAATGATGCAAAAGATATATATTAATCAAGTTGATCACCATGCATTACTGTTAATTTAATTAATTTATTATTATCTTTGTTATATATGGATTTAATGCATCACTCTTTGGACTGTTTAGTTCAATAAAAAACCTCTTAGGATTGCGAAAAAGTTGATTATGGGGTGAACAAAAGTACTGTAATCAATAAGCCACGTTCATGGCCTTTAGCCAACCTGCTTCGATAAAACCTAACGTATAAAGATGGGTCAGCCTATTAAAACCCAGAATAGGAAAGCAAAACAAAACAAATATCGAATTAAAACAAAATAGATAATTTCAAAATATTTAATAAAGGGCTAAATACATTTTACTACACGAAGTATCATCAGATTCATGATTAGGCTCCCAAAGAATTTGGACTTACACTTACTACATCAAGTCTAATTTGATACAATTTAGCCTCCAATTTCAAAATCCGACCAAAATTAGCCGGAAACCCCCGGCCAAGAATCCATTCGGGTCATGCGTATTTAATTTCACTTGACCATATAAATATACAATTTGACTTAATTTAAAAAAAATGTAAATACTATCGTATATACGGTATAAATCAGTTGAAAAGCTTTCGAACTTTCATTTTCACTTTACCTTCCTTTTCAGCCTTACCGAACTGCACCTTCAAATTTGTCCGATCGATTGGGAAAAAATCATTTCTGTAGATCAATAGCAGGCATGTGTACCTTGAGATTAAAAGTGTTTGATGACTTGAGAACCCTTTTATATGCAGGTATGTTGTAAAATTTTTGGTTAGATAGGGTAAAGGGTGTCTTGCTTTATGTGTAAAGTGCATTTTAACGGTGTATTCCTCTATAATCACACAAAAATTATATATTTGTGCATTATAGTGTCATTATATATATATATATATATATATATATATATATATATATATATATATATATGTGTGTGTGTGTGTGTGTGTGTGTGGAATATATATATAGAAAAAATATAAGACCTCAACTTTTATGAATAAAGATTAATTTGTTTTAAAATATATTTTTGAATATTATGGTGTGGATTTGATATAATGTTATAGTTGTGGGTAAAATTTATAAATTTTGTAAAAAAGTAAGCAAGTTGTTATAAAATATTTGATTGGTGGGGAATATTCGCTTTTAATGAGAGAATATTTAAATGACCAAGACAATCATTAATTGGACCCCACAACGGAAGTATTGTCGTAGTTAGAAAACAATGTAATTATAATTTTATAAAAATAACGGCGAAAGTTTTATCGTTAAACTGTTGAACTAAGCAAGGTGGTAAAGACATGAATATCTGGCGTGGTTGCATAGTAGCACGGTATTGATTATTGATGCTTACGTGAGAAGTCACTCAGTTATACTCAATTATTGTTACAGTAATTATTGCATAATATCTCTCATATTATTGATTCAATTATTGTCATAGTATCATCTGCATAATATTTTAATATTATTAAATCAATAATTGAGATGACAAAAAGTTATTCATATTATTATTTGCATTATTGACGATGTCTAAAAAGTTCTGTCGATGAAATGTGTTTGGTTACCTAATTGCGCGCCAATAGGGAGAAATTCTTATCGGAAAGCCCCCTCTTTCCTGGGAATGATCTGGTTGTTAAATATTGTGAGTTATAATATTAATGATGAATAAGTTCGTGTTGATTAAAGATGAAATTGTTGATAAAAATATTTCCATTGTGTTGGGATTATTAGTGTTAGTGGAAATAAACATTTATTTCAATAATAATTGATACACTAAAACAGAGATTAACTTTCCGATGATAACAGAAGAATAACATATACTAAAACAGACAGAGATTAGCTATCCGATTATAACATACGAAGAACATATACTAAAACAAACAAAGTTAATATGACTGATTATAAGCCGTAGTTGGGATATTTAAAAATTGACCATTATAAATTATTTTTGAGTATTTACACTTATTCACTAGAGTGTGCTTAGTTATGGAATTACAGATAAAAGAATAACTTATATAATGCTTTCATATTTATTTATGGAATTAAACACCGCTAACACTATTTTGAAATAGAAGAAATATCATATAAACAAAGAGTGTTGGAAATAGAGCTTGCAAGGCTGGTGAATTGATCGGAATAAGAGGCATAAGCGAAGAGATATGATTGGAGAGTTTGGGTAAGATCTGAGAGGCTTTGGTCCAAGGCGTTACACTGAGACTTCAGCTCTAAAACCAGAGTCGAAGCTTCTTAATCGTCTTTGCTATGGAGTTTGTCGACGAGAACGGCGATGACTGAGGGAGAAAGAGAACACTTTTCGATGCTGCAAAGAACACGGAAGTCATACTATATCTTAAATGGCCACTTTCCTCTGTGTTTTTTAACCTAACATAACCTTCAAATCAAAAATTACCCCTTATAAATCCACAATGTTTTTTTATGTCTAACTACAACATTTTTCAAAAAACGTTGTGCGAAAAAATACCAAAACGTTTTTTTATAAAAACATTATTGTTTAAGTGTCATCTTTTTATTGTTTTGTAGTAGTGTTGGGATGAGTAGTTTTCTGCTCCAAATAATTTTTTTGATTTCTAATGTCAAAAGACTATAATTAGTCCTATTAATTTCTTCTCTTAATTGATTGTTCAAAAAATGCTAACTATTTACTTCATTCGTATAATTAATGCAAAATTTCATTTTGAGTTTGAAAATAAAATTTCTTCTCTTAATTATTGCTCACATACATTTCCATGTTGAGCTCTTCCTATATATATAATCAAGATAGAGAATACAGCGGACAGAATTCTACCATAATACATGATGGATGTTACAATTTTGTATCAATAATTATGGCAGGATACATTGCTAGTATAGTGGAGAAAATATACAAAATCTATGTAATGATTACAATCAATATATAGTAAGCTAAAATTATGTGAATTTGAGTACTCTAATACCCTCAAGTTGAAGGGGGTCGAGAGATGACCTTTAACTTGGGTGGAAAAAAGTTAAATCTTGCAGCTTGAACGCCTTTGGTCATCCCCATAAATAAAACAAATCCTTTACTCGTTGCTAGCTACCATGTCACGAACACCAAGGAAATAGTGAAGGTCTCCCAAATCTTTTAGTTCAAATGCTTGACCAAGCTTTAGATATAAGAGATTGAACACATTGGGATCTACCTAATATTTTAGGAAATAAAATCTTTTTTAATTTCTGAATTGGCTAGCAAATTGTCTTTTCATGTAATATGTAATCCATGAGTTGGTAGGAATTTATGTTCAATCAATTGGCTGCTAGGAATGAGCTGAATTAAATTAGTCAATTGGGTAAGCCCAATAATGCTTAAATTGCATTCTCTTGGTCCAATAATGCTTGGGTCAAACTCATTACTTGAGGCACTACTCTTTTATAGAATTTCCTTGAATAAATTTTAGCCCAATTATTTGATATCATTTGTTGAACCCTTGATGCTAAAATTGATAGATTGACGAAAAATTCTGACCTGGCCAATCTGTCATCATTCCCCTCCTTTTCAAAAGGATTTGTCCTCAAATCTGACATCTCTCCCTCTTGAAAAGGATTTGTCCACAAATCTGATCCTACATCAAAACAAACTAAGTTAGTTACTCTAGCAACAAAGTAATCAAAATTCCTACCTAATAACATAAATACACGTAGAAATAAATAATCGCAGGTAAAGTTATGGAAAGCTCCATCTCCTCCTTGATCAAATATCAGCACGTAGAACTCTTCACATAACATGAACTCCCATTCACGAATTTCTCGATCAAAAACCAACATGTTGATCTCGTCCATTCACAAATACACCCAATAACGAATTCTCGGATCAAAAGTGAATTTTATGACCTCGATCATTCGCACTAACGACACCCATTCCAATGCGCCTGGATCAAATAATAATCTTTGAAACTTTTCACGGCATAAATACACACACTCTTGAAAAAGGAAATCACAGAGTATGTCAGTAGGTGTCTGACCTGTTAGAAGGTATAGGTTGAGCATCAGAGACCGAGTGAGTTGTTGTAAACATTAGAAATTTCGGAATGGAAATGGGAGCATATCACAATGGATTTTGTGGTAGTACTTCCAATTACGCAAAGGGGTTACGATGTTGTATGGGTTATAGTGGATCGTTTAACTAAGTCGATGCATTTCTTGTCGATTAAGATTAGATTTAACCTGGACCAGTTAACAACGCTTTATGTTAATAAAATTATTTTAAGACATGGAGTGTCAATTTCGATTGTGTCGGATAGGGATCCACGGTTCACATCAAATATTTGGAAGAGTTTACAAGAGCGGATGGGAACTCAGTTTAGGTTGAGCACAATATATCATCGTCAAACAAATGGATAAAGTGAACGACCAATTAGACATTGGATGACATGCAGAGAGCTTGTGTCATGGACTTCAAAGGAAATTGGGATGACCACCTACTTTTAGTGGAATTTACTTACAATAATAGCTATCACACAAGTATTGACATACCGCCTTACCAAGCATTATACGGGAGTTAATACAGAACGCCATTGTGTTGGGATGAGGTAGGGGAACATCGACTGTTGGGACCATAATTGGTACAACAAACAGCGGAAATTGTGAAGGTAATAAGAGCAAGGTTTGTCGCAGCTCAAGACTGACAGAAGAAATATGAAGATCATCATTGCAAGAAACAAGATTTTGAAGTTGGCAATTATGCATTCTTAAAGGTATCTCTTTGGAAGGGGAAGATACGATTTGGGAAGAAAGAAAAGCTTAGTCCAAGATTCATAGGACCGTTTGAAATACTAAGAAAAGTAGGGGAAGTAGCTTACGAAGTAGCCCTACCCCCATAATTGGAGCACATACATAATATGTTTCATATTTCGATTTTAAGACCGTATAAGCCAGATTATAATCATATAATAGAATATGAGCCTATCCAGTTTGAAAAGGACTTAACATATGAAGAAATTTCTATCCAAATAATTGATAGGAAAGAACAAGTTTAAGTTTTAAGAAATAAAGTTATACCTTCTGTAAATATATTATGGAGGAACCACAATATCGAAGATGCAACATGGGAAATCGAAGATAAAATGAAAAGTAGTATCCCCATCTTTTTGTGTAACCTTGTATTGTGATTTTTGGGACAAAATCCTTATAGGGGGAAAATGTAATGATCGAGAATGATGCATCCTTGTAATAAAGGTTATTAATATTTATTAAATATAATAAATCTTTGTATGGTAATGTTTGTGTTTTATGTGATTGAAGATTTATTTTTGGCCTAAATTTTGTTTTATGCGATTATGAATGTTCGTGGGAATTTTTTGTCGAAATAAAATTTTTTCGAGAAAAATGTAAAATCACTATTCATAAAATGCAGAAAACGTTTTTTTTTTTCGTTTTTTAACTTTTCAAGTTACGGCATAACGTTTATTTGGAAACAATAGACGAAATCTCTAATAAAAATATTTTTATCAGAAAAGACGTAAAATCACTATTCACGCTAAAAACACGTTTTCGTATTTTTGAATTTTTGAAATTTAACATATTGTTTGTTCGAGAAATGGGGATGAAAAGTGAAATCGAAATTTAGAAAAGAGATAGTCAATATTTTGACAAAATGTAAAAGTTAGAGGAATTAACTAGAAAAAAATTAAATAATAATAATAATTAAGCCAAGTGAAGCCTAAGAATTAAAATGGTTTGGCATGGAATTAAAATAGCTTGGCTAATGACTTAAAATAGCTCGGCTTGGAATTAAAATAACTTGGCTAAGGTTTAAGATGGCTTGACTAGGACAAATATGATTTGGCTTCGATTGAACTAAGGTGGGTGAGCCATGGCTTGGTCTTGGAGCCTGTTGGAGTGTGATTATTTGGGTCTAGCCATGGTGCAACCCAGTCTATTTAATGGTCCGGATCTGGTGATGACCCATATGTATTTATTATGACAGTGGGAGAGTCCTTATTAAAATAGGATTGTATTTCGTTATTTGGAGGGATAAGGAGTCCTTATGAGACGCCCCCAAAACAGGTATACATCACCCATCTTGGGTCGCCAGATACAAGGTACTGAATACAAATACAACTTAATTATACAACAGTCGTGTAAAATACGACAATATAGGCTGTGAGTTTTAAAACAAATATTGTCATCTAGACAATATCCACACTCAATGGAGTCCTCATTACATTTATTATCATACTATTTCACAAAATAGTGAGGACTACTAATGCACCATCTAGGATCATCACTCTGTTCCCCGACTAGTCCCAGCTACGTTCTCATTTCCTGAAGAGAACTGATAGAATAATATAATAGACAACAAGTTTAACTGCAGCGGATCAAGCAATCCATTAGAAGAGTTAAGTAAAGTATAAAATCTACTATCTTCTATGATTTAAAAAAAAAATCATCAACTTTATCGCTGAGACTCAGCTTAATAAATAAAATCGAATCATCCCTGCTCCACGGCCAAGGATATTCATGTAATCATCAATGGTCATGACTATACTTTAGAATAATCCTCGGTCATAATCATACCAACAACTGTCCACCAATGAACTACAGACCAATGAGGACTTTTACCACATCATTCGTCACATTACGGTCATGATTATACCGAATAATCCCTGGTCATAATCATACCAACTCCATCTATGCACATAAGCCAAAGATGACTTTTAACATAATATAAACATGAGGATGATGATGATGACATAATAATTCAATAAAATAAGTTCAAGAATAAATTTTAAAGATTTATAAATTAATTTATCCTGAACTCAATAACGTCCAAATTGTCAACATGATACTGCTTTGTGGAGTAAAATTTAATAATGCTCAGAAGAATATTTCCATGAAAAGATACCGGATGAAGCGCAAATATCAAGGATATCCCACTAATTTCATGGAGTATAGAAGCCAAAGCTTTAACCAACTGAGTATAATAGAATATATGAAATCGCAAATGGATTTTTTCGCCATACGGTAATCCATGTAGATGATCATTTCCACAATTTAATAAGGAATGAATACGAAGGATCATTCACCATGCATGTGGTAATCCACATAGGTAAAAGTTATTCTACGAATAATAAAGAATGGAATAATGAAGGATTCACCATGCGCAAATGCGATAGATCGCATGCATGTTATTCCCAAATAATAATAAATAATGGAACTGAATTAGTCCCCAGAAACGCATGCATGTGATATATTCTACGAATAATAAATAATGGAACCAGTCCGGTGGCGTAAACGCACGCACGTGATATTCCGATAGAATAATAAATAATGGAACCAGTCCCGTAAACTCACGCATGGATATTCCGGCTGTAATAATAAAGAAACGGAATATTAGAAGAATTTCACCATGTATGCGGTATTTCAGATAAACAAAGTTATTCAATGTAATAATAAGAATGGAATAACAGAGGAATTTCACCATGTATACGAAGATTTTGCATAGACAAAGTTATTCCAACAAAATAATAAAGAATGGAATAATGTAAGAATTTCACCAAGTATAGGGTATATCCAGATCAAAGTTATTCCAATGTAATAATAAAGAATAGAATAATGAAGTTCTCTTCATGAATAAGAAAGAAAGAATACCCCTTATGAGTACACCAAATAATATCCCCTACCTTAGAAGAAACTGGATATTGGAGTAGTGAAGTAGCAGAACACTTTTCTTCTTTCTCTCTCTAGAGTTTCAGTGAATTCGTAAGAAATAATGAAGGAATGAGCTTCTATTTATAGAAGAATGGACTGAATAGTAACTAATTCATGAACGGTCCAGATTGATTTACTTTTAAACGGACGGTCCATATTGGTTTACTATTAAAACTTAAAGCAACGATCCATACTGATTTACTATTAAAACTTTAAACCAGTGATCCATATTGATTCATTATTATAACTTTCCACCAGCGATCCATATTGATTTACTATTATATCTTCAATCAACGGTTTGAAAAATTAGCACATCTCCTCATGGAATTATATTGTACCCAAATATGATTTGGACCGAAAAGAAATATATCTTACAGGTGAATAGTAACTCATGAATAGTAACTCGTGAATAGTAACTCATAAATAGTAACTCGTGAATAGTAACTAATGAATAGTAACTCATGAATAGTAACTCGTGAATAGTAATCCGACACGAAAAGTGTTCCGAATACCCGATTGAACAATATAACCTCCAGACATCAACTATACTAACACAAGTAAGTCCAACACAATAAAACTATAAAATTCATCTTTAATCAACACGAACTTATTCATCATTAATATTATAATTTATAATATTTAACAACCAGGTCGTTCCCAGGAAAGAGGGGGCTTTCCGATAAGGATTTCTCCTTATTGGCGCGTAATTAGGTGACCAAATCTCTCCTTGACAGAACTTCTAGACATTGTCAATATTGCAAATAATAATATGAATAACTTTGCCGTCTCAATTATTGATTTAATAATATAACATATTATGCAGATGATAATCTTTGTAACAATAATTGAATCAATAATATGAGAGATATGATGCAAACAATTCTGAGCAATAATTAAGTATAATCGAGTGACTTCTCACGTAAGCATCAATAATCAATATCGTGCTACTATGCAACCAATGCCAGACATCGTACTTTTACTACTGGGTAGTTCAACAGCTTTTATCTCAGAATACCACGCCGTAGATTATTTTTATAGAAAGATAATTTTGTCATTTTCTAACTACGACAATACTTCCATTGTGGGGTCCACCAATGATTGTGTCGTCGTACAATATTCCCTGTTAAAACGAATATTCCCCGACCAATCGAATATTATATAACCACTTGCTTACTTTGCAAAATTTATAAATATTACCCACGACTATAACATTATATCAAATCCACACTTTAATATTTAAAAATATATTTCGAGAAAATTATTCTTTATTCATAAAAGTTGGGGTCTTACACCTTCTCCTAGTTGGATGCGGGTGGGTGTGACTTCTATATATACAGCTACAAGCTAAGGTTTAAGGGGGAGAAGAGAAAGATGACAATATCATAGGGCACAAGAGTTACAACACAAATATACAACTTTCACTCTCAATATTATTATAGTGGATTACTCTCTCTCTCTCTCTCCGTGGTTTTTTCCCATTTGGGTTTCCACGTAAATTCTTGTGTTCATACTTTATATTTCTTTATTTATGTTTATGTGAGTGTATTTCGTGAGTTTGATTTCACAACAATTACTCCATCAACCGTTGGCGCTATTTTGGCATGTCCTTTTGGGTGATTTCGTCAGGCGTACAAAATCAGGCGTTAACATTGGCGCCGTCTGTTGGAACATTTTTATACTATTATTTTTTAATCACCAATTACCGAGATATAATGAAGACGATGCAATTATTTGAAGTATTTTTTAATTGGATCACATGCAGAACCATCACTAATTCAACTAAAGCTAAGTCTTTTGTTTCTTTCTTTATTATTTTTGGCGAACATGAGCATACATTCAAGTACTCCCCAGAATTCTTGATAGCCACCCAGTTGGACTTTGTGGCAGCCGCTTTCTGACTTCATCAAATTGCTTATATTGTTTCTCTCTCCACCATGATAATCTAAAACCGTCTACGGCGTCCGGTTCGAATTCTCTGGTATGGTTCAGAAAAGGACTTCGAATCCACGACAATCCGGCGCTCGAATACACGACAAAAGGTTGTAATTTTCGTGATAGATCTGCGGTACATGGAACCGGACCCAACTGCCTTCTCCATTGGTTTGACTTCGTGCTGGGTTGAACCGTATCCGTTTCTTGCTTGAGAGCCTCGTTGATCTTGACGCTTGATCTAAAAAGCTCGATTAGCGTTTGTTGGTCTTTGAGCGGGAGTCCATCGAGGTTTTGATTCATTGTTTAAGGGTATGAATCCCGAGGATATAAATCCCGAGGGTATAAATCCCGAGGGTATAAATCCTGATAATAAAAATCCCACGAAGACTTTTTTAATACTCTCTTATAAATAAGTTCCTTATAAATAAGATACTGGGGGGCAATTACAGTTCGTACTTTGTTGGACTTTTGGCGGCTCTCCCGTGACATTTGGGCAACAACCCACTTCGGGCAACAACAATCCTCTTCGGATAATTGCAGTTTTCCTCAGACTATATCACATCGGTCTTATCATATCTTCAGCTTTCTACATATGGGGATAAAAGGTCAAATGGCGGTATAAGGTCGGGTAAACTTCCTTCGGGATGGACCATCGTCCTCTCAAACGGATTACTTCCTTCGGGACGGACCGACGTCCTCTCGAACGAAAATCTTCCTTCGGGACGGACCATCGTCCTCCCGAATGGATTACTTCCTTCGGGAGGGATTAACGTCCTCCCGAACGGATTACTTCATTCGGGACGGACCGAAGTCCTCCTGAACGGACAATTTACTTCGGGACGGACCATCGTCCTCCCGAACGAATTACTTCCTTCGGGACGGACCGACGTCCTCTCGAACGGTCAACTTCCTTCGGGACAGACCATCATCCTCCCGAACGGATTACTTCCTTCGGGACGGATCAACGTCCTCCCAAACGGATAACTTCCTTCGGGACGGACCATCGTCCTCCCGAACGGATCACATCTTTTGGGACGGACCATCGTCCTCCCGAACGGATTACTTCCTTCGGACGGACCGACGTCCTCCTGAACGGACAATTTCCTTCGGGACGGACCATCGTCCTCCTGAACAGATTACTTCATTCGGGACGGACCATCGTCCTCTCAATCGAACAATATCCTTCGAGACGGACCAACGTTCTTCCGAACGGTCACACATCCTTTGGGACGGACCATCGTCCTCCCGAACGGATTACTTCCTTTGGGACGGACCGACGTCCTCTCGAATGGTCAACTTCATTCGGGACAGACCATCATCCTCTCGATCGAACAATATCCTTTGGGACGGACCAACGTCCTCCCGAATGGTCAAAACAAACATTTATACAGTTTTTCGGAACGAATACGTTTAGTTCCTCGGAACGAACTTTATAATTGGTGTTCGGTTGGATTTGTTCGGTGGGTTATTTATCTGTCTTCGGTAGTGATAAGGTTGGTTCGATTGGTATAAGGTTGGTTCTCTATATATATTCGGTTGTGATAAGGTTGGTTCGGTTGGTATAAGGTTGGTTCTCTATATTCGGTTGTGATAAGGTTGGTTCTTTATATCTTCGGTAGTGATAAGGTTGGTTTGGTTGTGATGAGGTTGGTTCTTTATATCTTCGGTTGTGATAAGGTTGGTTCGGTTGGTATAAGGTTGGTTCTTTATATTTTCAGTAGTAATAAGGGAAATTGTTTATCTATCTTATGAGTGAACAATAGGAGTGGGGCGGCGATATTGGGAGTCAACAATTTTAGTTCGGCACATGGAGTTCAGGTGTGATATTTTATCTTCGGCAAATATGGTCGTTTTGTTGATAAATTTGTATACTCTCTCATTTATAAGTTCCTTATAAATAAGAGACTAGAGGGCAATGTTGGAGTGTGATTATTTGAGTCTAGCCATGGTGCAGTCCAGTCTATTTAATGGTCCGGATCTGGTGATGACCCATATGTATTTATTATGACAGTGGGAGAGTCCTTATTAAAATAGGATTGTATTTCTTTATTTGGAGGGATAAGGAGTCCTTCTCCTAGTTGGATGCGGGTGGATGTGACTTCTATATATACAGCTACAAGCTAGGGTTTAAAGGGGAGAAGAGAAAGAGGACAATATCATAGGGCACAAGAGTTACAACACAAATATACAACTTGTACTCTCAATATTATTATAGTGGATTACTCTCTCTCCGTGGTTTTTTTCCAATTGGGTTTCCACGTAAATTCTTGTGTTCATACTTTATATTTCTTTCTTTATGTTTATGTGAGTGTATTTCGTGAGTTTAATTTCACAACAATTACTCAATCAATCGTTGGCGCTATTTTGGCCTGCCCTTTTGGGTGATTTCGTCAGACGTACAAAATCAGGCATTAACAGAGCCAAATGGAGCAAGTCTTGGAGCCAAAGCTTGGTAAAGACATGTGTCTTGCAAACATTATTTGAGAATGAGGTGAATTGAACTTGTGATATCGCGAATATTAGTAATATTTCTTTTAAAGGAAATATTAAATGATTAAATAAATGTTAGAGATTTAACTTAATAAAAGAAATGTGAAAATAGTGGAGTACTTATATATATATATATATATATATATATATATATATATATATATATATATATATATATATATATAAGAACCGATAAGGGTGATATATAAAAGCGGGAAGGAGACTTTTATAATAAAAGTTTCTAACTAAGAATGTTATGAGACATTATGAATAAGGTAATGATTTATTCATAATGAAAAGAAAGTAATATGTGGAGTTAAATAAATTTTATGAGATGTAGTAAGTAAAGATATTATTAAATGTATACCTTTATTATTCAAAATAAAAAGGAAAACCAACATGACTTAATTGTGAAATATTCTTGACATAAAGTTGCCTATGAGATTAATGAAATAATTATATTGTAATATAATTAATTTCATTCAAAAAGTATAATTTAGTTGGTGTGCTACCATGGATACTTAAATTACATAGAGCCATCATTTTAAAGATGAATGTGCTAACTATTTTCTAGCCTAAATAAATGTGATGGATAAAATCCATGTATATTAATATGTAATATGAGTCCATGTTTAATTATTAGGCCATATCCAATTTTTTTATGAATGCTTGCAAGTTTGCTACGTTAATTTAGTGATGGACCCTTGCTATACTAGAGGACTTTTAAGCCCAAAAATAAGACTATGCTCAACCATTCTACTAGGACAATTCAGCAGCCCATATGAGGGGAAAAGGGAGTTGTTTTGCGTTTAAATTAGAATGAGCAGTTAGGTGACTTTAATAGTCAATAAGATAGTGGTGGTTAGAAATCAGTTAGTTCAATTAGCAGTTGGTCAGGGAGCTAAGGAAATTAGCTAGTAAGTAGAGTGGTTGTGATGAGATGGCTACTATTAGGGGCCAAGTAGACTATTAGGGGACTGCTTAGGGGCCATGTTAGAGGCGAATATAGGGGTCGGGTAGAGGCTAAAGAGAGCAGCCAGGTAGAGCTCATAATGGGGTTGCATAGGCGCCAAATAGGTTGATTCACTACAAGAAAAATGGCCATCTGCGACCAATGATATCAGCGATCGTAATATCCGGTCGCTGATAATAGTAATAGCGACTGCTATCTGCGATCGCGAAGGATTCAAGTCGCTAGTATATATCAAGGATCAAATGATGTCATTGAGCGATCACGAGAAGAGTTTCCCACCCAAATTTTGGTACGTAAACTTTGGTATGACGACAATCTATATCGATGGATGCATTAGCGGTTGCCGATATGTCCACATCATTAAAAATTAGCGATCGTTGCGGCGGCATGAGATGTGATCACGATTCTTATAACCTTAATTAGATTCAGGCATTTGCTCGAACCAGTCGACAAGAAAAAAGAGAGGGAGAAACGCAACGAGGGAGAAGAGGGAGTAGGGGGAGAAGAGAAGAGGAACCACCAACATCCGGCCGGCCGACGCCTTCACCACCACCTTACCACCACCGGTAAACCCTATCTTAAACTCCTGCAGCTCTACCCTTCTTAGCCATTCCTTCAATCTATTCCTTCAATCTAATTAGATAGTTTCTGATTCATTTTCATAGTTGAAATGTTAATTTCTTTTTGTGGATTCTTAATATTTGGTATTCAATATGTCTGTGATGGGTATAAATATACTTTGAGTACTTTTTTACTATGAAATGAACCTAAAAAAATGATTCTTTTATATAAACCGAAAACCTTGCATACCATTTGTTTGATGAAATGCTAGACTAAGGGCTGTTATAGTGTCAATATATATATATGCTAGTTGTGATTTAGAGTCTAAAATGATGTTAATGCTAAAAAAGTATATGTTATGCTTCAATTATGCTCTATACATAAATATAACATGTTTTAAAGAACCTTGCATACCATGATAGCTTTGTTAATGAACAAAACAAAATAGATTTGGACTGTTAATTAAGAGCTCATTTATGAGTGACTTGTCATGCTTTTAAGGTTGTTTTCATGCTATACATGGTGTCTAAATATGCTAAACCTTGAAGGTTAATGGTAGTGTAAGTATGTAACTTTGACAAGTGATAAAAGAGCCAAAATAGGGCAGTCTAGGCATGTTAAATTAGGCCAGACCATGCCACTATTTTGGTGTGCTTAAAAGCTAGCTTAAATATCTATTTGAGACATGTTAAGGGTGTAAACTGCTTAATGCCACCTAAATCAAAGCTATGCCTGATAAAGGTTATGTAAAAGAGTAGTCAAAGCTTATATGTTGCATAACCATGCTATTTTGTTTGATAGGTTGTCAAACCATGCTTCCTTATGGAATTTAAAAGCCTAATATGGACTATTTTGAACTGAAGCTATAATTCTTACATATAGATGTTTTAAACCATGAACATATAGTATATATAGTAGGTTCATGCTGTGATAATGCATATACTTCGATGCTTGGGATTGTTTTGGTGAAATGGTGTTAACTCATGCTTAATATGCCTAAAAAAGGGATTGTTTTAGTGTTAGAAACTGAACTAACATTTACAAGCATGCTAATATATATAATGTTAAGTTTTAATGATGATTTAAAGTTTGTATGAGGGCTTAAAGGTCCCTTGAGTCCTAGGTTAGGACTATTTATGATTTAAAGCCAAAACTGTTCTTAAATGGGGACTGTTATAGCAAAAGTCAGTACCTGGACTTATTAGTCAGTAAGGAGACCATAATATGTCCAAAAGGGGTATTTAGAAGGTGATCCTTCACTTAGTTGAGGTATAAGTTGTGTGTTGTCCAAATTTCATGTCTAAAAGCTATGAAAAGTGAGCTTTAAGTGGCAACTAACACTTAATTAAGGAATTACAATACCTGGACCATTTAAGCAAGTTTTATTAGCTATAATATGACATAAATAAGCTATAAAAGATAACTAAACCAAGTCTAGAATGTGTTGAGGGTAATCCTTGTGAAAATCATGTTTTAAAGCCAAATATGGACTATTTTGAGTATGTCTTGGCACCCGACCCTAAAAAATTGCAATGATCTCATATAAAGTCTCTAATGCATGCTAGTAAATATCCTTGACATGTTTGTGTATCTTTCATTTATATATGTTTTCTAAACCAGCAGCAAGAAAGCGCGGGTTGGGTCAGGGCCCTAATAATGTGCCGAAGGCCCCGGCTAATCCGGATGATCGCATTCTCATACAGATCCGTCCTCGTCCAGAAAGCACGTAAGTTAAACATCGTGTATATATAAAAATTTAATATTTCCATTGTTATAAATATATTTTAATATAAATTATTGTATATTGTAGTGATTTCCAAGATAGTAAAATTGTGAAGTGCATTTCATAATTATGCTTACAGAACTGACCTACGCCAGTGATTACATGGGCGAGCACACCTCTCACCCATAAGGATGCGATTTGAAATTTGAATATCGGTATATTTTTATCACTCGATAGATAATACATAGTTAATCAAATAATATTGTTTAGTAATGTTGGATTATGGTAATATAATGCTTTTTAATATTATTATTGTTGTTTTATTTGCGAAGTTGTTATAGATGGGACGACGCAGCAATCTTGATTATTCGAGACACTTTTTTCGCGTAAGACGCCGCATCGGACTAAAGATAATCAACAAGGAACAACGTAAAGCCCCTGATAATGTCGAGATTGACCATCCAGGACAAGGTGAGCAGTATATGCATGAGCATAGCCCCTAGTGGTGCGCACATGACATATGGATGCAGATGTGTGACTAGTGGAGAGCTGAGAGCTGGGTCAAGAGACGCAAGACTGTCACCTCGAATAGATCTTCAGGTGTATCTGAAGGCAAAATGGCTTAAGGCACGTACAAGGGCGGCAGTATATCATAGCTGCAGCATATTGCTGCCAGGGTACGTATGTATATCAAGCTAAATGGCTTAGTTATTTGTTTTTATATTTACAGTCAAGTTTTGTAGCTAAAATATCATATGTTTACATATTAATATGAGAACATGAACTGTAGGAGTCTCAGCCTCAAGGTCAACCTATCAATTGGTTGGATGTGTATGTGGCCACCCGTGATGGCCTGCCTGATGTTGTTCAAATGGCGGTAATAAGTTAACTTTATACTAATATGTTGTTTATAAATTGTGACGACTTTTTTAGCATTTTTTTATTTATTTTAACTATTTAATTGTTGACCTTCTAATGGACACTTATAAGGGCTTAATGAACGAAGCGTTATCCTCAAGGCACCCCGCCGGCCCGTCGATTGATCAAGAATTGTGGGAGAGGCGTCCGTCGTGAAGAAAAAACTATGTTAAAGGCCAAGGACAAAAACGACGCCCGACCATCGGTGGCACGCTACTCTGCTACCCACCTACACACAGTCATCAAGTCATCCAACCTATCATACTCCTCGCCGACCGTAGTGTGAGAGCGATCTGTCGAATCGTGATCTTCTTCATTATAATTTGGCGGCATCTCGCATTCTCTAGGTCCCGATGAGTGGCGGAAGGCGGTGGGCAAAGAACAACATCACAAAGATCGTGGTGGCGACCGTATATATATCGATATTATTATCAATATCGCCATCATTTTTACTTATATATTTCACTACGTTGTCTATTGTTTAACTTTCCCCAAGTCATAGTAGTATCAACACATATAACATATATGTTTTATTCTTTTGTTAATTACAGGGTACTAATTTGGATGATCCATGAAGAGCTAGCTAGACCAGTCATATTAGATTTTTAAAGCCTTGCTAGACTTGTTTTTTAGATTTTTAAAGCGTTGTACTCTTTTAGATTCATTCTTTGGACAATTGTATTGGTTTACGATTCTATTATATGGATGTTTACGATTGTATAGTGTTGTGTTGGTTTACGATTCTATTATATCGATGGATGTTTATCATATAGTAGTTATCATGGATGAATGTTTATCATATGGTAGTTATCATGGATGGATGCGTATATATATTGTTGTGTGTTGAGATAGAAAACAGGTACAAAGTAGGTTATTTTTGGGAAATCATTAAAACAGGAAAAATATTTTTTTTAAAAACATCATTGTAATCGCATGCGTATCGCTTATCTTATCTTGAAATGCGTCACGATAACCACTAGAAACAAGTTTAATTTAATCTGGTCACGCTATTATCGTCACGACACGTGCCATGTCACACCTGACAAATGACTCAGCATGAGTTAGAATAGCGACGAAGTCAATTGCTGATTGTGGTCGCTAATAAATCGGTCGCTATTGTTGGTCACTGAGGTCCATCCAGCGACCAGATTACATGTGACTACTATCCGCGACCGTATTCGGTCGCTGATAGTCATCTGCGACCAGGTGCGATCGCTGATAAGCCTTTTTGTTGTAGTGATTGAGAGAGATAATATGTACAACCATATATGTCTAGACAATTGCACCCAAGCTCAAATTTCTATATCACTTTGTTGAGCTTCAAAATCAGCAGCATATAGAGAGATAGAGAGAAAGCTACGGCTGGAAGGGAAGGGAGGATCGAGAAACAAAGCTACTTAATCTCTAGAAGTTAGCAATGTAAGCATGCTTAGACTCTTTCCATTCCTTTTTCATTTCATATTTGATAGTAGAATGGGTTGTTAGTGGCTATAGTATTAAATAAGACTATGGTGACTGTTATAATAGTATAATTACTTTGTGTGGTTGTTGAGGCATTATATGAAGACCCTTAATAAATCAAAAGCCAAAAGGCTGGGGAAAATGGACATGAAATTAGTTGTTCCATGTAAATAAAATCATGCTCATTAACTGTTTGATTAAATGTACAAGTAGGGACTGTTATAGTATAAAAGCATGTTAGCTATGAATTAGAGTCCAAAATTATATCTAGTAGCTTAAATGCCTATTTGAGGTCTATTAAGGTTGTAAACTGCTTGGTACCACCCGGATCAAAGTTATGCATGATAAAGGTTATATAAAAGAATTGTCAAAGTTTATGTGTTGCATAACCATGCTATTTTATTAACTAGGTTGTCAAAGCAAGCTTCTTGTGGAAATTAAAAGCCTATTAGGGACTGTTTTGAACAAAAGCTAGAATCCTTGCATTTAGATATTTTAAACCATGAACATATAGTATATAGAAAATACTTGTTGTGATAAAACTTGTATTTGAAAGCTTGAAGGCTGTTATGGTGGTTTAGTACTAACTCATGCTAATAATGCCTAGAAGTGGGTTGTTTTGGTATTGATAAATGAGAAAAGTTTCAAGCTTGTTAAAGTAAGTAATGATGAGTTTTAAGGATAATTTTAAATTTATATGAATGCTTAGACAACACTTGAATCATAGCTTGGGGACTGTTTGTGTGTAATAGCCAAAACTGTACTTTTGAGTCAGTAAGGAGACCATAATATGTCCATAAATAACATTTAAAAGTTGTTCCTTAACTTAGTTAATGTCCATATTGAGTACTACCCAGTCTTCATGTTCAAAGGCCATGAAAAGTAAGTTTGAAAGTGTCATCTAACACTTAATAAAGGGGTAAAATGCAAAGTCGACGCCACATGTGTGTTGACTTGCCTACGTGGCAGATCTGACGTGATGTGGACTGCTTGGATTTGACCTCAGAACCTCTAGTATGAAATTTTGGCCCAGTGACCACCTGAGCTACAAGGCCTACTTGTTATCATTTTGCAAGGATTAATATTTATAACTAAATTAGATCTGCTAATAGAATAATATTGTATCAATTCGAGCAATTAAGGGTTGTTTTGTATTAGACAATAATAATAAAAACAACAATAATAATAACAATAATAATAAAAATAAAAATAATTATTATAAAAATAATTATTATAATAATTATTATTATTATTACTATTATTTTTATTACTATTATAGTTATTATTATTATTATTACTATTATTATTATTATTATTATTATTTTATTTTTATTTTTTATTGTTGTTGTTGTTATTATTATTATTGTTATTATATATAATCGATAAATGCGGAAAAAGCTAAATAATGTTATTATATAGCTATTTGTAAATGATGTTACAATCTGTGTTATATTTTTGACTGGTAGTCAAAAGTGTTATGGAAGCGAAATTTTTGTTACTGTAAAGCAGACCCACATAATAATAATAATAATAATAATAATAATAATAATAATAATAGTAAATACAACAATAGTAATAGTAATAATTATAATAATAATAATAATAATTATTATTATTATTATTATTATTATTATTATTATTATAATAATAACAATTATTATAATTATTATAATAATAATAATAACTATAATAGTAATAGTAATAGTAATAATAATAATAGTAATAATAGTAATAATAATTATTATAATTATTATTTTTATAATTATTATTGTTATTATTATTGTTGTTTTTATTATTATTGTCTAATACAAAACAACTGTGAGACCCCAGATTTTATGAATAAATATTTAATTTTCTCGGAATAAATTTTTTATATTATGGTGTGCATTTGATATAATATTATAGTTGTGGGTAGTATTTATAAATTTTGCAAAGTATGCAAGTTGTTATATAATATTCGATTGGTCGGGGAATATTTGTTTTATCAGGGAATATTCGTACAGTTGCACAATCATTGGTAGACCCCGCAACGAAATTATTGTCGGATTAAGAAAACGATAAAAATATTTTATGAAAATAACTAGTAAAATTTTACCGTTAATCTTGTTGAACTACTCAGTAGTAAAGTAAAAAGAATATGTGCTGTGGCGCAGTTAAGTAGTAGCTACCAGTATTAATTATTGATGCTTACGTGATAAGTCACTCGTTTTATTTTATTAGTATTATTAATGTAATAAAACAGTAAAAGCTTTTTTATATAAAGCGTAATACTTTTATAAAGTTATTCTATAAATAGAATATATTATATTCTATTATGCATAGTATTTTGTATAGTAATATCTTTTATATAAAATGAATACTTTTATAAAGTTATTTATTTTATTAGACAATAATTAGAATATATTATATTTTATTATGCATAGTGTTGCATAGTGCTCGTATAGTATTTTGCATAGTAAAATCTTTTTATATAAAACAAAATACTTTTATAAAGTTATTCGTTTTATTATATTATAAATAGAATATATTATATTTTATTTAAAAGATTTTGCTTTAAATCTGGACCGTCCGATTAAAAGTAAATCAATCTGGACCATTCATGAATTAGTTACTATGCAATCCATTCTTCTATAAATAGAAGCTCATTCCCTCATTATTTCTTACGAATTCACTGAAACTCTAGAGAGATAAACTATATGAGAGAAAGAAGAAAATTGTTCTCACTACTTCACTACTCCTATATCCAAAAGATTTTCTTTCTAAGGTAAGGGATATTATTTGTTGTACTCGTAAGGGGTATTATTTCTTTTGTATTCATGAAGAGAACTTCTGTTATTCCATTCTTTATTATTCTGTTGGAATAACCTGTATACGCGGAATACCCTATACTTGGTAAAATTCTTTTGTTATTCCATTCTTTATTATTATGTTGGAATAACTGCTTATGCAATCTACCGCATACATGGTGAAATTCTTCTATTATTCCGCTTCTTTATTATTCTCCGGAATATCACGTCATCATCGCTTTCTTACGGGACCTAGTTCCATTATTTATTATTTCGTCCGAATATCCGTCGTGCGCTTACGTTTTGGGACTTGGTTCCATTATTTATTATTCTGTCGGAATATCTTGTCGGTGCGTTTACGCATGACCTGGTTCCATTCTTTATTATTCTGTTGGAATAACCTGTCTGTGCAGTCTATCGCATGCATGGTGATTTCTTCTGTTATTCCATTCTTTATTATTCTGTTGGAATAACATGTCTATGTGGATTACCACATGCATGATGAATGATCCTTCGTATTCATTCCTTATTAAATTATGAAAATGATTTGTCTACGTAGATTACCGCATGGCGGGCGAAAATCCATTTGCAGTTTTATATATTCTATTATACTCAGTTGGTTAAAGCTTTGACTTCTATACTCCATGAAATTAGTGGAATATCCTTGATATTTGCGCTTCATCCAGTATCTTTTCATAAAGATATTCTTCTGAGCATTCTTGAATTTTTACTCCACAAAGAAGTATCATGTTGACAATTTGGACGTTATTGGTTCCTGGATAAATTAATTCTTGAACTTGTTTTACTGAATTATTATGTCATTGTCATCATCCTCATGTTTATATTATGTTGAAAGTCATTTGTGGCCTCTGAAAGTGCATAGATGGACTTGATATGATTATGACTGTGGATTATTAGGTATAATCATGACCGTAATGTTACAAATGATGTGGAAAAAGTCCTCATTGGCCCGTAATGCATTGATGGGCGCTTTTGGTATGATTATGGCTATGGATTCTCTTGACCCATGGTGAAAAAGATGAATTATTTTATGGCATGATCGGGATCAGTTGATGAATACACGAATATCCTTGGCCCGTAGTGCATGGATAATTTGTGGTTGTGATACTAATGAATATCCTTCATGTAGTGCATGGATGATGTGGATTTTTATTAAGATGAGTCCCAAACGATAAAAGTGATGAAAACCTTTTAAATCATAAAAGATAGTAGATTTTATTCTCTACTGACTCTTTTAATGGATTGCTTGTTCATTGCAGTTAAACTTGATGTTTGTTATATTGTATCGAGTTTAACACGGTTGAAGGCTAACGATAATTTATTCTGCATTATCTTAGTCATAATATTTCTTACTGGGCTAGTTGAGCTCACCCCTTTCTTTCAATGTTCTCTTCAGGAAATGAGAATATAGCTGAGACTAGTCGGGGAATGGAGTGACGGTCTAGATGATAGCATTAGTAGTCCTCACTATTCTGTGAAATAGTGTAATAATAAATGTAATGAGGACTCCATTAAGTGTGGATATTGTCTAGATGACAATATTTGTATTAAAACTCACAGCATATATTTTATCGTATTTTACACGACAGTTGTATAATTAGTTTGTATTTGTATTATGTCCATATATTTGGCGACTCAAGATGGGTGATATATACCTATTTTGGGGGCGTCACAGTTGGTATCAAAGCTTAGGGATATGATCCCTGGCTAAGATATGAGAAAAGAACTAGGAGGGGAGAGACGGGGAATTCCTTCACTAGTATGACCTACCTAAGTTTATTTGATATTTAATTGGTCGGTCAGAGTATAGGGATATGTTAATTAACCCTTGTTTTGTGGCAGTATTTGAAAATGGCATCCGAGAATATTGAGAACATCAATGGAGCACAAGAGACCGTTGAGTCTCCACAGATCAATAATCAGGACAATATGCAACAGGATGGCGATAACCCTCCTGTAAACAACAACACTGATCAATTAACGAACGACGGTACGTTTAGGAGCTTTTTAGAATTCATGCAACATCATCGTAAGGCGGCCCATTCATAATGCAGGTAAAAATAATGGCAACCCACGGTCGGTCGCCGCTAAGCAATTCAAGGAGCTGGGACCACCGGAGTTTTTGGGAAAGCCAGAACCACTTAAAGCGGAGACGTGGTTAAAGTAGATCACCAAGATATTTGATGTCTTGGGATGCTCCGAGGAGCAAAAGATTCCCTTTGCCACCTTTATGTTGCGTAAAGAGGTAGATTACTGGTGGGAATCTATAAAATGTACCCAGCCTGAAGCACTCAAGATGTCTTGGGAGAAGTTCCAAGAGTTATTCAATGATAAGTACTTTTCAGAAAGTATTCGTCACATGAAGGAGGTGGAGTTTATCAAGTTGGAGCAAAACAACATGACCGTGTCGCAGTACGAAGCCAAGTTTGCCGAGTTGTCCCAATTTACGTCCCATTTAGTTGATAATGAGGAGAGAATGACGTGAATGTTTCTAAGAGGTTTGAAACCTGAGATACGTCAATATCTTATCTCTCATAAACTGTGTTTGTATTCATATGTTGTTAATAGGGCTCAGTTATTGGAACGGGATAATGAGTTAACCCAACCAAAAGAGAGCAGCCAGAAAAATGATAATACCGGTGATAACAGTCATCAAAGCGGTGAAAATAAGCATGGAGGGAATCAACATGCCAGAAATGGTAACCACTTCGGTGGTAATCATGGCCAAAACAATAAGAATGGACATTTCAAGAAGAGAAGGTTCAATAATAATGTGAAGACGTCGGCACCAGCACCCGTTTCAAAGGAAGAAGAACGACCACTGGTCGTATGTTTCAAATGCGGATAAGAGGGACACATCCGTCCAAACTGTACGCAGCAATCCCAAGCGTGTTTTAATTGCGGAAGAGAAGGTCACATAGCTCGATTTTGTCGTATGGTAAAGTCAAGTCCAGCTGGGATAGTGATGCCAAAGGATGTCCCAGACAAGCCAAAGCTGGTAGTTTAAGAGAGTGCGTTTTTTTTTCGTGATGAGGAACCTGAATAAAATTATCATGGGTATGGTAGTCATAAACTCTTGCGAAGTCTATACCGTGTTAGATACCGGTTCTACTCACTCTTTTATTTCACCTAGTTGTGTTCAATGTTTGATGTTAACTCCGGAGAAGTTAAACTTTGATATATCTGTTTAAACTTAGTTGGGAGAAACATTCGTTACCTCCACTATTTATAAATCTTGTTCAAATCAACACTTCACATTACCTGTCGATCTTATCTCTTTGAAAATACTTGCCTTTGATGTGATTTTTGGAAACGATTGGTTAACTACTCATCATGCTTTTCGTTAGGTTGTTAGCTTTCATACTCCTAACCAACCTATTATGCGAATTCAAAGTAACCAAACCACTAAAGTCAATCATTATCATATCAAGCCATAAGTAAAGAGCCCCGAGCCTTTCGTTGTTGACTTCCTTGTGTGGAGTGCACCGAAGCCAGACTTTCCGTAAGGGACGTCATGAATAATGATGGCAAGTTGATAGGTATCAATGTGACGTATTATCCAAGTCTTGGATGAGGGTCACAGTTTTGAATGATATTTCTATCGTTAATAAATTTCCTGACGTATTCTTGAAGGCTTCTTAGCCTACCCCTAGAGCGTGAAATCGAATTTTGTATTGACCCCAGACAAAACCCATTTCTTAAACCCTCAAATATTTCTTCAACTAAAATGAACGTAACATGCGCCAAAGACGTTGACTCGAGCTGTTGAAGATTACGATCGTACCATTCAATACTATCGTAGAAAAAGCGAACATGGTAGCTGACGCGTTGAGTAGAAGATCGTATGCGGTTACAAGTGCGAATATACGAACCCACATAAAGATAACTAATATACGAGTAGAATCGACTTTAATCGATAAAATTAAAGCCGTGAAAACTACATACTCAGAGCTGATGAATGTGAAGAAGAAGGTTCAAGAGGGCGTTATTCTAGAAGCAAGAATCGATGAAGAGAGGATGTGACGCCCCCAAAATAGGTATACAACACCCATTCTGAGTCGCCATATACATGGTACATAAAGCAAACTACAACTTCAATAATATAATTGTCGTGCAAAATAATACAACAACACATACTGTGAGTTTAAATACAAATATTATCTTCTAGACAATATCCACACTCAAATAAGTCCTCATTACAATTATTCAAACATTATTTTACAGAAATAGTGAGGACTGCTAAAACATCTTTCTAGAACCATCACTCCATACCCCGACTAGATCCTGCTATGTTCTCACCTCCTGAGAAGGAAAATGGAACAAAAAGAAAAAGGGTGAGCTCAACTAGCCCAATAAAGAATATTATGACTAAGATAATATACAACAAATTATCATTAGTTTTCAATAGGGAAAAATCTGATAAAATATAATAGACAACAAGTTTTAGATCAACAACTGCAGCGGAAACAACAATCCATTAGAAGAGTCAAGTAGAGAATGAGTTCTACTATCTTCTAAGATTTAAAAGTCCATCATCAATATTTTATCCCTGGAACAACAATCAATATACATCTTTAATCAATATTCATCTTTGCACTACATGCCAAAGATATTCATTTGTATCACCAGTTGGTCATGTTCATCTCAACACCTGTTCATCTTTGCACTACGGGCCAAAGATATTCATCAGTTAATCATTCATCTTTGCACTACTGTGCCAAAGATATTGAGTAATATCATCATTTAGGACTGAGGATGATGAAAAATATTTTAAAGAAAACGAATCCAGTGAGACAGAAGGACAAATAGTAGGAATTCGTATAACAGTTTATCCAAGATCAATAATACTTCATAATAACCAATTGTGAAGCAGAATTTAAAAATAAAGATCAAAACATGGATACAATCAAAGATAGTAACCATAATAGACATCTTGGACAAAAAGGAAAATTTTCATTTTTCGGTGAATAGTGTCGTATTCATGAATAGTGTCGTATACGTGAATAGTGCCGCATACGTGAAAAGTAACCCCAACACAAAAAGTTTCAAATTTGATAAAAAGTTCAAACCAATATTTCGGCATAATGATATTGAAGAAAATAATATCATTTAAGAAGAAAATAACATCCCTTACCTCAAAATAACCAGATTTTTAGATCGGAATATCGGACAGAAAGTCAAGGAAACTTGTACCGAACAACAACTCTCAAAGTATATAAATACTCACTAAAATACGCTCGACAATATAGAGAGAAAGAAAACTTGTTTTCGTGTGATTTTCAATTCTAACCTAAGCGCCTATTTATAGGAAAATGCTGTAACGCATATAGGAGACTAAAATAATAAAATAATATTATTAATTACACCAACCTCTACGCATGCTTTGTTGACAAATAATACCAGCCATCTTTGAACAATTTTCAGCAGCCCACATATTGTCAAACAAGAGTGGGTCCCACCCATAATTTAATAAAAATTATTTTATTTTCCGAAACTTCAGTAATTCATAGAAAATAGCTGCTTATCGAAAAATATAAATTTTATGTCCATTCTGCCTGAAATCGAATTCTCTACGACCTTATAGCTTTGAGTTTTTCCAAATTCCAAACATAAATATCCGAAATCCACAAACGGATGATTTTTAATACCTCCACAATCGGCTAAAATAATCGATAAAACACCTCAAGATTAATTCCTTTCATTTTATTCACATAAAATAAATATATCCATTATTTATATCCACATAAAATAAATATTTCCTTATCATATAAATCAATAATTCATTATTCACAAATAATATTACGTAATCACAATTATGACAACCAGTAGTTCCTCAAGAAAAGGGGCTTTCAATAAGAATTTCTCATTACTTCAGGCCGCAATTAGGTGACCAAACCTCTCCTTGATGTAACTTTCTAGACATTGCCAATAATGCTATCTAATAATATTATTCAAATAATATAAATTATTGATCCGATAATGGAAATATCGTAAAGTTGATAATTATTGAAACAACAATAATATAAAATATCAACGCAGATAATTATTGAATCAATAAAATAAAATATTGAGCAAGAATTACCGTGTAACAATTATTGAGTAGTGCATTCTTACGTAAGAATCAATAATTCAAAATCACGTGCATCCACGCGTAGACATCAGATTTTAACCACGGGTATTCCAACAAGTGTTAATGGTAACAACTACGCCGTTATTTATAAAAACTCAAACTTTTCGTTTTCTTCATCCGATAGTTATTTTGTTATGGGGCCCTGAATAAATGATCGCGTGGTCGCATTTAATATTCCCCGACAACAAGAATATTCCACGACCAAACGAATATTCCCCGACAACAATGATTATTTTATAACCACTTGCTTATTTTGCAAAATTTGCACAATTCACCCATAATAAAAATATTATATCAATTTAACACCTTATTATTCACAATAATATTTAGAGGAAATTCAATTTTATTTATAATAAGTTGGGGTCTTACAGAGGAAATTTCAACCTTCGATTTAATTGACCCATTTGAAATCCTCGATCGAGTAGGAACTGTGGCTTATAGACTCGTTTTACTGTCAAGTATGCCGCGTGTTCATAACGTTTTTGACGTATCGATGTTACGTAAATATGTGGACAACCCGAACCACATTATTAATTTAGAACCGGACGAGATAGCGGATGATTTAACGTATAAGAAGATACGTGTTAAAATCTTGGATAAGAAGGATTATATTCGACACTCAAAGGTTATACCTCAAGAGTTAGAATCTGAAATGAAGTCAAGGTACCCTCACCTCTTCAGCATACCAGGTACGTACGTAAATTTTGAGGGCGAAATTCCATAAGTAGGGGAGACTGTGAGACCCCAGATTTTATGAATAAATATTTAATTTTCTTAGAATAAATTTTTTATATTATGGTGTGCATTTGATATAATGTTATAGTTGTGGGTAGTATTTATAAATTTTGCAAAGTATGCAAGTTCGTTTTATCAGGGAATATTCGTACAACGGCACAATCATTGGTGGACCCCGCAACGGAATTATTGTCGGATTGAGAAAACGACAAAAATATTTTATGAAAATAACGGCGAAAATTTTACCGTTATCATTGTTGAACTACTTTTAGTAGTAAAAGTACAAAGAATACGTGTGGTTGCATAGTAAAGCACACGGTATTGATTATTGATGCTTACGTGATAAGTCACTCAGTTTTATTTTATTAGTATTATTAATGTAATAAAACAGAAAAACTTTTTATATAAAACAAAATACTTTTATAAAGTTATTCTATAAATAGAATATATTATATTATATTATGCATAGTATTTTGCATAGTAATATCTTTTTATATAAAACACTACAAAAAATGGGGCTTCAGCAACAATCGATTTTCGTTGCTAAAGGTGCCAAATTTCGTTGCTAAAGGGTTTTGGCAACAACTTTTATTGTCGTTAAGTCTTTTCGTCACAAGAATGAAGCGTTGCTAATTGTTTCAAGAACGAACGTATTTTTTTCGTTGCCAAAAGTAATACATTTTGCAACGAAATTTGACTTTCGTACAGAGACATCGATCCTTTAGCAACAAAATGTATTGTTGCAGAATAATAAAAATTTTGTTGCTAAAAACCCCATTTCGTTGCAAAAGCTTGTTAATTGGCAACGAAATGAACTATTTTTTTTTTTGCAACGACCATGCATTTTCGTTGCAATTAACACCATTTTGCAACGAAATTTTTCGTTGCAATAAATTATGAAAATTGTTGTCTAAACTTTCTTTCGTTGCGGAATGTAAACTTTTTAGCAACGATTTTTGTTGCTGATTATATTATTTGGCAACGACATTATGCTAAATCAAAGAACAAAAATGTTTGTTCTTTCGGTTATTTTTCAATAAAGAACGAAATTATCGATTAGCAACGACATTATATGTTGTTGTTTCTTTATATGTGAAACGAAAGTTGATATAATTTGCAATGATAAAAAATGTTTCCTTTTATTTTAGTATTAGCAACAATATTCTCTCCGTTGTTATTAGGTTAATTTTTCGTTGCCAAATATTATATTTTTAATGCCATTAGCAACAAAAATTTGTTGTTAAATGTATAAAAAATTGTTACTATATTAAAACTTGTTCAATGCTTTGGTAACGAATTATATTGTTACCAAATCAAAATTTGACATTTTTTGTGTACCTGACTGGCTCAATGTCCCCACAACAAATAATGGCAAAAATACAAAAAAACTAAAATATTATTAACTTAATAAAATCATCCACTACGTAATCATTCATTATATTTACAATTAACCATCTAAAGTTACCACCGTTATCTACATATATAGAGAGAGTACACTTCATAATTTCGTCCCTTGTCTTCCGTAAACGTAGCACGAAAATTTGATACCCAAGATTGTAAAAGGTGTCGTAGAAGCCTTTTCCTGTACATATTTAAAAATAATAACAAGTCAAAAAATGAAGCAAATAGGTCATGTTCTCGACCTCATGAAATCATAATATCAAGACAATAACTAAAATGCAATCGATTAATATCATGTTCTAACCTCATTAATGCAAAACCTTGACTTGATACTTTGTTTAAATGAAGTGTCCCAGATTCTAAATAAAGCAGAGATAGGCGCCTCTCAATCGCACCTCCACCCGCAACCAATTGCTTTTGTCACAATTTTGTACAACTAATCGCCAAGTAAGATTTATATTATTATTTCTTTTCAAATGATTTTCCTATTTCCTTTTGTCAAAAAATTGTACAATGTAATCACACCTTCTACAATCGAGGAATCATAAAAATGTAATATTTTACTACTACGCTACCTACTCGTAATATTTTGTAAATCTATTCTGCTACTTAATTTGACTTGAGTTTAAAATTTTGGTATTAGTAGATTTAATTGTCCAAAAACTTTATAACATGAAGACATGGGAGATTACATATACCCAGTTTAAGAGAGTAAACTGATGGCCGTTTCATGGACATATCATGTACTTGGAAAGACTAAAGAAGCATGTACCTACAAGATCACCAGCCCATAATCCAACTTCATCGCCACCCAGTATCAAATTTCTCACGCGCGATATAAAAATAAATCTGTATACCATTTTATACTCTTCATGGAATATTTGAAAAAAAAAGTTTGTAAATATCTTATTTCTTTATGAATTTCTAGATCTAGCTTGAAAAAATTCCGAAGAGAGTCAAGTAGTGCATCAAGTATCACATGCTGTATTTTATCCCTCTACCAAATTGAATAAATCACTGTATGTCTTGGGCACCTTGATAAAGCCACAACAAGAAGCTACATGACGTTACTGACTTACTGTATCAGATAGCTCTGGGACAACATTTAGTGTATACAAGTACCAGACAATACAAATATGATTTGCTCTTCATTATTTCACAAAAACTGCTATCTGAAATTTGATAAAAATTTTAGAGCACCAGATGTGTGAAAAATATAACAATAAATGCAACAAAGTAGGTCAAGATTGAGTTTAAAAGTCATACAATAATATTAATGTTGTAGCCCTAGAATGCTTAGAGAAGGCACATCCACTTCGTAAACCTAAAACAAGAACTATGACCCCAGATTACATTTAAAGCCTTTTAGGCCCAAGGGAAAGTGTCCAACATGAATATTATGTGACAAACTTCCCAATACTTGTTAACTAGCATAAGTTGGATCTGAATTTAGCACAAGGTCTTTTATAGTCATTTAAGCTTCATATGCATTCATGCTATCATCTTCAAAGGTCTAGTATATCCTTATGTTCTTATAGTAACTTATTGAAAATTAGTGAAGTAGAAATCGTCAACATATTTCATATATGATATGTTCGACATATACACTTGAAACATTTAGCAGGAGAAGTGACCCAGTAATGAAAATGTTCTATCAAAAAAAGGAAGAAAATGTATACCTTCGAGTAAGATATTTCTTGAATCAAGAGGATCCGTGGGAATCAACAATTGCTAAAACTAATAAAAACAGGAGGTACTAAAAGAGAAGACAAAATTAGACAAAATTAGACAGAGAAAGCCAAGATAAGAGAAGTTATTATTATTTCATAACTGAAGTTTAATAATGAAACCTTCAGGTTCTCCTCAAGCTTTTTCAATTGATTGGACAAGGATTCGATTTCGGAAGCAATCATCTCAGCCATATCTGTGTCACTACCTTCTTCCTTCGCCAAAGCTGAAATAGAAAGAAGAAGTTGGTGTGAAATACACAGAACATAATGTCTTTCGGTTCTAGCAATGCAAGAGAGGAGCAGATATGTGGAAGAAAACCTTTGTCTTCTTCTAGTTGCATCTGACAATTCTTGAATCTCTTGTATGTTAATACAACCTACTAGTCAAACAATACACAATGAATTTATTACTAAATCCTATAACATGCTGTAAGATTCACATACCATATATGCCTAGAAGGGGTATAATGAACACAAAGATTGTCATACCTCATCGAGCTCTGCCATGGACTGTACCAACTTTTGGTATTCACTTGGATTTGTGACTATATCTGGTTCAGCCAACTTAGCCTACAGTTGAGATTGTCAATCTATAGATATCATACAAACAAGTCCATAAATCACCCATCTAATACCGTAACAAGCCACCTAAATCTGAATTATATGGTCTGAATGGTGAAAAAGCATGTTAGTCCCATGTTTATCCTAGAAATAATTTGTAACACCATCATGCATTATTAACGACACAATACACGTTTTGTTCTTAGATGTGGTCACAAAAATGATGACTAATAGTGTGCAATATTGATGGTAGTTTTGCGTATATATGAAAAATCCAGCAATCGATAAGCCCGGATCGAGGATATTTCATCTATCGGTGGTCACTTAATGATGCGTGGAACCTAAGCAAGTCATCACGTTTACCCCTCTCGGTTACAAGACGATCGATTTTTTTTATAAAAAAAATAGTGAAGTTATAACTATGATGCAGGGGAAAAGTTCACTATTTTGAAGTTCCCCTTTTTTCTAGAAACTAGGCTAGCACCCATTTGTAGTAAGGGAAAAATTTACGCCAGCTGAAGTATAAATGAAGTTCTCAAGTCACTCAATATATCATACAATGCATAAAATCTTTGAGCTTTCCAAAGATGACACGCCACCGCTTCAAGAGGCTCTTCCATGTCAATCTCTTGAGATCTTCCAAAAAAGTGGTCCGATTGGCCATTCCATCCTCCACCTTCATAGGTGGAGGCATCGGTTGCCTTTTTTTGGTCGTTTGCAAGAACAAATTTTCATGTTTGCCAACTTCTCACCGCATCAGAGACTCCAAATGATTTCTAGTTTAAGTTGTTCACGCCACCAAATTGAGTTATCTTATTAGGGAGACAAGACTACATGCTACCAAAGAAGAAAAAACTTAAAATTTATAAAAGCGACATTAAAATGTTTTAGGCAAGACATCAAGGAAAAATCAAAAATGATATAACAAGTGTCAAGTGTCCAAAATATATACCAAGTGTGTTCAATGTCCAAATTGTCATTTAGATAAACAAACAACATGACCATAAAACAATGGAACTATCTTAATTCACACATTCCAAGAGAATACAACACATGATCCTCGACCAACAACCAAAAAAGAGAGGGGATAGAATAATGAAGTTGTGGAAACATAGAACAAAGGCACAACATCATCACCATCATAACTCTTTGTCTTAAAGCATGGATTCTAAAATTTCAAAGTGCATATGGAGGGATATCATTTGGGGAAAGAAAGAAGCTGGAAGACAAGTCATTATAGTACTAGGAAAACTTAAATGGCAAGAGAATACAAAGAAAAGAAGCAAGTAAAAAAGGGAAACCATCTAAGACTGACACTCATTTCCAACTTCCACAGACAATTGTAATAAGTGTTTAGATCAGATTAGAAACTAAAAAGTGCATCGGGATCACACCAACATAAGTTGAGCACAAAAATAAAATTGTTTGGTGACAAGGGGGAGACATCACAAGGGAAGTGTCCCCTCTTGGGGGGGTAACTTTAAATAGCGTAACAAAGGGAAATACATGGCTCATTTTTTTATAGTAATTTTACTATTATGACCATATATGTATCTTTCCATAAAATGTAATAATGAAAGTATTTATTTATATCTAGGTAGATTTGTCAACCGATATTTAAAATCACATTGGCTATATCTCCATTACTCTTTTTCGCCCATTTTCGTGCCAAAAGAAATTTGTGGCCCTACAGAGCAAAAAACTATTTCCCACCCAAAAGTAGTGTGGCAACATTATGAAAATTACAACTCGGACACATCACCGTGATTTAAAGATGAATGCACGTTGATCAAGAAAGAATGCTGGTGGCCTAGAATCAGCAAAGTCCCCTGAATACCTCCTCACATTTTTCGCTCCAAAGATCCTCTAGTTCCAATTGTGGAGCAACTTCACAAAATTATGGTCCACCTTATCTATTTGTGGTAAGAAATTAAATGAGATGTGTGATAGAAACAAACCAAATGGAGGAGTCCTCACAACAACAATTTGGTTTAGAGCGAAGAGATGGCGGGACATAATAGCAACTCGCCGTAATAAAGAAACAAAATATGTGCAAGTGACCTCCAAGATATAAATAATCAAAACATCAATGAAGATTCTCGCACACCAATTTCCTAACAAGCAAGAAAATAACATTTTACCTTGAAGAAAGGATATCAAGAGCCTTCAACGCTGTTGGCCTCTTGTAAGGATCCCAGAACAAAGTGACCGACATTTTTAGAGGGAAGATGAAATGCAATTACATAAGTAACAAAAACATAAGACTTTAGCTAAATCTAGCTAAGAAAGGGACCAAAATTGTACCAAAATTCAAACATATGCATAAAAATATTTCAAAAAGAGAGATGGAGAAGGAGAAATGATAGCTCTAGCAGAAGAAAACTTATAAAAAAAAATTACGTAATAAAGGCTAATCATGGCCTTGCTAGCAGAGTGGTGGTATCAATACGTAAAGAGGAATAATTTAAACCCGCCACACCAAATTGGAAGCAAGATACATAGTTAAAGTTTTTTTCCAAATGATACTCATACAACAATTTATGCAAATTAGAACGTATATATGACACAAGGAAGGAAAGATCATCTCACATGTGGAAACCGATAGTTGATTGCACTTGCTAGTTCAAGCCCTTCAACCCATTCAATCTTCGTTGATCCGCTTATCAGACCGCATATTCTCAGAGATTTCATTTACTTATTCACGGCCAAGTGAAAGGGAAAAGGAAAAAAAAACTCATATAATCACATTTGCTAAGCAGAAAATAAAAACATTAGGGAAATGGAATCCACATATCACTACTTATAAACTCTCTGTTACTCTTTGCAGACACAAACACAAAATAATAAAATCAGCCACTAAGTTTTAGCTTGTTCTAGTTTAGTCAAGGAAGAAGGATAGCATCCTTCAAGAACACAAAACTTCATGGGAGACCAAATAACTACTCATTCATGTCAGAATCTGAACTAGACAACATGAAATTCCAATGAACATTTAATTACAGGAGTAGCAAGAGAAGAACTGAAATGTAAAGGACATAAGAAATATACCTTGAACCTGGAAAAAGGGGATAATCACATACAATATGCAAATATGGCAACCAAATGAATATGAAGACAAAGAAAGATGAGCTAACGCCACATACCATGTATTCAAACACAAAGTACAAGATGTCATTTTCCCTAATTACTTCCTTGAGCTTCACAATATTAGGATGGTTCATTTTCCACAATGACTGCCAATAAACAAGCTAAATTTTTAGGATAATTATGTTTTTAGATCTTTGGGATCAATAAGATCAAAAAGCACCAACAAGGCGCTCACACTATCTCGGAAATTAAAAACAATAAGTTAAGCAAGAAAAATAGGAACCAATAAATTTGAGAAGAGGGATCAAGTAAGTATTGAATTTTCTATAAGAATATAGTCCAGGGATAAGTATAATCTCTTCATCACATGATTGAGTGATATATCTGTATTAGTGAAGTGACTCACAATGCTTATTAAGGGACTAGTTTAACTAGATAATCAAATTTGTAATGCAAAAACATAATCAAGTTCTTATCTACTATGTTCTAAAGAAATGGTATACAATAAGTATATGGCTAGAAACTTACATTAGGGAGGTCAAAAGAACTCATTTCTTCACACTTGAGAGCAAAATCCATTTCCTCAAATAACGCTTCCATTTCAAGCTCATGTTCAGATTTTTCTCTTGGTGTGCAGGTCCTCATCCTCAAATCACGAACTTGTAATTAAGTGTATTCTCAATCAACATAACTTCTTAACTTGGTGTTCACAAGGCTCACCTTCAAGTGATACTTTACCCAAAATAGAATCAACAAGAATTCTGAAAATATCATACTCTCCCTGCCTCCTCTTAGTCGGTTTTTTTCTAGTATCATCATCTTTCTCATAGAGCAGTCCCAAAAACACGAGGAATAGAAGGAGGGGAATCGGGTATACTCACAGAGATGGGTTTTTTACCCTTTGAAGATCGTCGTTTTATCACAGAGATGGGATCCAGATGATTTCTCCCAGAGATTTCTCCCAAAGATTTCTCTCAAAGCCCTAAACAAGTAAACAATAAACACCCATATAAATCGACATAAATAGAGATAAATCAATTGACTAAATCTCAAAATAAACTCAAAATTACCTAAGAAATTTTTTGATTCTGGAGTTGCAGACTTGGAGTCGGCGACTTACGAATGGATTACGAATGGAGATCGGTGACTTACGAAGGGAGATTGAGAGACAAAGTTTTGAGATGGATGGAGACAAAGGTTTGAGATGGAGAGATCGGCGACTTACTGAGTCACAAAGGTTCGAGATGGAGAGATTTCAGTCAGATTTGGGAATAGAGAGAAGGCTGAAGCGTGAAGCCTAAAGCAAAAGAGTAAAGCAAAGATAAAGACTTGAAAAGTAAAGATGAAAAGTAATATATCTATCTAATAAAATACAAATGATTTTGAATTTCCCGTTCACTCAATAAATCATTTCATCTTGGCCGTTCAAGTTTGAGATAAATCACACCGTCCATACAGTGCCGGAGGGACAGGACCCAACTAGTTAATAATATTATAAAATAAACCGGTACACTCGATTCGGTTCGGTTCAATTCGGTTTATACCGACCGACCAAATCTCCTACCGAAATTGGTACCAAAAATCCGGTATGTATTGGTTCATGCAGAATCCCAGATCAACCAGATTTGCTTTTTTATACCGAATCCAAACTAGGTCCGAACCAGTTCGATTTCCCTAAAAATCAAAAATACCGTTTAAATAACTTTTCATCATTTTTGATCATTTTTTGAAATTCAAATAACTTTTCATCATTTTTGAAATTCTAAATTTTAATTTTAAAATGAATGCTCTAATTTATTTGTACATAGTCTGCCAAAACTATGTCGTTTTGGCAGATTTTTTTTATTTATTAAAAAAACAGCTTATCTCCTCCCAAATCAGAAATCAAAAACAAATATGTCAAAACGACGCATTTTAAAAAAAGATCGCAAGCACAAATAGAATATACACGACTATATATATATGGGCCCCCATTCTTGGCAATCGGTTGTCACGTGGTACTATTTCAACAACCATAATCTATACCATTGATCGCAACATTGGATGACACTGATTGAAATGATTTTTCCTCGCTATTAAAAGTCAGAATGGATTACACGAGAAATTACTCGCTTCCCCTCATTTGCTCATTTGTTACATCGCTCACCGCTACAAGTTATGACAGAGAATAAATTTAAAAATATTGGAGACTACAAGCTATGGCGTTAGTTTAGTTAACTAATAAATTAGAATGGCTCAAAGTGTTAGCTTAATGGCCCAATAACCCATAGGTCTTAGGTTCAAAACTTAGTTGTGATATTTTTGTTACTTATGTTATATATTTTTTGTGTATTAGATAAATTCTATTACCATCTATATATATAGATACCTATCTTAAATCTCCACATTAAACTAAATATATATAAAGTAACTATGAATATTTATATAACGTAACTATGAATATTTTTATATATATATATATATATATATATATATATATAAATTTATCTCTAAATATTCATATAAATATTTATAAACAAATATTCATATAAATTTATCTTTAAAATTTATAAACAAATATTTATTTATAAATTTATAAATATTTCATCTAAACTTTAGATTTGAATATTTTTTATAAATATTTATATGAATATTTAGAGATAAATTTATAAATATTTATATGAATATTTTTTTTATATATATATATATATATAATAAATATTTAATTTGATTTTTTTTAGTATTTTAGTATATTTTTTTAATTAGTATTTTTAGTATTTGATGTAAATATGTAATTAGTATTTTAGTGTTTGTAGGTGACTTTTAGTATTTTGATATGTTATACAACTATGGTAAAATTTTAGTATTTTGATATGTTATACAACTATGGTAAAATTTTAGTGTTTGAGTAAAATTTTAGTATTTTAATATTTGAATTTTAGTATTTTGATTAAATGATGTAAATATGTTATGATGTGAATATGACGTAAATGATGTAAATATGTAAATATGATAATATGTTATGTTATGATGTAAATGATGTAAATATGTAAATATGTTATTTTAGTATTTTAATGATGTAATTTGAATTTTTGTTCTTTTGATTAATTAACAAAATAATTTGAATTTTATTTTTTTTTTTAATTTGATTTTTTTAGTATTTTTTAATTAGTATTTTTAGTATTTGATGTAAATATGTAATTATTATTTTAGTGTCAATGTAAGTGACTTTTAGTATTTTGATATGTTATACAACTATGGTAAAATTTTAGTATTTTGATATGTTATACAACTATGGTAAAATTTTAGTATTTGAGTAAAATTTTAGTATTTGTATTTTAGTATTTTGATTAAATGATGTAAATATGTTATGATGTAAATATGATGTAAATGATGTAAATATGTAAATATGATATATATGTTATGTTTGATGTAAATGATGTAAATATGTTATGATTTTAGTATTTTAATGATGTAATTTGAAATTTTGTTCTTTTGATTAATTAACAAAATAATTTGAATTTTAGTATTTTAGTATTTTTTTTTAATTAGTATTTTTAGTAAATATGTAATTAGTATTTTTAGTATTTTAGTGTCAGGTAACTATAAAAAAATCTTTATAGCATAGTTGGTTTAAGCATTTGTTTAAGGAGAGTGGGAGGTCTAGAGTTCAATTCTCAAGGAGAGTATTATTTTATTTTATTTTTTAAAAAGCCATACGAATCGGAATTAGCTTTTTTATTATTATATTATTATAATTATTGTAATAATAATAATAATAATAATAATAATAATAATAATAATAATAAGTAATAGGAATAATAATAGTAATTATAATAATGATTAATATTAATAATAATAATAGTAGTAGTAGTTATAATAATAGTAATAGTAATAGTAATAATAATAATTATAATTAATACTAATAATTATAATTATAATTATAATTATAATTATAATTATAATTATTATTATAATAATAATAATAATAATAATAATAATAATAATAATAATAATAATAATAATAATAATAATAATAATAATAATAATAATAATAATAACAACAACAACAACAATAATAATAATAATAATAATAATAATAGAAATTATAATAATAATAATATTTATAATTATTATAATAATAAAATAATAATTATAAGATTAGTAATAATTATTAATAATAATAATAATAATAATAATAATAATAATAATAATAGTAAATATAATAATAATTATAATAATATAATAGTAATAGTAATAATAATAAAAAATATAGCACATGAAGCATTAAAAAAATTTAATAATGACTTATAAGTAAAAAAAAAGTTAAAATTTAAGTTATTGTCAAACACTAAATAATAACAAATGACTTATAACTTAGTTTAACCAACTTATATGTCATTGCCAAACACCCTCTAATACAAGATATAAAGAGAAATTAATATTTGATTATAAAAAAAAATACAAGTCAAGAAAAAGGAGAATTTGAAAAATGGGAGTTAAAAAAAACTTACACACCATTGGTGCAACTTTATTATTATTATTATTATTATTATTATTATTATTATTATTATTATTATTATTATTATTATTATTATATAACTTTGAGATTATATTAATGGTATGTAGTATGTAGTGAAGGAGAAGAAAGGAATATATGGGGGAAATCTCATGTTTTGATATAAAATATTAATCCTTGCAAGATATTAACATATAACTTGTGTTGCTCCAGCAGTCAAATGACCAAAGTTCCAAATGATAGGTCACATGTTCGAATATGTTTTGCATTTGGATATAATTTTTAAATACTAAATATGAATATTTTTTCATAATTCTCCGAATACCGAATATGGTCTTACAAAAACATGCTTATTGGGATTATCTTAATTTAAGGCAACATTTTAATAGTCGTTGTAAAAAGTTGTATAAGATATGCAACGAAAATAAAAATTGTTGATAATGAATGTGGTCCATATTAGGTAATCGAAATATAGCAACAAAAAAATTTTTTTGCCCACGATGAGGAGAAATCAAGTGGTTAGAAATTTTGCAACTAATTTCTAATCTAATTTTGTTTCCAAATTTTGCAACGACTTATGAATTTTCGTTGCAAAAAGTGAAAGCTCGACACAATCAAGAACGAAGAACAAGTTTCGTTGCTAAACATACACGACTTTAAAGTCATTTGCTTGAAACACTTAAAGCCCCATTCGACTTAAAAAGTGTTGAAATCAAGTTGAAAAATCTTTGCTGTAATTTCTAACGAAATTGTTTTTTAGCATTAAAAACTTGCAACGACTTATGAATTTCGTTGCAAAAATCAAGTGGCCTAAAATTTTTATTATTGCAATAATTAATATATTATATTTTATTATACATAGTGATTCAAATAACTGCATAGTACTTTGCATAGTAAAAATCTTTTATATATAAAAATGTAATACTTTTATAAAGTTATTAGTTTTATTAGATTATAAATAGAATATATTATATTTTATTTAAAAGATTTGCTTTAAATCGACCGTCAGATTAAAAAGTAAATCAATCTGGACCGCTCATGAATTAGTTACTACGCAGGTCCATTCTTCTATAAATAGAAGTTCATTCCTTCATTATTTCTTACGAATTCACTAAAACTCAGAGAGATAAACTATAGAGAGAAAGAAGAAAAGTGTTCTCGCTATTTCACTACTCCTATATCCAAGACTTTCTTCTTTCTAAGGTAAGGGATATTATTTGTTGTACTCGTAAGTGGGTATTATTTCTTTTGTATTCATGAAGAAGAGAACTTCATTATTCCATTCTTTATTATTCGTTGGAATAACTCAGACATGTGAATACCCTATACTTGGTGAAATTCTTCCGTTATTCCATTCTTTATTATTATGTTGAATAACTTTTTATGCAAGACCGCATACATAGTGAAATTCTTCTATTATTACGTTCTTTATTATTCTCGCGGAATATCCTATCGTGCGCTTACTGTACGGATCCGGTTCTATTATTTATTATTTCATGGAATATCTTGTTTCAAGGCAAGCGTTCTACGCATGACCCGGTTCCATTCTTTATTATTCGTTGGAATAACTTTTGTTCATGCGGTCTATCGATGCATGGTGATTTCTTCGTTATTCCATTCTTTATTATTCTCGTTGGAATAACTCGCTCACGTGGATTATCACATGCATGGTGAATGATCCTTTATATTAATTCCTTATTAAATTGTGGAAATGATCTGTTAAGTGGATTACTGGCGGCATGATTTAAAATCCATTTGCAGCTTCATATATTCTTTATTATACTTAGTTGGTTAAAGCTTTGACTTCTATACTCCATGAAATTAGTGGAATATCTTTGATATTTGCGCTTCATCCAGTATCTTTTCATAGAGATATTCTTCTAAGCATTCTTGAATTTTTACTCCACAAAGAAGTATCATGTTGACAATTTGGACGTTATTGGTTCCTGGATAAATTAATTCTTGAACTTGTTTTATTGAATTATTATGTCATTGTCATCATCATCATGTTTATATTATGTTAAAAGTCATCTGTGGCCTGTAGTGCATAGATGGACTTGGTATGATTATGACCAAGGATTATTCGGTATAATTATGACCGTAATGTTACAAATGATGTGGAAAAAGTCCTCATTGGCCCGTAATGCATTAATGGACAGTTTTTGGTATGATTATGGTTATGGAATCTCTTTGGCCAAGGGTGAAAAGATGAATTGTTTTATGGCATGATCAGGACCGTTGATGAATACACGAATATCATTGGCCCGTAGTGCATGGATAATTTGTAGTTGTGATACTAATGAATATCCTTGGCCGTAGTGCAAGGATGATGTGGATTATTTATTAAGCTGAGTCCCAGCGATAAAAGTGATGAAAACCTTTTAAATCATAAAAGATAGTAGATTTTATTCTCTACTTGACTCTTTTAATGAATTGTTTGTTCCGCTACAGTTAAACTTGATGTTTGTTATATTGTATCAGTTTAACACGGTTGAAGGCTAACGATAATTTATTCTGTATTATCTTAGTCATAATATTTCTTACTGGACTAGTTGAGCTCACCCCTTTCTTTCAATATTCTCTTCAGGAAATGAGAGTATAGCTGGGACTAGTCGGGGAATGGAGTGACGGTCCAGATGATAGCATTAGTAGTCCTCACTATTCTGTGAAATAGTATAATAATAAATGTAATGAGGACTCCATTGAGTGTGGATATTGTCTAGATGACAATATTTGTATTAAAACTCACAGCATATATTTTATCGTATTTTACACGATTGTTGTATAATTAGTTTGTATTTGTATCCTGTACCATGTATTTGGCGACTCAAGATGGGTGATGTATACCTATTTTGGGGGCGTCACAACAACCCTTAATTGCTCGAATTGATACAACATTATTTTATTAGCATATCTAATTTAGTTATAAATATTAATCCTTGCAAAATGATAACAAGTAGGCCTTGTAGCTCAGGTGGTCATTGGCCAAAATTCAATATTAGAGGTTTTGAGTTCAAATCTAAGCAACTACATATTTTTGGGAAAAAATTCAAAAATTGCCTTGTCAGCTAATCCACATGTAAAATAAAATTAAAAATGTCCACGTCAAATCTGTCATGGGCTCGATTTGCGTTGACCAAAAGAAAATGGCTATAACATGGCATAAGCAAGCTACAAAAGGTTAATAAACCAAGTCTAAACTATTTTGAGCATTGGACTTGTTAAAAATCATGTTTTAGGCCAAACGTGGCCTATTTTGGGTAATTTTTAGTACATGAATTTTAAAGGCTGTAATGAGCTTATATAAAGTTACTAATACATGCTATAAATGATTCCTAAACATGGCTAAGGCAAAAGCTAACAAGAAGACTAAGTTCTTGTGCATCTTATATATAAGCTTAAATTGAGCTTTAATAGGTCAAAATTGGCAAGATAACTAAACAAAGTGAGATGATGATAAAGGTAACCTTATGCAACTAAAATAAACATGCCTAGACTGCCTAAGTAGCCAAAATTGAAAGAAATTTAAAAAGTGTCAAAATCAGTTTTGGGAAAAAAGTGTTAAACTGTCCAGTTTGAGCCTCAGTTAAAGTAGGTCTAACTGATATGAATGAGAAACCTAAACCCTTATTAAAATACCTTGGTATGTGGTCTAGAAGTAGAGCCATATGGTAGAGCCGAAAGCTTAACCAAAAAATTTCAACAAATCATAAAAGTAGGCAGCAAACTCAATTTTGTTACAGTTGGGTAGTAGAGTGAAAATCGTAGAGTGAATTATGCAAATAGCAGAGTGGCTCATCAGATAGTAGAGTGGAAACTCAACAGATAGTAGAGTGGCTCAGTAGATAGTAGAGTGGAAACTCAACAGATAGTATAGTGGAAACTTAACAGATAGTAGAGTTAACTCAGTAGATAGTAGAGTGAGAACTCAGATCGTAGAGTGAACTCTGCAAATCGTAGAGTGATCTCTGAAAATTGTAGAGTGGACTCTGAAAATCGTACACTGACTTGAAATTGTAGAGTGAAGATAGTAGAGTAAAAATAGGTAAACACTCAGTTTGTGCTCAGTTTTGGTCAACTTCCATAATTGAATTTAAGAAACCAAACCCATGGAAAAATACTTTGATATATGATGTAAATTCTTGCAAAAACATGAGATCAAATAGGCTAACCCATAAAGCCCAAAAACATCATCAAAGTGGCCTAAAAATTCACTTATGCTGTAGTTGGTAGTAGAGTGGGTAGTTAAGTGGAAATGTAAAACACTCATTTAGAGACACTATCTTGAGAAGCCTTAAGAGGTTTTTTCAGTTGCTATGGAATAAAATAATATGATGTATGTTTTAAAAGCTTGGAAGTCAAAAGTTGAATGCAAAAATTCCTAAAAATCCCCAAAGTACCCTAGAAAATCATGTTTTCTGTTTTTGAACTATGATGGAATAATGACATTTGATCCTTGGAAATGTCATAACATGAATTAAGATGTATTTGAAGTGTATAATGACCAATAAATTGTATCACGTTATGTTTGGACCAAAATAAGTATATTTGAGAATATATAGGAACTAATTTATGTAATGTATACCATGTGTGTGTATTCTTCTGGGTAACAAACATCTATTGTATGAAAAAACAAGGGCAGTAAATATTTCCAAAACAAATTGGAAAAAAAAAAGTGGAATCTTCTAAGGAAATTGAGAAAGATAACTGTTATGTACTCTCCTATAAGAATATACTGAGTACCTCTCGGTGGCGGTGGACCGGCGGACCGGTGGTGGCGGATCGGAGTCTCTTCCCCTTTCTCCCTCTTCTCTCTGTCTGAGCTCCCTCTTGTTTTTTCTTCACCTCTACTGTGTCGATCGAATGACTGAATCTGTTAACATTAAGTTTGATCAGCGACCGCCATCAGCGACCGCATGCAATCGCTGATTTTTAATGACATGGACTTATCAGCGATCACATACGGTCGCAGATATTAAGTGGTCGCACAAAACCTTGGTGCCAATATTTCCAGCCAAATTTTGGGAGGCAAATTTCAACTAGCGACCGCTCAGCGACCGCATGCGGTCGCTGTTAAAATATAGCTACTAGATTAAATAACGGTCGCAGATGGCGGTCACTGTTACTAATATCAGCGACCGATAGTGCGGTCGCTGTTAGGCTTTTTTCTTGTAGTGAATCCACCTACACAAACCAAGCTCAAGTAAGTATAATACGAGCTTTTATCGATTGTACTGAGTGGTCATGTTATTGTGGTATATATCAAACGTATTTCATCTAACCATGTATGTCACATTGGATGAGATTTGATAACTTGCAATACTTTTTGTACTACTCTGATGCAGTTTCTAGTCATCATTTTGTTGCTCTGAATAGTTTTCTTTTGCCAATTTTTTGGAACATGTTGGATTATCTATATCTTATCATCATCATAATGTAAATATTTCATTACAAATGAGATTCTAGTAAAAGCATTGCATGTGAAAATTGGAACGTGACAGAATGAAAACAATCATTTATACATAACTCTCCCAACTACATATGATCTCAGGATTGATATTTTTGGATTTATAGTTTGCTTGTCACTTCTCAGTAGATCGAAATGAATTTGAGCCTCCAGTAATTGTCATGTTGCTTGTCTTATTATTTACTTTTTTTAGTTTTAAATTTTCTTACTACTCATTCAGCTGTCCTCCATATGAATACAAAATGCAGATGGAATCGGCGAAGAGAGAGCTGAGAGCTGTATGTTGCCTTCAACACAAGATATTTGTCTATCACCACTATGTTGCTGGAATGGCCTGGTTATAGGTGGAAGCCATTGGTGTTGCAGAGTTTGTATTGCACCAACACTTGTACTGACTGGCATTGGCAAGATGGCATATGGTTGTTTCAGCGTCCACCCGCTAGTAATACTAGCGAACAAGACAAATTTTACAACATATTTTACTAATGTTAATTTTGACAGATTTTACTAGTAGATTTTACTCAATGTTAATTTTACATGAATAATTATGGTTTCATAATTTACAAAATTTAAGTAATTTACTAATTTTGAATATTTTAAAAATTACTCAATTAATTTTTTTAATTTTTAAATAATATTTTAATAATGGATTAGTTTGTTTATTACCCATATAAAAGCAAAATTAAAATATTATACAACCAAAAATAAATAAGGTTGTTGTTCACCTGTGCTATTTGTCAATTTTTAATACATAGCAAATAGATGTTATGGATCATGTATATATATATATATATATATATATATATATATATATATATATATATGGGGACCGATCCATAGCTAACATTATCAACTTAAGGTTATGTTTACAATACATCGTGAACGTCTATCCGTAGATCGAACGGTTAATAGAGTCCCCATCCACAGTTTAATAATGCGAACGGGACAAAATGTCCAAAATACTCTCCTTGTAAATGTCTCTCGTCCGCAATATTAAACTGTGGACACTGACCAATTGAGAAACAACGCCGTTTTTAAATCAAATTCAAATTTTCTTTAGTTTTCTCGTCCGTAGCTGGCCACAGGGCCGAACATGTGGTCAATTCTCGACCCTGAGTTTTTCAAGGCCTAAAGCGAAAAAAAATATGGGCCTTTTGCGAATTGCTATTAAGATAGGCATAAAAAAAATTAATATTATTTTTGAACAAAAGAGCATCAATATGAAAGAATACCAAATATAATAACCGACTATTTCAATATTTTCTTTCTTTTTCTTTTTTTAGATCCAGACATCAACTTTTTAGGAGCCATGGTGAATTAAAATTTAAAAATCTACAAAATTCTAGCATAATTTCGTGATTATCTATAAATTAATTATAAAATAGGGCCTCCTTTATAATTATTAAGAGCCTAACACTACTCACAAACAATTAAAAAAACTCAAAAGAGATTAAATTTTTCACTTGATTCATAATAGCATAAACAAATCTACTCAATTAGTCATCAAGCCCAATTAAATTAAACAATGCTTCTAAATCTCATAAACAAAACAATTAATTTCAAAACCCTAAAAAATAGAATTAATACCTGAAATTAGCTTGCAATTTATGAGAAGGAATACTAGAATAACATTTAACACTTGAGCCTTCTGATTTTCTATCTATATTTATATCTATATGTAATTCAGCTATGGCAGGGACAATGATGAAGGAGACGAAGTCGGTGTCTGCTGGAGAAGAAAGCTCAATTGCCGCACCGCTCAATTGCCGCACCAGATTATTTGCTTTTTATTTAAGTATTCTATTTGAGTAATGAAAGAAAGAGAATATATAAGGGGGGCCCTAAAAATTAAATTGTGGGCTTAAAGCCCGGGCACCTTGGGCTTTAGCCCAGGGCCGGTGCTGGCTGGCCAATTGAGAAATCACGTCGTTTTTAAGCCAAATTCAAATTTTCTTTGTTTTCTAGGCTTGTACCTTTCAGTAATAATTCCAAATCAGAAACAAAATTCAAATATGAAAAACAAACAATGTGTGAGATCTATCTAAGAAGGCTTAGGCTTGATATTGGAGAGAGAATCAGAAACAGAATCAGGTTTGATATCATTTTAATTGTAATTATTCCATTATCAATTCTTCTTTTTATTGTGTCCATTAAACGATCTAATGGGATCATTGTGACAAGAGAGTCTGAATTAATAATGGATGTAGAACTCGAGTTGTATGAATCCCTTCTGGACAAATCTCATGTGACTAGATATGGTTCGGTTTCTGTTTTATCGAAAGCTTTTTGGTTTTGGATGAATCTTCTATTGAAAAATATATACCCTGTTTATCATATTCAAGTTGTTTTGGTTTTCATGATGTGAATGATAGGAGTAGGATAGGGGGGAGAGAATAGAGAAAGAAAGGAATGAAGGAAGAATGTAAAATAAAAATAAAAAAATCAATTTAGCATCCACAGTTTAATAGTGCACATGGTATTTATTAAAAAACATCGTTTTTCAATTGACCGACGTCCGCAAAAATTTTTACAATGAGGGTATTTTGAACATTTGTCTTGTCCGCAGTATTAAACTGCAGAATATTAAAAATTAAATTGCGGACATGACCTCTATTAAATCGTTAAATTATCCGATGGACGCTCATGATGTGTTATAAGGCTATACTTAAGTTGACAATGTTGACTATACGTCGGTCTCCTATATATATATATACCAAAATTACAATATTATATTTTCAAAATCAAAAAAACAATATCAAATTACAATATTATGTCCAAATAAATTCCAATATAACTGCATTACAACACACACGAGCCACCGCACAATTAAATAAACAGATTTAAATAAACAAATAGTTTTAAAACTTTATAAAAAAAAACAGCTCCAGTTATTTTCCAACCATAGAATGAAACACTAAACCTACATATACTTCTTGTTGTCAGCTGAAGAAGCATCAGCATAGCCTGTTCCCGTGGTGGAATTATCAGGCACAATATGATGCCTGCTGCCGTCCGAAAGGTCCTGTACGCCTCCACCAACCGCCTGGCTACAGCTGGAATAGCCGGCAGGGTTACTCGAATTGTTGTCGTAGGGATTCTCCTCCATGGCAGCGCCATATTGCTGGTCAGTACTGTGGAGTGAATGCTTTTCCTCTTGCTGCACAGCCTTCTCGGCAGCTTTTTCAACGTGCAGATCCATTTCAGCTTCAGCCTCTTTTGCGAGGCGGACCTCATGAGCAACCTGCATCCTTGTTTTCGTCAACTCTTTCTCCTCCTAGGCAAGTCAAATTTGGATTGATCATGTTTATTCAAGTGTTTGACTTACTTTTAAAATGCAAAGATTTCAATTTTATGGTACTACAATTGACTTAAAATCTGATTTAAAACAAGTTATTCCTAATTAAATTGCATATTGACACTTTTCTCCATTTATTCTTTATTATTTATAATGTCCTATAAAAAATTATAGAAGTGAGAATTTTGTCATTTCTATTATTGCAAATTGTCTATTTTTACAATTTATCGTATGACAATAAATTCATGTCAATATTAAAAAATGACGTATGTATATAGATATACGGAATAAAATAGTATGCATAAAAAAAGTGATTCGTATATATAAATTTGTTTATATTTTATCGTTTAAAATTTTACGTTAATCGCAATTTTCATTCGATATAAAATTAGACGAAATATAAATCATTTTCTTAAAATGTTATATATGACATACAAATTGAATTGACGAAAATATATAGTATAATAAATATTAAGCCATCTTATGAGACAATTCCATTTAACCTTCTTTTATTTTCTTACCTTTTCCTGCTCTCTGGCTTCACTCTTGGCCCTTCGCATTTCTTTCATGTCACTTATTTTTTCCTTGATGGCTTGCATTTTTCTTCTTTATTTTCTGAAAGTCTTGGGAAATTAAGTGAGTCCGGCAAGTTAATTAGAAATGCTATACAAGAACATATATACCAATCATGTGTAAACTATATATATATATATAGACAATATATATTGTTGAAGTTGAAGTTTCTAAATATAGAAACTTCATTGTTCTCTGCCGGAAAAGGAGGTCGGACTTGACTTCTAGGTGATGGCTAAAACACATGACAAGTGTCAGTCATGGAAAAAATTGGGGGTTATGAGGTAGGTATGCTTTGGTTGGTTTGAATTAGTATGCGTGGTTAGTCATTTATTTAACCCTTTTTACGGGAGTATTTCGTTTCTTCCCTTATTTTTTTTTAATTTTTTGAGGAAAGGATAATGCCTGCACAAGACAAAATTCCCTTAAGATTAGTATTTATTTATAACACTAGACCAATAGTTACTTACTAGTAGGGGGAATAGGGGGAAGCACGACTCCATGAAGCTGCAAATTGGACAATTCTTTTGTAAATGCACAGAAAAAAGTAGGAAAAGGAAAAACTTGAACAGGGACAAAAGCACATTTCAAATAAATAAGATGGCTTCTTTACACACTTGTGTTCAACATTTTAAAATTCACACACAAATTTCACTAAGCCAATCACCTAAAACACCTAGCTACCACGATAAGTAGAGAACGAGAATGGGGAAAGCAAAAGAGGAACATGAAAATGCTCAAACTTCTGCGACTCCCTGATTTCAAACACAATGGTAACATGGGGGAAAAATCCACGGGGGTTGTATTTGCTAGTATTGAAACTTATCCGATATATGCCAGGGTTCAAAGCATCTACAATGTTCATCAATTGACCACTTCGTCCGTCTTTATCTGTAGTTGAAGACCCTTGAAGTATCCAGCTGCTAGTATCCAAGTTACCAAATACTGGACCAGGTTGATTGGCTTTCAACATCTCCAACTGTACTTCAATGCCAGCAGCGGGACACCCGTGAGCAGTATCCAAGACATGGGTTGTGATGGGTGGACGAGTCCTAGTTGAAGCTTGTGACGTTTTAGGAGCAGGCGATGCTGAGGCAGAAGTTAAATGTGCTCCAATGATGCTCACACGATCTTCTATAATTTAAGAACAAAAGTCACATCTAATGAACAAGAAATATAACATATACGAGATACTTGCTGAAAAATAATTATGTAAAGGCTTAATGGACGTAGCAGCATAGACAAATCACAAATGAAAGACTAGTCAGTCTTTTCATGAATTGAACACGTGAACAAGAAAATGAGTACCTCAGTACCTGAAACTTATGAATGTAGAGAATACGTTGAACAAGTTTATAAAAAGAAACAGAAAGTCATGGGTCATGAAAGAAAACTGCAAACAATATAATTTTATTGTATGAAAAACATGATTTAAAAGATCAATTCAAAGAATATGAAAATGAATTGGAAGTGGAAAGATTGCAAACTGGATAGGTAGAAATATCATATACTTCTGTTATGTAACAAGAGAGAAATATTCCAGAATTTTGTACTTAGTTCGTATTATTGACCCTGCAATATGCCTATACTAAGGAACCATGATTGTTTCAGACATTCAGAATTAATAAGTATTGTGATATGCATGATTCAACAAGTAAAAGTTCTTATAGCATACTTCCTTTTTGTGTTATATTAATTTATCAAATAGAACAACCTAAACATTGGAGATTATAAGCTATAACTGAAAGTTGTTGGAGGTTTATAAACTACATTAAAGAATGATATTGATAACTTTTGATGATCAATCTCCTCCTCCAGTTTGGTTGTACTCTCTCATTTGCAAATTTTAACATGTATTTTTCTTCCTCGTTAATCCCTAAATATAACGAGTGTCTAGTTTAGTAGTAGTGGCATGACATTATGTCTTTTTGTGGAACAAAATTTCTTTGCAAATGCAACTCTTTTTGTGGAAGGGCGGGAGTATTACTGAATTGAAGTTATTACTATATACCAAATAGCTGTTACTCAGATTGAAAAGAAATTAAAGGATAAAGGCGCAAATAGTGAAATGAATAATTTATTATCCTGATACAAACACAGGAAATGCGTTTAGGAAGAAGAAATGTATGATACACTAAGCTGTCCGAATTTAAACAGAACAGCATATACTTTCATATATAAAGGGAAAGGCATCATCAAGGAAAAATCACCTCCTGCTTTTGTCATAGCATCTGCAGTGGTTGTTGTTGAAGTAGCACTTGCTGCAGCTGAAAAGAGCTTGTTCAGACGTAGTTCAGTTACTTTCATTTGCTCATGGGCTGCAATATCAAGCTCAATAATGGGCCTGTTAGGGTAACGACTCTACAAGAAAGCAAAAGGAAAGAAGTGATGACATAAATATATCAGTTTCAAAGTTGAAGTAACCTTATAGTTGGCTTCTAGTGAAACAGAAATTGCAATTTGAAAACAAGTAACATAATTAAGATGCTCTATATTAAAAAACCATGCATTGTACGAATGAAGTGATTTCTTTTTCTCATTTATATGACCCAGAACAGATATTCTAACAAGTAATATTAAGAATTCTAGAATATCAAACACCTGACTATAAAAGCTAGCTGCAAAAATATAAACACCAAGGCCAGGAAAAATCATAAAATTAATTGTCATTTTTACTGTCACTTAAATTCTAATTTCATTGTCAATAAATTGATTGCACTATTAGATCTTGAAAGAAGAAAAAAAAATGTTCTCTGTATTTCTATTTGGGCCAAATCAAAAATCGAGATACATATATATCACATTGAGAAAATTAAGTTTTAACTTCTTAGTGGTCACAGTTTAAAGAAACGAGACTTCATTTTGACATTACCTTCAGCTCATCAAGTATTTCAGGTGTACTCCTACCAGATGCACAAATTAGAAAAATAAATCCAAACTTCTGCCTGTAACGAGTATTCCAATCATATAGCTCCTGTACAAAAGAAGTGGGGTTATTTGATTTTTAGTTTTTTGGATAAGAAGGCAGTGGGTTGTATATATGCCTTAAACGAACAGATAGTGTCTCCAAGTTAATACACACAGTAAACTTTTAGTTGCTTGAGTATTTGCCAATGCGTCATATGAAGCATCAACTAAAAGTGCCAGTTGGTCAAATTTATCAACTCAAGAAATGCATTTTGACTTCAAATATAGCATAAATTGATGAGCTAGCATCTCAACACTAGAAACCTTCATTCTATTCACCATACCCCCCATTACACATAGTAGCTGATTATATAATATTTTCGATACAGAAAGAAATATTATTAGTAGATGACAGAGAATACAACCAAGGGGGGGACAGCAAGTCCACCCACCGTAGAATAAGTAAAACTAAAAAAAGAACACATTTCACTATAAATTGCAGCCCCCTCTGATCTCTACATACATTAGAAACAAAATGCCCCTAATGGACTCTCCAGAAGCCCACAGCAAAGCAAGTATTATAATCCTATCCTGCAACAAAGAAATTGATAAACAGCTATCCCAAAAGAAGGATGTAAGACCCCGAATTTTATGAAATGAAAGTATTCAATTTTCTTATAATTATTATTCTATTTAGTAAATGGTTAAATTGATAAAAGGTTAAAATTAAGGGTGATATATGAAAATTTTACAAAGTAAGCAAATTGTCATAAAATATTCGTTTGGTCGGGAAATATTCTTTTTGTCGGGGAATATCCGTACGACGGCACAATCATTGGTGGACCCCACAACGGAATAACTGTCGGATTTAAAAAGCGACATAAATAACTTTTATAAAAATAACGGCAAGACTTTTACCGTTAAACTGTTGAAATACCCGGTTGTAAAAATACAGTAATACGCGTGGTTGATAGTAGCACACGATATTATACAGTATCTTTGATTATTGATGCTTACGTGAGAAGTCACTCAGTTTTACTCCATTATTGCAACAATTATTGCTGCATAGTACGTCACATTATTGATTCAATTATTGTCACAGTATCATCTACACAATATTTTATATTATTAAATCAATAATTGAGACGACAAAGTTATTCATATTATTATTTGCATTATTGACAATATCTAGAAAGTTTTGTCGAGAAAAGGGGTTTGGTCACCTAATTGCGCGCCAATAAGGAGAAGTCCTTATCGGAAAGCCCCTTCTTTCCTGGGAATGATCTGGTTGTTAATATTGCGAGTTATAATATTAATGATGAAAAAAAATGTTATTAAAAATGTGTTTAGTGAAGCCAAGTGAATTGAGATAAATAGAGGAGATTTTTATGAAGTATTTGTTGTAAATTTGGCTTATTATATTGACTCCCACTTACCCATTTTTCAAAATTGTCAGTAAAAAGTTATCTCAGTTTTGTTTTATATATATTTATATAGAGGCCGGATCAGGTCCGGACTCCCGTACCGGACCAAAATCCGGACTTTTTTTTTTTTTTTTTTAAAACAACTAAAAAAAAATAAATAATATTTAATGGAATTGAAATTTTTGATAATACTGATTGTTTTGGATGTGATTTGGCACGTATAACAAAACATGTATGTACGATCTGTCGCAAGCGCACTATACCACCATTTTTGGTATAGGTATTCAAATCATGCCCAAAACATCAGATTATGGAAAATTTCGGGCCCATAAAATATTAAATATTTTTTTAGTTGTTTTAAAAAAAAAAAAAAAAATAAAATAAAAAATTTGAGTCTGTTGATCGTGTCCGGAGTCCTGACTGATCCATTATATATATATATATATATATATATATATATATATATATATATTATAAGTTTTATTTTTTATGAAAATAGAATATATTATATTTTATTATACTGCATAGTGTTGCATAGTGTTTACATAGTGCTGCATAGTAAAATAAAAAAATTTCAAAGTTTTCAGCCGATAGAATTGCGCTCGTGATTCCTTACTGTGCAGTCCGTGATTTTTCTTTTTAAATAATATCTTGCCATTCTCCTATAAATATGATGCTAAATATAGAAATGAAAATCACACCAGAATTAGAGAATTCTTCTATAATATTAAGCGTATTTCTTTTGAGTTGAGAAAACTTTGAGTGTAGCAAATAGTGCAAGTTTTTATTCAATAATATCTCCGTTATACCAGTCAGAAATATTCTCCTTTTAAGGTAAGGGATGTCATTATTATGTTAAGGGGTATTATTTATTTCATATTCGCTTACGATATTATTTTTCGTATTCGTAAGGAATATTATTTTCGTTCAATATTCGTAAGGAATATTATTTTCGTTCAATATTCGTAGGGAATATTATCTTCGTTCAATATTAGTAAGGAATATTATTTTCGTTCAACAGTAGTATGAGATATTATTTTTGTTCAATATTCGTAAGAAATAATATTTTCTTACATACTCTGTAGTATGTAAGTAATATTATTTCATTTTAGATTTCGAATTCTACACTCATTTTGATAAGTATTGCTTCTATATTCCTTGAAATTAGTAAAATATCCTTAAAATTTGTGTTTCATCTAGTATCGTTCCACTGAAATATTTTTCTGAACATTCTTGTAAATTTTAATCTTTTCATGCCGGAGTACTATTTATGGGTACTATTCATACATACGACACTATTCACAGGGTACTATTCACGACAAAAATTGATTTCTTTTCTGTTCAATTTTTTTTTTTACGTGAATATTATTCTTGAATTTTACTCCAGAAAGCACCTATCATGTTGACAATTTGGATCTTTTTTTAACTCTAGATAAATTATAAATATTTAAAATTTATCTTTGATCTCATTTAATTGAATGCTTATATCATTGTTAGCATCTTCATGCTTTTATTATAATGAAAGTCATCTTTGACCCGTAGTGCATAGATGGACTGTTGATCGGTATGATTATGACCAAGAATTATGTATCGGTATAATCATGACCTGTAATGTTACAAATGATGTGGTAAAAGTACTCATTGGCCCGTAGTGCATTGATGGAAAGTTGTTGGTATGATCATGACCATGAGTTCTCTTCGGCCAAGGGTGCAAAGATGAATTGTTGTTTGGCATGATCATGACCATTGGTGATAATAACGAACATCCTTGGCCCGTAGTGCATGGATAATTCGTGGATGTGATAATAATGAATATCATTGGCCCGTAGTGCATGGATAATTCGTGGATGTGATAATAATGAATATCATTGGCCCATAGTGCATGGATAATTCATGGATGTGATACTAACGAATATCATTGGCCGTAGTGCATGGATAATTCGGTGATGTGGATTATTTAGTTTATAGACAAATGATGTGGTAAAAATCCTATTTGGCTTACGTGCAAAGATGGATTGTTGATTATTGGTTTTACAGTTGTATATCTTTGGCTTACGTGCAAAGATGTACTGTTGATTATTAGTTGTACAGTTGTATGTCTTTGGCTCATAGTGCAAAGATGGACTGTTGATTTACCTGATTATAAATATGAATTGCGAATTTAACTATAATCTTTGGTAGTTCATGTGAAGACAGGTGATGAGAGTTCTCTTTGTCTTGGGTACAACAAAGAACTGTTGATGAGTATTACAGGAATGAAATATTAACGATGGACTTTTAATTTGGAGAGGATAGTAGACATTATATTCTACTTGACTCTTTTAATGGATTGTTGATTCCGCTGCAATTATAGTTCAAAACTTTTATTATCTACTATATGTTCTAAATATTTGATTTAGTACTGATGAAGGCTATTGATAAATTAATTATTTTAGTCATAATATTCTTTACTGGGCTATTTGTGCTCACCTTTTTACTTCACAATTCCTTTCAGGTAATAAAAGTGTAGCTGGGTCGAGCGGGAATAACAGGGGAATAATGTGATGGTCCGAGACTGTGGAAGTTTCTCAATACATTATAAAACCGCATGACATGCAATATATAATTGTATTGAGTACCTAAGATGGGTGTGTAGTATATTATACGTCACTTAATAATTGATTTTGGTGAACAACAATAAGATGACGAGAACCTGACTTTGAAAGCGTCAAAAGTGTACCTCATTAGAATGAACATGATAGTAATCTTCTCGTTTTTCTTCGGGGTCTTGAAATATTTGCTGCTGTATTTTATATGGCATTGTAATAATTTGAGTTTGGATATTGTCTACGAGACAATATTGTATTAAAACTCACAGCATATGTGTTGTCTTATTTTGCACGACAGTTCAACAGTTGTATAAATGAAGTTGTATTTGAATTTTGTACCGTGTATCTGGCAACCCAAGATGGGTTGTGTATACTTATTTTGAGGGCGTCACAAAGGAGATTTCCAGTTTAAATAAAGCATATTATATATTTCAGTTGTCAAGAAATAGAATACCTGTAAGGTAGAATCAGTCATGATGGTATTAGAGAAGTTGATTGTCTATATATATATATATATATATATATATATATATATATAAATAAATAAAAAAACTCAAACTATAAATTATAGGGATTTTCATGGGAAGCAACAGGCTTAAAGTGAAAAACCATAAGAGGCAATAAAACTTATGCTGCAATACGATACATAACAATATCGTTTGTACTTGTTTATCTTTGTTTTTCGTCTGTGCAGAGAAGATAGCAACAACATGATACCATCTATTACCAAGTTGAGCTTAATGATTACAAGTATTGCCAATTCGAATCAAACAAACACGAGCATAACAATGAAAGTGGCTAGACATGCTAGAAAGCATTCGTAAGCAAAGGCATCATTTCCTCTTTCACTTTTTTTCTCCCATTAGAATTCTTTTTTAATCATTAAAAGTATATTATTTATGTATTCATTAAGAATCAACATCTAAATCAGAAAGAAAATGAGGACTGTAGACCCTATAAATCCTTGCTTCCACATGTATGTGATGTGTAAGCGGGATTGTGAATCTCACTTCCACTTGTTCTTGCATCCTCACACTACTTGGAGAAACTGGTGTAGGGTATCTGACCATTTTGAGGAGCTTGCATTTGCCAACTAATTTGGAGGATCTTCAAGTAAGTTTTGAGGGTTCGGAGGAAAAAAAGATGTGATACTCTGGCCTATTTTGACAGAATGCATGTTTAGACATGCATCACTTTGGGCATCTTTCGTGGAGTTGGGTGGTACTAGTAGATCCATATCTGATATTTCTACTGTAAAGCACAAATTTTTAAGCAAGTTTACACTTTTACAATACCACAAGTAGCACTTATCTCTGCCATTAGCATTATCAACTACAACAACATCAACAGCATATGTGTGTGTTTCAGCATGTTTGAGAGACTGTTGATCAACACAATTACAGCAAAACAAAGATAGATCAGGCATACAATTTAGGCAATTAGGATTTCAAATATAATATATACACATAAATAAATACATACATACATATATATATATATATATATATATATATATATATATATATATAGAGAGAGAGAGAGAGAGGGCTGAACTGAGCACTGGTAGGGCTTTTGTGGGCAGAGGAAGGAGATTGACCGATCTGGGGATGAGCACTAAATGCTTCAAGCCAAGCATTAACATCAACCTGTAATTCCCAATCAATTCCAATTGAACACAATATATATATATATATATATATATATATATATACATCGATACATATATAGAGAGAGAATAAAAACTGACCTTATTGAACCAGATATCTCTAGCAGTTTCTACAGCATCTTCATAGCTGAAAAATTGTCCCGCTGCAACCATTTCTTTTGCAAATCTGTCACTTCCGCAGCAGGCTAAAAAGTCCTTTTCCCCAAATTGAAACTCCATTTTTTGCACACAAACTCAACTCTCTCACTCCCTCAGTCGCAGATTCAGATATTAGTTAAGTAAAAATGGAAGAGGTTGAAGGAGACCAGAGGAGGGATGGATAGCAAGTAGGACTTATTTTAAATTAAAATATAAATTGATTTATAAGTTATTTTAAATTGGGATATATAAATAAAAGTATTTGTCATTAATTTAATTTATAAATCAAAAATTAAGTTAAAAGTAAGTTATAAAAATGTTCGACTCATCAGAAGTTATAAAAATGTTCGACTCATCAGTTAAAATAAATATGAAGATTACTAAAAATATTAATAAAAAAGAGGGACAAAATAGATATTATATTTAGTTAAATTAACTTATTTTAAAATAATTTATAAGTCATTTTAAAATAAATTACAAATACTTACTTCTTTTTTTTAATTTAAATAGTAACAAATAACTTATAAATTGGTCAAACTAATTATAAGTCATTTACTCTTAATATTCAAATTTAAAAATTAAAACTAACATAAATTTTTTTAATGTTAGTTAATATAATAATAAAAAAATTAATTATGTAAAATATATTACTCATTTAAATTTTTTTTATTTCATAATTTTATCTTAATTATTTTAACTTTGAATTTAAAATTATTTTAATTTTAACATAAATTTTAATTTTAATTTTAATTTTAATTATTTCGAGACTATGGGTGACACTAGTAATTTAGATTTTAGTCTATCAAATATTTTGCTTTAGGAAGAAAAATAAGTTGGTAAGAAAAGACGGCTTCTGGTTCTAGTACGTACGTACACCCTATCCAAACGAAATTTTCTTGGCAAGGTTCTTAATCCGTACGGCATTCAACCTTCAACTAATATATACATACTCAAGCTTCAATCTAAGCAAAGAATCATGGCCCTAATCGGTTCTAACAGCTCGCAGACCGATCAGGTTCATATTTTAATTCAATTAGTGCACAAGTATCAATTTTCCCTATGTGTATTCAAGCATAAAGCCAAAAATTTCAAGCATTTTACCACTTGGGTGCTCATTTGTTGGGCTTGGGTTGAAATTGCTTGATTCCCAATTTTTCTTTTTCTTTTTAATTAAAAATTCCCCAAGTTTTGTTGGAAATAAGGTTTATTTCTTGTGCTATTCTTTACTGTTTTCTTTAATAAATTCAGAATGTTTAGAAAAAGAAGATTACTTTGGATGTATGTTGTTAATATTTCAATATTTGGGTCCTGATGATCAATTGGATGTATTGGTGAAAGCTTTAATTGGTATTAAGCTATGTTATGTTGGTTGATTTTTGTGTTTTGTATAAACCTGACAAAATTGAACCAGCCATTAAGATTGCTTTGTATTTTCAGCAACTTTAGTGAGCAAATAGACGAATTGATGTATTTTATTAGTCTTTGCTGAATAATTGTTTTATTTTCCCCAAGGAGTGAATATTGTTTAATTGTATATGTTGCCTATTTTAATTATTGTTGTATCAGTTAATGTTTTTAAATTCTGCATTCTGATAAACAATTAACAATTTCTTGGTTTTGCAGGTTTTGGAGGAATCTAGTGGATTTGTTAGAACATTTATGTTGAACAGGCCTAAGCAACTGAATGCCCTTTCCTTTGAAATGGTATGATGGTGATTATTGGATGCATTACCTTGTCTTGAGTTTTCTATTCCACATAAGGGTATTCCCTATGAAAATTATCTAATGAGTTTGTATATGAAACTATGCCCAACTCTTCAAGGGATTTCTTATGCAGCTTTTTATGCCCATTTTTATTTATTTTGTTTTGCTTTTGTATATGTGTAAAATTTTCAATGTGCTCTCTTTTATGTACTTGTGTCTCACCTTTAGTTGGACACTCTACTTGATCTTGAAATATAAATTTTATTGGACACTCCGTAGATGTTTCAATGTCTTTGCATGCAGTCAATTTGCAATGCTTCTAACGTGATCCAAAATGGGGAAAATTTGAATTAGTGGAGCTAGATTATTGACAGCACATTGCAGACATTAAAACTTGACATTTCTATGTTTCTGATAAGCTTGTTACTACTCTATGCATCTAGATCGTAAATCTTCATTCCCATACTTCTTCTGTTATGCATCTATTCTACGTGTTTTATAGATTGAGAAATTTGTTACGATCTTGTTTAGTGACCAATGAATCAAGTAGTGGGAACAATATACATGGCTTTTATAAAGCTGACTTCATTATTTGTTATTATACAGGAAAAAAAGAAAGAAACAGAAATAGGAAAGATCAAAAATATATCATAAGAATACATAAGTTAGATAAGAAGTCAAGAAAATGGTCATACTGGGAAATAGTCCGGAGGATAATGCTTACCAAGTAAATCTGAAAGAAGTAATGAGGCTGAAGCAAATTCTAGTATGCGGACTAGTGGATGCCTTGTAAGTTGATACAAACCATCTCTTCTACGCATTCGGCCTTCTTTTTTATCTTCACACTCTATGCTCCATCACATGGATTTCAGGATATTAAATTTTAAAAGGCAACATATTACACTAGTAGTTAATTAGGCTTTTTCAATATGAGTTGATAGTTACTAAATGCATAATGTGCATGGGAAACTTTACTGATAAATTCGGATTGGTAAATTTGTTTAATGCCTCAACGCAAAGGAAAATTAAAGTTCATCTTGATGAACTTCTAACTTAAGGTGGAATTTGGGTTCAGGTCACATCTTCATCCTTAGCATGATCCTTAGATTCATTGGATGTAGGGTTTAGAAACATGTTACATATCCATGCTACATTGTGTTTTATCTTTGTAGAGATTGGAGAGCTTCACTTTCTTGAATGTTTTCTTTTTATATACACTTCTTGTTGGTGGGTGAACTCTTTGTCCCTCTTTTCTTGAATTTTGTCTCTTCTATTATTAATTTTTTTTTCCATTAAAAAAAGAAAGTGAAAAAGTAGTCCAATTTTGCTTTGGAAGTTCTTTTCCATATTGGTGTAATCGTAGTGTATGATTGTGATCCTGAGGCAGACCTCGATCTGTTGTCTGTGGTACAGTTTTTTTTTTTGCCATAAATTGTTTTGTCCCTAGGTCGTGCAATTTGTCTCTTCTAACAAAAGGAAATATAGTCTAACATTCCAATATTTTCTTCTCCCTTTTTATGTGGCAACTTTGTTATCTGATGCCGATTGGTGATTACCATATAATGTGTAAGATATTGTTATTGGCGTTCATATACTTTCACTTTTTACAAAATATTCTACTTATGTTTTATAATCCCATGCTTTGTACATATATTGTTTCAACAGTTCAGTTTGATTTATGTGAAACGATAATCTTGACTGCCATACAGCAGAAAGAGTTTGATAGTTCTCTTCACCATTCCTTCCCTAGATATCTCGGCTTTTGGAACTCTTTCATGCCTATGAGGATGATCCAAGTGTCAAGCTAATAATTTTGAAGGTAATTTCTATACAAAACGTTATCTCAATATTTAAATTGTATGAAGTTTGAAAAAATCAAGTAGTAGCATTTTTCTGTAAAACTGAAGTTATTCTACAATAAGAGGAAGCAGAATACAAAACAAGAAGAATGAGTTATCCTTGAAAACAGAGGAAGACCCTCAATCCACCCTAATAGAAAAAGTAGAAAAAGAATAATCAATTCAAAACCTGCAACCAGGACAGAAAACAAATTGTCCACATGTTTGGCACTGGACTACCCAATACAAATTGTCCACATGTTTGGCTTAAAGTCACGCTAAGAGTTAGGAGGCGTTTAAGATCCAAAGTATCACATCTGACATGCTATCCTGAATAGAAAACATGTGGTCTGCATCATTCATTCCATTTGGTTTTGAGTTGGATACTTCTACAGTCAACTTTATGAATTTGGTGTTGTTATGGTCATATGGTTGTAGGGAAAAGGAAGAGCTTTCTGTGCTGGTGGTGATGTTGCATCTGTGGTCCGTGATATTCGTGGGGGTAGGCATGTGTGTTTTTTTTTATTTTTTGCTCTTTACATTTTCTTAATTCTCAATATACTTGCGCGCTAATCTGCTTGTAGCTATGACCTTCCTGTGAAATTTCTGCAATAATTACTCACATAATTTAATTTTCTTCTTAATTAAAATCCCTTATTCACTTCACTTCCCTTTACTGTTATAATTAACCTAGCAGATGTCCTTCATCTGTTGTGTAAGCCATTTACGACAGTTGATGATACCTTATTTCAATTGTGTGTGTCAGGTAATTGGAAATTAGGTACAGAACTTTTCTGGAAGGAATACACCTTGAACTATCTGATGGCTACATATAGTAAACCACAGGTGATTCAATCTAGTAATTGGCCTTTCCTAAAATTACGTAGTTTACAGTTTGTTTATTAAGGCGAGGAGGTCAACTTGAATTGGATATTATTTATTTTGAAGTGCTCATAATATATTGATGTTAGCTTGAAAACTTAATTGAAGGTTTCAATTCTTAATGGAATTGTCATGGGAGGTGGAGCAGGTGTTTCAGTACATGGTAGATTTCGTATAGCAACGGAGAATTCGGTAATTGTCTCCTTGTTCTCTTTTGAAGAATTTATTGATTTACCTTAGTTAGAGTTTATATTCACTTTATTTATTTATTTATTTATGTTATGTTTCTCCCTTCCGTTAGATTATCCTTATAAATTTGTCATTTGTCTCATTTAGTTTCAAATATCTGATTGCCCAACCTCTGTTGTCACAAAAAGTATAGGCCATGCTGTCTTGTGGCTCGTCATTTATGCTTGTTTCATGTTAATCGTTGTCAAGGTTCTTTGTGATTGCATTAGGCAGAGTGTATTAGAAGCATATACAGTTGTTGGAAATGGATGTTACTCACTAACGAGTTGGCTGGTAGATAAAACTAAAGACTAATAATGTCATGTTATGTTATTTTCTCTGATATGCTTTATTGCAAGAACAAGTGCTTTTAGTTACTTATGATGATCTTGATCTTTGATCTCTACTTGATATTAATACAAGTTTAACTCACGGACCTGGACATAATAAATGATGTTGAACTTAAACAAATATAAAATATATTAGGATAATTCAGGTGCTAGATATTATATTGTTAGTGCTTTTGGCTCTAAGAATGATATTTTTGGCCTTCCACTTTTTACTCTTAATTTTATGTTTTCCTTAGTAGATATAATTGCTAAAACATTGATTTGATAGTAATTAAATTTTACAGTGCTATTGAAAATAAAATAAAATTGAGCCCAGAGTAAAACAAACTATGCAATAGATCTTGTTGATGTTATTTGATTTTGATTCCAGCTTTTTATACAGTTTTTCCTTGTTCGAATTTGATCTGTGACAATGCTTTAAAGATGATACATTACCGTATGTTAATTTTTTTCCCCCAATTAACAAACATAAAACATGGCTAACAGTGATGTATTCCAGATTCTATGTCTCCTTTTTTGAAAGATTAATAATGTGCTATTGCAGCCACACCTAAATTTTTTTGGGCCACATGTTCTAAGCCTTGACATATTTGTAGGTTTTTGCAATGCCAGAAACAGCTTTAGGATTCTTTCCAGATGTAGGTGCCTCATTTTTTTTATCAAGACTCCCTGGATTCTTTGGTAATGGCAGTAAAATCTTTTCTGCATATGCCCGCAAATTATGTACAGTCGTTAATTTTTCCAAATTTGATGTTGAAGTTCATTTCGTTAACTGATGTCTAGTTGTTGGTCATCTAGTTTATCTGCCTTTAATTCATAGACTTGGAATTCAATTATTTTTTATTATTTATTTTTCATAAACATCTCTTGTAGGAGAATATCTTGGTCTTACTGGTGCTAGGTTAGATGGAGCTGAAATGCTTGCATGCAGACTTGCAACTCACTTTGTTCCATCAGAGGTATACTTCTGTATATTGGAGTTTGAGCATATTATAGTTTCTGTTGTTAAAAAAAATTCCAATCAAAGTATAAGAACTACAGATTCTTGTTATATAACAGCATGGTTTTGTTGCATTAAGAGCTTAAGATGCAAAATATAGTTTATCAAACTTTTAAATTGGTGCAGAATTATGATGCATTAAGTGAACTGAGTTTTACATTCATTAATTAACTGATGAAGTTAACTATATACTCTCTCCGTCCTACAAAAAAAGAGTCCCATTTGCCAATTTTACAAATTTTAAGGATATATTTCTGGTAAATGTTTACCCCTAATTTTTTGAATGTTTAGTTTAGTAGTGATGACGTGACAATGAAACTGTGATGTTAAAGTTGAGGATTGTGTCATTTTATAATACCATCAAAAGAAGTGGGACTTTTCTTATGTACAATTTTATACTTGCTCTCACAGCTTGCTGTAGATAAGTTGTAACTATGGTTTATCTTTCTCCATCTAAAATTTACCTAAACTATGCAATATATCTTGTTGATGTATAAGGATGCATGCTTCATGAATGAATGTGAGCTCATTTGTTTTAATATTATCCTGCAAAACAAAATTAGTGTTCGAACATTTAATGGCCGATGCATGAGAAATAGGTAAAATAAATCTCCATCTAAAATTTATTTGATGGTCAACTCTCATCAATGGTACTGTAGAGTAAAATTAATATAGCTTTGGTTCTAAAATTTCAAATTTTGAATTTATTCTTGTATTACCAAGATGGAAGGTATTCATTAATATTGTCCCCAAAGACTATGCAACTTCTGAAATCATGTCATTGCAAGAATTTCTCAAGATTGAGGGGTTGAGAACGGTGCACAACCCTCTGATGCTTTGTCTCATATTATTTTCTTAGAATTTCAGCAAGAAAGAATTTCATTACATAAAGCTTGCCTAATAACCTGCCAACATGTCTCTGTCATAGATTTTCCAAATTACCATGTGTAGATTTTATTTCAGAGCACTAATGCAACTTAACACTACTGACATGAGAATGATCAGAAATTGTCTTTGTTAGAAGAAGCTCTGCGCAAGGTAGATTCAGCTGATCCAACCATTATATCTTCTATTATAAATGAATTCTCCCTGTTCCCAAGTTTGAAAAAGAAGAGTGTTTACAACCGGTATGTAAATTATTTTGTACTTTTATTTTCCTTTCCTTTCCTTTTGTTGGTTGAGTATGTAGTGATGGAGTTTGAATGCTTGCAGCTGACTAAGAGAACTCTTTTGTTCTGTTGACTGTATTTATGTATGTAAATTGGCAATTTGTCTTTGTGATGCCAAGTTTACCTTATGCCAAAGGTTTGAAGCTTTAAACTTTGTCAATGGAATTGAAATTATTCTTGAGTTACAAATAATTTGGCGAGGGGTTGAGGCAGCGCTTTAAGAGCCAATTTTTTTTAATACTTTATACTTTCGATACTATATTACAATGAAAATATAATGAGTAATAATATATGGTATATGTATACTATATTGACTCATAATAGACTTTTTTAATCGTAACTGTTCATAAGTAAGTACTATTATTTATTTTAAAAATAATATAAATTAGATTATTATTTAGTTTAAAATATTATAGAGAGATACATATATTGAGAGGATATAAATCATATGTCGTTACAATTTGATTGACAAAGTAATAAATTTTCAATTTGACCCCGTATAATAGAAAATTTATAAAATTTTATTGGGGTCAATTTATATATAATACTTAAAATTTTTAAAATTTACCTTACATTATAAAGCACTTTATTTTTTCAGTGGGGTCGATTGACCCCACAAAGTTCTATGTGGCTTCGCCACTGCCTATGCCTAATGTGTTCATTTGTGCTGGAGTTTACGCCCTTTTTGCAGTCTCAATTGAATACTACATTTTAACTATAAAAAAAAGATTTATTTTTTCTTTTGCTAAATAAAAGAAAGAAAGATTTCATAGTCATTCTTTTGGCTGTAAGGCCAACTTGTTAGTATGGTATTGCATTTTATTTTTGTGTCTCGTCTTGCATTACATTTTAATGCTTCTAATTTTTGAATTGCCGCACTCTACAGATTGGATACCATTGATAGGTGCTTCTGTCGAAGAACGATTGAGGAGATAATCACCATGCTTGTAAGTTGATATAGATTGATTTCACTGGAAGAGATTGTCTGATTTCCATTGCCTTTCAGATTAAGTTTTTGTTCCAATGTTCTGATTGCTTGACCTGTGAACTTTTTCTTTTACTTATAGTACTTGTGTTTGGCAATAGATGAAATTAAAATATAATTCGCTTGACCAGAATCATGTTCTCTTGTGTAGGAGAGCGAAGCTGCAGAAACCATGGATGATTGGATCTCTTCGACCATTGAATTATTGAAGAAATCATCCCCAACAAGTCTTAAAATCTCTCTTAGATTGGTATGAGCCCTTCATGCACTATTAGCATAATATAATAAATTTGTTGACACTATAAGTCTATAATTTACAATAATTACCAATTCATTAGGGTTAATGATCTTCTTTTCTTTTTTTTTGAAGAACCGAGATTTCGTTTAGTAATCTTGAATTGACTTACTAAAGTATTGAAGAGAGTTTTACTTAAAAACATTTATGATTTAACTATTTTATTTTTAAACTGTTCTAACTGAATGGCACTAAATTGTTCTTTATTTAAATAGAGGCAGAAACAATTGGTTTGTAGGGTTGGTGTATTATTGACTGATGACTCTATTTACCTTTCCATTTAAAATGCAAGACCAAACCTGACCCTCTTGTATTCATTTATTCAGCGTGAACAGTTTCAGTTATGCAATTCTTTTTACATTTACTGGATAACATCTGGCAAGCCATCGACATGGTTGGCATGTATTTGGAGTCTACAGTTATTCTTATTTATGAAAAGATAATTGCACCACAGTTTTGAATTTGGATCCTAACTAAATTTAGAAACTCTAGCTGGCTGTATGACTCAATAAAATTCATTCACTGGTGTCTTAAGGCTCTCAACAATGATGCTGATGCCGGCTGGCAAAGACTTCACTACAGCAATGTAGCCAAAGTCACATTTTTGAAGAACTGTATCTTATTCTTTTTCTTTTCTTTATTTCTTTATTATCTTTTATTAGAGCTCACCGGTCACTAATTTGTGTGCAACTATGTGCGCATTTTCTTCAATTTTATTTTAAGATTCCCCAACTTTATAGACAAACAATGACAATGGTGAGAAATTTATCTAAAAACAAGCTAACCAATACTATATTAAAATGAAAAGATAGATACTTGCTGCATCTGGAAGAACCATGAAGACAATTTAAACTTGTGTCTGTAGCAGAAAATAGGAAAGGCTAGAAATTTCGGAGAAGTTTGTTTCAAGTTTCAAAACTGTTAAAAGTTCTGCTTGTGATGCCCAGATCAGAGAAGGGAGGCTCCAAGGTGTTGGTCAATGCCTTGTTCGTGAGTACAGAATGGTTTGCTGCGTCACGAAAGGAGAAGTCAGCAAGGATTTCTTTGAGGTGCGCATTTAATCAACTGTTTTGTTATGTTCTGACCCCTATGGTTTGTTATTAACCCACCCTCAAATGCAGGGCTGCCAGGCTTTACTGTTGGACAAGGATAAGAACCCTAAGGTGCACATAAGTTATTACATTTAGAATGTTTTATACTGTGAAATCCCTAATTTCATGTTATTCCGTCCATTCCACGAAAAAAAAAGCCTCATTTTGACTCTTTTTTTAAATCAATCTGCAAAATCTTGAAATCTAAAAGTTAATGAGAATTCATTTAGGTTTTAAATATTGTAAGCTTTGTATTTAATACTCCCTCCGTCCCATGATAAAAGTCCTTGTTACTATTTTGGGTAGTCCCATGTTAAATGTCCATTTTTCTTTAATAACCAAACTTTTACACATATTTTCCTATTATACCCGTAGCATTAAATATCTCATACTTTTCTTATTCTAATTCTCTCTCCATATTTAATGACATTATTATGGACAATTTGTCATTTTATTCATCTTCTTAATATGCGTGAAATTTTTATCCTGGGACGGAGGGAGTAATAGTATTACAATATTTCCAATTTATTGACAATCAAACGAATTCTTATCAATTTCGAAAAGATTTCGCAAATGGATTTCAAAGTGAGACGACTTTTTGTGGAATGGATGCTATAGTATATAGTAAAAGTTTACTCGTGTTTGTATGTTTTCCTGTACTCCTAGTGGGAACCGTCTAAACTAGAGCTCATCGATGATAAGATGGTTGAACGTTACTTCTCGAAGCTAGATGATGAAGATTGGGAAGATTTAAAACTCCCTTCGAGATCAAATTTGCCGGTACATGCCATTGCCAAGCTCTAAGCATCATTTCTTAGGGATTCACTATTCAAAGTATGGTTCTTGTAAAATTCTACTAGTCAATTTCCATTGTTATCTAGCAGGAAATTCTGAGATATCTATTGAATGGTGTGCAAGTAAATTTGGTCAATTAGCTAGATAATCATGTTTACATATTGTGGTAGAACAAGTATTAAGGTGAATGAATATAAATAAACTAGATGGGTCTCGTGTCTCCGGCACTCTATGAACGGTGGTATTTATCTCAAACTTTGAACGGCTCAAATGATTTATTGAGTGAGCAGAAAATTCAAAATCATTTGTATTTTATTAGATAGATGCAAATATGTATGTAAAATAATAGATGATAAATTGTACAAAGTAATAAAGGTAGGCTATCTGCCTAGATAATTTGTGCACTTGGCATCTATTTTATTTTTAAAGCTGCATTTATTGTACGAAATAGTTGTCTTTATTTTATTTATAAATATATATTTGAATATGCTTGCATTTAAACGTATAAATTACCAAAATATCTTGTACTCATTCGGCTTCAAAATTAGAGATATAATTTGATTTTTGAAGTCAAATGACAATATGTTAAACCTCAAAATCGGTACAACTCATAGAAGTTGAAAATGAAATATATTTTGTGATTAATAGTTTTTGTTATATACTATACAATCAATATCTATATAAATATATAATAAGATAAAATATAATTTTTTTCAAGTCTTTATTTTTTGGTATAGGCTTAAAATTTAACTTAAACACTTTTTAAAAACTCCCTAAGTTTAGGCCTAAACTTTAAATACTATTAAAACACTATTTTAAAGTCTACATAATTTTATTTATTATTTTAAAATAATCTAAATAACTACTAAAAAATCCAAACTTAATAGGACTCTTTTTCTTATTCATGACATTTGGTTTGATTGGTGTAATTATTTACTTACAACCCCAATAGAACATGATGATAGCATAATATCATGAAAGTTAATACTAATAAATTGTGAAACAATAAAATTAAATTAAGTTATATGCTATAAGTTGAGTTTTGAAATTATTAACTGTATTAAAAATAATTAATATATTAGTGTTATCGAACCAATTTTTTTATGGTCCTATAAATTTTAACATAAATTTATTATTCTATAAAAGAGTTCTTTAATTACTTGGCATAAAATAAATTTAAATTTTAAAAACATGCCTAAGATTTTATTTTAGTCAACTTGGATTTTAAATAACTAAATATTATTGTTCGGTCCCCAACTTTTAAATTTATTTTAATGATAACAATAAATAATAATTAGAATAAAAAAAATATTAAAATACATATTTATATTATAATTATTTTAACTATCTTATTTACTTTGATCTAAAATATTAGATTTGAAAGATTTTAGCATGTGTACTCATTTAATGCAAAAAGACGTTCAATACTTTCTTATGGGCTGAAGCTTGAATACTATCAATTGGCGCTTGACTGGGCAATCCGTGTGGATTGCTTCATCCGAGCCATTTATTTCAAGCAAACAAATATTAGCCTTTGATTTTTTTAAAAGACCATTATACCTTAAGTTTGGAAATCTTATAAATAAGAAACTTTTTCTTTCATTCCAATTTGCCAATTCGGAAATAGAAAAAAACTTATACTCTCTTTTCCTACACACTCTTTTACTGAAAAGCTCTTTCTCTTCTACTCAAAAGTTCTGATCATTTGAAGAAGAGAAAATTGGTCAAAAATATTTGAGATAAGTTATTTGAATGATTTAATTGAACTACCTCTTATTTGTTTACATTTATAGATATACAAATATAAATTGTTATACACAATATATATATATATATATATATATATATATATATCATCTATTTATTAATAAAAAGTTAATACGTAGACACCGAGACTATAACGGAGATATTTCTCTTAAGTGAGGGAATTAATCGAACGAGTGCTCAACTTTTATTGATGTCATTTATATAAATATCGTAAAATAGATCAATATTTGATCTTCAAAACAACCCCGAAATATTCCTCTTGAGCGAATGATAGAGTGAATTATCCATACCGTACGTATTTGAAATTCTAAGTGATCTATTGAAAATATTTATATAAATATTAATTGTGAAACTATAAATTTGGTCAGTACTTAGATATAGATACAATTTGGATTTATTCCTTTTGAGTGAATGATAAAGTGAATTATCCAAACGGTTTTTAAAATCCTAAGTGGAATTTATAATTATTCACATAATAGATAAAATATATTATTATATATTTTTTTGAGTTAAACAAATATATATATATATGTGTGTGTGTGTGTGTGACGCCCCCAAAATAGGTCCACACGACCCATCTTGAATCGTCATATATCACACTATAAAAATCAAATACAAACTTCATTTAAACAACTGTTGAACTATCGTGCAGAGTACGACAACAAATAAGCTGTGAGTTTTAATATAAATATTGTCATCTAGACAATATACAAACTCAATGGGGTTCTCATTATATTTATTATCATACTATTTCACAGAATAGTGAGGACTACTAATGCACCATCTATGACCATCACTCTTGTAACACCCCCTTCCCGAAAAGGAACGGGAGGTCACGTGCAAAGCACAACAAACCTCAAAATTAGTAAACGGAGCACTAATAACTTCAAAATATTAATAGTGGTGATCCATTAATAAAGTACTAGATACAATTCTCTAAATAGTGGCACAACAATCAAAACCTAAAATTTAATAAACCTATTCGATCAAAGGTAGCTCTCTTCTCACCCTAACCCTGAATCACCCCTGCAAAACTCTTTGGAAGAAAAAATCTGACATGAGCCAATTGCCCAAAGTCTGATATATAAAGATACACAAGATATACAACTGAAATACGAAATCAACTTAGACAAAATACTGAACAAAGCCTCAAGTGTAAATACGGACGAAAATATAATCTCCAAAGATCTGAATGGAATATATCTGAATCAACAGAATTGACAAAACCAATAGAAGAATAAAGAATTAACGAACTGAAGTAATTAACTCAATGAACTGAATTGAACAGAACAAATAAAACTAATACAATGAAATAATAGGCTGAATCAAATGGTTGAGTTTTATTTCATACCGAGTGAGCTCAGAAATATACATTGACACACAGACAAGTCAAAATAATGTCACACAGACAAGTCAAAATAATACCACACAGGCAAGTCAAATGATGCCACACATGCATATCACACATTGGACCGCGAATCAAAATGTATGCAAATCGGATAGGTGTGTTTGGCACAACATCACAAATTTGCAAGACAGAAAATTAGGTTTAACCCATACGCCTCCCACAACAAAACACCAAATGGCCCAATTCCTCCGGAGCCCAAAACGGAGACGCCGTGGACTAATCACACCGCCACGGAAAGTGTCATGTCTCACGTGCCAAGACGACATGCCTGTGGTACCCCCACAGGTGGTTATAGCTCAGGTATACCCTACGGTATCTTCTAACAAAAATACTGTGACGCCCCCAAAATAGGTATACATCACCCATCTTGAGTCGTCAAATACATAATACAAAATTTAAATACAACTTAATTATACAACAGTCATGTACAATACGACTAAACATATGCTGTGAGTTTTAATACAAATATTGTCATCTAGACAATATACAAACTCAATGGGGTCCCCATTACATTTATTATCACACTATTTCACAGAATAGTGAGGACTACTAACGCACCATCTAGGACCATCACTCTGTTCCCCGACTAGTCCCTGCTACGTTCTCATTTCCTGAAGAAAACAATGAAAGCAAAAGGGTGAGCTCAACTAGCCCAGTAAGAAATATTATGACTAAGATAATGCAGAATGATTTATCATTAGTCTTCAACAGTGTTAAACTGATAAAATATAACAAACATCAAGTTTAACTGCAGCGGAACAAGCAATCCATTAGAAGAGTCAAGTAGAAAATAAAATCTACTATCTTCTATGATTTAAAAGGTTTTTCAATACTTTTATCACGAGACTCACTTTTAATAAATAATCCACATCATCAAATCATCCCAAGACTACACGCCAAGGAGGATATTCTTTAATATCACGACCAATTAATTATTCATGCACTACGGGCCAAAGATAATTGTGTTTTCATCAACTATCCCGATCATGCCATAAAATAATTCATCTACCTTGGTCAAGAGAATCCATAGCCATAATCATACCAAAAGCGGCCCATCAATGCACTACGGGCCAATGAGAATTTTTTCACATCATTTGTAATATTACGGGCCATGATTATACCAAATAATCCCCGGTCATAATCATACCAAGTCCATCTATGCACCACAAGCCATACCCGCAGATGACTTTCAACATAATATAAACATGAGGATGATGACAATGACATAATAATTCAATAAAACAAGTTCAAGAATTAATTTATCCAGGAACCAATAACGTCCAAATTGTCAACATGATACTGTTTTGTGGAGTAAAAAATTCAAGAATGCTCAGAAGAATATTTCCATGAAAAGATACTGGATGAAGCGCAAATATCAAGGATATTCCACTAATTTCATAGAGTATAGAAGTCAAAACTTTAACCAACTGAGTATAATAAGGAATGGAATAACAAAAGAAATCACCAGGCATGCGATAGACCTCACAGGCAGGTTATTCCAACATAATAATAATTAACGGAACGGTCCAGGCGTAAAACGCATGCATGAGGATATTCAACATAATAATAAAGGCGAGAATCGGTCGGCGTAAAAGCATGCAGACATGATATTCCAACAAAATAATAAAGGCGGAATCGAAGTCCCACAGTAAAACGCATGCATGACGAGGATATTCCAACAGAATAATAAAGAATGGAATAACAGAAGAATTTCACCAAGTATAGGGTAGCCCGCGTATACAGGTTATTCCAACAGAATAATAAATAATGGAATAACAGAAGTTCTCTTCATGAATACAAAAGAAATAATACCCCTTACGAGTACAACAAATAATATCCCTTACCGTAAAAGAAACTGAATATAAGAGTAGGGAAGTAGCAGAATACTTTTCTTCTTTCTCTCTAAAATTTTCTCTCTCTAGAGTTTCAGTGAATTCGTAAGAAATAATGAAGGAATGAGCTTCTATTTATAGGAGAATGGAGAGGCACTGTGTAAGGATTTCTTCACAGATGAAATAATTCAAAGACTCACGGATGAAAATTTTGATACTACATATTCAAATTGTCAAACCTTCAACCAATCATAACAAAGCAAGACAAAATATAATACATATATATATATATATATAACATGTGTGGTTGATAACATGTGTGGTTGATATATATATATATATATATATATATAATACTCCCTTTTTCCACCAATTTCGTCACCCACCACATACATCACCCATCACACCCATTTTTCTTTCTTCCAACATAACCCCACATGTTCCCTCCACCAATATCCACTCACTCATTCAATATATATATATATATATATATATATATATATATATATATATATATATATATATATATATTCACACACTCCACCACTCACATACACATTTCTTACTTTCCCACCAACATGTCCACATCACACACATCCACATCCACACACATCATTTTCACTTCTTTTCCACCATTTCCCACTCATACACACAACATATACATATATATATATATACACACACACATCACATACTTATATATATTAACTCCATCCCCTATACGTAACTCCCTCCCACCCCCATTTCTAAAATCAGTTTTTCAACACATATGGGCCCCACATGTGGGCCCCACCTTTAAATAATTTCTATCGATTATTTTAAAAAATAGGTAAATGGGGGTCTATAAAATAAGCAAAACCGAGTAACTTCTCACATAAGCATCAATAATCAATACCGTAATGCTACTATGCAACCACGCCAGACATCAGATTACTTTACTACCGAAAGTAGTTCAACAAGAGATATTCAGTAAAACTTCCATTTGTTATTTTCAATAAAAAATATTTTTGTCGTTTTCTCAATCCGATAATAATTCCGTTGTGGGGTCCACTAATGATTGCGTCGTTGTACGAATATTCTCTGCTAAAACGAATATTCCCCGACCAATTGAATATAATACAACAACTTACATACTTTGCAAAATTTATAAATACTACCCACAACTATAACATTATATCAAATCCACACCATAATATTCAAAAAAATTATTTCGAGAAAATTAAATATTTATTCATAAAATCTGGGGTCTCACAAATACTATGTCACAACACATGCGACATAATACCAACAAAAGGGTTCTATATGTACATGTTGAACCAAATCAAATTATAGTCACAAGGCCTCAAAAAGAAGGTAGCAACATGTACTGCTCTACGATTATCAAAAATAAATACTAAACATGATATAATAATTCAAAGAGTAAAAATACGAGTCATGTGTATCAACTCCAAAATGAAACTAATATATTTATTTCACATAAAACAATTATGTGAAATCATAACACAATTCGAAAAAAGGAAACAAACGAACAAATCAAATTTAACAAGAGTATCGCTGAAAGAGTACGGAATCCGTACGTGAGTATAATACTGAAATAATTCACTGAACACAAATATTACACTGCTAGACCTCCTCAATCCGATCTATATAAATATTAAAATAATAAGAGATTATTGATTAGATTACTAAATTATAAATATATATATATATATATATATATCTTATAAATTTTAAAAACTTCAATATTAGTACATGAATATTTTAAAATATCAAATAATTACACTTTGATATATATATATATATATATATATATATATATATATATATATATAATATTAAATAATCATGCATTAATAAAATATTAATGAATGTTATCATTTCGACTTGATGCATATTCGGTATTCCTAAGTTATAGTACACACTTATTAAAAATATATGAACCTAATGATTATGACTACTATGATGTAACATATATATATAAATGAAAATTATAATATAATGATTATATTAACCATCCGATAGATAAAAAGAGTGAGGAAGCCATTTTTTTTTTAAACAATTGCAAAGCCATGATCTAGAACCATACATATACATGTAATGTTTACCAACCAAACTTACATTAACAAATGTATTTCTCATCCAACCTATTAATTATCATGATTCTCAATTATATATCAAAATTATACCAACGCATCTCGATTAAACCAACGACGTATTCAAATTCTCTAAAATTATAATCACATTAATAAAATAATAATGATATATTCAAAAATAAATCCAATAAATACCTTTTTTTTATACAATTCTATTGAATTTTCTCTGATCAAAATCTTGTTCCCAAATTTTTCTTTTTATCCCACAATCTTTCTTTCTCCTCTTTTTTTCTTTTCTTCTTACCACGCCCAATTCTTCAACTTTCATGACTACACTTTAGTGTACATATGATTAGGTTTTACTTATTTATTAATATACATAATTAGCCCACCTAATACCAATAGGATTTAATACTACATAAATAAATTAGACCCAATTAATTTAAATGCCCAAATTAATGTAATGTTTACTTATTATGGTCCAAATAAATTAACTACAGTTTGACCCAAATATAAGAAAAATCCAATTTTACTAAGTTAATTATTCATCACTTATTAATACTTATTAGCCCAAATTAATTAAATAACAAGTTTGACTTAAACAAAAGACAAAGTCCAAACAATATGTTTTAAGAATATAAATTATATTTCTTTTATTTTTTTTCTGGGTATTACAACTCTGTTCCCCGACTAGTCTCTGCTACGTTCTCATTTCTTGAAGAGAACAATGAAAGCAAAAGGGTGAGCTCAACTAGCCCAGTAAAGAATATCATGACTAAAGACAATTAAATTATCAATAGCTTTCATCAATAATAAATCAGAGATTTAGAACATATAGTAGATGATAAAACTTTTCAACCATAGTTACAGCGGAACGAGCAATCTATTTGAAGAGTCAAGTAGACCATAAGGTCTATTATCTTCTCTATGTTAAAAGTCTACCAATAATGTTTTATCCCTGTATCATCAATCAACAATTTCCGTCCACGATCATGTGAATAATTCATAATCATAATTGTGATTCTAAATTCCTCTTCGCACCCAGGACGAAGATAATTTTCATCACCTGTCTTTACCTGAACCACCACAGATTATAATTAAATCACAATTCATATTTATAATCAAGTAAATCAACAGTCCAATTTTGCACTACATGCCAAAGTTATATTTGTAAAACTAATAATAACCGGTCCATCTTTGCACTACTGGACAAAGATATACAACTGTAAAACCAATAATGCTGAGACTCAGCTTAATAGTATCACGACCACGAATTATCCATGCACTACGGGCCAAGAATATTCGTATTTTCAATTACGGTCATGATTATACCGAATAATCATTGGTCATAATCATACCAATTAAGTTCATCTATGCACTACGGGCCAAAGATGACTTTTACCACATCATTTGTAACATTACGGTCATGATTATACCGAATAATCCATGGTCATAATCATACCAAGTCTATCTATGCACGTAAGCCACAGATGACTTTCAACACAATATAAGCATGAGGATCATGACAATGATATAAAGAATCAATCAAATGAGATAAATGATAAATATTAAACATTTATAATATAATTTATCCAGGGTTCAAGAATATCCCAATGTTATCAATCACTTAATAATCTTATAATCTAATATCATTAATATTATAACAATATTTTAATCATTTCTTAAACTTATAAATAATTTATTTTAATTATTTACACTTTACCAAATAATGCATTTAATCATCTTAAAATACCAAACTCATAAGATTTCATCATCAATAACCAAAACCATTAACAAAGATCTGCATATACCTTATATAGGATTCCCAAACTATAAAATTCTATTTTTCAATTTTGTTACTTTACATAACATATTTAATTCATTTACTCATAACTAGTCTATTTTCATAAAAAATACCAAATCAGTTTCAAAAATATTTTTTTTCTGGGATTTAGTAGAATATAGTCTCATATTAAACATATATTTTTCTCAGAATTTTTAAAATTCATTTACTATTTTTCAATGGCCAAAACCGCCGAATATTTAGACATTTTTTATAAACTGTACTTTTGCCCAAAAATTCCGAAATTTACACGGTATATTTCTGTTATATACATGTACTCCCAATAAAATTTTGACAAATTTTGGAGTTAACCACAAGGAGTTATAAGGGTTTACTTTTAAAATAGTCTTTTCCCGTAAAATTCATAACTCTTAATCTATACATCCAAAAATTGTCATTTTTGGACACAATATAGAACACTCATCAAATTATCATTTCAAATTTTTCCAGAATTTTTGAGGGTCAGAAAAATTACAAAAACTGCAAATGGATTTTCGCCTGTCATGCGGTAATCCACGTAGACATATTATTTCAACAGAATAATAAAGAATGGAATAATAGAAGAATTCACCATGCATGTGATAGACCGCATACGAAAAGTTATTCCCAATGTAATAAAAAAATGGAACAAAGTTATGCGTAAACGCACGCATGTGATATTCCAACAAAATAATAAATAAACGAAACCATGTCGCCATCATGCGAAACGCATGCATGTGATATTCCAACAGAATAATAAATAATGGAATAATAGAAGAATTTCACCCAAGTATAGGCTAGTCCGCGTATACAGGTTATTCCGACAGAATAATAAAAAATAGAATAACAGAAGTTCTCTTCATGAATACGAAATAAATAATACCCCTTACGAGTACAACAAATAATATCCCTTACGAGCACAACAAATAATATCCCTTACCTTATAAAGAAAAGTACTCCGACGGGTAGGGTGGGGATATACTTGAAGAAAACTTGCACTACGCTCAAAGCTTTCTTAAACTCTAAAGAAATACGCTCAAGATTATAGAAAAAAAAAATTCTCTCTCTAGAGTTTCAGTGAATTTTTAAGAAATAATGAAGGAATGAGCTTCTATTTATGGGAGAATGGACTGAATAGTAACTAATTCATGAACGGTCCAAATTGATTTACTTTTAAACGGACGATCCATATTGATTTACTATGCAAAACACTATGCAGGTACTATGCAACACTTTGCATAATAAAATATAATATATTCTAATTATTGTCTAATAAAATAAATAACTTTATAAAAGTATTCTGTTTTATATAAAAAGATTTTACTATGCAAAATACTATGCATAATAAAATATAATATATTCTATTTATAGTCTAATAAAATAAATAACTTTATAAAAGTATTATGTTTTATATAAAAAAAATTTCTTATGCAAAATACTATGCATAATAGAATATAATATATTCTAATTATTGTCTAATAAAACAAATAACTTTATAAAAGTATTACATTTTATATAAAAAGTTTTTCTGTTTTATTACATTAATAATATTAATAAAATAAAATTTATCACCTTTATTATAATTCACGATATTAATCGACCATGTCGTTCCCAGGAAAGAGGGGGCTTTCCAATAAGGATTTCTCCCTATTAGCGCGCAATTGGGTGACCAAACCTCTCCTTGACAGAACTTCTAGACATCATTAATATTGTAAATAATAATATTAATAACTTTGTCATCTCAATTATTGATTTAATAATATATAAAATATTGACAATAATTGAATCAAATAACGTGAGATACTATGCAAAGAATTATTGTAAAAATAATTGAACAAAATTGAGTGACTTCTCACGTAAGCATCAATAATTAATCCGCGTGCTACTATGCAACCACGTGTATTATTGTACTTTTACTATCGAGTAGTTCAACGGCTTTTTAACCAGTAAAACTTAAGTAGTTATTTTCATAAAAATATTTTTGTCGTTTTTTCAATCGGACAATAATTCCGTTGTAGGGTCAACCAATGATTGTATCGTCGTACGAATATTCTCCGACAAAAAGAATATTCCCCGACTAATCGAACATTCTCCAACACAATGAATATTTTATATCAACTTGCTTACTTTGCAAAATTTTCACATACTACCCTTAACTTTAAACTTTTATCAATTTAACTATTTACCAAAATAAAAAAATTGAATATTTTTATTTCATAAAATTCGGGGTCTCACAATCTTCCCTCCTTATGAAATTTTGCCCTCGAAATTTACGTACGTGCCTGATATTCGAAGAGATGAGAATACCTTGCTTTCTTTTCAGATTGTACCTTTCCGGTAACTTCCTCGCTATCATGATTTTCCCATTTCTCATCTCCTGTATTTCAGATATCATTCTAGAATTTAGCTTCAAAACAAAGGTTAATTGACATATCTCAATTTATCAACTAATCAAGTAAACAATTTCAGCTTAAGTAAGTCACACACTAGTGAAGCATATAAGTCGTCTCTCCCCTCCTAGTTCTAGACACTTATCTCCGCCAGCGACCATATCCCTAAGCTCTGATACCATTTGTGATGTCCCCAAAATAAGTCCACACGACCCATCTTGAGTCGCCAGATATCACACTATAAACATCAAATACAAACTTCATTTATATATATTGTTGAATCGTAAGTGCAAGAGTATCGACAATGAGATAAGTCATGAGTTTTAATACAAATATTGTCATCTAGACAATATACAAACTCAATGGGGTCCTCATTACATTTATTATCACACTATTTCACAGAATAGTGAAGACTACTAATGCACCATCTAGGACCATCACTCTGTTCCCCGACTAGTCCCTATTACGTTCTCATTTCCTGAAGAGAACAATGAAAGCAAAATGGCGAGCTCAACTAGCCCAGTAAAGAATATCATGACTAAAGACAATTAAATTATCAATAGCTTTCATCAATAATAAATTAGAGATTTATAACATATGGTAGATGATAAAACTTTTCAACCATAGTTGTAGCGGAACGAGTAATATTCCATTAGAAGAGTCAAATAGACCATAAGGTCTATTATCTTCTCTATGTTAAAAGTCCACCAATAATATTTTATCCCTGTAACATCAATCAACAATTTCCGTCCACGATCATGTGAATAACTCATAATCACAATTGTGATTCTAAATTCCTCTTCGCACCTGGATGAAGATAATTTTCATCATTGCCTTTTACGAACCACCATGATTATAATTAAATCACAATTCATATTTATAATCAAGTAAATCAACAATCCAACTTTGCACTACATGCTAAAGATATACAAATCAAAAACAATAACCAATATCCATCTTTGCACTACTGTGCCAAAGATATACAAATCATAAAACCAATAACCAACCAAATCCATCTTTGCACTATAGACATCAAAAATATACAATCTGTAAAACCAATAATCTTTGAGACTCAATTTTAATTAATAGTATCACCACCACGAATTATTCATGCACTATGGACCAAAGATATTCGTGTTTTCAATTACTGATCATGATTATACCGAAAAATCCTCGGTCATAATCATACCAAGTCCATCTACGCACTACTAGCCAAAGATGACTTTTAAGACATCATTTGTAACATTACGGTCATGATTATACCGAATAATCTCTGGTCATAATCATACCAAGTCCATCTATGCACGTAAGCCACAGATGACTTTCAACACAATATAAGTATAAGGATCATGACAATGATATAAAGAATCAATCAAATAAAATAAAGGATAAATATTATACATTTATAATATAATTTATTCAAGGTTCAAGAATATCCCAATGTTATCAATCACTTAATAATCTCATAATCTAATATCATTAATATTATAACAATATTTTTATCATTTCTTAAACTTATAAATAATTTATTTTAATTGTTTGCACTTTACCAAATAATGCATTTAATCATCCTAAAATGCCAAACTCATAAGATTTTATCATCAATATCCAAAATCCTTAACAAAGATCTGCATATATCTTATATAGGATTTCCAAACCATAAAATCCCATTTTCTAATTTTGTTACTTTACATAACATATTTAATTCATTTACTCATAACTAGTCCATTTTCATGAAAAATACCAAATCAGTTCCAAAAATCTTTCTTTTCTGGGATTTAGCAGAATATAGTCTCATATTAAACATATATATTTTTCAAAATTTTTAAATTTCATTTACTATTTTTCACATGTCCAAAACCATCGAATATTTAGACATTTTTTATAAACTTTACTTTTGTCCAAAAATTCTAAAATTTACACGGTATACTCCTGTTATATACATGTACTCCCAATAAAATTTTTACTAATTTTGGAGTTAACCAGAAGGAGTTATAAGGGTTTACTTTTAAAATAGTCTTTCCCATAAAATTCATAACTCTTAATCTATACATCCAAAAATCGCCAATTTTGGACACAATATAGAAAACTCATCAAATTATCATTTCAAATATTTCCAGAATTTTTGAGGGTCAGAAAAATTACGAAAATTATAAATGGATTTTCGTCCGCCATGCGGTAATCCACGTAGACAGACTATTTCAACAGAATAATAAAAAATAGAATAACAGAAGAATTCTGTGAGACCCCAAATTTTATGAAATAAAAGTATTCAATTTTTCTATTTTGGTAAATAGTTAATTGATAAAAGTTTAAAGTTAAGGGTAATATGTGAATTTTTTTTTTCAAAGTAAGCAAGTTGTTATAGAATATTCTTTTTGTCGGAGAATATCCTTACGACGGTACAATAATTGGTGGACTCTACAACGGAATTATTGTCGGATTGAGAAAATGACAAAAGTATTTTTATGAAAATAACGGCAGAAGTTTTACCGTTAACTGTTGAAACACCCGGTGTTAAAAAATACGATGAATACGCGTGATTGTATAAGAAGACACTACAGATTGATTATTGATGCTTATGTGATAAGTCACTCAATTTTGTTTTATTGGTATTATTAGTGTAATAAAACAGAAAAACTTTTTATATAAAACAGAATACTTTTATAAAGTTATTCGTTTTATTAGGCTAATAATAAAATCTTTTTATATAAAACAGAATAATTTTATAAAGTTATCTATTTTATTAGACAATAATTAGAATATATTATATTTTATTATGCATAATGTTTGCATAGTGCCTGCATAGTATTTGCATAGTAAAATTTTTTATAAAGTTATTCATTTTATTATATTATAAATAAAATATATTATATTTTATTTAAACACTATAAAAAAATGGGGCTTCAGCAACAACCGATTTTCGTTGCTAAAGGTGCCAAATTTCATTGCAAAAGGGTTTTGGCAACAACTTTACTGTCGTTGCGTCTTTCGTTGCGCAATGAGCGTTGCTAATTGTTCCGCAACGAACGTATTTTTTTCGTTGCAAAAAATAATACATTTTGCAACAAAATTTGGCTTTCGTATAGAGACATCGATCCTTTAGCAACAAAATATATTGTTGCAGAATAATTAAAATTTTGTTGCTAAAAATCCCATTTCGTTGCAAAAGCTTGCTAATTGGCAACGAAATGAACTCTTTTTTTTTTGCAACGACCATGCATTTTCGTTGTAATTGACACCATTTTGCAACGACATTTTTCGTTGCGATAAATTATAAAATTGTTGCCTAAGCTTTGCTTTTCGTTGCGGAATGTAAATTTTTTTAGCAACGATTTTCGATTCTTGATTATATTATTTGGCAACGACATTATCTTGACTTCAAAGAATAAAAATATTTGTTCTTTGGTTATTTTTCAATAAGAACGAAAAGTCGTTGATTAGCAACATTATATATATATTGTTTCTTTATATGTGCAACGAAAATTGATATAATTTGCAACGATAAAAAATGTTGCTTTTTATTTTAGTATTAGCAACAATATCCTTTCCGTTGTTATCAGTAAATTTTTTGTTGCCAAATATTATATTTTTAATGCCATTAGCAACAAATATTTGTTGTTAAATGTATAAAAAATTGTTACTATATTAAAACTTGTTCAATGCTTTGGTAACAAATTATATTGTTGCCAAATCAAAATTTGACATTGTTTTTGTATACCTGGCTGGCTCAATGTCCCCATAACAAATAATGACAAAAATACAAAAAACTAAAATATTATTAACTTAATAAAATCATCCACTACATAAACATTCATTATCTTTACGATTAACCATCTAAAGCTACCACAATTCTTCAATCAAAGTATATATCTACATATATAGAGAGAGTACACTTCATAATTTCGTCCCTTGTCTTTCGTAATTTGATACCTAGTATTATAAGGCAGGTCGTAGAAGCAGTCTTCCTACACATATTTAAACAAAATAGCAAGTCAAGAAAATGAATCAAATTGGTCACCAGAGACGCTTAATGCCAAAATCAATACACAAAGACAATAGAGTTGCTACGTGGTACTAATATACACCGTATTGCTCATAAGCAGAAAAAAACAAATAGGCAATCACAATATCTTTTGCTACAAATTCAAATAGAAAAAGAACCTTCATTGCGACTATATAATTGCTTTGTTACAAGAAAAAATTTGAATCTTAATCGGCCATTTCATGAATTAATTTCAGTAAGCATAGTGGTAAACATATTTTCTGTTACAAGACTTGTAGATTATTATTATATGTTGACCTCAAGTTAGAATTCAGTCACATTCAACAACCACAAGCATAATCACTCTCCAACATTGTTATAGCACAAGTTAGAACAAGTACTCCACTTTCCATTGCCAAAAATATTTCCCATCATTGCATTCAATTTAATAAGGGGATGGGTTATCATTAATTTGAAAGGTAATGCACTTTCGTATTAAAACCAAAACATCATCTTTAAAGAATTGGATCTGACCTAGAAGTTGAGGACCAAATAGTAAAATTTATTTTTCAATATATAATACTTATGCCCTGCTTTTACAATCTGATAGATATTGTAGTGCTTCAATAATGACTTAATTTCACATTTAACTTTCTTTAGATGTAAGAGAACACTTAAGGAGTGAAACAGTACAGATGAATGAAATCAAGACTTCATAATAAGAAAATCGGCAGAGAGATAAAATATTATTATCTAAGATTTCTTCAAAATGAACTACTATTATTTATTGAATTTCAAGGTGCACAATCACAGCACAATCACACAAGTACATTAATCTATGACAAAAAGTAACATAATCACTTACATGTGAAGAATGAGGTCACCAAGAGTCATTATCTTCTCTTTGAAAGCATCCCTCATTTCTTCTACAAGTAAATATCTTAGCACAAGCACTAAATGTGCACCAAACCGTATCATCTATGGATCACCATGAGGCCTGACAAGTGCAATGGAACTTGAGCATAAATATACAGCTTTTCCACTATCCAAGTGAATCTTTGTAACTAGAAAATGTGCATTTGACTTGTCACAATTGGACTTCATACAGATGTTTCATTACATAGGGAGGGGGGAATGTAATTTTGTATATGGAACAACAACCTACATTCAAAAATTCACTCCGAGAAACCTTGCAAGAAATATCAGCATAGTTTCCTTTTTGGAGGAAACTAACAAGCCTCTCCTTAATATCACAGCTAGGATATGGAAAGTTTTCATGATATACGTCAAATTATAGAAACAGAATCATTTAATAGTGAAAACCATCCCTCAACCACAACAAGTTACAAGAACTTACCTGAAGACATTTAGGTCATCTTCAGAAGGTGATATCCATGACCATATAAGGTCCAGAAGACGTGGTATATCTCCCAACATAAGATTCATTTGTTCAACAGTGTTGGGTTAGAGAAACCAGCTAATAAAGTGCAACCATGTTCGAGGTAAAAACAAATTCAGTTGTCCACGTACATACAGAAACAGAAAAAGGAAAATACTTTGCTTCTGGACCCACACATATATATATATAAGCATGCTCATAACTTGTTCTTTGTATATGAACTGAAGACACATATAGAAAAAGCAGATATTTTTACCACACTACAACGTCATGATAACAAAAATGATAGACACATAAAATAAGAATTTGGCGTGGATTTCAGGAATGAAAGATACGATGTACTTAAAAAGCACTGCATAAGTACATATATCATGTTGTTGTAGGTCCAATACAGATACAGTTTTTAAGAAGTATCCTACTTTAAATCCATTCAATGAATACCTGATTCACCAATATTTGACCTTTCGAGGAAACATATTTACAAAACTTTGATCCATCTAAGTTAGTACTTACAAACAAGATTTTTTATTCCACAACTTAAACAACTGAATACATCTAGCAGGATCATATTTCACATGGTGCACGAGGTCTTATTCTTTTATCCTACAATTCACGTGAACTTCTGTTTTCATAGGTCTCACATTGATCAAATGTATGGCTGCATTTCATGCATTCAATGCACAAGTACAATGATCAAATGTAGGCAACAAATTTGCAACCTTGCAGAGGATCCTCTGTCCAATGCACAAGTACAATGATTTGTTCTTTTTTGGGACAAACAACTCAATTATCCAATCCAATGAAATACTGCTTTCTCTCTAAATTATAAAATTAATATTAACTTTTTAAAATTCAATTTAAAATATGACAAAATTTAAAATTAACATTAATTCATGTAGTTTATATTAAGTACAACTAATTATAAGATTAATTATCTTTAAATTTTAAATAACTTGGTGTTACTAAACCACGGATGGTGCGCCAGAGGATTTTAGCAGGGGCACGGAAGTGAATGGGACCATGAGAAGGCTTAGTGTTCAAATAAATGTATTAATAATTCAAATTTAAACATTAAAATGAGTTTAAATAAAAATACGAATAGACTTTAAGTAAAATTATACTCTACTCGACTGGTATAGAATTTTAATAACTAGTTATCATTCATGATTTGATTAGTTGGGTCTGAATGGAAAATATTGTCACCTGAGGGTAACTAAACTATCAATTCATTAAATAGTCACTGGTGGTCACTTTCTTGATTGTGTATATCCAGGTTGTAAGTAATTGTCAACATTTAATACCAACTGCTAGGGACAGAAGAGGAGAAATATATATATATATATATATATATATATATATATATATATATATATATATATATATAAAACAATAATACTATACTCTGTAGTCTGTTCTATCACTAGATACCAAACCCAGAACCCACAAGGCAAGGTTTAGAGTAAATGCAACATATATATATATATATATATATATGGCCTCAAATTAGTGTATGTATATATAGAGAGAGTCGCACCAACCATGCACAGCACATAGACAGTGACCAAACAAATGCCGTAGTTGACAGGAACTATAAATTTTCAATCCTTCCCGGGTGACAGGGGTAGTGACCAAGGCAATTTTTTATTTTTTTTTATGACTCCCAAATAATTTATAAGATTTATTAGAACTGAATGAGTTAAAATAAGTAAAAACTAACCCACGGATGGTGCGCCAGAGGATTTTAGCAGGGGCACGGAAGTGAATGGGACCATGAGAAGGCTTAGTGTTCATGCGCTTACGCAGAAATCTGAGGTACTTCATTTTCTGGCGGACAAGTCCATCGGAGAGGCAAATCTCCTCGCACCGGACCACCACAACTTTCTGTCCATTCAAAAGCACTTTGACCAGAATGGAAGCCAATCTTCCCAGCTGTGGTGGCGAGCGTCCACCACTACCCTCTTTGCACAGATCCCTGACCCAGAGACCATTTTTGCTTTCTCTTTAAAAAACTTTTTTTTTTAGTTTTCTCTCTCTAGTATCGTGCGGCTGCTATGGAAGAAATGAGGGGAGGAAGAGAGACTAGGGTTTTGGTGGGTGTGTGGTTTTATGCTAGGGAGATAATAATCCAGTGTGTCAAGGTGTTGGTGAAAATTGTGGACTGAATCACATATTATTATTATTATTATTATTATTATTATTATTATTATTATTATTTATGAAATAAATTAAAATAATTTTATATTATATTTATTTTTTCTTGGATTATTTAAAGAATTTGATTAAAAAATATCGTTTGGATTATTATATCTTACCAATAATATAACATATTTTAAATTTATTTATATCGTCAAAAAATGATGAATAAGTAATTAGAAATTTTTAAATAAATAATTATATTATTCAATAAATTTTAATTTACTTACTTTTTTAGTTGATTAAGTATCACCATACACCATACTACTACTACAACTATTACATTAATTAATCGTAAAAATAATATTTTTATTTATATAAATGTATTTCTAATTACATTCATATTGTATTCCCTTTGGGGTTGGAGTTCAAATTCAGACCAAATAAAAGAAAGGCCCACACACTTTTTATTATTTTTAATAATAATAATAATAATAATAATAATATTATTATTAATAATAATTATTATTATTATTATTATTTAAAATTTTAATTATTATTATTTTAATTATTATTATTATAAATGTAAAGGTTTTGAAACCAAAAGGAAAAAAATCATAATACTATTGAAATATTTTAAATTGTTTATAAATAAAAATTGTTTCATAATACCAAATCATAAGAAAATTTATGAAATCTTTTATTTTTAGGTATTCTTTATGTATGCATAGTTAAAGTTTTTATTTATAAAAGTATATAAGCAGTTTAACCATATATGTACTCAACTTTCTTTGAGTCACTTAGTTTAACCATATAAATTTTTACGATTAATTAATGTAATAGCTGTAGTAGTAGCATGGTGTATGGTGATACTTAATCAACTAAAAAAATAAGTAAATTAAAAATTATTGAATAATATAATTATTTATTTAAAAATTTTTAATTAATTATTCATCATTTTTGATATATAAATAAATTTAAAATATGTTATTATTGGTAAGGGTATAATAGTCCAAACAATATTTTTTTGGTAAAATAATTATTATTATTATAATAATAATTATTATTATTAGTGGTATAAATATTAGTGTTACATAAATTCTAGCATGATAGGCGGGTTGGTCAGTGGATTTTGTTAGAAAATAAGGTTTCTAGTTTGGAGTTTGACACTCGTGAGCAACATTTTCTTTAAGAAAATTTCTAAAAGCAAAGCCTTCTACGCCTCCCACGTCAAACAATCCAAATCCATATATCGGAAAAAAAAATTTGAGTTTTATGTACTTTCGTTAATTTTTTGGACAGAAATTGAACGAAATGACCATTTTATAATTTTTTTAGAGTACAGTAATTTGATTGTAACAAAAAAAGTTTCAGTAACCACAATAAAAATCGGACCCTAGTACAGTGAGTAAAAAGTCTATTATCCCGTTATACAACTTATTTTATCTAATTAGTTGTTTTGATTAGTTAACAAAATAATTTGAATTTTAATATTTTGATTAAATGATGAATTTTAGTTTTTTTTTATTTGATTTTTTTAGTATTTTAGTATTTTAGTATTTTTTAAAATTAGTATTTTTAGTATTTGAATTAAATATGTTATGTTTTGAATTTTAGTATTTTGATTAAATGATGTAAATATGTTATATAATTTATTTTATTTAATTAGTTGTTTTGATTAGTTAACAAAATAATTTGAATTTTAGTATTTTGATTAAATGATGTAAATATTACAGAATCACAATACTGACAATCAGACCGTTCCCAAGAAAGATGGGGCTTTCCAATAAGGATTTCTCCTTACTGGCGCGCAATTAGGTGACCAAAC